>JADLZK010011471.1:0-1454982 GCA_015847255.1 Hyparrhenia diplandra
CGCACCAGAGAAGAATGGGACTCGATAAAAGCTGCTTTGGCAGGACACAGTCGAAATCGTATCCTTGTCATTGCACATGAGGAAAGTGTTGCCAGATATTGTTCAGAAGATGATTGGTTGAATGTCGAAGGGCTAGAAATTGACGAAGCCCTTGATCTCTTCAAAATCACGGTAAGTTTACTCATAAGTTTCTAATGGCAAAATATTCATTTTAGTCCCTCAACTATGCTCAGTTTTATGCATGAAATGGTCGTTTCTATGCTCAAACTTTACCTGTTAGAGTTGGTCTCCATTTGTCTTCATTGGAGCCCTGATAAGGATGCCCTCACAAGGGCCATGCTCCTCGTTGAGTAACTCCGTGGACAGCCCGAATAGCCTTTCTTGGACCGCTCCCCGCCTTCTGCACTGTGAGAGCTTTGGCCAAACCGCCAAGGGTCTCTTGTCTCTGGTTCAACAACTGCGCTCACACCACAAATGTTGTTGGTGTAATCTCGCAAGATTGCAAGTCCTGTGTATACAACTCTTGGTGCACACAATCACAGATAGCAAGGGGGTATGCAAACCTCACTAAACACTAGGCCTAAACCTAGAGCAAGCGCAAATGTGGCCTCTAACTAGCCTAAGCACTAATCCTAGCACTTTTGTTATTCGTCTAATCTTCTCTTAAGCGCAAATGATGGCTACAAACTAAGGGCCCCTTTGGATTGAGGGGTAAATAAAGGATAGGAAAAGGAATTTCAAAGGAATCGATATGACATCCTTCTCCAATCCTACGCAATCCTAACGGGCAAACCTAGCCTTTGTTGGAGTTGGAGTCGGAATCCGAACTGGCCGCTGCAACTCCCATTTTTTTATTATTTTTTAAAGCTAGCGTGGCCATTGTTCAAAAAAAAAAGCATGGCCATGTGCACGCCGCTCCCATACTCGGCATCCTCTCTCTCTCTCTCTCTCTCTCTCTCTCTCTCTCTCTCTTACTCCACCAAAGCGGTCCACCGGCGCCGCCCACCGCATCTCCTGCACCGGCGGAGGCATGCTCGCATGCGCAGCAAGGCACGCCGCTGCAGTGTGGCCGACGGCCGCCGATCTCAAGCGCAGCCAGCCGCTGATTTGAGATAAGCTGCCGGGCTCGCTCGTCACGATTCATCGCTGATTCGCCGCTGCCGCTGATTCGAAGCCCGCCATCGCCGATTGACAACCGCCAACGCTGATTTGACTCGCCGCCACCGTGATCACCTCCACCGCCACCGGATCGACAACCGCCTACCACCGCGCCGAGCCCGCACTAGATTGGTTGCACCGTTGTTGAATCGAAGCTTCGCTCCACCGATTGGGCCCGCCGAGCCGCCGCCGGAGGTGGCCGCGCTCCGGGCCGATGCGGAGCAGACCGCGCTGCGGGCCGGCTCATCTTGGCGACGCCGGTAGGCCACGCGAGACTGGTGCCCGGGCGCGCCGAGGCGATGGAGGAGTGGTGACGTGGGGCGGATTCGCTGGGGAAGACATGGAGGAGCTGGATTCGGCTGCCTTGCGATGGCAAGTAGACCACCGCTATGCTTGATCGAGCTCGAATAGCTGGCCAATCGCGCGAGTGCTCTCTTTTCGCGCCTCAGAAAGTTACCAAGAGCATTGAGCTCATGTGATGTTTCCTGTGACATTCCGAGGAATCGCGCCAGATCGCATTCCTACGGAAATGATCCCGTGAATATCCTATGAACCAAAGGACCTGGTAGGAAAAATTCCATAGGAATGTTTTTCGTGTTTTCACCATGAAACCAAAGGGGCCTTAAGGGGCCCTTTGGTTTACGTGTGGGAAACGAAGGAATATCGTAGGATAGGAATTTGGTAGGAATGTTTCCTTCCTACCGTTTGGTTTGATAAAAGCGAAGGAATTTTTCCGTAGGAAAACGATCCTATTCTCGCGATTCCTCCGAATGAAAAAATGAGCTCACACTTCTTGGAATTTTTCCTGCGGAGGGAGAGGCGCTATGGAGAGAGAGAAGAGCGGAAGGAGGGAGACGGACCACGGACCACAGAGGGAGGGAGAGGGGAAGCAAGGCTCCGGCGACGGTCACGGCTCCGCGAGGTGGCCCGGTGGCGGGCGGGCCACGGCAGCGGTGGAGCTTGCTGCGCAGCGGAGAAGACGGGGACGCGGCCGCCACGAAGTGGAAGCGCCGACCTCGCGAGCGACCCGCGGGGCCTCTCTAGCCTCAAGGAGCTGCGCCGCTGTCGCCCAAAGAGCGTAGCCCCTGGCGTGTCGCGAGGGAGCCCCTCCCGCGGGGGCGCGGGGCGAGGGCGCCGCCGGCGTTGCGAGGGAGCCTCCCCGGCCGGCCTCGGCGGTAGGAGCGCCGCCGCCGGTGCGAGGAGCCCCTCCCCGGCAGCTCCGGGGCGCGAGAGCCCCACCCGGCTGGCGTGTCGCGAGGGAGCCCCTCGGCGGCTGCGGCGCGGGGAGCTCCCCCCCGGCGGCGTGGCGCGGGCGGACTTGTCCCGAGAGAGATGGAACCACGGAGAAGGCTTATCCTCGATCTTTTTTTTTTTTTTTTTTTTTTTTTTTTTTTTTTTTTTTTTTTGGCGAGAGACATGTGGCTTCCTATGTTTCACCTGAAGTCCTGAACCAAAGGCGCTCCATCCTATTTTTTCCTGTGGTTCGGTTCCTACAGGATTTGGACCGGCTGCCACCTCCAATCCTCCATTTTTCCTATTCCTATCCTTCCTTTCTCCAATCATCCAAAGGGGGCCTAAATGTTTGAGCCACAAGTCAACTATAGCTTCCCTCAGCTCCAACACACTCCAAATAGCCAGGTATGGGGGTATATGAAGCCCCAACCCAAGCCAGTAACTGCTGCAAACTCGGGCTGCATTATAGTGAGCACCGAAGATCTCCAGTGACCACACCTGAAATATCCGGGACCACACCCGAGATATCCATGCCCTTGCCACGTGTACCAGCCGCTGCCCGACTGTGGAAGTTCATTACTCTGGTGGTTGCTCCAGTGCACCATAGGATGGTTCTGGTGCTCTGCCCAGGGCTTTCCATTGCTCCCTGGAATGCACCTCCGGTGCTCTCCTCTGCTCTCCACCGCACCACTGTAGCAGTACTCTGGTGCACACCGAAAGTATACATGGAAAGTTCCGTCTCTTGGCCTCAGATTAGGCCTCATCGGGAATCTCTGGTGACCTCTGTTCTAGCACACCAGAAAGCTCTAGTGCCACTATTCTAGCACTCCAGAAAGCTCCAGGGCCACTGTTCTAGCACTCTGGTTCTCTTCTAAGAGCACGTCTTCGCGTGCATTTTTCCGGGCTTCACTTCAATTATGTCTTGAGCTTCTTGCTTGTAATACAAGGTCTTCTAGCTACCCTTGATCTTATTTTCAGGTGTTGATTGCTTGGTCTCCATCTTAGTCTATCTCAAATCCATCCTTTGCATCCCTGGAACAAAATACCTTGTATACTAACAACAACAAAAATGTTAGTTCCATTGGTTTTGTTATCACTCAATTATCAAAAACACTATAGGACCTTGTTAGGGTCCATTTTACTTACACTGCAAAGTTGATCAAGCACCACTTATGCTCAAGAGGATGATATCAATCAATGTGTTTCTTTGCAGTAGTAAAGATACCGTGATGACCAATGGAAATCATATAACCTTCCCTGAAATACTAATGATGTGGTGCCCCAGCAGCTTCATGAACCAAGACAAGCTCACGTCATTCTCTCTATCTGACAAAGAAAATTCTAGTTGGACTAGTTGGTTCTCTTGGCCAATGGCTATGATAACCATCAACATGCCCCTGTACCTTTCTGTCAAGAACGTCCCATCCACAAGGCTAACATAATGCCAATACTTGAATTCCTTGGCTATCTGATCCAAGCACGAAAACACCCGTTGGAGCACAAATTTGTATGTATCGTTGTCATCGGGCAACATCCTTCCACCTGTCAAAGCAAACCACCTCAATCCTAGGTTAAAGTTGTGACATGCCATTGAAGATGTGGGTAATTTAAATATAGATTCATAGGTTACCTTATGCTGATTTAGACAATCATAGAGGTGGTTAATTGTATAGAAAATAGAGTAGATCCAATGCCTATTATTATAAATGGTGATTAGAGTCTACATAATTGATGGCCAGATATCTCTATTCTTTCTAACGGACCTCGTGATGATTAACATGGATTTTCCATTAGGGGAAAAGATTTATATTTTTTCATAGCGGATATTTATTTAGTTAAAACCTAAGCTTATGTTATATAAGTTCTTGTTGCATCCTTTTTAACATAGGAATTTACAGTTTTGCTATCAAATTTTAATCTCATTATTGCAATTTTTTTTATCCACATGTTAAGTTGAAATTCTAATACTTATTATATTTTTATTCAAAATTTTTATTTTTTATTTTATTATTAGAAAATTATATGTCTTAGGTTACCTTCTTTGGTTCTTACAATGGCATAAATAGTCGTTTTTCAGATTGCATCGCAGACTCAACATGTGGAATTAGTTATATCACAGTATGTGTGACAGCATTATATTATAAAACATAGAATGCTTAAAAATCGGGGGTAACAATATTAATATCACATAATGGTCCAGTCAAAATGTATAAACTTATTAATAATAACAACTTATAAAATTATTATCATAGAGTATTAATATAACTTAAAGTGAATTGTTAGTGTTATTGCTATGTGGTTTGTTAAGGGAGAATTTTTTTCACTCTTGATAATCTATTAAAATAAATATTTATCCTAATGTATACATGTTTACTTTGTCCACATGGTGGAACATAGCATTATGATACTTAACCATTGTAGAAGTGTGTAATTTTGAAGTATATATAGCGTACTTTGTGGATACTGAATTATTTTTCATAATAGCTTATATTAGTACTTATATGTAGATTTGTGAGATATTTTTTATTTGTTTATGATGGCCGAGCTAGATAATTTAAATACAAATTAAAATATATTACTTTATATTTTCTTTCATAATAGCACATATGGGTAATTTTGCATTATCTTTCATAGTGACATATGTGGATAATTTATATAAAAAAATTAGTTGGTTATTTAAAATTATCTTTTATATCAGTAGATGTGGGTAACTTAGATACAAATTTATGGGGTTGTTTTGAATTTATGTTTAATAACTGCAGAGACGGGTAATTTTAGATGCATTTAGGGGTTATTTTGAATTGTCTTTCATAGTGGCAGATGTGGATAATTTAGATGCGAATTTAGGGTTACTTTATATGCTTTTCATAATGCCAGAGGTGGCTAATTTTATAAAATACAATAGATCCAATGGCTATTATTGTCGATGATTATTAGAACCGACCCATCAAAGGCCAGATGTTTCTAATTGTTATAGGAATTTCTAGGATTTTTTTTTTTTTTTTCTGCGCGTATGGTGGAAATTAACGTGGAGACTTTATTAGAGCCTCTAATTAGTAATAGTAAAAATAATGGGATGGCTATAATTTTGTTTTTCCTGCTTATTTTAATTGTTTAATAGTTTTATCTTTTCTAGAAATCAAGGGCCATGACTCTTGTGAGCTCCTACCGCTTAGAAGATAACTGGAGTACGGTAGCAAAGCTCCATTTGGTTATCAACCTATTACCTATTTTATCTAGAACGTGCGGCACATCTCACGTTCTAAATAAAAAATAATCCCAAGAGATTCAACTTAAAAAATTGTAGCAACTTACAAGATCAAAATTAGAAAATCAAAATCATGATAATAACGACACATTCCTGAGATTCTAACTTATACGGAAGCACAGGTTGACATACTAGTATTCATAATAAATATGAAACTGTTTGTCCGGTAAGTCTCATTGCTACAACAGCACGCAGAATCATTGATCTGACTGCTCCGCACTATTATTATTATTATTATTTTTTTTTTTGTAGTGGTGCCTTCATTTGCTTTTACACGGGTTGTGAAAATGAACCGTCTCTAGGACCTATCTACAGTGGTAGTTCATAAGCTATCTCAAGAATGCCGCTATTTGTAAGGATGGGCCACCTTATGGGTGCCTTGTAGAAATGGGCTTTTATAGGTTAGTCTTTGAAGAGGCCTATCTTCATAAATAGTCGCCATAGTATATTGATGTAAAATATATTAAAAATAGTGCACAACTGCCATGTAATTGGTTTGTAGGAGTAACCTTACAAGTCCCCATTTTATAAACTAGTCCTTCAACCCGTGCTGTCGCACGGGCTATTAACTTGAACAGGTATATGCATTTGAATCTTCAATAAAAAAAATTAGTTCAACAACTTTGTCTTCTCTGGAGTAGGTCATATTCTAACACAATGCGCATATATATACTTTCTAATATGGATTCAGTTATGATATACTTTATTAGTAAATAATTGGTGTATATAATTTTACATCCCAATATATGGTTGCCAAATTTGCATCCTATCTCCAAACCTGTAACGTATGTTTAAATGTCAATATTTTAATATAAAACTTGATTGTTTTTTTTCTTTATCTTGCCGTGGTAGGCTTTAATACAGTTACTCTATCCACTTTTCCATCCCCATTCATATTACGTCGCAACTCCTGACCTCCAAGTGTGTTTGGCATCTGTGTTTAGTTGATCTCTCTCATGTCTTCATATTCTTAAAGAATACTCATAAATATTTTCTTATTAGTATTGGCTAGTTATGAACATTTGATACAGATTACTCTGTCTGCTTTTCTAAACCTACTCATATTTTTTACATTTGCACTGTTCATATTATATATATATATATATATGCTCGGCCTATGTTTAGATGAAATCTCAATTATGTAATTGGCTTGGCAATCGGCATACTCGTTGCTTCATGTACATTGGTATACAAATGTATATAGGGAAAACGCCATGCATGCGCTAGATTTTTTTAACAATGACACATAAGTGAATAATTCAGAATAGTTTTAATAGTATTTTGGGATATTTTAATAATATGACAGATGTAGATAGTTTAGGTTTAGTGATTAATTTACCTTATCTATGTTTAATAATAATACAATGTAGGTGGGTAATTTATAAATGCAAATTTAGGGGTTACTTTATATAATTTGTTTTCCTAATCACATACTCCCTGCATCCCAAAATAAGTAACTATCTCGTATTTCGATGAGTCAGCCAATATCAACATTTTACCAAATATATATACATACAAAAGTACTAATATTATGTTTATGATACCAAATATTTACATGAATATTATGGGAGCTACTTTACGCTACTTTTACATAATGGTAGTGGTGATAATTTTGATCAAGATTTAGTGTAGTTAGTTTAGACTACATTTTTAATAGCAGAGGTGTATATCTTTTTAACAAAAAAGAATATATAGATCTAATGACTATTAATTATTGTCAATGATAATAATGGTCTACCAAAGATGTCTAATATAAATAACTTGGAAAAAGAATATATAGATCTATTGACTATTAATTATTGTCAATGCAAATAATAGTCTACCAAATATGTCTAATATAAATAACTTGGAAAAAAACACTCCACTCGTGTGCATTTTTTTGTTTGACAAATATATATCTACTACAGTAGTTGACTTAGGTTTTAGATTTCTTTAAAACACTATCTTTTATTAATTATAAGGGAACATAATGCCAATTAGCAACGATGATGTAATTGTGCTTTTTCTCAATATAGAAACGAATAGTGTATTAGTCCTTTTTTTATGTTTATAGGTGATTGTGAGCCAGACAGCACGTGTAATGAATGTCATTATGACAAATTTGGCTTCCGTTCTCATATAGGTAAACTGGACAATTTATGTAGAAATTATGTAGCTATAGATTAAAATGATGCTGGAAAGTACATTTGCATTTAGAGTTGAGCTCTAACCTGTATGGAGTCATGAAGTGCCATCACCCAACAACACCTTGAGTACAAACACTTCGTTATCGCCTGACTGCTTGTCATCGTTAATTAGGTGGCCTTGGTTGGGCGATCGACCAAGAGAGCATATTATTGTACCTGCTGCTTTGGTACTCATCCACATCCATGATCCATGCTTGTCTACGTGCTAGTGCTAGCTGATGGAGGACGGTAGGTTCAACCTCGGAATGCATGCTTTTTTCTGCATCAGATCGTCGATGATCTGGAACAAAATGTAGAATGTCAAACAACAAAGTGACAAACAGAATGCAAATTAAACAGGAGATCGGATGGTAGATGGACTGCAACTTGTGCATGGTTTGGCCTCTGAAAACTGGCCTCTGATGAGGACGTTATCGCTCTGGCGCCTCCGGCGGCCAGGCCATGGTTTGGTTCTAAGTGTCTGTGCCTATTTGTTCGTGAATCTCTCCTAGGAGGAGAACGCCACGCGGAGGGGGAAAGGCACGCCGCTGCGGCGGCGTTTGGACGGGGTTATTTGGGTTTATGGTACGGTGAGAAGATAACGTGTGATTTATTAGGTGCTTATTTGAGATCGTTTTTTATTTATTAGATGCTTATTTGAGATCTTTGCAACCGCATAGGTAGGTGTATTTAAGGGGTCATTTAATGTTATTTTTATAATGGCAATTGTGGGTAATTTTTAGAAAAACAAAATAGATCTACTATCGTTGTTAGAGTCTATTGGATTGATGGCCGATGTTTCTGATTATTGTGAGAATTTTTAAGATTTATCTTTTTTTCATAGCGCATCTGGTGAGGATTAATGTGGAGCCTCTATTGGAGCCTCCAATTAGTAATAGTAAGAAAAATAAAATAGATCTGCTATCGTTGTTAGAGTCTATTGGATCGATGGGCAGATGTTTCTGATTATTGTGAGAATTTTTAGGATTTATCTTTTTTTCGTAGCGCATCTGGTGAGAATTAACGTGGAGCCTACATTGGAGCCTCCAATTATAGTAAAATAGCAAGATAGAAACTGAATATAGCTTCTTTGACTTCATTATTCAGATTTTTCATATTTTTTAATCTTTTAATATGTGCATGTGTGCAGACAGAATTAAATTAATGTCAATTCTTAATTCCTTGATGAATAGGTATCTAAAAAGATCGGTCCCTGTGCCCTTAGTCTCGACGTGTTTCAGCAAGCAAAACATATCCTGCTTAAGTGTGGTGGACTTCCCAAAGTGATAATTGCGGTAGCCAACTTCGTGGCCTCCAGAAGACTGTATGACATTGGCAGTGAAAACTGGAGTGTCCTAAGCGATGGATTTATGGAAGTGTTGGAGGCCGACCCAGTGTTTGCAAGTTTGCAGGATGTGTTTGCCTGGGTGCATTCCTACTTCCGTTCCTGCCCAGATTTCCTGAAGCCATATATCTTCTACCTGTCAATCTTCCCTCTGAACCACACCATCCGGCGGAGGCGTTTGGTGAGGCGTTGGATCGCCGAGGGATATGCTAGAGACAGCAATGAAAGCACCGCAGAGCAGAACGGAGAGAGGAGTTATGAACAACTCTTCTTGCTGTCTATGATTCAGGTGCCAGGACAGAGATGTCTGACCCATTACATGAGGATGCCCTTGTGCCAAGTCAATGGTTTCCTTCGCGAGTACATCATCTCGCGGTCCATGCAAGATAACCTTGTCTTTGCAGTGGAGGGTCATTGCAGCACGAACTCACAGCGCACGGGGCGGCACCTCACCGTAAGGAGCACCTGGGACAGAGACAGGATTGTGTTCCAGAGCATCGATTTCAAGCGGCTGCGGTCAATGACTGTTTTCGGTGAGTGGAAATCGTTTTTCATCTCTGACAAGATGAAGCTGCTTCGGGTGCTGGATCTGGAGGACTCAACGGGTGTAACAGATAAAGACCTTGATCAAATGGTGAGGTTTCTGCCTCGCCTCAAGTTCCTCTCACTAAGAGGATGCAAAGCCGTCACTTGCCTGCCAAACTCTTTGGGTGGCATGAGGCACCTCCAGACGCTGGATATCAGGCACACTTCCGTCGTCAAGCTTCCACTAAGCGTCACTAAGCTACAGAAGCTACAGTACATTCGTGCCGGTACAAATGTGCCACTGTTTGATGATGACGATCGCATCAGCACAGTTGAATGCCTACCACCGCAACCACAAGCAAAGAACTACAAGGACCCCTGTCACCTTCAACGCCGGTTTCCCCGCCCAGTTCTCGCCGTTGTGGGTGCGCCCGACGCCCAGCAGCCTATGTGTTTTCCCCAGGGTTGGCATTGAGGTGCCCGTAGGGATCGGAAAACTGATGGCATTGCACACTATGGGTGTCATCGATGTCAGCGTTGCAAGCAGCGCGGGCTATTCTGGAAGAGCTCAAGGACCTGACCCAATTGCACAAGCTTGGAGTGTCTGGTGTCAACCAGGAGAGCTGTCGGGAGTTGTGCTCTGCCATCTCCAGTCATGCCCATCTCGCATCCTTGTCGATGCAGTTTGACAAGCATCAAGGCTGTTTGGAGTACATCCCCCAACCTCCGGAGAAAATTCAGAGCCTCAAGCTCTATGGGCACGTAGAGGACAAGTTGCCAGCATGGATCAAGCTGCTACCGAACCTCACCAAATTGAGTTTGCAGATGACCGTGATAACACAAGAATTGGTAGATGTCCTTGGGGATTTAGAAAACCTAGAAACTCTATGTCTTTGTTTCAAGGAACTCCTGGATGGCGAGCAGCTCCACTTCGGGGAAGGTTTCGAAGAACTCCAGATTCTCGAGATTGCTTACAACTCCAGGTTACATCCTGTATCTTTCGCCTCGGAGCAGAGGACATGGATAACAGAGATGTAGAAGAAAACGGAGAGGGACGAGAAGATGATAAGGAGGAAGATGAAAATGGAGTGGAAGAAGGAGAGGAGGAGGAAGAAGAAGGAGAGGAGGAGGAGGAGAGAACTGTGATGATGAGTCTTGAATTGCTGAAGCTTCGCTGTTGTAGTGCGTCATCAATGCGGTTTTCTGGGCTAAATGCACTAACCGCTCTCAACGACGTTTGGCTTAGCGGATCCGATGCCAATGCACTCAAGGAACAATTGCAGGGCGAACTTCCAAGAAAAATCAATCTTGTCTTGAGGGATGAGTAGATGACCCACGCTCATCCTTATTATTTGAACTATAATGCATAGGAATGTAAATGGAACAAATAGCGTGCGTAGTTAGTTTGCTTATTGTAGTATTTGGATTTTTCATTCAAATATCCTTTTCACAAATAGTTTCGTTTATTTATTTGATTATAATTGTTTTCTCTCGACATGTCTTTACTCTATCTTTTGGTATGAACTCCAACTCTGATTTGGAGCTACTGTCATCTTTCTTGTCTTTTTTTTTCTATTACTATCTAGTGATTGCACAATTTCAGCTGAGGCCAAAACAAGTAGCCTTTGGTCTCATCTTGGTGAGCTCTATTGGTGATAAAATTACTTTACAAGTCTTTATCCAATTCCTTAGCTCTCTTATAGATTTAAATTCGAGATGATCTTGCTTCTTTTATTATGGATCTATAGTTTCTTTTTTTCCTATAGTATCATTTGATTCATCAAAATGCATTTCATGTCTTGTAGTCATTCACTAGGAATCTGACACCACTGTTTAGTTCCACTTAATCATGGGTTACCCTAGTAGGGATGTGAACATACATGATGAACAACTTTTGGCATTGTAGAAGCGATATTGGTTATAAAGAACATTTTTGTGATGAATTAGTGATGAAAATCTATTTGTCAAAAAGCGAGCAAGTCATATCGGTTACGCTGTGACGGGCCTGAGCTATTGGCCATAGAAGTGGCTTGATCTGTCACAAAAAATTGACTGTCACATAACTGTTTTTGCATGCGTGGCAGCGGGCAACCACGCAGGCGGATGCTATCGTCCATTCCATTGAAGATGCTTCCACGTGTAGATGCTATGGCAGGTTACATTGGAGATAATTTGGGTCATGTGTCACCTTCTTATTGGACAACGTGGCCCGCTCTTCTTCTTGCACGTTTCAAGCTTTTATTGGACCATGTGTTGTATCCCTGTTGTTCCACTTGTCAGTTTTTATTGGCCAACTTGTCATGTTGCCGTTAGCCCACTTGTCACTTTTTCAGTGGACCATGTGTCATATTTTTATTGATCCACGTGGCCGTTTCTTATTCGATCAAGCGTAACGTTGTTGTATGCCCACGAGTCATTTTTAATTTGGCCACGTGGCTTGACAACTTTCTTTCACGGCTCAGATTTTTATTGGCCCACGTGTCGTGTCCTGGCTCTTGCACGTGTCATGCACTGGTTCGTCCACGTGTCAAATTTTTATTTGATCACATGGCCTGTGCTGGTTTCTCCACGTGCACAATAATCATTGCATTAGAAAAATTGTTAGAATTTATATATGAATAGTTCCCCTAAAATTCATATAAAGAAATTCTGATAAATCTCAAAGCTCTAATATTTGTGTTCCCTAATGGGCTTTATTGTTTCAGCCCATGAGTAAAGGTGGGAGGTGTAATATCAATTAGTACCATATTGCTAGTTGATGTGAAGGTAGGGAGTTTTCCTCCCTATATATTTGTACCAAGCCTCTTGGGAATAGACACAACACCACAACTACAATTGGGAGTTTCAATTAGAAAATCCTAAAGTAGTAAAATAATATTTTCCTCTTCTCGCTATCTGCGTTGCATAGTATCTCCATCCTGTCTGTCAGCGTGCACCGGTGTTCGGGAGAGCAGGTCTCCGAAACCCTCGTCTTTGCGATCCTGCAGCGGGAGAAGGCGAATAAGGTTTTTGGGAAGCGCTCTTCACGCGACTGCTCCTAAATCTTCCACGGCAGTTTGTCCTCATCAACACGTCATCTCATCGTTGTAAGGCTCGCGCGCGGGATCATCAACAAGGAACACTCATCAACTAAGCTCAAGAATCGCCGCCCGCATCTTCACCACCAAGTACTTCTACATCGCAGGTATTACACTTGTGTTCTAAACTTATTGTTCATCATGTTCAATCTATCCCGTGTACGAACCGCTATGTTTACATCGGTTGCCATGATCATGTTTTTTCTTATATGCTATTGATCATGTCATGCTTCGCTATATGCTTTTAGATCATGCTATGCTTTGTTATATGATGCTAAGTCATGCTAGTATGATACACATGTTTACACTAGTTGCTATGATCATGCTTTGCTATATGATGTTGAATCATGCTATGATCTGTGGATATGCTTTTGTGTTATGCTAGTATGCTTTACATGTTTAATGTAGCTGCTCAGTTCATCATGATTTATTTTATGGAATTAATCTAGAAATTGCCTAATATTTCAACAATCCAAAAACCTTATTTTAGGTCTTTTCCAGTACCTATGGCTAGTTTTGTTGATGTGCTGAGGCCGGAGAAATTCTTTGGTGCGCACTTTAAGATGTGGTCTGTAAAGGTCACAGATTGGCTTACTGCTATGGAAGTTTTCTGGGTCAAAGATGGCTTACCCGAGGGAGACCTCTCTGATGAAGATCGGAGTAAATTCTAGAAAGCCAATAACATCTTTGTGGGAGCTGTGGTGTAATGTGCTATCTAATCATATCTATGATGCGGTGGTGCACTATAAAGAGGCTAAAGCTCGTGGGATCATCCGAACACTACCTATGGTGCTTCGGATGCGTGCAAAGAATCGTACATCATGGAGACCTTTCATGACTATAAGATGGTTGCAAACAAATCTATAGTCGAGCAAGCTCATGAGATACAAAGACGTGGCTAAGGAACTTGAACTCCTTAAGTATGTTATACCCAATGAAGTTGTGGTTGGTTGCATCATTGCAAAGTTGCCTTCCCCATGGAGGAACTTCGCCACAAGCCTTAAACACAAGCGATAGAAAATATCGGTTGAAAATCTGATTCAGTCTCTTGATGTTGAGGAGAAGGCTCGGGATAAAGACAATACTGAGAAGGGGAACGAGGATCATAGCGCTCACTTTGTCCGGAGAAATTTCAAAGGCAAGAACAAAGAAAAGGGGAAACAACAGCCTTTCAATGCCAAAGCTACTACTACCTTCAAGAAGAAGAAGAAAGACAAGTCTAAGATGCCTTGTTTCACTTGTGGTGATCTTGGTCATTTTGCTAAGGAGTGTCCTAAGCGTGCAGACCGTAAAGAGAAGAAGGTCAACCTCGTGACTGCAACCAATGCTAATGACGGGGGATCCAAGGTTCCTCCGTCCTGATGGGGAATGGGTCACACGCTTCTGTTCGTGGTGTTGGCACGGTAGATCTGAAGTTTACTTCGAGAAAGATCGTGGTACTGAAGAACGCAAAGCATGTCCATACTATTCGCAAGAACCTTGTTAGCGTTTCTCTTTTATTAAGAGATGTGTTTAAAGTAGTGTTAGAGTCCAATAAAGTAGTTTTGTCTAAGCATGGACAATTTATTGGTAAAGGCTATGATTATGAGGCTTGTTCCGCCTAAGTTTAGCAGATTTCGTAATAAGTCGCCCAATCATATTTGTGGCAAAATTGATGATAATTCGAATATTTGGCATTCTCGTCTATGTCATGTGAATTTTGGTTTGATGTCACATTTATCTAGCTTGCGGTTAATTCTAGATTTCACCATTGCCAAAGGTTCTAAGTGTCATAGTTGTGTGCAATCTAAGCAACCTCGAAAGCCTCACAAGGCAGCGGAGGAGAGACACTTGGCACCTCTAGAGCTCATACATTATGATCTTTGTGAGATGAATGGTGTGTTGACTAAAGGTGGAAAGAGATATTTCATGACGTTAATTGACGATGCTTCTAGATATTGCTATATTTACTTGCTAAAAACTAAAGATGAGGCATTAGACTACTTTAAAATCTTTAAGGCTGAAGTTGAAAATCAACTAGAAAGAAAGATTAAACGTCTAAGGTTAGATCATGGTGGTGAATATTTTTCCTATAATATTTGATGATTTTTGTGCGGAATATGGTATTATTCACGAGAGGACACCTCCCTATTCGCCCGAATCTAACGGGGTTGTCGAGAGGAAAAACCGTAGGCTGACTGACTTGGTGAATGCCATGTTAGATACTGCTGGTTTATCTAAGGCATGGTGGGGGGAAGCTATATTGACTGCGAGTCATGTCCTGAATAGAATTCTAAACAGAAATAAAGAGACAACATCATATGAGATATGGGTTGGAAGGAAACCATCACTTTCATACTTGCGCACGTGGGGATGCTTGGTGAAAGTCAATGTTCCAATTAATAAGAAGCGTAAGCTTGGACCAAAGACAGTAGACTGTGTCTTTCTAGAGTATGCTCATAATAGCATTGCCTATCGATTTTTAGTAGTAAAATCTGAAGTTTCTGATATGCATGTTGATACAATCTTTGAATCTCGTGATGCTACATTTTTTGAGAACATATTTCCTTTGAAAGATATGCGTAGCAATGTTAGATTTTCTACTGAAATGGCTCCTGATATTACTATACCTATCGAGTCTCCTGTTGAGTCATTTGAGCAACCACTTGAGGAGGATGACAATGAAGTTCCTGTGAGGAACAAGAGATAAAGGATTGCAAAATCTTTTGGTGATGATTTTATTGTGTACCTTATGGACGATACTCCCACCTCTATTACAGAGGCATATGCATCTCTAGATGCAGACGATTGGAAAGAAGCCGTTCATAGTGAGATGGACTCGATTCTTTCTAATAGAACGTGGGAGCTATCTGATCTACCATTTGGTTGTAAACCAATTGGATGTAAGTAGGTGTTCAAGAAGAAGCTTAGACCTGATGGTACTATTGATAAGTATAAGGCTCAGCTTGTGGCTAAGGGTTATACTCAAAAAGAAGGCGAGGATTTCTTTGATACTTATTCACCTGTTGCTAGAATGACCACTATTTGAACACTACTATCCTTGGCTGCCTCATATGGTCTGATCATTCATCAAATGGATGTGAAGATAACTTTTCTTAATGGAGAGTTGGATGAGGTGATTTACATGGATCACCGATGGATTTGTAGTAAAAGGTGAAGAGCGTAAGGTGTGCAAATTATTGAAATCTTTGTATGGCTTGAAACAAGCACCTAAACAATGGCATGAGAAGTTTGACACCACGTTAACTAGTGCTGGCTATCTTTGTTAATGAAGCCGATAGATGTGTGTATTATCAACATGGTGAGGGCCAATCTATTATACTATGTTTATATGTTGATGATATTCTAATTTTTGGAACAAACATGGATGTTATAAATGAGGTCAAGTCTTTCTTGTCAAAGAGTTTTGATATGAAAGATCTAGGAGAAGCTGATGTAATTCTAAACATTAAGCTGATTAAGGAAGAGAATAGGATTACTTTATCACAATCTCACTATGTTGAGAAGGTCTTGAGCCGATTTGGCTTTATAGACTGCAAGCCTTCTCCAACACCTTATGATCCTAGTGTGACATTGAGGAAAAATAAGAAGAGTACTAGAGATCAATTGAAGTACTCTCAGATTGTTGGTTCACTCATGTATCTAGCTAGCGCAACCAGATCGGATATCTCTTTTGCTATGAGCAAGTTGAGTAGGTGTATGTCCAACCCAGGTGATGATCATTGGCATGTACTAGAAAGGGTCTTGTGCTATCTTAAAGGTACAATGAGTTATGGGATTCACTATTACAGGCACCCAGCTGTGCTAGAGGGATATAGTGATGCGAACTGGATTTCTGATATTGATCAAATCTACGCCACTAGTGGGTATGTCTTTACTCTTGGAGGTGGCGCAGTATCATGGAGGTCTTATAAACAGACTATTTTGACTAAATCAACCATGGAAGCAGAACTTATCGCTTTGGATACAAAGATCTGCAGTAAGCGCAGTGGCTGCATGAGCTCTTGTCTGACTTGCCGGTGGTTGAGAAACCAATACCGGCTATCCTTATGAACTGTGATAATCAAACAGTGATCACTAAAGTGAATAGTGCTAAGGATAATGTGAAGTCTACAAGACACGTTAAAAGACATTTGAAGACTGTCAGGAAGTTGAGAAACTCCGGAGTAATAACTGTATCTTATATATAGATAGATAAAAACCTGGCAGATCCCTTTACAAAAGGGCTATCACGAAATGTGATAGAAATTGCATCTAGGGAGATGGGTATGAGACCCATATGAGTTTACAGTAGTAGTAACCCAACCTTTTTGCTCGGAGATCCCATGACTAAGGATCTGGGAAGAACAAGCTATTGATAAACTGAGGAGAGTAAAATAAATAACCCTCTCTATATGAAGATGTAATACTCTCAAGAGCGATGAGACTCTGTATGGTAGGTTGGCGAGAATGCCTTAATATGTTCTATTGACTTTAACAAGTAAAGATGCTGACCTACAGAGCATTCTTAAAAGAGCATACCTATATGAGTTTTGACTTTTAAACATCACAGTCTATGAGACTTGGGTGGTCTCTAGTAAGCTCATGAAGAGACCAAGGAGTATGACGTATATGCTCCACCCATAACCACGAGGGGGGCCAGCTCGCACATGGATGCTCCTAGAATATGGTAGGACGTCGTCTACCGAACTGTTTTAGCTGATAAATCGGCTTAGAACAGGTTTAGGGCCCCTTTGGATTGGATGAGAATGGAAGGATAGGAAAATGAATTTTACAGGAAGGGAGGTGATATCCTATAGGATTTCATCAGTAGTTAAACCTAGCCTTTGGATGAGTATACGGTCACAAAGACAGGTGTGAAACGTAGGAAGGCGAGGGGGGCGAGGAGAACAACCGGCCCACGTGTGAGCATTGGCCCCCCTCGACCAACTTTTTTTTTCAAAAAATCTCGGCCAACCTTATCTTCTTCCCCTCCGCCACACGCACACCTCGCTGAGTTCGCCGGCCCATGCTCGCCCCAAGGTTCATCGACGCCGCCAATCCCGACCTCGCGGGCGCCCGAGCTCGCCGGCGCCCCGTGATGGTGGAGAAGGCGGCGGCCGGGGCGGACTCGAGGAGCCGGGTGGCAAACGCGGCGCAAAGCAACATGTGGCGGCGGGGGAGGCCGGCGGCAGCGCTGGTGCGGCCCGTGGAGACGCTGCTGCCGCTGCCTACGCCCGGCGCCGCCCACCGCACCGTCATGCTCCGTGACCAAGATAGCAACGAGTACGGCACCTCGGTCTCGGGCCGGACGCCGCGCACAAGGGAAGGAGGTCGCGGTTCGATGAGAGCGACGAGGAACCGGAGGGGACGAAGCTGGTCAACGGCCGAAGCCCTCGCCAAAACGAAGCCAGCACCAGCGCCCGCTCAAGCATCGGCGACGTTGGCGCGCCACATTTTTCCCCGCCAGGAATGTTTCCATCGAAGTCCGAGCTCATTTTCCTTTCCTCCGGAAATTCCTCCTAACGAGGCGAAGGATGCGGATCCTACGGAACCATTCCCGTGCTTCACCTGTGAACAAAAGCGCTGGAAAGCAAACTTTCCCAAGCCTACGAAATTCCTCCGTTTCACCGCAAAACAAAGGGCCCCTTAATGGTTTCGCTAGCTCGTCGGCGTCTCGTGGTCCAGCGCACAAGAGCTGTTGAGTTGGTGCTGGTGGACTCCACATTCTTTAATGCTCAACGCATGACGTGCACGAATGGAAGGAGAAAGATTAGTCGCAAGCATCTCACGAATCGCCCGTTTTCTTCTCTCTCATCGTTTCTCTGTCCGCCAACTAGGAAAATCATGACGTGTACATGCATTTCGCCCGCTGATGTGGCTTCATTATACTTGCTCTTACGGACAGCGAGCGGCTAAAATAACGAACGACGAAATTAACTCGCACTTGTCATATCCATTCACACCTGAGCCAGCTTAAGTGCTAGGGCCGTCTTTGTCCAAGCTTGACAACCGACAACCCAATGGGCATGTTTAGGAGAACTATTGAGAGCCAAGTTTTGTAACCACTTTTCTTCCAAAAAAACTCACACCGGGATGAGAACGAGCGGATGAGGATGAACGCTTGCTGCTGGCTGGCTCCAGAGCGAGCGGATGAGGATGAAGGTGCCAAACCGGGTTAAAGCCAAACAATGGGTCATGTGATGCTCGCAAAATATTATACTTTAATATTTCTATACAAAATATATATTGTCATTTGTTCAAAATAAATGCACAATAAATCTGTACATAAAAAATCATATTGATTATTGGGTCATTCATCTTAAGGGCATTTGTGTCTTTTCAGCCTTCACCTAGCACCGTTAGGCCCTCTTCACGGAACAGGGGCAGATGGAAGCTTCGGATCTGAAAAATAAGGGCAAACATGCATAGTTTAAAAAACAGGGACAAACGAGAAATTGGAGCACAAAAAACAGGGGCAGATGGAAGCTTCAGATTTGAAAAATAAGGGCAAACATTTTGAGGAGGCGTTAGTTCATGCTTTGGGCTGGGCCAGTACGGCGGTAGGTCGGACCGGGCCGAATCTCATGCATGGAGGAACGTCAAATTAAGTGGTGTATAACTAAAATCATGAGCAATTGTAATATTTTATTATAGAAATATTGTATAAAATTGGTATTAACTCTTGAGAGCCAAGTTTTGTAACCACTTTTCTTCCAAAAAACCTCACACCGGCCCTATTGTGTAGATTAAAACAAGATAAATCCAGAAAATGCTCTTTGACCTTCATAATGCCTGAGGGGCGAGGGCATAAATCTCGTGGTTTCTGATATAAGCCTTATTTTAAGTATTTTTATGAAGTTCTTGCCAAGCCCCATCTTCATTCAATTATTAATTTAAAGAGCCACCTTGCTTGGTTAAGCAAGCATTTTGATTTTTGAGTCACAAGTTCTAGGATCCCTAAGCCACCTTGTTCCGTTGGTAGGTCGATACTTTGCCATTTTGTCGGTCTATATTGGTTGTTCCTTTGCCAAAAGAAATTCAATCTATAAAAAATCAACTTTTAAGGATCTTTTTGGTACTTCAAAGGAGGACATCATATACGTCGTAAGACAGGTCAAAATAGACTTTACCAAAACTAAACGACCATCACAAAATATAATCTTTCCTTTTCTAGTTGCTCAATCCAATAGTTCCTTAAAATGATCTTCAATTTCTTTTTTCCGATCCGTGTTGAGTTTTCAATGGTGCAATGGGATGCCTAAATATATAAATGCAGCACGGCAATCAAGCTTAGGGCAATGAAGCTCTACAAGTCCAAATGGCCCGTGTTGCCCTTGGAGTCGTTCATTCCAATTTCCAAGGTCAAATTGTTACTGTTCCGTACATTGTAGTGGATTGAATTGATGCCCAAACCTCTCAGAATCTCGAGTCCTTTTGCCGGAGCGGCTGAACTCATACATGCATTTTCTTTAAAAAAATGATGGAGAACGAGAACCACATACTCGGTTGTCAGAGAAGGAAGAAGGTTTGGAAAGAGCGGACGGGTCCACAACTTCTCGAAATTGGGCTGCTGGACTGCCTGCACTCAATTAATCTGCAAACTTGTTGGGATGGGCCGTTTTAGAGTTTTTTTTAAAAAAAATGGAATATATTGATATCCCAGCTTCTGCACTGTTAGGGCCATTTTAGAATAGTAGAGCGAGGGAGACGTATCCTACTGGGGCGAATCTCTTCAGTGACAACGTGATCCCACGAAAGGCCAATCAACCCATCGAAATCTCTACATGATGAAACCTGCGCGGACAATTTCTGAGCCGAGATTGAGCCACGTCGCACCGAATTCCTGACCGTCAATTCACGTCTTCAGTTATTACATTGAGCCGTCCACCTCATCATCATATAATCAAGCAACTACAGATATCCAGGGACTTCTTGATATCACTCACGCCACCACGACGTGTCACGGTCGCTCGTCCTCCGTTGCTAAATCCCACTACGTAATCAATCTCCCACGGCACCGCCCCCTGATATCCCTCAAGAAGCTTTTGGAATAACACATAGGTCATTTCATTGCTTTTGTATGTCTATATAGAAGATTAGGTAGCATGTGTACGTAAAATAATACTATACACACACGCAACTGGTGGCTCTTATTGGTTTAGCAGATATTACTGAATATGGCCATACAAATCTTGACAAGCCGCAGGTGGATTAGTTAGTAATATAGGAGACCATTTTCATTAAACAATACTTTTATTGTTGAGCAACACATAATCTTTATTAAACCAAGTGCAAACTCTTTTATAGCCCATAAATTACGGCTCACAATATCAAGTTAGTTCATAGCTTCCTAAATATCTAGGTTATACAATGGCATGCCAAAATCTCATCATAATGTGACACCGAAAAAGATCATGAACAAAACTCTGAGGGAGCCAAATAGCAAGAAGCAAGAGCATTAAGGGAGGCCATACCTTTTTAGGAGAACACAATTTATATTTAAGAAAATAGGAGATTTAATTTTAGGTGGACCTTTAGAGAGGCTCTAAACCTATTCGATACTAGAAATGATCTTTTAATGATTACACTGGCCTGATAGGGTAGGGGCGCGGCAACGCCGCGCCATTAGTTTCTAGTCTCCATGATGATTGATGGCGACAGCCGAAGTCCGAGTTGGAGACGGTGACCGTCGTTGAGAAGCAGAATCAGCTGATGCATGCCGCGGCACAATGCATTGACGAGAAGTCTGTGGATGCGTGCGATTGCGGTGACTGGTGGCTCTCAGGCTCTGGCATCGAGGGAGCTAGGGTGGTCAGTTGACGCCGCTGCCCAAGGAGGACGAGGTCGAGCGTGTGCTGTCGTGGAAGAGGGGCAGCCTCACGATCGAGCATCTACTCCACCGCCGTGGCCGTCTAGGTGTTCGAGGCCCCGAGCGACAGCTGCGCCGAGTACTAGGCCTGGATGTGCGCCGAGTACGAGATCCACACATGGCAGAGACGAGGAGGGAGAGAGATAGATAGCTGCAACATTAAAATACAGTCGGTGGCTCGTTGCAACATCTCAAATTCTTATGAAACATTAAGATAAAGGGAATTGCTAAAACACAGGTGTCTGCTTTTTAAGTTTTGTTAAGGCGACGTATCAAGACCATTAGATTTAGATTGGAGGATTTAGGTTGGAGGGCGTTTGTTCGTATTCTAGGTTAACTAGTTGTTCAATTTCTATTTCATGTGTTCAAGTTCTGAAGTCAGGCATCTAAGATATAAGAAATGTGCAAGATAAAACATGTTGAACATGATACAAAATATTTGAAACAAACTAAGCCGCTGCTAGAATATTGAAAAACATGGCACAGCAACAGGCCATAAATTAAAGAATCATTGCAGCAAAATCAACTTGTTGTGTGGGGACAGTTATCACTACAACAGATTTGCACATCACTGCCGCCGGCATCACTGCCGGAATCCTATCCACCGGTAGTGATGACTAGTTCAGGCGTGGAAAAATCAGAAAATCCATGGACTCGACCAATACCGGCAGTAAAGACTTACATCACTACGGGTTGAATCCTTCCCCGGCAGTGATCTTGATGGACACAGATCCTTTGTCGGGTTAGAAGAACAACCGACAACGATTTGAAGAACAAAGAACAGTAAAAATAACGATATAAAAAGAAGATTGACACAATTTAGAATAACAAATGACTGGTTCATTGTAAGATAATATATAATATCTTACAAATACATAAATATACTATATAATTGATAAAAATAAAGAAAGTGGCAAAGGCCGTCTTCTTGGCGTTCTTGGCTGCCCTCCTGGCCGCCTTCCTAGCGGCCTCCTTGGCCTCCTCCTCCAACTTGGCGGTATCACCTCAGCGAGGATATCGGCCGAGGAATCGATCCGCAAGGCGTAGAAGTTGGCCTTCTCCACCAAGGGCATATTCACCCTTGGCAGGCCAACTTCGTCGGCCACGGAGTTGAGCTTGTTGAGGGGCGGCGTTGATGCGCTCCAAGGCGAGCTGCATCTCCTCCCTGGTTGGCGGCGATGTCGATCGTCGGTGGCGCCCGCGACCTGTCACGATGTGGCTGCCTGTGAATGGGGTTTATGGAAGAGTGGTTAGAGATCGACAGCGGAATCAGGGGTGTATAAATAGTAACCAGCCGCGGCATTTCCTAAGGACGGCACCATCGAAAAGACGGCTCCTCGGCACTCAAACCGTGACCGGCGCTTCCAATGGCCATCTCCTCGGCACTCAAACGGCGACAGCACTGCGTTTTCCACGGAACCCAATCCCGAGCCCCGGGTTCGATGCCCCAACCGAGGCAGTTATAATAGTTCATTTTTACCATTTTTTAATTGAACGGCTCTCAAGTTTAGATTCAAAATCAACTTCAAATGATATTTATTTTAACTACCATAGATATTAAAATATCAACTGTGCTGCACGTATTTAATTATACGAATCACTCGTGAACTGGAAACGAAACATAATTTGGGGACAGAGGGAGCAACACAAAACATTATATATATATATATATATATATATATATAATATTTCATATATTGTTATAATATATATAAACATAAAAAATAAAAAAGGAAAAAGGACCAGCGGCCTAGTTGTCATCCTCCTCCTCCTCCTCGGCCTCCTCGGCCGGTGTCGTCCTTCTTGGCCGATAACCCCTTGCCGAGGATATTGGCCAACTCCACCACTTTCGGGCGTAGTAATTGGCCTTGTCTTCCGGAGGTGCAGACACCTCCGGAAGAAGGCCATGGTCGATCCGCCCGGCGACTTGAGCTTGCTAAAGGCATGCTTGAGATGCTCGAGGGTGAACTCCGCCTCGATGATCTCTTGCATACGACGGTCAGGACAATTGGCCGCCATCTCCGCCTGTCAGCCAAAACCGCCATGGGGTCCGACCTAGGGGCGACATGTAGTTGTCTTGGGCGTCGTCGGCCGCCGCTTTGACTTAGGGTCGGCCGCCACCGCCTCAAACTCCTCCCTTGTGCTCTTGTTCGATCCGAGCCTTGACGCAGCCATGGTGTTGTTGATCGGTTTCGAGTGTGCCCGGATTGTAGTCTTGGAAGGGATTAAAGAGCGCCATGATCGAGGGCGTGCATAAATAGTGAGTTAACCGTGGCTGTTCACTTAACCGGGAATGGCGCCATCAACACAACCGCTTGAAATTGAACGATCGCGGTTGCGTTTCCAATGGCCCTTGGAATTCCACGACCGGCACTACATTTCCCTGGGGGACGGCTGTGCTTTGAATTCCTCGGCTGCGTTTTGTTGGTATAAATTATATGCACACAATAAAGATAAAGATATCCACAAGCGCACGAGATAGAAATACCGTTGTAGCACTTCACCAAAAGAATGAACTCCCGGTTTTAAATATCGAACCCAAAGGAACAGAGAGGTGAATATAACTAGTGTTTAGCCAATCCACTTCACAATCAAAAGTACTTAAGAAACTAGCTAGACTAGGGGACAACACTGGTTTTCTAATTCTAACCTCAATAAACCTCAATTTATTTATTCTATCATGGATGCTAATTCTTAATAAAGTAAGGCAAAATTACTTTACTAAGAACAGACAAAGCCTACCGTTCACTTCTTGGCAGGAAGTGGGCTACAGAGGATTCAATAAAGCTATAAGTTATCTTTATGATTCTACCACTGATTCCAAGCCAAAAAGGGGCATTCACAGATAACTCTAGTCTAAGCACCGCACATACACTAGAAACTATCCCTCTAATCAAGAGCAACCAAGATTAAAGTACTCAATAAGAGTTGCAAACTTGAAGAATAAAATAAACCAAAACTTACTTTAATTATGAAGTCGAATACCAGATAATCTCTGAATACATTCCTCTTCTCGTGAAGAGAATGATCCCTCGTATCTGAGTAAGAGAAGATCCGACGGTCGGAACTCCTCCGAAGCACTCCTCACTAATCTCTCTATTTCTAATAAACTCGATTGCTAATCAAGCTAGTAGCTAATCTAGAAGTGTATAGCTCTAATCATGGGGATTTTGACTTCTCTAAACCTAAACTTCTCAGAGAGAACTCTGAAGAAGGAATTCTATCTATGAATAATGAATTAGGGTTTCAGGGGGGAGCCCTGCCCTTTCTTTTATAGCCCCATAGGATGAATCTCAGCCCTTGGATCAAACCGACTTGATTGGACGGTGTAGATCTACTCCATAGGTCAGTTGTAGGAAGGTTCCAGAAGTAGGACACGTGGTTCAACCACAGGGTGCCGCCCGGCCCACATCTCCACAAGTGGGCCCCGGCCTTTGCGAGCTGTCTTCTTATGTTCTTTAGACCATTGGAATTTGTACTAATCGCCCTGGTTTAGTCCTTTTCTTCCATTTCTCTATTTTCTCTCTTTTCAGCTCTGTTTCTGCTGTTTTCAGGAGTTCTCCTGCAAAACTGAGTGTGCACCAAAACTCGTGGAAATCATTAGTAATAATAAAACTTTAGTAGCATTCATCCCATGATTGATAGCATTTTATGTATATAAAAGTGGTCAATAACTACCATTGACACGTTTCCATGGCAGGTGACAACAGTCTCCACCTTCATTGATCACTGTCGGGCCCACACAAGAACCGACAGTGATTGACAATATGGTGAAAAAATAAATATATTAGTTAAAATCAATTTATTGAAATCACTCCTTTATCTTAGCGTTAAGGCATTAGAGTTCCTCCAATCCCGTTCGATGCCCCACCTGCCAAATCTTTTGACTTTTTGATAAATTTGAACTTCACTACAGTATCAATTTTCATTTTAGCATATAAAATGATCCGCCCAACAGATACAACGTATAGCTGTCACGGTTTAGTACGTATAGGCGCAGTGCTACTGCTGTGTGTTCAGTGATAGGTCACGGCCTGTGAGAGCTCAGTGATAGGTCACGGCTGTGGCGCTCATGGAGAATCGCGTTGCTCTAGTATTCACTATCGGTTCTAACTTAACCAACTGACAGTGTCTCTGCTTCCTATGAGGAAAAAGCCGTGCACCTGCTGTAGAGTCGATGGGTTATATCAATGTCATGCTTAACACTGCCGGGTATATGCATATAACCGGCAGTAATCTTCCAGATCACTGCCGGTTCCATATATCCGACAGTGATATTCCATATCACTGCCAAGTTGTAACTAAAACCCGACAGCGATTACACATTGTCAACGGGCGAATAGTGCTCCCCCTAACCATCATAGCAGGAGCATTGCTACCACGTACCACGGCCATGACCTCGACCATGGCATCTAGCCTATAAAAACGGCTAGTGCGGCGCTTAGTTTTGCACCTCGGTCGTAGCTTATTTGCCCAGTTCTCTTGGTCCTCTTTCTTGCTACTCTCCTCATACATTGCTTTTGATTTAGTTACCTAGTTCTTCATCCTCGATCTTCTTCACTACTTTCCACATACATATAGCTTCTCTATGGGAGAAAACCCTCCACGTACAAATATCATTCTTATGCATCTTAGTCCACCAAAATGGTTCACCTAAGAGGTGCTAGAAGAGTCTTACTGAAGATTGAGCAACGCTGAAGGTTAGAACTGCCGCAAGGTTGACAGAGCCATCCGGTCCTATGTGCTCCAGAGTGTAGACTCTGGATTTATATTTCACAAGAGACATGACATCCTCCAGAAAAGATCATATCAATTTGTTGATCTCTACTCTGGAGTCTAGTCATGCTGTCTTGTGGATCCACAGCTTTGCTCTCTACTATTGGGACAAAAATAAGCTTTGTTGCTTGTTCATCTCCACCGGAGTCATGTTGTGGTAACTGTAAATCCAGAGTCATGCCCTCCACAATAGATCACAGCGGCAGTGCATTGGCAACAATTCATAACCTTCGAGGACGCTCAATTTTAAATGTGTTTGTACACTTTGATGATAACATTGATTATTCGAGGAAATGTCTTTGTTATCATATATGTAATCTAATCTGTATGTATTTGTATTTGTATTTGCTCCTCTATATAATAAAAGTATATCGTACTTTTTGAATGGATATATATATATATATAGGGTAAATTCTTCCTACACCCTAGGAGTAGTTACACCTGCCTGCTAGTACACACGTGGCAGCAAAGCTAACAGGTTAAAATAATTAGACCCGTTTATACCCAGCGTCCGTACGCGTATATGATTGGCCCTATTTTTTTCGGATCTGAAATTATTTGTTTAGTGTCTAGATGGCCGCCGCCGCCCACCAATTTAAATGCACGAATGCGGGTGCTGCCACCGCTTTTGTTCTGATGATTTGATTTGTGTGAGAATTACACTAATTTTGTGAAGAATAGTATATACACATACTCCCTTCATACAAATGTATGTACATATATACTCCGACGTACATCTCCATACGTGAATGCATGCACATATACTCCAAATACATATATTGAGTTTGCACTAGTACTATATATCTAAATGGCATGTATGTAGGCGTATGTATGTATATACTATGAATGTATGCACATATACTCGGTATATTTGAGTACTGGAGTATGCTCATACACTAGCTTGTCGGGATTTTTTTTCTCTTGAATACTCTAATTGGTGAAGTACGTACTAATACTATCCTGTTAGAAAGTATGCAAGCATACTAACGTATGTACTGATACTCCTGTCAAAAAAATATGTCCACATACTAGCAAATTATTTTTTCTCTCCTAAAAACTGCTGCATGCGTATACGGATTTACTCCCAAATATAAGTATGTGTCAATACTATATTCACGGAGAGCACATACTGATTAATATATCCACTTTGAAAAGAAATCTGCAAACTATCGCCACAAAACAAGGATGTGAACACGTCCGTTCTCTCCCTCAAGTGCCTAAACGCACGGGTTGGAGTATCAGCCTGTTAACCAAAGTCTAACTTACCGGACACAAGGATGGTAGTATATTCTGGGTGGGTGTAACTACTCCCGGGTGTATAAAAAGTGCACCCTATATATATATATATGCGCTGTGGTCAATATAACTATATATATCCCAGAATTAATCGCTATAAGCATGCATGCTAAAACTACACACAAGCATGCATGCACGAGTCCTATGTTTAAGTATGCCTGCTAAACTGACAAGGACAGTCACATCACTGCCGGGTATCACTAGAGCACCGGCAGTAAAAGCGACTTCACTGTCGGTTTCAATTAAGAAACCGATGGTGATGTCACTTCCTTATAGTATAAATAAACACGCCCGCAATACATATAAGTATACAACCAACGCACTGACTATCACTCACTTCTCACGAAATCTACTATCTATTTTTCTACCTGATCCATGTGGAGGTTGGTGCAACATTTGTGTATTTTCAATATGTAACTAACCTTCTTTTTACCCCGTTTAGCATGAAGAAAAATATAATAATAAAAATATTGATCAGAAAAACCTAAGATCTTGTGTGGGGACATAATTTGGGTGTACGTGGTTGTAGAAAAAAATTTCAAGCCATTTTGATATTGTGGGATTACACATGCTTCTACTCATTTCTATATATATCATTGTCGGTTCAGTGAACCAGCTGTAATTAACCAGCATTGAATTTTTATAAATCGATTAACATGTGTATCTCGAGGCATGAAGTAGAGGCGCTAGGTTTGGAGTTCATTTAACATAAGCTCACCTCACAAAAGATCTAATACAATAACAAAAACCTTATGAAAAATTACGATAAAAAGACATTTTTCTGAATTGCTAGTTCAATGGTATAATAATCAAAGTGTACAAACACATTATAAAATAACCACCTCAAAAACACCCTTCTAACACCTATGCCAGAGGTGGTTTCAGTACTACCTGTTATGCTTCCTCGAAGTACGGCGGATGGGAGTCCTCTGTGAAGAACCGATGCATCTTCGTGTCGGCAGAGGCCCCGGACGGGAGACGACAGATGGGAGAGACATCCTCCCTCTCATCTCCCAGTGAGGAAGTAGAGGACTGCATGTTGCTCAGCTCCTGCTTTTCGTCTTCCTAAAGTCGTTGTAACAATGGTGTTGCACGAGCATCATACCCAGCTTCTATAAGCAATGTTGTAGCTTAATCTTCAAAATCACCCTTCTAGTACCTCATCAGATACACTTTGTCTACCCATAATAAAATGTATATGTGGAGGGCTTTCTCCCAAATAGAGGCCATACATGTGTATAGAAAAACGAGCAAATAACAGTTGGCCATACATGCAGCTCCATCGATGGCTCTCGGCGCGGGGCTGTTTTTATAGGTGGTGGTAGGTGGATTGAGTAGCCACTGTGTGCCGTGGTAAGTGGCAACAGTGTCTTATCGTTGTTGGCTCAAATGAAGATTCAGCAGTGAACCTTATTGTAACACTGCCGGTGATACTGGGTAACCGGCAGTGATTAACTATAGATATGGGTGCGTGCGGGGTGAAATTTTTCCAGGTCATCTGAACCCTGCGCCATTCGTTCCCTACCAGCGCCGAAAGAGCACCAGCCTCGACGATATATATAAGATGGCATGGGGTGAAATTTTCCCAAGTCATTTGAACCCCGCGCCACTCGTTCTACACCAGCATCACCGACAGAGCACCACCGCCACCCATGGCGCAGTCCGTCGCCCACTAGGCCGCCCCTGCCATTCTCTTCTTCATCTCTGATGTTCGCGCATCCCCGGGCATCCCACACCAGTGGAATCGAGGCGTGACGGCATTCTCCCGTGCTGCGCTCTACCACTCCGGCGTCCCTAACACGGCGCCGACGTCATGCGACCCTACACGGTGAGAACTAATTAGCCCTTTAGGTGTTCGAGTTTTTGCCTATGAGAATTCGCCACTGCCCTGGCCTCGCCTCGCCCGCTTGGTCTTCCTCCACGCCGACGGAGGGCCGCCGCCACACCGCACTGCCATCCACAACCTCACGCCGTCCTCCTCTTCAATGCCCGACGCCGCATCCGCCGGCGCGACCTTGTTCTCCTCGAATGCCGGAGCACCGCCCCATCCGCACCCTCATCTTCCTTCTTTGACGTCTGCATCTCGCACCACCAAGACAAGATAGGAGCGCTGGCGCGGACTGCCAGAAGCTCATTGAGTGCGTCGGTCACTCCCCCTTGAGGTGTTTGTTGAAATGCCCGTGTTGATAATCCGCAACTGTTATTTTTCTTTTTATATTTAGATTTTGCTTTCAAATAGTTCAGGATCCTTAGTAGCAAATGTTATTTGGTCTATGGTTAACAAATTAGCTTAAAACATTATGGTCATTTACGGCATGACCGAAGACATACTAGTCCTCGAAGTGTGATTGAAATGAGACAAATATTGAAATTCATGAGTTCGTGGTGTTGAAATCCAGTTTTGATATTTAAATATAAGTCTTCAACTTTGCTTATTGTACAACATTTCTCAATGACATAGCATTATCGCCCTAATTTGGTTATATGTATAGGCAACCATGGCGTGGTAATGCGTAATGAGTGTTGGTCGTGGTGTCGGGGATCTATCGAACCTGGAAAGATTTCTATGCTCAAGTCCAAGGCTACCCTGGTAATTGTTACAAAAAATACAACACCGAAGGTGAAGCTTTCAGCGCCTACTATGGTGCAAACTATGGCCATCAGACGGCCCCGGAGATTGAAGAGAAGACAACCCCACAGATTTGAAGATTACGAGAATTCTTTGCTTGGTCTTGGAAAGATGTCATGCTTTTATTTATGTCTATGGTCATTATTTTTCTTATTTAGAAGTTGATGTAGGCTTAGTTTAAGTAGAACATTAGGCGGAGTTTGTTGTATGTAACCATTAAACCGTGTAATGTTTTGTCGATATTAATGTATGATGCGTTTAGGGATTTAAAAAGAACTGAATCCCATGAATAAATTTAAAATTAAACATTTTTTTAAAAAAATGCTGGTTAGCATGGGCCCAATAGTGAATGACAAACAAACCGGTAGTGCTACTACACCAAACACCGCCGGTTTGAATTAAAATTGTCATCGATGACCCAAAACAGCATTTATGGGCTGCATTAGCAAACCGACGGTGTCAACTGAAATAACGCTTTCGGGTTAAAAAGCAACCGGCGGCGTTAATAAAAAAATAACTTGTCGATTTTAAAATAAACCGACAGGTGTTGTCACTTTCGCTAAACCGTCGGCACAATCTAACCCGATAGTGTTATTTCTCTCGATCATTGTCGCCGGTTCTTTAAAGCCCGACAGTGTTCTCAATATCAACGCTGCAGTTTGACTTCAGAACCGGCATTGCTTGGATCACAAATGCTGTCGGTCGAAGAAGCACCCGCTAGTGTTCGATCACGATCTTGGCTGCCGGTTGGATAGTGAACCGACAGTCTCTCTTCAAATCACCGCCGGTGTTTTGACCCGGCAGTGATTTGAACCCCACATCACTACCAGTTTGGTTCTGCCGGTTCATTTTTCGACAGTGAAGGGGGTGTGGACCCGGCGGTAATGTACTGATCTGGGGTGGTGTATAGATGCTGCAACATATTAAAACCATCTAGCACATCTACATCTCGACGAAAACATATAAAAATTCTCTTATCATGCGTGTTCAAAAGTAAATAAATATTTTTTTTGATACGATCGTCGCGTTTCTTTTTGTCCTACATTTTTCTTTCAATCTGATCAAGAAATAGGAATAAACAAATTAAAAATAAAAAATATGGAGAAAATATTCCTCAAAATTTCTCTTTTTTTTTTTTTTTTTTTTTTTGTCCATCACACCCTCTCTGACTATTTCTGTGTCCCTCCACTAGTCACAATTATAGTCATTTTTACTAATGGTAATAGTACGTGATGATTTAAAGATTAGATAAGAAAATTTAATTTCTTGTCCGGTGACCCAAAAACTTTTGACCGTGATAAATTACATATTAGTGGTTTGTTGTCCCATTCGTGACCCAAACGCACGATATATACATGCGTGTTTGTACGAGTTATAATAGCCCAAGTCTACCATGTTACTGAGTCTGATTGCAAAACATATACTTCATCCGTATGACTATTAGAAGTCGTTTAGGACAGAGACACGGTCTCCAAAGCACAATTTTGACTTATCTTTAATATGAAAATATTTATTGGAAAGTTATATATGTATATTTTTTATGAAAGTATTTTTCAAGACAAATCTACTGATATGATTTTCACATTTTCAAACTCCACGACTTAAAAGTTATTCATAATTTATGTTCCTAATGTTTGACTCAAACCTTTTTCCAAAACGACCTCTAATAATGATACGGAGGAGTACCATATAAATTCATTTGCAATGTTGGGCATGTTTTGCTAGTTTATATATAAATATGCATTTATCCATCGATTTTTTTTTTTTTAAGCTAGGCACACGTGTCGATGCGCCAGCCTATATAGGTTGTATTCAACACGATATATACATGTATGTTCATATTCATATGAGTTAGGATAGCTCACATCTAACCACGTTACTTTCCAAAACGACCACTAATAATAATACGGAGGGAGTACCATATAAATTCCGTTGCAATCACTAGTACACAATGGGGTTATAATCCAGGTTGGAAAACCCCTTTAGTCGGTTTCCCAACCGGGATTGCCTTATCCGGGACTAAAGGTCCCATTTAGTCCCGGTTTGGGCAACAGGGATTAAATAGGGACCTTTAGTCCCGGTTCATAATAGGAACCAGGGACTAATTGATTTTCCAAGGCCAGACCTCCATATCCTTTTTTTTGTTTTAATTTTATTTTTCAATATATATTTTTTCTTATTTCAGTTGTTTTTCTTGCAATTACAAAGTGCTTTCCGCCAATTCATGAGGTACTTACAAATAATGGTAATTTAAACAAAGTCATTACATACAAGATGTGTCCAAGTTGCTCTCCAAAGTTCATGCAGGTCATTAATTTAATTTAAACAAAGTCATTACACATAAGTTTGTAACAACTCAGAATAGTTTCATTACAACCAACAACCAAGACTAATTTAAATTCCTAGAACTTCACGACGTCGTACCACGTACTCAGAGAAGTGCAGGTCATTAATTTCATACAAGCGAACATAACTGATGTAGTTCAATGTATTTATTAGTGCACTCTCCTTTGCTTCGCAAGACCGTTCACAAGGTCTACTCACTATCATGAGTAGTGGTCCGAATTTCCTCTAGTCACAATAATTTTTTTCTCGATTCCCTCTCGTAGTCAAAATAGGTTCATCATATTGCCATGTATAACAACCCAATTGATAAAAGACTTGGTTTACAATGGCTTCATAACTATAACCTGCGTATGTTAAGTCATAAGCCTCCCTCTACAGTGTTGAGAAAAATGTGGTGCTTATTATCATAACATTGCATTTATATAAACATAACAATGAATTTAAATTTGGATATAAGTCATGAAACTAACCACATCATTTATGTTGTTGACATAAATAGATTCACAAAATGTCGCAATATCATGGTGAAGGCCCACTTCCAAAGCTCGATTCTAGTGGAGGAGTATGTTGGAATATTGTACCCAATCCTTTGAAGTGCCTTTAAACATTCTTACACAATATATTTTTGTGCATTAATAATGTGATAATGTCCTTTGCCCATCCTAGAGATGTATACAACTTGACCTTGTTGGTTACCCGCCCTAGCGATAATGGGGAAACCAACTCTACATTGAAATGTCCATTCCCGGAGGGATTATGTCAATCGGAAGGTAATCAACCCCAAATGTTGAAGTGTCTCTTTGAACCATGGTATAGGTTGAATGGTCTACATTTAACAATTATATATCGAACAAAATATGCTTGGATTTCCAAACAAAATGTTGAAGTGTCTCTTTGAACCATGGTATAGCTATTACTTACTATGCTTGGATATGGGAAGTTTGCCCTCGACAATGTTGATTGAAGCCCAACTCAAATGCATAGTTAGGCACATCGGGTGTAGGTAGGTCTGCAGACCATCTCTTTTCCTAAATATATGTTGGTTTTAGAGTCGTGATACATATTATACTAACAAAGCATGTATGCACTAGCAAAGTTACATTTTCACCATTTCAACATATATTACTAACAAAATAATAATGTTACTAACAAAGTAACATTTTCTTCATTTTACAAATAATATTACTAACAATGCATGGTTTAAGAGTAGTGATACATATATATTACTAACAAAGATAAATCTATGTATGCACTTTTATATATATAAGATAAATATACATTATCTACAAAAACAAAACATATGGAAGCTCCACAGCGACGTGCACGGACGGCGGGGAGGAAGGGCGGTGGCGGAAACGACGGGCGTGGATGGAGGGGAGGATGGTGGCGCGACGACGACGTACGTGGATGGAGGGAGGACGCCGGCGTGGATGGAGGGGGAGGGCGGTGGCGTGATGATGGCGTGGACGGAGGCGAGGACAACAAGTGTGGGCGGAGGGGAGGATGGTGGCGCGGCGATAGCGTGGACCGAGGGGAGGAAGATGGCATGGGCCGGAGGGGAGGGCGGTGGCGCGGACGCGGCATGGACGGAGGGAGGACGACGGCGTTGGCACGGGCGGCGTCGGTGGCACGACGACGGGCGAGGACGGCGCTGAGGCCGTCGGTGGTGCAAAACGAGGGGGACGGCGAGGGCGGTGGTGGAATGAAAATCGGCGCCCAATTTATATTTCTAGGGTTTTAGTCCCGGGTTGAAACATAACCGGGACTAAAAACCTTAGTACCGGGTTGAACCACAACCCGAGACTAAAACCCTACCCTTTAGTCCCGGGTTGAACCATAACCCGGGACTAAGCCAAAAACACAGTGCGCTCCCAAATCCTGCTGCCTAGCATTTCGTTTCCGCCCATAGTATGTTTTTTTTTCCGATATATCTTACTTATATATGGAAGTCCTCCAAAACCATATGAACAAACTCAATTTTTTCTTTTTAATCTATGCATAAAATTTATAAATAGTATTTCTCCCTCATATGAACTTCAAAATAGATCATTTTTTTCTAAAAAATTCCTAAAATCAAGCTCTTATCATGTGAATCTGTTTGAACAATCTCATTTGTATTGACAACTTTTTCATTTAAAATCATTACTGACATCTTAAAAAAAAGAGTGATGTGGGTATAGACTTCTGCTTTGGGCCGCCATGTACTGTATGTATGCACTTTGATGTGAATTTAATTAATTTTGATGTATTCTATGTATGCACTTTGATATGAATTTAATTAATTTACAATAACGGCTATGAAAACAAATTCTCATTTAACATTTTAACCACCTCATTAGAACTCTTCTAGCATCTTGGGTCGAACAAGTGCCGAGCTGGGTCGAAGAATTGCCGAGGCCCACAGGATGAGAGTCACGCCGGGATGATGAAGAAGATATTTTCCTCTTCATCAATAACCTTCTTTGAAGGTTGGAGAGAGGTACATTTGGAGTTTGCATTGTCTCACATTTTTCTTCCTCATTTGTACCTCAAGCCTCGATAACACGTAGTCTAGAGACGACCTATCTGGATGGGCCCATGAATCTGCGGCATCTCCAACCTTCGGCGTTGCTCTATCTTCAGTAGAACTCTTCTAGCACCAATTGTGTGCACCATTTTGGTGGACTACAGTGCATAACGATATCTGTGCGTGGAGGGCTTTCTTCTAGAGAGTGGCCATATCTGTGTGCATAAAAGATTGATAAATCGCATAAAATGTGTCAAAAATACATTGCAATATACAATCATATGACATAGATGTATAATAAATAAAAATAAACATGACATATATGATAACAAAGATCTATTAATTAAACATAAATTACATTTATGATAACAAAGATCTTAAAAAAATTACATATACGATAACAAAGACCTTAAAAAAAAAGTTACATATACGATAACAAAGACCTTTATTGAATAGGTCAATGTTATCATCAAAGTGTACAAACACATTAAAAAATAACCACCTCGGAAGAACTCTTGTAGCATCTAACTACAAAGAATATCATTGAGGCAGTCAAATTGAGCATGGCGGAGGTAATGGCACTATGTCCCGGAGACTATGGCACCGTCTCTCTAGAGACTATGGCACTCGTCTATACCGATGCACTTTGCCGTTGCGATCTTAAAAGCCCACCGGTGCCCAGCGGTGGAGAGCAAAAGCTGCGGGATACGATCCGGCATGACTCTCGAGGAGATCAACAATTTGATATGATCTTCTCTTTCCGAGGATGTCATATCTCTTTTTAACTGTAAATCCGAGTCTACACTCCAAAGCCCATAGGCCCGGATGGCTTTGTCAACCTTATGGCTTTTCTAACCTTCGGTGTTGCTCTATCTTTAGCAGAACTCTTCTAGCACCTATTGTGTGCACCATTTTGGTGGACTACGACGCATAACGATATATGTACATGGAGGGCTTTTCCCCGAGAGAGACCATATCTATGTATACAAAAGATGGGCAAATCACAGAAAATGTGTCAAGATACATTGCAATGATCATATGTAAATGTGTCTAGATAATGTGTGAAGATATATACATCAAGGATAAATGATGTATAATATACAAAAATAAAATCCACCCTTCTATCTACCACACAGTTATATGTCTATGAATAGAATATGGAATGATCCACACATTTGGCATTGAAAGATTGGAAGATGAAGTTGCTAACCTTTAATATTGTAGATGAAGCTCACTGCCTTGAGCAAGAACTCTATTGTCCCCCACCGATGAGCATACGTGAGCAGCAAACAGTAATAATTAAGCTGTGTTCGGCCGTTAGGGGCAGTAGAAGCAGCTATAAATAGGGCAAACTTTCAATCCCGGTTGGTTCAGCTCACCGGGACTAAATGATGGACCTCTAGTCGGTTGCATCCACAACCCAAGATAAAAGATGGTAGTCGGTTTGCAACAACAACCGGGATTGAAAGTCTATCTTTAGTCGGTTTAACCCACCCACCAGGACTAAAGGTCCCTACTCTGAAAAGTCTGCTCCACTATCCGTTGGGCAGGGGACTTTAGTCCCGGTTGGAGACATCAACCGGGACTAAGTCTTCCTTTAGACATCAACCGGGACTAAGTCTAGTCGGTTGGAGACATCAACCGGGACTAAGTCTTCCTTTAGACATCAACCGGGACTAAGTCTTCCTTTAGTCCCGGGCCCAAAAAATGGCCGGGACTAAAGCTCTGGACCGAAAGTCTGTTCCCTCTTGGTGAATGTTCAGGCATGTTTTGCTAGTTTATATATAAATATGCAATTATCCATCGATTTTTTTGTTGAAGCTAGGCATACGTGTCGTGTGCCAGCCCATATAGGTTGTATTCAACACGATATATACATGTATGTTCATATTCATATGAGTTAGGATAGCTCACGTCTAACCACGTTACTGAGTCTGATTCCAAAACACATACCATATAAATGTTGTTGCAATGTTCTTTGAAAAATCATGAATATAAGAGTAATAAAAAGCTAGGTGCACATGTCGTGCGCCAGCCTATATGGCCTGTATTTTTTGAATTAATTCACCCTAAGAATTTTTTCGAGAGGTGCTCTCCGCGCTTGCCACGCGGTGATCGTGCTATCACGGTCATTGTTTATTAGCCATGGAGCTCACCGTTTAGCAGACAATGTGGCACTTACAAACAAACCGTACGGCTTATAATTCGAGCCAGCGCCAGTCCCTATCGTCAACATTTGGGCCAAATCGATTATATGCCTGGGCCAGTCAACGGACCGCACTGAGATCCTTGGTTGCATTTGGGGTCTGAATCTGCCCAACGAAGCCGATGCGTGCTTTTAGGCTCTTATTATTAATCAGCTCGGCGTTCGACAGTCTCCATGCGAGAGTAATGTTCAGTACTTAAATTAAGCTCCAAATGTACGTGAATTTAAGGGATCTAAAAATTCAAATATGTCTTCGATATGGAATCAGATTCCGCACCATCGTTGAACGTGTGAGTACTGCTAACTCTTATGAGCATAGTTTCTGTAGATGGCGTTGTATGTGCCCTTACATCGCAGTTAAGTTAGAAAAAAGAGCATTTGTATCACGGTTTGGCGCACACATGTGTAACTAGCCTTCTATCTATCCTTTTAGAACTCACAAGTCACCACTAATAATATAGATAATTGTTTAAAAAACAAATATTGATAATAGTCACCTATCTGAGTTGAGTCAGTTGCCCATACAATCCATTATATATTTATGCATAAGTTGGAACTATCCATTTTCCATGTACAAAATTTGTTACTATTATATTTCTTTATTTAACCCATTCATCTTTCCTTGGATAATCCTCAAAAAGGGGAAATATATAAAAAGCAAAAAGCAAGACGCACATGTTGTGCGCCGGCCTATATGGCCATTATTCAAATGAATTCGTCCTAGTGAATTTTTTTGAGGGTTATTGCTCTCCACGCTTGCCGCGTGGTGATCAAACCGTCACGGTCATTGTTTATTAGCTGTGGAGTTCACTGTTTGGCAGCCGATGTGGTACTAACAAACAACCAAGGCTAGCTTATAATTGGCCCCACGCCAGATCGTCTACATTCGGGCCAAAACTATTATATAATAATTATAAATCTTCCATGCAAAAAATATATAATTTATAAGTCTGGGCCAATGGGGCTGGTTCTGCACCTCCACTCCACGCATGCTGGCGCCGCTCGTACGTTCAAGCGCCCTGCCCGTCTGTCCCGTCCGGCATCGATGCCCGATCCGTGACCCAGCGGCGTCCGTGATCAGGTCACTTTAACCGAGCAGACATTTTATGGCCTGTCGGCCACCCGAGAGCCTACACGAGCTATGCAAGGTGAGAAAATTGGAGGTGCCAGCCGAACACAATGAAAATATTAAAAGTGGAATAGATTTTACTCCATTTTGGTACTTCAAAGGAGGACATCATATTATACATCGTAAGACTGGTCAAAAGTAGGCTTTACCAAAACTAAAAAGGACTACCGTAAAGGAAAAATATAAGTTTTCCTTTCCCGTAGTTGCTCAATCAATAGTTCTGAAACGATCTTCAATTTCTATTTCCAATCCGTGAGGAAATTGAAGATCGTTTTTTAGAAAACTCAGCAACGTCTTTGACAATGGAGAGTAGAGCTGCAAAGGGATCGGGTCGACCCGCTTTCCCAAGCCAACCCGCCCCTCGAATTCTCAAGTGGAGCAAATCGGGTCGACCCGGATTCGAAAAGGGGCAGAAGGGTCGCTGACCCTTTCGACCCCCGGTGACCCTCGGGTCGGTCCTTTGACTCTCCGCCGCCACTGCTGCTCGGCGCCGCGCCGCCGCAGCCGCCGTTCGTCGCCAACGATCCAGCTCGTCGCCGACCAAATCAGCCTCCCCGTGGTGCAGCTCGCCGCGCCGCCCGTCCCTCCCCATCTCCGTCCTGCAACGGCGACGCCGACGCCGCTCTGCCCATCCTCGCCCACGGCCGCCCGTCTTCCATCTCCGACCGACCACGACACGGTCCAAGCCTTGGTTCGACAGCGCAGCGCCTTGCCTCAAGATGTTGGCAAGAGTTTGAGCCAGTTCTTGAGAATGGAGTTGTTGTGCAGGCAAGATGCAAACACTGTGACCATCTGATGGGTGCCAGGCGTGGTCACGGAACAAGTGCACTTCTTAATCATTTGAAGCGATGTAAGGAACGCAGTAGTGCTCTAAGGATTGTGCAAGACTTGAGTTCTACATTAAGATCTCCTTCTGGCAGGCGTTTGAAGGATTGGAGGTATGATCCGGATGTGTCACGATATGAGTTGATTAGAATGATATCCTTGCATGGGATTCCCTTTCTCTTTTCGGAGTATGATGGGTTTAGAAGATTGCTTTCAAGTCTGAACCCTTTGTTCAAAGTTCCTTCTAGAACCACAGTTAGGAATGGTTGCATAAAGGAATTTCAAGACATGAGAACTAAACTTAAGGATACTTTGGAGAATGTCAACTGTAGGTTCTCATTGACTACAGACATATGGACAAGTAACCAAACCATAGCATATATGGTTGTTACTTGTCACTTCCTAGATGCTGATTGGAATTTACAGAAGAGGATAATCCAGTTTATTGACTTGAAGACAGCACACAGTGGAGCTGAACTTTTCAACAACATCCTTAACTGTATTCAAAGTTGGAATATAGAACACAAGCTGTTTGGAATAACACTTGACAATGCATCATCAAATGACAATATGGTTGATTTGTTGAAGCACCATCTTGTGAAACAAAAATTGATTCCCGTGCAGGGAGAGCTACTTCACAATCGATGTGCTGGACATGTCACAAACCTTATTGTCAAAGATGGGCTACAGTTTGCTGAAAAGATTGTTGACAACATCCGTGAAAGCATCAAGTACCTTCGTTCTTCAACTTCTAGGAAACAAATGTTCAGAGAGATTGTTGCTCGAGAAGGTATTGAAAGCAAGAAGCAGCCATCATTGGACGTGATAACACGCTGGAACTCAACATATTTGATGCTTAAAACAGCTCTGAAATTTAGGAAAGCATTTGAGGTGCTACAATCTGAGGACCAAAAGTACACTTTTCTACCTTCGCCTGAAGAATGGGAAGGTGTTGGTGTAATTTGTAACCTGCTCAAGGTGTTCAAAAGGGCGACTAAAGTTATTTCAGGCACTAAGTACCCTACCACGAACCTGTACTTTCATGTAATGTGGAAGATCAAAATAGATTTGGAGACAGAGTTGCAAAATGCAGAGCTTGAGTTACAAACTGTTGACAAAGAAGATGCTGTTGTGGCTGATCAAGTTAAGGCAAAGTTCTTAAAGGAATTGATAAAGTTGGTAAAGGAGATGAAAAAGAAATTCAGTAAGTATTGGGAAAAGTCACACATAACACTTTGTATTCCCGTTGTTTTTTGACCCAAGATTTAAGCTAAAATTTGTTGAGTTCGTGTTCAGCAAGCACTATCCTAAGTCAGGAAAGGAAAAGGTTAAAAAGGTAGAAACAATTGTTCGTGGGCTGTTTTCAGCATACACGTCTCAACAAGAAACCCCACGTCCAGAGCTTCAAACTCGGAGAAGTGATAATCTTCAAGCTTGGAGAAGTGACCCATGGGCTGAATGGTATCAAAAAGTCAATCATGATCTTCAAACTAGGAGAAGTACAGAGCTTGATAGATATTTGATGAGGACCCAATTGGATCTGAAGAGCTTGACTTGATACATTGGTGGATGGGTAATACATCGAAGTATCCAACACTTTCTCGTATAGCCCGAGATCTCTTTGCTGTTCCAGCTACATCTGTTCCATCAGAATCAGCCTTTAGTATGGCAAGAAGAACAATAAATGATTTTCGAAGTAGCCTAACTCCAGAGACAGTAGAAGCACTAATTTGTAGTCAAGACTGGCATAGGGCAGAAGGTTCTACACAGTTCTCTACTGCAGCTTTTGATGATCTGATTATGGAAAAGGATCCAACATCAAGTTCACAGGTAATGTATCTCTGACTTGGAATGCAGAAGGTTCTACACAGTTCTCTGTTCTTGGATAATATTGTGTCTTGATGGATCTATATGACACAGAAGGTTTACCAAAGTGATTGGTTTCTTTGTTGTTGAGATTAAATGCGGTAGAAAAACATGCTCCACTGGTAAATTAGATGAGAAACCCTGATAAAATATGAACTGGAACAAGGTTGCAGCGTCTTGATTGATATTTGCTTCATCAAGATTGCACAAATCCTTCTCATCTTGCTGCACAATTATTACTGCTTTTGTTAACGTGACATGATTTACTTTAGGTCACTCCAGTGACATGATTTCTGCAATTTTTGACATGCTGTTTAAAAGAATTAGAATGACTGAAAGAATTCTAGAATAATACACTTCATTGCTTCTGTCAAAACCTACAGAATAGTGTATGACTGACAAGAATAATACACAGATGTCAAGTGCTAATCAGTGTCATTCAGGATTGTGTCCCACCTGGGAAGTAGAACTGATGTATTCGGCATGCATGTTAGAGTTTTGACCCAATTTTTTCTGTTCTGATGAGTGGATTTCCATCTCTTCAACTTCTTCATCTGAGAATATTAGCAAACACAACTTTTCTTTGACAGTAATGGCAGACACTAATCACAGTTTCTTTGACAGGGATGAAGCTCGCTTGGATGATTTCGAGCGGCGGGTTGGCCTGAATTCACCAAGCTAAAGTCTGAAATGTTTCGGTTCAGGAGCTGGGAGGCAACAGTCGCCGACTATCGCTGTTGTTTTTGTTTGGAGTATCAAAAGAGTTTAAACTGATGTTGGAACCCATGCACAGGATGGAAGTTTTGAGTTAAACCTTAATCTGAAGGAGATCAGATCATCATGATGCTTTTTTAATGTTTATTTCTTGCTTGATTCAACTGGATGTAGCTACACGTCTTGCCTTGCTTCCAAAATATGAAACGTTATGCAAATTTAAAATTTTGATTTTAATCTTGACGTGCTGCTTGACGAGTGCTAACTGTAATTTGTAATCTTGACGTGCTGCTTGACGTGCTTCTTGCCTTGCTTCCTGCCTTGCTTGCCTTGCGCACTGCCTTGCTTCCAAAACGTGCGGGTCGACCCTAGGGGCTCCGTGAACCGGCAGACTTGAGGAGCGGGTCGACCCTCAACCGTGCGTCAGACCAACAGGATCGGAGGGTCAGCATGAGGTTCGCTCCGAACCGCTCCCCTTGCAGCTCTAATGGAGAGACCAACCTTGACAGATGGAAAAGAAGGTTTAGAGATGAACTTGACCTTGTGTGTAGCCAATGGAGTTAGACAGTTACTCCATTCATTCATTTAATTGAAAAGGAAAAAAATAACTAGGTAGGGGTTCGCTGCCGTTCGTTCCAATTTCCAAGGTGAAACTGTTATTGTTCCGTCCATATTGTAGTGGATTGAATTGATGCAAACCTCTCAGAATCTAGACCTTACGAGTCGTTTTGCCGGAGCGGCTGACCCATATGCATTTTCTAAAAAATATGATGGGTGAGTATCGAAGCGGTTGTTGGAGAAGGAAGAGGGTTGGGAAAGAGCGGACAGGTCAAACCTTCTCGAAAGGCAAAATAGACAAAATCATCCCTGAACTCTTGGCAAAGGGTCAAGTTCGTCCCTCGTACTTTTATTTGGGCCAATTTCGTCCCTCCAACTGTCAAACTTGGGTTCAGTTACATCCTTCATTGAAACTGCACATCCACACTGGCAGGAAGCCGCCCGTCAAAACAGTCATTACTTTTGCAAAAAAAAAAAAAAAAAAAGTCACGCAGGGCCACAACCATTACGAATTGAAAGTCACTACATGTGTCGTGTTCAAAGTACCCCGATAATAAAAACACATGTCTCATGTTCAAAGTACATGATAATAAAAACACGTCTCATATTTAAGAAAAATAGCTATTAAATTGAAAGTCACTAGATGATCTCAGATAATACAAGATGCTATCCTGATTTTTTTTCTGTCCTCCTCGCGTAGTTCAAGTAGATTTAATCTCTGCAGTTGCACGGCCGCCAGTAACATTGATGGTTGCTGTTGTAGATGAGGTGGGATGGCCTTCACTTGTCTCAATGACAACATAGGCATTCCCGTCAGCAGAGGCTTTAGTTTTAGAGTTGGACGTCCCAAAGGACACCAATCTACTCTTTTTACCGGTCTGCGCAAAATAATACTCCCTCCGCCTCAAAATATTTCAAGTTCTAGAATTGTCTAAAGTCAAACTTTTTTAAGTTTGACCAACTTTATAGAAAAAAATAATAAAATCTATGAACCCAAATAAACATATTATGAAAATATATTTCATTACGTATCTAATAATATTAATTTGATGTCGTAAATATTGGTGTTATTTTCTATAAAGTTGGACAACTCAAGAAGTTGATTTATTTTGAGACAGCGGGAATAGAAGTTTATATTCCTATTCTAGGCTCCAGTTGACACACTAGGGCAATAGGTTTAAAACATTTTATGGTAACATGAACCAATTTAATGGAATAATGCATACTAGATAATCACAGATTCACAGTTACCATTTACTAACCTGAATAAATGATTAACCAGATCGTTCACCATATAGTACAGTCCATAGCCCTCAATTGCCTTTCTCTTAGTTGACTTTGTGCTCGAAGATGCAGCTGGGCCCTTTTCTTTAGATGTTGTTGGTTCAATGGCCAGTGGAGCATTATTATTGTGAGAAGAAGATGGTCCATCAGAATGGCCAGGCTTAATGCCTGTTGTTGAGTTCTGTTGGTGCACAGTAAAGGGAAATAGTTAGAGGCATGTCACTCTTATTGTGAAAAAGAAAACATAAATCTAAAAAACATGGAGGGATCGGCAGGAGAGAAGAGGGCAAACAAGTATTTTGCTTTCGGGCGTTAGATGTTTTGAAGGTGTTTTCGCCAGGCGTGTGTGGATGAAGGATGTAACTGAACCAAGTTTGATAGTCGGAGGACTAAAGTGGCCCAAACAAAAGTACAGAACTTGACCCTTTAGCAAGAGTTCAGGGACGATTTTGCCTATTTTTCCTTCTCGAAATTGGGTTGCTGATCTACGGACTTGTAGGGATGGGCTGTTTTGGAATAGTCAAGGGATATGTATCCTACTGGGCCGAATCTGTTCAGAGCCGACACGATCGTGTTGGAAATAATAGCAATTCAAAGTGATGCAAATATTAATTCTAACAATAAGAAAAAAGACCAACAACATGTATCACAGATATATGGTTCATAGCTAGCACTACGGTACGAGAGAAACACATTTAATCTAGCGTTAGTAACAGGGAAAACAAAATCACGAATGCAAGAGAGGAGATCGATATTCTTACAATTGGGGTTGTTGGCGCAAGGCAACGCAAAGTAGATGAAGTGGACCGCCGATTGAGATCCATGAACGGCGGCGAGGAGGGAAGAAGACGCCCAACGAGAAGTCGCGATGGCACTTCCCAAAAACCTTATACGCCGCCTACCCCGTGCAGGGATGCGAGGAAGACGTGTGCTTTCAAGCCCTCGCTTTCTCCCAGTGCCGATGGCATGTTGGTAGCGGGATGGGGAAGACAGTGGCAACACAGAAACGATGGCACTAGAAGAGATGAATTCTCTATGTTCTGAGGGATGACGTCTCACCCCTATTTATACACGCGTCACGACTAAGGAAAGTTATTAGCCACTCAATCACAGTACCAGATGTTACCATAATACGAGAATAATTGCTTTCCAAATAAGACAACGCAATTTTCTCCATGCATGCAAAAATATAGAGTGGTAAAATGAAGTCGCACAAGCATGAGGGCCGTAAATTAAATTGCCAGAGGATTCACATGCAAATTGTGCGCCCGTGCCCTTCGCCTCTACCCGCCCGGCGAGCGAGCAAGCGAGCACTTGGGTTTCTTCCTTTGACACTCACCAATAGCTTCAGTTAGGTGGAGACACTCCTAGATAAGCAATATGGTCTAAAGTCCCCCACCATGCTATGCATATGTGAGTGGGCCTTTGGGATTTCTATTTGGGAATATTTGGGCCAAAGCCCAAAACCACCAATAGATGGCACCCGGCCGAATCCTGCAAAAGGCCACAATTGCCAATCAACCCATCAAAATCTCCACGATGTGATGGCGACCGGCTGCAGCAGAACATCCGAGGTGGAGACGGTGACCGCCGTTGAGAAGCAAGATGAGCTGATGCATGCCTTGGCACAATGCGTTGACGAGAAGTCTGTGGATGCGTTCGATTGCGGTGGCTGCTGGCGACTGTTGATATTTCTAACACGATCCAAAATAGGAAGGCGAAAGGAATATATATGGTATCTATCAGAACTTGTCAGCTTGGATGTGGAGTTAATCTCACAGTCCAATAAAGGCGGAGTTTGGCGGTGTTAGTTGTGGGGGTATAATCTCAACACCATTATCCATAGTGGAGTTAATCTCACTAGGATATGTACACGAGGTGTACCACTCATTTCTAGGCATTATCTACATACTAGTTTGTCACCCTAGCAATAACGCTCTAAGAAATACGTGTATGGTATTCTTGATATGCCTTGATAAAAGATGAACATGATATGCGCAAAGTTTACGAGTATAGAAATACCATTGTAGCACTTCATCGGAAGTCTATCCGTATCGTATTTATATTTTACCACGTGAAAGGGGTAGTCTATGGAAAGTAAGAGAGATAGGTATGTCTAATGATTTAAATGTATTTCTAGATTAACTTGAGATTCACTTGCAATTGTATAATGCAGAAAGTTACCATATGCATCTAACAATACTCATAACAGGATAAGTCTCATAATAAAGATAAATGATAAATAATAAATGATTACTGCCCAAGTCTAAGATCATGGTATGCCACTAGTATCATATGAGCTATTAACATGGTATAGAAAGAATAGAAAGAATATTCCTAAGTTACTCATAATCATATGTCAATGAATACTATAATTAGTGCAATTACATCTAGCTATCATGGCAAGGTTGTAATATATCTACACATGGTGAACATTACTAATGACAATCAAGGACGAAACAAGATCATCACCTTAATTATGGCTCAACTTGGCCTATCATTCGGGGGGTGGACTCTAAAGGACTCAACAGGACTGTCACTCCCGCGATCTACCACACGACTCGAAATGTAGGGTGCAGTCGCAGGTAAACGTTGTATAAACACCACATCTACACATTGCTCACCACCCACTAAGTGATCATCTAAGTGGATGCTATACGACTCCATGCATAAAATATAAGACAAACTTACTAATCTAGACATATAATCATAGCAAGCATGGATACATATCCTTTGTTGGTGTTTGTTAGCTTACGTAGAGAAATATTTCTTAGATCCATAAGCGCACGGATGTCCAATGAGCATTTCACCCGGGGAGGGTTTTAAATATATATCGTATCCACAAGGAAGATATGACAAAGCGGTTCAATTGACTAAAGATGGTGATAGAAGACTAATGAGATTTTTAGTGATCGGCATATACTTAAACGAGGGTAAGCCAATAATAAATAGCAATAAGGTATATGAGACAGCAGAGGCACACACGTGGTGAGTATAGCATAAAACTAATTCCTAGTGAGATTAGGATTGGATTTAAGACAAAGGGACAGTTCTTAGGTAGCATACAAAGAATCTATTAAATGGTTTTAAACAGGCATAGCATAAGATCATATATATATCAAAACCATAAATAAGAATGTGCACCTCGAAGATTACTTAAGAAAATCGAGAACGAAACAAGATTAACCCAAGAACCATTATCGACTAGTCTTACATACGGGGGATGGATTGCAAAGGACTCAATAGTCTTTGTCACCACTACGATCTACCACACGACCCCGGCATATAAGGTGAATCCGCAAGTAAATTATATCTAAGCACCATGCTTACATACTTTCTACTACCTAGCACACTCGAGTAATATACTAGGAGCTCTGAATAAGCGCGTTGAATTATCATGAATAATGATCATATCAAATATGCTATGACTAGAATAAAGTAAAAATAGACTAATTGCATGCATAATAATGAAATAGCACGAAGGTGTATGAAAACAATAATATTGATTCATAGTAACTTATCAGATCGTAACCGAAAGGCACGCTCTCTCTTCTCTAAACTCGACTTTCTATCTAAACTAGGCTCTAGATCTATATATATAGCTTACCTAATTAGCTATCCTATCTCTTGGTGGCGCCTCTTCTTCTCCTGCCTTGGCTTCAACTTGATCTTCTACTTGATGATGACTCTGAGGCTTCGGATCGAATTATGAGACAGGGAGCCCGGGGCCGCTTATATAGTCGGAGGAGGTGCCGTGTTGATTAGATTACAACTCGCACTCCACCGCCGCCATCGGATCAAACCGACATTAAACGAGCGGATTAGATTGGGCGTCTCTGAGGCGGTGGAGGAAGCTCTCGGAGGCGGGCTGACTTGGCCGAGGGGCCGCCGAGCGGCCCCGACAGTAGGTTTGGCCGGCCTGTGGTGGGTCCCACCATGGTCCCGCGACGCGCCGTGGCTTCCGAGTCTTCTAGATGATGTTTTCTTTGGGTGTTAAGTTTCGTTTCGGGTCGGGTGTATTCCAGAGCCTTCTATGCTTCGTTAGGAGTTGGATTGCGCTATTTAATTATACCGCTTTTCTGTTAAGTCCCGCAAATCACAACTTTTCCAAAACTCATGGAAATCATTAGTCCAAAGCCCTATTCTATTGTTGATTTATCTTTTAGTCCTTTTTCATGAATTGTTGATGCATAAAAAATATGAGTTAGTGAGCATCAACAAACTCCCCAAGCTTACCTCTTGCTAGTCTCTAGCAAGACTCGCGTGTGTTACCAAATCAAATCTCGACCAAGGTAGGATGAAAATATTCAGTAATCATAAACTTGCTTATATCTACTTGAGAGCATGGGGTTTTTATCATACATGAGTCTTGGACAATTGAAAAGATAGAACAATTAAGTCAAACACCATGTCTCAAGTTCGTGGTTTCACTATAACTCAGTAGTTTTGCAAAAGATTTTTTTTTTTTCAAAGTGAAAGCTCAGAGTGTTCCCCGTATGACAACAATAAGAGTAAACATTTAATTTCTTAGCCCTTTTTTCTTTGCTTCTTTTGTTTTAAAAATATATCTCTCTTTATAGCAATAAATTAAGAGAACCTTGGGTTACAAAAAAACAAGTTGTTGGAGAGGTGAGCTCTTCTCGCTCGTATGACTTTTATCATTTTTTCTCTCCTTTTCTTTTTTTTCTTTTTCTTTTTCGAGATGTGGGCCCTACTCGCCTCGAACACTTGTCCATTTTTCATCTCTTTTTATTAGGAGGTAGGCCCTTCTCGCCTAGTAGAACACTTGTCCATTTCTCTCCCTCTTTCTCGTCTCACTTTTTCTCTCATATTTTTACCATTTATTTTTACTTGTCATGCCCAAGTCTCTTGAAAGCATAGAGAGATATATAATGAAGCAATTTTAGCATATTTTCAACAAGGCATTTATTTTATTTTATCGGGCTTAAAAACTTGTGTCATACAGGAGACTCATCATTTCAAAGATTAATCCTCCGTAATTTAAGTGTCACGTATGAACAAGATAGATAGTAGCTCAACTTTTATCATATCATATCACCAACTACCTAGACTTGAAATTTAAGATCATACTCCCACGTAACTCAAGCTCAAAGCATGTTTTTTAGAATCTAAACATATCCATGTTCGGGAGAAGTAAAGATAGTAAGCTAGGTATTTATCACGGAGGAGCAACATCTATCATGTTCTCTTGTTTATAGCATAATTCATCGCTTTTTATTATATATATATATTTTTTTTTTTTTACGACACACACATATATATTAAAAAACCAAACTTTATTTATATTAACTAGCTAAACAACCCTAAGTATATATGTATGGCCAGAAATAATTAAAAACCGAAATAATATAAGTAGATACATAGTTACTTACCTTGGGCACTCCTTCCAAGGGTCCGACGGTAGGTTGGTGTAGGTGTAGGTGTCGGACGGGGTTTCCTCATTTGTGGTTTTTCACGGGGACCACTCCCCCAAGCCGCTTATTGTCATTACCTATGCCTTAGACGGCCAAAAATCCTTGCCGGTTGTTCAAGATTGTTGTCCACCGTATCCACGGATGTCGCCGGCTGTTCCCCCCTTTGTTGCATCCACTCTTGTTGATGGTAGAGGAGGTCAATGTGGGCGTTTTGCGTGGTTGATCACGGTGCGCATATTGGTATGCACACCGGCGGAACGCTTTCGGGTCACGGTGCTCAAACCCGCAAAAGAATGGCCGCCGGCATAAATGCCGCATTAGCACTACCTTCCGGGTACTTCCCCGAGTGGGCAAGGGGTCCTCCCGGATAGGCGTGGCGCTGGTATGATGGCACGAAGCCCCTCGTAGGCCTGGTACGCGGCGCCCTCCCGGGTCCTGGTCAGCTCCCCGTAGTAGGAGGTTGACCCTCTAGTTGATGTTGACGGCCGACATGGGACCGGCTGTGCCCGCACATTTAACGTAAAAGATCAGACAAAGATATATACCCAATCCCGGTTAGAAGTGGGATCGCGTCTTTATTGTGAAGGTAGAAATACTGTTCTTGTTCTTTCTTTACCCAACGGCCCTGTCGGAAGTGATCGTATCCTAGAATTTCTCGCGGAGTGGTTATGTCAATAATGGTGACATCATCACCAAGCAAAAAGCCGAGATCACGGCTATTCGTAACTAGCGAGGTGTAGCTTATGTCCCCAACTAAGTTGGGAAGCGATAGCCGATGTTCTACTAATGACTTGACAAAGCGAGACAGTGTTCTCGCTTACTGGCGGCATACATGAGTGCCAACTCGACATTCTCACAAAGTGATATTATCGTTACGTGGGAAGAAGGCAAGGGCCAACCATCTATGAAGAAATTTTAAGGTAGGAAGATGGATGTCATTTGTGCGTGGTCGGCGGGACATGTCCTTTCCAGATATCTCTTGCCAGAAAGCCTCTCTATTAAAGTCGCTCAGAGCAGAGATTATGTCTATGGGGCAGCTCGGCGCGAAGCCTAGCGCAGCGCTTAGTTGTTTCAAGACAGAGTGTATGGTTGACGGAATAACCGAAAGGTTACCCCGTTCTTATCCTCAGTGATGTTCAAGGTACAGAGAAACTCTAGCGTAAGGAGTCGGCACCCCTTTTCAGTGGTGTCATAGAAAGCTGACCAGCCTAACAATTGAAAAATAAGCATGAACTCAGGTAGTATACCTATGCGGTTCATGAAATCGTTATCTAGCATGGGTGTTAGAACGAAGTCTCTATCTTTCAGTTTTCCGTATCTACTCCTCTCTTCTCCTCCTCGTAACTGGAGGTGTACATCCAGGGTTAAGATTTTACCTTGGATTGGTGAGGCATCTGGTGATGGAGAAGAGGTTGGTGACGGTGTTGCTCGAGTATCGGTGCTCATTGCCTCGCTTTCGGAACTAGCCGAGAGCGGGAGCGTGTTCTCAACATCCTTCCTATCATGGTTGATGCTACGTGAAAAGAATTTTCAAGAGGGTATTTAACTGGAATGAAAGGCTACCTCTTGAAGATTTTCCTACAGAACTCCTCTTCTTCCTATTTTTCTTTTCTACTCTATTTCTTCCCCTCTTTCTAATTCTGCTTGAGGCAGCACTAACTCTTCTCGTAACCAGGATTTTTGAGTGTGGTGCGTTGAGAGCTGTATGGAGCTGGTAGCCCTTTATATAGTGCAGGGGGGGGAGGCCGGTCGGCCTAAATGTGGGGCCGGCCGGCCCCATGTGGGGCCCACTGGTGCCCTCTCTCCTCCATCCATTTTCTGCTGAAAGTTCACGCTAGAATAATGTGTGTTGGGTCAAGTGGAGTGGTCTTTGGAGAAGGGAAGCAAAGGGAATAAAGAAAGTGGTGATTTGATATTTGTCCTTATGACATGTGGGTCCCACTTGTAAGGGTGTATTATTTTTGTATTTTCTAAAAAAATGAATAAAACATAGCAAAAAGTAAAAATTATTTTTATGCCACCACGTAAAAGTAATTATACGGGTTTTCACTCGCGAAAAATTATTAATCATGGGGCGTAGATTTTTCTTTTTAATTACGTTAAATGTAAAAGTGCAGGAATTAAATTGCGGGGAATAAATGCGAGGAATAAATTTTTTTTTTTTTGGATTTTTAGATTTGTTTACCGAATTATCTGATGGTGAGGGTCCGTAGTTAAGGTCCTCGAACGGGGACCTTCAAATCTTCTAGTCCTCCGGTGCATCCTCCATCGGAGAGGATGGTTCGTCCGGCATCGTCTTCTCTTGATCGATCATGTTTTGCGTTGATAGTGAGTTCAGGTCTGGGCTTGAAGGTGAACTTCTCCTCCTTTCCATTGATCTCAAATGTGATTTCTCCATACTGACGCCAATGTGAGCGTTGGCGGTGCTTAAAAATGGTCGCTCGAGAATCGGTGAGACCACGAGTTCAGGTGCATGTCCGACAACTGAAGTCAATCGGCACAAAGAACTCCCGGATCCTTATCGAACATTTTCGCGATTCCCGACTCGCAACGAACCGATTGATCCGCTAGTTGTAGACACATTGATGTTGGAACCAAGGTAGGGTGCTTGAGCTTGTCGAAGACAACCTTGGGCATCACACCGACACTTGCTCCAAGATCACGGTGTGCATTGTTGAAGTATTGATTTCGATTGAGCACTCTATAGTGGGGCATCCGGATCCTTTTTCTTGATGGGTGATGTGTTTAGGATTGCCGCACTACACCTCTTCTCGTTAACTTGATGATCTCGTAGTTGGCGCCGGTCTCTTCTTATTCAGGATATCTCTTATGTACTTGGCGTATGTCGGGACTTGCATGGCGTCAAAGAGAGGTATGTTGACATAAAGCTTCGGATCACCTCTACGAATTTGCCGAATTGATCATCAATTTGAGGTCTTCTTATTCTTCTTGGATACGGTAGGAAGTTGGTGTCGTGAAAGTCTTGTCTTGTGGGTTCTTGGCGCACAACTTCTTCTACGCCGTCGCCCTTGTCTTCGGAATGTTGGCCGGTACTACGGGTGGTGGCGAGAGGTTGCAGGTGCCATAGGTGTTCTAGCCGAAGGTCTTGCTGCGCTGTTGTTACGTGTGGATCGGTGGTTTTGCTTACCACCTCTCGTTCGGACATTACATAACTGCTCATGATTAGTGACAACAGTATAGCAGTGAGACAATTTTGATAATTTTGATTCTAGTTTGATATTAAAAGCAACTTGTTCTTTTTATCATAGAAAAACTATCCATTTTAGCATTTATATCTTACTGTAATTTTATCATTAGCAATTAACTTCTTGGAGAAACTATCATTAATTTTAATTTGCTCTTCAATTAATTCTCGTAAAGAAGGTTGCTTGAATTTATTACCCGAATTAAAGTTATTACATCGAATACTTACCCGCGTAAGCCTGGGCCGTGGTTCTGGGTCTTTTCTTTGGGTCGGTCTTGACTTGTGGACCACCAAGCTTGAATTTCTTGAAGCGTTCATGGAGTCTTGTAAAAGCTTGTCGATCCTTCTTGTAGTTGGCTCGCTCCTCAAGCCAATTTAGTAGCACATCCATCCCGGTTGATCTTGCCTTCAATTCTTCTTGTTCTTCTTGTACTTCTTCACTTTGATGACAAGATTGGGTGTTCTTCGGGATCCAGCCTTGATTTTTCGATATCTTGCACATAAGTATGTGGCTTTCCTCGTGTGTGAGTGATAAGAATGATCCTCCGGCGAAGTGGCATCTAGATGCTCTCTTGCTCTTTGATTTAGTCCATGATAGAATCCTTGTAAGAGCATCCATTCCTCCATTCCATGGTGAGGGCAATCTGATATGTATTCTTGCAAACGTTCCCACGCCTCGGAATAGATTCTCCCTTCGTTGTGAAAGTTGGCAATTTTTCCACGTAAGGCATTGGTTTTGCTCATGGGGCTAAAAAACTTTGCTAGGAATGCGTTCGAACATTTCTCCCATGTGTTTATCTTTTTTGTTCATTGGAGTAGAACCATTGCCTCGCTCTTCCCGATAGTGAGAAAGGGAATAGCGGGCGAGGATCGTGTCCTTGGGAATGTTCTTGATATTAATGGTGGCGCCTATCTCCATGAAAGTCCGGAGATGAGTGCTTGCATCTTCATGTGTCTTTCCTTCAAACGGGTTAGCTTGCACCATGTTGGCGCAGGCTTGCCTTGAGCTCGAACTCATGATTGATTTGAAGTGTAGGTCCGGTCGCGAATGTTCTTGATGGTTGGAGAGAGAGAACTCTCGCAACGTCTTTTCGGGCATGGCTTTAGGAACTTGGTGTAGCTTCTTGGGTTGACTTGATTCGGATGATCAAAGTGTAGTGAATCACAATCAAACTGTTAATACCCGCGAATAAGATAGAAAAAAAAAAGACAATAAACGGGTAAATCTGTTTAAGCGAGAGGTGCTAAGTAGCAAAATCCACACTTAGTATTCATCTATCAATAATCAAAAGAGTAGCTATCAAAATCTTCCCGGCAAGAGCGCCGGAAATGCTTGTTGGTGTTTGTTAGCTTCTGAGAGAAATATTTGAATCATCCGCAAGCGCACGGATGTCCGGTGAGCATTTCACCCGGGGAGGGTTTTAAATATATATCGTATCCACAAGGAAGATATGACAAAGTGGTTCAATTGACTAAAGGCAGTGATAGAAGACTAATGAGATTTTAGTGATCAGCATATACTTAAACGAGGGTAAGCCAATAATAAATAGCAATAAGGTATATGAGACAGTGAAGAGGCACACACGTGATGAGTATAGCATAAAACTAATTCCTAGTGAGATTAGGATTGGATTTAAGACAAAGGGACAGTTCTTAGGTAGCATACAAAGAATCTATTAAATGGTTTTAAATGGACATAGCATAAGATCATATATATATCAAAACCATAAATAAGAATGTGCACCCGAAGATTACTTAAGAAAATCGGGAACGAAACAAGATTAACCCAAGAACCATTATCGACTAGTCTTACATACGGGATGGATTGCAAAGGACTCAATAGTCTTTGTCACCACTACGATCTACCACATGACCCGGCATATAAGGTGAATCAAGTAAATTATATCTAAGCACCATGCTTACATACTTTCTACTACCTAGCACACTCGAGTAATATACTAGGAGCTCTACGAATAAGCGCGTTGAATTATCATGAATAATGATCATATCAAATATGCTATGACTAGAATAAAGTAAAAATAGACTAATTGCATGCATAATAATGAAATAGCACGAAGGTGTATGAAAAACAATAATATTAATTCATAGTAACTTACGGATCGGAACCGGAGCGGGACGCTCTCTCTTCTCTAAACTCGACTTTCTATCTAAACTAGGCTCTAGATCTATATATATAGCGGCAATTAGCTATCCTATCTCTTGGTGGCGCCTCTTCTTCTCCCCGCCTTGGCTTCAACTTGATCTTCTACTTGATGATGACTTGAGGCTTCGGATCGAATTATGAGACGGGGGAGCCAGGGGGCTGCTTATATAGTCGGGAGGAGGTGCGGTGTTGGATTAGATTACAACTCGTACTCCACCGTCGCCATCGGATCAAACCGACATTAAACGAGCCGGATTAGATTGCGTCTCGGAGGCGGTGGAGGAAGCTTCGCCGAGGCGGGCGACTTGGCCGAGGGGGCGGGGCCGGCGGCCGCAGGTAGGGCGGTCGGCCCAGGGTGGGTCCCACCCCTGGGTCCCGCGACGGCGTCGTGACTTACGGAGTCTTCTAGATGATGTTTTCTTGGGTGTTAAGTTTCGTTCACGTCGGGTGTATTCGAGCCTTCTATGCTTCGTTAGGAGTTGGATTGGATTCACAATTATACCGTTTTTTTCTGTTAAGTCCCGCAAATCACAACTTTTCCAAAACTCATGGAAATCATTAGTCCAAAGCCCTATTCTATTGTTGATTTATCTTTTTAGTCCTTTTTCATGAATTGTTGATGCATAAAAATATGAGTTAGTGAGCATCAACAATCACTAAGAATATAATCATTAAATAGAACAAAGTCATAACAATTGTATTCCAACAAAATACTTCTGATTGGATACAAGAGAGAAGCCATGAGAAGCTTCGGCTCGCGCTACTTCTTGACTATCAGGAATCCAAGGCTTCTAATATGATGAACTAGGGCTTAAGATCTAGACTTGGATGGGACTTGGTGTATATGAATCAAGAATGATTCGGTATGAACTAGAATGAATTAGGGTTTTGCCCGGGGTCGAATGCCTTATATAGCCCCGGATGATGAGCAGGGAACCCTTGGATCAAACCGACCTTGAACAACGGTATAGATGCAACCTCAATGTGGGTGGTAAACCACCATAGAAAGGTGAGGCCGACGGTGGGAACCACACGGCGGTCGCCGATGACCTAGCCGGCGATCGCCGGGACTACGTGTCTGGTGAGATCTCCTTCCTCCTGGTGTCTTACGGTGTCTTCTAGAATGTTATAGTCCACTTTTCGGATTGAGTTGACTCACGGTCAAGTCTTGTCATCGTATGGGATGGAAACTCTTTGGGTTTCTCATTGTTCTTATCCGCTTTTATCCATTCGGTCCACGCGAGTCATGAAATACCAAAACTCATGGAAATATGTCGGTTGGACCCCTAGACTTATGTTGATGTTCATTCTAAGCTATTATTTCATGTTTAGTTGGCTAGTAATATTATACTATAAGGTATACCAACAGCGACAGTAAGGCTCCGACATCGAGAGATGAGCAAGGGTCATCGGTTGTTGACACCGCTGCCCAAAGAAGAGGTCAAGCACGTGCTGTCGTGGCAGAGCACCCGCCCATGCTTGCTAGCAACCACATATGGGCCGCGTTAAGATCCACGGAGTTTGGGAAAAAAATGTCACACTGTATGTAGCACTTTTCATTTATTTGTAGTAGCTGTTGTCCTACCATGATCTAACTAGGCTCAAAAGATTCGTCTCTTTCGTGTACAATAAAATTATATAATTAGTTTTTATTTACATATATTTAGTGTTCTATGCATGAGACAAAATATTTAATGTGATAGGTGAATAGTGAATTTTGGAGAGAGAATTGAGGGATCTACCTATTGACAACTTTTGTACCAGTGGGCTATAGTTATGGTTACTTCCACAATGTAGTATTCTAAGTGGACCCGTACATGGAGCATAGCATCGCATAAAAAAAAAAAAAGGCGCCACACCTTTCTTCCCCACGCGGCCACGGAATGAGATCCTCTAACTTCACCAGAAATGACTGCACCTGCAGTCAGCGCATCTACGTCGTTCATTGAAGATCGGACGCTTGCGGGCATTGGCCAATAATTTTGTCCTCACAGCCTGCTGGTTCAGCGGCCCAACTACAGCCCGCTCTTGGAGTCTCACGCAACTCTTGAGTGGTCGAGTCGCTGAGCGCTGCCGGCATCTAGCGACGCGAAGCCGCACGCCGCTAGCTGCCTAGCTCCGTGCCGCTGCTTGCCGCCCTGCTCCACGCCACCGCTAGCCGCGTCGGCGCTTAGCATCCGTGTGGTGCGCCGCCGCTCATCGTCGTGGGCTCTCTTCAGTGGTCGTCGCGCGCGGCCGACCATGGCTAAGTGGTTTCCTCTATCTGCGGCGTTGCTCCCCTCTAAGCGCTTGGCGTGGAGGTACGATGCAACCGCCAAGTGACCGACAGACTTGTTCTTGGGCCGAGGCCCAGATAATAGACGACTGACCTATAGGCTCGCGGCGGCATCCGCCGATCCTCAACCAGCGGCAAAGATGCGCTGACTGCAGGTGCAGTCATTTCCGCGTGAAGTTAGAGGATATCATTCGCCTTTTCCCGGACTCCGACGACCTGGTCCCCGCCGCCCCACCCGCGGGCGCTAGGGTTCGCCAGGAGCGGCCGCCCCTAATGCCCTCCCTGCCCCTAGTGCATGCATCCATGATGAACTCCGGCGAGCTCCGGCCATGGCGCCCCACACGGGCCGCACATACCTAACCCTACCCCTCCCCGCACGGCCGGGGGCACCCTAAGCCAGCACAGGCATGGCGAGGCAAAAAATCATGAATAAGAGTAATAAAAAGCAAGGCGCACATGTCAAGCGCTAGCCTATATGGCAACCGCTAGCCGCATCGACGCTAGCATCCGGGTGGTGCACCGCCGCTCGTCGTCGTGTGCTCTCTTCAGTGGTCCGTGCGCGCAGCCGGCCATGGGTAAGTGGTTTCCTCTATCTGCGGCGTTGCTCCCCTCTAACTGCTTGGCGTGGAGGTACACGATGCAACCGCATGTGAGCGATAGACTTGTTCTTGGGCCGAGGCCCATATAATAGACGGCTGACCTATAGGCTCGAAACGGCATCCTTCGATCTTCAACCAACGGCAAAGATGCGCTGACTGCAGGTGCAGTCATTTCACGTGAAGTTAGAGGATCTCATTCTTTTCCCAGACTCCGACGACCTGGTCCCCGCCGCCTCACCGCGGACGCTAGGGTTCGCCAGAGCGGCCGCCCCTCATGCCCTCTCCTTGCCCCCTACTGCATGCATCCATGATGAACTCCGGCGAGCTCCGGCCATGGCGGCCCCACACGGCCGACCTAACCCGACCCCTCCCTGCACAGCCAGGGCACCCTAAGCCGGCACAGGCATGGCGAGGCAAAAAATCATGAATAAGAGTAATAAAAAAGCAAGACGCACATGTCATGCGCCAGCCTATATGGCCATTGTTCAACCAAGTAAATTCATTTAGTGAATTTTTTTGAGGGTTATTGCTCTCCACGCTTGCCACGTGGTAATCATGCTATCACGGTCATTGTTTATTAGCTATGGAGCTCACCGTTTAGCAAACAATGTGGCACTTACAAATAAACGGTACGGCTTATAATTCGAGCCAGCGCCAGTGCCTATCGTCAACTTTTGGGCCAAATCGATTGTATGTCTGGGCCAGTCAACGGACCGGACTTGGGCTATTCCCTATCGTCAACATTTGCAAGTTCCGTTGCATTTGGGGTCTGAATCTGCCCAACGAAGCTGATGCGTGCTTTTAGGCTCTTCTTATTATCTGATCGGCGTTCGACAGAGTCTCCATGCGAGAGTACTGTTCAGTACATAAATTAAGCTCCAAATATATGTGAATTTAAGTGATCTAAAATTTCAAATATGTCTTGGATATGGAATCAGATTCCGCACTATGTTGAACGTGTGAGTAGTTCTAACTCTTACGACCACGGTTTCTGTAGATGGCGTTGTATGTGCCCTTACATTGCAGTTAAGTTAAAAAAAAGAGCATTTGTATCACGGTTTGGCGCACACATGTGTAACATGCCTCCTATCCTTTTGAACTCACAAGTCACAACTAATAATATAGATAAGTGTTTAAAAACAAATATTGATAATAGTCGCCTATCTCAATTGAGTCAGTTGCCCATACACACTACATCACAACAATTAATTAAACACCAACTGACTGCAGTTGCTAAAAGTTTAATTACGACTGGACGGTGGGTTGCTAAAAAGTTTGTCTCAGACTGTCCGTTGCTAATACCAAATACGGCGATGGATAGTCCGTGGCTGTAAATAGATTAATTTTGCATTGGACAGTTCCTCGCTATAGATCCTTAACATAGTCCGATGGTCTATTGCTAAACAAATTATACACATTGGTGCGATGTTTTTTGGGCCGTTCCTGCTACAACTTTGGCCCAAAAGTTCCAAACCCTAAGTCCCCCTCACCGAGAATACCCCCAGCCGCCGCTCACTTCATTCCCACCACGCACGATGCTTTCTTTCTGCACGCCGCACGCCCGCCTCCACGCTGCGCTCCCGCTGCCCGCCTGTGCGGCCACCACCCTCTCATCCCTTTCCTCCGACACCACCTCCCTCATTGCCCGCCATGGCCTAAACTCAAGCCCCTTCTGTGCCGGCGCGGCCACCACACACATACCCCTTCCTTTCTCTGATCTAGATGGCCTCTTGGGTCTCTAACGCACAAGGACTTTCCTCGCCGGACTTTCCTCTAGGACTTTCCTCGTGAGTCTCTCTTTGTACAATGCTAATTAAAACTTGTAACAACTGCAGTCAGTTGCTTTTCAAGCGTTGTGGTGTAGTGGATTTGTGGTACTAATAAACAAGAAATTTTCTATAATAATTGGGGAAAAATTCAATGGCTCAAATCGTCCGAGAGCGGCCGATCCGGACGGCTACAAAGGCTGTAGGCAATGAGAGGCAAAGGCATGGAGGCAAAAATTGCCTCCTGTTGTGTCTATGACAGTGGGTCATAGGAGCAAAAATTGCCTCTCATTGCCTCCACAAAATAAAGGGATTAAGAATGAGCAGTAATTGCATTCTCGTTATTTATTTTTTGGTAAAGGGTAAAATGGTAACTCCATTAACACAAAATATTGTTTTGCCTAGTATAGTTAGGGTCGATAATACAACTGCTATAGTTAGTCGTTTTTTTTTTTTTTTCAATAACTCCTCCTCGTTCTAGGGTTTCTCACTTTCGGCAAGTCAGCGGCACCGGTTGTTGGGGATCGCCGCCGCTGATCCGCCGGCGTGGGGCTTGGAGGCGTTGGCGAGAGGGCTTGGGGAGTAGTAGAGAGGAGCAGCCCGCCGCCGGTGTCGTCCGCCCGTCGCCCGGCGCTTGGCTGGGGCTGGAGCTCCCCGGGCTATCGGTGTGTGGGGTTCGTGTCGACACCGCGAAATGCCGCCTCGGCTGCGATGCTCCTCCTCACAGGTGCCCCTTGGTCTCCCTCGCTGTCGCTGTCCACGACCGCGAGGCGGACGCCCTTCCGGGCCCCGGGGCAGCAGCGGCGGCTGCGGGCGCTGCGGCCGGGCGAGGATCCGCGCGCCGGCGGCGAAGTTTGGCGACCTCGGCGGCGCGCGTCGTCGTGGGCGAAGTTCATCGGCGCCTGCGCAGCGTGCTGCCCGGTGGCAGCTGGTGGCGCCTCGAGGATGGCGGCGAGGCTGGGGATGGGGCGGCAGCGCCCGAGGGAGGGCGGGACCATTGCCGTCTCCGCTCAGGCGGATGTGGTCCCCGTCGCCCGGTGATTGATGAGTCATCTCGCCCGGATTCGGCGTCCCTCGTCGGCGCTGCGCTAACGCTTTATTTGCCCAGCCATGATATGACAGTGTACTATGGTTGACTAGTGATTTATTTACTTTATCACAGTGTTTGTTCTGAGCGTAGTGATGTGCTTTGGTTGCCATTGCAGCTTGCGGAGATTGCCATACCACATCTCCTTGCGGCGTCCATTTTCTCTGCACAGAAACATTTTGAGTGTGGTGTTCTACCGAAATGCCAAGCTTCTGGTTATCCTGTGCCTTGTTTCTGGGGTGTTCAGGTTAGTTATATTTTGCTCAGATTGTGCTCATACTGCCCATGGTATAATACGACACACATTTTTCCATTGGACTCGCCCGATTGCTCACATTCACTGCAAGCAACTAATCATAGGCTCTACTGTTTATATCAGTAAGATGTTGTTTTCTGCAGACTGTAGTTTGTAATGTAGGGTTTTGAAAGCTCTCTGTGATCAGCAAAATTTGCAAGTATACACTGAAACATTTTGGGTTTGTTATGAGCATGAAGTTCAGATGTATGTGCAATATAGCGATTAATATAGAAAGCAGGATAATAGAGAAAATCATGCTTGCTACAGACCATTTATGAAAAATGCACATATACAAATTCGCGTAAATGGAAACAAGGAACTTTTCATGACACTCTGTACAGAATTATGGCAATAGTCTAGTACTTTAGTCCAGGTGCAGTCATTGAGTTTCAGGCAGTTCAGGGAATTCTGATTGCAATTTGCAGCAGTAAAAGCTTCATGGTCTGTTAAACTGAATAACATTTCAGTTGCCCTGTTAGACTGCTTTTAGGATGTTAGATCGGGCAAAAGCTAATTTGGTCTGTTAATGTGTTGTTGTAATCTTCATTGTGCTTTTTTTTCCTAATTGTTTCTTGTAGCATATTTGGACTGTCCCTTACTAAGTGGAAAAGTGCCAAATCAACTGGAAATAATATCTACAAGGTCGGGGGAGACATAACTGTTGATTGCACTTCTATTCTGTACATGCCTTGCTTGAAAAACTGCATGTATCTCAGATTGCTTAGCAGTTTGAGTTTACTTATTTTCAGAACAAAAGATAAATCATATGCCACACTGCAAATTAGTACTATGCATGATGATCTTTGTATTTTTAAGGCTAACCATGTCAGGACCTTTGTGCTTCGTTCAGCATCCAACATTAAATATTTAGAGGTAGCATAACCATGTCAGGACCTTTGACACTGCTTATACGATAGTAGATTGGCTTCAGATTTCACCAAATTTTATTCTATGGTTTGAATGGAAAGCTGACGCTGTTATCTCTCATTGTTTGAAACATGGCTACTGACATAACACAATATATTGAGTAAACTGATTTTCTTATCGACATTTGTTGCAGTCCAGCTCCTTTTGCTATGCTATGATGCCAGAGAGCCACATCTCTGATGTGAAGCTCAAGTTCATCAGTCTTTCACATGTCGTGAAGGTGACAGAAACCCACGACTGCAAGCTCTGTAGCAAGGTCTTCACATCCAGCGAAGGATTGGCAAGCCACAAGAAGTTCCACAAAGTTCATGATCATGAGAAGGTTGCAGCATCACCCAACTCTGCAATGCCTGAATCAGGAAAGCAGCTGCTTGGATAGTCAGTTGCTCTGTCTCAACCTTTAGGTCTGAACTTACTCCATGGTGGATTCAGTAATACCAAACTGATGGAGAAAATGGGACTATGTAATGCTGGACTCTGGGCAAAGGTCAAGAATTTACATAGCATCTATGAAATTCGAACTGTATTGCCGATCTCAAGAAATGAATATATACAGATTAGAGAATAATAAGTAAGAAACAAAGAAGAGAATCACTGGCTCACATTGGCACTGGGATTGCATTACCCGTTCACAGTAATTTACACCATGTATTTATCATCTTATATTATGTATCCTATTGTTTGCAAATGTCTTGATTCGATTGATCGAATTCAAGCCCTGAAACTCAGCTGTTTCTGAAGTTAGACTGAACAGAAACCTTGGCTCTGTCGCTCACGAAGGCAAGCAAACTTTGGAAAAGGAGACGGAAGAACTGGCAACAAATTCCGGTGTCTACACTTGGATGAAGGAGTGGCAGGGCACCCCATGAGCTGCGCCAAGGTGGTTGACCTGAGCTTCCTCTCCTTGACGGCCGGGTCCTCCAGGAGCAGCACCTTGTCCTTGTCCTGGACGCCCACCATGTGCAGGTGCTCGCAGTCGTCCCTCTCCTTGCCCTTGTACAGCAGCCTCTGCTCCCTGGGCCACAGCCCGGTCACCAGCGACAGCATCACCTTCAGGTCGCCTGCATTGTCGTCAGCATAATTTTTAAAACACATCTTAAGACAAAAGAAATGGTAAATAACAGACAATATTGGCCATGTCTAATTTGGAATGCAGCAGAGGGACATGCATTGGGTATTGTCATTGATTAGCAAATCAAATTGCACAATTCAGTACTATTTCAGTACACCTGTTAACAACATGTATTTCCAATTACTAGTGCAAACCAAAAAGAGCCCTTGGCACTATGTTCGTCAGGCCACAGCCTTCATTCTATAGTAAGCATATCAAGGAAGTACTGGAGTACACGAAAATTCTTGTACAATAATCTTGTCCAGTACTGAAAGAACTATGAGAGCATATGCAGACTTTTGTAACACTGGCGATATGCACTCGATTTTTTTTCAATGATGGTATCATGGTATAAGCAGCTTGAAACACACATTAATCGTCTTAATAAACAGATAGAAATAGCTAAGCATGTAGAAATGGTATGACATAATGTTCTTTAGATTAAGCAATGCACCCCAGTTCAGGAGATCCCATGCTACAGACAAGAATGAATTCAGAGACCCTTTACAGCGAAAACACCTTATTTCAGTATCTAGCACAATTAACTTGATTGGGTGTGCAGTACAGATTTTTTGTCAAATGAAATATTTATTTGATGCCTGCAGCCAATAACCTGTACCAGTATTGTTTAGTGGTTAGTAGGCTTGGTATTGTAAGTCCAAGATTCAGTTTCAGAGTGTACTACTACTGAGGGAAATATCATGGCAATAATCCATTTTCCTACGGGCAATGCTTCTAAGTAGCACAACTGTTAAGGTGCTGGTCAGCTATGCCAGAAAAAATATTTGCTCATTCACAGTCCAGACTTCAGAGAATTAGAAGGTTAGGTCCCTCTGCCCAAGAAGGGGCAAAATACAGGCCACCAACTGAATAACAATACGAAATTGTATAGGTTCAATAGGATTATATAACAACAGTGCTGATGCTATAGTATAAAAGCATAGAGAAATTTTTAACATAACACCAATGGTACCCCTCTAATTGAGTTGCAATTCATCAACTAGTTTCCCTTTTCCAGACATGAACAACACCAATGTATAGACCACAGTCCATAGAAAAGGGGGACCACTCTTGGATTGTCACAAATGTAACCAAGCTACCAGATTTGCTATAGAATCAACTAAGCAATGTACTCCAAAATCGCTATGCAAGTGTTGAAAGTAACTACTTAGGAAAAAGACGTGTCTCACTGCATCATTCCAACCGAGTAATCGAATTCAAAAACGTGCAGAGGATACGAACCTTGGCCTTCTTCGATGGGAGATCGATAGGAGCCGGATCAGAGAGTTCACAGGAGGGGACAGGGGCGAGGGGCGACCCGACGACGCCTGTAACGACGGGGACGGGCGGGGCACCGGTGTGATCAGTGGTCAACCTCGGCGACGGCGGATCGACCCTCGCGCGTCAGCCTGGAGCCCGGGGAAGGAGGGCGGCGCCCGGAGAGGGCAGGCCAGCGATGGCGGCAGGTAGAGACGACGACGGGGTCACCGGGCGGCCGACTGCAAGGGCGAGGACGAGGTGATGGCGGAGCACGGGCGAGGGCTGGGAGGAGGAGCGGCGAGGTCCTGAGGGCCACGGCGACGGCGACGGGCGAGGGTGGGACCCAGCGATGGCGTCGAAGGGGACCTGCGTCGGGATCTCGGCTGGGGGTAGCGGTCGGGCAGGGGATGCGTCGTTCCTGGGGGTACGGGGGTGAGGGAGTGGGTTAGATGTCACAATGACAATGTTACCCTTTGAGTTGAAAAAAAGAATTTAGAGGAGGCAATGAGAGGCAATAGGAGGCAAAATCAAGTACCATAGAAGCTTATAATTGGCCCCACGCCTTATCGTCTACGTTCAGGCCAAATCTGTTATATATAATTTATAAATCTTCCTCGCAGCTAAAATAAAAAATATAATTATGTCTGGGCCAATGAACGGACTGGAGTGGTTTGTTTCACATTCATGCATGGGTTATAAACGACTAATTTGTTCTACAAAAAAACGACTAATGCGAGCCAAACTCCAATCGTCGTCGGTCAAACAACGAAGTAGCTAGGCTTGTGTTAGCGAATCCGGATAAGGCTTTGTTTGATCCACAAAACTAACCACTAGTTATCCTCAAAAAAAAAAAAAAAAAAAAAAAAAAAAAAACTAAACTAACCACTAGTTCACAAAATTTGAAGTCCCTATATACTACGCAAGAAAACAAGCAGACTAATTAATTGTTAAACCACTAGTCATAGAAATTGTTATTGTTCCGTAGTTCATTAGTCCACTTATTATCTACTCCTTATTAGTCCTAGTCCACCATAACAGGCCCTGAGATAGCCTGTCATGTACCGAAAGAGCAGGGGCGGAAAAGGGACCAACAAGGGGGCAACGCAAAGCGCCGCCGGGGGGCCCAAGGCCCGGCGCGCGCGCATGATGAGGGGCGCGCCGCGCCCGCCCGTGAGCACGCCATTGTCATCAGCTTCTTCGTTAAGTAAAGAATATTTAGGGAATAAAAGATAGGAATAAAATAGGAAAGTAATAAGATTGTTTGTCAAAGAGGTATTCCAATCTATAAGAAAACCTCTAGATCTTTCTTACCAAGCAAGTCTCCCTTGGACTATAAATACAAGGGGTATGTAATCGTTTGTAATCAAGAAGAAAATTAAAAGGGGTAACACCCAAAACTTAGGCTCTCTCTCTCTCTCCTCGGCGCCGGCAGGCGCCGCCTACCCTAGCACCGCCGCCTCCCCACGCCGCCGCCCTGCCACACCGCCACGGCGCCGGCCGCCCACTAGCCCCTGCTTGGCGCCCGCGCGCCTCCATAGCGAGTGCCGCCGCGCGCCGTCGACCACCGCCCGCCGCAGCCAGCCTTCCCGCGCGCCGCCTCCCCTCGCGCGAAGCGCACGCCCCGTCGTGCCACCCCGCCGCCCCTTCGCCGCCGCCCGGTACCACCATACGTCATCTTCGCCGCCTCCGGCTGCCCAATCGTCATCGATCGCCGTCATCTCGCCGCCAATAGTCGCCATCACCGCCCAACGCCGTCGCTGCCGCCCCGAGATTGCGCCCGGCGTGTCACAGCCAGCCCAACCGAAGCGATGCAGCGGCGGATGGTATCGGAGACCGGGCGATCAATCACTTGGTTGTCACCGTCAAGAATCGATGGTTATTCGCTGCTATCTCAACGAGGAGATGATCATGGAGGCCCCCTACGGCGCTTGGACACGAGAACGCCACCAACAAGGCTTTGATCTCCAACTACATCACAGTTAAGTACGACCTCATCCTTCCGTCCGAGCACCTTGCCATCCTCTCTGGCCACCTCTGCCGCAGATGCGCGCAGCGAGCTCGCTCTCTTCGGGAACAACTACCTCCTCGATGTCAACCTCGTTGACACACTTCGCGGGTAACGCCCGCCTTCCGCGGTCATGCCGCTGGGCGACCGCCCGGCGACGCTCCTACCACGAGGCGCCCACCGGCGACAATGGTGCTTCCTGTGGCGCCGCACCGGTCGAGAGGCTACCACCGGCGTCCACCACCGCCGGCGAAAAGCCTACCCAACTAGGCCAACGTCGCGTGGCTACTACAATGGCGCATATAAGTCCCCGGTCACTAGCAACATCATCTTTGACATTGGGAACATCGGATTGCCAACAAGGGCGACTCAAAGGCGTCGCCCGATGTCGACGCGCCGGCGTCGCCAATCTCAACCCGACATCCGGACAACAATGGCGACATGAACAACAACGACAACACCTTCGCCAACCGGGACGTCCTTAACACTGGTACCGTCGACAACATCGCCAACAACATCAACGACGACGACGCTACCTTGGGCGCCATGAACGACAACGACGTCCTCAAGGATGCCTACGCCGATGACGACCCCCCGACGTCAACTACATCTTCTCCATGCCTACCATCGACAACAACTACAAGGGCATAAACCACGACGTCCCCCACATGGGCGCGGGGCCAATGAGAACACCGACGCCCCCTAGGCGCCACCAAGGAGGCGATCGTTCACTCGCCAACCCTCGACGACAATGATCTACTACACCTGTTGGACGTCCTGCCGGCATTAACAATGGTGGAGAACACCATCAATCAAGCTGCAGATCTAGCAAAGGCAACACCATCAGCACCACGCAAGCGGAAAATCAGGTACACCGCTGCCCACTTGACGAGAACCGCACTCCTTTTTCTTTGGCTCCTCTGCATCACCAAAACGGCACCACGGAGAACGGAGACAACATACCATGGTGCCCCCTCGTGGTTTTGGGGCGTCCTTCAACATGGCGACACCAACAACCATCGCAACGCCGACTACTTGGCCGGCAGCCGGAAGGACGCCAGAGCCAAACCGGTGGGCTCCCATGCTCCTCAACGACATCTACGCCCGAAGACGACTACGCCAACAAGCCGTGGGTTGCAATGCACCGGAGGCGCCCTACACAGGGAACACGACAATCCACCTCGCCCAAGAGTTCGACGCTTCCATCTTCAACAAGCCTAGACTTCTGAGCTTCAGTGATGATGACAAGAGGTACATACCACCCACATCAACCCCCAACCTTCTCAACCTCGTCACAATCACGGAGGCTCTCGTTCTACCTCAACTAGCTACATCAACGGATCACAAGCTACATGGCCTCGCCGGAACTATCAAGTTCCGGATGGGAGTACCGGCTGGGCACCGCCGAGGAGAACGGTGTCAAGCCCCCGACGACCAGGCCATTCGCCAGACGCCATCCATTCAACTACAAGGCCAGCATCTTCATCTTCGCCAAGCACATCAACTATGACACCAGTCCAGGAACGGCCAGTAGCGAGGACCTTATTTGCCGCAAAAAGGAGGGAGAGATGTCATGTACCGAAAAGAGCGAGGGCGGAAAAGGGCCCAACAAGGGACAAGCAAGCGACGCCCGGGGCCCAAGGCCCCGAGCGATCAGCGCGCTGAGGGCGGCGCCGCCGCCGCCCGTCGTGAGCACACCATCGTCATCAGCTTCTTCGTTAAGTAAAGAATATTTAGGGAATAAAAGATAGGAATAAAATAGGAAAGGAATAAGATTGCTTGTCAAAGAGGTATTCAGTCAATAAGGAAACCTCTAGATCTTTCTTAGCAAGCAAGTCTCCCTCCGACTATAAATACAAGAGGCACGTAATCGTTTGCAATCAAGAAGAAAATTAAAAGGGGTAACACCCAAAACCTCGAGCTCTCTCTCTCCTCGGCGCCTGCGCCTCGTCTTTCCGCCTACCTTAGCACGTCGCCTCCCCACGCCGCCCCTGCCCAGCGCCGCCGCGCCACTAGCCCCCATGCGCCGCCCCTCCCGCGCGAGTGCCGCTGCCGCGCCGTCGACCACCGCCCCGCCGCAGCCAGCCTTCCCGTCGCGCCGCCTCCCCCCGCCTTGCGAGCGCACGCCGCTGTGCCACCCTCGCCGCCCCTTCATCGCCGCCCGGTACCACCATACGTCATCTTCGCCGCCTCCTACCTCACAATCATCATCAGTCATCGTCATCTCGCCGCCCGACAGTCGCCATCACCGCCACCCTACGCCCGTTGCCGCCCAGCGCCGAGATTGCCGCCCGACGTGTCACAGCCGGCCCAATCGAAGCGGTCTATATGACATAGCCCTTGGTTGTATTGTATTTGGGATCATCCGGGATGGCAGGTTATCTCTGAAGTTCTGAAGTGTGCACGAGTCATTGTAATTCTTTGGAGCATAACTCGTGAGAAGTCACGTACGGGACATGGACAGCACAAATGCATTTTAGAAATAAAAAGGGTATATCTTATGCACTAGTCATAGGAGAGATATATATTTTCAAAATGTCCCACAAAGTTCGCATCCTACAAATCTTGTTAGAACAATTTTTTTTTTCTAGAGATTGTAATGGTTCCTGCGCATAGAGAATCTTAATTACCATGCAGAGATTCCCAAACGAAACAAATCCAATATTAATATTTGATCCGTAAACCTCGCCCCAACAGCCTTAGTTGCTGAAAAACTCTCAATCTCGAAGTTATCTAGCTACACTTTCCATAAACTTTGGAGTCGTACGGTGAATGGAGAGTCCTTGCATGTCGTGCATGTCAAGCTTTCGAGTCCTTAAGTCTGCGTCCACGTCTGCTACATATATATATATATATATGCACCACCATCGCCCAAAAGAAACCCCCGTGCGTCCTCTCCGTTTGTTGCCTTCCAACCGCTGCGCATCTGTATCTAGAGAGCTTCGCCGGCGACCCACATGGCTACCAACTCAATCCCACCCTCGCCGCCGGCGTCGGCAGCATGTCGTCGGTGTTCACGGAGACGCAGACCGGCTGTCACGTCATGAAGATCGAGAGGTACTCCCAGACCACGGGAGTGTTCGGCGTCGGCAACGCTTTCACCTCCGCCGTGTTCACCGCCGGCGCCACCGCTGGGACATCGGGTACTACCCGGACGGCTACGAGGAGGACACCGTCGACTTCGTCGGCTTCGAGCTCTTCCTCGTTGGCCACCCCGAAGACGCCGACGACGTCACGGCCAAGTTCGTCTTCTCTGCTCGACAAGGCCGGGCAGCCGGTGGCCGAGTACACGGCGGCCGCCTCTGAGGTCGGCACCTTCTCGCGCGCCGTGCCGTCGTGGGGCTTCGAGAAGTTCATCAAGAGGACGGAGCTGGAGTCGATGTATCTCAACAACGATGATGACAGCTTCTGCGTCAGGTGCGACGTCACCGTCTTCAAGGATAGTCGCCGGGGAGCACACCATCACCGCCGCCACGCCACCGCCGCCGCCGCCGTCACGTTCGTGTGCTCGCGTCTTTATTAGATTGATCTTGTTGCTTATTCTACTAGTGGCATGTCCGGTCGTGTTGGGCTATATTTACTATTAGTGTGGCATAAGGAGTAAGCAATAGTCAGTGTCCACGTACCAAGATTGGTTTGAAGTTATATAGTCCTATATGAGTTAATTTCTAGGTAAGCAAGTCCAATGTTAGAACTCGAAGTTTCTTTTGAATTAATGAGGGAGTTGCGAAGTTCAGGTGTCTAAATTTTAGCTTTGTTTAAGATGATGGTTTATTGCATATGTTTTATGTTCAAACTGCAATTTAGTTCATCCAATTTGTGTAGGTAGTATTATCTGCAATTTAGTTGAAGCTGCTACTAGTAGCCTATTAGTAGGAGTAATTAAGAACTCGAGGATGACAATTACGACATTGCAATTAAAATCTTTTTCATTTGAATTTATTTGGAGTAAATAAATATACTTTGGTTAAGTAACGAATCTCAGTTCATAATCTATGTTTTCTTCATAGCTCAATATATTTCCTGCTGTCAATAAAACGACTTTGTCAAACTATTGCATACTAATATTAGTTTTTTTTTTGGACAAGCTGTATATGTACTATTTTTTTTTTTTGGCACGAGTAGGACACAAAAGCAATTAATAATTGGCCACATACATAGTACACATATAAGTATAGAATCCATGCATTATATATAGAGAGGTTTTTTATATATGTATCTGCGTCGTCGCACAAATATAATACATTGCTGATGCATGGACATAACCAGCAGATTACATTATGCATACAGTAGGGCTAGGGCTACGACTTTGTCAAAAGCATTTTGGGTCGCAGTTGATACAGTTGACCCTACATTCCTCCATCGTTTGATAACATTTTTCCACGCAACAAAAGCAGCTGTGCATATTCTTGCAAACGACACCCTGTCTGGCGCAAAATGTGATGTTTAATTTTCTCTCAACATACGAGGGACCGACGACCCCAATTGTGCGTGTCTTTGCAGGACTATTTGGATTTGGATAGCTGCTGACGTTCCCTCCTGTAGTTACAGGCTCTAGTTGTTGAGGGCGACCTGTATGTAATCACAATATATATAAATTTGCAATTTGCATTCATCAGTCCGACGCTAGATGCATGTGTATATAAATACGTAAACTTAAAGAAATGCATGATAGGTGATTGAGCATATGCAAACTTACATTGTACCCGTGATGTGACGCATCCAAAGAGAATGATGAATAATATGGACATCTTGCACCCCAGAGCGCAACTGCCACTGAACATTTTTTTTTTTTTTTTTTTTTTTTGACAACAACTGCCACTGAACATTGATGATCTGCGTCTACTTAATCAGAGCTGTATGTTAAAAAAAGACACGACAGAAACAAGGCTCCTGGTCCAGCATATTATAAAAAGAGAGGGTACATTCATTTCCATAAATGTATTAGCAAATGAATTCATTAATAAGGAACGCATATATATGTATTAACATACATATTGTAGTATGTTCAGTTGCATAGAAACATACTATAAGTAATACATATTGTAGTATGTTTTTTTTTCTTTTTTTTTTTTTTTTTTTGCTGGCAATACGTTACCTAGAGCATCCATGCTAAATGCTGAAATGCATTTAGAAACACCGGCATGGTGCTGCGAAAAATAAATGTTTGAAAGAATGAAAAGAAGTGGACAAGTGGTCACATAAAGATGTGTGCACGTCTGCTTTCCCTTTTATAAATAAAAATTGACTTATTTACTGATTCTTGCTACACATTATGAAGCACTTGCAGCTAAGCTTCAGCTTGAGGATCAGACAAAAGCACAACCTCTGGTGTCACCAACTTCTGGGTTATTTCCTTCCTTGCAATAACGTTATCACCATTGCTCATAGGTCATAGCACCTTCCCCCGTCTTCCAACGAGACGCATCCATCATGCAACCAGTGGTGCTCAGATCATCTCGTCACCCCAAAGCCACCACCGTCGAGCACGCTGAGCCTCCGCCGTCGTTGAGCCACCGAGACCACTATGGCAACTGAGCACCACCTGTTCGAGATCGCGGCCACCGGGCTCGACGGCAGCTCTCCTGGTCCTCACTTCAAGATCTCTTCTGACCTGGACGACTCTTCATGGTCTCCTGCATACAAGGCTACACCTGGCGATGCGTCTACTGCACTGATCCCACTGGTGGTACAGCGTCCTTCACCGTCTCTCTTCCTTACAGCCGCAGCATCAGCATCCGCGAGCCCATCAGCGCATCTTTCAAGCTCAGCCTGCTCGACCGAGGCGGCCGGCCGGTGCCGTCCAGGACCAGAGCCACCTCGTTCCAGAACTGCGTGATCCAGGAGACGTGGCACTGGGAGTGTCCCGGCTTCATCACCAGGGACGATCTGGAGCGGCAGGAGTACCTCAACGGCGGCCGCTTCACCGTTCGGTGCGACATCGCCGTCAAGCCCGACGTCGAGGCCAAGGCGGCTGGAGCGTTCGTCACGGTGCCCCTGTCTGACCTTCACCGGCACCTCGGCGACATTCTGGCCACCAAGGACGGCGCGGACGTCACGTTTCAGCTGGTCGTGGGCGGCGAGACGTTCGCCCGCGCACGGTGTGTCCTCGGCGGCGCGGTGATGGAGAGCAAGATGAACACCGGCGGCGTCATACTGATTGGGGACATGGAAGCTCAGGTGTTCAGCTCCCTGCTGACCTTCATCTACACCGACTCGCGCTTTCGCTGCCAGAGATTGCGGAAGCCGACAATGCTGAGCAAGACGACGACGACGACGAAGCCGTGGTGGTGTATCAGCATCTTCTTGCCGCCGCTGACAGGTACGGTCTCGAGAGGATGAAGCTGGTTTGCCAGGAGAAGCTGTGCAACCACATACGTGCGGACTCCGTGGCGACGTTGTTGGTTTTAGCTGACCGACACCATTGTCCTGGGCTCAAGGAGGCGTGCTTCCATTTCCTCACTTCTAGTGGCAATCTTGAGTCCTTCACTGAAACGGATGGCTTTGAGGTGCTCAACGCTAGCTGCCCTGCTCTTCTCAAGGAGCTACCGGCCAAGCTTGCAACTGTTTTGATCTTTTGAGTTTTGAGTAGAGTAACCGTGCCATCGTGGACAATGGTTTCCAATTTCATACAAGGGTGCTCATTTCACATGTCTAATTAGAAAATTATTTTTAATTGGGTCACCTATTTCAGTTGGCAGGCCTCTCCTGAAAAGATTACATTCCTGTAGCTCTATGTCTTTCCTGTGTCGTTGTCTCCGGTGTGTGTGGTAAATAGATAACAGTAAAATTTACCGATCATCTATGTTCCCAAAAGAACAAGGTTGGGCCTGGTGTCAAAAATGGCTGCCAATGGGCAGACAATTCCATGCTATCACTACCGCACACAGGGTCTATACCAAGCGCCAAATACTTTACCAAGAGCCTATAGTCGCTGGGCTCGGTAAAGACTCATTTTACCGAGGGCCTCTCTTAGTGGCGTAAACCTCTTGACAAAGATACCCTTTACTGAGAGGCGTGCCCTCGGCAACCAAGAGCTCTCAGTAACAAGGTTCTTTACCGAGAGCCACCTCTCAGCAAAACACCATACTCGATATTGTTAACGTCTTTGCGTCTGACAACGACGCAACGGGACCCTACCGTGAACTCTACGAGAGTCCACGTTAGGCGCTCAGTAGATTATGGTCACTTTCTTGAGGGTCTTACTTTAGGCCCTCGGTAGAGATTTTTTGCCGAGAGCCCTTGTTGTGGCTCTCGGGAAAAAAATATTTTTTAGAGGATTTTGGCATCCAAATTTTTTGTGTGTGCTTCCTACAATGCCTCATAGTTTATGTCCAAATTTGAGATTTTTCTAAACATTTTACTATATGTATGAATTTTATTTCTTTTAATTGAATTTTCTTTTATAAGTGAAATTTGAACTGCAAGCCATTCGAATAAAGGGGAAACATGAACGGAAAACTGATATTCATTTTTTCGTGAGTGCAATGTGAGGCCTCATCCGGGGATGGACCCAAAAAATTCTACATCTTGTTCACGAGAACATGACCAATCACTTGCGGGTGAATCTTTCTTAAATTATATAAAATGCAAATGAAATTGAAAAATCGTGAAACTTGTTGAGTTCTCATGATATCATATGTTTAGACTGTGAAAAAATTTGAGAAGGTTTAGTTGGCATTGGCTCATATGTTTGTTGAAACTCGGGACATCTCCACTTTGTTTTGGCGGGGGGGCTCAGAGAGGCCTTACCGAGAGCTAGGGTTGGAGCTCGGTGAAAGCAATTATCCGGTTAGAATTTCACCGAGAGGCTTCTACCGAGAGCAAGTGCTCTATAGAGCCATTACTAAGAGTTATTGGCCCTATACCGAGCGCAACATCCGATGAGTGTATGGGTGAAATCTCATGTTTGGTTTTGGAAATTGATGACACCGTATTATGCTAATCCTTTGCTCTAAGTGTGGCTTAAGAGATAGGATTGCATGGATGACGTGGAACAACATGATCATGGACATGGACGTTGATGACGGACATGATGGATCATCGAACTCGGTTGTTGGGATGGAAAGGACCTGGAGATCAAGAAAAAGGTATAACTTGATAGGGTTTTCTTTCGGTGATCAAGACACTATAGAGAGTGTGATCACGTTTAGGATAGATAGCCGACTATCAAGAGGGAATGCCATGGCTAATCAATGAGAAAGTGCCTCTAGGCCCATATTGACTTGCATATGCATTTAGGATTGAGAGCACTAACCGTTCTTGCCAAATCGATTGCGAAATGCTAACATATATGATATCGAGGTCATCTTCGACGTGTTGCCAACTTGTGGCAAGTGCCCGAAGCTTCGGTTGAAGCAAAGGCAACAACAAATCGACAAACTACGCAAAAGAAGGACGGCGGCCGGAGGCTGGAGAGGCGACGGACGCGACGGCCGGCGGCGGGGCGCATCGGCCGGGCGTCCGTCGACAGAGTCCCGGTCGATTCGAAAGCTGTGCGGAATCGGCCGATTAGCCCCGACCAGTGTGTCCGGTCGGTGACCGAAGCTGCGACCGGACGACGGCTCGGTCGTAGCGGCCGCTTTGTTCATTCGACCGGACCCTCGACCGGGCGCGATAGTGCGGCGTCCGGTCGGCGACCGGGCGTCACGGGTCACACGGGCACGGTGCGTCCGATCACCACGAAGGAAGTGCATTTTGAAGAGCAACGACTCTATTTCATGGTGGGCTCTATATATACTTGGTTGGCGATTATTTGAGTCCTCTCTTGCACATTTGAACACTCTAACACTCTTGTGATCTTGAGATACTCCCCTCCACTCATCTCTTGACCCTAACTTCGATTCTTGGGTGAGATTGAGAGAGATTGAAGTGCATTTGCTTGTTGCTTGCATCTAGAGGCGCTTCATCCTTGGAGGAGCTGCGGGATTTCGTTTCTCTTAGGAATTGGCTTGGTTCCCTAGTGGCTTGGAGGTTGAGGCGGTGTTGGGCTCGATTGGAGCTTGTTTGAGGCCACACCGGTGGACTTGTGAGGGGTTGAGCCTTACCCCATGGGAGATTCGCGAAAGGCATCACTAGTGGATTGCTCGTGGCTTGTGGATCCCCTCTTGTGAGTGTTTCGATTTGAGCTCCCACCGTGGGATTTGGCACCGGCCATTAAGCTTGTGAAACATGAAGTGGGTGCATCGCCACAACGAGGAGTAGCGTGTCGGCAAACACGTGAATCTCGGTAAAAATCACCGTGTCAATCTTGTTGAGCTCATTGGGGATTTCTATTGACTTGGTAATTGGCTTCCACCTCTACTCGACACCAGTGGTATATCGATCATCTCTACTCTTGCATTTACCTTGTATACTTTGTTTAGCTTGAGTAGTTATTTTTATGCTAGCTAGTCTCTTGATCATCTAGTATTGCCTCTAGTGATACATTTGCTAGTATATCTTATTCACCTAGGATTGACATAGCTAGTTTGGTATGACTAGAGATCATAGTATATTCATAGTGTTGATTGCATAGGGGGCTTGCTTAGATACACTTGTAGCACCGCTATCTAGCTTCGCCATTTTATTTACTAACGGTTGCTCAAGTGATACATTTTTATTTACTAGCCATTAGGACCTTTCAATGGGGCTTGCTGCCATTTGATAGGCAATTTGGAAGAAAAGAAACTCAATTTGCTTTGAAGGGAAAAATTTCAACAATCCTCTGGAAATAATAAGCCACGCTTGTGGGCTAATGAAATTTTGGACAGGTCTTTTGAAGGATGGTGACAAGGAGGTGTGGTCTCAGGCAGTCCACACTGTTGTAATTCCGTTATATGTAATGGAAATTGGGAAGCCCCTTTTTCAAAAAAAAAAAATCTACGTTCTAGGTCTCAATGGGCTTTAATCAAACCGCTCTGCTACATGGCATAGATCTATTGATGGGATTCATATATCAGCAACAAAGCTCCACGTGGAGGTGCACCTTAGAAAATCATATCTTTTTTCACATGACCATGGAGGAAGATGATTTTTAAATGAGAATTTTAGCTTTTGGACGATATCTACAACTTTTAAGTTCTAAGTTTTTTATTTGAGATCATTAAAATGCTATAAATAATATAAAGTTTTAGCAACATATTAGTCATGTGTCAAGGCCTGTCACCTTAGAAAAAATGAAAAAATCATATCTTTTGAGTGCTGTGGTGCCAAATGTATGTGGTCAATCTTATAGCTGACATTCTGGGTTTTATCTGGACAATGGTATTATGAATATGTTGCTTCTCTTTGGATAGCAAATAAAAATTCATGCTAGCTAATGTGGTAAATACGGCTGCTCTATGGTGCCGAGTGGAATTTGCATAACAGAATCTGTTTTCAAGGAGAAGTCTGGATAGGAATGAAGAAGATGCAGATGGAGAAGTTATTGATAATATTTGATATCTTGCTTAGATTTCAAATAAGCCCTCTCCATTATTTTTTCAGTTGATATATATCCTCTCCTTGTATAGAGAGCTTACTTAACCCCTAAGCAAGATAATTAATCTTTATCCATAACCGTAATCTTAACAGGCCTCATACTACTGACCTGGCCACTATGCCTAGCAGACTGCTAGATACAAGGCACAAGTTGTGGAGGCTCGGCCTCGGTGTTTTTCTTCCGTCGGATGGTGGTTTGGTTGCAGCGGCACTTCTTGTGAAGGGTCCAGACGGCGGTGGCCTTCTCGGTGTGGTGGTGTCCGCCCCTTGGTTTATTTTTGGGCGCTGGGCTTTGTCGGTTTTTCGACGATTTGCATATAATGCGGTTTGTGGGTGGATGCTTTGCAGTTGTTTATGTTTTCTCTGCTGTTGTGTTTGTATAGTGGCTTGGCTGTGTTGAGGTCTCAATCCGACCGGCCGTTGAGTTGTTACCGTGTTGGCGTCCCAATCCAACGGGTGAGTATAGTTAGTTGTTTTTTACTTTCTTTGGCGTTGTTTTTGTTTGTACGGCCCAGTCCGGGAATCTTCTTTTTAATATAATCGGCAGCTCTCCTGCCTGATTTGTTTCAAAAAAAATATATGTGCGTATCACCACAAAAATTTTCACTTATTGCTAAGTGAAGCTTATACAGTTTCCACACAGAGGATGTAGAAAGTTATTTTTCCTTCATTTTTTTTTTTATCTCTGAGATGTAGCCAGCCAGGGTTTGATTTTCACCTTCTACCTATTAAAAATGATATGGTAGATGTCTCTTCCCCAAGGCGAGTTTTTTTCCTTAGAAGTTACTCATGAAATTTTATACAGCCAAAGAGACGGCCAGGAGCGGGGCAGCAGTAGATGCCATGGATTTGGAGGCCATTTGCATGCGCTGGTGTGCCAACCGTATCCAGAGCATGGGGAATTTATAGGTGCTGGGTATCATGCATGCGTCGTCATCTAAAATGCATGTCAAAAACCCAACGACGAAAATGAGCTTGTGTCGTGGCTACCCGGGGTCAGCTACCGACCATGACTTGGCAACAAAACTCAAAATAGGATAAGATATACGAATATAATTGTCAAAAGATACTGCCGGCTAATAAACATGGGGTTGGACGTTTTTCAATTTCCCTTGCACGAATACTACAAGTACACGTGAAGAAAATTGCATGCCTAATTTTTAGCTACTTGTTGTACAGAAAGCTCATCCTTTTTGAGTATTGATTGATGCCAGATATTGGCGGACAACAACGGCCGAATGAAAATGAGTACTAGAATATGAGGCAATTAAAAACTAATCACTATTGGAATATGACTCCTAGAATATATTAGTTTTTTGTTTTTTTTTGAGAATATCCTAGAATATATTAGTTAGAGTAGACCTAAGCAAATTGAGTTTGGCACGGTCCGGCCCAAATTGCCAGGTTTTGGCTCGCCCAAACAAGGCCTGGTCAGAGATTCAGCTGAATACAATTTTTTGTTCTCAGCCCAACCTAGATCTATCCCAGCCCTAAGTATTTTTTTTGGCCAGCCGGAAAATGCTCAAGACTACTTCTACAACTACTGCACAGCTGCACGCGGTGCTTTCTACGGAGCTTCAATCACCGAGTAGTTTGGGAGACAACTGTAACATCCCAGAAGAAAACAACAATCCTGCGGAGAATTACCACACTACATAACTATGGATGCAGCGGAAGCAAAAACACGACATCTGAATTGAGCATAAAAATAAATCTTCTATGATTACATAAAAGGATCCTCAAACCTAATCGACAAACATCAAATGTTTACTACGAGATACAAAATGACTCTACTCTACAACCGACTAACATATTTGTTAGAGAAAAATGTGATTGTTTGAAGTGTACAAAATATGTGTAAGCTACTCCCATCCCGCCAAGCGTCCTCGAAGCTCAAGTACGAGATGGGGAAACAAGCATATCAGGTTTATGGAAAACCTCAGCAAGCAAACTGCTTCAACCAAGTTACTTAAATCACAGTTTCAATTAACCATCAACTTTAATCAGTATAAAAATAGAGACATCACGTGTTTTTTATAGAAACATAAATATACTTTGCAATGCAATGCATGACTTCATTTCTACCCACATATCCCAACAAGAGGGAGTGAAGGCTGCAACCACAATACTCATCAATGTGCATCGCTGTACGGTACTTACCGTACCAATTTGGCTACTGGTTTCACATACCAACGGAAAGAGTGCAAATACAAATGTTGCAATGTATGCACTTCACATACTTGATATACACCTCACAATTCATAATTTCGAAAGTAATACCACAAGCTATGAAAAATATATACTTCAAAGTAAATCAATAACTTCAATTTCAGATTATCTGGCTAGTGTGAGTAACTGAAATTTAGTGGAGGCAATTCAAACAACAAAGCTAAAGCATGTGGACTACAGCGCCCACGTTTACTTGCCTTTACCGATGATCAAGCAAACGAGCTAGACACTCTCGAAGGCAACAACCACCTGATTACAAGCAATTCTCAGTACTAATATCATCATACCAACAAGTACAACAATGATTAACGCACTATAGTGCCTCAAGCACGATGTTTAAGCATCTACTGTTTTAGCTACAGTTCATGACAGCAGCACTGTCCCTTCCCTTTTTATTCACATTAAACCAAACGTTCATAAATTCTCAAAATATACTAGATGATATACAACTTGATTATCTACAACTTTGTTATATAAAGATTTGGCATATGAGATCTCCAATATAGCCTAAATGTCCTATAAACATGACTGAACTTTTCTGACAGTCTAAACTAGACAGCTGTGTTTTAAAATTCACAACTGGAGTTGTACTCATCCAAAAATGTGTTCTATAACAATATGGAAAGATTAAAAAAACTCTATAACTCTCATTTTAGATCACATGTTCAAATTCCTCAATTATGAGGACCAAAACCTGATTGTATCTAAAACTGTTTAGATTCTCGTCACAGCATAACAGTCTAATTTCTACGATCATATCTTCCAAAATACAGAGGCTATGAGTGTGATGTTGACATCAAAAGAAAGGTATTGAAGTCCTCTACAAATGATTCCACAGTCAAAAAATTTAATAAAGCCACTAAGGTACCCGAAATCAACAATGAACAGAGACTGCTCAGTCTGACATGATTTTTAGATTATGGACAAGATTAATTTCAGGAATTCCTCAACTGAACGTAATCTAAACAAGTGATTTAATACATGAAACTTGATCTAAAGAATTGAATCATGATTTGGCATCTTACATAGGGCAACCACAGCAAGCACACTGACGACATCAAATCCTTCTCTTCTCTTCTTCCCTCCTCCCCCCACCGCGGCAATTCTTGCTGTTTCAATCCTCTCGCCATCACAATCTACTTCAAACTTGCCAAATCCTTCATGGACAGCAAGGGAAACGAGAGATTGATGGCAGAATAGAGACATGAGATGGTGCTTAACCAGTTTTATGGAAGGAAGAAAGGGCGCCACTGATAGTGCCGATGGCGGCGGCCTTGGCGAAACCCTAGCCTTCACCTCGTTCTTCCTCTTCTTTATTTTTCTATGGGATGTGGCACTCTATGGGGCAGGGCTGGCAGGGGAGAAGGCACGCACATACATAGTAGGCCTGGGCGACCATTGTAGAAGGGCGTGGGTACTGTAGCATATTGTTTTTTCCCCTTTTTCTCCAACTAGCAAAGGATGTAACTCTATGATCTATAATCTGATTGATGAGAATAAGTAGTCAAAAGCAAGATCTCGGCGAGCTCTACGCACCAGTGGTCTCCGTTCATCCATCCAAACAGCGGATTAAAAAGTCAAAATTTGGTCTCTCCTTAAATCCAACCGTTTCTAAAAACACTTCATCCATATTAATGACATGTATTTCCATATTAATGACATGTATTTTGAGGTATTACAACAACAATCTCCAAGAGTAACAAGCAAATCCGCTTGCAAAGCATTCACCTAGTGGCACTCAATCAATCTCCTAAAGCTTGGTACTAGCTAGTGTCTCTAAACCACTTTCCAAATTCTACCTAGCTCACATGGAGATATATAAATATAAAACAAGAACATGTCGCGAAGAGAGCCTTTAACGCAGGCCGCCCCTTCTATTGATAAGAAGGTAACCGGCCAGAACTAGACATTATTCTCACTGACTCAAGACTATAACTTCCTGTGTTTGTGAATATGATCCCTCATAGGTAATGCAATGCATCTACTTTCAATGGATGATTCTATAATTTCTTTGCTAAATAATTGACATATTTGTTCTATTTCCTTTGGGCAAATGGGATCTTGATCCTAGAACACATATTTTTGCTATATGTGGCATCTTTAGTTCATGATTTTGTCATTCTATCTAAATGGCTCCACTAAGGTGATCAATGATGTCTTTATTTTATTAAATGGTGAATGTTATTACCTCTACCTTATGTTTCACACAAAATCTCTTCGCTATTGCTAGAAGTCTAATTCTGAATTTCTGATGTTAAAATATGGTAGTTAAGCATTAGTTATGCTATTTTGTTTGAACATCGTAGGGTTAGTGTAGTTATGACTATGTGATGTGCCCCCACCAATTTTCTCTAGCTTCGTCCCTACCAAGGATGTCAAAGACGGTTCAGCTACACCTTTATGCATGCTCTTCAACTACTACAACCACACGCGCCATTTCACACCGACGAATTGAACAACGCAGGTGGGCGTGGCTTATGTTCCAGCCATGTTATACCGCCTATGGACCATGCCGATGCCAGCCACACCAACACTAACACCACATGAGTGGAGGATATGAAGCGAAGACCGATGACGATGATGACCAAGCAACTTAGTCGAGGTGTTTTGCGAGAGCTGACTATCAGATAACCAGGAGCATTTCTGAGTTTCTATGTACCAGAAGACCACGTCGCCCAAGTCACATAGCCAGCCCACGTATCCTCTTAAAAAGTAGGGGTGTTAGTTGTGTTTTTAGTCCTTGTAAATTGTAAGTAGTCCGGTGGTGTGTGCATTGTCACTAGGGCCAGGTAAAGTAGTATTCTTTCCGTCTTCGTGTTCAGTAGTAGCTTTAGTTGTAGACCAACTTCCAATGTTTCTTGTTTTTTTAATATCTCTTTTTTTTATCATCTTATAAAATTAGCTGCAAATTTTTTACCGTCCTGTGCTACTGGAAGAAAATCAAGCGGGAGGAATGAGGAACCTTTGAAAGAATGAAAAGAAGTGGTCACATAAAGATGTGCAAGCAAGTCTCCTTTTCCTATTCTAAATAAAGGAACTTTATTTACTGAACTACTACTGACTAATAAAGCACCATTGCAGCGTCAGCGTGGGGATCAAATGAAAGCACTTTAGACCTTTATTTTCACATGGTTGTCACCATCGCGCATACCAGTTTCCCTCTTCCAACCAGCTGCATCCACCACACAATGCAACCTCTGGTGCTCAGATCTCAGCATCCCAAAGCCCACCTCATCGACAGTCACCCATCCGTGTTCATATATATATATATATAACATCGAGCCAGGCCTCAGGCATCACGACCGTCGAGCACTCTGAGCCTCCACCGTCGAGGCCACTATGGCGAGTGAGCACCACCTGTTCGAGATTGAGGATACCCGGCTCGGCTGGAGGCCTTTTCCTAGCAACTACGTCGGGATGTTCGGTGACTCTTCGTGGTCTCCCTGCATAGAAGGCTATAAATGGCAATGCACCTACTCCACTGATTCCCATGCTGGTACAGTGTCCTTCACCCTCAGTGTAGCTGATTACTTCCAAATCCCTGATGAGCCTATTAACGCAAGGTTCAAGTTTAGCCTACTTGACCGAGAAGGCCGGCCGGTGCCTTCCAGGACCCGAGCCAGCTCGTTCCAGAACTGGAGGATCCACCAGAAGTGGATGTGGGAGTGTCCCGGCATCATCACCAGGGACGATGTGGAGCGGCAGGAGTACCTTATTAACAAGGACGGTCGCGTCACCGTCCGGTGCGACATCACCATCAAGCCCTTCACGGCCAAGGCCGATGCATTCGTCACGGTGCCCCCGTCCGACCTCCATCAGCACCTCGGCGACCTGCTGGCAAGCAAGGACGGCGCCGACGTCACCTTCCAGGTCGCAGGCGGCGAGACGTTCTCTGCGCACCGGTGCGTGCTCGCGGCGCGGTCGCCGGTCTTCAGAGCGCAGCTCTTTGGCGAGATGAAGGAAAGCAAGAGCCGCACTGGCGACGGCGGCGGCGTCATACCAATCGATGACATGGAAGCACAGGTGTTCAGCGCCCTCCTGGCCTTCATCTACACCGACTCCTTGCCACCGGAGACCGACGGCCACGCCGAGCAGCATGGTGACGACGACGAAGCGATGGTGCTGTATCAGCATCTTCTTGCCGCCGCTGACAGGTACGGCCTCGAGAGGATGAAGCTGGTTTGCCAGGACAAGCTGTGCAAGCACATACGTGCGGACTCTGTGGCGACGATGTTGGTTTTAGCTGACCGACACCATTGTCCTGGGCTCCAGGAGGCGTGCTTTCATTTCCTCACTTCTAGCGCCAATCTTGAGTCCTTCACTGAAACGGATGGCTTTGAGGTGCTCAACGCTAGCTGCCCTGCTGTTCTCAAGGAGCTACTGGCCAAGCTTGCAACCGTTTTGATCTTTTGAGTAACCATGGGCAGTGATTTCCAGTTTCATACAAGGGTGCTCGTTTCAAATGCCTTAGATTACCCAGTTTAAAGGCTCACTTATTTCAGTAGGCAGGCCTCTCCTGAAAAGATGTCATCCTTGTAGCTGTATGTCTAGTGCAGGCTAGTTTGAGGGACCGGACTATCGAATGGAAGTATTTTCTGCAACCCAAGTTGCAATGGCTAGTTTGTGATGCCAGGCCTTTTTAAACTCCTCCAATCAGCCGTTTTCATGTTGAATATGATGAAGGTGTAGACACTTATATTTTTGTGCTGCAGCACTCAAAAGCTTAGATTTACGATTATGCCAATTAGCGTACGTTAGGTCTTATTTAGATGTGGCTCTCGCCAGCCAAGGACACCTCGTAATCAGATAGTGATCTGACTCATTAGTTGTCAATATCTCTCCATCTCAGAAAGAATCGATTCCTCGCGCAAAATGTTTCCCATGAAAGAATCGATCTCTTGGGTAGTGTGTTGTCCCTCCAGTCTCCCTCTGCCTTGTTGGTAATATTTAACAAAGCCCCTCTTATCTCCCTCTTCCATTTCCATTGCCCCAAAACTCCCCAATACCATTCCACATCGGTCGCCCCCCAAATTCTCCAATCCCCCGAGCCCACTACAATGGCAACACACTACCACAAATTACTACATAATTGTCAGATCTAAACTCGGCATCACTATCAGATTTGAATCTGACAGTGGTGGGGCCTCCCGTCTCCCTTGTCCACACCTGTCGCCCCCAAATTTCGCAATCCACTTCCACATCGTTTCTCCCAAATTCCCCAATCCCCAAGCCCACAGTGATGGCAACACACTACCATAGATTACTACATCACTGCTATGTTAGTCACGCCCAATTCCCCAATCCCTTTCCATATCTCGGGACACCGCCGCCCTCTGTTTCTTTTACGCTACCTCGCTCCATCTGGTGAAGACCCGCCGATTATCTCCGGCATCTCGTCGTGTGAAGGTTCGGCTTGGATGTGCTTTGCGGGATCTTGGAATACGGGTGAAAACCCTGGCGATCTTTGGGCGGCGGCGATGACGCTTAATCGGCGTCATTTTCCCCCTTGGAGGCGTCGCTGTAACTTCCTCCTCTTTTCGTTGATGGTGGCATCTGTGGGCGTCATTTACCTTCTTGAAGGCATCAACACAAGCACACCTCCTAGCCACGCCCTGCACTACGGCGATTGGGACCCAGCTGCGGCGTCAAGGGCAAGCCATGGGCGCCCTCTCGTTAATCAAATAGAGGGTCGAAGCATTTAGTTTCTTTGTAATGTCCTGGTCGATTTATAAGACTATGGCTTTTCTCTTGTTGTTTTTCTGTCTCTTTTGTATTTTTTTGGCTGTGTACATCCCGGATGTAGAGGCGGATTTTTTAATCCATTATCTAAAAATATCTCGGTTGCCCCCAAATTCCCTAACTCCCCGAGTGTACGCTGATGGCAATGGCAACACATTACTACATCAGTGCCGGTCTAAACCCGGTATCACTGCCAGATCGTAATGCCGTCGCTAGATGTGGCTAGCTCTCACCAGCTGAGCAAAGTTGATAATCGGATAGTGACTCATTGGTTGTTATACACCATCTAAACCTGATAGAATTGATTAGCGCAAAAAATTTATCGTGAAAAGAATTGATCTCTAGGGTGGACGGTCCACCGACCCCATCCCGGATCTTGCGCGCACGTCGCCATAGGTGCCGGCATACGATTTCATCTTCTTCAATTGCTCTTCTTCCCTGATGAACCATGCCAGCCCGCCACCACCCCTATCCAGTGGCTCACACACCGCCAACCGCCCACCCCCACTGTTCCACTCCCGCCCACATATAAATCCAATCGAGGAGAGAAACTTGCCACCTTGTCCCCACCCCTGACACCGTCCATCCGGTTGTCTTCAACTGCGTACTCAGCGGCGCACCCGACGCCTCACTAGCTCGCCGCCCCTCTTCCCACCACCACTGCTGGAATTCCAGCCGATTTAAAAAATGCCTCCATTTCTACCACCTTTAAAGAGGTGGTTCGTCAACCCAGATGCCTCTAAAAATTAAAAATACAGTCGGCTCTACAAATCGATTTGTAGATGCGGGCCAGCCCAGAAGCCATTTTTAGAGGCGGGTTTTAATTGAGATGGCTCTGTCAAAAAATGCCTATGTTGCTAAAAATCAGTTTTGTACTAGTGATTGTTTCTCAGCTCCAACAATGGCTCACTACCCTCTATTTTTTTTATACTTCCTATGTTCGTGCTCAGTACCCTCGTACCCTCTGTTATATTTTAGTGTGAATGTATCCCAAAATTATGTTATTTCCAAGTAGTAGAATTCAGGTCATGACCCTGTTATATATATATAAAAACTGCCCATGTTCTAGGCGAGGGCGCGGTGGTTCCTGAAATTTTTGGTGGGCAAATACATAGAGCACATGTACCGTTACATGTTATTGTTGACAGTAACACATTTTTTTTTTTGCTGGCGTGCTAGCTGCATTTAGAGACAGTGGCATGCTACTGGAAAAAAAATGAGAGTGAGGAATCTTTGAAAGAAATAAAAAGAAGTGGTCACAAAAAGATATGCGCGCTTCCTTTTCCTTTTCTATGTAAAGGGACTTTATTTACTGAATTACTACTGACTAATAAAGCACCATTGCAGAGTCAGCTTGGGGATCAGATGAAAGCACTTTAGGCCTTCCTGTATTTTCACATGGTTCTCGCCATTTCTCGCACCAGTTTTCCTCTTCCAGCCAGCTGCATCCACCATGCAGCCTCAGGTGCTCGGATCTCGGCACCCCCCAAAGCCCACCTCATCGACACTCCATCCGTGTTACTCTGACTCTACGCCAGCATCAACATATAACGTCTGGCCGGGTGCCTCAGCCATTCCCGTCGAGGCATCGAGCTCTCTGAGCCTCCGCTGTGGAGCACACTATGGCGAGTCAGCACCACCACATCGAGATTGCGGCTAACCTACTCTGCATCAGCACTCCTGGTGCTCACAGTCACAGCTGCTCCCAGAGCTGTTCTGGCTTGGACTCTTCATGGTCTCCTGCATAGAAGGCTATAACTGGCGATGCACCTACACTAATTCCGCTGCTGGTACAGTGTCCCTTGTCCTCAGTCTTCCTTACAGCTGCACCCGTGAGCCCCTTAACGCATGGTTCAAGTTTAGCCTACTGGACCGAGAAGGCCGGCCAGTGCCTTCCAGGACCCGAGCCAGCTCCTTTCAGAAATGGTGGATCCCGCAGATGTGGAAGTGGGAGTGTCCCGACTTCATCACCAGCGACGATCTGAAGCGGCAGGAGTACCTCAAGGACGTCCGCTTCACCGTTCGGTGCGACATCATCATCAAGCCCTTCACGGCCAAGGCCGACGCATTCGTCACGGTGCCCCGTCCGACCTCCACCAGCACCTCGGCGACCTACTGGCAAGCAAGGACGGCGCCGACGTCACCTTCCAGGTCGCAGGCGGCGAGACGTTCTCTGCGCACCGGTGCGTGCTCGCGGCGCGGTCGCCGGTGTTCAGAGCGCAGCTCTTTGGCGAGATGAAGGAGAGCAAGAGCCGCACTGGCGACGGCGGCGGCGTCATACCAATCGATGACATGGAAGCACAGGTGTTCAGCGCCCTACTGGCCTTCATCTACACCGACTCCTTGCCACCGGAGACCAACGGCCACACCGAGCAGCTTGGTGACGACGACGAAGCGATGGTGCAGTATCAGCATCTGCTTGCCGCCGCTGACAGGTACGGCCTCGAGAGGATGAAGCTGGTTTGCCAGGAGAAGCTGTGCAAGCACATACGTGCGGACTCTGTGGCGACGATGTTGGTTTTAGCTGACCGACACCATTGTCCTGGGCTCCAGGAGGCGTGCTTTCATTTCCTCACTTCTAGCGCCAATCTTGAGTCCTTCACTGAAACGGATGGCTTTGAGGTGCTCAACGCTAGCTGCCCTGCTGTTCTCAAGGAGCTACTGGCCAAGCTTGCCACCGTTTTGATCTTTTGAAATTTTATATGCCGGTGAAACTTTGTATTATTGTCTTGACTCTTGAGCATAATAACGATATAAAAAGGACAAAACTAAAATCTAGGAATTTGTAAATCCTGTTCAGGGCCACAATTGGAATATACATACATAGTATCTTCATTTGACACCGTTCAAGAAGTTAAGATTTTTCTAATATTTTATCTTTAGAGATCAGAGATTGTTTTTGGGCAAAGTTAGAGACCGGAGAATTTTTTTTTTTTTGTTTTTTGTTTTTGAGGCCAGAGATTACACAACATCATTAACTGAAAAAGGCCCCAATAGAACAGAACGGCCCAAGTACATCGTGTGGCCAACTACGTACGTTACAATTCACAGGCCCAACACGTTACATGTGACCCGGTCCTATTGTTGAGCGGCCAGTATCGATCCAAGAACAACCTCCAGGAGGAACTGGGAGGTGAGGCCATCTCGCCCACGAGAGCTACCTAGCGCTCTACTCGACTAGGCCCAATTGCTACGCCAGATTTTGGCGTACCAATGCAGCCAGGCTACGGTCTGCTTTGAGAAGCATGCGATCCAGGCCAAGGAGACAAAAAAGACACCAAACACAAAAATGGGCTCTTGGCGACCCAGCCAAGTTTCAGGGTCATCCTTCCAAACACGCCTCAAATACTTTCCCCAATCCTGTCCCTTGTCTCTCTGTGCCACGTCGGCGGCGGCATGCCCAGCTTTCCGTTTCGAAATTGTTTGATGTCGTAGCGGTGGCCTCCCTAGTTCGGCTCTCCAAGGTACAATCGACCACTTTTCACTCATCTGCATTCTCTCTGTTGCTTTTTATTTGAAAGAATTACTCTATATAATTAGTAATTTTGGGCATATTTCGCTCCTATACAGCATCCGTGCTAGATGCATTTAGAAACAATGGCATGGTGCTGAGAAAAAAACAAGCGGCAGGAGGATTCTTTAAAAAGAAAGAAATGAAGTGGTCACATAAAGAGACTTTGAGGCTGTTTCGATCTTCAGCCACAGATGGTCACGCCAAATGTGTGGCAAGTTGTGGCGGTGGTCTGGTTTCTCAACGCCACGCCAAATAAGAGACTATTTCTACTAGTAGCTTTGTCCACCTTAAGATAAGTATTGTTTTCCATTCTTTTGCTATGTCTTTAGTACAACTTTACTTTCTGCAATCTGGTATGGAAGATAAACAATGTTAATGCAGTTTGCATTTGGGGATTAAACTTTCTCAGTACATGGAAACGGAACTTACTGCAATCTGCATATGGAGGGATCAAAATAGCTAAAAGCGTTTTCTTTGAATGTCACTATAAGAAATGTAGTTTTTTTGACATTCTACTTATGTCAAAAATATATGGAATTAATGTCATAACTTAAGCTTTATGACATGCCGTTGACGAAAATTAAAACGTCAAAAAACCCGCGTCACAAATTAATTATGTGAAGTTTGTAAATTTAATGTCACAAGGTTATGACAATGCATTTTAGTGTCATATAGGTTTATGACATTGTTTTATTGTCATAAAATCCTAAGCCTTGCCACATGGACAAATGCCACGTAGGATCAAAAGGTGACATGGCAAGGGAAAAAAACGTCACAATGAATTTTGGCCTGCTAAAGCCCATGTAATAGGCAGCCTCTCTTCATGGGCCACAAATGTTTTTTTGTTCTGTTGCTAGCGAGCCCATTATCTCATTTGCAATTTTTCGGTGACCCATACTATTTATGATCGCGGCCCATATCAATTTTTGACCCATAAAAATTTTCGCCCAAAGTTTGCATCCCACATAGCGCAAAGCTTGCGGCCCACCATCTAAATAAATCCATCGTTGCAATAATTACTAATAATTAGAATGCTCCAGAAATACATCATCTATAATTAACTAGCAGTAAACCCCGTGCAACTGCGCGGGTTAAGGAAGCATAAAAAATGTGCTATGAGAAAGCACAAACAATGCTAAGCACATAATGATGAATAATAAGCACTGAACAGGAAATGGCCCCGGTAAATGTCGATATTTGGAAGATAATATTGATCTATGTACAAAACATACGTATTCGGTCTGCATTTTCTGTTGTTAATAACAAATGAGAGCATCACGAAGCAATTCTTCCATATCAGGACATAAAATAGATATATGGGCAGGCATGGATGGATGGATTTTTAGAGAGCATTTAAAAGAGTGTCGTACTGATAATTTTTGTAAGCTGCAGTGCATAAACACATTAGAGATTGGCAAGCAGATTATCCAGGCGAAAGTTACTTGCACACTGAGTATGAACTATTTGGCTCATTAGGAAACTGAAAAGGATTATCTGATTAGTAGTAGTGGTTCTTACCCAAAGGTACTGCTGCGTTCGTTGTTGACCACGTCAATGTTTTGGTCTTTTTATGTCCAAGAATCCTCAATGCTAGAAACAATATCTAAATGTACGTGTATAGGATATTTAAATAAATAAACAATTTAAATCAAGGGGTACATAAAGTAAGGAACGGAAAATAAGAAACACATGGAACATATGATTCTTTTGATAGAAAAGATTCTATTGTTCAATCTCCATAAACAAAAGGAATGGTAAGCATCCAGACCTTACGTACCACTGGTAGAAAAAGACCTTTTGTCCCGGACCAGTTCTACAATACAATAGGTAGTGACGTCATAGTGGGCATCCCTTTATCCGTTACTTTAGCATTCTACCGAGCACCTGAAATGCACATCACATGAAATTGTCATCTGAAATGCACAGCGCAGGAAGGGCAAAGAAAATAGGACTCGAAGGGCTCATTGTCCATAGGATAGAGGAACAATGTGAAGTAATGACCGCGTCGCTGGTGGAGCAGATGGGATGGAGCCGAGCTTTCATGGCCATGCCCTAGACTGGTGCCGCTCGTGCATTTCCGATGCGAGTTCGTCGAAGCGATGCAAAAGTTTAAATTTTGTATTTCAAGAACTTAAAACAAAGTTTTGGGACAATAAATGATCTTGAATGGAAAAGCCATGAACGACAAATTTGTTCGCCTTATCGAGATCTAGAATTTTGGTGTTGGTCATCTCTTCAATACGAGTTGGGTTGAACATTTCAAAAATTTGGCATTTAATATATTGAACGTATAACTATATCATTTTAACACAAACATGCTTGTAGTTGAGTGGTGAAGGAGGGGTTTGTAGTTCAGTGGTCAAGGTGCGGCTTCCCATCCCCTGATGCCATCTTTTTTTTCTTTTCTTTTTGATAGTTTTTTTTCTTCTAAACGGGGCTGAGGCCTGAGGGAGGGGCGAGGCCAGCCGGCCTGAAGAGGAGAATGGAGGAAGGCTGGGCCGCTTTAGGCCTCGTTCGGTTGCACCGGGGAATGGGCGGAACGGGATCTATTCCGATTGGAACGAAGCTGGGCGGTTTGTAACCAGGTATGGGCTGGAATGGTTGTTCGGTTAGGGCCGCTGGATTGGAAAGCGGACCGGTTCATCCTCATTCCACTCCCTTCCGGCTTGGAACAAAGCGACCTCCCAACCTCGGGCTTCATTCGGACGAGCGGCTGGCGGTGGCGGCGCGAGGCGATCGGCGTGGGTGGAGGCACGCGGGAGACGGCGGCGGCGACCTCCTCCCATCGAACATCCACGCTCCTCGCCGCCTCGTTACCATCCGACCTCCTCTCCGGTTAGTCTAGGGTTGGGACTGGGGACTCGGCGCCGGCAAAATCCGGTTCTTGGTTCTTGGTTCTTGGGTTTTCAGTGGCAGCGGCGCTAGCGGGGCGGCGGAGCCGTGGTCCTTTCAGATCCGACGGTAAGGTTCCCCTCCCTTCATGTGGCGCTGGGCTCCGTTTTGGTTTCTCGTCGATCTGGTGCCTTCTTTGCTTGGTTGCTGTGTAGCGCCAACGATTCCATTCTTCCTTTCTCCCCTCTGCTGCAACTGCAACCAGGCGATGTAGTTTTGAGCCACGGTGATCTGGCAATATACATGAGCTATGTATGACTTGATTTGAGTAGTCTCCAACTTTACAAAACCGGATCTTGCAAAACTGTAGTACTATTAGCAAAGGTGTCATCACTGCTGAAATTTAATCAAATAATTCTGAGATCTCATTTCTCATTGTGTTGTATATTTGTTTAATTAGTGTAGGAGTCTCCGATTCTCTCCTACACTCAATTAGATCGATTTCTAACAATATATATTGTATTTGGGTTATTGATTTGTTATCAGCCAAATTAGTTCAGTTGAATAAATAATTCTGTTTCCAGAGCGGAATTGTTGCTTCCTGTTGCCATGGTAGTTGAACTAATGAGCTGCTATTTTCACCGTGCTGTGGATCTTTCCTATAAGAAAAATAGACAGATTCCCCAATTCTGAGAATAGTTGATAATAATATATGTGGTGTGAGAAGTGAAATGGCCTAGCATCACCAACTTGGAGATGAGAAACTTTTCTTGATTGTGAAGTGATTGTTCTTGCTTCTCATTCTCCACCTTTGATAGCTTGATAGATGATCCGCTTTGATGCTAGGCCAACTTTGATGCTAGTTACTGTTGTGGATATAGTTACTATTGTCTGCTTTGGAAACATGATGTTATTTGGTTGAGTCACCTTGTATGATTACCATCTACTACATGCAGTCATTCACCCTCAGTCATGGAGTAATATGGTTGAGGTGTTACTTGCTATATAGCATGCTTTGGAAACACAGCTAGTAGTATGGTTCGGCTGGCCTTTTTGTTTTGGACGAAGTTCATCTCTGAAGAAGTAGTAGCAGTGTGAGTCATTTAGAAGCAGGTTTGGCTTATGTCTATCTGTGTACTTTTTGTAACTATGCTGATATATTATGTGTGCAGTAGGTAGCTTTGCATGTTCATTCACGTTGCGCTATCAATTCAATTCAAAGTGCATCCTTTTTATGTGTGCAATAGGTAGCTTTGCACTAGCACTAGCACTAATAGCTTGACAGTAGACTGCATATTTGAAATGATACTGTTTTGTCCTTGCATTGTGTGGTCTCTCTGAGAAAATGGAGATCCTAGAGGCTGCATAAAAAGCTTGCGAATGAAATTGAATAACAGCTGAAACTAACAAGATACTTTTCCATGTTGTTAGAAGCTGAAACTAACATTGCACATGCCCATCCCTTTCAGTATAAAATTTATAGCCTTTGAGTATGATGACATATTTTAGTCCAAGATACTATGTATGTGTTTAGGCAAAATATTAACTGCAGAACTTTTTTTTTTCCAAACATTCAGGTTGCCAAGGATTCATCAAGGAAGAGGTGGTGACTGGAAAAACTATGGTTGTAGTCCAAGATACTCGGTGCGATTTTGACAATATAGAATATTTATGTTTTTCAAATTGGTTACACAATTGGACTTGTGCAAGGTGTTATTGTAATTTATGTTTTCAAATTGGTTACACAATTGGACTTGATTAAATTGTGGTGCCTTATTAGGCCACTATTGTACCTGAATGATTAATTGTCCACACATAGTTTCACTAGATAGGCCACTATGTCTGATTTGTCTATTCCTAAGATTCAAAGTGCATATATGCAGCTGTTTTGTGATTGAACTGTATTGCAACTCATGTTTCTTTCAGTTCAGGATAGGTGAAAAGTACCAACTTTTGTGTTTTACTTTTTAGGAGGGGCTGCTCCTAGATGGCCTAGTTTGAAAATGGAGTACATATTGAAGTGTTTCAGTGATTTCACTTTTATCAACTAACTCTAACTCCATTCATATATAGAATCTATTGACTGATTAGTTAAGCTTCATTTAACAGGAGGTTAGTCTGGCCATACACATACACGGTGGAGTAGATGCCACATTCAGCTTTCTTTTTCCTCTTGAAATTTGAATGCTCTATGTGACTATATTTGACATAACTAACTTTTATGGAAGAGTTGAATAATTTATTTTAACCATCGCTTCTTTCCTATGGAGACTGGACATGCTGTATAACTTATTCTCGACAGTACCATCCATCCCAATTTGCTATGTTGATATTGAAATGCTCTTTAACTTGATTTTGCAGATTGTTCCTCCTTGGACTTGAAAAGCATGGCAAAGGTGGCTGGCGGAACATCGAAGAGATTACCGCTAGATATAGCAAGTAGAAGATTCCTTTGAAAGCTTGAATACCTTTTCTTTGGGTTATTTATTGGAGTTTCTTGTACTGTCCAAAAGTACACCGCAACATGTGTGAATGTGTCTGAATATGCTTCGAGCTTGTAGTTTCAGATGCTAAAAAATATTTATTAGCTCTGTCATCATTGAACTAAGTAGCATGCCATGAACTAGGCAATATTTAGGTGCTGGAACTAGGCAACATTGAGATCGGAGTACCAGGTTCAAAATTATCGTGTTCACTTCTGCATACTCACGATGGTTGAGCCAAGATGAATAAATACATGATCAAGCTTCAGAAATGGTGTTCATTTTTGTTTCTCTCTGCTACTGTGAAATTAGTGTGTACCGATGTGTACATTTTGTTAGCTTTTAAGAATTGCATGAGATCATTTCTTCCTATCAGTATCATGTGTCTGAAGCGTTGAGCTGTGCACAACTAGTTGAGATTAGCCTGTCAGAGCAACATGTGATGCAGCCAGCTAGCAAATCGTTTAGGGGCAGGAATCAAGCCTGAGCAACCGAACACAAGTTTTTAGGTGTTGGAATGGATCCTGTCCAGGATTGCAAGAGGACAAGGAATGAGTGGATCCTGTTGGATGCACTACAACCTGGCTTGGATCGGTTCAGGGGCAGGAATCAAACCTCACCAACAGAACGAACCCTTAGCGAAAACTAACAGGAGGGGGAACGAGCTGGGCTACAGGAGTTCCCTTTTTTTTTTTTTTTTTTGAGAATTAGGAGTTCCTAAAAAAAAAAAAAAAAAAAAAAAAAGAGATCAAGGAAGGTAAGAGTCTGGGCCAGAGCCCAGAGGTGGTCGACGGGCCTCAAGGGGCGTTGGCCTGGCCAATCATGGGCAAGCTGGGCTTGTAGAAAGGAGAGAGGAGAGTGGTTTTGGTACAAGAGGAGGAGTTATTATAATTACTGCGCAAGGCAAATTTTTTAATTCCATTTTTGTTTCTTTCATTTCTAATTTAGTGAATCTATAACTCTTATAAAGAAGCTCCCCCACTAGGGGAGTTCTCTGCACATGCAAGGCATCCACGTAGGCATCCCTCCTTCCGCAAAAAAAAAAAAAAAAATGTTTAGCAGTTTCTCTCCCGTCTACGCTTAGTATGCACCCTCTTCCATCAGTTAATACAAAATCATGAGACGCTCTTTAAAGTCCACTTGCACCCACACCCACCCCTCAGTTCTTCGGTAACAGCTCCACTCAAGTAATCTATCTATATCTATATCTATCTATACTATAAAAGAGCGAAGGAATTAGAGGCCACGTGTCTCGATCTCACCCGTCCGATCTATCTGGATTTCTCATCCGATGGTTCTCAAATATGGACCGACCTTAGGTTACAGGTGTTTCGCTTCAACTTACTCTACAACGTGCGGCGCGAACCGCGACGGGAATAGCGCCTCGAAACGGCGGCGCTCCCCGATACATCGCGAGATCTTTCCTTCCCCGCGCGGTGCCCTCTGCAGACCCTCGCAGTTCGCCTCCGTCCCGTCAAACCGTTCCCATCGCCCTTGCCGATCGCCCCTTCCGCTGGCTAGCCGGTCATCGGGCCTCCGCCGCGGCCGGCGGCAGCAGCGCCAGTGGTCAGTTTCGCACAGCGCGCTGGACTCCCAATCACCAGCGCGTCGTCGTCCCAGAGGAGCCCGGCGGTGGTACGACGTGCGTGCTCCGGCCGGCCCCAGCGATCGAGGACGGCCTCACCCGCAGGAAACCAAGAGGTACGCCCGCTGGAGTTCCGCCGCCGCGTACGCCTGGAAGCGCCCATCCCCGTCGCCTTCCTCTTCGATCGTTCCTCCCCTGAAACGGCCCAAGGCCAGAACGTGAGAGCGCCCGTACTTCTTCACATCAGAAACGGCAAAGACGACGGTTCACATCAGAAGCGGCAACGACGACGGTCGGCCGTCAGCGTCGGCATCGGCAACTGAAGCTGCCCATTGGTACGTACCCTATATATTGGTCCGCCGCCTTCATCTAGACACGCATGCCTCTCCACCATCTCGTCAAACTGCGTTGGTACCGGCGATTAGGGAAGCTTGGTTTGGCACATGTGGCATCCCTTTATCTTCCTGTAGGAGAAGCCTGTCCGTGCGACAACTGATGAAGCCGACGTCCTCCAGTTCAACCTTCTAACATTCTCCATCATTACTCTGCTATCAAATGCTCGACTTGATTAATACTCTGCATATAATCGCAGGCACAGGGAGTGGAGCCATGGAGGCGCAAGTCGCCGGCGATTAGCGCTACACAACCCAGCGAGTCGGAGTGCCATGCAGGGACACAAAGCCAGAGTACGTACTTTGTAGCTACTGCTTTGTTTTTAGCGGAGGGCATACATGAACACACGCTCGCTGATCCTATTTCTCAATAAGCGGAAGTTTCACTTTTTTTAGTGCGCCTCAGATGAGGGAAAGTGATATTTGACTGCTAATTAGTAATTAAGGTGCAAATTTATCTACCTATCGTGGGAAAAAATCTTAAATTCTACATTATCATTGTTGTTTTCTGCCGTAACGACGTAAGAATGGCATGTTCTTCTGAGTGTTCAATCAACTTAAGTATGGCTTTGATATCATATTTATTAATGTTCTTTAATTGTGTAGTTCGTGGTAGTCTTCTGAAAAAGAATAAATTATATCATGAATAATTCCGACGTAATGAATTAGCTAAATTTGGTGTGATTTACTGATTAACTTGTTCCTTATTTCTTCTTTAATATTAATCATTTATTTGCATATATTTATATTCATCTTATATTATTTTAATATAAATAAACATTTTTACCATATTCGTAAATTAAAGAAGTCCATAATATGAACGTACGTGTACACATCAATGAGATTGAGAAGCTCCCTGCCATTGCTTTGACATCTAGCCCTCCTTCCTCCTCATTCATAAAGATTAACCATGGCTTTAGTGGATTTGTGATGCGATTCATCTTGTGATCCATTAATCAATTGGAAATCTAATTTTCTATGATATATGTGCAGATCCAAAATCAAGATATGCATGGCTTCGGTTTTGTGATGTTTGTTTTTCAACTAATTTAGATAATTATATGATCCAAGTTTATGGATTTTTTGTTCCAACGCACAGTGTGATTTATAGTGTCAGTTCATTCATATGTCATGGTTTACATTTGAACTCTCAATGGAGATGCATATAAAAAATTTTCTCCATTCCTTAGATGTGTTGCCTTGCATTTATAGTGTTTTTTTTTTTTTTTCAATTCTTTTGTTGTTTGGTGAAACTTATATTTCATTTTAAGAAATGAAACAAGACATCGAAAAGAAGAAGCAAGAGGAGGGAAGGCCTTCAAATGAGTAAAGAAAAAATTATAGTGAGCTATTCCTTTCAACCAATTTTTTTATATTGTTGTGTTTTTAATGACACTCATATTCCTCCCCAGATTATTTAGTTTAATGTCATTATTAGCTTCTTATAAAGTTGTCTCCTAATGTTGATTTTTGCAATTTACAAAAGTTCTGATCCATTTTGGTAATATATATTAAATATAACATTAATTGGTTCAATAAATGAAAAGAACTGTACTTTTCAAACACGTTTGCTGTCATCTAAAGCCTATTTCTGCAACTAATGCTACAGTAATTTTCTAACAGATTTGCATGCAAAAGGAGGATGATCACATCTCTCGGTTCTGACCACGCAATTGCAACTCCCTTTTAGAATGAGGTATCCTTAGATGTGTTACCTTGTATTTATAATGTTTTTTTTTTCAATTCTTCGTTGTTTGGTGAAACTTATATTTCATTTTAAAAAAATGAAACTGGACATCGAAAAAAGAAGCAACAGTAGGGAAGGCCTTCAAATGAGTAAAGAACATATGGTAAGCTATTCCTTTCAACCAATTTTTTATATTGTTGTGTTTTTAATGACACTCATATTCCTCCCCAGATTATTTAGGTTAACGTCATTATTTAGCTTCTTATAAAGTTGTCTGATGTATGTAACTTGAATTACCTAATGTTGATTTTTGCAATTTACAAAAGTTCTTACCCATTTTGGTAATATATATTAAATATAACATTAATTGGTTCAATAAACGAAAGAACTGCACTTTTCAAACACGTTGCTATCATCTAAAGCCTATTTCTGCAACTAATGCTACAGTAATTTTCTAACAGATTTGCATGCAAAAGGAGGATGATCACATCTCGGGTTCTGACCAAGCAATTGCAACTCCCTTTTAGAATGAGGTAGATAATCCCCGGTTATATGAGTGATGTTGACAACAAATTTTTGTTTATTAATCTTTTGCGTAGACAATATAGAAAAATATTATTATTATTTGTTCAAAAAATGTATTGACATCTCAAGGTTTTATGGTTATTGCTTGATATTGTATAATTGTTTTTAAGCACGTGCGTGTCGCACGTGCTTTTCCACTAGTATAATAAACAAGCTAACAATCAATGTAAAACTCAAGAGGCAATCTCTCAGACGATGAATCTCCACAGTCCACACTCATGGCTTTAAAGTCACCACGTACAATGGGAGTTGCAGCCGTCGTCTCACGATGAAACTTTTGCAAAGTCCCTCGGTTCTGAAGAGAGAGACGGAAGTCGTCGCGTGGGGAGACGACGGCAAGAGCTCGTGCTCTAGGCGGAGACGACGGCTGGCCACGCGTTGTACGGAGCGTCGCCTCCTCATCGACGCCGCTCGGATCCTGCTGCGCGCGCGCCAAATCTCCCGTTGCAGCCTGGGAGCAAGGCCGCCGCTGCTCTGCTTGACTTGCGCGGTTGCGCCCGCCGCAGCTTCTGCCGGTCCGTCGCGTGAGGCTAGCGGCGTTGACGAGGCGTGCGTCCGTCGTGCGCGCGAGCCGTCCGCAGCCCCGCGGAAGTCCGCCGTGGGCACCGTCGAGGCCACGCCGTCGAAGTCACGCGAGCAGCCACGCCGTGCCGCCGTCGCCATGCCGCCTGACCGCAGGTCGCCGGCCTCAGCAACAGCGCACGAATTGTCTGTACCCGCCCGAGTGCCGGTCGCCGTGCCGCCTGAGCGTCGATGGCGGAAGCAGCTCCTCCGCAATAACCCACCCCTCGGCAAGTTCAGTCAATCAATTCTAGAATGCCTGCTGAATGTTTCTTTGGGTACTGAATTTGCATGTGTTCAGTCACTATATTTAGAATGGTTGTGAACCTGTCGAATGCTTGCACCGACTGCATGTATGGCAGCGCTATGGAAACAAAGAGAATTAGACATAAATTATACTTATGCCAATTACAAATGAATTTGGCCATCTATTATTTGTCCTCCCTAAATTAAATGTTGACTTCATATATCATCAGTAATATCTTATACACATTTGTCTGTATTGATCTCCAAACATGTTACCTAAACTATAACCTCAAACTGTCATCTAAACTATTACCTCAAATTCCCGCGGTCTTCTATCTACCTCCGTATATACGTTTATATGTGCATGTTTCTTACAGAATTTAAATCACAGTTGCCGTCTCAGCAGAATGTGTTTTTTTGCATGTTGCGGGTGACTATGTGTGAGTAGTTAGATGCTCTTTGGTCATATGTTAGATATAAGTGTATTTGATTGACAAACGTTTTGTTATACTTTACTGAAGATGGATCATCACATTTTACTTTAATATTTTGACACTTAGGTCTTTAAAAATAGTTGTGTCTACTCAATATACTGGTATTTCAACTATCTATATAAGCTCATATCCTTATCATGCAGAGATGATATCATGAAATTTTCTCTTATGATCATTGCATTGTTTCTTAATTTAAGAAGAACGCGCGGGAAGATTCCCCTAGTTTATTTGTTTTTGCGGAGCCTATGCTTCGTAGCTAAGTGGATTCAATTACTAATGAATATAACCTACACAAGATAATTGAAACTTCTTTGTAGACCAAAATGTAGGACTCTTGCCTTTATAGTGTCAAGCGCCGCCAATGAGCCTCTAGTCCAAGCTGGCTGGGGCATTAGGTGTGGCACTCTAGAGGTCCTGGGTTCGACTCCCCTAGGGAGCGAATTTTTAGAATTTATGACCGTGGTTAAAAAAATCCCTCGCTTGTCCCATGGCCAAAGAACGGTAGTTAGGCCCGGCCACGGTTCTCACACGGGTAACGGTGCCCCTGTGTCGGGATGGGCAGGGGGTTGGGGATTTTTCGACCAGCGTAAGAAGGTCTTCTTCTTCTTCTTAAATGCAATGCCGGGGGCTGTCTTACCCCCATGCGGGTCAAGTTTTTATAGTGTCAAGCGCTCTTGCTCACAAATTTTTGAAATTTGCTTTTAACTTTTCTCCAAGATAATGTGTGTCATTTTGTTTATTTTTCTAATATAGATACTAGGTGTATATAAAATAAATACACATTTAATAATGTCGGCTATGAAATATAAACAACAATGCTTTTAAAATATCTTGAGAGAAACAATTAAAAAATAGAAAAGTATATACCTACATGACCACGTGTTGTGGAACAAGCCCAATGGACAACAATGTTTTAAAAAAAAATCAACAAATTACTTTGTGACACAAAAGCTTTGTCATAGCTCGATGACATTTATAAATTAGATTTCGTGACACAGAAAATGTCTCTGTGACATAGCAAATATTGTCACTTGATGGAATTAGACTAGCTATATGGCGGTTTTTTTGTGACAGGCAACATTTTATTGCCATAGAATCAAAATGTCATAAACTGGATAATATAATGACATTATGTCCTATTTTCATGATATATACGTAAAAACCACACATTTCTTGTAGTGTGTTGTCTGTTCTGCACTGATGCTACCCATAATGTTTAGTACAACCAAAGATAACTCCTATTTTTGTTTAAGTTCCTCAAATCAGGTTTTCTCTGTACTTACTTTCATGGTCACACACTTTTTTTCACATATATGAGAATCTTTGTTTGATTTTTTGAATGGTATGCGTTCCGTGATATGCTTATCTTGAAGAACCTTGTAAAAAAATAATACTATTTGTTGGCTAAACTCTTAAAAATTGGGCATGCTTAACATGGACTTTTATACATGTATGATATTTTAGTGCTACTCTATGCATCTCTTTAAGATGTCCTTTTTACTCGAACACACAGTAGACAGGACAACTATTTATCATGATATTAAGAAGACAAAACAGTAGAGACTCATACAATCCCTAAGTGTTGGGTTTACAAGTATCACTTTTTTTGAAGAATATAGGGTAATCGGACTAAACTCATGATAATTGAATATGTGCAACCACTAGTTCGTGTTTTTGTTTTACTTGAGTTCTCATTTGTCCTTAGTTTTGCTCAGTGGTAAATATGAAGCTATGATAAGTGATTAACATAGGGCTTTGGCAAGGTAGGCATGAGGCTATTGGTCTGTCTATGTAATGCAGTTATGATAAAATGCATCATGATTACACATGTTGGTTATCAGACTCGTATTTTTCTATGTGTTTTTGCACTCAGAAGAATGTGGGTTTCAGTAGTGTCAAACTATCTAATTAAACAGGTTGTTGAACAGGCTGAGGGGATGGGTAGCTATTATGAAAAATAGCAATAAGAATGTAAGATGCAACTTAGGATGTTAAGCATATGTATTTATAGAGCATGTGAATATGGAGCTTTCTGCTAGAAATATAAACGGATAGTTCAAAACACACATTGTTTGAGAACGAATCATGTTCATAATAGGATTGCATGTGAATATGGAGCTTACGGATAGTTCAAAACACACATTGTTAGAGAACGAATCAACAATATTTATAGAGCATGTTAGCCTAAAACATCCCATACTTAGATATTAGTTAAATGTGGACAAGTACGTGTGCGTGTGCTTTTGTTACTAGGTTGGTCTAGTAATAACTGGTGGCCATATTCAGATGATGGGAGTCATATAACACTTTCAACAATACAATTATGATTTTGTCTACTATCATTAACATTGAACCATGCTTATTGTGTGTTGGCATGTTATTTTACTCATGCAGCTTTATTTTTGCTATGTAACAAAGACAAAGTGGAGTATGATAAGAATGATTAGTAGCCTTTGCTTTTTTACATGTATATATGAAGTCAGTTTTTTTTACTTAGAAATGATCTTTATGTTCATACCCAAGAAATAAATTATGGCAATCTTTTGTAGTGTCAGATGAATTGCATGAAGGCAATCCCTTTCTTGCTTGTTGTTTTAGGTAGATTGCTACATACTGTTTAGCATCTTCCCTGTGCCTTGTGTCAAATTAAGGTCCCTATTCGTTGACTTTGTAAAAAACTGGTGGTTGATGGTATAGTTTTCTTTTTACTAATATTGGTCAAGCTGTTTGAGAAGCAGCCTCTCTACAAAGAATGCAAATTTGACATGGAAAACATTTTAGCATAACACAAAATGAGTTAAAAGTCCAATGCATCATGATTTTATACCTGTAGAAATTGGCTAAGTATGTAACATGCACTGATGAAATTACATATATTACTCCTTGGAGTTTTTTGAGAGAAATATGTCATAGCACCTATGTTCTAGATAGTTGACAGATTAATTAAGTTCTCATGATAGTCATGGCATTATGACAAGATTAGTGGTGGAGCTGTGGGAACTTTCATGACTAGGACCAATATTTTGAACCATGAACACTGGATCGCATACTAATGGACAACACAAACATGTTACTATATAGATTTAGCTGAAAACATTGGGATTCCTCTATTGTTCCTTCTCATGCCTGGGGCCATGGCACTACTAGCCCTAGTCTGATATCCACCACTAGACATACAAGTATGTCGTCGAGCTAAGAAGTATGCGCTTATCCCGACATTATGAATGCTAGATTAATTTAGTTGACACCAATTGTACGCCAGTCATGTGTGTTTCTATACGTTGATAATTTCCTCTTCAACATCGTTAATGCATGATTTGATAAACCAAACTCATGATGTCCATGCATGGTATTTTTATACTTTGTTAGTAAACATGGCGTTCTTTGTATGAATTTGCAGTGATTTTATTTCTTGCCCATGCAAAGTTCTTTAAGGAGCTGCTCACAAAGAAGCTTAAACATTAACGAGCCAGAAGTGGTTACTCTTACTAAGGAATGCAGTGCGGTCATTCAAAATGAGAGACCCCCAAGTAAGCTCACTTTGCTAACCCAAGCCCACAAGTGCTACATAGACTTCTGCATTCTAAAGCACTCAAAGGAAGAAGGAAATTCACAACTTCTGTAACAAAGGTGTGTTATTAACAATTCACCTTTTATCACACTTCTTTTTCAGGGATGTTTGAAGCTTCTCGTATAAACTGGGCTTAAGTCACCATATTTGGAACCAACAGAGGTTGCGACAGCTCATTTGGTTGGCTAGCGATGAAACTTCCAAACTTTTATTCTTCTAAGCATACCCAACTTATGTAATGCAATAAGACTTATAATTACTTAATGCAAAATAGATACTATTTGTAATATATTGTTTTTCACACAAAACCAAAGTTGTTGTAGTCCACAAATTCAATGACTAAGACAACCATGAACAACGTTAGATTTACAACTAGTTTAGTGCATCTTATTCCTTTACCAAGAGATGCAACCAGATAGGCGAGAATCCAAATACTCACAAAAGCCACAAAGAATATCATTGTGATTTTTCTCTCGAGATCATCTGTGCTAAAGAGTTCTATCCATTTTAGCGACACTTGCAACTTGGATTGTTTCATGTCCTCTACAAATCAAAAACTCTCTTCCCAACTTTTTTTTTCCAACTGAATTTGTAGTCTGAAATTAAATTATGGGTTAACTGGTTAATACCAACACCATCAATTTAATAAATTAAATAAACCAATTTGGTTTTCTAGTCTAGGGTATTTGGATCCGGGGGTGCATTGGACGTTCGAATGTTTATTAGATGACTAATATGCAAGGCGAATCTATTAAACCTATTTAATTCATTATTAGCACATGTCTATTGTAACCAAATTATGGACTAATTAAAACTTAATAGATTTTTGTCACAATTTAGCCTCAGTATGTACAATTAGTTTGTAATAAGTAGTGTCAAACATATGATGCGCTGGGATTGAATTGCAATATAGGATTATTCATCAAAAAATGGGACTAATCAATCAAATCAACCAATTGGTTTTCTATATCAATCAATTATGACTAATGCTCTAATTAGGCGATCGGGGAATTCATGACAAACTTGCCTTCCTCTAGAAGTAGCCTAGATAGCTAATGTTCTAATTATGGTGAAACTTTAGGGCTTAGGAGATCTTGATGGCTTGATGTTAAAATGAATTGTATATGGGAACTTTGAACAGGGGTCGGGGGTCTTAGTTTTATAGTCCCATAGGATGCACTTTGGAGCCTTTGGATCAAACCGATCTTGATCAATGATGTAGATTGAGTCTTGATGGTGGTTATGAACTAGCATAAAAAGGTAGAGGCTAATAGGGGGCCCATAAAGTCGGCTGATTTGGCATGTAGGTCAGCTAACTTTGTCCCTTTGATAGGTGGCCCCACCTCCTAGGTCCTTGCCTGCGGTGTAGGGGTCAAGTTTTTCTTGCGTGTAGGGGTCAAGTTGGAATACGTTCGGAATACGTTTATGCTTTGTATTGCAAACTCTAACGTTTTTCCTGTTTCATCCCTAAAAATATAAAGAGTCACAAAACTTGTGGAATTCTCGTTAGTAAAGCCCCTAGTCTATGTTGATATTCATTTATGCCCTTTTTCATGTTTAATTGACTACAAAATATTTACCATAATAGGTGTCGGCAAGGCTGCTTTCAAGTTTGTACTAATCCGAAAGATGCTTTTGCTCCAAAAAGAAGTTGTGGCTTTTGGGCCCTTTGGTTGGCTTTTGCCTTTTGCTTGTCAAAAAGCTAAAGCAGGTTGAAATCCCAACCAAATGGATGCTAAGTTCTCTGTTGTGGACTACTGCATGTGGGCAATCCACAACGCTCCACCTCTGCCTCCTCTCTTAGCTACCGCTACTGCCTATGCAACCCAGACTGCCTTCTGTCAATCTTGATCTGCTTCTTCTATGACGGTGTCTACATGGGTTCGCCCTTCTCAGCCCTCGTGGACCGAGGTGGATGACGATCACCATCATCGCACTCAGGGTGCCTCCAACATTCTTGACCCTAGACCCTAGCCACATGGACAAGAGAGAGCGTAGAAATGACAATGGAGGACTTCCCCTATCACAAGAGAAACACTACTCTATTTTGCTATAAGAGAGATTGGCATTGACAGTTATCGACCATTTGCTCCCCTGAATCTTTGTAAACACTGCCTACAACTAACACTTGTGAGGCCCAAAGTGTGGACCCTCACTTTTGCACCTGAATCCAAACAGACCCAAAGTGTGGAACTTCAATTTTGCACTACGAAGATCATCCATTGAGGAACACACATGGGGCTAGGTCAACCTAGTGTTACAGAATTGGTTCAGGGTTTCAAGCATAGAACTGAACTCTTGGTGGGGCAAAGGGGTGGACGAAGCCTGGGTGTAGTAGTCCAGCATAGGAAAGAGCATGTTGAGAGTCTCTCTCTCTAGTCACCACACCAAGGATGAGGACACAGGCTCGTTGGAGTGGGAGAAGATGACGGCGAGGCAGGCACGCGTATTTGGTTGTCAAATGCAACAGTGCTTCGTTCTTGGCGTCACTTCAGAGTTCAGCTATATATTAGCGGAAAGCCGGTCTCTACTGCCATATGGAAGACACAGATCCAAATCTTAATCCAAATACACTCCGAACAGCCCAACACGACGCAACGATGTCGTCGGCACATGGCGGCAGGCCCAACTGGTGTCGTCCTCCCACGAATATATAGCTACAATCTTCAATGGGCTCTGATTTTTGGATAGCAGGAACCGTTGCCGCCTAAAAAAATTTAATTGACACCATATTATTATAAAATAGACTCTTGTTGCGGCCAATGTCCTGAGATATTATGAATCACGATTTTTTCTATATCTTTTTTCCTCTTCAAGTCTATAGCTGAAACTCTTTTGCTTGTTGTACCATTTATTCAAAATTCTCATTGTATATGCTAATAAAAGAATTTATCCTCCAATTAAGTTGAAACTCTAGTAGTTATTGAGTCTTTCATTGACAATCCTTTTGTACTTTTTTAAAATAAGGACATTAGGTTGTAGACTCAACTCTTAAGCACTATGAAGGCATAAGCAGTCATAATTAGTTCAAAGGATTTTGATGAGTTGGACGCTTGCTTCATTGTGATTGAGGTTGAGAGCTCTGTTTTTGGGCTGCGTTTGGTTTTATGTTGTTGTGTCCTGCGATTTGTTCTTCTGTCATCACCGAGAACATCCGGTCACCAATTGGCTCAAGGGCATCAATCTTGTGTGTGTCTAATGTTATGGAGGGTTGTTTAATGTAGCATCCATTTCAAACGAAATTTTTATTGGCTTCCATTTAGCCCCTCTAGCCGCCTTTTTAGTCCTCCAAGATTTTAATCTAGATGTTGCTTCTGCCCCTCTAACCGTGGTTCTAAAAACCGCAACGGTTAATTCATTGATTAACCATAGCCTTTGCTTGGTGGTGATTTCTAAAATCGCCACGGTTAATCTTTTAGATAGCAGAGTGAGGCAGACAAGTGTGAAATATGCCGACATATATGAGTGAAGTGTGTGTGTGTGTGTTTTACGAAAAAGCTGGCTGTATTATTTGCATCATGAATAATGAACAATCACATGACACGTCGATTAGGTGATCGAGAAGCTAAGCTAGGGACCACTGGATTGACGGATTGTGGTACTGTGCGCATGCATCACATGTTGTACAACAGTTAGCTAGCTACCTAATGGGTTGGCCGGCGGCTTGCATCATACTAGGCCATCACGTGCCATGACAGGTATGGACCAGTACACTTCTGATGCAAGAATCATATGTCGTGGGCTTTATCCAAGGTCCACTCATTCCACAGAAACAACTCCTATGAAATGGAGCACTAAAAGTGTTAACGTTTTCGACATGGAGACGAACAAAATGAGCAGAAATGCATAACCAGATATATCCCTCATTTTTACCACCATCCTTTTTAAAAAGGGCTTATTAGATGCACGCCATCGAAATTTTCATGTTTTTGAAATACGCCACTGCAATTCATCTAATTAGCCTGACACCATTGCAATTCTACTAATCTTTTGAAATACACCATTGTATATGCTTTTTAAGGTCTTTGGCCCACTTGCAGGCGTATACAGCAGGCCATATTTTCGTATAGACCCTTTTACCCCCATCTTCTCTATACATGGGCAATGTTTGCCTGAACCAGACTATGTGTCTATTCTCTATAGATGCACACATGAATAAATTAGACACAATAATATTTAACACCAAATTAACGCATAAATAAAGGAAAAGCTGGAACCAGGCAATGTGTATGTACATGAATTTATTTTACACTAATAAATGAAAAAGATAAAGAAAAATAGTCATGGCTGAAATGGAATACAAGCACCGTGCGTGTGTGTGTGCTTTCGGTAGCGTGTGTGCGTTCAGCATTTCACTGGAGGGCATAATGGGCCATACCAAAATACGACTCCATTCTATACGCCGCAAGTGGGCGGATGCAGTAGAAAATGTAGACAATGACGTATTTCAAAAATCGGTAGAATTGCAATGGTGTTAGGCTAATTAGGCGAATTGCGGTGGCGTATTTCAAAAACACAAAACTTCCAATGGTGTGTATCTAATACGCCCAAAAAATAAATGTTTCACACCAATACGCTCTATCCTCCTCCGATCCAATGATGAAGGCGGGTTACCTCAAAATGTGGTTCGTACAACTCATCCGCCTTTTATTGCATCGTGCTTGCAGTCGGCCGTTTAAGTTTTTTTAAGGTACACATATTTATTATACTAGTTCACCAACCCGTGCTCTCGCACGGGTTAGAATCTTATGAACCACTTAGAGCATCCACAATGTGATAAAAGGTGGTATTAGGCAATAAATGCAATGGCAGAAATTGATCTTATACATTGTGAGAGCTAGCCTTAAGCTAGGATGCATCACAAGCCGTGTGGTCGACCTCAAGAGAATAAAAACTATTCAATTTGTCTAATCGTCTCTCTCTCATCTCTATCACTCACGGGCGCGGCCACTCACACCACATATACATGCGCATGCAAGAGTCAGCCTGCACTACACATTGTGGGGTTGGGATACACTTGTTCTTTGTTTTTTAGAGTCGACAACTAATGCCACTTTTTGACATGCACATTGTGGTTGTCCTTAACGAATAAAAATTACTTATATCAAACATTTTTCCCTCTTCACTATATTCTAAAAGGACAGTTATATAATAGGTACACTATAGTTTATATACAATTGTGAGAATCAATTAAATTTTGATTTTTTTGGTTAATACATACACATATGTTTTTTTTTTTTGTTTACGTAGCAGCTTTGTGTATCTTCAATATACATTTAGTTCAAACATTCATTTTAACTATTATAGTTTTAGCTATAGCTATATTTTGATGATATGAACCTAAATTTTGATTTCCCCAAAATTTTAAGCATATTAGTTCTTTAGATAAAACAACAATTATTTTGCAATGGTGATTATGGTTTATCAATTATATGGAAAATGTTTTAAATCTTTGTAAGTATTTTAAGATCTATCTTTGTCTATTTTTACTGGTTTTGTCCAAAAAAAAATTTCACTATTAATCTTTTTACCAACATATGCATTCGGTTGAAACATAAATAAAGTGTATAAACTCTTATTTCATCCATTTATGTGATATCATGAAAATCTATACTTTAACCTTAGGCTTTTGATCTAGTTTGCTATAATATATGTATTAATTTGAAATTATAATTCTTATTGCATCATTTATTTAACTGAAGTTTTATTTTATTAAAAGAATATTGTAAGATCCGGCTACCCTCTTAATTTTGACAATGTCATAAATAGTTAGTTGAGCATGCAACATGGCACTTGAGATGTTGAATCATTGTATTGTATCAGTAATGTTTCAACAAAATACCATTAAAATTAAGTTACACATATAATATAATACAATATTTGAATCAAAATGTTTAAACTCTTTTCCAAAACAACTTACCGAATTTAGTGTCATGAGTGTTAATATAATTTAAAGTGAACTATAAGTGTCATTAATTACTACATGGATTGCTAAGGATATATTCCCATGTTTAATAAGCTTATAAATATTAATATTTATATTAATATATAGATTATGTATGTTGAATCATTGTTTTTGTAATAGCTTATATGAGCATATGTAGATGTAGATTTGAGAGATTTTTTTGTTATTTTTTTATAGTGGTTGCGATGGATTATTTATGTACAAATTTCATAGGTATATGATATTTTACATTATCTTTCATAATGCCATGTATGGGAAATTTGAGTGCAAACTTAGGGGTCAAAGCATTATCTTTCACGGTGTAGCGTCGCCTTCCGATCCTCGTGGATGTTTGGTAGTTGGTGTGGACTCGCCTTTTTCGTCAGTGCTCTCCAGTAAATAACCGGTGTAGCATCGCCTACCTATACTTGGTGTCTAATGACAGGTAGGGTCAGGTCACCTTTCCAGGTGGGCCCGCATCGTTTGGGTAAGAACCATTGCAGAAGCTGTTCGTAATCATCTCGACCTTGCCTGGTGCTGTGGTGTTGTTGATTTATGTAGAGTCGTTCTCAATGACGCCTTGCCGAATCCGTGCATCTAGACGCTGATAGATCCTATTACCTACCTGGAGTCATCTCTGTTTGCCTTGACAATACCAACAGCTAGCATACATGAAGCTGTTTAAGAATTAGAGAAAATTAGATTAGTTTCGTGGAGCTGTTTAAGAATTGGAGGAAATTACATTAGCTGCTCACCCATGGGTGACACCGATCACGCCATCACCCTCCTTGTTCCTAGAACGCGCCGTCTTCCGCCAAGGCATCTGTGTCCTCTTGGTGGAACCGCTGGATGCATGGAATTCAAGATGCATGTCTGTGTGCTTGTGTCCTGCTAAACTATGGCGCAGCACGAAACGTCGCAGACAGCCTACCATGGATCTCGCTCGTTTTAGCCATGAAGTGCTTGTGGCTTGCCGACTGTCTTTCATCTTGGTTAGATGGCGCCCCTGGCTGCCTCGTAGATGTGTCCCCTCGACATGCAGCTAGCTTCGTCGCAAGGAAAGGCAACGCGCACACTTGCTACAACATTTGCTGCTTCTCCACCAACACAGTAGAATTTGTGTGCTGCTCCTGATCCGTGTGTCCACCTTCAGTGCAGGATCGGATGTCAAACATCTCTTGCAGATGACGCACCAATGTAACCGGTATTGTTGTTGATCTGATCAAGGGCGCCGGTGTAGATGTATTAGCCTGCGCTTTGTCAGGTTCCTCCTTGCTTTTGCTTGGTCCGGCGACCGCAAGTCAGTCCCGGCGGCGGCCGGTGCCGCGTGCGTGGAGTCTTCATAGCCGGCCCTATTTTTTTCTCCTCCTTAGTTAGAATATCTCACGCAGCTGAATGGGTTCGATATACCCCATGATGATCCCTTCGGGCTTGAGATGGGGATTGTTTCTAATCTTTTCCTTCTTTCTTGCTATACGCAGATTTGATTTAAAATATATAATAGATTTATTTTTAGTTTTTTTATCTATTAATAATGACAAAGGTGGGAATTCTTTTAAGAAAGTAAAGTAGATCTGATGGTTAAGGATTGTGAGTCAGCAAATTTGATGGCTAGATGTTTCTAATTAATGTGAGAATTTCTAGTATTTATCTTTTTTTCCTAAGCATCTGGTGAGAATTAACGTGGAGCCTCCGTTGGAGCCTCCAATTAGTAATAGTAAGATATCTAGACATTATGCTCAAAATATATGTAGACATCTTATATATCTAAGTGCGTTGCAGAAGTTATTAGTACATATAAAAGCCAAAATTACTTATAATTTCAGGCGGTACTACTCCCTCCGTTCCAAATCGTAGTTCACCTTGGCTTTTCTAAATCCATTTTTTACTATGTATCAAGACATAGTGTATAATGTATCTAGAAAAGCCAAAGTGAACTATAATTTGAACGGAGGGATATATGTCACAACACAGGTTTGGGCTGGCCCAGAGGGGGCAGGGCAGCCCGGTCGGCCCAACCGACCCCTAGGGGCGCGCGGCCAGGAAGGAGGAGCCGCCGCCGCCTCCACCTCCCCCTCGCTCCACGTCATTATCGAATTAGATTAAGATTAGGACTTTTGTTGTGAATGAGATATTTTCAATCTATAAGGAAGTCTCCTAGTACAAAAAGAATAAGAGTTTGTTTGTAAAAGGTAATCCGGAAATATAAGGGAAACCTTTAGAGATTGCTTGAGATACAAGTCCCATAGGGAGAGCTATATAAATAAGGAGGATGTAATCTTTTTAGGGACAAGCAAATAAAGAAAAAAATATCCCCCGCTCTTGCTCTCCAACCCTGGCCGCCACCGCCTCCCTGCCCTGCGCGCCGCATGCCACCGCCACCGCCCACGCCGCGCCACCAGCCCCGAACGCAGCCGTTACATACTATTTATCAGATTCTCAAAAATATGCAATCCAACAAACGAGTCTTTTAATCATAGTAGACTGACAAACAAATGATACAACTTACATGTTTATTGTTGTTGGTCCGTATATATGTTGTTGAATAAAATAAAAAAATACTGAATTTGTCTTTTAATCATAGTAGACTGACAAACAAATGATACAACTTACTAGCTACCATGCATCTATCTGAGGCACATAGCTAGTCTAGGTGTACTGAATTTGTACTGAATTTGTTGGCAAGCGCGATTCTGTAACTGACGATTGGGAGCTATACTAGTACGAGTTGAAATTGCTCTTGCGTAGCTTGCGCTCGTCAGAAAGTTGTTTGGCGAAGTGAGCAAGCGCCTCTGCATTTGTGCCCTCTCCGGAACAGGACTCGTACACCCCAGTGTCGATGTTCACTCTCGCCACTTGCTTCTTGAGCAGCTCCTGGCCGATCCCGATCAGAGACTCCATATTCTCCTTTGTCGCGATGTCCACTGACGATGTGTTCCCAGTCAAAGAATCATCCTACATGCATCGATCATCGTCGATTTTATATGGGTATTATGCCTTAGGATGCATACCTTATATTACAAAGTTACCCATCTATATATATACACATACACATACACATACCTGAATGCGAAGGTAGTTCTTCTCGCAGTGAAGGGCCTGAAAGAGCACGGATGCATGGATGTCAACCATGTCTGAACTGGCATGTGAGAAGATGTCGATGATGGGCGTGAAGCCACCGTGGTAGAGCCACTGAATGAGGCCCCATTTCGCGCACTGCTCCGCCGTGTATTTCTCCGCCTGCTTCGCCGACCCCGTCCCAAGAGAGATGATGAGGTAGTTGGTGTACTCGGTAGGCCTGCCGACGTCGACGTTGAAGTCCGGGTTGCGACGGTGCACCTGCTTGGTGAGCATGGACATGGCGAGCATGGTGGGGGTTGTTGGCCGCGACGCCGCCGTCGACGAGGTGGAACTCCGGGACCTGCCGTCGGCGTCCTCCGTCTTGAAGAAGTGCGCCGGGAAGTAGGTCGGCGCCGCCGACGTGCTGATGCAGATGTCGGAGAGGTGCGCGTTCTTGAGGGGGCGTCGCTCTTGGCCTCGTACGTCGAGAAGATGATGGGCTGCAGGTACTTGACGTCGAACGCCGGCACGACGATGTTGGTCACCGTGTCCGCAACCTTGACGTCGTGCGTCAGGCTCTTGATCTTGTCGTGCAGGAACACGCCGTCGTACTTGGGACCCCTCATCGTGCCGATCAGATTCGCCACCGGCGTCAGGAACCCGGCCCTGCATGACCATGAGATACGATACGAATACGATTGATGAGAGTGTTGAGGAAAAACGTATGGATGATGAAGAGAGCGGCGTTTCTATACTTTTTTGTGGGAAGATTTTGGGCCCGTTCTCGAGGTAGAACGTGGTGAGGTCCTTGGCGGCGAACAGTGGCCGGTTGTTCTCGTCCGGCGCGGTCAGCATGGACGTGAGAAGTGCGCCGGTGCTCGTCCCGGCGATCACGTCGAAGTAGTCGGCGATCCGAGCATCGGGGCCGTCCAGCTCCTGGAGCTTGGCCTCGAGGTATGTAATGATGGTCGCCGGGATGAGGCCGCGGATGCCGCCGCCATCGATGCTCAGAATCGTGATGAGCTTCCCCGTGGACGGCGGTGGCTGCGGCACGGTGGTGCTGCAGTTGGCTGTGCCGTTGCTAATGCTCCCCATGTGGTTGAAGCTGGATACCAGATCGATCGATCAAGTAGCTAGACGTGAAGAGAATCTAGGATGGAATTCTCGATCCTCGTTTCTGCTTGTGTGTATGTGTGTTTCTTGGTTCTTGTGCTGTGGATACGCAGCGTCAGGTAAGCTATTTATATCCCTCAGATGACCAGAGCAGTATGAATGCTGAAAATGACAAGTTTGGCTCGAGCTTGCTGCAGCTTCACGTGTTTTGTACGTATGGCTTATAGATTTCTTTCTATTCTGTCAATTGTGTGGTATGAATTCATCTCTGATTTTTATCGTCTTTTCGTTTCATACTATATACTCACTCTTCCCCTTCTTCTCACGTCACTACCTTTAATTTGTCCACAGAACACCACCAGAAATTAAAACAGAGCGAGATGCATGGCATATGATTCCTAGTGATAGTTTCATGACACTATATATATCCAAGAGTGAGATAAAGAGATGATGTAGGTGGTGAAAAAAAAAAACCCTCCATAGTGCATAGTTTTATTTTATAGTTTCATACATCTAAATATTTAAATGATGCATCAAGAGCCTCAATAAGAGTTTCATAGAAATTATTTCGTAAGCTACCACGCTACTCCCTCCGTTTTTTTTAAAAAATTTCAGACATCTTTTTTTGACCATTCGTCTTATTCATTTTTTTTTTTTTTATATAAATATTATTTATTTTGTTATGACTTACTTTATCATTAAAGATACTTTAAAAACGATTAATTTATTTTATAATCTGCATAATTTTTTTTAATAAGGACGAATGGTCAAACACGATCACTCTTTTTGGGACGGCTTGAGTAGTAATTATGATGATGACACAACACAATATAATGTTAATGAATATCCAGATGAACAAAGTTTCACGGTGAAAAAATGAGTTTATTAATGGGGATGAAACTGGTTTACAGTGTCCAGCACATGTGAATCTTATTAGAAGCTAGGGTATATATATGAAAGCCTTAAGCCTCACTCAGTTTGAAATGAAACACTCAATCATCGTTCAGCTTGCTGGCCATGTGCATTTCAGTTTTCAGTAGCCAGCTAAGCCTGATTACTAAGCTAGTTAAGGTGATATACTAGGTCCGATGCTTTCATCATCGCCGAAAGCTATGTACATACATGTGTGTGTATATGTAGCAGTATAATACCAAAATGATGGCCTTCTCCCAGTATTTTAGTTAGTAATAAAACACTAATGCTAGTTATGGCCCATATGTAGGAATATTACTAGGAGACATTTAGTAGCGAAAGTTTATATTAAAATTTAAATAGCAAAACATTAGAAGAATCCCACCTCACTAAGAGAAATCTGAAATTCTAGCTGTGAATAAGTGAACTTGCTTCACACAGGTACCATAGTACGCCGCACGTGCTGCACGCCACGAAAACTCAACAAGTGGCCAAAGGTCGAACTTACAAGGACCATGGATGTGGTTGCAATGCTACATCCAAGTGTGTCGCTCCGTCAAGCCATCTGGCACGGTCCCTACCCCGACACGTCCACGTCGTCACACTATCAGTGTGTACATGCATGGCCATAATGCATGCATGCATGCATGCAATTGTACTAGAATGCATGCACCAAGCCAACAAGAATAGTCGTACCACACGTGCCGCACGTACGGCCGCATGCATTTTTTTTTTTTTTTATGAAAGGCTGCATGCATTGCATATATAACTTTAATTGGCAGGCATCCACCTAAATATCAGATGATATCGAATTGTAACTAGCTACAGATAAATCGAATTCTACTGCCTAAATATCATATATTTCAGTACTTAATTAATATCAAATTTTGTTTCAGCGATAGTACATAATGCAACTTTGGCACGCATCCACATCCAAACGAAGAGCCAGCTCGTAATACAGTCATATATAGTGGCACATGCTTCACGCACGTACGGCATGCATGTGCTGCACGCTATGGACTCGTCGTCATTCGTCAAAAGGATAGGCACCTGTCTGTCTGGTCGTACGGCGTCAACAATGTTTCCATCATTGTGCCTCTGGAAACTCATTGTTTATTGTTTTAGTCCCCAACTTAATTCAAACCAAATGAGAGCTACACTAGTAGACCTTTGCCCGGAATCCAGTTTTTGGCTTTTGACTCCGAGATTTTTGGCGCCGGGGACAATAAGGTCCTTTTGTCCCGGTTCTTATCCAAGACCGGGACAAAAGGCCCTGGCGTAACGGTCCCGGAGTCAGATCGAGTGGCCCAGGGTCCTTTTATCCCGGTTCTAGATATGACCGGGACAAAAGAAAGAACCTTTGTCCCGAGCTTGGGCACCCACTGGGACACCTGTTGTCCGGGTCACCCCACAATCCGGGACAAAAGTGTTTCTTTTGTCCCAGTGGTAGCCAAGACCCGGGACAAAATATCTTTCCCACCTACCCCGGCCAATGGTAGCTACTCATCCCACCTACCACCGCTCTTCCTCTGCTATAAAAATGGCAGCTGCTCAGCTGATCACCACGAGCTCTCTCTAATCTCCACACAAGCTCTCTCTCAACTCCACACAATGCTGCTCTTTCTCTGGGAGAAAGCCCTCCATATACACATTTTATTATGTGTAGAGAGTGCAAACAGGTACTAGAAGGGTGTTTTTGATGTTAAAGCTACCATTGAGCCTTGAAGTTGGTCGTGATGCTCGTGCAACATATATTGTTGCAGGCATCCTTCTTATGTAGCAAATAGGGTAGCTCAAACCATCCTCATCCTCCGACGTCGATTATTCGGCCGGTACATGGAGGAGGTTTTTGAGGTGGTTTTTTTTTCATAATGTGTTTGTACACTTTGAGGTGTATATTTTGTAACGTGTTTGTACACTTTAATATTGTTTCTTAATAATGTTGTCTTTATTATTGAATATGAGATTTACAATGTGGTCTCTCTTTTTCGTTTTTTGCAGATTGCATATAAGAGACCGGTACTAGAAGGGTGTTTTTGATGATAAAGCTATTAGGCCATTCGTGATGCCCGTGGCGGCGACATATGGGTTCTCTCGCCATTTGTTCCGTTCGATTTGCCTCCCATCCGCCCGTGCTTAGAGATTTAAATTTGGTAGCTAAAACCCCCTTCGTAGCGTCGGGCACCGTCAAACCTCGCCGGATTTTTTGCGTGTACTAGTCGACACACAGTCAAGCCTCGCCGCATCTTCGGGGCGGTACTAGAAGGGGTTTTGAGGTGATTTCTTCTTAATGTGTTTGTAGACTTTGAAGTGGTCATTTTGTAATGTGTTTGTACACTTTGATGTGGTTATTTTCTAATGAGTTTGTACACGTTGATGTGGTTATTTTGTTATTTGTTAATCTAATGATAATTTATGAACTCCGGTGCGTATCTTCAAGAATGTTTCAACATTTTTTCAATAATATAACCAAGGATATAAAATAATTAATTTACTGAAATAATTAACTTGCGAAACATATGTTTCAGCATTTTTTCCAATAATATAACCAAGTGCGTATCTTCAAGAATTAAGGATGCACTGTCTCAAGTCCCTCGTTATTCTTGTAAAAATCTAGAGGAAAAAAGGTTCAAGGAATAAGATTCTAGAGGAAAAAAAGGTTAAAGCAAAATAGGGTAATAAATTAATAATATAGCAAAACTGATGCTGCTTCGAATTGGGGAACAGTAGGTGTTTTTTTGTCCCGGACGGTGGCGTAAGCGGGACAAAGGTCCTGACCCAACGGCCATTCCGGCAGGGCTTTTTGTGTCGGGGCCTTTTGTCCGGTGGTGGCTAGAACCGGGACAAAAGGTTGAGCCATTTGTCCCGGCGCATCAAGACCGGGACAAATGGCCACCTTTTGTCCCGGATATTATTTAAGCCCGGGACTAAAGGCCCGGCCTTATGTACTTTCCCCTTCTTCCTCCTCGCGAGCCCGAAGCTGTTCTTTGCTGTTCGTGGCCAAGATTTCAAGCTCTCCATCATCTTCGGCGACCTCTCCATCGACATTTGAGTTAGAAAGGTTACTATATTCATTCTCTCACATCTCATTCTCTTATCTTTCTCCACCATTAATTAGTTTTACACACAATGGAGCCAAAGTCTTTTACTATAGTTCAATTGTTAGTGTAGTAGTTTCATGAAGACTAGTATATGCACCTTTCATTGTTAGTATCCATAGCAAAATTTCATTCTTTAGAGATATATAGATTAGTTAGTTATATAATTTGTTATATAATTAGGTAAATGTTGGTATTTGTTAAGTGCTAAAAGAATATGAAGGTTCAAAGCGCATAGAATACCATTGTAGCTTTTCCCCTAGAGAGTATTCTAGAGTATCGTATTCACAGGGAAGCTTTGGCTAAAGAATCTAATAACTCACAATCATCCATCTACTAACTTAGCAAACCACTAGACTAAAGTGAGGGGCAAATGATAAGATAGGAGTGATGGACAATTACACACAAGAGAATTCCTATGATGAATGCATAGCTAGCAAGTTGAGAGGACAGCGGGAGAGATCTAGGTTCCTATGTACTTCTCTATTACTTAGGTTCTATGATAGCAATCACACCATAGAACTTTGGCACATCAGAACACTAGCCACGGAAAGGTATGAGAAGGGGGCTAGGAAGCTCGACTATGGTCCTACAAACACCAACCCGAACGTGGTGGAATACGTCGGCCCGTCGGGGCATGTCACCACACTGGGGCTACCACAACTATCCGTGGGGTTGGTTGCAATCTCAGGTAACCTCTAGTCTAGACACCACGTCTACACTATTAATTACTACTCTAATTATGTCTATAACTAGAGCCCTCGATACGAGCAGAGATCCCATGCAATGGTATAATAACTATACTAACCAATTATGAAAGACATGGAAGTAATAGAGAAGATAAATATATAAATCATAAGTCTTACAAAGGAAGGATACAATACATGCCAAACTCTGTAGACATCTCCAGAACCGAAGCGTAGCTCCGCTCCTCCCCTAACTCTCTAGTTGCTAATCTACTACATTGGAGAGTCTAGCACTAATTCTCTAGTGGAGAGGTTGTCCTCACATTGGGACACCTCAATGACCAAAAGGTCAAGAGATAATGAATAGAATGAATTAGGGTTTCACCCTGGGGGCAGGGGCTCTTGTTATATAGCCCTGGGGGATGAACCACAGCCCTTGGATCAAACCGACCTTGGGCAATGGCATAGATCTGTCCTCAATGGCGGTTACAAACCGACCTAAAAAGATGAGGCTGACAGGTGGGACCGGGCCGGCGGCCGCCAGGAACCTATGAGGCTGACAGGTGGGACCGGGTCGGCGGCCGCCAGGATCTTGACCCTTCTGGACTTCATCTTTTGTGGGTGCGTAGATCTCGTCGATAGCTTTCCAATGACTGGTATTTTCTTTGGAAACGAGTCCGGATGAGGAAGTTATGGCCGTTTTAGTGAACTCTACTCTGCGGTGATATCTTTTGATTATGGACTATGAATATAGCAAACAATATATCCGTTTCGATCGTCTCGACGAGCTCTTTGCAATGATGCTATCTTGGAATATGTTTGTAACATGTTTATGCTTCATATGTCTTGCAATCTCTAGGCTTCTCCTGTTTAGTCCCTGAAAATATATAAATCACCAAAACTCGTGGAACTATGTCAGTAAAGCCCCTAGTCTATGTTGATATGCCCTTATTCCATGTTTAGTTGACTATTAATATTATGCTATAACAGGTGTCAACAACTCCCCCAAGCTTACCTTTTGCTAGTCCCTTAGCAAAATTAATTTATACCTAATGCTGGATCAGGAGTTGCTACAACGCTTTCACGTCTCAAAAGTACACATGCTTTCAAACAAAATTTCTTCTCTGAATTATAATAAAATTTTTCAACCTTCAACTTACCCATATTACCTTTGACCATGGAGCTTATAGCCTTTTCTTAGGATCTTGGGCAATTGAAAGATAGAACAATCAAGTCAAGCACTATGTCTCAAACTCTTTGTTCAACTTTCATTCGGAGTTTTTGCAAGTTTTCAAAATAAAACTCAAAGTTCCTTAGTATGACCCTTTTAAGTCTCTCATTTGTGGTATTTGTGGATCCTCACTTAGGCAATAATGTTATGTTGCCTTTCTCTCATAATATGTGGTATTTCTAGACTAAGGCAGTAGGACACTATGTCTTCTTCTCTCTCACCCTATATCTAAGGCTTATATGTGGAGTTCATAGGTGGGAGAAAACTAAATCTACTTACTAAGCATTTATCGTAAGTTCAAGCAATGGATCCAAAGTCACGAGTCATACTGCATGTGCATGTGTACAGTGTAGTGGAATGAATATGATGGTAGGTGTATGAGGCAAAATGCAGTGAATGCAATGAAGGGAAAGCCTAATTCTACTTTGCTCCTGTAAGAAACATATCTCTCTTTTGAACTTGAAGTACTTGGGAGAACCTGGGTTGTATACTCGTTTTCTCTTTTCTTTTCTCTTCTCTTTTTTTTCATGGAGAGGCGGGCATCTAAGTACCCATTGTTTTCATAGCGGACACTTGTCCATTTTTTAACTCTCCTTTATTCTTTCTTCTTCTTTTTTTTCGACTATACAACCCAAGTCTCTTTTTGCAAAAACTTGTAGAGAGATAGAAACAAGGATAAAGGAGCTTTGTGAGATGTTGGCTAAGTGAATATGTGTGGGGAATATTTTTGGTTGCTCTCTCCGAGGGTAGGAGCAGAACATTTTTGGTGGATATTTGGTGGATGCTTTGTGGATGCATACTTCCAGGGTAGAAGTAGCATAAATGAAAGTGGGATGGAGTGGAGTGGAGTGGAGTGTGTGCATGAGTAGCAGTATGACAAGTTTCTAAGGGTCAACAAAGATTGACCAAACTCAATGCAAAGTAAGCAGCCTATATATATCAAAAAGGGTTTTCCTATCTAAAAAGCATGTATATATGGCTGTGGGAGGAGGTTCAACACTCGTCATACAGGAACTTATCATGTGCACTTTAAATTTTCAAAATAAATCTCCAAAAATCTAGTATCACTAGGAGTAAGATAAATAGCAGCTCGAGACTTTCATATATCATATCCGTCAATCACCTAGACTTTAGAGCAAGCATTTGCTACCCACAGTTTAGTGTTTGAGCAAATATCAAGTCAAAGCAGTTGCATTAAAAGCTTGAGAGAAATTAAGCTTGAAAGGTAGGTACTTGAAAGGAATTACAACGGAGCAACTATTCATCATTTCCAAGGCTAGAGATTATCTTCAGAGTTTATTTTATTCTCACACTCTAATAAAGACTCTTTAATAAAGACTAGATAGACTCTTTTTATTTGATTTCCTTAGTTATGCATCTTTTATTTATAATAAAGCAAACAAATCTAGCTAATATTAAATAAGATAGAGGGATACTTATCTGGATACATGGGGGTTGCCCTCCCCAATTTGGACTTTGACGTAGTCTTTGATGATGATGTGGAAGTAGAGGTAGACAATGACGATGGAGTCGACCTATCATATCTTTCTTCCTTGAATTCTGTACTCAAATAAACAACAAAGCTAGTGGAACTAGTTAAGTGTCGAGTGGTTTTAGCCACTTAGCTTCTTGTTGCCAATGATTATGATTATTCCTTTAAGACAATAGTTTAGCAAACACTAAAATTTTTGGATTTTCTATGCAAATAAGGATGATGATGCATGCAGATTTATGCCGCCACAATAAATATCTTTGTGGGTTGTTATACACCACAAAATTACTCACATGGGGCTTAGAGTTTTTCAATGCATATGCAACGAACAAATATTTATTTTATTTTCTAATGCAAGGCTAGTGCTATAATGTAAATATGCTAAAGGAAAATAATTATGCAAAGCAAGGAGGTAAATATGCTATGCATATAGATAACTACCGATCTTACCTTTTCGGCGAGGGTTCGGTGTTTTAAGTCCTCCGAACGAGACTTCGACCTTGTCGTTTCCTTAAGCATATTACCCGATCTTGATAGTTGTGCTCCTTGAGATGGTGAAGGATGGCGTCACCCACGTTCTTTTTGCTGGTCTTATGAGTTGAAGTGAAGTATTGATGTAGGCAGCGTCTTGTTTAGTGTGCATGCTTGTAAGACATTCACTTGTTGAATTCTCGAAGAGACTAATAGGCTTCTCCACCTTTTTGCTCAAAGTGTGTCCTCGCTTGCAAAGTCAAGGTACAGATCAAGTGCATGGGCTCTGTTGGTGGGAAAACACCAATAGAACCAAACTTCATTCATTCTTCTCTAACCATAGGCACAATAAACAAGATAGAATCGACTCTTATATGCTTTGTTTAAACCTAACTTGGGTGATAAGATCAGAAGATTGAGCATAATTGTGGTGGTTAAAACATTGGCAAATTGAATCAAACTCCTTGACTCGTTGAAAGGTTTTCTTATCTATGATATTGATTATGTTCTTCCAAAGCAAGATGAGCAACATTTTAGCTTACATGATTAGGACTATGAGGTCAAAAGAGTGGTGGTAGGAACAACTAAAGAAACAAAACATGTTGAGCTTGGATCGGGGCAAGGATGTTACTCTAACATATTTATTATTTTATTTATGAACAAGCCATACTTAAGGTAAAGCTTAAGTAATGACAACTTACCTCAAGATTTTACCTTATTGTTGGAGTGTGACAACATCGTAACACCTTGTGGTGGTCCTTTTCTTCCTTTCGAAGCTTTGCTTCTTTGGCCTCTTGTGTATCTTGCTCCGTACTTTATCTCTTTTATTGCATCGTCCTTTATTTCTTGTTCTTCAAATTGTTCTAGGATCTTTTAGCTCCTCTGATGGTTTTATTCCTGCAGTATTAGTTGACAACAGGTACCCGAAGGAATATACAAGTAATTGTAAACAAGGGTAGAATTATCATGGAGCTAAAGGTTGCTTTCTATGCTAGAAAAAGTTTTGATTGGATATTTTAGTTAGCATTTGCTCACTATTACTTTTTCTCTAGTGGAATTTTTTTTATCTTAAGCTTGATTTTGTTGTATGACATTTATTAACCAATCAAACTTAGAGAGACAAAGTAATAGTAGGTAGAGGGATTGCAAACCAAACATGTCGAGTGATGGGAGCTTGAGAAGAGGAAGAGTAATGTCGGATGATCTTTAGAGGAGTCGACCTTCCTCTCCCATGCTCGAGCCTTCCTGTCACTCGACACTTTAAGTGTGAATGCTGAACCATCCCTAATTGTGTGTTGCAATCACCATGTCCTTAGGCGTTGTTCATCCTATCTTTGACGTTCTTGTGGCCTGTTGCTTTGTCCATCCACTTTCTTCGAAAGTGAGAGCTTTTCTTGTATGACACTCTTCTTCATCGAATAGACATAGCATAGACTCTTTCCTGCAAAATATTAGTGGACACATACCCGAAGGAATACAACCAGATTGAAGTAGGGATCGTGTCCAAAGTTCATATGATCTCATCTATGCTAATAAAAAGGTGGTTCTTTGTTTCCTCTTAGCACAGATTTTATTTATCATGCCTCATAACAAATTTTGTTTATGGCTGCACTCTAATATATGGATCAAGGCATAGGTAACTTGTAGCAAAAGACAAGGTGAATGATATTTGACGTACAATTCTTCCATCAATGATGAATGAGCCGTGTCTTTTTGCACAAGGTTGGAGTTCATCATACGCCTTGCTTCATCTCTCGATTTGAGTTCATCTCTTGACTTTCCCAAATTGGATTTGAGAGTTTTCTACATGGGTTAGTCCAACAAAATATCCAATGTCTACGCAAGCATTTCTTAGTTCAATAACCAAACTAGACTCCATGTCTAATTAAATTAAGGAAGGCTACTTAACCTAAGCACCACTCTTAATTTAAAAGCCTTTGAAAATACCCTATATGCCTATAGAGTACTTCCAAACTAAAGCATACTATAGTAGAAAAAGGTAGCATCAAAGCACTAAAGAGATTTATTCAAATAGAGATGAAAGAGCATGATCATGGTGAGGATATATTTTTTTTTTTTTTTGAGATGCAACCGACAAGGATGTATGCAAGGACTAAACATGCAATGGATCTACTATGAGAAAACATAAACTAATGGAGTGAATGCATGGATCGGAAGTAAACATGCAATGCAATGCAAGAAATTAAATGATAACTACTCAATCAATTTATAGTCCATGAGCAAGACTTTCTCACCTTTATTAATCATACTTACCATGATGTGCACAGGTATGCGTCACTTGAGATGTGTGCATTGAATTCTTGTGACGACGACTTCTTTTCCAATATATTCATGGTTAGAATAATATATATATTAAATGCATACCTTGAGATAGCAGGGGTTCCAATGTTGATGAATCTTGAATGATGAGGCACCCCCGGGTTCTTCAATGTTTATTCTTTTCCTTTTCTTGTAGAGCCTTGTAGGAAGGTCGCAAGCGACATCTTACATCCCGTCTATTCCATAACTCAATGAACGGGGGTAATCCTACTAAAGCTAGTGATACACTAAATTAGCGAGACATCAAGATCATTATTAAAATCTTATCGCCAATTGCTTCCCCAAGCAACGGCGCCAAAAAAGTTTGTTGGTATTTGTTAAGTGCTAAAAGAATATGAAGGTTCAATAAGCGCACAAAATACCATTATAGCTTTTCCCTAGGAGAGTATTCTAGAGTATCGTATCCACAGGGAAGCTTTGGCTAAAGAATCTAATAACTCACAATCATCCATCTACTAATTTAGCAAACCACTAGACTAAAGTGAGGGGGTAAATGATAAGATAGGAGTGATGGACAATTACACACAAGAGAATTCCTATGATGAATGCATAGCTAGCAAGTTGAGAGGACAGCGGGGAGAGATCTAGGTTCCTATGTACTTCTCTATTACTTAGATTCTATGATAGCAATCACACCATAGCACTTTGGGACATCAGAACAGTAGCCACGGAAAGGGATGAGAAGGGGGCTAGGAAGCTCCGACTACGGTCCTACAAACACCAACCCGAACGTGGTGGAATACGTCGGCCGTCAGGGCATGTCACCACCTGGGGCTACCACAACTATCCGTGGGGTTGGTTGCAATCTCAGGTAACCTCTAGTCTAGACACCACGTCTACACTATTAATTACTACTCTAATTATGTCTATAACTAGAGCCCTTGATACGAGCGGAGATCCCATGCAATGGTATAATAACTATACTAACCAATTATGAAAGACATGGAAGTAATTGAGAAGATAAATATATAAATCATAAGTCTTACAAAGGAAGGATACAAGACATACCAAACTCTATAGACATCTCCAGAACCGAAACGTAGCTCTGCTCTCCCTAACTCTCTAGTTGCTAATCTATTACATTGGAGAGTCTAGCACTAATTCTCTAGTGGAGAGGTTGTCCTCACATTGGGACACCTCAATGACCAAAAGGTCAGGAGATGATGAATAGAATGAATTAGGGTTTCACCTCGGGGCAGGGGGTCTTGTTATATAGCCCCTGGGGGATGAACCACAGCCCTTGGATCAAACCGACCTTGGGCAACGGCGTGAGATCTGTCCTCAATGGCGGTTACAAACCGACCTAAAAAGATGAGGCTGACAGGTGGGACCGGGCCGGCGGCCGCTAGGAAGGTTCCTGGCGGCTGCCAGGATCTTGACCCTTCTGGACTTCATCTTTTGTGGGTGCATAGATCTCGCCGATAGCTTTCCAATGACCGGTATTTTGCTCGAAATGGAGTCAGGATGAGGAAGTTATGGCTTTTTTAGTGAACTCTACTCGCGGTGATATCTTTTGATTTTGGACTATGAATATAGCAAACAATATATCCGTTTCGATCGTCTCGACGAGCTCTTTTGCAATGATGCTATCTTGGAATATGTTTGTAACATGTTTATGTTTCATATGTCTTGCAATCTCTAGGCTTTTCCTGTTTAGTCCCCGAAAATATATAAATCACCAAAACTTCGTGGAACTATGTCAATTAAAGCCCCTAGTCTATGTTGATATGCCCTTATTCCATGTTTAGTTGACTATTAATATTATGCTATAACAGGTGTCAACAGTAAATTAGGTAGTTTTAAATAATTGATATGTAATTTTTATATAATGTGTTATTAAATAGTTGTAATAATTTATCATTTGTCGGGGAGAAAGAATATATATATAGGTATTGGTGTTTAATTCATGATTTAGGAGCATCCAATTTCGATTTTTGATTACATGTGTAGGCAAACATGGCATGGTATGTAGTGCATGTTGGTCGCGTGCACGGGATCTACCAAACTTGGAATGAGTGCCATGCTCAGGTCCTTCGCTACCCCGGTAATTGTTACAAAAATACAAAACAAAAAATGAAGCTTTGGCGACCTACAATGGTGGAAATTTTGAAAATAGTAATTCGACCAAGAGTTGGAAATGGACATTGAAGAGGTTTTGGGCCCCAGAATGAAGAGATGTCCGCCCCCCGCATGTTGTAGAGATGCCACCGGCAAAGAAATCATTTTTAGAAGCATTGCTCCTTAGCCTACGAAAGATGTTATGCTTTTAATTTGTCGGCATGTATGGTCATTGCTTTACTTCTTCGGTGTAGGTTGTAGATGTAAGTTGGGTGATGTAGGTTTGTCTAATTAAATTTGATAGAGTTTAATGTGGTTGTATTTTAGACATTTTAACTATGTAATAATTCGAAACGCACATTCCGTCTAGTGTTGTATTGCGGTCTCAAACGTTTTGATGAGCTCATTTTTTGGTACGTGCATGTAATGCAGATGGCCGACCGGCATTGGATGTACAACGCTGATCGCCGCGACCCCGGAGTTTCATGCGGGCGTGCATTATTTCTTACGTGTCACGGAGGCAAACAAGCGGGGACGGTTTCATGCGCTGCCCGTGTGGCCTATGCAAGAATCTAAGGGAATTTTCCAACTCAAGGACAATTTATACACACTTGTATCGGTCGGGTTTCATGCCAAACTATATTTGTTGGACCAAGCATGGAGAAAGCGGTGTTGTGATGGAAGAAGGTGAAGAAGAACAAGAACTATTTGATGATGATGACATTATTGCTGAATATTCTGCCTTACATGACACTGCAATGGGGGAAGTTGGAGAAGAGGAAGCAACACAAGATGAGACTGCTGATGATCTTGGTGACGCTATTCGGGAAGCACAGAAAGAATGCGATAGTGAAAAAGAGAAGATGAAGTTTGAACGCATGCTAGAGGACCACAAGAAGTTGTTGTACCCAAATTGTGATGCCGGGCAAAAAAAGTTGGGTACCACACTAGAGTTGCTGCAATGGAAGGCAAAGAATGGTGTATCCGACAAGGGCTTCGGGGAGTCACTGGGTATTCAAAAGAAGATGCTTCCAAAGGATAATGAATTGCCGACCACTACATACGAAGCAAAACAGACTATCTGCCCTATGAGTTTAAAAATGAAGAAGATACATGCATGTCCGAATGACTGCTTCCTCTACTATGGTGAGAAGAATGAGAAGTTGGATGAATGCTAGGTGTGTCATGCGTCGCGTTATAAGATCAGGCGGAATGACCCGGGTGATGTTGAGGGCGAACGGCCTATGAAGAAAATCCCTGCTAAGGTTATGTGGTATGCTCCTATAGTACCTCGGCTGAAACGTTTGTTCAGAAACAAAGACCATGCAAAGATGATGCGATGGCACAATGAAGACCGTAAGGTGGACAACATGTTGAGAGACCCTGCTGATGGGTCCCAATGGAGAGAAATTGATAGAGAATTCCCAGACTTTGCAGAGGGCCTTAAAGAAATATAAGGTTCGCTTTTGAGTACGGATGGCTTGAATCCTTTTGGTGACCGAGCACTAACCACAAAGACTTGGCCTGTTACTCTAAGTATATACAACCTCCCTCCTTGGGTATGCATGAAGAGAAAGTTCCTTATGATGCTGATCCTCATCTCAGGACCCAAGCAACCTGGCAATGACATCGATGTGTACCAACGGCCACTAGTCGATGAACTTCTACTCTTGTGGAGTAAATCGGGTGTACGTGTGTGGGATGAGCACAAGCAGGAACACTTCGACCTGCGTGCATTATTGTTCGTAACAATCAATGATTGCCCTGCGCTTAGTAATATCTCAAGGCAGTCAAACAAGGGTTATAATGCATGCACACACTGCTTCGATGACTGCAGAGGTGAATACTTGAAAAATGGTAGAAAGGTTGTTTACCAAGGCTATCGTCGATTTCTTCCAAAGGGTCATGCATTGAGAAGGAAAGGCGAGCATTGGAATGGTAAACTTTGACCACCGTACAAAGCCCCATAACCAAATTGGTGAGGATGTACTTGATATGGTAAAGGACGTGAAAGTAGTATTCGGAAAGGGTGGTGGCAGTGAACCTGTTCCGAGCGACGACCAAGGTCACGCGCCCATGTGGAAGAAGAAGTCAATATTTTGGGAGCTTCCCTATGGGCAATTCCTAGAGGTCCGTAGCGCAATCGACGTGATGCACCTAACAAAAAAAGTTTGTGTCAATCTGCTAGGCTTTATGGGTGTGTATGGCCAGCCTAAGGACACACCGGAAGCACGAGAGGACCTTCGCATTCAGAAAGAAGGAGACAACCTTAATCCAGAGGAGACAGATGATGGACGTGAGTACTTAGGTCCTTCTAGCTTCACTCTTACCAAAGAGGAGAAGGAAAGCTTCTTTGAGTGCCTAAGTAGCATCAAGGTACCATCTCGATTCTCCTCGAATGTAAAGGGTATAATAAATGTGCCGAGAAGAAGTTCGAAACTTGAACTCTAAAATATATTTTAAAATTATTATGGCCAACAATACTATTTTCTAAATAAAAACAATTTTTTAGCATTTAATTGAAAAAGGAATGACAAAAACTACCTCCATCCTTGAAAATGGCGCGAAGCCAAAGTTTTTTTGGCCCTTTTGTCCCCGGGGATACCAAGGCCCGCGGACAAAAGGGCGAAATTTTCACGGCCCGCCAAAAAAAACCCTTTTGTTCCGGGGCTAGGTATCCCCCGGGACAAAAGGGCATAGTATTTGTCCCAGGGCATATCTAGCCCCGGAACAAAAGGACCTTTTGTCCCGGGGAATAACAAGCCCCGGACATAAAGTCCGGCCGAGAGTATTTAAGGCTACGGCCTTCTCCTCTTCTTCCCCATCGCAGACTTCGCCTCTTCATCTACTTCGTCGATCTCCCGCCGACGCTGGCCCTCCTCCTGCCGTCACCGGGTTGTTCCGCGCGCCGTCGTCCGCCGCCTTCGCGCCGAGCTCTACCGCGCTACACCGCGTCCTCCTCGACGGGCGCATCCTACATCCGGCCCCCAACGCCCGAGATCCGGTGCGGCGTCCTCCGCCGATCCCATGCAAAGTGCCGTCGACGTGAGTGCTCCGCTCGGCGCGGGGCCGACACCAGCTTGTGCTCCTCCTCCCCGCGTGCGCCGACCGACTTGCGCGCAGCTGCCCACGTGCTCCTTCCCCGGCCATGGGCCCCCTCCTCCCCCACGCCGACGGCCCTCTGTCCTCCCTCCCCGACGCCGCCCGGCGCCCCCCGTGGCGCTCCTCCTCTCCAACGCGTCGGTGTGGCTGGGCCACCCCCTCGCTTCCTCCCACGCGCGCCGCCGGCGCCGTGTCCTCCTCGATCCCCGACGCCGGCGGCCCCCGTGCTCCTCCTCCTCGCGTCCCGGTTGCCTAGCTCTACGTTTATTGCTTAATTATGTGTGTATGCCCGTGAATGCCGATCGATTTTTTTGCCGATATGATCTTCGCCTGTGATGCAATTTTTTTGGTTCATTTTTCAATCGAGCATATGTGTCATTTGCCTTATAGAATTGCCAATGCCGCCAATGATCGTCTTTTGTAATGCAAGTTTTTTTGCTACCAATATATATATGTGCCTATATATGTCAATATATGTCAATGTGCCAATGATGCCCGATAATTTTTTTCAACTATGATGCTCGATTTGTTTTTGCTAACCATGGTATTGGCATATATTATGTCCACCTAGTGCTTATGCTATCTTTGACCTAATTTTGAATTGAGATTGCATGTCTAGAGTTGCTAATTATATGTTTTTCGTTGACACATGTTAACGTATACTTTTAATTGTCAACTAAACATGGAAAAAGGACTAAAATATAATTAGATAACCTTATTAGGGGTTTCGACTAACGATTTCCATGAGTGTTGGTAAAGTTGTGATTTGCGAGGGACTTAACAGGAAAAACAACAGAGTTCGCAAGCAATACGACTACGCAACGCAACATAATCCAACTCGGAACAAAGTCTAGAAGGCTCCGAGTACACCGAAAAATACATCATCTAGAAGACTCCGGAAGCCACGACACACCGGGACCCGGTGGGACCCACCCGAGCCGACCAGGCCTAATATTCAGCCGACCGGCCCGGCTCCTCGGCCAAGTCATCTCCGCTTCGGAAGCTTCTCCAACCGCCTCTAAGACGCAATCTAATCCATTTCGTTTAATGTCGGTTTGATCCGAGGGCGACGGTGGAAATACGAGTTGTATCTAGATCCAACACGGTACCTCCTCCCGACTATATAAGCAAGCCCCCGGCCCCTAATCTCGAGATCATCTCATACATCAATCTCATCGGATGGAGGCACGGCGCTGGAGAATTAGATTAGACGACTACAATGTAATAGAATAGATCTAGTAGAGAGTTAGGGAGAGCGGAACTAGCGTTAGGTTCTAGAGAAGTCTTCGTTACGGTATATCTTTGTATCTCAACTCTATTAGACTTTATGCCATAATTAGATCTATCTTTTCTAGTACTTTTATGCCTTTCATGTTATTGATTAGAATATAGTTGTTATATAATTGCATGGGATCTTCGCGCTCGTATTGAGTGCTACGGTTATTCATGATGATTAGAGTAGTAATTAATAGTGTGGACATGGTGTCTAGACTAGAGGTTACCTTAGATTGCACCCGGTCCCACGGATAGTTGTGGTAGCCCTAGGTGGTGACAGCCCTAACGGCCGACGTATTCCACCACGTTCGGATTGGTAGTGTAGGACCGTAGTCGGAGCTTCCTAGCCCCCTTCTCATCCCTTTCCGCGGCTAGTGTTACGATGTCCCAAAGTGTTCTTTTTTATGATTGCTATACGTTTTCATGCCTTAGTTACTCAAGAACCAAAGTACTAGAAAAGTATTCGGGAACCTAGATCTCTCCGTTGTCCTCTCGACCTAGCTATCTATTCTATATTATAATATTCTCCTGGTTAAGTGCTATTAATTATCATTTATATCATATACATTATTTACCCCCTCACTTTAGTTTAGTTGGTATATTAAGTTAGTAGATACATGATTTTGATTTATCATAGTCTTTACTCTTGCTTCCCTCGTGGAAAATATAAATAACGATATACGGAATACTCCCGGGTAAAAGCTACAATGGTATATATATTACGTGCGCTTGAACCCTTTATATTCCTTTTGCACTTAATAAATACCAATAAGCTTTTTGGCGCCGTTGATTCTGGGAAGCAATTGGCGTAAAGATTTTGATAATGATCTTGATATCGCTAATTTAGTGTATTAACTAGCTTTAGTAGGATTACCCTTGCTCTATTGAGTGTGGAATAGACAGGATATCACTATATATCCCTACATTATGAGCATATGATTATTTTTCCTTCGGATATTCTTGTCACTGACCATGCCAGGTTTGGAGTAAAGAAGAATGAAGGATGACAATACAAGGTATGTCCAACCAGTCATTATGCAACATTGAATTACATACATAGAAACATTTATTGTCATGTTGCTACACTAGCTTGGTTATCTTTACCTTTATGCATGCTCGATCTGTTAAACACTCATCATGCTCTATCATCTCTGTTTGAAAAAAAAAAATCTCTGCAATGCTTTCATGCTACCGTTGTTTGCTATAGTATGCTTAGGTTTTGAAGTATTTTCATACACCTTTTAGATTAAGCAGGGTGCTCAGTTTAAATTGTTTTCATGGCTCGAGTTAAACATGGTGTTTAGTTTGATTCACGAAACCATAAGGTGTGGTGATCTTTCTTCTAAAGGCTTTTTAAATTAAGCGCGGTGCTTAGGTTAGAAACGCCTTCCTAAATCAAATTAGGCGTGGTGTCTAGGTTGACTTTTGAACCATAGTACACTATAGTAGATCTTTGGTATATCTTTTTGGACCTGGGAGGTCGAGATGAACTCACTAGAAATTGAGCAAGACATGTGAGACATGACTTATGGATAAAAGAATTCCCGATAAGCAAAAAAAAAAGAAGAACAAGAGTGATACAAGACAAAATTCACAATCGAATCACTCACTTTCGAAGGAGGAATTCATGGGTGATGGAAGCATCAAGGAGGGAGGCCAATTCCATTGAAGATAATTAAGCCATCCTCTTCCTCGACATGCACTGTCACTCCACATGCCACTCAAGAAGAAGAGAAGGACCACCATAAGGTGTAATAGCGCCATCATATTCCAATAATAAAGGTAACACCTTGAGGTAAGTTGTCATTAATTCCTCTTTACTATGGCATTCTCATAAATGAAAAGTCAAACATGCTAGAGTTATAGTTTCACATGATTCAATCTTGTTAACTTCGACATGTTAGCTTTTTAAATCATTTCTAGCATCACTTTCTTGTTCGTTCATTATTTTGCTAAAAATATTTACATGCTAGATTTATCTTCGATCTTACCACCCTAGTCATAAATGAACTTATACATTATCTTTATCTTGTTCAATGTGCCCACAAGGTTAGAATAGAAGTAAATGAAATTTTGGTTCGATGGTGTTTTCCCACCAGCGAGAGCCCATGCACTTGATCTCTACCTTGTCTTTGCAAGCGGAGGACTCACTTTGCGCAACAAGAGGAGAAGTCTTACTTCCCCAATTCCTATAAGTGGAAGTCCCCGACCTACCAATATGCACACTAAACAAGACGCGCCACCGCCACCATCCAATCTTCCTTCAAGCGGTGAATCGGCGAAGAACATGGGCAACGCCATCACCAAGTAGCTATTAAGATCGGATGATGCACTTGAGGAGTGACCAAGGAAGATCAAAGTGAGCACGACATGATCGGAGGTGTAGACCACTTGACAAGAGTAATGGGTCAACGTTCATACTCCATCAAGAGGGCCTTACACCACCACTATTGCCTACCTCACCACAAGACCCAAGAAAAACAAGACGCGGAGACATTTGCTAAAAATCACAAGACCGCTTGGAGCGGAGTTGACGAACAAGGAAGACATTAAAAAGATTAAAGAAGTTCGCTCGCCCCCCGACCAACCGAACACTTCAAGACCTGCCACTCAAGAAAGGTCTCCTCCGAAGAAGCGACATGGAAAAAGAAAAAGCATCACCTCTTGAAGAGGACGTCAAGAGTACACCTTCGGAAGACCTACCACTACCAGCGTCATCAACCGAACAAACACCATCTCCATCGGCCACCTCATCTACGCCACTCGTCGAGATCATTGAAGGCACCATTTCGGACATGACATTCCGACGAGATGCCATCGATGACGCACGCCATGAGAGTGAGTACTCAAAATTCTCACCAAGAGGTACTCCTTGTTGTGGCGGCATAAAAATAAAAATCCAAAAATACGTGAGCACATGAAGGCTCACAATATGTCCCTAGAATTTGTTTCGCCGGGTATATGCGGAATTAATGTTGGCGGGAGAACATTTAAGGAGAACCCGCAGGAAACGAGTTTCGAAGGACGAACGAAAAGGACTACTTCAAGATCCGCTTTTGGGGAGAGCACCCCAGATTATCACGATAAGTATTGCTACTTTACCTTTTTAATATTAGCTAGTTATTATATACGAGTTAATGAGTCTTAGCATGTGAGTTATAAAAGTTAGTTCGATCAATTTGTTTAGCTCGGTTTAGTCAAAATTAGTTTACTATTAAATATTAGGATTCGAATTATATAATAAAGTGCTCTTATGGAAGTCATCCACAAGTTGAGTCAATTATTCTCCATATATTTACGGATATGTTTTTGTCTCCACCATGCTTTGTATGCAAGATAATTAGAAAATAAGTGTGGGGGAGATCCTCGGCGACCCAACGAGAATTCTTCACGACCAAAATCAAGAAATTCGAACCAAGACGGAACCACCGACTTCGCACGAAGAACCGCGCCCGACACGGTCCGGTGGAAGGCCGACCGGCCCATATACCGGGCCGACAGCCCCCCACTGGTCCCACGTAGGCCCCGCCGTCCACCGCTCGGTTTGCTTCCTAAAACTTTTCAATTTTCGCAAATTACTTTCCGTTCGAATTAAAATAAGTCTTTTCTGTTATGGTATGATTTCCCTATATAAAAAGATGTCTTGTTAACCCATGAACAAAGTTTTGCATGATTAAATTCCTACATATACTGTGTCACTTGTTGGGATGCTTTAATTGCTTAAAACATGAGAAATAATAAAGTTAGAATAATGAGATCATCTTTCTTTTATCTTGTCTTTGGAGAGTTATTTATTTCAAAATATTAAAATCATTAGTTATGCTTCTCCTTTGTGATCAATGATACATCCTAATAGAGCCGTAGCAATCATTAAAGATATATCTAATTAATTGTTGCTTTCTTGTGTTGAGCTTTGTCAAAACCACGACCCATGTTGAAATTTGTCTAAAGTCTAAGATCAAGATCACATACACTTTGCTTTCACTAAAGTATCCATGCTCTAAAAAGTTTTAATCTCTATCTCCCATAATTTTAATTGTTGAAAAAAAGGTACAGCTATGAAAAAGCCAAATGTTCAAAATTCTAAGAGTGGAGAGAAAAGTGAGAGAGAGGAGAAAATGAGCAAGTGTTCTACGGGTCGAGAAGAACCCCCTCGAACGAAAAAAAAAAAAGAAAAAAAGGCAAAAATGAAGAGAAGAATAATGGACAAGTGTCCGAGGGGTGAGTAGGGCCCACTTCTCTAATAAATGAGAGAGTAAAAATGGACAAGTGTCCAGGGGTGAGTAGAACCCACCTCTCCACTAAATAGCTGGTTACCTCGCTTGAAAAATAAATAAATAAATGTTCCAAAAAAAGGGAGATAGACGATTTTCAACTAGAAAGAGCAGTGGTAATAATAATCTTGACTCACATACACATCTTGATCTATGACTTATGACATCTATCTCCATGGATCCACGATTGACTCAAGCAATAAATACAAGGTAAAGTGTGCTACATGTTCTTGAGCTCCACATATGATATAATAAATGAACTGTGAGGATATAATATATTTTGAGAGACTTGAGAGTGTCACAAAGGAGTAAGTAGAGCTATGTTTTCTTTTCAAAACTTATGCAAAATCTCTCCAAGTGACTTGGTTTAAGAATTTAAGGTGATCTGTTTCTAACCATTTCATGCTCGAGATATCCCAAAGTGCGGGTATGACCATGGAGTATAATTATGATCCATTCTTTGTTTCTACGGTTACATTAAAAGTTAGACCATCCTTTTATCGAGGGACGAGTAAAAGCCTAAGTGTGGGGAGTTTGTTGACACATGTTAACGTATACTTTTAATTGTCAACTAAACATGGAAAATGACTAAAATATAATTAGATAACCTTATTAGGGGGTTTCGACTAACGATTTCCATGAGTGTTGGTAAAGTTGTGATTTGCGGGGACTAAACGAGGGAAAACAACGAGTTCGCAAGCAATACGACTACGCAGCGCAACATAATCCAACTACGGAACAAAGTCTAGAAGGCTCGGAGTAGTACACCCGACGTCAAAGAGTCCCAACACCCGAAAATACATCATCTAGAAGACTCGGAAGCCACGACACACCGTGGGACCCGGGGTGGGACCCACCCCCCAGGCCGACCGGCCTAATATTCAGGCCGACCGGCCTGGCTCCTCGGCCAAGTCATCTCCGCTTCCAGAAGCTTCTCCAACCGCCTCTAAGACGCAATCTAATCCGGCTCGTTTAATGTCGGTTTGATCGAGGGCGACGGTGGAAGTACGAGTTGTATCTAGATCCAACTTTTGGTACCTCCTCCCGACTATATAAGCAAGCCCCCAGGCCCCTAATCTCAGATCATCTCATACATCAATCTCATCAGATGGAGGCACGACGCCTGGAGAATTAGATTAGACAGCTACAATGTAATAGAATAGATCTAGTAGAGAGTTAGGGAGGCGGGCTGCGTTAGGTTCTAGAAGAGAAGTCTTCGCGTTACGGTATATCTTTGTATCTCAACTCTATTAGACTTTATGCCATAATTAGATCTATCTTTTCTAGTACTTTTATGCCTTTCATGTTATTGATTAGAATATAGTTGTTATATAATTGCATGGGATCTTCGCTCGTATTGAGTGCTCTGGTTATTCATGATGATTAGAGTAGTAATTAATAGTGTGGACATGGTGTCTAGACTAGAGGTTACCTTAGATTGCACCCAGTCCACGGATAGTTGTGGTAGCCCTAGGTGGTGGCAGCCCTAGCGGCCGACGTATTCCACCACGTTCGGATTGGTAGTGTAGGACCGTAGTCGAGCTTCCTAGCCCCCTTCTCATCCCTTTCCGCGGCTAGTGTTACGATGTCCCAAAGTGTTCTTTTATGATTGCTATACGTTTTCATGCCTTAGTTACTCAAGAACCAAAGTACTAGAAAAGTATTCAGGGAACCTAGATCTCTCCCGTTGTCCTCTCGACCTAGCTATCTATTCTATATTATAATATTCTCTGGTTAAGTGCTATTAATTATCATTTATATCATATACATTATTTACCCCCTCACTTTAGTTTAGTTGGTATATTAAGTTAGTAGATACATGATTTTGATTTATCATAGTCTTTACTCTTGCTTCCACGTGGAAAATATAAATAACGATACTACGGAATACTCAGGGTAAAAGCTACAATGGTATATATATATACGTGGCGCTTGCGGAACCCTTTATATTCTTTTTGCACTTAATAAATACCAACATTTTCCTTATATGTTTTACTATTGTGGCATATGCAATGATGAAATTTTTGACTTTTAAATTTGAGGCAGTGGCATAATTAAGTTGATATTTTACTAGAATTGGTAAGGCGTGGCATATGCGATGATGTAAACCCTTTAAGGCGAGGAGGCGGCAATGATGATCATCAAATCCCCATCTAAATATAAGCTTGTAAACTAGGATGGCTGTGTAAGCAACCAGTTTAGAAGCAATGCGATGACATGAGGGTCAATCGAGCCAACTTTTCTTTCCATAATATATGTTTGTACTTTTTCTTCACATATTATGTACCAAATTGTATTTAAATTCAAAAAAGTCAATGAAAAAAGATGCTTATTATGTACCTTTCTTATATATGTATATGTTTGTACTCTTTCTTCACATATTATGTACCAAATTGTAAATCCTAATGAAAAAGCTTTTTCCGACAACCTCATCCTCCTCCTAGACTATGTTTAGGGTTAACGATACCAAACGATCTCGACTACCTCCTCCTCCTTTCGACTACCCCCGTCTACCTCCATCTACCTCCTCGTCTTAGTAAATTAAATGATTTTGACGTTTCCATGATTATGCCTTTGTAGTAAGTCCACGATGGCGATGAGAGAGAAATGGAACAAGAATTGTTGAATATTATCCACGGCGGTGTGACGACCCACGGCTCGGGCCCGACTCCTTCAACGGGAGTGAATACCTAACTCTTGATCAACCCGAGGAACAAGGAGTCGATGACGATAATCTTTGGCGAGGTATTTAAAAACAATGATCACTGTGACTCGTGAAAAACAATGATGATTTTGACTTGTTCTATGTACTTGTGTAGGCCTCTGGATCGAAATCAACGGGCAACAAAGTGGGGCGAGGCCCCCAGAAGCCGATTGAGGGCCGCTTCATAATAGAAGAGTTCAACCTAGGGACAGGCAAACCTTTAGGAGAGCATTATGGCAAGTTTGTGCACCAGCTTGGTTACCATATAAGGGATAAGATCCCAATCAATATCCGTGAATGGAAGTTTAAGCGAAGCACTCCTGATATTAGTTATGTCTCTAATGTTGACAAAACCAAGCTTTGGGATGCTCTTAAGGCACGAGTTCACGCTGAGTTATGAAAGGTATACAGATGTTGTCGCTCTGAAGCGTTGGAAGAAAAAGTTCGTGCTTGGACAATGGGAAAGGGGGTTGAACTATTCCAGGCGTGGAAAAAATAGTGTGTTAACAAATACATCAAGCAGAACAAGACGCCGGATTGGGACCAAGAACGTGGTCCGATCACGAAGGCGAGGCCATATTGGGACGACTTTGTAGCGTACAAGATGTCCGAAGAGTCGGAGGAAAGGGTCGCCTGAAACAAAGCGAATGCCGCAAAGAAGAAATACCACCACCACATGGGATCAGGTGGATACAACACCCGAAAGGCAAGCTTGAGCGATTAGAAGGCGACCTTCGGCCAAGAATATCATTCGAAACACTCAATTGGTCCGGCGCATTTAAGGCGGTACTGCCGGTGTCGGGGAGGCTTGGACCCGAGAGCGGGAAGCTCGCTCCCGGCCAAAAACTACAGGAGGCAATTGAAAGGTTGAAATTCATTCAAGGTGCTAAAGACGGTGGTTTGTTTAGGCCCGACGAGAGAGAAGGATGGCGACATATGCCATTGGGACTGGCGAGCACGGTGGCGCACCAGAGGCAAAGGCGCCGTGCCTTGGAAGCATGGTTTCCCTGATGACATAAATACATATAAAAGCCGCCCGAGAGAAAGAAGGATGTGATCGATGCGAAGATTAGTGTGTTGCGAGAGCGAAGTTACGTCAACAAAGGAAGCCTTGCTACGATCACACTGCGAGAAAGGGTATTTGGAAGAGAGAATACAAGAGGAAGTACGAAGACGGTGCAAATAGCATTGAGTGGCGGGAAGACATCGGGGTCCGAAGTCAACATCAACATTAGCCCCCGGGACGGTTGAAAGCGGTTGTGCTTCCACCGGCGACAACGATGCAAGATGACGCAACACAACACTTTTCCGTGGATGATGTCACGATACCTTTCACATCATGTGAGCTGCACATACAAAAGGGGGATGGCACGAGTCATGGTGGCTACCGGTGTTGTTAATCCTATCGACCGCACCATTAAGTCGCCCAGAATACATAATATGCGGATAGCACCTGGCTATCTTTGCCGTATCGGTGGATAGAGTTCAAAAGGAATATAGAGACTTGCCTCTTGAATTTGATTTTGAAGGAGGTAACGAAGAGAAGACTCTAGGAGAAGCAGAGAAGGCATTCATTCAATGGTGCAAGCGCTACATCATCATTCCACCGCCTCGACCTCAAGTATCTGAACAAAGGTATATATGCAGAGGATCGAAAGTGAATTGAACCAAACAATTTGTTCAATAATTAACTCATGCCGCTTGTTTTTTGTTCTCATATAGGAGGGACTCCGGTGACCAAAGACCCGACTCGCCTCCCCTCTTGGCAAACTCTCCATCTCCAAGGAGGTCTCCTCGCCTACTTTGAAGGCAAAGTCCGCACCATCTCCAAGGCGGTCTCCATCGCGAGGGCCTTCGCCTCCTCACAAGGCAAAGACACCATCTGTAATACGAGCTCCAATGACAGCGATCTCCCTCGCCGCCCCCAAAGGCCAAAGCCAGCAAAGGGCAAGAAGAGACTCGCCTCGCAACCTCCGATTTCATCAGCTGAGATGGAGAAGAATGTCAAGAAAACAACCTCCGATTTCTTCGCATCCATCAAACCCAAGCCGGTGGAGACGCCGTACTTTATGCAGCCACGTGAACTCAGGAAGAAGGTGGAGCAAGAAACCAAAAAGAAGCGGGAAGAAGCTAGGCCCAAGCCACAAGAACGATCGGACTATGATCGCAGTCTGGAGAAGGCAATGAATAAAAAGAAGAAAACTGGGAAAACTGTCCCACAACTTGGACAACAAGAAAAACAATCAATCCCTGATCTTGTTGTTATTCCTCACGAATCTGGTTCAAACGACCAGTTGATGGCATCCCTTAGATCTATGGGGTTGCCAATTAATGAAGGATTAGATCTAAATCAGGTTGCTGAAATGTATGCAAGCGAAGGTATGGATATCTTTGCTTTGCTCCAGTCCGCTCCGACAGTTGACAGCTATAAGGCGAAGTTCGTGTACGGCCAGAGCCTAGAAAATCCTGACAACTTCAAGGAAATGGGTACAAGAATGTTTGAGCTGAACCAATGGTACATCGGAGCGTGTAAAGCGTAACGAGGACGTCATTGTTCTTAAGATTCAGAACGAACACTGGGGGCGTGGCGATGACATAATGCACGTTAATTTTGATGAACTACACCAACTATGCCACATGACCTCGCTCAACAAATCTCTCATCAGCTGCTTTTTGTCTGTAAGTGATATTAATTCTATCCCTTAATTAATTACATTTATTTATGTGTGTTTATTAATTATTCTCTCACCGTATATATATGTTTTATGCAGATATGAGATGCTAGAGTTTAGAAAAAGAGACTGTGTTAGAATTGGTTTCATTGATCCATATATAGTATACAAAACCACTGTGCAACAAATAACATGGGAACGGGATACTCTGGACATTTGCAACTATCAGTAAGTGTAGATCCATGATCATTTGCAACTCTATTTTTCATTATACCAACTATAGTTAATTAATGAGTGTAATGCTTACACATGCAGCTCTCACTGGATATTATTCGACATTGATATCTATGACGGTGTTTTGACCGTCTGGGACTCGCTTCATAAACCAACAAAGGAATATCAAGAGATGACTGATATGATCCAGAGGTAATTGCAGTCTCTCTAGCACAACTATATATATATAGGTATTTTCTCAATGCATGCAATATGAATGGTCGAAATGTTTTAAACTTTGCTGGGCAGTTGTTGGGCGAGCGTCGTGAAAGAACATAATATCAAAAATCGTAAAAACGCCACTGTATTTCCAGACTCACGATGTAAGTACTATATTCTTATCTTTGTTCAATTTCTCAATGATGCTTCCATATATATTAATTTACGGATCGATGACAAACCTTTGTACTCGTGTAGTTCTATCCGCGGCAGCCATATGGGACGAACCTCTGTGGATATTATGTCTGCAATTTCATACATATGTGCACATGGAGAAGCAAACTAGAGAGGAAAAAAGTACGTGACAATTAATCATTCGCTCTTAATATATATATTGATATATATACTAATACCTTTTTTTATTACTCCAATTGAAGACTGATTGGTTGAGGGATAATAACATACCGGTGGAACAATTAAAAGCCAGTCAAGAGACTATGGCAGGATTTCTTCTTGATCATGTCTTGAAGCGACAGCGGAATTCTACACTACTAACAATGTCGAACTTCCGCCGCCCACCGTTAAGCCCGATCGCTAAATATGTACTCTAAGTATTTGGGATATACATGTGGTGTGCTATTTGTGTATATGTATAATAAATGTCCATCTACTTTAGTTTCATATTTGATTTGTACTAATTGTGTTCAATGATCTAACTCAGAATCGAAAACTAATACGCAAAAACGCAGCGTAGAATCGTATTCGGTCGAAAACCTAATTTGAAAACCTAATTTGCAACTAATTTGAATAATGAATTGAAATGGACAGAAAAAACAAAAAAAAAACAATTTTGTCCCGGGCGTATACGAGCGGGACAAAAGGTGTCTGCCAGGCCACGTGCTGGCAGGATCTTTGTCCCGGCTGGTATTACGGACCGGGAGCGCTCGTCGACCTTTGTCCCGGGCGTGGTTCTTTTGTCCGGGACCTTGTCCCCGGTTACATAACCGGGACAAAAGGGCCTCTAGGCCCAGAATAACAACCTCTTTCTGTACTAGTGCTCGAAAGAGACACAAGCATCAAAACACGTACGTCAAACCAAAATACAAACACGCGCATGCAGTTATGCTCAGGTAGATGAATCCGCTAGCTAAACAAGCCCTTAGCACTTTGCATTCAAGAAATTTACGGTTCTGCAAATCCAGCACATGCTCATGGATGCCCGCTTTTAAACGCACTCCAGTTTGTAACCATTGACTCTGTAATGGTTCTAACAACTTCCTGTTGTTAATCAATGAAAATCCAAAATTCTTTGTTACAAAAGCTACGTATTGATTATTTTTCAACACGGCGAAAACATGACTAGATGAGAGTGTTTGATTTGCATAATGAATGGTCCATCGTCTTCTCACCTATAACTTTTGTTTTAGTTGTCAAAAAAAACTTTTGTTTTTATTTTTGGAATAAAATTGGTTGATTCTCCACCACCATCACTGTGCTCGTTTTGATGACTTCCACTCCAATAACCTTGATAACTAGAACATCAATTTATTACACACAGAAAGATTGGTTTTGTGACATGAGTAATAATTGGCTCAGTTAATTATGCATGTACTCCAGGTGTAATCAAATACAGTAGCCAGCATATGCAGCCTTAATTGTGGATGTGAATTGGAGAAATAGAGCAAAGATGCTGATCGAGTTGACATAAAAGGATCTCACTTTAATCCTCAAATGATATGTAATTTTGGATGGGGAGACAATCTATAATTGAGAACAAATTAAACTTATAGGAGCAGTTGGTGCAAGTCCAAATGGAACAAAAAGAAACACATAACTTGCACCAACATCACACAGATACTATATGTATATCCAAACAGATCTCGCACGATTCTTCCTTTATGTAGTTTATTCAGCAAGCATCTATATTCATATGCATGACCCTACCCACGGTCATCTAATTGAACCAACCCAGACTCTTTGTTTTTCACATACTAGTTTTTTTATATATCATCCTTGTTGTGATCTACAGCGTCAGACACTCAATATTATATAGCATTGGCACGGTGTATATATATGTGTCTGCTTCACACAGAGCTACATATATATATACACAGTTTCGATAGAGGAGAAGATGATAAAGACTACTAGTATATAGTAAATAAAATAGTAAGCCGCCTTCATTATTTGGAGCAGTGGTTTGGATGTCCCAGTCATCTTGTTTGAAGGTTAGCACGTACCATGCCACGCCTGAATGGTGACAACTGCAATGTACCACCGGGCCTGTTCCCACATTTTTCATACATTTTTACAAGGTGGCGGCGCCACAAATTTTTAGTTGGGTATTCCTAATTAACTTAAAAGATGCAATGAAAAAATTACATGAGATAAATGTGAGTACGAATTAATGATTCACATTATAGATATCACCACACACAAATTGGTTTGTTCTTCAATTTCAAACCCTATTAGAATCTACATGAAAATACTTGGGGGAATCAAGGAGCACAAGTCTAATGTTGACCAGGTTAAAATTTCATATAGTAGCCATCAAGCAGTTAGACAAGAAGCCCAAGTATATACTGGTATTTTTCGTGTTAGTATACCAATAGAGAAATGAATTCCCATTTCCATGCCCGTATTTTGTAACTTCGAATTAATATCTCCATGTCGGTTTTTTGATCAATGGGGTAATTAATTTCGCGTGAGTAGTGGCAATAATTAATTTCGAATTAATATATAGTAATTAATTTCCCTTGATATATATAACTAAGAATCAATGTCCTTCATTATTCATGCATGGCTCTAACTTTGATCTCTAGGGAAGATCTTAAAGTAGAGTTAAAAAGCCACCCCATTGGCGGTTGTCACGATAAACAACACAATGGATATGATATTCACAAGATTCCATTCCAGCTATCACGAGAACTTAGCTTAGGCTTGGTTTCAACGTCAAAATCCATGGCATGTAGCGATGGAGTACTATGCACTTCACTTGATGGTCAGCATACATAGGCACACTGACAGGGTTAATATTTGTTTGGCACGACTTCTTGTCTATTCGGCTACGCCTACACCAGTAGCAACACTTTCACAAGAGTTGTTTTCCCCTCTGCTTGTAAATTGAATACGAAGCCTAAAGAAATGGAACGAGTTATGCAGCCTTGAGCCAGTTCTATCTATATACCTTAGTTTTTTCTAAAGTCTTCAACCTACATAACCAACACTGAATTTTGCAGTCTTGAGCCAGTTCTATCTATGCTAATCTATATAAAAGGAAAATACTACAGAAATTAAGCACAAAAAATCTTAAACGTAGTTAGTAAAGTGAAAGTTAAAACAGGACAAACTAGTAGACAAGAAGAATAATAATACAATTAGAGTACTCATACAATTATGTATAGTTGGTAATATGACACTAGCTCTAGTATAACTATGTCCAGTAGGCCCATGTGTTTCTGTCCTCACGCTCTAATCAGTCGTCTCTTGCAAGTCACCTTCATGCTGATTAGCCTATTCATGCATCTTGGCCAATGGAATAAAAAAAAAAATCCTCAGAGTACGTCGTATGCGACAGAAAAGTTTGAGCTGCAATTCATGGATATACTTAAGAAATTTATAATAGAATCCGTGCAACTTTCAGAGCCAGCCAATCTATCAGTAAAAAAGTTAGCCCCATGAGTCACCACAGATGTGGATTGTTTAAACTAGATAAATTTAACAGTAGAAATTTGTCAACTATTACCACTTGACATGTGCAGATTATGTGCTTGTTCTTAGACAGTAATTAATCTTGTTTTGATGACACTTACCTTTATGGAAGATCACAAGCAATTTACATAAGCAAATACTAGGGAGCTGTCCTCAATACAGAATATAGATGGAGTTTTTTTTTTTTTTTTTTTTTTGGGTATCAAGTGGCAAGATTGTTAATAGCACAGTCATCTTTAAATCAAAGGCTCAGCCCAGATTGGAGAAATGAACCTCCGATCCAGTACTGGGGTTAGCAGCTTACAAGTGCAGAAAAAAAAACATGGCCACAGCAACAGAAATGGCACCAAATAAAACCTCTAACATCAAAAGTTCAAAGAGGCGACTTCAGCAATAACAGAAACTAAGACAAAAACAACCCTATACTAAAAGACACACAGGCCCCAACTACGCTCCACAAAACGATCTTCATTCACCAGTTCATAGATGGATACATCTCTCATAATTACATATAATAACTATGTGAGAGATATATCCATAACTCATAACTCATGTTCTTGAAGACCGCATTATTCCTGGACTTCGATAATGTTCATAGAGCACCTATGCACACAAAAAAAAATACATTTCTCGACTCGCCTCTAATAATATGATTCAACACCTCAACAAACAGTACTACATCTAGGGTTGTGGTGCATATGGACCACTCCGCCAGCATACTCGCACATCGAGAAGCTCACTTGTTTACAAAAGACATGTTGAGGGGGATTTCCCTAACATAACCGCAAGTTCACTGTACTATATATATTCCCATAGCTCCGAGGTCGCACTTTTAGTTTCACTGTACATATATTCCCAGAGCTACATATATATATACATCTAGGCCTGCCGCCACTGATGGCCTAGTGGAGCTCTTCGCCATGGCTGCTGGTCACCGACGTGGCGGGGTGCACCACCACCCTGACATGGAATCGTGCTCTGAGGCGAGAAAGAAGATACATCGCTGACACCAGGTGTGTTTCCTCGTCCAACTCCATGTCGATCAGTGGTGCTGCCTTTGCTGCTGGCCTTGCCACTCAGGCCATCATCCGTGAGCGCTTTGCTGCACCGGTGACTCATTCTTCCCTTGACCGCTCCTCCTTCTTTCTCGTTGCTGCTTTTGGCCGCTGCAAGATTAAGCTCACCGATCACTCGGTTGGCCGCCTCCTTCAAGCGGCCATCGGTGGTTCCCCCGCCCACTTCTTCGTTTCTCAGCTTGCGGCCAGAACTTTCAAGTTTGCAGTTTCTTCTAAACCTGTTGGCCTGTTCGTTGCTAGCCTCCGATCCTTTGCTTGTGATGAGTTCAAGGTGTTCTTCTTCCTCGGGGAAATGGTGGCCCCAACCGGAAGGCTGAGCTCAGGCTTTTTCCTTCAAGAGGAAGAACGTTCTTGGCAACCGGCGGTTAAACGATCGTTCGCTGAGGTCGTCAAACTTTCAGGAGCCAATGCCATCCCGCTTAGGGCCAACACCGGCAAGCCGGCAGCGCCCGCGCCGCCAGCCCACAGTAGTCGAGCTCACCGGTGCAAATGCTGTTCCTATCGGACAAACCAATAGGACAAATCGTGTTTCAGTCCATGATCGCCTTGTCTTCCCAAGGCAACCTGCACCTCGGCCTAGGGCCATGAGCGGCTCGGTGCAGCAAGGCAGAGCTTGCAGCAGGTGCCTCTCTGTCTCCCACACCAGGGTCAACTGTAACCGGCCTATCCGTTGCCGAGCTTGCCACTCTTCTGGCCACATCGCCTCTGCTTGCCACAAGTTCAAATCTGTTAAACAAACCCACAACCAACAGCCCAGTCATGCCATTGGCCATTTTGCTCAGGCCGCGATTGCCTCTCACTCTGTCCCGGGGGAGGGACAGCCAAATCTTGCAACAACCAATGCATGCAACGGCCCGTCAGACTGGCTGAGCCTTGGTGCCTCTGTCTCCAGGTTTTCGGGCTCGCCCCGGGAACCGGCGCTGGACCTGGAAGCCAACGCCCTCACCTTGGACCACTCTGCTTCTCGGCCCATCGGCCTTTCTCGGCCCATTTCACCGAGTACGAGGGAACTGAACATTTATACTGCCACCCACCACCAGCATTGGCAACTCCACCACTTCACTGCGGCCGCTTCGTCTTCCCAGCTCCAGTCGCGTCCACGCACTGTAGCTCAAGAAAACCCTCCACCTTTACTCGACCTCAACCTCCCTCTAGCCGGCGATCCGCCCGTCTCCATGGGCGTACCCAGCGCCGACCCCGCTCCTTTCATCCCCGCTCATGCGGTACACAGGAGGTGCCCAATCGAAGGTTCATGTCGCGGGCGGTGGCACCCTCGTGTCCGCCGGCGAGGAACGAGAACCTCGCCATCGTCACCTTTGACCCGCTCCCTGGTAATGAAATGCACTTCCCACCGCCTGTCCGCAATGTCATTAGAGATTTCTTGAGAGAGCAAGTAAGAGTCCGGTACTTAGACATTCAGCCTACTAGTTTGGGTCAAGCTAAAGTTAGGCTCAGGGATCCGGTGGTCAGAGACATGTTGGTTGAGCAGAGTCCACACGTGTACGATAACGTCATAGTCACCTTCACCAAGCACGACAGGGGTAGGAACTGGCGTTTCGCTGAGTTCAACCACGAGTGTTGGATTTTGCTCATGGATTTCCCTAACGACTACCTCACTGAGCGGCACATACAGCATGCAGTGGGAGACTTCGCTAGGGTGTTGCTCTTCCAGGTTCAGGAGGGCCTGGATGCTGGATTGCTTGTCAGGGTTAGAGTCAAGGACGTCACACATGTCCCTCAATATGTTGTTTATGAGGATCCGGACACCATTGGGGGGGAGAATTGGACAGTACAAAGCGAGGTGCTCATGTCACAGCCTCCTGCTGAAATCCCACCACCAGAGGACCCTCTGCCTGAGGACTTGGTGATTCAGCAACCCATCCCCTTTGATTTCTTCGGTTTGGGCCAGCCTGTGAATGATCAAGGGCAAGACCACCAGGAAGTGAAGAACCAGCAGGGTGAGCAGGGAGCTTGGGAGCCTTGGCCTGGACAGAATCAGCTGCAGAACAATGGCGCAGAAGACCAGATGGGGCTACCAGTCCAGAATGTTGAGTTGCAGCAGCAGATTGATCTACCAGTCCTGAATCCAGTAAATGAAGCGATCCCCAATCTGAATGAGGAACCTGAGATGGAGCAATTCAACTTTGATCTCAACCAGCCACCGTTGAACCTGGACCTCGACCCGGTCATAATTAACCCAATAGACAATGATCTTTATGGGCGGGAATGAACAAGTTCATTATACGCATCCTCCCTTTCGGCTATCGATCAAGACACCGAAGAGCATATGGAGATACTGTTTCTGCACCCGGTGCCTCACTCTCCTGTGAACTTTCTAGTGGATGAGTTTCCTCCTGATCAACTTATGAGTTCAGAGGGTTCTGAAGATCAGATAGTACAAGATGAGGGACAGCAAGGGCAAAACAACAGTGCATAGAATGAAGGGGACCTGCCACAAAATGAAATGCGAGAGATGTAGTTGATTGATCAGTTGGAAGGCCTGGAAGCTGGTGACCCTGTTCAGGCGAGCCTTGATTCGAGGGCAGATCTGATTTCAGGGTGGGGGAAGGGCTGTTGTTGTGAATGAGCTTGGACACAATGAGGCTGAAGAAGGTGATCCAAGGGGGGATGTCCAGCCTGCTGTGAATGAGAATGCTGAGAGGCAGCTAGTGATTGGTTCAAACGTGCAGAATGGACAGTTGGTTCTGGGCTCTCAAACTTTTGAATTTCTCAATACGGCCCACATTCCTCCTCTCAGGCCCACAGATTTCCTTGAAGCACATACAATGGTGGAGGCCCAGCTAAAAGCCCAACAAGATGAAGCCCAGAGTCACTTCCAGGCTCAGCAGTTCCCAAATGAAGCTGAACACCTAAATGCAATGGTGGCTGACAACTTTGGGAAAGATCAAGAAGACAGTCAGGATCAGAACAATCTGAAGCTCAGTCTCAATAACTTTGCTGAGTTTGACTCTGCTTGGTCCCAAGTGGTTGGTGCGAAGTAACCAAGCTGTGGAATACTTTCTTCACTTCGGGTACCTCCTCAAATCTACACATAGCCATACCAAGCAGCTGGGTCCATTTTTTTACAGTTCAGCTTTTAGTCAAAGGAAACTTTAATTGGATAAAGCACCTACTGGCATCTGGAATTATCTCTTGTCTTGGCACTAATGGGGAGGGAGACATTGTTTTCTCAATTCCTTACGTTAGTCCGGACTTCAACCTTCCTTGCCTGTCAGGTCTTGGTGATGAGGGTCAGGGCACTAGCAAGGAGCTGCCACCAAAGAAGAGGAGTGCTTCCAGGGTGGCCATGGTTAAAACTGAGGTAAGAAGGAGCCCAAGAATAAAGATTAATAAGGCTGGCTTTAAGCACAACAAATGTTTGAATAGAAATTGTCCTGGATGTACTGCTAAACCTCCCACTCTCAGGAAAAAGACAATTAGGAAGATAGCAGTTGAATTCTGTAAACTTGATGAAGCTGAAGTCGGTGATGAAATCTTGCAGGCCAAAAGAGCAAGATCAGGGCCAGTGGCCAGGGCAAGAATCATCAGGGATGGAGATGCCCAGTGCCTGCTTCAGGATCCCAGGATGGCGCCCAGCAGGAGGATGGACCAGCAACCCACTAGTTGTTCAGGGTTTAGTGTTCCCCATGTCCGTATGAAATGGAAGAGACAATGTATTTTGCTAGCTTGGTATCCTATGATGTCTGTCAGGAGAGGCTGTGTGTCGCCTTGTTTGTTAGAACAATGCAGTTTATGTTCCAGTATGTGAACCTTTATGGGGGTCAGCTTAAAGTTGTACCAGCAGTGAACCCGTTATCTTTCTAGTTCTGTTTAAATGAATCAAGCCTCTTACAGAAAGTGGAATGTCTTGTGCTGGAATGTTAGGGGGCTTAATGCCTCCGAGAAATGGGATGCGATTAAAAAAAAGTTTCACAAGCTGCATGTGACATTGTTTGTCTACAGGAAACAAAGAAAGACAGCTTTGATCAATCTTTTTGAGAAAGATTCTTCCTGCTCAATTTGATGAATTTCTATTTGTGCCATCTGTTGGGGCCTTAGCGGGTATTACGGTGGCATGGAAAAGTAGCCTGTTTGGGGCTACGATGAGGGACATTAGGGGTTTCTCTATAACTGTAGAGTTTACTTCCAGATTGGATGGGGCATCATGGACAATGGTTGTTGTATATGGTCCTTGTGTACCTGAGGGAAGAAATGAGTTTTGTGATTGGTTAAAAAACAATGATATCCCAGATCAGGAGGACTGGGTAATTATGGGGGATTTCAACATGTACAGATATCCAGAGAATAGGAACAAAGATGGGGCAGATCTGGCTATGATGTTCCTGTTTAACTCTGTTATCAGCTACCTTGGACTCTCTGAAATCAATCTTCAAGGCAAGAAATATACTTGGTCAAATATGCAGGAGAATCCATTACTTGAAAAACTGGATTGGGTCTTCACCAACAACAGCTGGACACTGTCTTACCCAAAAACAACTTGCAAACCACTAGCAATGGAGATCTCTGACCACACCCCTATTGTCATCTCCATCTCCACTGCTATCCCCAGAACACATCTATTTAGATTTGAAAATTACTGGCTATTGAGAGATGACTTCCAACAGGTTTTTCTTGATAATTGGCACTGCTCAACCATTATTGAAGATAGTGCTAAAATGCTCACAGCAAAGTTCAAAAATCTCAGAAGTGCTCTCAGAGCTTGGAGTGCTTCACTCTCCAATTTAAAGACAGTCATCAACAATGTGTCCATCACTATTCAATTCCTTGACTCTCTGGAGGAATTCAGGGACCTTAGTTTGGAAGAGTGGAACTTTAGACTGATCCTGAGGGGAAAACTTGTTGACATTACTAGAGCAGCAAAGAATTTATTGGCAGCAAAGAGGATCTCTTAAATGGGTCACCTTGGGGGATGCCAGCACAAGATTTTTTCATACAAATGCTACAGTAAGGAATAGATGTAATCACATTGCTGTCATAACTAATTCAGCTGGCAATACTTTTTCTTCACACTCTGACAAAGAACAACTGCTTTGGGAATCATTCAGGGACAGATTGGGCCAGACCAACTTCAATGGGATGGCTTTCAACCTAACAACTCTAATACAGCACCTTGATGACCTTAATCACCTTGAGGTCAAGTTTATAGAGGAAGAAATAGTTGAAGTGGTGAAGAGTCTGCCCAACAATAAATCACCAGGGCCAGATGGTTTCAGTAATGAATTTTTCAAAAAATGTTGGCCTCACATTAAACAGGACATTCTTCAGCTGTGTTGGGACTTTCAGGATTCAAGGATCTGCCTCCAAAGCATTAATTCTTCCCATATTACCCTGATACCCAAAAACTCCACACCAACTTCAGTCAATGACTACAGGCCCATTTCCCTGCTCAACACCTCTCTAAAGCTCATCACCAAGCTCCTAGCTAATAGGTTGCAGAAGGTCATCATCCCTCTCATCCACTTGAACCAGTATGGGTTTATTAAGACTAGAACCATACACGATTGCCTAGCATGGTCCTTTGAATACCTCCACCTTTGTCATCACTCTAAAAAAGAGATCGTCATTCTCAAGCTTGACTTTGAAAAGGCCTTTGACAAGATTGAACATCCTGCTATTCTAGCATTGCTCCAAGCCAGAGGCTTTGGCTCCACATGGCTCTCTTGGGTCCAAAATATTCTCAGCACTGGAACCTCCAAGGTGATGCTTAATGGCACTCTGGTAAAACAATCCACTGTAAAAGGGGGGTCAGACAGGGGGACCCCCTCTCTCCTTTACTCTTTGTCCTAGCTGCTGATCTCTTACAAAGCATCATCAACAAAGCCAAGGATATTGGGCTCTTGAGTCTTCCTATCCCCCGCAATCATCATCTGACTTTCCAGTAATACAGTATGCTGATGACACCCTCATCATCATGGAAGGGGACCCTCAGCAGCTTTTCACTCTAAAAACCCTCCTACACTCTTTCTCTGAGTCCACCGGCCTTGTGGTTAATTACAGCAAATCCTTCATGGTGCCAATCAATATTTGATTCAGATTACAGCACTTGGCTAGGACCTTTGGTTGCTCCACTGCCTCCCTTCCCTTTACTTACCTGGGCCTTCCTCTTGGCACAACTAGACCCAGGGTGGTTGATTACCTCCCTTTGATTAAAAGGTGTGAGCAAAGATTGGTTGCCTCTTCATCCTTCCTCACACAAGCTGGGAAACTGGAGTTTACAAATGCAGTCCTAACTGCCTTACCAACCTTTTACCTAAGTACCCTTGCTTTCCCAAAAGATGCAGTCAAACAAGTGGACAAATACAGAAAACACTCCATCTGGAGAGGGGCAGACATTAACTCAAAAAAAAGTCCAAAGGCAGCATGGGAAATGGTCTGCGTATCAAAAGAAGAAGGGGGTCTTGGAGTCTTGGATCTTCAAAAGCAGAATGAAGCTTTGCTGATGAAAAACCTTGACAAGTTCTTCAACAGGAGGGACATTCCCTGGGTATCTTTGGTATGGGAAAAACACTACCCAAATGGTAAGTTGCCAAATCACACAAAGAAGGGTTCGTTTTGGTGGAGAGATATTTTGAAACTGCTAGACAATTACAAGGGCTTCGCTAAAGTACAAGCCAACAACGGTGACTCCTGCCTATTTTGGATGGATAAGTGGCTACCTACACCAGTCAATGAAATGTACCCTGAGCTCTTCTCCTTTGCAAAGAATAAAGGCTTGACAGTTAGCAGATGGTTAAACTCACAGAATCAAATCAACCTGTTCCATTTACCACTCTCAACTGAAGCTCACCAGCAGTTCATCAACCTCCAGAGGGCCACAGATAACCAACCCAGGACTGATGACAATGATGTTTGGACAACGATTAAAGGCCCATATACTGTTTCCAAAGCTTACAAGCACCTAAAAGGTCATTCATATGTGCCCCCAGCCTTTAAGTGGTTATGGAAGAACTGTTGCCAACCTAAACACAAGGTCTTCTTCTGGTTATTGCTCAAGGACAGATTAAGTACAAGAAACATACTTAGAAGGAAATCCATGCACCTACCATCTTATGAGTGTGTGCTTTGCACCAATTCTGAAGAAGAGACATGCCAACACCTGTTCATCTCTTGTCAATTTGCTAAGGACTGCTGGCAACAGGTGGGGATCACTGTTCAGGGGCGGTGGGACATTTTCCAGGCTCTGGATAACATAAGCAACCAAGCAAATGCAAGTTTTTTCATGGTTATGGCAATATTAATGACTTGGGCTATCTGGACTGTCAGAAACGATTTAATTTTCAAAGGAATTCCACCAACGGTGGCAAGAGCAAAGCAGATTTTTGAAAAGGAAGTCAGAGTTCTAACCCTACGGGTGAAGACAAAGTACAGTGCAGCGTTTGATTCATGGATTCAAAACATGCTGTAATTTTGCGTTCGTTCTTCATTTTCTTTTGCACCTTTTTTGTTTCTTGAATTTGTATCTTGAACTTGTACTAGTGACTTTTTTTATTTAAATAAATTCCCTGTAGGGGCGCCTGCCCCTCAGTTTCATCAAAAAAATGTTGCTTGATTGTCTTTCTGTATCTCGAATGTATTCTGTGAGCTTTCTTGCCTGTGGAAAAGGTTTATTTTTGTATGCAAGCTAGGCAAGAACGAAAACCGGCCTGAGAGAGGTTTATTTTTATGCTGCGTGCATGCCTGACAAAGCGATCATATTCTGTGAAACGCTTTTCTCATCCTTATCAACCCAATTCCAAGGACACAAGGCCGGCCAGTAGGAACTTGAAGCCACCAAACATGGGAAAAGCATGTGAGGAAAGGGCCGGAGAAAGTCCTATCACGGCTGCCGGCGTATGACTGGAAAGAGAAGAAAATAACAAGTCATACAGACAACGTGAAGCTGCACGCTAAGACAAAATTAAACTTGGCATTTTCACCAATCATATACACTCTCTTGTGACCCTCTTAGTAATATAAAAAGCTTGCCAGACCCTTTGGATCCACAGCACAATTCGAGATCCAAGGAACACACCTACACAGCTACACACCTATACAGAAGCGAGGATCAGAGCACTCCTTCCTTGGATTCTCTTCTAGTCTAGCAACTAAATCGATCTCTTATCCAGTTAAGTTTCAGACAGATGGAGAGCAACGGCACGGCCAACGGCGGCACCGTGCCCCAGCCGCCGCCGTCGACGGGGAAGCTCATCACGATTCTCAGCATCGACGGCGGCGGCATCCGCGGCCTGATCCCGGCGACCATCATCGCATACCTTGAGGCCAAGCTCCAGGAGCTGGACGGCCCAGATGCTCGGATCGCCGACTACTTCGACGTGATCGCTGGGACGAGCACCGGCGCCCTGCTCACGTCGATGCTGGCGGCGCCGGACGACAACAACCGGCCGCTGTTCGCCGCCAAGGACCTCACCACGTTCTACCTCGAGAACGGCCCCAACATCTTCCCACAGAAAAAGTATAGAAACACCGTTCTGATCATCGATTTGTTCTTCCTTCCATTGTTGGTAGCTGTCACTTTCATTCATGAACCTAACGGGACACGCAAATTTGTACTGTGGTGTGATGGATGGTGGGTGGTCCACTGCAGGGCCGGGTTGCTGACGCCGGTGAGGAACCTGCTGGGCCTGGTGAGGGGTCCCAAGTACGACGGCCTGTTCCTGCACGACAAGATCAAGAGCCTCACGCACGACGTCAAGGTAGCGGACACGGTGACCAACATCATCGTGCCGGCGTTCGACGTCAAGTACCTGCAGCCCATCATCTTCTCCACGTACGAGGCCAAGAACGACGTCCTCAAGAACGCGCACCTCTCCGACATCTGCATCAGCACGTCGGCGGCGCCCACCTACTTCCCGGCGCACTTCTTCAAGACCGAGGCCACCGACGGTAGGTCCCGGGAGTACCACCTCGTCGACGGCGGCGTCGCGGCCAACAACCCCACCATGGTCGCCATGTCCATGCTCACCAAGGAGGTGCTCCGTCGGAACCCGGACTTCAACGCCGGCAGGCCACCGAGTACACGAACTACCTCATCATCTCTGTTGGGACTGGGTCGGCTAAGCAGGCTGAGAAGTACACCGCGCCGCAGTGTGCGAAATGGGGCCTCATTCAGTGGCTCTACAATGGCGGCTTCACTCCGATCATCGACATCTTCTCACATGCCAGTTCAGACATGGTGGACATCCATGCGGCCGTGCTCTTTCAGGCTCTCCACTGTGAGAAGAACTACCTTCGCATTCAGGTATATTATTTTTGAAGGATATATATATTTAAACATAAAAATATTCTTCATATAAAATCGATGATCATGGATGCTACTGGTCGAATATATGTAGGATGATACTTTGACTGGGAACACATCGTCAGTGGACATCGCAACCAAGGAGAACATGGAGTCTCTGATCGGGATTGGCCAGGACCTGCTCAAGAAGCCAGTTGCGAGAGTCAACATCGACACTGGAGTGTACGAGTCCTGCAGCGGTGAGGGCACAAATGCAGAGGCGCTAGCACACTTTGCTAAGAAACTTTCTGACGAGCGCAAGCTACGCAAGAGCAATCTCTGATATATGCAAGTAGCTCTCTCAGTTACAGCTTGGCTAGCGCGGCGCTTGCCAGCAAATTCAGCACACGGATCTGCATATTGAAGGGTGGTCATATGTACTACCAATGTGCCTCAGATAGATGCATGGTCATTAGTTGTTTTTAATAATTATTAGTCAAGCAACATACATATATATGTACCAATAAACATGTAAATTATATCATTTGTTTCTGTACGATATTTCATAAGAATCATTTCATCCTGATGTGAGGATGTTTATAGTCTAATAATTCGTGTGATGCAAGCACCGTCATTTCAGGATAAATTGCAATCTTATCCACGATGACAACAATGATATGATACTGAGCATCTCAAAGAGTTTGGCAAATTTTAGTTGACAGATCTTGTGTTTTTCCAACTCCTAAAAGGATATTTTTTTTCTCCACTTGAGGACACTTCCCCATTTCCATTAATTGAAACGGAAATACAAGAGTTTTTCCAGAAGGTTTCAGGATACAAAAGACCAGGACTCTTGAGTCCAAAGTGAACCAGCGAGATTGAAACTAACCGGACAAACCTTTCCTTTCATCCTACCAAAATAACAACTAACCGCTCACTTGGAGCCAACAGACCAGAATTAACATGCCTGTATCAACCAGACACTAGTTTACCCTCCAGGCAACAAGAAGCGAGCCAAAAGACTAGACAGACACAGCTAAACGCCCAACCAGATGGCATCATGTGGAATCTCCAGAAGGCTTCATTTCATCCTCCCTAAAAGGATATGCCAAGTAGAAAAAAGGCTCTCTCCAACAATATGCTATTTTTGACTTAGCAAAACCATGACAAGATTGCGTCAGGAACTTGAAACAAACAAAATTATGTTTTCATAATTCCACCTCTTACAAACTTGCATCAAGAACCCTAAGATAGAAACAAAATTATGTTTTCACCCTTCCACCTCTCTGTGGGCGTCGGCTGTTTTCGCGATGCACAGTCTTATCCGCGTGTTGGCCTGTTTTTTGACAAGTTGATAAATTCGTCAACCTGTTTAGTAAGTTGTTGCAGGCTCGTTTTTCTTGATTTGCCAAAAAAAATAGGATGGCAAGTTGATATGGGAAACTCTTGGAGATGCTCTAAAGATCTTCACATGTTGGCACATACAATCAAATTAGTGATGAATTTCTTGGCAAAAAAGATTTGAAGGTTGGATTGTCACATGCAAAGGGCGGATGAGAGTTGTACAAACGTATTTTGACTTTTGAGACAACCTGCTGGCTTCATCATTGGAGGAGGTTGGAGCGTCCACATATTTTGTCGTCGCCCAGTTTGAGATCAAGACTTGTTTTTATTTTTTGAAATGGTTTGTGTAATCTATATTGGTCTGTAGTATATGATTTTGTGCTGAGCGAATATAGTGGTAGTGAGTCGGTACTCACTTTATCTTGCAAATCTGGCGATCAAAAGAATAAGGTGATTATATATGGTCTTGTTTTCGCTATGATCACAAGGAAATTCGTCTTTCAGTATAGCTCAAATTTATCATTTGCATGCTAAATTCTTAGTACCGAGTTGCAATTTTAAATTTTAAAACTAAAGTGCATATATGAATGAACTACTGATGCGGAAATTCACACGGCCAAATTTTTAATGATCGATATTCTTGTTTTTTATCCAACTGTTAAGGGGATATTGGTAGTCTTTTAAATAATCCGTGCACGAGTCACACGGCCATTTTATATAAAACTTGGTACATACTCTTTGCGTTATAATAAGTAACCTATGATCAAAAGAATGATTTCGTTCTGATGTGCAGTTGATTAGTCTAATGATCAGCGTGATGCAAGCACCATCTTTTCTGGATGGGAATCTTCGGATCGACGACGACGATGATGATATGGTACCAGTTGAGATATATTATATATTGATCTTCACATATGTAGCTCCCGAGAACATACGTGGCACATAGAACAAAGATAGTGCCGAATTCCCTTCCAAAAAAGATTTGTAGGTTGGACTCGCATTCTGATAGATAAAAGGTAGCGCGTGCGCATGCAAAGAGAGGATTAGTTGTGGCACTTTTATGTTTGGATGAGGCAATTAGGTCTGGAAATTTTGGTTTGTGTGCCTTGTATTCGAGTTCTTGTGGGTAAGTGTTGTGGTGTAGTAAGGATTATCTATATGCATTTGGCCTATGTGAGACTGTAATTTTAATATATTCCCTTTTCTAAGAAAAAACACATTTTGAGACAACCCATCACTATTGGTGGTTGGAAAGCCCACATCTTCTTCTCGCCCGGTTTGACATCATGATACCTGTCTTCTAGTTCATGTATATGCAACCGAATTTGTCGGTTCCATATTAAATTTGTCTTCGTGTGAAAATTTCCACATTGTGGATTGACATATTTGTGGGTTTGGTCATCCATGTGGTGACTGAGATTGGCATAGAGAGGTCCAACATCAATGCCGTGTTGTGGGTTCAAACCCATTGTGACCAGACCGGGCACTAGATCGAGGGTCGATTACCTACTGGCGGGATTTTTTTTCTTTTTTATACATAAAGAGCTGGGCATGCATCACCACTCTATAAAGATCTAATTTACACATATTTTGCATCATAGAGGATGCTCACTCCCTCCTTTCTAAATGTGTTCTATAGCTATAAATATAAGGGATTGTTATCGTAGTGTCAAACAATTTGGCTAGCTAGAATTGGTAGGGAATCACCCTAAATGTTAGGAATACAGTAGTTCAAAGAATCATAATCCTCCAAAGAATCTAAACTTGCGTTGAATGAGAAATCCCAAAAAAGAGGTCAAAAAACCATTGAAATATAAAAAAAAGCCTAAGACTACAAGGAGGGGATGCAAATTTGAGAAGATCAGCACAACTTGGACATGAAGCATGTTTTTAGTCACAAGTACATTGTCCTCTCTATCAGATGCAATTGAATTAAGGTTCAAAATAATGCGTTCACCATGAGCCACATGCGTGATGTGCGCACATCCATACAAAAATGACTATACTACCCCCTAGAGCCAAACTAGATACATACATTTGAGGAAGGAGACCGATTTCTTGAAGCATTCTTTGGGATCTAGGCCCTCCATGACATTGATTCGCTTTGATGTAAGCTTTTATCATGGTCTACTAAGGATTTGAGGAAAAACTAGAAAACCCCACACACCGTCCTTGAAGTGTGATGTGTGTTCAAAAAGTGTGATTTGTGTCGATATATTAGGCCGTTAGTATCCTTGCCACCAGGAGATTTGCTTGACTAGGATAGGGAAGGTTGAGCCTACTAAAGGCAAGGCCCAGGCTAGATAGGGTTCATCAAATACTTGGAAGACAAGACATGCACTAAGTAAGTAAGCTTAAAGGAAGGTTCGGTGGTTCCTTGCAAGAGTGATACATATTTTCCATTTGTAGTGATATGATGCGCTTGATGAAATAGAGAGCATTCCTTGGCAGCTTTTAAATGTTCTTTGGAATTACCACAAAATTGATTCCCTTCCAAATGATAACTTGTATTGCAAGATGGTTTCTATTTTAGGACATTATTACAAGCGGTGATGAGGTGAGATGTGTGTCAGCCTTACATTACCTTTGTTATCTAAATATGCTGCTATTTGTAGGGCGAAAAACCAAGGGTCGTGGACTCTATGTGGAGGTAAGCTAAACCCTTAGCAATTTATATATCAACTAAGCCGTGTCTCAATGGAAAACAAGAAAAATGCAGCTAACCTAGCTAAATATGGTAAGCTTTACTGAAAAATATGAATAATGTCTTTGATTCAAATTCTTAAGCATTACATTACCTTGTTGTCTCATTTATTAAAACTAAACGTATGGTGCTGCTTTTAGGAAAAACCTAGGGTTGTGGCTTCTATGTATAGGTAAGTTGAACCCTTAGCAGTTCATATATCAAACTAAGGTGCGTCTTACTGGCATGTATTCCATGGTTAGGATTCTATATTTATATCATCCTGTTCAAATCAAACAAGAATAATGCACAGCTGAAATAGCCAAAGATGGTGAGGTTTAGGCCTTGTTTAGTTGGCAAAATAGTTGGAAAAAGCCTTTGTTAGAACTCCTGTAGCACTTTCTTTTGTATTTGGTAAACATTATCTAATTATAGACTAACTAGGCTCAAAAGATTCGTCTCGTGATTTACAACAAAACTGTGTAATTAGTTATTTTTTACCTACATTTACTTGCTCTGAACATATGTCTTTTAATGTATTTAATGTGATGAGATGGAGAGAGTCCAAAAATTTGGAAGTTGGCTTAGAAATATTTGCCAACTTAACAAGGCCTTAATAAAAAAAAAATATCAATAATGCCTTGGATTTAAATTGTTAAAATGTGGATGGTCCTGCTCATGAGGATTCAAATCTATTGGTTAAAATTAAATTTTATTGACCTATTAGATACTTCACCAACTTTTCAACTTTGTTTTAGGGAGTTTTTTATTACTTGTGACATATTAGATACTTTTTTACACAGACTTTCCAATTTTGTTTTAGGGACTTTTTTTAACACTTATGACTATGATACCACAATAGCTTTTGTTGCTCTAGATTATTCAGGTCATTGCTATCTAATCTAATTAATTATTTATGTATGCACAGGATTTCGTGTATTACATCTGCTAAAGTTTCAAAAAGGTCTCAGTGGCAATATGAATAATTGGCTATGCAGAATATCGTTGGAGGTACATGTTACAATGCCTCAAATAATTGATCATATATATTGTTAGGATGATTGTGACTTTTTAAAGATGTTTTTTTTTTGAATAGTTGTTATCCATTATTCAGTGTTGGTATGATGTTTGCAGAGAAAGCTAGGAGCAACCAGTGATTCGATTTACTAAATGAATGAACAGAACGTGGGCGACAGCTAAGAAAAAGAAGCAACTTGATTCCAATGCCCAGCCTGGACATTGCTATTTATTTTTCAACATTGTAAAGTAGAACATAGGAAAGAGATAATTGTCTATGCAATTCTACCTCCTGAACTAGATAATATCTCTAATAGAATGTATATATATGCCCTCACTATGTTAAATAGTTAACGTTAGAGTTTTACTGAGTTGTTCTATGGTTGTCCTTTCAGATAGTTGATACATGGAATTAGATTGTGCAAGATAACATGACTTACTTGGTCATTCACTATTAGTATAGAATTATGCCTAGAGCAAAACTTGCTTTTTATGAATTTTTTCATTGACACGTGCGTGTCGCACGTGCATTGCCACTAGTAAGATAAACGGTCAAACAGAAATGTTAATTAGAAGTTAAATTAAGAATTGCGGGACAGAGGGATTAACGGTTTGCGGTACTGTGCACATGCATCACATGTTGCACAACAGTTAGCTCTCCAAGGACCTAATGGGTTAGCTGGCTTGCATCTTACTAATGGGCCAGCACCCAGTACAGTGAGCTACCAGCTGAGCTTCATTATTTGGCATGGAGATCACGTGGCAGGTTTGGACCAGTACACACATCTTGTGCAGGAATCATGTGTCGTGGGCTTATTTACCTAAGGTCCACTCATTCCACAGCATTAACTCTATAAGAAATGGAGCACTAAAAGTGTAAACGTTTTCGACATGGAGGCGAACAAAATGTGCAGAAATGCATAACCATGATATATCCCACTTTTTTTACCATCCTTTTAAGAACTGGCTCATGCATTTTTAAGAGGAAACCATGCGTATTCTCGTGGAATTAATCCTTAGAAAGCCATAAAATAAAAACAACTTACATGTTTATTGCTCCGTATATATGTTGTTGAATAGAAAAAAATAAAAATAACGAGTAATGACTAGCTACCATGCATCTATCTGAGGCACATAACCAGTCTATTAGGTACATGACCAGCCTTCAATCCGTCCATCCTTGTGCTGAATTCGTTGGCAAGCTCTCGATTCTGTAATTGACGATTGGGAGCTATACTAGTATGAGTTGAAATTGCTCTTGCGTAGCTTGCGCTCGTCAGAGAGTTGTTTGGCGAAGTGAGCAAGCGCCTCTGCATTTGTGCCCTCACCGGAACAGGGCTCGTACACCCCAGTGTCGATGTTCACTCTCGCCACTGGCTTCTTGAGCAGCTCCTGGCCGATCCCGATCAGAGACTCCATGTTCTCCTTTGTCGCGATGTCCACTGACGATGTGTTCCCAGTCAAAGAATCATCCTACATGCATCAATCATCGTCGATTTTATATATTACTATGCCTTACGAATTAGGATGCATGTTACACACACATATACACACACATATATACCTGAATGCGAAGGTAGTTCTTCTCACAGTGAAGGGCCTGAAAGAGCACGGATGCATGGATGTCAACCATGTCTGAACTGGCATGTGAGAAGATATCGATGATCGGCGTGAAGCCACCATGGTAGAGCCACTGAATGAGGCCCCATTTCGCGCACTGCTCCGCGGTGTACTTCTCCGCCTGCTTGGCTGACCCAGTGCCGACGGAGATGACGAGGTAGTTCGTGTACTCGGTGGGCCTGCCGACGTCGACGTTGAAGTCCGGGTTCCGACGGTGCACCTGCTTGGTGAGCATGGACATGGCGAGCATGGTGGGGTTGTTGGCCGCGACGCCGCCGTCGACGAGGTGGAACTCCCGGGACCTGCCGTCGGCGGCCTCCGTCTTGAAGAAGTGTGCCGGGAAGTAGGTCGGCGCCGCCGACGTGCTGATGCAGATGTCGGAGAGGTGCGCGTTCTTGAGGGCGTCGTTCTTGGCCTCGTACGTCGAGAAGATGATGGGCTGCAGGTACTTGACGTCGAACGCCGGCACGATGATGTTGGTCACCGTGTCCGCCACCTTGACGTCGTGCGTCAGGCTCTTGATCTTGTCGTGCAGGAACACGCCGTCGTACTTGGGACCCCTCATCGTGCCGATCAGATTCGCCACCGGCGTCAGCCACCCGGCCCTGTATATGTGATTGATGAGAGTGTTGAGGAAACACGTATGGATGAAGAGAACGGCCGGCGTTTCTATACTTTTTCTGAGGGAAGATCTTGGGGCCGTTCTCGAGGTAGAACGTGGTGAGGTCCTTGGCGGCGAACAGCGGCCGGTTGTTCTCGTCCGGCGCGGTCAGCATGGATGTGAGCAGGGCGCCGGTGCTCGTCCCGGCGATCACGTCGAAGTAGTCGGCGATCCGAGCATCTGGGCCGTCCAGCTCCTGCAGCTTGGTCTCGAGGTATGTAATGATGGTCGCCGGGATGAGGCCGCGGATGCCGCCGCCATCGATGCTCAGAATCGTGATGAGCTTCCCCGTTGATGGCGGTGGTTGCGGCACGGTGGTGGTGCAGTTGGCTGTGCCGTTGTTAATGCTCCCCATGTGGATGCAGCTGGATACCAGATTGATCAAGTAGCTAGACTTGAAGAGAATCTAAGGATGGATTGCTCCTCGCTTGTGCTTGTGTGTGTGTGTGTGTGTGTGTGTGTGTGTGTGTGTGTGTGTGTGTGTGTGTGTGTGTGTGTGTGTGTGGATACGCTAGGTCAGGCAAGCTATTTATATGCTTAAGATGATCAGAGCAGTATGAATGCTGAAAATGACAAGTTTAGCTCGAGCTTGCTGCAGCTTCACGTGTTGTACGTACGACTTATATATTTCTTTCTATTGTGTAATTGTCAAGGAGTTCATTGCAAACTTAATTAACTTGATTGTCTCTCTACGACTTCATCTCTGATTTTTATCGTCTTTTAGTTTCATACTACATACTCACTCTTCCCCTTCTCACGTGACTACCTTTAATTTGTCACTACCAAAAAAACCTTTAATTCTTAGTCCTTTTTTTTTTTTTTGAGACCACGCCGTTGCGCGTTTTTCATTAAGCAGAATAAAGTTCAAACAAATGATTCGAGGCGGTAATCACAATTACCGAAAACGAGACCTAGCATCTACTGGAATGAAATGAAATGAAAAAGAAAAACTCCATAGTGCATAGTTTTATTTTATAGCTACGTACATCAAAATATTTAAATGATGCATCGAGAGTCTCAATAAGTTATTCATAGAAATTATTTTATAAGCTGACATGTTACCCATCCGTCTCAAAAAAAGAATTGTTTTAGAATTTCGACATCTTGTTTGATCATCTGTCTTATTCAATTTTTTTATATAAATATTATTTAGATTTTATGACTTATTTTATCATTTAAAGATACTCTAATAATGATTAATTTATTCTATAATTTGCACAATTCTTTTTAGTAAGACCTATACACCTCAAAGGATGTTCTGATCACTGAAGCCACATGAGCCTCGTAAACGACGGACACGTCGTACTCCCATTGTCGCTCAACGCCAATCTACAGGGAACAAATCCAGAAAATTGTCAGAGGTGTGACACCCGAGCCGTCCCACCGAGCCACTGGCTCGATTGCTCGATCATCGTTCGCCTTGCTGGCCATGTGCATTTCAGTTTTCAGTTGCCAGCTAACCCTGATTAATAAGCTAATTAAGGCGATATACTAGGTCCGATCCTTTCATCATCGTCGAAAGCTAATGTACATGTGTGTGTATATGTAGCAGTATAATACCAAAATGATGAACTTCTCCTAGTATTTTTAGTCAGTAATAAAATGCTAATGCTAATCATGGCATGTAGGAATCTATTACTAGGAGACATTTAGTAGAGAAAGTTTACTAAAATTTCAATAGCAAAAACAGGAAAAGAATATCCCACCTCACTACGAGAAATCTGAATTTCAGGTTGTCAATAAGCGAACTTGCTTCACGCACGTACCATAGTAAGCAAGGAAGTCAACAAGTGGCCAAAAGGACGAACTGACAAGGACCACGGAGGTAGTTGCAATGCAACTTCTTGCCAACTCGAACGCATGAAACACGATGGAAATCTAAGTGTGTCGCTCTCGCTCCCGTCAAGCCATCTGGCACGGTCCCCGGCCCGGCGCCCCCCGACACGTCCACGCCGTCGCACTCTCAGTGTGTACATGCATGACCATAATGCATGCATGCAATTGTACTAGAATGCATGCACCAAGCCAATCAACAAGAATAGTCGTACCACACGTGTCGTACGTACGGGTGCATGCATTTTTTTCCTTGATGAAGGCTACAGTACATGCATTGCATATGTAACTTTATTTGGCACGCATCCACCTAAATACCGTGAAATTTTTTTCCATTTTGAAAACGTTTTTACAAGTAAACCAATGACGAAACATTTCTTGAAAATAGACCATTTTTGGCGTGTTAGGGACACCACGCCGGCGTGTGGCTCGGCGTGATGTCGGTCGACGCCGAGGTCTGGCCACGTCACCGACGACCCCGATCGTCGCATCCACCGTGGCACGTAGAGCCGGGTACCTCGGCGTGCCGTGAGTTAGCGTCAAGGCCCACACCTCGACGTGGTTGGAGACAACTAGATGGATGAAGTTTGGGAAAAAATGTCACGTCTATTAATTTGTAGTCTTTTCGTTTGTTTGTGGTAATTGTTGTCCTACCATGACCTAACTAGGCTCAAAACATTCGTCTCGTCGTGTACATTAAAGTTATGTAATTAGTTTTTTTTATTTACCTATATTTAGTGCTTTCATCATCGAGGCAAAGATTTGATGTGATAGGTAAATAGTGATTTTTGTAGAGAGAGTTGAGGAACTAAACACAGACGCCGAGGTCTGCTGAACCGAGGCTGCATGCACTGTCGCTAGAGCCCTCGGCCCCACGCACGCTGCTGCATGCACTGCCGCCTGCGTGCGTTTACTCTGCACTGCTGCGCTGGAGTACAGTGAGTTTGGCGTGCGTGCGTGAGTCTTGTGCTTGTCATTTTCTTTTATTTCTTTTTTCACAAATATACTCCTATATAGTACTACTACAAATGTATATATTCTTAATTCGTTTTGCATAGTACTACTACAAATGTATATATTCTTAATTCTTAAAAATCAAACAATTTTTGTAAGAAGAATAGAAAACTAGAAAAATCAGAGTTTCCTCACCTATTCGCGAATTGCCAAGCTGGCCTTACTTTTACTGCGCTACCATTTACTTGCCTGTGCCTGTGCTATTTGCCTATCCAGCTAGGCAGGCATGACACTGCTGCTCGAGTAGTACTCCCTCCGTTCCAAAACTCTTGCAAGTGTGGGAAACGTGCCATCAACTTTGACTAGATTTTTAGAAAATACGTGTAATATTTATATCTCTAAATAAATTTGTTAAAAACTAGACTTAAAGATCTTTCCGATAATACTAATTTCCCTCCGTCCCATAAAATAACTTGTGTTCTAGTATGAAGCACGAAAATTAAGGCAGAGTGCGAAATGACGATAATACCCTAAAAAGCCCACACACCGGCCATCCTGCCTCTTCAGACTCCAGCCATGCATGTACAGGGGCGTCCTGCGCTGGACTGGCATCGATGAATGTGTGGACGAGAGCGATCCGTGGGGTTTTCCATTTTTTAATTCAGATTTTTCTCTCTCCATCGATGGTTCGAGATTGGCAGTTCTTTCCTGTAAGCCTTCACGTTCGTACGTGTACAGAGACTGCACTACTCATTGAGACCTTTTATTTGTAGATTTTTTTTAATGCCAGATGTGAAGTTATATGCGGACAGAGGGAGTACTTAGTATAAATATTTATATATTTTAATAAATAATTGTCGGTACATTATTACCGGGAAGTGGGAATTCTTAAGAGTTTTTTGGAACAGAGGGAGTACGTACTACTCCTACTACAATACAAGGGTCATTGAAGACTGAACCGTGCTGCAGCCACAGCGACGCACAGCGACACCTGGGCCCTCACCTATGCTGCTGCGGCCCTGCCCAGTGTCAGCCGTCAGTACACTAAAGCGTCAGACTACCCGTTTCTCTATTTACTTTCTCCATACATCCTAATCATGAGTTTTCCTCCTTTACTGATACTTTCTCCGCACTCATCCCTCCTTTATACCTCTACTCTATACCAACAATCATCAGTGGGGTCCACTTATAATTTTATCTAAATATATCCAAGTGAGATCTAGTTTTGAAGGTTTTTTTAAAACGAATTCAATGGTGTAATCAGAATTTAATTTGGTCTTTTGGTTTTGTGAGTTATAGCATTTTTGTTACTAGGAATAATGAAGGGCCCACCACTGCACTCTCTTTTCTCTCTCTTTTCTCGCCACACGAGGCTGGGCTTGCATCACGTGGGTCCCGGGCATGCTTTACCGGAGACCCGGTACAGACTCGCAGTCTGGCGAAAAGGAGTGCCCAGCGGGAGGATAGCGGAGCCATAGTGTTCCCCGCTGCAGGCGAAATTTACGTTATCTGGCCCTGAAGGAACGCATGGCGTTCCCCAGTGCAGATAAATCTCAGCAGTTTTTGACCAGCAACAACTACAGCTACAACTTTTTTTAGACATAATTTTAGACTCTCTCTCCATCACATCACATTAAATACACCAAAAACATATGTTCGAGTATGAAATGTAGGTAAAAAAAAGTTAATAATTACACAGTTTAGATGTACTTTCATGAGATCGAATCTTTTGAGCCTAGATTACCCCATGGTGCGATAATATTTACCACAAACAAACGAAGCGTCTTCTGTCTTCTGGGGAGTTGAACGATTGCTTTTGACAAATATTTTGCCATCTAAACGAGGCCTAAGGTTAATGTTTAGCAGAGTAACATGACTATACCAAAACAATGAAACCCATTGTAAAAACATGTACTTAAAAGACAAAATAATTTCGTGAACATATGTAAATATTTTATCAATCCATGTATTTTTGTGCCGTACAGGGTAACATTATGGTTATAATGGAATTGATCTCATGCCAAGGGGATTTATATTTATTTTTCTATGATTTTTCAAAAGATAATGAATGGACAAGTGCACTTGTACTATTAGCTTGTACGGTAGCCTGTAGGTGACCTCGGCGTGCATTGATCCAACGCCAGTGTGGATGACCTCGGCGTCAAAACATTAAACGCCGAGCTGCAAAGCCAGATGACACGTTGGTGCTTACGTGGATGCTACGACCTGGTCGCTGCTGACATGGCAAGATCTCGGCGTTGTGTCGGATGACGCCGAGCCACATACCTCGGCGTGGTGTCCTAAAACGCTGAAGAAGTGGCCTATTTTTAGCAAATGTTTTTGCGGATGACCTATTTGTAAAAATTGTTTTTCAAAAGGGCTAAATTGCAAAAATTTCACCCTAAATATCAGGTATCGAATTGTAAGTACCCAAGCTACAGATAAATGGAATTCTACTGCCTAAATATCATATATTTCAGTACTTGATATCAAATTTTGTTTCAGCGATAGTGCATAATGTAACTTTGGCACGCCTCCACATCCAAACGAAGAGCCTCCTCATGATACAGTCATATATAGTGGCACATGCTTCACGCACGTACGGCATGCATGTGCTGCACGCCATGGATTCGTCGTCATTCGACGAAAGGAGAGGCACCTGTGTGCTGCGTTTTTTATACCGACCGGACTAAAGGAAAACCCGGGGGTCCGGAACGGTAAACCGGACCGGATTACCGGTAAACCGGCCGGTTACCGGACGGTTCCAAATTTGAATTCAATTGAATTCAAACGGCGCGGTGATCGGTAAGAATCCGGTTTACGGACGGTTTGGAATTTATACCGCCCGGTTTGAGCGGTTTACCGGCGGTTTGAGCGGTTTGAGCGGTTTTTTCAAAATTCAAAATGTAATTTTTTTAATAAAATGCTAAAAAAAATTCCTAAAAATACTTCATGATTTGTAAAATCCAATGATGTCAAAATTACTTAAATTTGAGTGTGTTTAGTATGTTTTTCGACCTTCATAATTTAATGGGCCTTAATGGGCGGTTTTTGTGTATTTTTTTTTTTTTTTTTTTTCAAACTTAGATTTGAAATTTTTTATACCAAACCAACTCCAATTTGACAAATTTTTATACCATTGGCTTCTATAAATCATGAACTATTTTATAGAATATTTTCAATATTTTTTTCAAATTTTCAAATTTGAATTTGACGGTTTTTTTTATCGCCGCGATAACGGACCGAGGCGGTAAGTCCGGTTACCGCGGAAGCCCGCGGTTTACCGAGCGGTAAAAAACGCGCAGCCTGTGTTCGGGTCGATGCGGCGTCAACAATGTTTCCATCATTGTGCCCACGGGAACTCATTGTTTATTGTTTCGTTCGGTCCCTAACTTCAAACTAAATGAGGGGTGTATATACAACCCGAATTTTGGCTTCAAATTTCAAGATTCCCATCGAATCATTAAATTAATATACCAAAAGACGCATGTCCAAGTATAAAATTAGTTAAACAAAGTAACTAATTGCGCATTTTAGATGTACAAAGGCGAGACCATTTTTTTGAGCCTAGTTACCCCACGGTAGGATAATATTTACCATAAACATACGAAAAGTGCTAAAATGCTTTTCGGTTCGCTACCGTGTCACTTTTAAGTGATCTAAGAGCATCTCCAAAAGTTTTGCATTCACGTTTGGCATTTGCATATTTTGCCAAAGAGCTCAAAAATCACCCTCCAACAGTTTTGCATTCACCTTTGGCATTTGGGGAGAGTTGGCATTTTCTCCGGCAATTGGGGCATTTTTGCGCGGCGCTACGATGTTTGGCATTCACGGCACATCCGTGCGTATTAGAAGAGGTGGAAGGGCATAAACATAATTTTGTTTTTACGTCTCGGGAACCCCGAGGTAAGTTTTCAAGAGGTGGAAGGATATAAACATAATTTTTGTTTCTCTTCTAGGGTTCCCGATGTAAATTAGATCCGAGTTTGGCAAATGAATTATGCCAAACTGTTGGAGATGAACTCTTTAAAGCCACACAAACTCAAACACAACGCACAAACGCATAGAAAGATTGGTTGTCACATGAGTAATAATTTGGCTCAGTTAATTATGCTTGTAGGTGTAATCAAATACAGCAGCCAGCATGCAGCCTTGTGGATGTGAATTGGACAAATAGAGCAAAGATGCTGGTCGAGTTGATATAGATCTCACTTTAATCCTCAAACGATATGTAATTTTAGATGGGGAGAGAATCTATAATTAAGAACAAACTTATAGGAGGCAGTTGGTAAAAGTCCAAATGGAACAAAAAGAAACACCTAACTTGCACCAACATCACACAGATACTATATGCATATCCAAACAGATCTCGCATGATTCTTCCTTTATGTAGTTTATTCAGCAACCATCTATATTCATATGCATGACCGTACCCACGGTCATCTCATTGAACCAACCCGGACTCTTTGTTTTTCACATATAACTAACACAAGACTGTCCCTGTGAAAGGCGGATGATGCGGCCCATACTAGTTTTATATATCATCCGCGTGATCCACAGCGTCAGACACTCAATATTATATAGCAATGGCACGGTGTATATCTGATGCTTCACACAGAGCTACAGATCATATACTTATATATATAGTTTCGATTTGATTGCAAACTTTGGCATATCCATGACTTGACTGACATTGTGTTCATGCAGGCGTGACGATGACCATGGATCGGAGCAGCAGGCTGCGCTGGTGTGCACAGTGTGTCTATTGATGGAGCGAAGCAAAGGATAGAGGAGAAGATGATAAAGACTACTTATATAGTAAATAAAATAGTAAGCCGCCTTCATTATTTGGAGCAGTGGTTTGGATGTCCCAGTCATCTTTTTTGAAGATTAGCACCTTGCCACGCCTGAATGGTGACAACTGCATGTACCACCGGGCCTGTTCCCACATTTTTCATACATTTTCTACACGGTGGCGGAGCCAGGAATTTTTAGTTGGGTATTCCTAATTAACTTAAAAGATGTAATGACAAAATTATATGAGATAAATGTATGTGAGTACAAATTAATGATTCACATTATAGATATCACCACACACTAATTGGTTTGTTCTTCAATTTCAAAACTCTATTAGAATCTACATGAAAACACTTGGGGGCATCAAGAAGCCCAAGTCTAGTGTTGCCCAGGTTAAAACTTCGTATAGAAGCCATCAAGCAGTTAGACAAGAAGCCCAAGTATACCAATAGAGAAATGAATTCCCATTTCCATGCCGGTATTTTGTAACTTCGAATTCCTATCTCCATGTCGGTTTTTTATCAACGGGGTAATTAATTTCGCGTGAGTAGTGGCAACATATTTGATATATTTAACTAAGAATCAATGTCCTTCGTTATTCAAGGCTCTAACATTGATCTCTAGGGAAGATCTCAAAGTAGAGTTAAAAAGCCACCCCATTGGCGGTTGTCACGATAAACAACACAATGGATATGATATTCACAAGATTCCCTTGCAGCTATCACGAGAACTTAGCTTAATAAGCTTGTTTCAACGTCAAAATCCATGGCATGTAGCGATGGAGTACTACGCACTTCACTACTTGATGGTCAGCATACATAGGCACTGACAGGGTTTGTTTGGCACGACTTCTTATCTATTCGGCTACGCCTACACCAGTAGCAACACTTTCACAAGAGTTGTTTCAATTCCCCTCTCCTTGTAAATTGAATACCAAGCCTAAAGAAATGGAACGAGTTATGGCTTCTCCAGTACTATAGCGCATAGCCTGAGCCAGAAGGCCGGACAGATGGGGTCTTAGTTCCTGGGTTGTGCGTGAGGTTCAATAGAAAAATCATAAACTAACTATATACCTTAGTTTTTTCTAATGTCCTCTACCTACATAACCAACACTGAATTTTGTAACCTTGAACCAGTTCTGTCTATGTTAGTCTATAGAAAAGGAAAACACTACACAAATTAAGCACAAAAAATCTTAAACGTAGTCAGTAAAGAGCAAGTTAAAACAGGACAAACTAGGAGACAAGAACAATAATACAATTATTTATAGTTGGTAATATGACACTAGCTCTAGTATAACTATGTCCAGTAGGCCCATGTGTTTCTGTCCTCACGCTCTAATCAATCGTCTCTTTCAAGTCACCTTCATGCTGATTAGCCTATTCATGCATCTTGCCCAATGGAATAAAAAAATCCTCAGAGTACGTCGTATGCGACAAAAAACTTTGAGCTGGATTTCATGGATATACTCAAGAAATTTAGAAACCGTGCAACATGCAGAGCCAATCATGACTATCAGTAAAAGTTAGCCCCACGAGTCACCACTAATGTGGACTGTTTAAACTAGATAAATTTAGCAGTAGAAATTTGTCAACTAGTGCCACGCTTGACATATATGTGCGGATTATGTGCTTGTTCTTAGACAGAAATTAACCTTGTTTTGATGACACTTACCTTTATGGAAGATCACAAGCAATCTACATAAGCAAATATAGGGTGAAAGATAAAGATTTATTATACTAGCGAGCTGTCCTCAATACAGAATATAGATGGAGTACTGTTTTTTTTTTTGGTATCAAGTGACAAGATTGTTAATAGTACAGTTAACTTTTAGATCAAAGGCTCAGCCCAGATTGACTAAATGAACCCCCATCCAGTACTGGGTTTACCAGCTTACAAGTGCTGAAAAATAAACATTGCCACACCAACAGAGAAATGGTGCCAAATAAATCTCTAACATCAAAAGTTCAAAGAGACGACTTCAGCCATAACATAAACTAAGACAGAAACAACCCTCTACCAACAGACACACAGGCCCCAAGTACGCTCCTCAAAATGATCTTCATTCACCATATATACTTGTTCACAGATGAATACATCTCTCGTAGTTACATATAATAACTATGTGAGAGATATATCCATAACTTGTATCTTATGAGCGAGATATTGTTTACTTCCATGATTTTCAGGCCTCCACGTCTTGATCAACATAATCGTCTTGTGTATGACCAAAGGAGGGGAAGCCATGATCTTGTTCCTGAAGACCGCATCATTCCTGGACTTCGATAATGTCCAAAGAGCACCTGTGCACACAAAAAAATTACATTTCTCGACTCACCTCTAATAATATGATTCAACACCTCAACAAACAGTACTACATCTAGGCTTGTGGTGCATATGGACCACCCCATCATACATCTTTTTTTTCGAGAACATGCGCTGCACCACCCCTCTTCCGCACAGATCCGGTGCGGCCCCCGCGGATCCGGCCCGAGGCACCGGATCCGCCACCAAGCGCCGCCGCCCGTCGTCGCCATGGCGGGCGGATCCGCCATGGCTGCCTGGCTCCGAACCCCCGCTCAGGATGGAAAACCACAGCTGCTGCCGGGCAGGGAGGCCCTGCCGCCACCGTCCTAGGGGCCGACGCGGCCTCCGGCTGACCCCTCCTGTGGCGGCGAGGGCAGGGATATATGGAGGGATGTGTGGCGGCGGCGGAGAGGTGCGCTATCTGCCCGAGTCGCCGGCGGAGCGACGCGAGTGATTTGTTTGTTTTCTCACTTTAGCTTGCAAATACTGGTGTGTATTAAGGGAAGGGAATATGACCCTGTTTGGTTCAATAGTTCATGACTTTTTTTTGTCCTAGGGACTTTTCAAAAGAGACTCTCAATGTTTGGTAAAAGAAGCTATAGCAGCCAACGGGTTGAAAAAGGACAGAGCTGACCCTATAGGTATCACAACCATGCATGCATATACTTGTCCATTTGGTTTGGCTAAAGTACACCCCAACAATTATTATATCAATTTTTTAGATCCGAGAAGAGAGAAGGTGGGGAAATGTTGTTTTAGTCCTCTATTAATCTGGGATCTCTGCTCTATATTTTCTTCCTCACACACATGAACAGCTCGGTGAAGGAGGCTGCTTACCGCAAAGGCGTGGTAGCTATGCTGCATTGGAGTCAGCCATAACAACAGGGTGAGAGAGTTGGCAATGGATGTCCTCCCATTGCCCCAGCTTTCGGCGGCTCACCCTGATTATATGGATCCTGCTCTCGCCGCCTTGCGGATCTCGTGGCTCGCCCATGGCTTCCACTCAAATAACCTTGCTAGCTGGAGCATCAATTTATTACACAAAAAGATTGGTTGGCACATGAGTAATAATTGGCTCCGTTAATTATGCATGTACTCCAGGTGCATGTAATCAAATACAGCAGCCAGCATGCAGCCTTGTGGATGTGAATTGGACAAATAGAGCAAAGATGCTGATCGAGTTGATATAAAAGGATGTCACTTTAATCCTCAAATGATATGTAATTTTGGATGGGGAGAGAATCCATAATAAAGAACAAACTTATAGGAGGCAGTTGGTGCAAGTCCAAATGGAACAAAAAGAAACACATAACTTGCACCAACATCACACAGATACTATATGTATATCGAAAGCGGATCTCGCATGATTCTTCCTTTAGGTAGTTTATTTAGCAACGTTGCTGACCCACGGTCATCTTATTGAACCAAACCAGCGTGCCCCCGAGAAATGCGGATGATGCTCGCCCGGGGCGGATCCGCCACCTCGTGACAGCCCACGCCCCACGTAGTGGTGCGTCGGCGTGGCCCCTCCTCGTGTCGCGGATCCTGCCCGTCGGTGCCGCTCCCGCCTTGGATCCGCCGCCGCTCCCGCCGCCGTCGGCCGGCGCTCCCGCCGTGGATCCTCCGTCGGCCGCCGCTCCCGCGTGGATCCGCCCGTCGGCCGGGGCGCGCTGGAGGAGAAAGGAGGGACGGGTGGCCGTGCACCGCGTGGGGAGGAGGGGCGGCGATCGCGCTTGGGAGGGAGGGGCAGCGCTCGCACTTGGGAGGGAGGGGCGCGGCGCTCGCGCGTGGAGAACGAGTGCGACTCTCACGCGTGGAGAAGGAGAGCTATCGGTCCTGAGAGTGCAGAGAGAGGGTGAGGATGAGAATGAGTGACCCTAACCCTAACTTTGTTGTATTTATATTGAAGCGACTATCGGGCCTCGCCTGGGCCTGTTGGGCCTCATACTTTTCTGTGGCGGGCCTTTAACATTGCCCGTCATGGCGCCACGGAAAATCGATTTTCCGTGGTGGACAAAAGTGCCCGTCACGAAAAATAAAAAATGTCCGCCACTGTTAATCGGGGCATTAACCGCGGCGGACAAAAAATGTGTCCGCCACTGTTAATTGGGGCATTAACCGCGGCGGACAAAAAATGTGTCCGCCACGGTTAAGTTTGGGCAGTGTTTTGCAAAATGATTTCTGTGGTAGTGGGTGTATATCTGTCTGCTTCACACAGAGCTACAGATCATATATATACACAGTTTCGATATGAATGCAACTTTGGCATATCCATGACTTGACTGAAATTGTGTCCATGCAGCGATGACCATATGGATCGGAGCAGCAGGCTGCGCTGGTGTGCACAATGTGTCTATTGATGATGCGCAGCAAGAATATAGAGGAGAAGATGATAAAGAATTATAGAAAATAAAATAGTAAGCCGCCTTCATTATTTGGAGCAGTGGTTTGGATGTCCCAGTCATCTTTTTTGAAGATTGGCACCATGCCACGCCTGAATGGTGACTACTGCTTGTACCACCTGGCCTGTTCCCACATTTTCCATACATTTTCTGCACGGTGGCGCAGCCAGGAAGTTTTAGTTGGATATTCCTAATTAATTAACTTAAAAGATGTAATGACAAAATTATATGAGATAAATGTGGGTACAAATTAATGATTCACATTATAGATATCACCACAAACTAATTGGTTTGTTCTTCAATTTCAAATTTCTATTAGAATCTACATGAAAACACTTGGGGGCATCAAGGTTAAAACTTCGTATAGTAGCCATCAAGCAGTTCGACAAGAAGCCTAAATATATACAGGTCTTTTTCTTGTCGGTATATAGAGAAATGATCAATTCCCATTTCCATGCCGGTATTTCGTAACTTCCTATCGGTTTTTTACCGATAGGGGAATTCATATCTCCATGTCGGTTTTTGATCTACGGGGTAATTAATTTTGCGTGTGTAGTGGCAACATATTTGATATATTCAACTAAGAATCAATGTCCATTATTCAAGGCAAGGACCGTGCGCCCTAGGCTCTACGTTTTGATCTCTAGAGAAGATCTCAAAGTAGAGTTAAAAAGGCACCCCATTGGCGGTTGTCACGATAAACAACACAATGGACGATCGTGATTGATATTCACAAGATTCCCTTCCAGCTATCACGAGAACTTAGCTTAAGCTTGTTTCAACGTCAAAATCCATGGCATGTAGCGATGGAGTACTACGCACTTCACTACTTGATGGTCAGCATACATAGGCACTGACGGGGTTTGTTTGGCATGACTTCTTGTCTATTTGGCTACGCCTACACCAGTAGCAACACTTTCACAAGAGTTGTTTCCCTCTCCTTGTAAATTGAATACCAAGCCTAAAGAAAAGCAACGAGTTATGGCTCCTCCGGTACTATAGCGCAGAGCCTGAACAAATAGCCCGGACAGATGGGGTCAATAGAAAAAAAAAATCATAAAGTAACTATATGGCTTAGTTTTTTATAATGTCCTCTACACCTACAAAACCAACACTGAATTTTTTTCAGCCTTGAGCCATTTCTGTCAATGCTATTATATAGAAAAGGAAAACAATACAGAAATTAAGCAAAAAGAATCTTAAACGTAGTCAGTAAAGAGAAAGTTAAAACAGGACATACCAGGAGACAAGAATAACAATACAATTATTTATAGTTGGTAATGTGTCTAGTATAACTATGGAGGCCCATGCGCTTCTGTCCTCACGCTCTAAATAAGTCGTCTCTTGCAAATGGAATAAAAAAATCCTCAAAGTACGTCGCATGCGACATAAAGCTTTGAGCTGGATTTCATGGATATACTCAAGAAATTTATAATAGAAACCGTGCAACATGCAGAGCCAATCATGACTATCAGTCAAAGTTAGCCCCACGAGTCACCGCTAATGTTCGTTTGGACTACCAGCGCTTATCAGCCAGCGTCATTTAACAAGTATTTTCTCTCACAAAGTCAGTAGGTCAGCGAGTACCTTTTTCTTGGAACAAATTAGCACCAGCCAACCAGCATCAGCCAAATGAACAGGGCGTTAAACTAGATAAATTTAGACCATGTTTGGTTCCCACAGGACTAGAGATTAGGGACTAATTTTTAGTCTCATTTTGTACTTAAATTACCAAACATGATGACTACGGGACTAATTTTTAGTCCCATTTAGTCCTTATTCTATTGGACTCTTGGGAGGGGCTAGGGACTAATTTTTAGTCCTTATTAGTCTCTACTAGTCCCTAATCTCATGAACCAAACAGTCCCTTAGCAGTAGAAATTTGTCAACTAGTGCCATTTGATATGTGCGGATTATGTGCTTGTCGTTCTTAGACAGAAATTAACCTTGTTTTGATGACACTTATGGAAGATCAGAAGCAATCTACATATTCAAATATAGGGCGGAAGATGAAGATTTGTCATACTAGCGCGCTGTCCTCAATACAGAATATAGATGGAGTACTGTTTTTTTTTTTTTTTTTTTTTGGTATCAAAGGCTTAGCCCAGATTGACTAAATGAACCTCCCATCCAGTACTGGGGTTACCTGCTTAGGAGTTCATCCAGAACAGAACTAAGACAAAAACAAGCCTATACCAAAAAGAGACACAGGCCCCAACTACGCTCCACAAAATGATCTTTATTAACCAATATATACTTGTTCATAGTTGGATACGTCTCTCATAATTACGTATAATAACTACGTGGATATAGTTTGCTTTCTTGATTTTCAGGCCTCCACGTCTTGATCAACATAATGGACTTGTGTATGACCAAAGAAGGGAAGCCATGATCTTGTTCTTGAAGACTGCATCATTCCTGGACTTCGATAATGTCCATAGAGCACCTGTGCACACACAAAAAAAAGTTACATTTCTCGCGACTGACCTCTAATATGATTCAACACTTCAACAAACAGTACTACATCTAGGCTTGTGGTGGGTATGGACCACCCCAGCCTACATAGTTTAACTTGTGCTGCACAAGTTTAATTAAGAAAAAAAGTAAGAAGTTTTACGCACCGAATATCACATCATGGCCAGGTGTCATGAGCAAATGGGTTGAACACAAACACATGGCACCTCAGGTAGGTGGAACACACGCTGTTGTAACTAACTAAGACAACAGCAAACAGGTCAGCAAAACATTCAGCCACAACAACCCATCACCAACTTGAAATCATGGTGGTCTGATCTTCTCAAATCAAGTTATCACTTACACTACATGGAACATCTGGAAGGAACGATGTCGCCGAGTCTATGACAACAAGGCGATGCTGGAAACACAACTCGCCACCCTGATCAGGCAGGACGTGGTGACGTTCAGGAACGCCATGGAGACAATGCACAGCTAGCAGGCTAGGATGCTGTTCAGTTTTTATGTACAGTGTGTTTTTTTGTCTTCTATGTTTTTTCTTTCTATCTTGGCAGTTTTCGCTGAGATAAGTTTGTAAATATTACTCTCCAAATCTATAATAAAAAGGCATAGCACCTGTTGTTCCCTGTTCCAAAAAAGTAAACTAAGAAACCAAAAAGTGCGACCAAGGAGATTGCAACGCTTCGATATATGAAGCTATTGGAACATATATAGAACTTGCGGATATGTTAGGGAAACCCCCTCAACATGTGTTTTGTGCGAGTATGTGTCCTAGATATTGCTTATCTTTCTGTATCTTGAATGTGTTCTCTAGCTTTCTTGCTTGAGGAAAAGATTTATTTTGTATGCAAGGCAAGAACGAAACCTGACATAGGTTTATTTTTACACTTTTCCTATCTCGCGACGTGAGCCTTATGTTTTTACGCTCACGCGAGGGCACGACCGATACGATGCGCGTCCGTGCCACACGCGGCTACCGAGCCTAGAAACAAAATCTTTATCTTGCTGTGGTAAAAAAAAAAAAAAAAAAAAAATTATTTTGTCTTTATTTTTTCATAGAAAAAAATTATCTATTGTCTCCTGTTTGCTGTGGCAAATTGTTCAAATTTGTATCTTGTCCTTTGTGCTAGGACACCACCATCTTTTTCTCTTGTTTTTCATAGAAAAAATAGTTAATTGTCTCTTATTTGATGTGGTAAAATTATGCTAGTTAAGTGTTGATGACAGATCCCACCCTTGGATGATGTCTATTACGTTGCAAGAAATGTTGATTATTTTTCTTATCAAAGAAATATAACAACTCGCTTATTTTTACGCTGCATATATGCCTGAGAAAAAGCGATCTTATACTCTCTTTTCTCATCCTTATCAACCCAATCGCTTGAACCCACAAAACATGGGAAAAGCATGTCAGGAAAGGGCCGGAGAAAGTCCTATCACGGCTGCCGGCGTATGACTGGAAAGAGAGAAATTAACACGTCATACAGAAAACGTGAAGCTACATGCTAGGACAAAACTTGGCATTTTCACCAATCATACTCTCTTGTGAATATAAATAGCTTGCCAGACCCTGTGGATCCACAGCAGAATTCACGATCCAAGAAACACACCTACACGGCTACACCTAGAAGCGAGCATCAGAGCACTGCTTCAGCTTGGATTCTCTTCTAGTCTAGCAACTAAAACGATCTCTTACCCTAGTTAAGTTTCAGACAGATGGAGAGCAACGGCACGGCCAACTGCGGCACCGTGCCGCAGCCGCCGCCATCGACAGGGAAGCTCATCACGATTCTCAGCATCGACGGCGGCGGCATCCGCGGCCTCATCCCTGCTACCATCATCGCATACCTCGAGGCCAAGCTGCAGGAACTGGACGGCCCAGATGCTCGGATCGCAGACTACTTCGACGTGATCGCCGGGACGAGCACCGGCGCCCTGCTCACGTCCATGCTGGCGGCGCCGGACGACAACAACCGGCCACTGTTCGCCGCCAAGGACCTCACCACGTTCTACCTCGAGAACGGCCCCATGATCTTCCCACAGAAAAAGTATAGAAACACCGTTCTGATCATCCATCTGTTCTTCCTCCCATTGTTGGTGTCTCACTTTCATTCATGCACCTGTTCCTCGTGTCTTCTCCATAGCATCATATCCACCAACTCTTCATTCCTACCTAAAGGGACACACAACTTTGTACTGCAGGGCCGGGTTGCTGACGCCGGTGAGGAACCTGCTGGGTCTGGTGAGGGGTCCCAAGTACGACGGCGTGTTCCTGCACGACAAGATCAAGAGCCTAACGCACGACGTCAAGGTGGCGGACACGGTGACCAACATCATCGTGCCGGCGTTCGACGTCAAGTACCTGCAGCCCATCATCTTCTCCACGTACGAGGCCAAGAACGACGTCCTCAAGAACGCGCACCTCTCCGACATCTGCATCAGCACGTCGGCGGCGCCGACCTACTTCCCGGCGCACTTCTTCAAGACCGAGGCCACCGACGGGAGGTCCCGGGAGTACCACCTCGTCGACGGTGGCGTCGCGGCCAACAACCCCACCATGGTCGCCATGTCCATGCTCACCAAGGAGGTGCTCCGACGGAACCCGGACTTCAACGCCGGCAGACCCACCGAGTACACGAACTACCTCATCATCTCTGTTGGGACTGGGACAGCTAAACAGGCCGAGAAGTACACCGCGCCGCAGTGCGCGAAATGGGGTCTCATTCAGTGGCTCTACAATGGTGGATTCACACCGATCATCGACATCTTCTCACATGCGAGTTCAGACATGGTTGACATCCATGCGTCCGTGCTGTTTCAGGCCCTCCACTGCGAGAAGAACTACCTTCGCATTCAGGTTTTATTTTTTTTGAAGTATATACTAAATCATAAGAATGTTCTTCATATAAAATCGATGGTCATCGATGCTACTGGGACGAACGAATATATGCAGGATGATACTTTGACTGGGAACACATCATCAGTGGACATCTCAACCAAGGAGAACATGGAGTCTCTGATCGGGATCGGCCAGGACCTGCTCAAGAAGCCAGTGGCGAGAGTCAACATCGACACTGGGGTGTACGAGTCCTGCAGCGGTGAGGGCACAAATGCAGAGGCGCTAGCACACTTCGCCAAGAAACTTTCTGACGAGCGCAAGCTACGCAAGAGCAATCTCTGACTTCTACGAGCTAGTAGCTCTCATGAATTCAGCACAAGGATCTGCAGATGATTGAAGGGCGTGGTCATATATATATGTACCTAGACTAGCTACCAGTTGCCTCTGATAAATGCTTGGTATTGATAGCTAGTCATTATTTATTTTTAATAATTATTAGTCAAGCAAACATACATATATAAGGACCAATAAACATGTAAATTCTATCATTTGTTTCTCTACGATATTTCGTAAGAATCATTTCGTCCTGATATCAGGTTGTTTAGTCTAATAATCCGCGTGTTGTTGTTCGAAGCTGACCAGTTGGGTATAAAGCTCCCCAACTGACATGGGTTCGACCCTGGCAGCGACAACGGACACCACCGGGTCGAAATCTTGGTCCAATCCAGTGAGGATATAGGACACAAGCTCTTCATCTTCTAGCCTCCTTCGGCCCGACGCCATGTCGTCAGCCAAGCCCTTCATCTTGGTGAAGAACTCAGATATGGTGAACGTTCCCTTAGTGGTAGTTGCAAGCGCCATCCTCGTGGCGATCAATCTTGCGCTGGATTGAGATGCAAACATCTCTTCAATCGCTGCCCAAGCAGTGGCAGCGGTGATGGCCTTGGTGGACACCTGGGCGATGATCTCCCATCCAAGATTGGACAAGAGATAGCCGAGGACCGTCCCGGTCCTTCGCAATCCAAGTTGCATAGTCGGGGTTGGCCACGGGCACCTCCGTCTTGTCGTCGGGGTTCTTGGGAGGCATGAAAGGGTTTGGTGGCGCCGCCGTCGCCTCAATAAACGAGGCAAGCTGTGCCCCCTTGAGGGCAGAGAGGACTTGAATCTTTCAGATGACATGATTGCTCCGGGAGAACTTTTTCGCTTGGTGGAAGGAGGAAGACGCCGAGAGCTGCAGCATGGGCTGCATTGGAAGAGGAAGCGAAGGCCATGGATCTCCGCTAGGATTTAAGCTCTGATACCATGTAAAGATTAGTTAACGAGTTGCCCTGTTAGGGGTCTCGGCTCCATGTTTATATAGCGTGGGAAAACGCCCCCACGGTGGCATATACAAGGGATATGCTGTTACATCAATCTAGGATATCCTCTAGCATCTCTATCTACCTTGGACTACAAGTTACAAGATTACAACCGAATATAGATATGTGCTAGAGTCCTATACAAGGAATACATACGGTTTAACAGCAAGCACTGTCATTGCTGGATAAATTGCAATCTTATCAATGACGACAATTATGATATGATACTAGTTGATTGATATACACATGAGGATCTTCACATATTGGCACACATACAACCAAATTGGTGAGGAATTCATGGAAAAAAGATTTGAAGGTTGGATTAGCACAAGCAAAGGGCGGATGAGTTGTACGAACCTATTTTGAGACAACCTGGCTAGCTTCATCATTGGAGGAGGTTGGAGCGTCCACATATTTTGTCGTCTCCCAGTTGGTAGTTGGAGATCAAGACTTGTTTTTTATTTTAAAAATGTTTGTGTAATCCATATTGATGTGAACTGAGGAGTATATGATTTTTGCGCTGAGTGCATCACTACAGAAAGCGGCCCTTCGCCGACGGTATAGTGTTTTGTCGGCGCCCAAGCAAACGGCTCTCGGCAAATATTTTCTTCGCCGACGGTTGCTCTCGCCAACACCAAAACCTCGGCGAAGGCTCCTTCGCCAAGAACCCATACTCGGAGAAGCAGCACCCTCAGCAAAGCTGATATTTTCCGACCGTCAGCTGTCGGCAAAGCGTGCGTTCTCGGCACAGACGGCGCCCAAAGTGACGCCGTCGACTACGTTTACTTTGCCGACGGCTCGGCGTTAGCCCCTCGGCAAAAGCATGCGCTCTTTGCCGAGGGCAGCGCCTATGAGCTCTCAGCGTAGTTTTTTTTGCAAACCATCCAAAGGCGCCACGTGTCCCCATGCTTTGCCGAGAGGCGAGCACTCGTTGCTCGGCAAAGTCTCCGTGGCCGTTGGCAAAGGAGGAAACTTTGCCGAGAGCTGCGGATCTAGCCCTCGACAATTTTTTTGTATTTTTAGGTTTTCCCTCCCAACCCGCCACGTGTCCAATGTTCGCCGAGATTTTGTCTTTGCCGAGCCCGTGTACCCAACGCTCGGCAAAAATACGCTTTGCCAAGAGCCCATTACCCAGCTCTCGGTAAAGCAATTTTTTTTGATTTTGCCATCGCAACTTTTTCTCGTAGCTTACCTACAAAGTACATGGAGCTCGTTGTTCAGGTTTGCAATTTTTTCAAACTTTTACTATATTTCATGAATTTTCATGTATTATTTGAATTTCTTTTCAAAACTCAAATTTGAACTACAAGTGATTCGAATAATGGATCTAAATGATTGGTAAAATGATATACTATGCATAGTGTGTTAGTACAGTGAGTCGGTACTTTAGCTTGCAAAAAAATTTGAAGGACGGTAAAAGCATTGCTGCTATTTCTATTTGACGAATAAAGAAAAAGACGGCAAGCGCCCGCCTAGTTTTTTTGGATGAAAACGGGCCAAAACCATACAACCGAGGAGAGCCACGCTCATCCTACCCACTTTGATACAACTCCACCACAACTAGCAACTCAACTTGGTCAAAACGACACTTATAAAGGAACTCAACACAACAAACAACTCGGATGGGAGGAAATAAACATGACGCTCCGCTCGGTTGGATTGAGTTCATCAACACGAGCCTCCATCCACAATGGCCGCTCGGTCGGATTGAGACGTCGACACGAGCCACCACGCAAAAGGAACCAAGAAAAAACAAACGGACGCCACACTACACCACCATCACCACCTGGGAGAGGAGCCGAAAGCAAGCTGTCGAAACTGCGCCGTCGTCACCAACGTTGTACCACGCCAAAAGCCGCGGCCGCTGCAAGTCCGAGCAGCTACCTAAAACTCCTCCACCGCAGGACTATCCCCCTCAAGCTGCACACCCACAATCGTCGATCCCCCTGCTCCAGTGTTGCGTCAGCAGAAATTCCTTTCGTGGCACCATTGAATACCACTGATCCCGGCTACTCTGCATGGGGCCTTGCCTCACTCCACTACCCAGGACTCGGATATCTGAAACCGCCCGAGAACAACACTTCCACCCAGCCGGCACCAAGATCACCACCACCATGCGTGCCAACTCAAGATCTCCAAAGCACCTATGGGCCCTCTCGCACCTCCCCGCCAACATGGACCAATTCCACCACCACAGCCACAACGCATAGGCAACAGCACCGGCCGACCACCACCCCTGCCACAAGCCGAGATGGGTCTCCATATGCGGCGCCTCCAAGGAGGGTACGACGCCAATGGCGCCGCCGTCGCATGTCCATAGAGATTTGGGTTTTCACCCCGAGAATCCCATCTTAAGGACATGGTTGCCCTCAATGGTGCCCCAACGGGAGAATGATGACCCAAGGCCGTCGCCACCATTGCCACCGATAAAATGGCGGGGAAGGCTTTTCGCCCGTCGCACCATGCTCGCCGCACACTCGGCCATGCCGAAGCACACTCCCCGACAAAACCACAATGCCACAACCGGAAAAGGCACGACACCGCCAGAGGCACCACCCGGCACCACTAGCAAGCACCTCGCCGGCCCCTGGCCCCACCACCATGGCAGCGCCGCACCAACATCGACGCCACGAAGGGGAAGAGGAGCACCAGCCAACATACCGCAGAACCGTCTCCCTCCGCCACGCACGTCCTCCAAGAAGACGCCTGTAGTCGCCGGTGGCCGCCACCGCCGGCCGGGTTCAAGGCACCATGCCGCAAAGAACAACCAAAGTCCGGAGGGGATGGATGGCATAGATGAAGATCGCCCCAACGCCAAAGGTCCCCAGCCACCACCACACCGAGCCGCCTCCTCACCTTCTTGCCAACCACCAGCGCCACAACTCCACCAATGCAGACACCGCCACCACCACCGGCTATCTGGCACCACGCCGCTGCTGCACCACCACACCACCAGCACAACCCATTCCGGCCTCCCTGTAGCTAGAAGCCGACTCCGCCCTCCCGCCTCCCGAGAACAGGAGACGCCGGAGCAGGCCACCTTTGAAGACACCGCGCCCGACGCACAACCTTCTCGTCGCCCTCCACTCCACCCACCCTCTTCCGTGCAGATCCGGTGCCGCCCCCGCCGGATCCTGCCCGAGGGCACCGGATCCGCCACCAAACGCCGCCGTTGTCGCCATGGCCGGCGGATCCGCCATGGCTGCTGGCTCCGAACCCCGCTCGGGATGGAAAAACCACAGCCGCCGCCGGGCGGGAGGCCCCTCGCCGCCACCGCCCTAGGGGCCGACGCTGCGGCCCGGCCGACCTCCCGGTGGCGGCGAGGGCAGGGATATATGGAGGGGATGTGTGGCGGCGGCGGTGAGGTGCGCTATCTGCCCGAGTCGCCAAGCGGAGCGACGCGAGTGATTTGTTTGTTTTCTCACTTTAGCTTGCAAATACTAGTGTGTATTAAGGGAAGGAATATGACCCTGTTTGGTTCAATAGTTCATGACTTTTTTGTCCTAGGGACATTTCAAAAAAAAGACTCTCAATGTTTGGTAAAAGAAGCTATAGCAGCCAACGGGTTGAAAAAGGACAGATCTGACCCTATAGGTATCACAACCATGCATGCATATACTTGTCCATTTGGTTTGGCTATAGTACACCCCAACAATTATTATATCAATTTTTTAGATCCGAGAAGAGAGAAGGTGGGGAAATGTTGTTTTAGTCCTCTATTAATCTGGGATCTCTGCTCTATATTTTCTTCCTCACACACATGAACAGCTCGGTGAAGGAGGCTGCTTACCGCAAGGCGTGGTAGCTATGCTGCATTGGAGTCAGCCATAACAACAGGGTGAGAGAGTTGGCAATGGATGTCCTCCCATTGCCCCAGCTTTCGGCGGCTCACCTTGATTATATGGATCCTGCACTCGCCGCTTGCGGATCTCGTGGCTCGCCCATGGCTTCCACTCAAATAACCTTGCTATAGCTGGAGCATCAATTTATTACACAAAAGATTGGTTGTCACATGAGTAATAATTGGCTCCGTTAATTATGCATGTACTCCAGGTGCATGTAATCAAATACAGCAGCCAACATGCAGCCTTGTGGATGTGAATTGGACAAATAGAGAAAAGATGCTGATCGAGTTGATATAAAAGGATGTCACTTTAATCCTCAAATGATATGTAATTTTGGATGGGGAGAGAATCCATAATAAAGAACAAACTTATAGGAGGCAGTTGGTGCAAGTCCAAATGGAACAAAAAGAAACACATAACTTGCACCAACATCACACAGATACTATATGTATATCCAAACGGATCTCGCATGATTCTTCCTTTAGGTAGTTTATTTAGCAACGTTGCTGACCCACGGTCATCTTATTGAACCAAACCAGCGTGCCCCTGAGAAAGGCGGGATGATGCTCGCCGGGCCGGATCCGCTACCTCATGACGCCTGGCGCGCCTCCTCACGTAGTCGCGTTGGCGTGGCCCCTCCTCGTGTCGCGGATCCTGCCCGCCGGTGCCGCCCCGCCTTGATCCGCCGCCGCTCCCGCCGCCCGTCGGCGGTGCTCCCGCCGTGGATCCTCCGTCGGCCGCCGCCTCCCGCATTGGATCCGCCCCGTCGGTCGCAGCGCTTGGAGGAGGAAGGAGGGACGGGTGGCCGTGCACCGCGCGGGGGGAGGAGGGGGCGGCGATCGCACTTGGTGGGAGGGGCAGCGCCGCACTTGGGAGGGACGGGCGCGGCGCCGCGTGGAGAACGAGTGCGGCTCTCGCGCGTGGAGGAGAGCTATCGGTCATGAGAGTGCAGAGAGAGAGGTTGAGGTTGAGAATTAGTGACCCTAACCCTAACTTTGTTGTATTTATATTGAAGCGATTATCGGGCCTCCCCCGGGCCTGTTGGGCCTCATTCTTTTCGTGGCGGGCCTTTAACATTGCCCGTCATGGAAAATCAATTTCCGTGGCGGGCAATATAAAAACGCCCGCCACGCTTATTGCCGACCCACAGAAAATCGATTTTCTGTGGTGGACAATAGTGCCCGCCACGGAAAATAAAAAATGTCCACCACGTTAATCGGGGCATTGACTGCGGCGGACAAAACATATGTCCGCCACTGCATCGGGGCATTAACCGCGGCGGACAAAGAATGTGTCCACAACGGTTAAGTTTGGGCAGTGTTTTGCAAAATGATTTCTGTAGTAGTGTGTGTATATCTGTCTGCTTCACACAGAGCTACAGATCATATATATATACATACACAGTTTCGATATGAGTGCAACTTTGGCATATCCATGACTTGACTGAAATTGTGTCCATGCAGCGATGACCATATGGATCGGAGCAGCAGGCTGCGCTGGTGTGCACAATGTGTCTATTGATGATGCGCAGCAAGGATAGAGGAGAAGATGATGAAGACTAAATAAAATAGTAAGCCGCCTTCATTATTTGGAGCAGTGGTTTGGATGTCCCAGTCATCTTTTTTGAAGATTAGCACCATGCCACGCCTGAATGGTGACAACTACATGTACCACCGGGCCTGTTCCCACATTTTTCATACATTTTCTACACGCTGGCGGAGCCAGGAATTTTTAGTTGGGTATTCCTAATTAACTTAAAAGATGTAATGACAAAATTCTATGAGATAAATTTATGTGAGTACAAATTAATGATTCACATTATAGATATCACCACACACTAATTGGTTTGTTCTTCAATTTCAAAACTATATTAGAATCTACATGAAAACACTTGGGGGCATCAAGAAGCCCAAGTCTAGTGTTGCCCAGGTTTAAAACTACGTATAGTAGCCATCAAACAGTTAGACAAGAAGCCCAAGTATATGCTGGTATTTTTCCTGTCAGTATACCAATAGAGAAATGATCAATTCCCATTTCCATGCCGGTATTTCGTAACTTCCTATCGGTTTTTTACCGTAGGGGGAATTCCTATCTCCATGTCGGTTTTGATCAACAGGGTAATTAATTTTACGTGTGTAGTGGCAACATATTTGATATATTCAACTAATAATCAATCACTACTACAAAAGGTTACTAAGAGAACGCCGGCCGTTTACATTAGGGCGGGTTCATTTTTCGAGCCGCCCCTATAGTGAGACACCATACGAGCCGCCCCTATAGTGACCACATTAGGGGCGGCCTGGTGTTACGAGCCGCCCCTACTATTACTAGGGCGTTCAATCACGAGCCGCCCCTAATGCGGTCCCACAGTAGGGCGGCTCTATATTGAGGCGCTCCTACGCTGGGACTCGAATTTTGAAACGAGGCACTAAAAATTAAAAATTCGTAAACGACCTCGGATGGAAAAACTTCCTACATATGAAATGTAGATCTCGAAAAGTTATGAAACTTTGTAGTTGACAACTTTTACTTTGAAATCATCTAGGCATGCAAAAGTCGTGTTGAAATGTCTCAAATTTGAAATTCGAATTTCGTAAACGACCTCGGATGGAAAAAACTTCCTACATATGAAATGTAGATCTCGAAAAGTTATGAATTTTTATAGTTGACCACTTTTTACTTTGAAATCATCTGGGCATGCAAAAGTTGTGTTGAAATGTCTCAAATTTGAAATTCAAATTTCAGAAACGACCGGATGAAAAAAACTTCCTACATATGAAATGTAGTTCTCGAAAAGTTATGAAACTTTGTAGTTGACCACTTTTACTTTGAATCCATTTAGGGTCTCAAATGGTCAATTTACACTCGGATTTGTATAATATATGGGGACGCGAAATGGGATATGGACACATATGAGTGTGTAGCGCAGTGGTAGGGAGGGGTCGTCGCGCAAGCACGAGGTCGCGGGTTCGAATCCCGCCGCCACAGAAGCGCGCGATTTTGAAAAAAAAATGCGCGACTTGCTGGCCTGTTCCCACATTTTACACATCGGAGCAGCAGGCTGCGCTGGTGAGCACAGTGTGTCTATTGATGATGCGCAGCAAGGATATAGAGGAGAAGACGATAAAGACTATATAGTAAATAAAATAGTAAGCCGCCTCATTTGGAGCAGTGGTTTGATGTCCCATGTCATCTTTTTTGAGGATTGGCACCATGCCACGCCTGAATGGTGACACCTGGCCTGTTCCCACATTTTCAATACATTTTCTACACGGTGGCGCAGCCAGGAATTTTAGTTGGATATTTCTAATTAATTAACTTAAAAGATGTAATGACAAAATTATATGAGATAAATGTGGGTACAAATTAATGATTCACATTATAGATATCACCACACACTAATTGGCTTGTTCTTCAATTTCAAAATTCTATTAGAATCTACATGAAGACACTTGGGGGCATCAAGAGGCCCAAGTCTAGTGTTGCCCATGTTAAAACTTCGTATAGTAGTCATCAAGCAGTTAGACAAGAAGCCCAAGTATATACTGGTATTTTTCCTGCCAATAGAGAAATCAGAAATGATCAATTCCCATTTCCATGCCGGTAACTTCCTATCGGTTTTTTTTACCGTAAGGGAATTCCTATCTCCATGTCAGAACATATTTGATATATTTGACTAAGAATCAATGTCCTTCGCTATCCAAGGCTCTATCTTTGATCTCTATGGAAGATCTCAAAGTAGAGTTAAAAAGCCACCCCATTGGTGGTTGTCACGATAAACAACACAATGGATATGATACTCACAAGATTCCCTTCCAGCTATCACGAGAACTTAGCTTAAGCTTGTTTCAACGTCAAAATCCATGGCATGTAGCGATGGAGTACTACACACTTCACTACTTAATTGATGGTCAGCATACATAGGCACTGACGGGGTTTGTTTGGCACGACTTCTTGTCTATTCGATCGGCTACGACTACACCAGTAGCAACACTTTCACAAGAGTTGTTTCCCTCCTTGTAAATTGAATACGAAACCTAAATAAAGGCAACGAGTATGGCTCCTAGCGCAGAGCCTGAGCAAATAGCCCGGACAGATGGGGTCAATAGAAAAAAATCAACACTGAATTTTGCAGCCTTGAGCCAGTTCTATCTATGCTAATCTATATAAAAGGGAAACACTACACAAATTAAGCACAAAAATATTAAACGTAGTCAGTAAAGACTAAAGAGCAAGTTAAAACAGGTTAAACTAGGAGACAAGAACAATAATACAATTATTTTTTTTTTTTTGAAAGCTGCCAGGAGCACTGGCCCGTCATGTAAGAGAGAGGAGTGGACACCCGTGACACGGGCTGCACCTAGCCCCAGCCAGGTACCCAACCGAGCCCCATAATACAATTATTTATAGCTGGTAATATGACACTAGCTCTAGTTTAACTATGTCAGTAGGCCCATGTGTTTCTGTCCTCACGCTCTAATCAGTCGTCTCTTGTAAGTCACCTTCATGCTGATTAGCCTATTCATCCATCTTGCCAAATGGAATAAAAAAATCCTCAGAGTACGTCGTAAGAGACAAAAAATTTTGAGCAGGATTTCATGGATATACTCAAGAAATTTATAATAGAAACCGTGCAACATGCAGAGCCAATCATGACTATCAGTAAAAGTTAGCCCCACCAGTCACCACTAAAGGGGAAGCCATGATCTTGTTCTTGAAGACTGCATCCTTCCTGGACTTGGATAATGTCCATAGAGCACCTGTGCATACACAAAAAAGTTACATTTCTCGACTGACCTCTAATATGATTCAACACCTCAACAAACAGTACAACATCTAGGCTTGTGGTGCATACGGACCACCCCAGCCTATATATTTTTTCCAGAACGTGTGCTGCACAAGTTTAATTAAGAAAAAGTAAGAAGTTTTACGCACCGAACTACACATCATGGCCAGGTGTCATGAGCAAATGGGTTGAACACAAACACATGGCACCTCAGGAAGGTGGAACACACGCTGTTGTAACTAACTAAGACAGCAGCAAACAGGTCAGCAAAACATTCAGCCACAACAACCCATCACCAACTTGAAATCATGGTGGTATGATCTTCTCAAATCAAGTGATCACTTACACTACATGGAAGATCTGGAAGGAACGATGTCGCCGAGTCTATGACAACAAGGCGATGCTGGAAACACAACTCGCCACCCTGATCAGGTAGGACGTGGTGACGTTCAGGAACGCTATGGAGACAAATGCACAGCTAGCAGGCTAGGATGCTGTTCAGTTTTTATGTACAGTGTGTTTTTTTGTCTTCTATGTTTTTCTTTCTGTCTTGGCAGTTTTCGCTGAGATAAGTTTGTAAATGTTCCTCTCCAAATCTATAATGAAAAGGCAGAGCACCTGTTGTTCCCCGTTCAAAAAAAAAAGTAAACTAAGAAACTAAAAGTGCGACCAAGGAGCTTTTGCAACGCTTCAATATGAATCTATCGGAATATATATTGAACTTGCGGATATGTTAGGCAAATCCCCCTCAACATATTGCTTATCTTTCTGTATCTTGAATGTGTATTCTCTAGCTTTCTTGTCTGAGGAAAAGGTTTATTTTTGTATGCAAGGCAAGAACGAAACCTGACAGATGTTCATTTTTATGCTGCATATATGCCTGACAAAAGCGATCTTATACTGTGAAACGCTTTTCTCATCCTTATCAACCCAGTTGCTTGCATGGACACACGACCAGTAGGAACTTGAAGCCACCAAACATGGGAAAAGCATGTGAAGAAAGGGCCGGAGAAAGTCCTATCACGGCTGCCGGCGTATGACTAGAAAGAGAGAAATTATAACACGTCATACAGAAAACGTGAAGCTGCATGCTAAGACAAAACTTGGCATTTTTCACCAATCTACTCTCTTGTGAATATAAATAGATTGCCAGACCCTGTGGATCCACAGCAGAATTCAAGATCCAAGAAACACACCTACACGGCTACACCTATATACAGAAGCGAGCATCAGAGCACTGCTTCCTTGGATTCTCTTCTAGTCTATCAACTAAAACGATCTCTTATCCGGTGAAGTTTCAGACAGATGGAGAGCAACGGCACGGCCAACGGCGCCACCGTGCCGCAGCCACCGCCGTCGATGGGGAAGCTCATCACGATTCTCAGCATCGACGGCGGCGGCATCCGCGGCTTGATCCCGGCGACCATCATCTCATACCTGGAGGCCAAGCTGCAGGAGCTGGACGGCCCCGATGCTCGGATTGCCGACTACTTCGACGTGATCGCCGGGACGAGCACCGGCGCCCTGCTCACGTCGATGCTGGCGGCGCCGGACGACAACAACCGGCCGCTGTTCGCCGCCAAGGACCTCACCACGTTCTACCTCGACAACGGGCCCAAGATCTTCCCACAGAAAAAGTATAGAAACACCGTTCTGATCATCGATCTGTTCTTCCTCCCATTGTTGGTGGCTGTCACTTTCATTCATGCACCTGTTCCTCCTGTCCCTTACAACAAGCATAGCACCAACCACCATGTCTTCATTCCTACCTAACGGGACACACAAATTTGTACTGTGTGGCGATGGTGGGTGATGCACTGCAGGGCCGGGTTGCTGACGCCGGTGAGGAACCTGCTGGGTCTGGTGAGGGGTCCCAAGTACGACGGCGTGTTCCTGCACGACAAGATCAAGAGCCTAACGCACGACGTCAAGGTGGCGGACACGGTGACCAACATCATCGTGCCGGCGTTCGACGTCAAGTACCTGCAGCCCATCATCTTCTCCACGTACGAGGCCAAGAACGACGTCCTCAAGAACGCGCACCTCTCCGACATCTGCATCAGCACGTCGGCGGCGCCGACCTACTTCCCGGCGCACTTCTTCAGGACCGAGGCCACCGACGGCAGGTCCCGGGAGTACCACCTCGTCGACGGCGGCGTCGCGGCCAATAACCCCACCATGGTCGCCATGTCCATGCTCACCAAGGAGGTGCTCCGACGGAACCCGGACTTCAACGCCGGCAGACCCACCGAGTACACGAACTACCTCATCATCTCTGTTGGGACTGGGACGGCTAAACAGGCCGAGAAGTACACCGCGCCGCAGTGCGCGAAATGGGGCCTCATTCAGTGGCTCTACAATGGTGGATTCACTCCGATCATCGACATCTTCTCACATGCGAGTTCAGACATGGTTGACATCCATGCGGCCGTGCTGTTTCAGGCCCTCCACTGTGAGAAGAACTACCTTCGTATTCAGGTATATTTTTTTTGTAGGATATACTAATTAAAGCATAAGAATGTTCTTCATATAAAATCGATGATCCATCATCGATGCTACTGGACGAATAATGTATGCAGGATGATACTTTGACTGGGAACACATCGTCAGTGGACATCGCAACCAAGGAGAACATGGAGTCTCTGATCGGGATTGGCCAGGAACTGCTCAAGAAGCCAGTGGCGAGTCAACATCGACACCGGGGTGTACGAGTCCTGCAGCGGTGAGGGCACAAATGCAGACGCGCTAGCGCACTTCGCAAAGAAACTTTCTGACGAGCGCAAGCTACGCAAGAGCCATCTCTAGACTTCTACGAGCTAGTAGCTCTCAGTTACAGCTTGGCTGTCGCTTGCCAGCAAATTCAGCACAAGGATCTGCAGATGATTGAAGGGCGTGGTCATATGTACCTAGACTAAGTACCAATGTGCCTCTGATAGATGCGTGGAGGTGGAGCTAGTCATTTATTTGTAATAATTATTAGTCGAGCAACATACATATATATAGACCAATAAACATGTAAATTCTATCGTTTGTTTCTCTACTATATCTCATAAGAATCATTTCGTCCTGATATGAGGTTGTTTAATAAGTCTAATAATCCACGTGATGCAAGCACCGTCATTTCTGGATATATTGCAATATTATCAGCGTGTCAACAATAATGACATCACACTAGTTGACTGATATATATATATACACAAGAGGATCTTCACATGTTGGCACACGTACAACCAAATTGGTATCGAATTTCATGGAAAAAAGATTTGAAGGCTAGGTTGGCAAAGGGCGGATGAGTAGTACGAACGTATCTTGGGACAACCTGGCTTCATCATTGGAGGAGGTTGGAGCGTCCACATATTTTGTCGTCGCCCAGTTTGAGATCAAGACTGTTTCAGTTTTGGAAATCTTGGTGTAATCTATATTGTGGCAGTACAGTGAGTCAGTGCTTTAGCTTGCAAATACTGGTATGTATTAAGGGAAGGGAATAAGCTCTTGCCCCCGGAATGGGTGATCCAAAGAAAAAATTCCTGTTTTCGCCATGATCGTCATAAGACAATCTGTCTTTTCGTGTAGCTGAAATCTTTCATTTCCATACTAATAACTTTTAACACCGATTTTGAATTTTAACTTTGAAAACAAAGTACACTATGGATGCAGCTAGCAACACGGCGATTTTTTAATAATTGTCTTGTTTTTGTCCGAATATTAAGGGCATATTGGTAGTCTTAAATAATGCCTGCACACGAGTCACACGGCCATTTTATAATCAAACCTCTTGATGTGCGGTTGATCAAAAGAATCATTTCGTTCTGATCTGCAGTTGATTAGTCTAATGATCCGCGTGATGCAAGCGCCATCTTTTTCTGGATTGCAATCCTGTGATCGACGACGACGACATTCATATGATACTAGTTGATAGATAATATATATGGAACTTGCCATGTTGCTTCTGAATAGATACGTTGCACATACAATCAAAATAGTGTTACATTCCCTACCAGAAAGATTTGTAGGTTGGACTGGCATTCTGACAATCTAATAGATAAAAGCTACTGCGCGTGACTTGCAAAGGGCGGATGAGTTGCACGAACCGCGTTTTGAGGCATCTGCAGGCTTCATTGGAGGTTGGAGCGTTTTTTTTTTTTTTTTTTTTTTTTTTTTTTTTTGGATGAGTTATGTCACACCCCACCACAGGGGGCCCAAAGGGCCGGGCACAGGCGCCCAGGGCAGGCCCAGCGGCCACCACCGCCGCCGTCGTCCTTCGCTTCGCCGCTAACCAATTGTTATTTAGGAAATAAAATAGAAATAGATAAGTAAATAAATTAGATTTATTTCTTGTGTAAGTTTTCCACGGACTATAAATACAAGGTGTAATCATTTTGGATTAATCAAAAATAATTAAAGGAGTAACACCCGAAAGCTCCAGTCTTCTGCTCCCTAACCCTAGCTCCGCGTGCCCGATCGCCGCCGCCCCCACCGCTCCACTCGCCGCCGCCCACGCCGCACGATCGTCGGAATCCGTCCGGACTGTGACACTTGGTATTCGGAGACCACTCGATTCCTCGGCCCTCACCACCGCTCTCAAGATCCGATGGCGGTGCATGGACAATCGCGCTCATGGCGGAGCTCAGCGCCGACATCGAGGAGTACGAGAAGATGATGATAGCACGCTGGGAGAAACAACAGGCTTCCATGGAAGCCGCCAATAGCGACGATGCTCCTGCGAGCATCAGCGCCATCAATGACGAACCAGTGGCCACTCACAACAGCAACACTACAACACGCGGCTATGATGTCCGACGTACGCGCCGCGACGCTCCAACGGGCGCCCCCTACGTCACCCCTAGGGACGCCCCACCGCCCATGTCCGGATCAGATCAGATCTAGAGGCCACCGGCGATGTCCACCAACCGCCGACGAAAAGCCTAACCAACCAGGCCAATGTCTAGCAGCAACAAGGATGACGCAACCGAGCTCCACGAGACCGGGGAAAGTCAGGCTCATCCATCGTGGAGCCTATACCACCCTCGACAACCCCACAACGACGTCGCCTGATGTCGCAACAACGTCGCCGACATCTGCGCCGACCAGCTCAAGAAGAAGCTGGCACCTGCCCCCAATAGCTCCGCAAACTTCAGTCACGCTGACCTCATGGAAAGATGGGATGCGTGCAAGAGAACGACATCGAGAACACCCTCGGCCATCAGCATCTAGAACAGCGACAAGAGATGGAACGCACACAAAAAAAGGTAACCAGCCCAACTTCACTACCTTCGTCTCAGATCTTCACAAACATCAAGCAGAGGAACATCCATCCATCATCATCCAGCAAACATTGGGACCTACGCAAGTGACAATGTGAACCGCCCGCAGCTACGACACCGGCAATGGTCCAGGTACCGTCTACACCTCCAGCAGCTAGCGACCAGGCCAGGCCGGCAAGTGTGGACACTGACATCGCTGACATCAACCCCGATGCCCTGGACGCCGCCGCCGCCATGCATACCAATGGCGCCAACGTCCACGCAGATCAGGCAATCATCCACTCCGCATTCAACAGGCAAGTTTATCCCGACCACAATAAAGCAACCACCCCAACATCATGATGACGCCGCCGACGCCGCCGACAACGGTGTCAACCTTGACGCCACCGGGAGCGCCAACAACATCCTCAACATCGAGCGCGCCACCACTATCACCAAGGAGGCTACAGATCCATTTGCAAAGCACCTCTAGACCTGGCGAGCAACCCCTCATGTTGAGCAGGTCACCCTGCAACCACGCCAACGATGGAGCACCTGGCGCAAATGATCTTCAATGTCATCCCTACCGACAATCTGGCACTACCACGATAGGCTGACGCCCCGTACAACTACGTCTTCGCTTGCGAGTTCGCCAATGGACTCCACACTACACCAAGGGACATGTTACAATGGGAGACACCCTGCATGATGGACACAACAATTCAACTCGCTTGTCTCCTCGACGCCTAACCGCCACGCGTTAAAGACGCCAAAGAACGGTGATGACCACGACTCTATCGACAACTCAGCTATGACGGCCGGGATGACTCAAGGACCGATCCAACCAGCTCCTTCGAGGCTTCGATCTTCAATGACATCGACGCCAAGCACGTCTACTCTCTCAACAAGCTTTGGGCTATGGTGTAACAGGAGACGCCCTACACTCAGGGCATGGTTATACGACTCAGCCCACCAGTTCAACACCAACGTCTCCTACGAAATCTCCAACAAGCTCCGACTTATGAGCTCCGCTGACGACAACAAGAGGTACATGCTATTACACCGACCTTTTATGACATCCACCTCATCGCTACCTCAAAGGCTCTCATGAAGCCTCGCCTCGCTACACCGACCGACCATGAGCTACATGGCATTGCCAGAACCATCAAGCTCCGTGTGAAGCAATCGCTTGGAAGCTATTCAAGAGCATTGGCAACAACGACCAATACTACGCCATAGAATTGTCAACGGTGTTGTGGGATGTTCTCCAACCGGGTGAGATACCTCCACATACTCTTTCGGATAGCTTTCACCCCCCGACGTCCTCGCCCGGTGCAAACCTTCCCGGTGAGCATCTTGCTTCTGGAAGAGCTACCACCTATCTTCTTGCAATCAATGCCGGTCTTGTTCTTTGATGACAATGATCCTATGCATGGCACCAACTTGGAGGCAACACGACGTGCATGTCCCACCTTGGATGGGCCATAACTGTTACTTTTGGGGATTCTTCGAGATATGCTACAACGTCAACAATCAGGTAGAACGCGGCAAAGAGGGACGTCTTTGCCCGGGAAAAGGGAGGAGATGTCACACCCCACCATAAGAGGCCCAATGGGTCGGGCGCACGCACCTGAGCCAGGCCCAGCCGCCGCCGCCGCCATCGCCGTCCTTCGCTTCTCCGCTAAGCAATTGTTATTTAAGGAATAAAAAAATAGACTAGGAAATAAGTTAGATTTACTTCTTGTGCAAGTAATCAGAAAATAATTAAAGGGGTAACACCCTAAAGCTCCGGCTTTTACGCTCCCTAACCCTAGCTCCGTGCGCCCGGCCCGCCGCCGCCGCCCCCCCCACCCCAACGCGCCACACGCACTGCCGCCCAGGGCCCCAGCGCTCCACCACCGCCCTCGCCGGCGATCACGCCACACGTCGCCGAAGTCCGGACTGTCACAAGTTAGCTTGTGCTTGTTTTATCTTGTTTCATCTTATCTCTCTTATAGAATATTGTTTAAACAGCCCCAGCCAAACAGGCTTCTCTCCCAGTTTCAGATCAAGACGCTGTTTTTTTTTTTTTTATTTTGGAAATGTTGGTGTAATCTATATTGATGACTGGTAGAATTTGTAAATTTGTGCTGAGCGTGTTGTGACCGTGAATCAGCACCCACTTATCTTGAATAAAGTTGGTGTATATATTAACGGCATCACTGGAATGGAGATGATCCAAAAAATTACCACACGGCAGGGACTTACTCAGATTGGATATCCTGAGAATAAAAGATCATAGTTTTGTTTTGAAATGATTATGAGAAAAGAGAGTGGGAATTGCACATAACCCGTGAAAAATCATACATAATATAGAGTTTTTAGGGGTCGCACCCCCCCCCCACCCCCCTCAAGGCGACTCGAGCCAACCCTAGCGCCGCCACTGAGCCGCGACCCCATCCCACATGCACCGCCGCCGCCTGAGGCCGCCGGGAATCTGTGCGGGCCTTGAGGAAGGCGGTGGTGGGGTTCTCCCCGGGAGGCTCGGATCTCACGTGGGCGGTCAGGTCTTCGAGGGCGAGGCAGCCACGGCCTGCGCGGACCTGGGCGTGGTGCGATGGCTTGGGGCAGCAAAGACTGGCAAGATGGGCGAGTGGCGGCATCTTCGCGGCGGGCGGCGGGATGGTAGGCTTCGGCGAATCCGACAGCCCGGGCTGAGTGCCGGCGGCACCCTTTTTGGGCTGGTCGGCGGCCTGCGCTGCTGGTGCCCGCCTCGGCCTGCGATCTCTCGGTGGCGGCCGGGAGGTCGCTGCTGCCTTGCCTTGGGCCAGTGGCCGAGGGCGACGCCGAAGGTGCCCCGGGATGGCGGCGAGGTGCTGAGGAACTCCGCGGGGTCCATCCTTGGTGGTCGTGGAAGGTGTGTGCGGAGGAGCACAGGTGGAGGAGTCCCGGCGAACTGACGTTATGAGGATGGATCTAAGGCGCCGAGGCATGCGTGGCCTCGCGGGCGGCGGCCGCCCAACACCGCTCCCGACGATGGGCTGTATCGAGTTCTAGGGCCCAGGTGCGCACACGGCGCTTGGATGATGGTGGTGCACTTCCCAAGATCTCCATTTTTATGGATCGGCGGCTAATTTTCCTCGATGGTTTTAGGCTTTTAGGCTTAACAACATGGATTTTGGTGGGATAGTTGCTGTGTTGAGACGACGGTGACGCTGCGGGTGCCACTTCTTCGTTGGAGGTGTCGTCACTTCTCTCCAGCTCAAGGCGCCACGAGATCTTTCGGGATGAAAATCCAATACCGATATTCTGGTCGGGCGGCGATGGCATCTTCGCATGTTATGTTCTTGATGGAGACGCCGCTTTAGGAAGATCCTTCCCTGGTTTAGAGTTGGTGCCCGCTTTTTATTCCCTCGATTCTTGTGTTGTTGCCATTCATTTAGCGGTGTATTCTCGTCTTGTTGACGAAATGCAAGTAGGTGATTATTTTCTTTGTTTTGTGGCCCATGGCCTCTTCTTTGTAATAATTGGCCTGATTCTACCTATTGGTTGATGAAGCTGGGTATGAAACACACTATCCATTATCTAAAAAAAATATAGAGTTTTTAGGAAATACCTTGACCAGTACAGACTATGGTAGGATGAGAAATGCCGAGCCTACTAAAGAAAAGACCCAAGCCGGACAATTGGGTGCATCAAATACTTGGAAAACAAGATATCGACAAGATAAGCTCAAAAGCCAAATAATTCAACATGATCCATTTGGATCCAATGAGATTCCTTATAACAAACTAGGAAATTGTATATGTTGATTAATCATCATTCATTCCGTAATCTCTACACCCAACCTTCCACCGACTATAAGGGGAGAAATCGGTGGCCCAGGTGCCATTTAGGCATCCGATACCATTGAATGCTCCATAATCCACTACTACTTATTTCTTTTACCGTGGTGGCTATTTAACATTTACCATGACGGTATTCAAAACCCTCACCAACAAAAAGCCACAATTAATCACTACTGGAATCCTCATGTTTCCCTAGAGCCAAAACCCTAGGGACATGCTTGAAAAACCCTAGGGAAACAATTTCCCAAGGAAATTTGGTAGGAAGAAGGTTCTAGGGATAATTTCGATGGGAAATGGCAAGTGTTGTACGGTTTTGACTGAATACCCTAAAGAAAAATTTTCCCTAGAAAATTAGAAGCCTTAGGGAACTTGTCCGAAACAATAAAAAAAATAGGCCCCACACCGTGGGTGCTCGGTCCAGGCCTCGGGACCATGCCACCATGGCGAGCTCCACCCTCGGGCAAACATGCCCGGCAAGCTCCGCCCCGGCCCTAAGCACCGCGTATTCCCAACGAGCTCCTCAGTATCTCCCAATGAGCTCCGTCGTGGCCCGGCTCCGCGTGCAAAGCATCTGCTGGACCTATCTCCCGACAAGCTCCACCGTAGCCGGCTCCACCACGTGCTCGGCCCCGGCCACCAACGCCGTGCGAGTCCGGGCGAGCTTCCTGCCCAGCGACGCGCGGGCCTTGGCCCCGGCTCCATGTGACGGGGTGTCGACCGGTGAGCTCCACCCCTAGCAGCAAGCGTCGCGTGAAACACGGGCTGAGCTCCCCGCCCAGGCGGCCGAGCGGCCTTGGGCCCCAGCCCGCTAGGAGCGCGCGCACCAGCGAGCTCCACCCGTTGCAACGCGTCGCGCGCGAGGCAAGTGAGCTCCACCACCAACCGCTGGTGTCACACGAACCTAGCGAGCTCCATCCTTCGGTGCCGGCACCGCATGAGGCGGCAGCTCGCCGCTGTAGACCCGGCGCCGTGCAAGCCCGGCGACCTCCATGCCCCAACCATGGGTGTCGTGATGAGGAGAGAGCTTCGCCACCAGCCACGGGCATCACGCGAGGCACGTGAGCTCCGCCCCCGGCACCGGCGCCGCATGAGCCCATTGTGGTCCACCCCACCGCGGGCACCACTCAATGCGGGCGTGCTCCCCCTCCCCGACCACGGGGCGCGCCCGATGATCCCCGACCCATGTGCCGCATCGGCCTTGGAGCTCCCAGGGCCCCCGTCGCCACTGCCAAGAGGATGAGGATGTGAGAGAAAGAGATAATGATGATGATGAGAGAGAAAGATATACGGATGAGGATACAAGAGAGGTCGGTGGTGGGGATGGATTTTGAAAGCGCCGTCCTTGGAGCTCCCTAGGGAAGCAATCTAGAATCCTAGGGAAATGGAAGTTACCCTACGAATTGGAAAGGAAACCCTAGGGAAGCCATATTTCCCTAGGAAATTTTAGAAAACCCTAACACTAAAAACCATAGGTAAACAAATGGATTCCAGTAGTGAATGATGGAACCGCCACGGTTAATCCGGAAAACAAATTGAGAAAAGCCGGATCTAGATCCACATGTGCCGCCGCGCGGATCTAGATCCGTAACCACGCCGCTGCCGTTGCGGATCGGGCGCCGCCACTAGGCCACCGTGCCGCCCGGCACCGCACCAAAAGGAGGAGAGGGACGGGATGGGGCGCCACCATTGAGCCACCACGCCGCCAGAGCCACACTTGAGGGAGGAGGGAATAGGATGGGGCACCGCCGTTGGGCCCATGGCCACCGCGCCGAAGGCACCGTAATCGAGCCCACATGGAGGTCCATGCACCGCCTACGGTTGGCTGGGCCACCGCAAGACGGTGCTCCACCTTGCGTCGTGAGGGAGATAGAGATGGAGGCGGGCTCATTGCACTAGCGCTGTGGGAGGGTGAGGGGAGGGAGGGCTTTAGGCTGAGAGAGAGGAGGGGTCAGATAGGGAAGGGAGGGTGTTGGGTAGTGAGTGAGAATTCAGAGAGGAAGCAGAGGCAGCTAAGGGAGAGGGAGAGAAGTGCTTGAGTTGAAACCCCAAGTCCTCGTATATATAGAGTGAGGGTTATCGAGCTGGTTGCCTGGCCTCATTAATCGTAGCAGTTTTGATAAAACTGCCATGGTTAATAGATTTTGCACGACGGTTTTTTAACCACCACGGTTAATAGATCTAGGTCGGCCGTTGCTACCTAGATCCGGCACGGGCCATACTCACACCTCACCGTCATCGGCCAGCGGTGCTCCCGTGATGTTCGGCCCCAAGACGACGGATCCGGGCGGTTCCGATCCTTATTGTGGCCAGCATTGGCCCGGATGTCATCGCCGGCATCTGTTGCCCGGGAGGACGCATCTTCACCGACCGGCGGGCCGATCTCTAGGTGAAAACCTTGCTTGGTTTCTCTGGGGCGGCGGTAGTGACAAAACATACGCCATTCAACTAACTGAAGGCGTCGTCGAATCCTCTATTCATCTACGATAGGCTAAGGTCGCAAGGCCTGCGTGCGCTTCTTCTAGCGATGTTGGCGTCTGCTTATGTCATTATCCTTCCTGAAGGCATCATTGGGACACTTGTACAACACACAGGTGGAGACCTAGTTGAGGATTTATGTGTTCGGTGTCAACAACAAGGGAAGGCGGTCAGGAGTATAATGTGAACACGACAATTGGAAGTCCTACCTGCTTGGAATTGGAGGGTGATGGTCTGGTGAGACCGTATGAAGTTGCGACCATGAAGTTGGTGAGAAGGCTGGGGTGGTAGGCATCCAAAGAGTTGGCGATGAAGCCAACTAGAGGTGTGGCCAGTAGATTTGCATTGCCGAGGTGACATGTGTAGTGAGGCGATGAGCGGTTCCGTTCAACGGCTACAAAGTGATGTTTTGACCGACGGCTGGAGTATGTGTGTAGCACTTGTACCTTCGATGAGGCAGCTAGGTCTTGTAAACTACGTTGTGCGCGCTTGGATCTCGGTTGGAGCTGACATAGTGTCGTGGGTTTGGACAGTGGTTGTTCTCTTTATCTTTTTATTTTTGTTCTTTTTGAGTTGATGTACTAAAGAAAAGTTATACATATTGGTTGTTGCAGAGGCTATAATATTAATATATTATTTTTTATAAAATCAGGAGAGATGAAGAAGACAATTGCAAGTTTGCAACTAGATTTTAAGTCTTGTGTTTCTGTCATCTTCTCAGTACCTCGTCTATCACATATGTAATTGTATAGGAAGACAATTGCAAGTTTGCAACTAGATTTTAAGTCTTGTGTTTCTGTCATCTTCTCAGTACCTCGTCTATCACATATGTAATTGTATAGGCCATCTAATTAACACTACTTTGGCCCTCAGCGCTGGATTTTCAGAAAAACACACACACACACACAAAGGACCTACTCATTGTCACTTCTCATATATTTTTGTTGTAATTCTTTTATTGTTTGGCTATATATTGTAAAGATCTTCTTTTAATTGTGTTATATAAAGTAAATCGATTTTGTCGAAGACCTCGTTGACCATTCTGCACATATAGTATACTAGTTAAATACCCGTGCGTTGCTACGGGATAACTAAATTTTATATAAAAAAAAATGGACCGCATGAGCCTATTTTCTTGAAATACGAACCTCGATGAATCTTTACCAAATAAACGAAAAATCTTGTGATTAAATTGTCATGGGCAATCTTTACCTAATAAACAAATTTGAGAAATAAAAATCGACACTGAAGCTCGATGGAGCCATGATAAGGAAACATGCAGTTAGCTCGTTATGCATACTTGGAGTAGGCTTTAGATAGCACACGTGTAATAATAAAGATTAAAAACGTAAAATAGGGACTTGGCAGCACCGATAACCACCATAATATGTCGTAACTGGACATTGTAAACAATACCAAGTGTAGCGAGGGATGTTGATTATTTGACATCAAACGTTTAGGATATACACCATGCACAAGTAGCTGCATATACAGACTGAGAATGTAAAATGTACAAATGATATGTACATATAACACCTCCGTGTAGAGTTTGATAAACAATTTGGAAGTACCTAGGAATATCAACAAATATGGCGTTAGTTAAATAATATTTGTCAATTACTTTTGTTAGTTCAAACTCTTTTTATAACTAAAAACAAAGCCACCATATCTATAAAAAAATGTACCCATTTCATAAGCAATGTTGATATCTGTCCCGGTCAAACCATCGTCAATATTAACAGGAACTCCAATGCTTGAAGGGACGAGTCCGTCTAAAAACATATTGATATAGTAAGTATCCTACAACATCACGATATTTTCACACAAAATTAAATGGTTTATTTACATACCTAGTGACTGGGCAGTCTCCTCTGGAGTCATTTGTAACATCTTTGCCTTCTTTTTGGATGCATACGATTCACGCTTTCTCTTATTCAGTAGTGCCCTTTGTTCAGGAGACATTGCCGCATTTCGAGCTCTGTCAAGATCACGCTTACGCTGCTTTGGACAGCAGCCAAGCTGGTTTATGGAACCTGGTGCATGTCCAGACAGTAGATATATCATGGGATGCCACTTCAATGAATGCATGCTAGGAACCGGTCTATATAAGTACAATTCTAGTCTAGTAAACGAACATAAGGATGGATTGCTCAAAATATCAAGCAATGGCTAAAAATGTGTACCCGATGCATCATCATAGGTTGACTGCCTATGGAGCCTGTTTTCATCTGTTTCATCTGCTGTGTTCCAATCTGAAAAATTTAAGCATACCAAAATTGTTATGTATCTATAAGACATATGGCAAATAAAGTAACACTATGAAAAAAACAGTACCTATTGATGGGGTATTTGTGCGATCACTTCCATCTAGTGTATTTGTAAGGTCTCCAAAAGGTACTCGATCACCATTTGACCTTGGTGTGTCCATCAACTCTTCTTGTCACTTTTGTAAGAAACAATATTTAGTTTTATAGCATAGAGTATTATTTTAGAGACAACAAATAGTTTTGACAATGAGGTGGAGTGATGGCAATGAAAAAACTACAGTGTAAGGGAGGAATAGACACGAACCTAAGCTAGGAGCGACGATGTTGTTGATGGGCAGGAATATTTGTTTGACGAAGAAGCCGACGTAGCCTAGGACAATGAGTCTGGTAGATGTCCGGACCACCACCTTGGTTAACCTGCAAGACGATATCACACAGACACACTATCAGATGCAATGATTCAAATGGTTATTGCTGGAGGGGAGACTGCCATACTGAAAACTGATCAAGCATGCTGGTATGTCTAACATACTACCAAATTTGCCTAAAGAGTTAGCACCGGCCAGTTTAATTGGCCATGGATTAAAAAATCGTGACCAAAACCAACACACATAGGTTTAGAAACCAACACATGTTGGTCTGCGTGACTATTTGCTATTTGCTAAATCATTCTGACAAGTTCAGGTTAGAATTAGCTGCAAATATGAGCATCCTAGTGCAGTACATGTTCAGTACAAAACAGGTTCATGCATCCTAGTGCAGTTTGAGAGTCAAGAGAATATGAGCATTTCAATGTAGCGTATGAATACTTATATCATACTGAATATTGCAAGGACATTTGTTCATCTATATGGAATCAAATACCAAAGGACCAATATATGCTCAGACATGGCAAGCGCTGCAAGATGAGATATCAGATCAGGCATTGCATCGAACAGGTATCAGGCATCCTTGCCAGGGAATCAAAGCACGCGTTGAACAGGTAGCAGCATAAGCGATTGAAAAAAGTGTGTGGATGTGGTACCGACCGACCTGTGGGTCGAGACGACGATGACCACGACCACGAGCACGAGGCCTGCGGCGGCCGACCTCGTCACAGTCCCGTTACAATGCGCCGCCGCCGGTGTCCTCCTAGGCCAAGCGACAGAGGCCACAGACGCTGGCGTCGTCCCCGTGGCGAAGAGGCTACAGACATTGGCGTCGTCCCCGGGCGGCAGCGGCGTCGGCGGTTGCAATGGACGGCCGGCCATGGACAGGCGAGCGACGGGGCCGCACGGGTGTGCTCCGCGAGCGTGACGGCGACGTGGCTGCGTGGGTGTGCCGCGCGAGCGCGACGGGCGATGGCGCGGACGTCTTGTCGTGCTGCGACGTGCTGCAGCTTCCAAGTGTCCGCGAGCGCGAGGAGCGTGGACAGCGTCGGCTCGACGTGCTGCTGCAGCGACGGGACCGCGCGGGTGTGCCGCGCGACGGCGACGGGCGGTGGCGGCTGCGTCTCGGTGAGGGCAGGCGGTGTAGGGGCCGAGGCGCCGCGGAGAGGGAAGGGCCTCGCTCGTGGCTGGCGGCTGTGGATGGAGATTGGAGCGCGACTGACGCCGGGCGGCCCCAGGAGCGTGCGTGATTGACCTTCTAAAATTAGTTTCCAATTTTTGCGCTTGATTGTAGCAGTTTTTTACTTTCCAATTTTTTTACATGCGGGGTGGATGGTTCGCATGTGGAGGAAGAAGTGAGGTGAAATTTTTTTGACACCAAACCAATATCTTACTTTCATCCTTTTTATGTAGTATAAAGAGTAAAGATTGTAAAGAAGTACTCTCATGTGGCGTGTTTACTGTTTTAACCAATCCGGATCTATCAAACCTTCCGGGACGATTTGGTGCCAAGTCAACATGCATGTGGCACATTAATCTATCGACGAACTGAAGCGATCGAGAGAGAATCTGAGATTTGATCACATGCCAGCCAGCCAGCGTAGTCTGACACGGCTCCCTCACAATAATGCTGCAGTGGCCACCGATGGTCTATATATAAGCAGTCCAGCTCGATCGCCGTAGGATAGCTGAGCTTCAGATCGCGAGCACAAGATCCGAGAAGCTGCTAGCAGTTCAGTCACAATGGCCAGTAACGGCACGGACGCCACCGCCGACACGACGGTGCCGCAGCCACCGCCGTCGCAGGGGAGGCTCATCACGGTGCTGAGCGTCGATGGCGGTGGCATCCGGGGACTCATCCCTGCCACCATCATCACCTGCCTCGAGGCCAAGCTCCAGGTATATATATTATCTATGATGAACGTCACGGTCACAGCACGGAACGGGTTAATGACCACAGTTTGTACGTGGTTAATTTGAACACAGGAGCTGGACGGGCCGGACGCACGCATCGCCGACTACTTCGACGTGATCGCCGGGACGAGCACCGGCGCGCTGCTCACGTCGATGCTGGCGGCGCCAGATGAGAACCGGCGGCCGCTGTTTGCCGCCAAGGACCTCACCACCTTCTACCTCGAGAACGGCCCCAAGATCTTCCCACAGAGAAAGTACGTACTACTAACCTCGCCGGCGACATTATATCGTTCACCTTGCATCTTCCGACGTTCATTGTAGATGATGATCGTCCCTGCTGTACGTGTTGCTGCTTTCAGGCCCGGGTGGCTGACGTCGGTGGCGAACCTGATCGGCACGATGAGGGGACCCAAGTACGACGGCGTGTTCCTGCACGACAAGATCAAGAGCCTCACGCACGACGTGCGGATCGCGGACACGGTGACCAACATCGTCGTGCCGGCGTTCGACGTCAAGTTCCTGCAGCCCATCATCTTCTCCACGTACGAGGCCAAGACGGACGCGCTCAAGAACGCGCACCTCTCCGACATCTGCATCAGCACGTCGGCGGCGCCGACCTACTTCCCGGCGCACTACTTCACGACGGAGCCCAGCCCCGGCGACGCGCGGCCGCCGCGGGAGTACCACCTCGTCGACGGCGGCGTGGCGGCCAACAACCCCACCATGATCGCCATGTCCATGCTCACCAAGGAGGTGCTCCGCCGGAACCCCGACTTCAACCCCGGCAAGCCCACCGAGTACCAGAACTACCTCGTCATCTCCGTCGGCACCGGCTCCGCCAAGCTCGCCGAGAAGTACACCGCGCCGCAGTGCGCCAAGTGGGGCCTCATCCAGTGGCTCTACGAGGGTGGCTTCACCCCCATCATCGACATCTTCTCGCACGCCAGCGCCGACATGGTTGACATCCATGCCGCCGTGCTCTTCGAGGCCCTCCACTGCGAGAAGAATTACCTCCGCATTCAGGTCACTAAAATTAACCCATCGAGAGCATCTATGTGTAAATGGCTTAATCATTATATTAGTAGTAGTTCATTTGAATAAATATTATTGTATGTAGGATGATTCTCTGACGGGCCATGCGTCGTCGGTGGACATCGCGACTAAGGAGAACATGGAGACACTGATTGGGATAGGAAAGGAGCTTCTGAAGAAGCCGGTGGCGAGTGAACATCGACACGGGGTGTACGAGCCCGTCGCCGGCGAGGGCACCAACGAGGACGCGCTTGCACGCTTCGCCAAGATGCTCTCCGACGAGCGGAGGCTACGCCAGAACAACCTCAACTCTTACTAGGCACGAGCTATATATGTTGCTTCTGATCTGTTGTATTGTACGGAGTGTGTTTGGTATGCTTGCAAATAATTGAACTTAGAGAATTGGGAGAAAGCTATAGTTTGGTCCCTGGATCGTTTGATGTAAACAGTGTGCCCCGCCGACTGGCAGTCGCATCGGTTATTGCTCAGAGCTGTGATATGGTCCCATGTGCATATGTATGATATGATCTGATATATATATATATATCATCAATAACGTTGTCAAAAAAGTGAGGAAAAATATTGTTTAGTAAAAGTTGCTTTGGAAATGCAAGATGGATTTTCGAATTGCCTCCAATTTTTGCATATACAGACGATAAATGTTCAACTCCTTCATTATTTGCATATTGGATTGCTTGAAATATCAAATAATAATCAAGTAGATCTATACCGAAAACATTGTAATTTTATTGTATTTTTAGTTTGACCAAATTTATATAAAAAAATGTGAACTGATGTACCTCAGTTGGTTGGGCCTAGTGCTGGAACTGCCACCCAGATGTTCTTTTTTATGTGAGCTTACTTGACAACACACATGCAGCTTATTAACTAGAGTTCCTATCTATCAACATTGAAAATGATTGGGAATTGACATCTCAAGGAAATTTGATGACGAAAAGTCTTTTCTTATCACCCAATCTCTTGCCCTTTATGATAGTTGGTACACTGATATTAAGGCAGGAACGTACCGTGATCAAATAAGCAACCTATTCCTAGATCACCAAGGAATCTGGAGTAGGCTGGGCATGACAGATGGAAAGCATGATAACGACACTAATCAGGGACTTCTGTGCTGAGAGACGCAAATAAAGCCATGAGAATCTAGGGTGCTATAGTTGCTGAAGTGTGTGATTGTTTTCTATTGTAACATTTTCACTAAACCGGTGGCGAAAATAATGATCACTGGTAGTTTTAGCTTGAACTAGTGGTGAAGGCCACTTGAATTTTCTATGCCAATTCATGGCAGGAGCAGTGCTTCATGATTAATATTTTTGCCACCTATTTCTACAACGTACCACTATGCCTATACTACCTGCTACATACAAACTGGCAGTTAAAACTTATCACAATCAGGTTTAGAAGAATTGGCGATGAAAAATCTAATGCAATTTTTTGAAGTAATAAAGAATTTGCAAAATGTTGTCACTGTCTAAAAAATGAACAAGTAAATACACCATATACTATCAACAACTTCCACACTCTTTGGTCCATGCTTTCAAGGTAGATTGGTGATATGGACTATCAAAACCACCGTCGACAACAAAGGTGAAACTTAACCCACACAACACACATAAAACATCATGTACCAAATTCAAATTGGACTAACATTTCAAAATTAAAGACACACAAATTGGGAGCTAGGTGGGGAATAAGAGGAGGTGGAGGGAGGACCATGACATTGATGAAGCGACAGATGAGCATAGAACCAAAGTGCAAATAAACATCTCTACCAAACATTTTGTACAGGCTGTGAGAGTAAGCGAGCAATTGTGGGAATACAGGCTGTGAGAGAACATGTGACATTTCATTTTGTACAGGAGTATATAGGATTACAAAACGACAAAACTTTAGTGTGACAATACTTTCTCTACAGTATATAGGACTAGTAGATAACGAAGACTTTATTTAACACAAAAGGACAGATGATTGTATATGTCGTTTCATTTTCTACAATAGTAAAATTAGATAACGACACATGTGAAACAATGAAATGGACAACATCAAATTTATTTTTCAACTTTTGCAAGATACTGTAGTACACAATATCAGTAGGGGATTCGTGGTTCGTGACCATGCAGGAGCTGGGGTTCTGGCGGGAGCAGGCAATCTCGGTCCTACACATGATGCCCTGATGGCCGAGGCTCTAGCACTCAAGCAAGGCGTCGAGGCAGCAGCTCACTTTGGGATCTCTCGGGTGATAATGGAAACGGACTCGTCGGAGCTGGTGGAAGCGATACAATCGCCGTCTCATGATCGGCAACCGGAGGTGGTATTTTCCAGGAGGTGAACACATTAGTGATAATTTTATTTATTGTTTCAAGTGTGAATAAGATTCCTAGAGATTGCAATTCTTGTGCTCATGAGCTAGCTCAACTTGCTTTGAATTGGGACCCGGGCCAGTACCAAGTGTGGACTGCCCCCCTCCCGGATTTTGTAATGAACTTGATGGCTCGCGATTTGGCTGAGCATCATTTTGTTAATGCAATGCAGTAATGCTATTGGCAGGATCAAAAAAAAAAGGGCCATAGAAAACGACAAAACTTAAACAAAGGACAACAATGATTCGTAGCGTCGTGTATAATTCAAAGACCTCAATCCATGAGGTGTCTAAACATCATAGATACGTATCTACTTTCCATTAGTAATCCATATTCGTATTTCTGAATATTATGATGCTAAATGAATACATTTCAAATCCATCTACGAAGAACTATATACAAAAAACTATGAAACATCTTACATTATCTATATCTACGAAGAACAAAGTAAAGTACCATCTAACAAACCCATATTTATGAATAACTAACAAAGGAAATGATAATTCGTTTAAACTATTTAAAATTTATCTATTTGGTGATCACTAATTTAGTTTATGATGATTTTGAAACTTATATTTATGATTATTTAAAATATTAAAGCCTTATTTTCATGACAATTTTAATAATTGTAATTAATGATACATAAATCATAATATATTTTTGAAAAGCGTTTTCAGGACCTAGATGAAAGGTCCTAATGGCTAGAGGGAGGGGTGAATAGCCTATTAAAAATTCTACAAACAACACTAAGCAAGGCGGTTAGTAAATAAGACGGCGTAGCACAAATGCAAATGCTTCAAGCTAGTTACGCAAGCCTCCTAACAATTCTAGCAATTCTAATATCTCTAATCACAAGCAAAGGCTAGGTTGCTAGGTTACTCCTAGGTGGACAAGTAATCCTAACTAATTCTACCACTAGGAGCTAACAAGACTAAGCTAACTACTCAACTAAGCACCCTAACAAGTATACTACCAAAGTAATGCGAAGAAGTGCTAGAATACAATACCACCGCGGAGTGTAGAGGATGATGCCAATCACCGTGTACAATGAGAAATCTCCAACGAGCTCAAGACAATAGACACGATGATTTTTCACCGAGGTTCACGTGCTTCCCGACACGCTAAGTCCCCGTTGTGGCGACACACTCACTTGACGTGTGCTAAGCTTAATGGCGGTGCCAAAACCCCTATGGGCGCTCAAGCAAACGATCACAAGAGAGGGTCCAACAAGCCACGCGAGCAATCCACTAGTGCTCCTTTCGCGAATCTCCCGCGGGATAAGGAACGACCCCTCGGAATCACCACCGGTGTGGCCTCAAACAAGCTCCACTTGAGCTCAACACCGCCTCTTGCTCCAAGCCGCTAGGGAACCGGGCAAATTCCCAAGAAAACAAGAATCCCGCGGCTTCTCCAAAGATGAAGTGCCTCTAGATGCAATCACCAATGCAATGCACTTCTATCACTCAATCTCACCAAGAATCCGAGTTAGTGGTGAAGAGATGAGTGGAGAGGAGTATCAAATGCTCACTAGCAAGTTGGAAGCTTCAAATGTGCAAGAGAGAGACTATGAAACAGGGCAAACATATATATATAGCCTCCTCCACGAGATAGAGCCGTTGGCTTCAAATTGGGCTCTTTTCGGGCTGACCGGACGCACCGGCCGGAACCACCAGCCTGGTCGGTCGCTGGTCCCGGTCGGTGCTTCCGGTCACTACCGACAAGCACTTTCGGGCCCCTTGCGGCGGCGACTTCATGCGCGTCCGTCGGGGTCCGGTCGACCACCGGAAGCATCGGTCGGGTGGTCCCGATCCACGCGTCCGGCAAAAACCCTGCGGGGGCTCGCGCGAGACGCGAGGGGCCCGGACGCTCCGGTGGAGTGCGTCCGCGCCCGGCGTGCGTCCGGTCACCCTCGAGGCAGCAAATCTTCATCTTTTTCTTTGCTCTTTGCTTCAATCTTGCTTCGTCTCTTGCCATAGGTTGCCAACACGTCGAAGATGACCACGTTATCACCAATGTTAGCACGTCGAGATGTTAGGCAAGATCGAAGTTAGTGCTCTCATGTCCTAAATGCAATATGCAAGTCAATTGGACCTAGAAGCACTTCACCAAAGGATTGTCGCGGCATCCCTCTTGATAGTCGGCTATCTATCCTATAATGTGATCACACGCTCTATCGTGTCTTGATCACTAAAAAGGAAAACCCTATCAAGTATACCTTTGCCTTGATCTCCGGGTTCCTCTCAAGCCGATCACCGAGCTTGACGATCCATCAAGTCCACCGACATTGTCCATGTTCATGATCATCATGCTCCTTGTCATCAACCTAATCCTATCTCATAGTCAACACTTAGAGCAAAGGATTAGTCCACAAGTGTGTCATCAATTTCCAAAACCAAACATGAGATTTCAATCTCCCCTTTTTGTAATTGATGACAACCAAACTCACAAAGATAAGAAATAAAATTCAATTGAACTTGAATTGCTTGCCCATAGAGTTTTGATCATGAATCAAGAGATGGACAATCATTTCAAGGTTCGGTTTTGGTAGTAGTAGCTCCCCTACATATGTGCTTCCATGTGTTTGGATCAAGTTGGCACATATGTATGGATAGAAAACTTGGGGAGAGATACTAATACCAAAAAGAGATGCTAAGGTTCTAGAAATTGGACCTTTGAAGCGTGAAACCATCGAGTCCTTAGCATCATGTAACTAGACATTCATCAAAAACTCAACATACCCCATGAGATCAATATTATAGGCTAAAATGTGAGCTTTGTCTAGAAACATCCTATGCATGCTAGTTGGTCAAACACCAATCAATTTTCAAAAACTAGCATACACCAAGCAATCATCTATATTGAATTTTAGATTGCCAATGCAACAATACATTATGATCATGCACATACAAATGCACAAATAGTCTATGAGCTTGCTCCCCCTATTTGTGTGATTCTTTCCAACATCTTTGTGACTTATTTCTCCCCCTTTGTCAACAATCATCAAAAAGGTGTAAATGAGAGAAATCAAGTCAATTAAAGTATCACATGTGGTCTCATCTAGATCACTTGCCTTTCCATGTATTCAAGTTTGAACCAAGGACAAGCTTTTTTTCACACCTCATATACATAAGGGTTATCTTGCACCATGTTAGAATACACATCAATAGCGCATTTTCTAGAGTTGACACTAGAATTGCAAGCACATAAACATGTCATATGCCACCACTAGTTCATAGAATCATTCAAAGCTATAGTGGTGCCACACATACATTGAAAACATTTGATTTTCCACGAATGAGCCTAATATGCATGATGTCTAGATGCACTAACAAGTCCTTAGCATATATGAATGCCATGACAACCAACTTTTACCTTGGGGTTTGTCGAAGGAGAGGCATGTCATACAAGTGGGGTGCATCAACTCAAGTTGGAGAAGTCAATAATGTTCAATTCTCCCTTTAGCATGCAAAACCTCTTCTCATCAAGTGGCTTGGTGAATATGTCGGCTAGTTGATCTTCGGTGCCAATGCCCATGATACAAATGTCACCCTTTTGTTGATGATCTCTTATGAAGTGGTGCCTTATATCAATGTGCTTTGTTCTTGGATGTTGAACCGGATTTTGAGTAATCTTCCTTGCACTCTCATTGCCACAATACAATGGGACTTTGTCAAATTGGAATCCAAAATCCTTCAATGTTGACCTCATCCAAAGCAATTGAGTACAACAACTTCCCACACTAATGTATTCGGCTTCGGCGGTTGAAAGAGCAACACTATTTTGCTTCTTTGAAGACCATGATACTAGTGACCTTCCAAGGAATTGACATGTGCCACTTGTGCTCATTCTATTGATCTTGCACCCTCCATAGTCGGAATCAAAGTATCCAATCAAATCAAACTTGGATCCCTTTGGATACCATAGTCCAACATCTTGTGTACTGTCATACCCAATTTAAAAGAACAAATTGGATATATTATTCCCTATGTGTGCCCAGAAAACGGAAACACACATAAGGTGACAAACTGTTGGAATGTATCATAACAATGCTTATTACATAGAATTAAAACGAAAACTCAAAAGAATGAAACTAATTCCAATGCTCTCATGCGGAAGCTCCAAGAAGCAGTGCGCCCATTTGGCGGTCCACAAGTCTAGTACTCTGGCGGTAATCCTCATTCCATCCTTGATGCGAGGCGGTGTGGTGGAAATAGCAAGAGTGAGTTCATGTCGAACTCAACAAATATAGCAAGATAGCGACTTTCCCATAATATCATGATCATTGTAACATAATAATAAATAAGCATAAGTGATAAACATGAGTAAATGATTTAACAATATAAGAGTCATCATCTTTAGTGTAAGTGGTCCATGGCAGCTCGTGTCCGTGAGCACGGCTAGTATACTACTTTGTCAAACTCTGCTGCGAGAGGTGTACACATTCTTTGTGAGTCGTGATTCCTAAATGTATGGGTTTGCAAGGCCCGATTACACCGAAACCACTATGAAGCCCCCAAAGGTTCGTCTAACAAGTTGGGGCGCTAAGTCGCCGATATAGGACCCACCCTTCCTATATGGCACATAACCTCGGCCTATACACATATATATGGACAAGGGGGCTATACTATACCCAATTCGGCACTTCCTCCAAACTCGCTAGAAAAATGATCATTGAGGAACTAAAGTCGAGCCATTTAACCCCCCACGGTTATGCTTGTAAGTCCGGGATACATCGATTCTGAGACAAGATCTTATGTGGTTAAATTATTACCATTTTATCATTTATAGCATAGACATTAATTAAGTCACAAGATCATGGTAATAATGAGCTAGAAATTCCCAAACTATACTTGCCTTGATTATCGAAGTCCTGCTGACCCCTGCTGATCCTCAAAATATCGCTCCCGATCACCGGAAGTCTTGCTCACCGTCTATACTCGATAATAAATCAACATACACGCATCCAAAGACAATCATGCACGAAGAAAACAAGTCTAAATTAGAATAGTACACCAACAGTGATAAAACAAGATAAAAGGTTTATAAAACTAATCTACGCATCGCTACGATCACGCAGACGTAAAGATCACGAAAATCGGAATTAAAACGAGGAAGTTATGGATTTTATAAGATTTCCTATAGACGGATAATTAATTAATTCTAATTACGAAAATTAACTGTCTTAAAATTACTGAACAATTATACTAACGCGTAGATAATCGAATTATGAATCTAACGCAAGTTGAACGGATCAATTTGGAGTCAAAATGAAGAAGTTATGGGCATTTGAAGGCAGTGGCAAACTGGTAATTAGACTGAACTTTATTTCCAATTTAAAAATAATTCGAAATCGTTTATTAACCGGAACCAGGGAGCCGGGTGGAATTAACTATAGACTGAAGGGACTCTTTAACAAATTTGCCGTCGAAGGGGTATGGTGTTTTGGTGGCCTTTCGATTAGAGACCAACGGCTCGGATTTGATCAGGGAATAGGTGAAGGGGATCCCGGCGGGTAACAGTGCCGGCGCGGCGGCTCCACCGCGATGGACGGCAGCGTTGGTCGCCGGCGTTCGCGAAACGGCGATACAGGCCGTGTTATGATGATCCGCTGGTACTAAGATGACTATGACGCGAGCAGGATCTCGACTGGGACTACAACGCGGCGAGAACGCGCGAGGTGCACGGTGGTTGCCATGGCCGGCGGCAAGGCTTGCCGGCACGCGCGGCAAAGGGGGTCCTAGGGTCCACTATAGGCCAAATTGGCGGCGTAGGGAGGAAGAGGGCGTTAAGGCGGTCTTCCCGACGTGGTAAATCGGTGCAGGGAGGGCTGACGACGGAGAATGGCGAAGATCGGCGGCAGGGCGGCGGAATTGCGCGATTCTGAGCTCGGTGACGGGAGCTCCGGCCGTGGCGACAATGGCGAGTGGCGGCTCCTCGGTGCACTCTGGCGAGGGGGTTGCGGTGCTTATGTTGGAGAGGGAAGTGGGACTAGGGTGGCGGCGCCCAATATAGGCCGAGGAGGCGAGGGCAGCGGACTCGAGCGCGAGAAGCGGATCGAGGCGGCGACGGTGTCATACGACGCGAACTGGAGGAAAGGTAGGAGATGCTACTGTAGCGTCGTGGGGCCCGCACGTTAGCTGCAAAGAGAGAGGACACAGTGCTGGTGCTGGGCTGCTGCTAGTGGGCCGGCCTGGCTTGGGAAGAAGGCCATCGGGCCAGAATTAGAAAGGAGGAGGACAGTGGGCTGCAGCAAAAGAAAAAGGCCAGGCAGACATGGGCCTTCTGGCTGGAATGAGAAAGATAGAGAGAGGGAGAAAAAGAAAGCTTTTCTATTTCTAATTCAAATTTCAAGTTAAAATCAAAAAAGCTATGAATTCTTTTGAACTTTAAAAACAAGCAAACAATACAAAATAAAATGCAGGCAGCATGGATGCATCAACATGTGTCTAGCCTTATATTTGATTTTAATTTCATAAAATTATTAATTTCTCCTATATTGACATGGCATAAAAATGCATAATTAAATCAATTTAACTATTTTTTGAAAATTGTAAATTTCCGGGTGTTACAAAGTGCCCTTCAAGTACCTCACTATTCTCTTTGTTGCTTTGAGGTGACTTTCTCTTGGATCGGATTGATATCTAGCACACATGCCCACACTAAATGCTATGTCAGGTCTTGATGCGGTTGCATAGAGCAAACTACCAATCATAGACCTATACTTCTTTTGCTCAACCATGTTGCCACTTGGATCGGGGTCTAGGCTTCCATTTGTTGCCATAGGTGTGGACATTAACTTGGCATCTTGTAGATCAAACTTCTTGATCATGTCTTTGATGTACTTGCCTTGACTAATGAATGTGCCATTCTTCAATTGCTTGATTTAAAGTCTAAGGAAGAATGTGAGCTCTCCAAGCATTGACATCTCAAACTCATTGGCCATCATCTTAGCAAACTCTTCACAAAACTCTTGGTTGGTTGACCCAAAGATAATGTCATCAACATATATTTGCAACACAAACAAGTCTTTTCCAATCTTCTTGGTGAAGAGAGTGGTGTCCACTTTGCCCATCTAGAACCTTTTAGAGAGGAGAAAATCTCTCAACCTCTCATACTATGCTCTTGGTGTTTGCTTCAAGCCATACAAAGCCTTCTTCAACTTGTAGACATGATTGGGATACTTTTCATCTTCAAATCCCAGGGGTTGTTCAACATACACCAACTCATTGATAAAGCCATTCAAGAATGCACTTTTCACATCCATTTAATAGAGCTTGATGTCATGAGCACATGCATAAGCAAGCAAGATTCTAATTGCTTCAAGTCTAGCAACCGGTGCATAGGTCTCTCCAAAGTCAAGACCCTCTACTTGAGTGTACCCTTGAGCTAGTAGCCTTGCCTTGTTTCTAACCACAATTCCATCTTAATCTTGCTTGTTCTTGAAGACCCACTTGGTTCCTATCACATTGTAGTCCTTTGGCCTTTCCACCAATTCTCATACATCATTTCTCTTGAAGTTGTTCAACTCTTCATGCATGGCATTGATCCAATCTTCCTTCTTGAGTGCATTTTCAATGTTCTCCGGTTCTTATTGTGCTACAAAGGCATGGTGAGCACAAAAGATGCTAGTCTTCTTCTAGTAACCACTCCACTATTGATGTCACCGACAATTTGATCAATTGGGTGATCCCTTGCTATGTTGGATGGTTGCATCACTTGCACTTGATGACTAGGATGAGGAGTTGGACTAGCTTGTTGCTCTTGATCTTCATCTTGAGTACCACTAGTGCTAGCTTTATTTGTACCAATATCAACCGAAGTTGTAGGCAATGGAGTGTCTTCATCATCATTAACTTGCCTAGGCCGAATATCACCAATATCCATGTTCCTCATGGCATTCTCCAAGTTGGAACCACTCACATCATCATGATTTTCAACTTCATTTTGAGAGCCTTGGGTTTCATCAAATTCAACATCATGAACCTCTTCAAGCTTGCCACTACCCAAGTTTCAAACTCTATATGCTTTGCTTGTGGTTGAATATCCAACTAGGAACCCTTCATCACATTTCTTGTCAAACTTGCCCAATCTAGTGCCTTTCTTGAGAATGTAGCATTTGCATCCAAAGACTCTAAAGTAACCAATGTTGGGCTTCCTTCCATTGAGTAACTCATATGGTGTCTTGCCAAGCATTCCATGGCAATAGAGTCGGTTGCTACAATAGCAAGCCGTGTTGATTGCTTCGGCCCAAAAGGAATGGCTAACATTATACTCACTAAGCATTGATCTTGTCATTTCAATCAAGGTTCTATTCTTCCTCTCAACTACACCATTGGATTGAGTAGTGTAGGTTGGTGAGAATTGATGTCCAATTCCAAGCTCATCACACAACTCTTCAATTCTTGTGTTCTTGAATTCACTTCCATTGTCACTCCTAATCTTCTTGATGGATGTCTCAAACTCATTTTGAACCCTCTTGACAAATGTCTTGAAAAGCTCAAACACATCATTCTTGTCATGCAAGAAGAACACCCATGTGTATCTAGTGTAGTCATCAACTATGACAAAACCATACTTGTTGCCTCCAATGCTAGAGTATGATGTTGGCCCAAACAAGTTCAGGTGTAGCAACTCAAATGCCTTGCTTGTACTCATTGTGCTCTTGGTTGGATGTGCATTGCCATGTTGCTTGCTGGCTTGACATGCTCCACAAGGTTTGTCCTTCTCAAACTTCACATCATTCAAGCCTCTAACCAAGTCATGCTTCATCAACTTGTTTAATTGCTTCATTCCAACATGACCCAGCCTTCTATGCCACAACCACCCTTTGCTAGCCTTTGAGAGTAAACATGTTGTCAACTTGGCTTCTTTTGAGTTGAAGTCAACAAGGTAGAGATCACCATATCTAAATCCCTTGAAGATCATGTTTGCACCATCGCCACTAACCACTTCAACTTCTTGACTTGTGAATATGCATTTGTACCCATGGTCACAAAGTTGAGAAACCGACAAGAGGTTGTAATCAAGATGATCAACTAGCAACACCTTTGATAAGCTTTTCTCTTGAGTGATAGCAATCTTGCCTAGCTCCAACACATTGCCTTTCTTGTCATTTCCAAATGTGATTGACTCATACTCATCAATGCCCTTGATGCTAATTGACTTGAACATATTAGAATCCCCGGTCATGTGTTGAGTGCATCCACTATCCATTATCCAATGCTCTCCTCCCAAGACGATAATTGACCTACAAAAATGAGATCAATTCTTCTTAGGTACCCAATGTTTGCTTGGGTCCTTCAAGGTTAGTCACCAAGGCCTTTGGTACCCAAATGGCTTTCTTCTTTGAGTCCATCCATGATGTACCAATGTACCTAGCACGAACACCATTGTTCTTCTTCACAAGCATATACGAATTATCAAGCTTGATAGAAGAGACATTGGTCCTCTTGTTCATGCACTTTTGCTCTACATGACCAACTTGCTTGCAAGCTTTGCAATAGCTACCATTGTTCTTCACAAAACGTGTCTTGTGAGTTACAAGGGCGGCCTTGCCTCTCTTGGGGATATAGCCTAAGCCTTCCTTATACAAGGATGCCCTTTGGCTACCCAAGCACATAAGCAAGCGGTCCTCACCACCATAAGCCTTAGCCAAGGTGTGATTGAGCTCCTTCACTTCCCTTTTCAAACAAGCATTCTCATGAATAAGCATAGGGTTGTCATTATCCTCACTAGAGATGGGTGTGCTAGTGATAGAGCTAGTGGAGGTCTCACACTTGGGGGTTGATTCATCAACAAGAATGTCACACATGATGCTAGCATTGCATGTATCAATATTTTCAACCACTAAGCACAACGTGTGCTCATCAAGTAGAGAGGAATGAGCTTTCTCTAACTTAGAATGAGATTTCTCAAGCTTCTTATGGTCTACCTTTAGACACTCATAAGTTGCCCGAAGCTCATCAAGTTCTTGCTTAAGGCTCTTTGTTTCCTTATGCAAGCCCTTGCATTCCTTCCTACTTTGTTTGAACATGACAACGCATTCATCAAACATTCTTTGCAACTCCTCCCTAGATTGAGTTGGCTCCTCATCATCACTATCACTATCACTATCACTATCATCATCATCATCTTTAGTGATAGATTGTACCTTAGTGGCCTTAGCCATGAAGCACGAAGAGGGAGTGTCGAAGAGGGAGATCTTGTCATGCATGGCAAGGTGAGCTTGTCCCTTCTTCTTGTTCTTCTTCTCCTCTTCTTCATCACTTGAAGAGGATGAGACATCACTATCCCACATAGCCACATGTGACTCATTCTTCTTCTTGGGCTTCTTCTCCTTCTCATTCTTGGCATCATTCTTCTTTCTTGCTTTCTTGATGCCCTTCTCATCATCACTCTCATATGGGCATTCGGCAATCAAGTGACAATCATCATGACACCGAAAGCATGTCATGTTGCCTTCATTCTTGCCATCCTTGGTCTTCTTCTTGGATGATTGCTTCTTCTTGCTCTTAGAGATGTAATTCTTCTTCTCACAAATTTTCCCAATCTCCTCACAAAGAGAGCCATTTGCTCATCCACTTCACTTCCACTACTAGAGGTGCCATCCTCTTCATCACTTGATTCTTCCTTCTTCTTCTTGCTCTTGGATGATGAGCTAGCCTTGAGTGCCAAGCTCTTCTTGTCCTCTTTCTTCTCTTCATCCTTGACCTTCTTGTTTGCCTTGTTGATGAGCTCTTGCTTTTTCTTGTCATCTCTATAGGAGTCATCGGTCATGACCTCATCAAGCAATTGGTTTGGGGTCAAATCCTTCAAGTTTGTCCTCACAAGCACCGTGATGAACATCCCAAACCTCTCCGGCAAACACCTCAAGAACTTCATGTTGAAGGTCTTGTCCTTGATGTCTTCACCAACACTTGCATGCGGTGGAACATCTCTGGCACGCTCTCATCTTCTTCCATCTTGAAGCTATTGAATTGCTCAAGCTTGATGTAGGCCTTTACTTGCTTGACGCCTTCGGTGCCCTCATAGCACTCTTCTAGCTTCTTCCATATCTCATGAGCAATTGTGAGTGACTTGACTTGCTCAAACACTCTATCGTTGAATGCTTCATGGAATGCACTCACGGCAAGATCATTTGCATAAATCTTCTTCTCTTCGGCCGTGGTTGGCTCATTTGGTTTTGCCACCTCAAACTTGTTCTCGGTCACAACCCACACTTCTCTATTGATTGACTTGAGGTGTGCGGTCATCTTCACCTTCCAATAGGCAAAGTTGGTGCCATCGAAAGGTGGCGCCTTCTTGGTGTTGTTGACATGGAAATTCATTGCCATTTTGTCACCGTAGGATGTTAAGCCACTCAAATAACGGTGCCTTGCTTTGATACCACTTGAAAGGTCCTAATGGCTAGAGGGAGGAGGGTGAATAGCCTATTAAAAATTCTACAAACAACACTAAGCAAGGCGGTTAGTAAATAAGACGGCATAGCACAAATGCAAATGCTTCAAGCTAGTTACGCAAGCCTCCTAGCAATTCTAGCAATTCTAATATCTCTAATCACAAGCAAAGGCTAGGTTGCTAGGTTACTCCTAGGTGGACAAGTAATCCTAACTAATTCTACCACTAGGAGCTAACAAGACTAATCTAACTACTCAACTAAGCACCCTAACAAGTATACTACCAAAGTAATGCGAAGAAGTGCTAGAATACAATACCACCGTGGAGTGTAGAGGATGATGCCAATCACCGTGTACAATGAGAAATCTCCAACGAGCTCAAGACAATAGACACGATGATTTTTCACCGAGGTTCACATGCTTGCCGGCACGCTAAGTCCCCGTTGTGGCGACACACTCACTTGACGTGTGCTAAGCTTAATGTCCGGTGCCAAAACCCCTATGGGCGCTCAAGCAAACGATCACAAGAGAGGGTCCAACAAGCCACGAGCAATCCACTAGTGCTCCTTTCGCGAATCTCCCGCGGGGTAAGGAACGACCCCTCACAATCACCACCGGTGTGGCCTCAAACAAGCTCCACTTGAGCTCAACACCGCCTCTTGCTCCAAGCCGCTAGGGAACCGGGCAAATTCCCAAGAAAACAAGAATCCCGCGGCTTCTCCAAGGATGAAGTGCCTCTAGATGCAATCACCAATGCAATGCACTTCTATCACTCTCAATCTCACCAAGAATCCGAGTTAGTGGTGAAGAGATGAGTGGAGAGGAGTATCAAATGCTCACTAGCAAGTTGGAAGCTTCAAATGTGCAAGAGAGAGACTATGAAACCGGGCAAACATATATATATAGCCTCCTCCACGAGATAGAGCCGTTGGCTTCAAATTGGGCTCTTTTGGGGCTGGCCGGGACGCACCGACCAGGAACCACTTCATGGTCCGGCCGCGGGTCCGGCCGGTGCTTCCGGTCACTACCGACAAGCACTCGGGTCCACCGGCGGCGGCTTCATGCGTCCGATCGGGGGTCCGGCCGACCACGGAAGCATCCGGTCCGGGGTCCGGTCACCGCGTCGGCAAAAAACCCGCTGCGGGGCTCTCGCCAGACGCGACCGATCGGACGCTCCGGTGGTGCGTCGGTCGCACCGGCGTCGCGTCCGGTCACCACGAGACGAGAAATCTTCATCTTTTTCTTTGCTCTTTGCTTCAATCTTGCTTCGCCTCTTGCCATAGGTTGCCAACACGTCGAAGATGACCATGTTATCACCAATGTTAGCACGTCGAGATGTTAGGCAAGATCGAAGTTAGTGCTCTCATGTCCTAAATGCAATATGCAAGTCAATTGGGCCTAGAAGCACTTCACCAAAGGATTGTCGCGGCATCCCCTCTTGATAGTCGGCTATCTATCCTATAATGTGATCACACGCTCTATCGTGTCTTGATCACTAAAAGGAAAAACCCTATCAAGTATACCTTTGCCTTGATCTCCGGGTTCCTCTCAAGCCGATCACCGAGCTTGACGATCCATCAAGTCCACCGACATTGTCCGGGTTCATGATCATCATGCTCCTTGTCATCAACCTAATCCTATCTCATAGTCAACATTTAGAGCAAAGGATTAGTCCACAAGTGTGTCATCAATTTCCAAAACCAAACATGAGATTTCACTAGAGCCCAATCAAAACTCAGGGCCCTTTTAAGTATGATAAAAATACCCAACATAATTAAATCTATTTTCTACATTCAACATGAAATTAAGCAATATTGGTACAAAGCAATTATAATACTAAACTAGTCCATCAACCGCGTGCTATCATACGGGTTAGAATATTAGAAAATCGCATTAGTTATTGCTAAATACCTCCAACTAATTTTTTGCTTATATTATATTTACACCTTTTTATGTTCATTTTCTAATATTCTAACCCGTGTAGGAAGGTATAGTCATATGTGAGACCATAATGGTTGTTTACGAGGGGAATACCAAAGTGTAGGAAGGTATAGTCATATGTGGATTACAATAACCTCCCACATCCCCTCGGATGTTCAAATTGTCTTTTTAACAAATTATATGTGAAAAAGTGGTAATAATATAAATATAAATATGCCAAACATTTTTTATATACTCATATATAATATCAAAAGGAACAACATGTATAAATTATATGGCATATTTATTAATATAATCTTAATAATTTGTATTTTCATGATTTTTAGACATAAATATATATTTATAATAACTAATCATGCATGTCTATTTGATCTACATGTTGGCACAACATGTATATTTATTTGATCAAATTCTAATAAAATAATGTTAAATATAATTGTATAATGTAGATATAACATATCGATAAACATGTATAATGTTAATGTAAATATTTTATATGGTTATAGACTATTTTTTTAAAATTTTACTTTTATTTACTTATGTTCCTATGCTAATAAAATAATTAACTAACATGTTTATGGATTGTACATGAATATCATTAAGAAATAACATATCGATAATTCAATTTAAACACTATTTCTCCTTGCCGGTTGCAAAAGTGTTACAAAATTTGCTTTTAAATAATAAACTCTACTCCTACATGCTAACAAAATATAGCAATATGTTGAGATTACCATTCTTTTCCCATCCTTCTCATTCACATTTTTTCAGATATATAGGTTGTCTTTTATTATTGTATATTCCGTCCTTCAATTTTTCTATTAATTAACACCTGATGATTTATGTGTATGACCAAAACTACGGAGTAGAGATGAAACACGATGCATGGTAATATGAGCGAGGAAAGTGGAATACCTACAACTTAGTAATGACATGACAATGATCTCCTCATTCATCCAAGCTCACGCTAAAGCAAGAGCAGCATGGCTCCAGCTCCACCCATGCTTTGACAAAGGACTTTGGGTCTAACTACGGGATGTCTAGCACTATTTTCGTCTAGAACATGATAATCCAGCTTGCCATGTCGTCTATCTCGGGGACCCAAAGAGGAGATTGATCATTAGGAAAACAAAAACTGAAAATAGACAATTTCTTACGTTAGTAATTACACAATCCAGCTACAATATCATGGTATGACATATTTACATAGCAAGGCAATCTAGAGTTTTCGGACTGAGGTATGGTGCCTGTAAATATTAATTTACAAATTTACATGAAACAAAACGTTAACATTGAGTTCGTTGTAATAGACCAACAACATATAAACCTAGCACCAATGGACATATAGGAATCAATGTTTTACCAATAGACTATAGCTATAACTTAAATGATGACAATGTGCCTATTAAACAAAGCACATACATTCTAATAACATCAAACTCTAACAGTTATGACCATACATGAGATGTGAATTTCATGGATTTTTACTCTTCCCAGGTGATTTCAGATTCTGGATCTACCATTTCTTTTCTGGATATTTTCATGCTCTTCTAGAAAACATCACATAAAAAGATAAAATTAAATGGGATAGCAATTCTTTCAATTTGTAGCGCTGATCAGTCCAATTGATGTGTTCTCATGATGCCATGGCTAGCAAACAAAAATAACAACAAATCAAGGGCAATGTTCTCGTTCAGGTTAGAGCATCGCTTTGTCAGTTTGTGGATCACAAGATTGAAGCAACTACTGCCCCGTGTCTTATGTCCTTGTAGTCTGAGGCTATGAATCAAACAACTAAAAAAATTGTCACTGATCAAAGGCAAGGCAGATTGTCATCTACCTCCTAAAAATAGATTATTACCTGCATGCATCTGTAGAAGGATTTGCCGGTAACGTAGAGTGGGAAAGCTCGCATCCCCAAATGCATTCGTCGAAGCACTTCCACATGCTCCCTTCTGTGGCTGATGATAGAGCTTCCAAGAAATTGCAAGGTGTGGGGAGGGAAGCCCAGGAAAGATCGGCGTGACTAAGGAGCCTGATGTAGCATAGCGCAGGGTTGGAAGGTTGATCCCTGCGTGACTTCCTTTTCAATTAGATCTATTAATTATATGATGCGGGACTTCTAAAATGGCAGGTGGGTAATTTTTTAGAAAAAAACAAAATAAGATCCAATGGCTATTACAATTAATGGTGATCAACTGATGGCTAGATCTTTCTAATTATTGTGAGAATTTCTTTGATTTATCGATTTTTCTAGCGTTGGGTGAGAGATTAACGTGGAGCCTCCGTTGGAGCCTCCAATTAGTAATAGTAAGATAAGATGTACCTTAAAAAATTTCTTCTAACAATCTTTGATGCAAACAAAAATCATCATATATGGTCTAGCGCTCCTGTGGCACCTTGCCGGCTATGGGGCAACACCCCTCGGGGAGATTTAGGCTTGCTCGAGAAAAAAAAATCATCTCTCCGGCCCTGCCTTCCCAAAGCATTGGTTAGAATACAATTGCCCACTCAAAGGGTTACGAGCCCCTGTATGCGGGCAGGATATATGGTTCATAGGGTTTTCTAAAAGGTTTCCTTTTTAAAACACAAAGCTTCAGAGTTGTCTACACGTCTAAGGGTCGAGTTTTTTAAGACCTGGTGTACCCTAAGAGCAAGTATTATAATACTGACCGCCGCCGGGCTGCATGCAGCTGGTTAAGCCCTCAGCATTTAATAATGGGCCCAGTTGTCTGTCTCACAGAGTTTCTTGGTTCTTGTGCCCAAGCCTACAGCCGGCTTTGCTTCTCTCTCATCCCTTCTCTCCTCCACGTCAGCATTTAGCCGGCTTACAGCCTGCTACAATACTTGCTCTAAAAGATCAATTTTGATTCTGCATTGAGAGATTAAAAGGTCTACTCGTGAGCAGCGAGGCGGCCAGCCGGTGATGGTGTCTTCTGGCCTAGGGTCTAGGGCGGACAGTCTAAACTTGGAAAGATTGAACGTGTATGCAGACGTAACTGTGCCCCGTTATAAGCTTGAAGCCGAAACATCAGCCTGTAGCATGTTGCATCGCTGGGCGTGGTAGGATGTGCCACCGAGGCTGAGCAAGTATAATGATAGGCTATAAGCTGGCTAAATGATGAGGTGGTGGAGATAAACGGAGGGAGAGAGAGGAGGGCACGATGCGGGTTGTACACTTGCACCTAGCTTAGGCATAATAACCAACAAATTTTGTGAGAGTGATGAGTAGCCCGTAAATTAATAATGAAGAGCTTATGCTACTTTCAGAGATGGCGGAGAGAAGGCTACAAAAATTTTACAGTCAGCAAGCCGATCGGTTGTATCATTAGCCAGTTAGCGATGTTGCCTTCTTGATCTGTGGACACGTAAATAATCTAATAAATATTCTAATATCCACAGTTGCATACGTATATTAGGAGGGACCCATCAGTGTCCGGGGCCTGGATAGTAGCACTATTTCGTTGTCATCTTTATTTACCCTACGAATTTGGCACCAAACCGGGCATTTCATTCGCCACGTCACCGCACCTTCCTCTACCGTAAGATTCCAAACCAACGGTGTCGGGCAGTGCAACGTGGCTGTACAACGCCCAATTCGAAGGCCATCGCGATTTTTCGTGTGGCTGTACAACGCCCACCCGGGAAGGCCATCGCAGTTTGGTGAAGCGCCCCGAGAAGATGAAGCGCCGCTATTTTTAGAGCGCTCCTATTTTTACCCCTTTCATCCCTTTTCCCCACCGTGAAAAAACGCCGAAGGAAGTCTCCCGCTCAGCTAAGGTACGCCATCTCTTCTCCAAGCCGCCGCACCTCCTTCTACTGATCCCTCCTAGCGAAAGCACAGCCCAAAGCGCTGGCGCGGGGCGCCGCCTCCCGCCTCCCTCTCGCCGTTGCCGCCGCCCGTGGCGCGTGCTGTTGTTGAGGAGGGGTAGCGGGCGCGTCGCAGCAGACCACGTGCCGCCGAAGTCGCAGCCAGCCCCGGGACAAGGGACGGCCCAGCGCGCTCGCCAGCCGGCCATTGCATGCCTGCGCCGTCCAGCGGCATTACACCGCGCTTGCCACCCCTCAGCCCGTAGCGCAGGTGTTTGACGAAATGCCTTCAAGGCTGCGTGCCTGCGCCGTCCAGCGGCATTGCACCGCGCTCCCTGGGCTTTTCCAGCGTGTGCAAGAAAAGCAGGGAACATTTGTAACTTTCGTATGCCTTCAAGGAAAAAAAATCCTCGCCGCCTTACCAGCTCCACCTGCTCAGGTGTCTGACGAAATGCCTTGAAGGCTGTGTACTCACTGAACATGTATGTGAGATGTCGTTTGCAATGTCGTGCTCTGCAAACCACACGCGCAGCAGCCATGCCTGGTTGGCCGGCCGATTGCACAGCATGCCGGAAACAAACCTCTGCTTTTGCCTAATTCGCTTGATGACGTCACCTAATGGCTGAACTACGCAATGACGAACCGGCAAGGAAGAGGCTAAAAAAAATAACGAATGATCAGAGGTAACCTACCGTTACTATTTCTACTTCTATATTACATCACTTTGTAACTGCATAAAAGTTTTAGAGTAATGAATTACAAACATTTCTTTTCCTTTTGTCTCAATCAGTGAGTTATTTTTAAGATATATTTAGGTTGCTTGGCAACCTTAAATTGGTTCACTTAGTGTGTTCCTGCAAATTTAGTTACTAGCTTATCCATCTAGCATATTTACATAGTGGTTTGTAGTTTCACCAGTGAATTGATCTTAGTTTCTTACGGATAAAATTGATGCTCTGAAATGATCGCTCGTAAGCTATATGCTGCAACTCTTTGCGGTAAATTAGATGACTGCTAGAACATGTTTTAGCAAAAGCAATGGTTCATATGAAATATCTATTTAGCTCATCAGGAAGTTGCAAGCTCTTTTGTTTTGGGGAGATGCTTCTATTCCCTACAATCCGTACCTTTTCAGAGCTGCAGAATTTTGAAATCACAAACCAAGGATCGATTCTGAAAGCTTAGCCATGGAACACCCCAAGATCTGTGTGACTCTAGTATATGGATATGGCACTCACATGAGCATCAACTACTTATTTCAAATATACACAATCAATTAACATTATGTTTAGTTGCTTAGATAATACCATGACTACTCACAAGATATATTTTGCTTACTGTATTGTTTCGTTAGCACATCATTACTTATTCTCATAGGCATCCGCTTTATATATGTAGAAGCAAAAGGATGTCTAAATTATACATGTTTCATGAATTTGTTAGTTCACTTACAACACATATTTATATGCTTACTTTTTTCTTCTTCTCTATTCTTTATGGCAGGGGGAAGACAAACTAACACTAAGTAAACCAAACGGAAGGATATTTTGCTGTACAGGGCACAACAATGTGAACTGATGCTTTTGCTTACAGTTGTGAATACAACTTTTATTACCTAACGCTCATGCTGTAACTTTTGTCGAAAAATGAACAACAAAGATGATGCGACGGATTTTGAGACCAAATATTTTGTTCACCGCCTCTACAGAGGCGCACTATATTAATGCTAAGTTTGTAAGCACTGTGCTCTGATGACAGTTCCAACAATGTACTTATTTGTATCTCGAGCATTATCTCCTTGGCTTGACAACTGCGCACAAACTGGCCATATACGCGGCAACGCCGCTGAACATTTCTAGTAGTATACTAAAACAATACTCCATAATCGGACCAGTTTATATGACCAACATGTGTTTACTTTTTTTTTGTTGAACAAAGACCAACATGTTTTACTTTTCAACGAAAATATATAGCGACAATGTACAGACACAAGAACACACTAGAAGGGTACATAGCCACATAGGTAACAACTGTTTAGAGGTTGAGTATACTTAGAGCAACTCTAAAAAAATCATAAATAAAAATGCCAAGTTCAATAACTTAACTATTGTTTTAAATAAACTCCAAAAAAAAAAAGACTAGCTAGGGTGTAATAGGCTATGTAAAAACACGTGTTCTCTATTTTAAACATGTCATGTGATATTGTTTTGATCTTGTATGTCTTTTTAAATCGTCTAGCTTTTTTTTTTTTTTTTTTTTTTTTTGAGGAGATTAAATCGTTTAGCTAGGGAGGCTGATAACGTGCTACAGCAAGACCCTACCGTCCCCACCGTCTGGCTGGCCGGCCTTCTTCTAAGCCCACCGACGAGAAATTGAACTTACATGGAAACCCAGACTCCAGGACCTCCAACGCCGGAGGGCTAGGCACGAAGCCCGTGGAGGCACGGCCGATAAGCGTGGCGGTCCTTCGTGGCACAATGCCCATCGGGCCAGCATGGCCCATTGGCCATCTATATTGGGACCGCGATTGCTGCACCATGCAACGCCTATTTCTTTTTAAAAGCAAACTAGTTAAAGGCCCGTACGTTCTTGCGGGATAACAAAATTTTATATAAAAAAACATGGATCGCATGATGAGGTAAAAAAATACTATGAAATTAAATAATAATATTAAAATGACATTTAATCCAAACAAGTTTTGTGAAAGTAACACAATCAATTATGAATATCGCGTGCTTGTAAACTCTATTTTATGGGCTTTTCTGTAATTCGCATAAGATAATGTTTTATATCAATCGAAAAGAAATCTTCGATGTACATTTATTTTGTGCGCTAATAAATCCATGAGTAAGTTCCCGACGTATCTTCATATAATCCTATACACATGAGATATAACACCTGTGTAGAGTCCGATAAACCATTTAGATGTATCTAGAAATCTTGAGGACATCAAAAATTGATAGTAATCATTGATTATATCTATTAGCAAAGAGCACTCAGATGTATATTATCGGATGGTGAACAATGCTAGCCTGCGTCCGCATAATACAATTGAAATGATAGTATGTTCTATGAAAATAACATCGTCATTGATTTACAATTAAAATGATATAGAGCTATATAAATGAAGAAAAAATAAATAAAAAATAGAAAAGCATAGGAGAAGCAAAACGACTCACGCGGACGCAGGCCACGGTCTCGTCCCCAACCTTATCCGCGCGCCTCCTGGCTCTCTCACTCCCACCTCCCCATCTTCCTCCTCACGCTGGCTCCAAGCCGGCCCTGGACCGACGCACCCGCGCCTCCCACCAAGCCCCGTTCCGCGCCTCCAGCACGTGACCAGCCGACATGGAGCCGCTTCCCCGCGCCGGTCGCTTGTCGCCGCACTCCTCGCGTCGAATCCGCCTTGCCACGGTCCCGGCTGGCCGCGTGCGCCGACAGCGCTCCTCACCGCGAATCCGACTCGCCTTGCTGTGAATCAGCCTCGCCGCGCTTCCTCGCAGTGAATCCACCTCGTCCCGCCGCCATTCAGCCGCGCCTCCCTGGACCACCTCACGCGAAGGTGCTGAATACTGACCTTGGAGCGACTGTTTTGTGTTTGAGTTTGTTACATCTTGATTGCCATTAGCTACTATGCAGCTAGAGACGGCGGCGACGATCAGGCGGGTGCTAGAGAAGGGAAGGTCGCAGCGAGCTGGTGACCAGCCGTCTGCGCATGTAAGGGGGAGAGACTCCAGCTGGCGTGGCTCTGCATCCAGCTTAAGTGCTAGACGTAGACGGATCGACAGTCTGTGAGGTGACCTTTGGCTCCGCCGGCGGTTGGGCTCCCGCAACGCCGACGGCGAGGGCGGCTGAGCCTTTGCGCAGTGGGCAGCGAGGGCAGCTAGGACACCAGCAGCTCCGGTGACGACGGCGGTGCAGGCGGCCCGTCCAGCAGGTCTGTGCACTATCTTATTGCAGCTAAATTTCTATGGCTAGATTATGACAACCGCACAAAACCTCCACTGGAACTATGGTTAGTAATTGTTGGTACATTGGAAATAAAAATATGAAATCAATCCAACAGCTTTTCGGAATATTATTCAATCCAACAGCTTGAGAACTAAAGGGCAACAGCCTGCTATTCAAAGGGGTCCCATACTGAAATAACATCAATAATGTGCTTGCTTGTAGTTTAATAATTTATGCAACCATTATCAAGAATATATAAGTAAACAAAGAGACTCTTATGTGTTTCTTTACCTCTTGCAAGGTATCTCTCACAAAAAGCGATTCAGCGACCTCTTCCTGTCCAGTCTGAATACAGAGTTTTCGTTGCTGCCTGCTGGCCTCCTTGACAAAATGAGATTCCGTGACCTCTACCTGACCAGGCCGTTTGTCAGGTAGTCCCTTTCTTTCACGCAAACAACATCAAAAGAAAACAATCTCAGTGAGATTTATTATGTCAGTTCCAAATGTCTATTTTCACTGCACAAAGGTCTAAGGAGATTTACTATTTCAGTCAAACATAACAGGCTTCTAATTTGGCTACAAATGTGAAAACTGAAAATACCACGGTTGTCGCAAGTATGGGGCTCCAAGGCAAAATTGAGTAACATATTAATATTTATGTTTTTTTCTTCAATTTCTTTCCGGTTGATATATACCACACAACAGGCATTACATAACTATTGTGTTGTTTCTATCTTCTGTACTCTCGACCTGCGTGAATGAAACAATTCCCAGAGACCTCCCTAGAGATGCCTCGATCATCGATTAACTACAAAGGCCAAAGGCACATGATAACCTGCTGCTCTGACCCCATGCATAACTCAAAAATATACTGGCTCAGGGATCAAAGAAAATTAACTGTGGCATACCATCTATTTTTAGTTGTACTTCAGTAGTTTAGCTATTGGACAAGTGCAGATTATAGTGTAGATTCTGTACTTGTGCTAACATTTGTTAAATAAAATTGCAGGTTTTGTAGTATTGTCATACATGTTGCCCAACATTGCCTTAATATGCATGTGGGAGGGTGCAGGATGGTGTTGGCTAGTCAGATGGAAATCAAAGTTTTACAAATAGTAATGAAGATAGAAACACATTCAAGTATGTCCCCCCTTTCCCCTGAAAATAACGCCATCGTTCTTTACTGCTAACTATCTGAAGTCCCTCATTACTGCTACCACATTTAGCTTACAGGAAGGTGTTTGAATTATACAGTAAAGGCTAATACATATGAACTCATAGACTGCATGTGGCTTTCATCTGCTAGATGCATGTGGCTTTCAAATAGATAGCGTAGAAACACTTGTTGATCAGTGCATCCTTTGAATGAAGTGCACAACCCACTGGATGTTCAGTAATCACCTCATTTACTAATATTTATCAGGTTGTAAAAATTATTTTTAGTTGAAAATGTGAAAATGGGGGAAGAATAAAACAGCAAGGCTAACCTGGAGTGGCAACGTCGTTGACTACAGATTCAGGTCCTTCACCGTGCCGTACCCCAACCTCCCGTTATGAATCCTTGCTGATCCACTGAAAATAAAGAAAACAAATAAAGTTAGATCCCAGAATGACCTGGTCAAACAAAAATACAGTTCCTTTTAGTTGGTCATTGAGTGGACTTGATAATAGCAGCCCACAACTATGCATGGAGGAATACATTATTTAACAACAGATGGGTTGAATGATTATTTGAACAAGTACCACATTGAGCTGGAAGGTAAATTGGCATGTTTTGAGATGCTGGATCTTTTTTAGATGGATTATTCAGGCATAGTAGAAAACTATGGGCGAAGTTCAACAATGCTGATCAAAGGTGTGGATTCCCTTGAAGAGAAAGGGGTTAGTACCTGTGTGGATCTGCACAAACGGATTCTGCTGCACAGCGTCGTGTTCGTCCAGTCGCTGATCAAAGCTGTGGCTTCCCTTGTAGGCAGATCCCGAGCGCCCTGCGGTGTGGAGGCGTCTGCGCTTCCGGCAGCTTCAGGGCGGCGTTCGTCGCCAGCAGAAGGTCGTCACGAGCAGAAGGCCTTAGATAGCTCGTGAGCATGATGGGTCATGCACAACGGCACTCCCTCTCTTCTTACCGGCTGTGGCGACGACGGTCTGTAGACGTCCAGGTGCAGCGGCAACGGTCGTGCGGCCAGGACCGGAGAGGGAGTAGAGGGAACATGCGACGTGAAGAAGAGAGGGACTTGAATTGTGTGGAGGGCCAAGATTGCGTGCATGTCTCCCATGATTTGTTTGGTTTCCTAATTCTCGGTGCATGGTTGCTGTTTTTTAACTTTAGTTTGTTGCCTAACAAAAGGCAACCGCATGGGAATTCCTTCCTTTCATTACCTTCCTTTATTTTTCCTTCATTTGTTGCCTAATAATAGCCATCGCACGAGGAAGGAGAGGGATCGGCGAAGCCTTTGGTCGCACGGGCGGACCGAAATCACGTAGTGTTTTTTTACCACACCAAAAAAAATGATTTGAATTGTTTCCTAATAAAAAGCAACCGCATTGCATGCATTGATTTGAATTGTTTCCTAATAAAAAGGCAACCGCATTGCATGCCTAATAAAATGATTTGGTTTGTTGCCTAACAAAAGGCAACCGCATTGCATGCTTTTGCATGAAATTCTATTTTGCATGAATGAGGAAGGGAGGTTTCTATTTTTTTGCATCGCAGGAAGGGACGGAGAGGTGGGGGCGTGTCCGGTCGCATGGAGAGGGAAGAGGAGCGGACACAAAAAAAATGTCGCACGAAAAAATGTCCCCCCTTTCATCCTTTATATGTATATATATGTAGTAAAGATAATCCGTGTATGGCCTAGACCGGGAGGGCTTGCGGTGGCTGGAGATTCACCGTGGTACAAAAGGCCCAATACCACTGATGCAGCGTGGTGTACAAAGGGTCTAACGCTATTTTTGGCCTGTCCCCAACAAATCCAACTAACATTGTCCGGTCCACCAAAAAAAAAAAAAAAAATAGTCTGGTCTGGGTACACTGCACTAATAGTGCACTGAAGACTTACACTAATGGTAAACATAACTATACTGGCCAGGATTTACACTAATGGTGCACATTTTCTTTGTGCTTGCATGGATTCTTTGTGGCTTCTTTACAAAAAAAACGTATAATTTTTCTTAAAGCTTATATCCTTTAATAAACCGGTGGATATATGATTTTCACCTCCCAATTGGAAAGTACATAATTAGTGAAATGCAGCAATACTTAAACACTCACATAAACTTGAGGTACTTTTCACTTTATAGATTCTGACAAGCAGGTAAAAAAAACGTTTTCATAGTCTATACCTACTAATAAAGAGAGAGAATTTCTTATCCACCTCTCCTTTTGGGTCTGCCCTGCCCCTATTTTTCTGCCTATCTTTTGTGTCCAGCCGCTTACGTGTTCGTTCCGTTTGCGATCTATCCGTATTTTTTTTTTTTTTTTTTTTTGCCTCCTTGTGCTCGTACGTATTTTGGTCAGGTCTTGGTCTCACGGGTGTCCCGCTCGTGCACGATTGATGTCCGTGACTTCTCTATTCCAACAAAAGCAAATGTCGTCCTCTCTATTTTTATTTTTTATTTTGTTTTTCTTTTCTAATAATGAAGGAAGCTATTATTTAATATAAAAAATATTTATATCCATGACTTTTCTATTCCAACAAAAGCAAATTTCGTCTTCTCTATTTTTATTTTATTTTGTTTTTCTTTTCTAATAATGAAGGAAGCTATTATTTAATAAATAAATATTTTTATTACTGAGTTGTTAGTTTTAATTTTTTTGAGAGGGAAAGGGTTGGATTTTATTTATTGATACAAGACTATTACATCCAGCCCCTTGATAGGGCACTCCAAAATAAAAAAAGAAAATACATTGAAGTCCTTTCCTGGAGCACCCACTACGCGTCGCCGCTGCCGACCGTCGTTGCCGCAGTCCAGTCCTCCTTTCTTTTAATTAGAAAATCAATTTGTCATGGTAACACAAATCAGCCAAATAGGGGCTTGGCACTATCGGGATGATGGGCCGTCCGTGTGGCCTGGTGCATGTATCCAAAACGCATACGCCAAGCCGATGAGAGGACACCTTGCGAGGACGCCGGCGATATCTCGGCTTTGTACACGGGGACGTCGACGTAGGCGAACCTGGAGCCGACGCTGGTGACGAAGCACGCCGCCATGAGCGCGGCGAAGCTGCCGGCCTGCCGCTTAGCGACATGGCGAGGGTGTCGGCCATGACGAAGGCGTTGGCGAGCATGAGGGTGCGGCGGCAGCGGCCCTGGTGGTCGGCCACATAGCCGGCGTCGAGGACGGACGCGAGCATGAAGACGTTCATGGACACTGATAGCACCTCGACCTCGGCGTCTGTGAGCCCTACGTCCTGCCGCATGAATACCTCCGCAACGCTCATCAGCGTCAGGTCTACATGGTGTAGATTCCATAAAACACCACATGGATCGGAGAACTAGCTTGCGATCAACGAGCACACTGGGATCACGTACATGGTGGTGACGGAGGCGAGCGTGGCACAGACGAATGGGAACCTGTACTATAGCCATGGAGCGAGTCAAAGTTGGAGAGTGGCGAGCAGCGCACCGTTGCGGTGGCCTACACTACTTGGGGCAAATGGTTTGTCTTTACTTGTTCTCACATATAAGACTCTTATTGTAAATTTTTAATAGCAATAATCCCAAATTTATTTGATTTAGATTTGGGGAAACAAGACTCCAATTAAATATAAAAAAAAAAATAGGCTCCTCGCAAAAAACAAAAGGCAAGTGTTGAATGAGCTCTGCGTGGTGCAGATCCCGTTGCAACGCACGGGCACTTTTCCTAGTAAATTATAATGTACCCTTTCAGGTGCTCTAGAAAAAATATGGAGTTAGCCCCCCTAATTCCACGTTTTTCATGGAGCAAGAGTTTGAGAAGCTGGAGGTGTCTGGCAAGATGAAGCTGGAATGGAGCTGCGAAGCATAGACCGCAGTGTCAAATACGCCCTTAATAGTAGTAGACTCGGCTTCATTTCGCCCCAAGATATAAGTTGTTTTTGAGAAAATAAACACGAATAGAGAAGTTTCTTATATTTTTTTGAGAAGAAGATAAATAATGAAAACTACTAACCAGCTACACGCCCACTTCTGAATTCTGAAATAAACTGTTCTAAGCCCATATGGGCTGCAAAGTTCCAATGAGGTGGGCTGAGACTAATTAAGAGGAGCGGAACTAAGAAAAGGCCTAGCATTAAAATGGCCTTGCAAACGGCCCATCTTGGTTCATACAGTACTATGACGTGACTTTTTTTTTTTTTTTTTTTTTTTTGACAACGCTTAAGCGTGTTTTTCATTAAGCGAGAAAGAGTTCTGTTACAAATCCGTAGATACGGCCCGTAGCGCCATAGTTACCAATTGCTTCCCTAAATCAGCATACACATAAGAACTCTACTAGAGAGGCTTTCATCAGAGAAACAAAAGATCCATCACCAAGACCAACGGTTTATTACACATTCATCCTAGGTTTCCTGAAGAAACATGCTATTCTCCACGTACATCTCAACAGCTTTTATCCATAGTACATGGCACCACATTAGTACTCAAAGATCGTCATTGGAATAATCTTCTGCTCGACGATCGATCAGTAGGAGCTAGCTGGAGCCTTCTCACTAGGAAGGAGGATGAGGCTCGCTTTTTTTGCCTGAAAAATCAACATGTTTTTCAGAGATCAATGTTCGTCCGTTGCTAGTTACCAAATTCCACGAACAAGTTAATCGTGTCTTAGATCAATGTGGCATAAGTGAGGAAACTGACCTCGGCTGGCATGGGTTCGCCCTTCAGGAATTGCTTGAACAAGAAGAGCGCCTGCTCTGGGCGGTACAGCGGAACCTCATGCCCGGCGCCACGGACAGTGACGAAGGTCAGCCCTTCATACTCCATGCTCCAGCCGCCAACCTGCATACATCATCATAGTCATATACTCATATAGCAAGTATATATATATACAGTGGCCATGGAGCACAAGGAGACACAGTATCTGTATGTGAGAAATAACTCAGGATTCAGAGATACATGAATGTATTAAGCATGGTATTTTTGCCTGTTCTGAACACGGACTGACCTCAGTTGGGACTATGTACCAGGGGTACCAGCTAGTTTTAACAGGAAGGCCCAAGGCAGCAAGAGAGTGCCTGGTCGCACTCAGCGGCACTGCAGTGTCCGTGTCACCACTGCAAATGAAAAGGCATGCATGTATTTCATTTTTCTTGTACAGAAAATTGACACGAAAGTCTCTGAAGAAAGCCATACTAGATGGTGAGATATACAGGCAGCTTGCTGATTAATTACCTCAAGACCCAGACCTTGAGGCCAGCTCCAATGAGCTCCTTGTAGATGGGTAGCATGGAAACGATGGGATTGTATGTCGTCCAGTTATCATGTATGTCCACGCTGCAAGATACAAAGAATATAAGCTAGTCCACAGCATAATGAATCCAGTTCCACTACATAAATACACCATATGAAAAGAAGGGTCAACTAAACTGGCCACTAGAATTTGAGGGGGGTTTAAAGCGAACCTAGCTCGTACTTCATTAAGAGGAGTGGGAAAGTTTATACACGACTTGCGCCAATTCCCATAGCGAGCTGCCGGGAAGATGACACAAGTAAAACACTAACACAAGGCACCGGACCGAAACGATGGTGCGAGAAAAGATGTAAATTAAGAGGAACACAGTCGCCCAACAGAAATCTAGAGGGCCCGGTGGTGGTTGCCGAGCGCATGACGAGGGGAGGCCGCGAATCATCACGCATTGGGTCCACCTGAGTAGGAGGCCCGCACCCACACACGGCACGAGCATGAGCGGGTTCAGGAGTGTGCGGCGATGCTCACGCCGATGTTGACCACCATCGAAGGCGCACGTGTGCCGGGGAGCTCCAGAGCTAGGGCAAGGCCAACACCAAATATAAGATTTGTCCGACGAAGAACGGAGCCATCCCGGCTGCCCTCGAGCATTGAGACCACCGCTACGGTTGTCGACGCGCGGCGCCCCGAGCGATGTGTCGAGGCTCCCGTGCACGGCTCGAGGAGAGGTAATCGTGGAAGGCGATGATGCTTGCAGTTCCTCGCCGTGCCTTGTGCCGAGGCGTAAGACGCAGCCGGGTAGGGAGGAGCATCGTCGGCGACGCGTGATCCCCGACCGAGCGGTTGAAGCATAGCCCGACTAGTAACGGCGCACAGTCGTCGGTGACATGGGTGGGGCGGGTATGCGGCATCTGCTGCGCGACTCGAACGAAAGTGTGAAGCCGTCATCGTCGATAGGGGCAGCAACCGGACGGGGCTGAGGATGGTGACAACGGCGGCCACCATGCGGCGATGCCCGATGGTCAGAAACCGAAGTCGTTGGTGTGTCGGGGCGTGTACCGGTGTCGCCGGCCGAGACGCTGGAGGCGGGCACCCTAGCAGATGGACGAGGAGGCTAGCTCCCTTGAGGGCGGACGGCGTCTCGTTCCTCGTCCAACGACAAGGGCGGCGCTTGAGGCGACTATCATCACCCGATCATGGCGGGCAAAGCACCCCAGCTTGCGAGCAAGGGGGCTCAACCGGTCATGCAGCGGCGGCAAGGGCGACGTCAAGGGCCGCACCGAGGCCTGCCATGTGTTCAGCGGCGCCGCTTGTGACGCCCGATGGTGAGAAGGTGCAACGCCACAGTCCTAAGGTAGCGCGGGATGGGCTCCTAGTCCACCTCGGACGAGCACCTCCCCCAGCGCTCCCGCCTTGGACCTACCGGCGGAGGGCACAAAAGGGTCAGCATCAGAGAAGAGGCTATGGCCACCAAAGCAGCCGAAGTCGACATCCGCCCGTCGTCGGGGGGCCTGCACGGGGCTGGGCGGAGGGGTACGGTGATGAGCTCGGAGCGAAAGGGTGCACGATGATGACATCGGGCTCCGGCCAACCCGATAAGCCGAGGTCGGGGGAGGCAGATCCCGACGAGGTGCTGCGGGGACCGGCATAGGGAGGCGTCGGTGCACAAGCCACTGGTGGAATCGGGCGACGTAGGCGGTGCCTAGGGCAGCTCCGGCCCGCGTCCTCGTCGCGCGACGACGGCGGGAGGTGTCAGGACGGCGGCGGCAGGTCCCCCCAGAACTGGCCCCGGGTACTCGGCTGCCGCGACGCGAGCTCCACAAGGACAGCTTTGTCGCCCCCTCCCCCCCCACACACACACCACCCACCCACCCACCCACGCCGGTCGGGTGCGCACGGGCGGTGACCCCTCCCCAACCGGCCAAGCCGCACCACCGCCCGCGGCACCAAGCGAGCCGGGCATGGAGGCACCCCCAAGGCGCTGGGCAGCACATCCGGAGGCTGCGGGGAGGGGAGGTGGGTGGGAGAGACCATGTCGCCTCCAAGGGCGGCCGGGCATCGGCGGCGTCCGTCACGTCCGGCAGCGGCCCACCCGTCCGCTCACGGGACGTGTCGGGGAGGGGAGATAAAACGAGGAGCTAGGGTTGGGGGTGGTGGATCTAGGAGGGAGGGTGGGCGCCCGGTGCTTGGCCGCAACCGGCGCCGGGCGGCGGTGGAGGAAGGGCGCCGGGGGGGGGGCTAGGTTCAGCCCCAAATGTGAAATTGCGAGACTCTAGGAGAGCGAGATGGGAGGAGCTGACCGGGCGGCGTGACCGCGCTTGAGAGGGAAGACGCCCGGGGCGGACTGGCTGGCCGGCGGAGAGGCTGCAGCGGTGGTGGCTGGGCGGCCGCCGGCGGTGGCGATGTCGCCACGGAGCGCCCTTCGGGTAGGGGGTAAGGGTCCAAGGAATATTAATCTCATTTCGAAATCGAGGTTTCAAATCGCCGTTCTATAGCCACCCACTATATAAAACCTTACTAGAAATCAAAAGTGTGGAACAATAGTACAAAATACATACCTGCATAATTTCCATGGGTAGTCTATGAAGCCTTTGGTGTTGGCATGCATGGCCTTCTACACGTCGGGGGGGAGGTTCAAGTAGCTGGTCGAGTAGAATGTGGTGCAGGGATCGTATGACGGCAGCTTGTTCAACGGCTGATTGAGCGTACGTGTTCCAAAATCATACATAGTGAGACAGAACAGCCAGGTAGCTCTAGAACAGATAATCTGGGCCGGAGATGAGGAAGACGATGGATCAAACGGCAACTTACGCGGTGGCTCCTCTCGAAAATGCGCTCAAATGGGTTCCCCTTCTTGCACGGCGGCGTGTAGATACTGAAGCCATCGATGTTGCCTTGCTCCTTGGTGGCCACGCCCAAGACCTTCTTGCACTCGGCGAGGGGTGGATCAAGGAGGTCCCCGGGCACACCTTGAGCCCGCTTGCCAGGGTCTCGTCGGAGATGATGCCGTGGTGCCACCAATACTCGAACATGCCGATCATGTCGGGTGCGGTCGTCGGTCAGGCCGTTTCCGACCTGGAATTGGGGATGAATTGAACCACATTAATGAGATGTAATTTCTTTTTAAAAAAAAATGTAGTTCTACATGTTGTATTTCCATGTGCTTTTCTGTCCATTCATTGATTCATTCGGCTCATCAACTTCTTATGAAATGAAATCCTTTATTTGTGTCACAAATTGTGTGAATTCAGTTTTTCGATCATACGCCGCATGTCGGTCTATACCATGAAACCTTTGAAGTTAATGATAGGCTTGTCGACACCGATGTTTCTACTGTACACAAGCTGGGAGAGCTGTGGAACATAGTGACCTGCACATCAAAACACTCCACAAATGAACTCACAACAAACCTCCCACGTTAAGCAACAAAAATACTGCCAACGTTCTCCCGGTGTAACCGGTCAGCTCAGTGCGCCGAAGAAGCGACTGGCTGAGCCGGCCCGGGTTCGAATCGCGGCACCTTCTTAGTGATATACCCAAGGGAACGTCTTTCCCTTGTGGTATAACACACATAACACACACACACACAAGCAACAAAAATACTACGGCACTACGCACTGTGATCGACCTCCATAGCTCTCGCCGGCAATGTAGAAATCACGGTACTGGTACTTGGGGAACCTCTCGAACCATTTCACCAGGAAAGTGTACGCATCATGAGCTGCAAATAACAAAGATTCCTAAATCAAGTATCAGACTGAACAAGAGTGATATATACTTATCATGTATATGTTCTTCCTTTCCTTCATCACCAACCCGTTCTGTTGTCGCCGACGATTAGGTCGGAGCTAGTATTACTGTAAGAGAACCCCACGCCGGCCGGCGACTCCAAGAACAGTATGTTCGCCGCTGCACGAAACTTGTGACCTTAGCTTCACTGCACAAATCTTGATTGGCCTTTGAATGTATGACCCAGAATCGATACCTTTGTTCCACGCGTACTCGTTGAGCAGCAGCCTGTCGCTGTCCTTGTGGACACGGAAGGCGCCGAGCTCGTCGAGCGCGCCGCCGCCGATGGAGGAGCACCCAGGGCCGCCGTTGAGCCAGAGGACGAGCGGCGCGGCGTCCGGATCGTCGACCGCCGCCTGATCGGCCTCTTGGAACCAGTAGAAGAGCGCACGGCCGGCGTGCTCGTCGACGGTGATGTAGCCACCGTACATGTCGAACGCCACGTCGGTAGGCTGCCCTGGCAGGCCAAGAATACAGTCGTCCTCACCTGAGGTCGACCCTCGTGCCAGTGTCGGCCGCAGGAGGCCGGCGACGCCTAGTGCCAGGAGGAGCGTATATGGAAGCGAACAAGGTATTGAGGTGGAAGATGTGGATCTGCATCCTGACCCTGTCATCGTCCTCCAATTCGGAACTCGGCGGCGGCGTGTGCGTGGAAACACGAAGGAACATGGTATCTGTCAGATAAATTGTATATGACGGTGATAAATAATGGGGTTTTTTTAATCTATCTTTAATAGTGGCATGGGTGGATAATTTTCTAGGAAATAAAATAAATCTAATCTATCTTTTATTCAGTGTGGGCATGTCCATCGTACGTAATAACTAACTCCAGGAAGGACTTTGCGGTCAAAATATTTCTTTTTCTCCCCAAATACGTGGTTCAAGTTTTTTCTAATATATATCTTCTTTTTAATTTATAGGGGCAAATGGGTCATTTTCTAGATAGTAACAAAATGGATCCAACGGTCATAGATGGTTACAGACTTTCAATTTGATAGCTAGGTGTTCCTGATTAACATGAGAATTTTTAGTATTTATTTTGGAGAGAATTGACGTGGAGCCCTGAGTTGGAGCCTAAGATTTTCGAGGAGGCTATTGACAGGCATTGGGATCTAAGGAGGCTACATGTGTGGTTGTGAGCAGGGGCGACGCCAGGTTCATGTTACCTGGTGCGGCGTAAAATTATTTTTGCCCTTCGATAGTCTTACTTTTACCATGTGTTTTCAATAAAGTTGTGGAAGTTAGTGAAATAGTGCACCAGAATTTATTTTCTTGAAGCTTCGCCCCTGGTTGTGAGCATATATATTTGAATGACTTGCAGTTCACATTTGAGTTATGAAAAAAATTAAATAAAAGATAAAAATCATGAAATATATTAAAAAGTACAAAATAAATTCCAAATTTAGACATTGAGTAGTAAATACGGTGGATTCTTTGGGTGGAAAAAAATAAAAAATATACTTTGCCGAAGCGCCAACGTGCAAAGGCGCCATACTTTGCAGAGAGCCAAACGGTCGGCACCCCTCTCGGCACACCCATTGGCATGAACGACGTTGCATGTGCGGACGTCTACCGATGGTCAGATCTTTGTCGGCGTTGGCTCTCGAAAAAGTCGGCTCTTTTGCCGAGTGCCCAGTTTTCTTGACGGCCTTACCCTCGGCCAACCACAAGATCCGAGCGTACCCTTTTGCCGAGAGGAGCCGTCGGCAAAGGGAGACTTTGCTGAGCGCTCAATATTTGGCGTCCAGCAATGTCTTATGCTCTCGGCAAAGCCTTGTGCTCTCAGCAAAACCTGATTTTCCATAGTGATATGGCTCATGCCTTATTATGGATTTGGGCATTTCACACCCATTTGGGAGGCTATTTGTCGCCTTCTTTTATCATGGGCCACTAACTCCTGCACTCCATATTCCCGATCGAGTGGAACATGGGCCACTTACTCCTGCATCAACTTTATGCCAGTATATGGGCTGGGCTATATGTGAAAAGGTCAAAAGGTTGAGGTGGGTTTAAGGTGTAAGTACGCGCAACATCATACTAGTGATGTTATATTGTTTCTAAGCCTATATTTTAGAGCTCTATTTACATGTACAACTTCAACATTTCTGATGATGTTTAAAATTCATATGAATTATTGCACCGGGACTATGAAATTGTTGAGGTTTTTTAAAAAGAGCCTCTAGTTAGAGCAACCGAGTAGCATCTAGCGTGACCTGATTTCAAGCAAATCTACATTATTAAAAAAAAAAAAAACAAATAGGCTGATGTTTCCCCAGCCGACTTCTCGTCAATAAATTGCTGAGGTTTTTCCCCATTTGAAAGAAAAAAATGTTGAGGTTGCCAAAATGTTAATCCATATTTATGATGACATAAGTCATGTTTATATTTATTAAAAAACTAAAATAACACTTCCGTATGCAAAACTTGAATAAAAAGAGTTGAGAATTTAAAATTAAAGTGCATAGGAGATTATTTTCAGAAAAATAGATTAATAAAACTGCAAATATGATATATGCCAACCCCTCTTTTTTTTTTTTTTTTTTTTTTTTGTGACACTATGAAAAAGGTGCCTGAAAGGTTTTGTAAGTGTGTTTGGGCCGAGATTCAGAGAACGGCCAGGCCCGTCCATTTTCAGCCCATTTTCAGTTTCAGCTTTCTACCACCAGCATGCTGCACTGTTCAGATCGAGGTCACAACTCACAATCACAGCCTCACAGGATCTGAAATTGTCATCCAGCTAGATGACAGGTGACTTTTTAATGAAACAAGATGATAGGTGACTTTGGGCCTCTCCCAGATTATGTTGGCACCCATAACAGTAACAGTGCAAGTGCTATCTCCATGACCTCTCCATCTGATCTCTAGCAAGCGTTCCAATCCCCAAATGCCATGCCACAGGAAAGTGAGCTCCACCAGTTCAGAGTTCTCTAACTGTTTCAGCAGGAAGGAGAGATTGAGGTCATGCGTTACAGCGTTTGCAATAAAATGTCGTCCGGAAAAGCCTGCAGGGGCAGCCTCTGATCCATCATGGGAGCTTAACTGTTCGAGCTTCAGAGTGTTCCTTCAGTCGTTAAGAGTTTTCAGTCTTCAGTGTCAGTAGTGAGTGGCCCTTCTTTCTATCTGAACCTGACCCACTGATTTAATGATCCTTTTCGTTGGGCATGAGACGATGATTTTTTTTGAAGTTTCACCGGGGAGGCGCTCCCCACCTGAATATATTCAAGTGCCCTAAAATGGCCGATAGCCTCGTTTTTTGAGGAAAAAACGAGGCCAAAACCCTCGGCCCGCTTAATTGTGGAAAACCGGACTAAAACCGTACAACGGCCTACGAACCGAGGCAAAGGTGTGGCTAAACCACAAAAGAGACGAACAACAACAACAACAACAACAACAAGCTCTTCAGCATTGGAGAGAGAGGTGGCTATCCACAATTACAACAAAAGAGATAGAGAGAACTTAGCCCAAACGAGGGAAACTCTAGACGAGGCCGCAAGACGCCCACCGAGCGCCGATCTGCGCCCCCGCCGAACAGCATACTCGCCGCTTTCTGCGCCCGTAGAGCCCACCTCCACTCCTCATAGCTACGCCCGCTCCACGGGGTGGAAAGGGGACTAAGAATGGCGGCAGGCGACAAGCGAAGGATCACGGACACAAACGACCTCCCATCGAACCGGTGGCGACATCCTCCAAGACATCCGGCCCACTTGCCACCACCCAACGCCGCCGCGGGGGAGGAATCCGTGAGGGGATGGCGGCAGCGGTGGAAACACCACCCGGCATTTGATATTCTGGCACCACCAGGGAGACCGTCGACGGAGCAGAGGCGCCAACGGAGGGCACTCGTCGACGTCGGCGACGCCAAACAACCGAGGCCAAGAGGGGCGACAACAACACGGGGAGAGAGCACACGGGAGAAACACAAGACCACGGCACGAGCTGGACTCTACTCCTCCACAGTGGCGCCCTCAAGAGGGTCACGGCGTCGAAACGTCGCCGCCACTGGCTCTAGAGAACTAGAGCTAGGCTTTCGCCAGGAGGAGATCGACAACACATCGGTCGAAGAGTTGGGAGGAAATCAACGCCCCCAAGGAGGTGAACGGCGCCAATGGCGTCGTCGTCAATCGCAAGACAGGTCTTGCACGGCTTTCGCCAAGGCTCCCAAACTCGGACCAAAGTTCGTCAATTTAGAGACCAAGAGACCAAACCTCGCAAACAAACCCCAACGACTGAAGGGGGGCCAGCCACGGACCTTGGGCAGCTGGAGGAGACGAAAGAGGCGAGGAGGCGAGGGTAGTAGAGACAGCGCCCCACCGCGGCAAGCCCGCGGCCAAATCGCACGCTCCGCCACAAGGGAGGAGAAGGGGACACGCCGCCCAGCCGCCCAAGATGCCGTGCCGAACGGCAAGGCCCGTCTCTCTTCACCGCTGCCACCATCCAGCAAGAACAAGAGATCGAGGTGGGGTCGGGTGCCGGCATGCTAGGTAGGAGACCGAGGTCGCCGCCGGCGAGCCAGCTTAGGCCACCATGCCCGACCGCCACCGCGCGGCGCCCACCCAAAGCGCGGATCCAGGGCGTGAAGGGCCGCCGATTGCGCAGGCGCGTGGAGACCCAGGGGCGAGGCCGCGGAGCACAGGAGGGAGAGGGGCTCGGCCCGGAGCACGCCGTTGGAGGTCGTCAAGCCCGGCACGGGCGACGTCTTCCACCAGCTCGGAGGGCGGATCCGGGCGGGGAGCGCTGGATCGGGACCCGGCGACGAGGATCCGAGGCCCCCAAGGCCCTCCTCCACTTGGGCGGCCGACCATGGAGCCGGAGATGGGGAGAGGGGGGTGGGGAGACGGGCTGCAGGGAGGGCTGCAGAGGGGCCCCGCCGCCGCCATCACGGAGGGTCGCGGGCCTCCCGGCGGCGCTCTCGGCGGCGGCAAGGGCAGGCGGAGGAGGGGAGGGAGACGGCGGCGGTGGTTCTTTGTTCCGCCCGTGTCGCCCCGAGGAGAGGAGCGACGCAGGGGACGCGGGATCTCCGTCCACCGTCATGAGACGATGATTTAATGATCCTTTTCGTTGGATTGGACATTGGGAGTGGAGCATCAGCTATTCAGCTTTACTAGTGTCTAGAGGTCATTGGAGGCAAAATGTACTTTTGCCGTTTTGCATTCAGGCTTTGGTGCTAACTCATTACATTCCTCAATCATATACCATCATCCTTTGAATATTCTTCCCAGCAGTTACAGTTTATGGTGATAGAGCCTGCCTCAGTGCAAAAGCGTCTTTGTCACCTCTAGGGGCGGGGTAACGGTGTCTTTGCCGCCTTAATAGCTTTGGTTTTCTGTAGCTTTCCCTCTTGATCATGTGAATGCTTTTCAGGGCAGCTAGAGCTCTGATGCAAGCACACTGAATGAAGCACCCCAAACACACACACACACATTTGGTTCAGGCAACACTTTGTTTAGTTCCTTTCCTTCGTAGCTGCCGCAGGTTTTACAACAGATTTAATATGTATGCGGTCAACTTATTTTTTTCTCCCCCAAATACGACGTTGAATTCTTTTAGTAAATTATCTTTTAATTTATAATGGCAAAGGTGGATAATTTTGTAGATAATTACACATGGATCCAATGGTCATAAATGGTTGTAGACTTCTGATTCGATGGCTAGATTTTTCTAATTAACGTGAGAATTTCTAGCATTTATCTTTTTTTATAACGATCCGGTGAGAATTAATGTGGAGCCTATAAAAAGTGAGAATGATTTAGAGTTTGAATGGGAAAAATAATTTATTTTATAACGACCATGACATCCATAATATAAGTTAATGTTGATAATAATAATATGACAATGTGCTCATCCTGTATCGCTTTAAAATACAATTTGATAAATTTTTTTTTATCTTGATAGAAAGCACAAGCAAATTTAGATTTAAATATATCGTAGTTTTAACTGTTATCATATATTATACATTCTGTGAAACACGACCAATAACACCTGAGAGGTTGAATGATAAGCTACATCCATTCATGCCATCATGATGCTTCCCCATGCATTTCAACACTAGAAATCACTGACCATGCATGATGCCCCATCGAATTTAACTTGTACTAGCAAGCACACTGACCATATGCATGCTGCTGCCCCATCCAATTTAACAGTAGCAAGCACTGATCATGCATAATGCTGCCCCATCTAACTTAACACTAGCAAGTACTGATTTGCATGCAACGTTTCTTAGATGACTTGAATAAAAATATTTTGTATGTGAGTTATTAGGAACGGTAACGGTTACCAAAACGCATCTCCTTGAGCACCAACCATGAATCATGTCCACCAATGAGAACGAGATCGAGAGCTATAAATATCCAAGACTACTAGTATATCATCTATGTCTCATACATGGCTGATAGGTGTATAGCCTGCCAATAGTAATTTAGTGGGATATTTGAGATGGTTCCATTCATGGTCGATAGGATATTTGAGATGGTTCCATGCATGGTCGATAGGTATAGCCTGTGAGTGAGATATTGGAGGAAAACAAACACAAATGTCGCCAAGGTTCATCTTCCTCGCCCTAGCTGTGTCGGCGGTCGCTGCGAGAGGGACCAGCAACTCGCGGCCAGAAGAAGGCGCCGGCCGCCGTTCCCCTCGCCGTGGTGGCCGTCCTCGCCACCGCCACCACCACCGTCATCGCCGCCACCCCCACCAGACAGCTGGTGGTGTAACAGAACGTACGGGGAGGAATCGGTGTCGATCACTGACGACGTGGATTGTTCCCCACCGCCAGCGCCGGCAACCCCTACACCGCCGACCTGCCTGTGGCCATGCATCGGTCCGAGGTGGCCACGGCCTGTCGGGACAGCATCGGCCACCGCCGAGGACGCTGAGGACGTCTGCCTCGCACCGCTCGCATCAGTGTACAGCTGTGGGCCGTTCCTGACTGGAGACACTGACAGCTTTGACTTTAGAGAAAAGCAACCTGGTCACACACTCATTACTTTACGGATAAACAATGCAAGACAAATGATATTTCATTTCAATGGCATAGATTACGCTCGAGCATTGCCGACAATAGACAGATGCAGTGATGCACTGTCTTCAAACCAAACTTTTAGACATAGACAAATATTCACATACGGATAAACAAGTTGAGTCGGAAAGAATAACGCGATCAAATATTCTCGAGTATACATAAACAAAGTCACAAAATAATATACACATACGAAGTTATTAGTCCAATATTCACTGGTATGCCTTATTCTAACATGTTAACATTCATAATTAGTGATTATTATGTTTTTGAACATATATAAATTTTTACACATATCTTATGGAGATGAAAAACAGGATAAAAAACGGAATAAATATGGGTCAATTTCGGTGAAAACGGGATCTGGCCGGAAACGGACGGAAAAACTTGTTTCTACTTCCGTAAATACGGAAACAGGATACCACAAATACGAAAACGGACGGACAAAAATAGAAAACGGAACGGGCAGAACAGAAAAATTTCCATACGTTTTCAACGCTTGTCGAGATGTTGCTGAGGTTTTCCCCATTTGAAAGAAAAAAAATGTTGAGTTTGCCAAAATGTTAATCCATATTTATGATGACCTAAGTCATGTTTATATTTATTAAAAAACTAAAATAACACTTCCGTATGCAAAACTTGAACAAAAAGAGTTGAGAATTTAAAATTAAAGTGCATAGGAGATTATTTTCAGAAAAATAGATAATAAAACTGCAAATATGATATATGCCAACCCCCCTCTTTTTTTTTTTTGACACTATGAAAAAGGTGCCTGAAAGGTTTTGCAAGTCTGTTCGGCCCGAGATTCAGGGAACGGCCAGGCCCATCCATTTTCAGCCCATTTTCAGTTTCAGCTTTCTACCACCGGCATGCTGCAGTGTTCACAGCCTCATAGGATCTGAAATTGTCATCCAGTTAGATGACAGGTGACTTTTCTTGAAACAAGATGACAAATGCCATGCCACAGGTAAGTGAAACCCCAAATGCCATGCCACAGGAAAGTGAAAGTGAACTCCTTCAGCGCACGGCATGATGTTCGCAGGCTCCCCACCAAAGGTCACATCCATCAGTTCAGAGTTCTCTGTTTCAGCAGGAAGGAGAGATTGAGGTCATGCGTTACAGCGTTTGCAATAATGTCGTCCGGAAAAGCCTGCAGCGGCAGCCTCTGATCCATCATGGGAGCTTAACTGTTCGAGCTTCAGAGTGTTCATTCAGTCGTTAAGAGTTTTCAGTCTTCAGTGTCAGTAGTGAGTGGCCCTTCTTTTCTATCTGAACCTGACCCACTGATTTAATGATCCTTTTTCGTTGGGCATGAGATGATGATTTAATGATCCTTTTTCGTTGGATAGAACATTGGGAGTGGAGCATCAGCTATTCAGCTTTACTAGTGTCTATTGGTTATTGGAGGCAAAATGTACTTTTGCCGTTTTGCATTCAGGCTTTGGTGCTCACTGATTACATTCCTCAATCATATACCATCATCCTTTGAATATTCTTCCCATCAGTTACAGTTTATGGTGATAGAGCCTCAGTGCAAAAGCGTCTTTGTCACCTCTTGGGGCGGGGTAACGGTGTCATAGCTTTGGTTTTCTGTTCTTCATGTGCATGCTTTTCAGGGCAGCTAAAGCTCTCACGCATGTACACTGAATGAAGCACCCCAACCACACACACACACACATTTGGTTCAGGCAACACTTTGTTTAGTTCCTTTTTCCTTCGTAGCTGCCGCAGGTTTTACTCCTCTCTTTCTGTGAATTCTCGTACTACATGCCTGTTGTTGGACCCATGTATGTATATATACAACCAAGATGGATAAAGAAAGCCACCACAGCATCATCGGCAGCTTTAATCTGAAGAGCACGAGAGGGGGAGATCAGATTTGCTTGGTGAATGACGACAGGGACGAACTGCTGCAGGCTAGTGGTTTTCTCGGGTCTCAGTAAAGATCCTTGCTGGGAACAGACTCCAAACCAGTGCAGCATTATTGTTTCTAGATCTTCAAATTCAAAGAAACCAGCAGTTGTCATCACAGCGATCAGATCAGATCAGATGGCCGACCCCAATGGATCAGAGATGCTGTTGGAGTTGGGACTGAGGGTCTGAGCTTCTGAGGGACAAAAGCCTGAACCTCTTGTCCTGCAGCCACAGCCTATTTACTCGCTCGTCAGAATCTATCAATCTAGATTCTTTCTAGTAGTGCTTAGGACTAGTCCCTTGCTGCTTCCTACCTAATGGTAAATCCAAAAACCAGTCTACCTAATGCTATTTCAAAGGGTTCTGAATGAACAATCCATCATCGACGACTCTGCTTCAGCTCCACGACACGCCACAACCCAATCTGATCACCCGTCTGCATCTGCATTCTCTCGGTCGGTCGGTCCCCCACAGGAAAGTGAATTCATTCATTCATCTGCATGCCGGCCCCAATCGCTGTCACATCAGTCCACTATCCATCAGTCAGCTTTCCTACTGTTCCTCAACAATACAACAACCCCCACAATCCGGTAACCCACCGATCTTGATCAGAACCAGCAGGGTCAGGACACAGGAGTGGGGATCCAATTGGCCATGGAGAGGTTGGTTTCAGTCTTCTATCTTCACCTTTCAGTTTGTAGCCAGCCGGCCTCGCCTTTTCATCCGTCCTAGGATTCCGGCCTTCCAGTTGTTCCATATTACCCTTACAGTGATCTACGGTCGTTAATAAGTTGATGCTAGCTAGTTCTCTGATCCAGTGGCCTGTATTATATTCGTCATCCAAATAATGCGCCAGCTTAGGTCCAAACACAGATTTGGATTTATATATGATCCTTGATCCTTGCCATCCATCAGTAGCTAGGTCTATCTAGGATGGGGAATTAAAATGCACTTTCAGTGCTTTCAGCTCTCTCAGGCAGGCTTTGTCGATGGTGTGCTCATTAGATTCCCCAATGACACAGACCTTTATTTAGCTCGATCGCCTCATCAGGTTAACAATGGCCACTTTGTTGGTACCTGACCTGATCAGTGGATGCTTTGATTAGTTCACCTTTCATCACTTTGATTAGTACTAAGTAAGAGCTCCACACTTTGATGGAGGGCCTGATAACACCTAGTAGCAGCAATGATTGCCGTGCAGATACTTTCTACGGATTCTCGGACTGACGCCTGCGCAGCCTGGTCGATCCCATCCCCCATCCCATATGCATACTCCCATGTTGCAGGCGATGTCGACAAAGAAGATGATAGGTAGCTGTTTTTATCTGTAGCTTATTAGCTGCAGCAGCATTATGTCATGGATGAATCCATGACAGGCAACATGATGCATCAGAGATGGATCTGTTTGGTGAACCGTGAAGAACATGCATGACGACAGTGTCTGTGTACATTTGCTTTCGCGTGCCTCGGTAAAGATTTATTCTTGTTACCGTGTGTCGCCATTGTGAGTGATAGCTGGTGAGTGGTGACCCGCAGCGACCGAACGGCCCCAGCATTTAGCATTGTGGACTTGGGAATTGGGATCAAATAGACCTGCAGAGAAAAAACCGGGGCCTCAGCTACTATATGAATGCTTTTGCACATCAGAATCTGTTCCTCAGGACTTATCCCGAGAGTGAGTTCCAAGGCTTTTGTAGTGCTCGGCTGCTGCTCGCATTTGTTTCTTGTAACGGTGGCTCTCGTACTACTGTTTCCAAGTCCGAATCGTAGGAGTGGGAGTACTACAGAGCAAAATAAATGGAGAACGAAGAAACAGCGTCCTATAGTTTTGGAGTACGTAATACACTACTGGCTCCAGGACAATCTATCTGACTTCGTGATGGGACATCTTTGCTATCAACTACTGTTAATTTCCAATACATTCAAAAGAGTACGAGTCATGGGGGTCCAATTATTGTTGTTTTTCATTTTCATTGGTGATAATTGAGATTAGGACTGTCAATCAGTTCGCACGCAATGATAAGCTTATTATATCTCCATTAACTAAAGTGAAAATCAATGCCTAGCACTACCGGATTCCTGCGATTTCCCGTGAGGCTATTCCTCACGGGAAAGGGTCTTTACCCCGGAAAAGCCTTTCCCGGGGGTAAATCACGGGATACCTATGTCGGGAAAAAAAAAGATCTTGAAAGCCGCCTTTCCCGTGAACACGAGAAGATGTTCACGGGATATACTTTCCGTGAACAAGTTTAGCTCACGGGATAGAGTTAACGGGGGGGGGGGGCGCCGTCAACGGGGAGGTGTGGATCCCGTTATGGCCTACGTGGCCTGTAGCATAAAACAGCGTTTTCGGGTTCTTTCCCGTGAGCATAACGGAGTTGCTCACGGATATTCATTCACTTTCCCGTGAGTCAACGTGTGCTCACGGGAAAGATTTGGCCTCTTTTCCGTGAGCCGTGTTGACTCACGGGAAAGGTTTGGCCTCTTTCCGGTGAGCTACTCACGGAAATTATTTATTTTTTCTTTTTTTTTCCAGCACACAATATATATATATATATATATATATATATATATATATATATATATATATATATATATATATATATATATATATATATATATATATATATATATATATATATAGGGCGATACTATTGGAAGCCCCGGGGCTTCCTATTGGTAATGGAAGCCTGCACCCAACCCGACAGGACCAGGCGCACCGGGCCGGGGCGGATCTTGGCGCGGCTTGCGCAGTGAGAGTGGACTTTGGTCCTCCCGGTCCCCAGACGAGTGGGACGCCGGTTCCCCGCGGTCCCGGGTTTTCCCATCGTGACGCCATCGGCGGTGGAAGAAATAGCTGCGATTCTGTGCATACACGATAGTTGATCAGTGCATACATAGCATTCGAAAGGAACTGAGTTTAGCAAACTTGAAACAAAGTTGCATGGGAGTGCATGCAGACCAAAAAGACGATTTAATTATTGTTTGTTTAGTTGCTTTGCAATACGATAGTATGTTCGTATGCATGACACATATAGGGAGTCTAGGATCATGGGCACGAGATGGTACTGTATGTTAATATTGGCCCCTGAATAAGATGTGGATAACCTCTTGCCTTATGCGTCTAGATGTTCATATGCATAACTTGCTGAAAAATATCTTATGCATCCATAGTGTATGTTCATATGCATTATATTATTGGGTCAGAATCTGTGAGACATTGTTTTGGCACTTGTCTACATTGTATCAAATATTTTGTATGCACGGAACTTGGGATCAATAACGGACGGGTGGACAGACATGACCAGACTTGGGATCGGTGGGGAAAAGGGGACATTCTCCGGACCCATATATGACCCGCTGGTCGTCTCCACTAGGGTTACCGCTGGCCGCCCCATCTTCAAGTCCGGGCGTGCTTCGTCTCTAGAAGCATCTCCGGATGCATACGAAGGCGTCCATGGATGACCGTGCGGGGCAGGATGGCGGCGGCGGCGGCGGGGGAGAAAGCCGCGCCTCCCGCCTCCACCAACCGATACCCTCCATCGGATTTTCGCCGCCGGAATCTGCCGGTGCTGCCGCTACCAACGGGGGTGCGACTACGAGTCCTTGCACTTCTCTACGGGAGCTCCGGCGGCCGCATCTCCATCGCCGGCCTTCATCACCCCGGACGCAGCTATCCGTGCGCCGGAGTTCATCGCATCTCGGGACGAGCACACTCGCTGGACCTAACGGATGCCCGTGGCCGCCAGAAGTCCAGGTGGCCGGCTCCAACAACGCCAACACACCGGCCGGGGAAGAGGTCCACACTCATGTGAGTTCGCAGTTCTTGGTACATACAAAAAATATTTTTTTTCCCTCTGAGCCTGCGGATTGAATCAATACATGCATGAAATTATGAATAAGCCGACAAACGAGGCGTGGCTATCTTATTTGTGTCTTTCCTGGTAGTGCATGAACCTCGCAGTTTTGCCCTTTTGCTATCCCCCATATGAGCATGTATTCACTAGATGTGAGTATATGTATGCATTGTATCTTGTTAGTCCTTGTATGCACCATTTGGTTCTAATATATGCATATCCACAGATTGACCATATATGCAAGTATTGTTGAGATCCAAAGCATGCACCATTTTGTATATATGCATTACAAAAGTAGTTAGCCAATATGTACCCAGCGTATTCTATGTGACGAGATGATCTCAGATGCGCATTGTGTATGACTATATGCTATATGACATATCATCTATATCAACTAACTATGAGCTTGTTAGTTATTGTATGTAGTATTTGTTTCCAGTATATATATTGCCTCTGATTAGAGATGATATGCCTTAATAGGTACTCCGTAAATATTATAGGTGTGTTTTGTATGCACTGCTTTTGTCGCCTCGTATGGTATTGGACATATCATGTGTATGCATTATGTATCAGTATATGCACTATTGTGTACTGATATATGCACTATTGTTGAGTACCAGTACGCACTATTCTTTGGTACCAAGTATGCACCCTTTTCTATGCACCGCTTCGTATGCTAATATTCTATGTGATATATCCTCTATATGCAATTTGTATCAATGTATGCTAAGGTTTATCATATTCATTGTAGCCTGCTGATATAAATGAGGAGATTGTTCCAAAAAAAGGGGATGACATTCACCAAGTATTAAGGATGCCAAGCAGTTCTACGCCGACTACGCTGAGGTTGTGGGATTTGGTGTCAAGCTGCACGGGGGAATAAAGCCAAATTCAAGTGGATGAACTGTGTTAGAGAAGGGAAGTGCAAGGCCAAGTTGCAGGGCTACAAGCGAATGCGTAAGAAGACGTCAAAGCGAGTCGGGTGTAAGGCGGGCATCAAGTTGAGGAAGGTTTATGCAGATGATGGTTCTGCGGTGTGTGGTTATTGATTTTGTTAACCACCGCCACAATCATGAGCTTCATCCATCACCATCGACAACAAAGCACTTCCATTGCAACAAGGAAACCCGATAGCACATACCTAGCCTACATTCGGGGTATGCGGGCAAGCCGCATCCATACCACTTGTATCATTGATTATTTGGGCGATCTACACGGCGGCGCAGAAAATGTCCCCTTGACAGAGAAGGACCTGAATAACATGTAAGTTAGTGCCATCCCACTAGTTTGTATGCAATTGTCCTGTGTTTGCATATGCATACTTTACATTCTAGTTTTGCTGTGACTATTTACTGCTGGTTGTTCATATACTTTAGACAATGCAATTGTTTGTATTCATTCAGGAAGAACATATGGATGCAAACAAAATGTATATGCATATGCATACTTTATATTCCAGTGTCCTGTGTTTGCATATGCATACTTTACATTCTAGTGTTCTTTGTGACTATTTACTGCTGGTTGTTCATAAACTTTAGACAATGCACTTGTTTGTATTCATTCAGGGGAAGAACATATGTATGCAAACAAAATGTATATGCATATGCATACTTTATATCCCAGTGTTGTTGTGCCTATTTTCTATTGGTTTTACGTATAATGTAGACAAGTGCACTTTGCTGTGTATGCATTCAGAAAAGAACATGTGTATGCAAGTCAAATGTGTATGCATATGCATAGTTTACATTATATTGTTCTTTGTGACTATTTATTGTTGGTTCTTCATATACTATCGTTTCTTTTTATCCTACAGGAGAGCTGCTCGGTGTTAGAGGAACAGAGGGATGATGTCGCCAAGCTACCGGGCTTACTTCAATGAATGCAACCGCACAACCCCAATTCTTTTCCGATTTTCAACCTGGATAAGGAAGGGAAGATTCAGAGCATATTCTGGTCTAGTGCTAGTATGCAAGGGAGTACGCTGATTTTGGTGATGCAAATCACTTTTGACACAACTCACAAGACAAATTTGTATAACAAGCCATTGGCTATGTTTGTGGGTGCTAACCACCATCTCTGATGTACAATCTTTGGTTTTGCATTGCTTGGCGATGAGACCATAGAGACTTTCGACTGGGTTTTCAAGACATTTAAGTCATGTATGGATGGTGTCTCCCGAGGTGCATTCTAACAGGTATCAACCATCTTTGTTTGTATTGATGATCATCTTGTATGCATATTAATAGATATAATGTATGCATTGTGTGTGGTTTCCATATTTGTTTTATAATAAGCAATAATGTTTATCATACATGACTAAAATGTATTTGTATTCAACATAACTTCAATGCAAATTATTCATACAGTACCTTAGTATTGTATTATCAGTATCCTGTATGCATCATTGTAGTAGTACTGTATACATTGTGTAAATATCCTATATACAAACACCTAATTAGTAAAACAAACTTGTTTTTAAAAATGCGCATGCACCAGGATCCTGCAATGCCGTAGCAATTCGTGCAGTCTTCCGGATACAATCCACCGCCTATGCTTGTGGCATGTCATCAACAAGTTTCAAATCCAACCGAATGAATTGTACTCAAGGTTCAAGAAAGAGCGGTTCTTCAAAGACAAGTTCCACTTAGTTGTCCACCATCCATTGACTCCCCGTGAATTCGAAGAAGCTTGGACACTCTTTTTGAATGAGTTTGAATTGCGAGAATGATGAGACCACGAAGGCCTTGTATGATATGCGCACCGAAAGTGGGTGCCATGCTTCTTCAAGCACGATTACTGTGGGATGATGACATCCACACAGAGAAGTGAGAGCGTGAATAGGATCGTCAAGGATTGTCATGTTGATGGTAACACGCCGTTGCACAGGTTTGCGAAGCAAATGGGGAGATTTCTCCACCGGCGCAAAATGGCCGAGGCGAGGGAAACATACGGCTCCACGGTCTGTGTTCTTCCTTTTATACATGTATTAAACACCCCCCTGATATAATGGTTGTATGCATGTTTGGTATTGCCAGGATTGTTGTGCCCGTATGCACTGTATGGAGTCCTCTTGTTTAAAAAAAAAATTGTATGCATTACAAATTACCACTGTATGCATATTGACTAATCCATGTATGCATTTATGCAGAGTGCAACGATCATCGATCGAACCGGGCATTCGAGCTATGTGCTGCCAGAGTATACACAAGGACCGTGTTCAATCGCTTCGAAGAGAGTCTGAAATATGCAACTGCATACAAGATAACTCCGGACTTGCAAAGAGGTGAGAAATCATGGTTGGTGCAGCACACATCAAATTCCAAAAAAGTTGTGTGGCGGCAACACCAATTCCAAGTCACAGTTGATGAAGATGCGGGGTTGTTTGCATGTGAGTGTAAAGTTGGAACACACGGGTAGGGGACAATGCAACGGAACTAGAAACCTCTTGTCGTTTGAACTTTGTACGGATTGATTCATAACACGTAAACAACCATGAATTCTTACTTTCTCTGTATGCATTACTTATCTCCTAGTGAGACTTTGATCTTGTTAATTCTCTTGTGTACTCATTGTTTCCCATAACTGCATTGCCTGTGACAATTCTCTATATGCACTATTGATGAGCACGAGTATGCATTATGTTGTAGTACCTAAATGTTATTGGTAGACTTTGTATGCACTACTTGCTACACTTGCATGCTATGCCACAGGTTATGTATATGCGTTATGTCACTAGGCAATATTTTTTAGTTTTGTTCTGACCATTCATTCTCACATTGTAGGCCTTTTTTGTGAGCACTTGATTCGTACATTCATGCAAATCCAACTGGACAAAATTCCAAGCAAATGCTTCCCAAAGCGGTATGCCGGAATGCACACAAAGATCCGCATTTTGACCTAGGAGTGACCGCAGTTTGAAAGGGCGGGATGGTGACACACCGGCTAAACGGCACCGGAAGATGATGATCAAAACCATGCATCTAACTAGACTATCAATACTGTCGAAGCCAGCTTTGGAAAGGAGCTTGGACGGCCTAGATGATCTCATCGCCATAGTATCAGGGTTGGAACCCGATGTGGTTGGGGTTGGTGACATTGATGAAGATGATGCAGATGTAAGTACAACCGCTTCGTAATCATTAAGATCAGATTGGACTAAAAATGTACTAATATGCTGTATGTTGTTTCTTCAAATGTGATGTGCTATTTGCTATTACTCATATCGTATACGTTGACGGGATCTTGGCAATGAACCAACACCGACAACCACCGCAGATCCGCCACCGAAACCACTTTGTTCGTATACATCCTATGGTCAAATTTAACATGAGTTCCAAATGAAGTTGTTTCTTGCTGTATGACAAATGCATCACACTAAATAGCACCAAAAACTATAATGACAATGCACAAAGTTGTATGCATCCAGTTTAATATATGTATGCATCCGTATGCTTCTAATTTGTACATAAAGTAGCAGCCTTCAAGTACCACAAATGTAGGAGTTCTGGGCTCCTAATTACATTATTTAACCCTCTTTGAACAGGACAATCCCATTTACCCAGATGACTACGCAAACCGATGAATCTCCACAGCTTGAAGTCGTTAATGGTGGCGACATGATGGTGCAAGACAACAGCCTACAGGTACTGTCGATTAATGCACTTGTGTTCAGCTAACCTGATTGTGCAATAATGTCACTGTTCGCATTGATAACTAAAAACCGCCCTACTAAGCCAAATATGCACGGATTACATTAGTTAATATGCACGCCTATGTGGGGCGTATGTAGCTTTCGCAATACATTTGACACAATCCCCTGAACTGTTGCAGATGGGTGTTGGCACTCACGCTGCAATCAGCTTGGAAAGGCCAGAGAAGGCAAAACCTAAAGGAAGGACAAAGGATCCCCGAAAAGGTCAAGTTGGGAGCAAAGGGGGAGAAGAAATGCACTAGGAAGTGTAAAAGGTGTGGCGTCAAAGATGGACACAACGCATCTACATGCTTGCGAGGTAAAATCGTTATCCAAGAACATGCTAACATACCCTTCTAATTTATAGAATGTACCAGTCGAACAAATGTAGCATACAGACGTTACATTATATGTGTAGCATACAGACGTTACATTATATGCACTGAACGTCTATACATGTATAACCTATACTGACATTTGAAAATATCGGTAGACATATGTGTAGCATACAGACATTACATTATATACACTGAACGTGTATACATGTATCCAATTAACTTGTGAGTCAGTATGTATGTCAAGTCATTTGGGTTCTTATTCCTGACAGGACCCGCTAACCGTGAGAAACTAGCCCGGATGCACACAAAGAAGAGAGGGCGTCCCCCGGGTGCAAGAAACAAGTGCCGGACGGCTAAAACAAGTGAGGCAAATGATGAGATGCCTAAGAGAAGAAGGATGGTAGTGTCGATGATGAAGCCGATGACATTCCCGCAAGCTCAATACATGCCGGCAACCACACAGCAGATCCCTCGCCTGGGCCAAGGAAAAGGGGCCGTCCTCCTGGAGCGAAGAACAAGAGGAGCCGATAAATGCTAAACTGAACTCGTTTTCAGCCAACTCTAATACGAACCCATGAGAAACACGTCTGCATGTGTTACCTTTTTGCATTTTTGTATTCCAAACCTTATCTTTTTTTGGACACTCCAACTTTGGGGTGACGAGACACAGTTGGTTTTTTGAACCACAACTTTTTTGGGTATCTATTCTCTTCCTAATGTGGATGACCGTATTGGAATGACGCATATACATTATCCCTTCGATTTTAATAGGCTGCATAACAGCTTTTGAAATGCACTAAACAAACATAGTATTGTTTGTCTCAATTTAAAAAGTGGTTGCTATGCATACAACCTGCATAGAGGTCGGTTTACTTGTACATCAAGTTCGTATGCACACAAACAAGTTGACCAGTATCATATAGATGTGTTGCCATGGCGGTGGATGAAGTTGGTATGCATAAAACCAAGTTGACTAATATCATATACATGTGTTGGCATATAGATGTGGTGAAATTGATGCATCTTGCAAACAACCACTATTAAACAGTCTCAATGTAACTATTATATCAAGACACACAGTGCATATTAAAAAAGTTTAAATAAATTGTTTTAAGCTTGAAATTGTTATAGTATACATTGACCATGCAAACAAAAAGTATGCTCTAGGGTGCATACAAACCGAGAAACTTGAAATGCGCTAGAGGTAGTTCATACGAAAGAAAAAATCAGGACATAAAACTTGCAATATAAGGGGACATACGTAGTACAGGTAGTGCATACCAGGGGATCAGGTAGTGCATACAAACCAAAAGCATTAGGTGCTAAAAGCAGTCCTAAACATATGTAACTGTTCAGAGTTGTCCTAGACAACTGAATGCAGTAATTGGTCCACTGAAAACCATCGACGATGATGAATGTGCCCTCCTCTGTCTTCATATTTACACAAAACGCCAACAAAATGCCAAAGTGGCTTTGTATAACCTTCCCCAACATCAGTTTTCACCAAAAGCAAATACTAAAATGTCTACATCCATGGCAAGTTTATCCAAAAGGCTAAGTCACACATGAAGCCAACTATCAAAATGGGGGCCGCAGCCGCTCTACTTGTGGTGGGAACTTCTTCACTTGATTGGCCGGGTGGAAAATAATATGCTGCAGCTTATCAACCCGGATGGCTTTTGACGTCACCTTAAGATCTTCGGATTGTTTCTACAATCCATCAAAACAAAAGGTAGCATACAATGTTAAACAACACCCTACAAATAATGAAAATGATGATTGTATGCTAATAACAACTATAACAGTGCGTACTAAAGTGAATTCAACAGCATGCAAGGTTATTTTCTAGAATAATAGCATACAGTGTATATATGTAGCATCTATAAAGGAATTAAACAGTGCATTGATTAATGTACACCCCAATATATGTGTTGCATATAGACCTACAAATACAATGCATATTTTAAATCCTGGATCCTGTATATATACTTGTATATATGTAGCATCTATATAGGGATTAAACAGTGCATTGATTAATGTACACCCCCAATATATGTGTTGCATATAGACCTACAAATACAATGCATATTTTAAATCCTATATCCTGTATATATACTTGCATTCGGCAATTAATGTACACCCCAATATATGTGTTACCTGATAAGGCGAAGGCCATTTGACGGTGCCAGTTTGTGCATCATAGTTGTCCATGTATGTCATGGCGTAGAAAGCACAGTCCTCAGATCCAACGCCTTGCTTCGGTATATCATGGATCATCTCGCACCGGTAATTGCCGAATCTTGGAACACCATTGGGCCTAGCCTTCTGAACGCATCGTTGAGGCGCTTCACCATCTTAACGCACCACTGTAGGTCGCCATCCGAGTAACTGACTTTTCCCATGTGCGTCATTAACCATCCTTGACCAATTTTTTTCCCACGGATTGGGGTCGAGTATGTGCACCCTATGGAATACAAAGTTGATGACGTATACAGAGAAGTGGCCGCTCCTCTGTACCGGTATCACAATCTACAGAAAATAGTTTCTTGTTAGCGGTTATCAAGCAATGCATATAGGCATCTGCACAAAATGCATACAGGTATGGACCTATAACATTCCTGAAATAAAATATATTTACTAAACAGAGCATACAATCATGTCCAGTGAATAAATACAGTAATATTGTACAAACGCATACAAGAAAAATTCCTAACCTCTTTTAGGCCCTTGAGTAAGTGTGTGGCTGGGAGAAATTCTTCCAGTGCTGCCCACAGTTGCCTTGGTTCGTACTCGACCCTTGGATCACCCCATGCATTGATTTCTTGGAAAATTTGCTTCTGCATACAAAGGAATGATGGTTTAATTTATCCGGTAAACAATCTATGCATCAAACAACAGAAAAGATAATGTAGTATACAAATCTAACCCAGATATATGTGTTGAAGTACAAACGGTGCCGATTTGGGTCACGATGTGCCCTGCTTGGTTCGTCATGGATGAGGCAATTAACGTAGAAGTCCACCCACATGTCCGTGGCACCGTTACCCAGCATGAACGAATCCTTCACATGCCAAGCTTTGGCATTGTCATTAGGATAATGGCAAATTATATCACTGCATTAAAAACAATCCACAAAATAATATTACAAATCTTGGTATACAGAGTGCATACCACCCTACTGTGACAATGCATATAGAGAAACAAGGTAGAAAAGAAGTTGAGTCAGATCATCAGAAGTGGCAGTGCATACCATCCTACTGTGATAGTGCATATGTTAAAAGTTTGAAACTCACTCTTCGAAAGGCAGATTATCAGAAGTTAGGAGATCAAATAACTCATTTCCCTTTTCAATAGAATCTCTCAACCATATTTGAGTCAATGTTTCTTGTGTGCCATCTTGAGGGACTTGACCGGCACCAAAATTTTCAACCTGCAAACCTTGTAGGGGGCCGCTAGTATCAAAAATTGGTCCTGGTGTCCGGCCAGAGGTATCAAAGATAGGTCCTGGAGTAATAGTGACATCCCCTCTTGGCATAGAAGAATCAACTAAGGGCTGCAAGGGGCATATGTAAACAAATCAAAATTGCATATGAGCACACATGAGCAATGCATACAGTAGTTCAAATGTACGTGTTTGTGGAAACACATTGCATGCATTGTATGCAATGAAGTGGCAACACATGAAGAAAGTATTTTTAAGACCGGATTTCAGAAGCACACCTGATTGTTTTGCGACGATATCGGGGTCGCAAAAACATCTGGCACCTCGACATCACCTGCGATGTCGTAACACATGTTAGATATAGAATTCAACGCTGTTCGAACCTCGTAGTCATAGGAGTCGTCTTCGACATATGCTAATTCATTCAGGAAGTACGAATTGGGTCGGCTGAAACAGTAGAAGGCTGGACGGAAAACCAAGAAACAGAATAGGCAGAAACAGATATCAGAATGCAATAAATCCATATAGCATACAGTCAACAAAGATAGCTGCATACAAAAGTATAAGGCAAAACACTAGTGCACACATGCTACCATAATGATGCATACAGTAGTAAAAGGCAAGACAAGAATTCAACCAGAATTTCAGGAATCGGAAATACACCCAAAAGAACATATATCTGCATACACAATGTCAGGTTTACTGCATACATGTTATAAGGTTTGTGCATACATACTACGAACTAAAGTGTCCTTACATATCATTCAGTTACACAATGTTTTACATGAACCGCAAAAGAGCGTCCTCGGTACGGACGCTCCAAACTAACCAACAGAAAGTGGCCAGTTCTGTACTGGCCACATCCTTACAAACATGATTCCAATATGGCCATGAAGGCCGCCGCAAACAAAGTTGACCAACACAAGGGAAATTACATAACAAGAGGCATAAGTAACACGTTCTAATAATCTACTAAAGAGCTACTTCAAGGCTGTGTGATGTCTTCATTCTTACGTGGTTGGGTAGGCTCCACATGCCCTTCTCTAGCCTTATCAGCATCATCTGATTCTCCCTTCTTGTCTTTGCCTGGGGTCTTCTCTAGCCTTACATTAATAGGGCTACCGAATACGGTCGAGGGGATCTGCTCCACATCTTCTGTGAAATAAAAGAAGACAAGTATGTTAGCCTTCGCAAGATTATGAGAAGATACATGGCAAAGGTGTGGCAGCGTATGCATGCAACGAAATGATCAAGTAAAGTATTGTGTTGGCTTCATTCTTACGTGAAATTGGATGCTCGTCGTCCATCTTGTCCTTTGCGATATCATCTGTAGCCTCGCCCTTGTTTTGCATCATCTCGGTCTGTTGTGTGTTCGTGGACATTAGAAATGAGAAGGTCTGCGACAGATCTGATATTTAAAGCACAAGAAAATTAGCATCGATTGATATATGTTGAGTACAAACAAAGCACCACGTATGCATTAAGAAGTACAGTGTGTATGTGGTGTACATATAGAAAATTACCCGTCTCATTCGTGCCCGTCACGGTTTCATTCGTTAGAGGAACCCACTCTGGACCATCATCATCATTACCTTCCCTGCCCATCTCACCGTAACCAGAGTCCTCAGCATCCATGTCTCCAACACTAGAATCCTCTGAATCGTCGGTAAGGTCGACCGTTGCTGTATAATTTAATTAATTAGCTGTGTCTATATGCCTCAATAAAAACAATTGCAAAGTATGAATCACAAATATGAGGTAGATTCACTAAACCTTTGTGCATCTATGATTAACAGGGAATAAAAAGAAAGTTAATAAAGAAAGCTGATTCACCAAACCGACCATTTGAATGTTGCATATATATTTACTATTTGAATGCATATGCACATTGCAAACGAACAAAAATAAAATGATGTAGTAGGTATACTGCTCTTGTTGGCCTCCTCTGCCGATTCATGGACAGGTTTGTCTGGTTTGCAAACAAAAACATATTAGTTAGTCATCAAACAGGGATATGCATAATCAGATAGACGCATATGAACTGAATACAATGGAAAAATGATGTATTGCAAATAGGATGCATACCTATGCTACTGATGTGGGACTGCTCTGTGGGGTCTGTACTCTTCTCCTCCATCCCAATTCTTGCGGCCTCGTCCTCACCACCCACAACAGGCACAATGTTAGTCTCTTCTACACCACCAACACGCATGCGTATACCAATAGGTGTGGCCTCCGTCTTGTTTGACGCTGACATATAAAATAACATAGGTGCATGTGAAAACCTATGGCAGCTGGGGATAGCCATGTATCATGACACTAAGTGCATATGTCCTACTTATGGTACTGCATATGTACCCTGGTACTGTGTGCATATGTACCAGAACATCATAATGTGTCCTTGGAAAATGAACTGAACAATGCATGATGCAGTACTGTGTGCATGTAAAATATATAGCTATCTGTGTAGGGGGGGGAGGGGGGGCTATTACCATTTTCCCTACCTTCATCACGGTCTTCGCCAGCAGTTGGTTGAAAGGGTGTCTCGGTGGTTGCTTGGCCGATGGTCTCGTTTTGATCTAACAGATATCGACAAAAAAGAAACATTATTGAAACAAGAATTATTTAGTGTGTTATGACTGTGCATACATTTAGTGCCTTACAGTGCATATGAAATGTGTAATATGTAAGAACGAAAGTGCAACAGTCCTACCAGCATTCATTGCTTCGTCGTGCCGACCTTCCTGCTCCGCCGGCATCGTCTGTTGTGGTGGTACGCTGCTTAGACCTGGTAAGAATGGGTCGATTACATATATTTTTGAATCATTAAACATTCAACAAAAGACGTGTCGGTAAAGAACAATGTTGAAACCTGCGTTACAAGCATCTGGCCCAACCACATCAGCTTCATCCACTTCCCGTAAAGGCAAGCGTTCAATTATTCCATCAAAAAAAAAAACTTTCATTTCAAGCTGTTTAAGAACGATCTTATCGATGGCGCCCTGAATAGTACGGCACTGTTTCTCAACTTCCAGATCATGCTCAACAACAGTTTGCTCCACCTCCAAACGAGCATCGCCCCTCAACCTGGATATCTTACCCTTCAACAAGTTCGAAAGCCTAGGGATATGTATCCCACCCACTTCCGGATCGGTGACATAACATGTTTGAGAGCGTGGAAAGAACTGCAATGGTAATGACATGGGTGAAAATAGACAACATAAATGGATAGCGAAAAATAGACAACATAAATGGATAGCGAAAAAAAAGTATTGAAAGAGCACCGTACATCTTTCTGTCCATAGCAGATAATGTTCAGGCCATCTTTGAGCACATCCTCCGACAACAAGTTCTCAACAATCTCACTGGTGTACGCACCAAGGCGGGGCGTCGTGTACCTGTCCTCAGGCCCTTGCTTGCTATCCAACCAGTCCAAGTAATACAGCTGCGTTTAAAAAAATTTCTAGATTGTCAGATATGAAGCCATCTGTCAGTGCATACAGTAATGTGGTACCCTGCATACACACATGAATGCCACCCAATGAAACAAAAAAGTGCGCCTCAAGTTCTACCAAGTAACATACTAGGCACTTAAATTATGCATATAAACTTGTAGTAACAGTCACTAAGATAGTGAGTGAGGTTTATTACCCCTAATGCCAGGCTACACGCAGGAATGGTGTAAGCGACATGCTCCTTCTGCAACTCCTGATGGAACCAGTTGATTTGGTGACGAAAGAATAGGTACACCTCATAGGTCCAGTTAATTGTATGATAGTTGGACATGTCCTCTGTCCGCATGATATCATCATTGGTAATATAACCGCTGCCTTGTGGAAACAACAAGCAATTGAATAATGCCATGAAGAAGCATCTTTTCGTCAAGTCATCAGTACCTCTTTTCTCTACACGTTCTATGCAACAGTCTACATCGAACGGTTGCTTGTCCTTCAGGCCAAGTTGCTTGCGGAGTACCTTCGCTGCATCTTTTCTCGCAGACCAGTTCATTCCCTTATCTTGTCTATCCCCAGTTTTGGGCAGTCCAAGCACAAGATAAAACACCTCCGCGGTTATAGGAATCTTCTTCCCAGGACCAAGATCTATACACATGTTGTCAACATCAATGCACTGGTACAGCCACTTGAGAAAGGATGGAGGAAGGTTCTCATTCAGTTTGAATGCAAGCAGATTGATAAAGCCAGTCTCCTCAACAAATAATCGCTGTTGGTCACCAGTAAGTGCATCCAATAGTCTCTTGATTTTTTTGGGGTTGGACCGCACATTCCAACGCGGGGGTGCCCTCTGAAAAAACAAATAAATGTCACCACAAATAACCATTGTCAAATAAATGTCCCTCTGAAAAAAAACTACATAGCTTGATGTAATGGCAAAGCATACGGGAGTGCAGCAGTCAATGCATACAGATAACCATTGACGGTGCATATATATGTATGTATGTAACAATTAAATTTAGGGACAACTAAGTTGACAATGCATGCAGTCAGTGCATACACACACACACACACATATATATATATATATATATATATATATAGGGTAAATTTTTCCTACACCCTAGGTGTAGTTACACCTGCCTGCTAGTACACACGTGGAGAGGCCACCGGCCAGCAGTGAAGCAACCAGATTAAAATACTTGACCCGTTTCCACTCCAGCGTCTGTACGCATATACATGCCTATTTTCTCGGATCTGAAATCAAGTCTTAGATGGCCGTCGCCGCCCACTAATTTGAACGCGGGTTCTGCCATCCCTCTTGTACCATCACGGCGGCGCAGCCAGCTGCCACGGTGCATGAAGCCGCGCGCGCCGAGCCCCTTGCGGCGGCTTGGCTAGGCCAGCCCTGTTGGCGGCCCCTGGCGACGGCGTTTGGAGCTACGGTGGCGGACTCTCTCCACGTGGTGTCCGCGTTTATGGAGTAGCGGCGGCGGGCCCTGCACTCCACCCATTGGCGGCATGAAGCACACGTAGATCCTGCTCTGGTCTCCATCGTTCATAAGAAAGGAGGAGCCAACATCGCTCTGGTCTCCGTCGGCATTGTGAAAGTTGTGTGCGTGCGTTGGTGTGTATGCTTCTTCAATATACGCACTCTCTCTCCCCTTTTTCCGTTTGACCTTTCGGTTCTAATCTACACGCTAGTTCCTGTCTTCCTGAATCCATCTTCTTGTGTCTGGTGCCAGCGGCTCCTATCAGGCACAGGACCGGTGAGTATCCTGCCATGGTCGATCTATATGCCCGCCTGTTTCTCATTTTGTTAGATTTCAGTTTCCTGCATCTCCTCGTTGGTTTGGTCGATCTATAACGCACTTAGCTTGTTTCTCATTTTGTTATTCTTCATGAATCAGGTAGCAGATTGCATCTGGAGATGAAGCTACTATGTCTGCATCGCCAGTCATCCGCCGGCCAAAAAGCAAGCTGATAGATGAATACACCAGTAGTCAAAAAAAAAGTATATGCACAAATATTTCATTCTCTTCCCCTCAAAAAAAAAAACAAATATTTCATTCTCAATAAAGTATGAATGCATACTCTTGCTGTTTTGTATGTCTCCATACGTCAATGTATGCACATATACTCTGGTTGTGTGGCTTAAGTATGCACTTATATTATCAAAATCTTGGCGTATGTATGCATACTCTGTTCCGAAATATCCATTCCAAAAATTATGTACATATACTCTATTCTAAAAAGTATGTACAAATACTCTATTATAAAAAAGTATGTACAGATACTCTTCTAAAAAGTATATATACATACTCCATTGCAAAAAAGTATGTACTAATACACACATACTCTAAAAATAAAGTATATATATAAATGATACTCCATTCCACTATGTATGTATAAGTACTCGTATATAATATAACTTGAAAACCAGATAAGACAACAACCGGCCGTAAACTCCTCACAAATAAAAAAATATCGGTATTTTGTTCTCAAAATAGTATGTATTGTAAATAGTATGTACACATGCGCACTAACACATTTTCAAATAAGTCCACACCGATCTGTTTGTTGCCGTCAAATGCGTGTACCTGCATGCAACCAAGAATCTCGTGCTCGTGTGGCCTGCATGCAACCGAGGCTAGCGCGCCGATGCTATTGGATTGCTGATGGTGCCTTCAAACCCAATTGCAGGTGGGTGTAGTTACTCCTGGGTGTATAGAAAGTGCACCCTATATATATATATATATATATATATATATATATATATATATTAACTCTGCATTCACAGTGCATACTAGTGTGAATCTCAAAAGTAACTTCAATAACATAGAGGTTAAATATGAGATGACAAGTGCATACAAAGTAAAATTCTACAAGGGCAGCCAGAACCAAATATAAAAAAGAGCATGCAGGTAAATGGCTTACAGGTTTATCTGGATCAGCACTTGATTTCCTAGCTGTCTTTTTTGATGCTTCCGGTTCATCATCACATGATTTCCGAGCTGTCTTTTTGATGCTACCGGTTCCTCAGCATCCATCTACAAAAGCAATTAAAAAGGATATAGGTTAACGATACTATCACCACCACATTAAAAAGTGAATAGTAAGAACCCACAAAGCATGAGAAAGATGAAGTATTAACAAGTGAACTTACAGCTTTGCGTTTCCTCGTTTTTGGTGTCGGTGCCGGTGACTCCTGTATACATCAAAGGTGTATTACTGTATGCACTAACCGATGGCATGCAACCTTAAGACAACAACAGCCAAAAATAATGTAATTGTGGATCAAGAAAAACCCTGGAATGACACATGCCGCTTCGGACCCTGGTCACCGACTTTGGCCCTTTTCACCTTGGTCTGGGCAGCAGTACGGGAACGTGTTTCACGTCGTGGTGTATCAGCCACGTTGCGAGAGTTTGTGAAATCGTCGTCGTCATCAGAGTCATCAACAATGAATATACTAGAATCTTTCTCTCGATGAGCGAGCCTCTTCTGGTTTACCTTCTAAATACAATAAACAAAAACAATGATTAGTTGCAATAGTCTAAAAGACAGTTAAACAATCATCAGTGCATACAAGACAATTACTAAAATGTATTCAGCACAATCCAGGTTAAAAAAAAATTCATTTAAACGTACTAAATCAATGCATGTACACCGTTGCACCCACTGCATACAAAATATTTAGCCTAAAAGACTTTTAAATTGTTGCTATAGTCTTTCTCTAATAAACTACATAATGCATATAAAATTAATACACCATAAATAAGAACAAAACCGCCTTTGTGCATATAGAAAGGGCACAACCAATACCAAACACCCAAAAAAAAGCACCTTAATACATATAAACAATATGCATAATGCATATGCATTGCTCTTTAAAAATTAGCAAAAAGAACTAACAACCAAATTGCTGCACAACATTTATATATGCATATAAAATGGACTACATATATGCATATGCATTGGTCAGAAAATAAAGACATGCTGCACAACATTCATATATGCATTGAAACGGCTACATATATGCATATACATTGGACACAGAAGATAGGCGGCAAACATTAACTACGAAGGCACTTGCTGAACAAACAAAAATCTAGGATCCAGCACCATTCACAGCATACAGCAAACATCACTCACTGCATACATTGAACAAAATTGAAAAAATTAATCGAGCAAGAGAAAAATTTATACCATGCCGCCCGCCAAAATAGCGCGAAGCTTGCCTAACGGCCTTCTCTCGTCGCTGGGCGGTGGTGCATACGGGGCTTGGCCAGAGCCGCCACGGTGCCTCCCACATCTTGCTCGCCACCATCTCGCCGGGGCGCTATGTTGCCCACCGTGCAGCCTGAATCGCCGCGCACCGTGCTGCATTGCTCGAATCACCGCCCACGGGCTTGTTTGCTCGTGAATGAAAAAAGGCGGGTTTTTTTTCGGGAAAAAGGAAAACCTCCAAAAAGGGTGAGAACAAGAGAAAGTGCGCACAAAAATAACCTGCGTGGGCGCATCTCCGTGAGCTCGGCGGCGGGCACGCGTCCGACCTCCGCGACCGCCCCGAGTCAGGACCACCGTGACGCCGCCCCTACTTCCTTTCTTCCGAGTTTTCGATGCGGTCGTCGATGCAAGCATCGCCCGTCCGCTCACGAAGCGCGGCTCGGCGGCCGATTGGCCGGGTCCCGAGGCGTCACCGGTCGGCGGTTGATTTGGGCCACGCCGCGGATCTCCCGCGGACCCGTCGCCCGTCCGCTCTAGTCGGGCGGCGGTTGGCCTACATGTGTCTTGATCCCCGCGGTCCGTCGCCGTCCGCCCGGCCGGCGGCGGTTGGCCACCCGGTCTTGAGCCCGACGCCCGCTCCCGCCCGTCCGCACCGGTCTTTGGCGGTAGGGACCCGGTCTTCGATGGCGACACGCGCCCGCCGCCATCCGCTCGATCGGGGCGGGTTGGCCCCTGTCTTGAGACGCCGCCGCTCCCGTCGGCCACACGGCGCCCGCACAGATGAGATCTATCAAAACTTAGGTCGGCTAAAATCCGGCATCGGGCATTGCATAAAGCTCACCTCCATGACAAGGGTGTGGTGGTTCTACCGGGCCGGCGCCCGTGAAGAAACCGCCACAAGGAATCCGGGGCAGACGAGAGAGAAAGAGAAGAGAGAGAGGAGAGAGGGCTCTAGAGAGAGAGAGTGAGGGCGACGAATGCGGAACCGACGGGCGGCGCCGTGCATATTCCACTAAATGTCACGTGAGTGGTGGAAATTTTGTAAACCCCCACATTAATGTAAATACACAAGTAATTTTTGTGCATACAAACCGTCTTTATACCAGGAGAAGCTTGCATGAACCTTGCTTTGATAAAGGCATCTTGTTGACACATATTAACGTATACTTTTAATTGTCAACTAAACATGGAAAAAGGACTAAAATATAATTAGATAATCTTATTAGGGGTTTATACTAATGATTTCCATGAGTTTTGGTAAAGTTGTGATTTGCGAGGGACTTAACAGAAAACGCGGCAATTAAGTAGCGCAATCCAACTCCGGAACGAAGTCTAGAAGGCTCCGAATACACCGACGTGAACGAAACTTAACACCCAAGAAAACATCATCTAGAAGACTCCGGAAGCCACGACGGCGTCTGCGGGGGGGAGGGTGGGACCCACCCTAGGGCGGTCGGCCCCCCTGCCGGCCACTCGGCTGGCCCCTCGGCCAAGTCGGCCACCGCTTGCAATGTTAGATCCCCGCCTCTAAGACGCAATCTAATCCATTTCGTTTAATGTCGGCCCGATCCGAAGGCGACGGTGGAGTACGAGTTGTAATCAAATCCAACACACGGTACCTCCTTCGGACTATATAAGCAGCCCATTGGCCCCAAGAGACATCATCTCCTCATTAGCTATCGCCGAGAGAAAAATCTAGGGTTTCATATTAGAAGAGAGAGAGGTCCCTCTAGTTGTCTAGTTCATCTAGTTCTAGTTCTAGTTCTAGTTCTTCTAGTTCATCTAGTTGTAAGATCAAGAAGAGAGGCGAGAGAAATTTGGAGATCCGGACACTGTCGGATCTTCATCATCATTGTACTTCTCGCCGCAACAAGTTCATCTTCGGCCAATCTCCGTGTTCTTCATTTATTATTTCTATTTATTCTATTTAATTACTTTCAATTCTTACTTTACTATATTTTTGGATCTCTCGCCGTATTGAGTGCTCTAGTTATCGTGACGTGGCTAGAGTAGTAATCGATAGTGTAGGCGTGGTGTCTAGACTAGAGTTTACCCGAGTTTGCGCCCAATTCCACGGTTAGTTGTGGTAGCCGAGGGGGTGACACCTGTGCCGGTCTTTGTAATCCACCACGTTCGGGTTGGTGATTCGTAGAGCTTTTGGCGGCCTTCCCCGATCACCCTTTCCCGGTCTTTCGAGGATCGGGGCCCGGTACCGTTGTTCGACGTAAGTAAAGTAGAGTGAGCCTTTGATCATATAGATCTCATTAGAATATTTAGAAAACTTAACCCCTCTCTTCCCACATCATTACCATTATTATCTTAGGACGTTCTAAACCTTTCTAGTACACTTCACGTCCCCGTGGAAAATCGATACTACGGAATACTCCCTTTGAAAGCTACATCGGTATCCGCGGCGCTTTGCGGATTTCTCTATTCGCGTTAATTGATACCAACAAGCTTTTCGGCGCCGTTCTTCGGGAACGGTAGTCGTGCTAGTTAGAACCACGATCGCCCTTTTACCTTTTTACCTTTTTTTCCCTTCTACCTTTCTTTCCTTTTACCCCTACCTATACCACATGGATTTCACTCCTATCATTAAATTCTTTTGCTCCAAAGGGCGACATGTTGGAGCCTCCATCATCTTCACACCCTATTTTTACAGATGGCTATGAGCTTCGCCCCGCTCTTATAGCCATGGTTGGGAGCAATCCTTCTACGGGTTAGCACATGAAGATCCATACACCCACCTTAGAGATTTTGAGCGGTTGTGTTCTTGCGGGAATATTCCCGGCATGACACAAGAGACCATTAAATGGAAATTATTTCCGTTCTCCCTTGAGGGAAGAGCGAGAAAATGGTATGCTCACTTTCGTAGGGAAACGTAAATGGAGATTGGGATGAACTTCGAGACAAATTTTGTCTTGCCTTCTTTCCTCTTTATAAAATCGCTGACCTTAGAATAGAAGTTCTTACATTTAGACAAAAAGAGAAGGAGACTCTAGGAGCAGCCTGGGCTAGATTCACAAGCCTTACCAATTCGGGCCCAAACCTTTCCTTGCCCCGACCATGTCGCTCTATCACTTTTATCGCGGTCTTAACAAGGAAGTCTGCTCACGCATCTCGACATCACCGGGGAGGATCATTCTCACATAAACTAGTTAGTGAGGGAAAAGCCATTCTTGAGAAAATCCTTGACAACACTCCCTACACTAACGTTTTTGATGAGTTACAGAAGAAGAAATCGAGCCAAGCCCCGAACAACAAAGAGGAGACACACGCAACCAAATCTAAAATTCCTATAATATCTTCTAAAGATTTGGTTGCCATAGAATCTCCTACTATGGAAACACATCACACTCTAAACACTTTAGAGAGTGATGAATCCCATCCTTCCATCGAGGTTGATCTTTTTTGAAAATTCTAGGAATGCCTCGAATTTATCATTTAGAATGCATCCACCTAAGAGACCTCCAAGTGAATATATTTCAAATTCTTTTGAGGAGGAGTCTCTTAGAAAATGTTCTCGTTCCTACAAAGGATATCGGGAGGAATTCTATGATGGCATGTCTAGTGATGCCATAGAAGGAGAGCCAAGCTACCTAGAAGGCGATCTTATTTTCTCCCCTTCCATGCCTAGACAAGATTACATATTCGAACCCATTTTTCGGACCCATCCTTAACCCCCGATGAATCCTTGTACTCTCTTTCCCTTGAGACCCTTGAGGGCCCTAAAAATTCATCAAGACAACCTAAATATAGGAGCCATCAAGACCACCGGGGAAGACCAAGAAGAGCGACAACAATGGCTAGAGGATAATAAAGAGTTATATGCTACGACCATTGAATTGATGGACGAGACCTTAGATGAGATCGACTGAGAGACACCACTCCAAGAGAAACTTTAGATATCTATGACAAATCAACCTTGGAGTTTGAGAAGAAGGATGACATCAATGAGCATGGAAGCTACTACATAGACACTTCATCTAGTTCATGCTCATATGAGAAACTTCCCTGAACTACCTAGTCTCTCTAGTCTAACCACTCTCAAGACGTACAACCCCCTCGTGCTCTTGCCTCCTATAGATTTTGAGAGGGTGATTGTAGATGCGTTCATCTATAATAAATATTCTAGATCTCGTGGTCATGAATCTTGATATAGGTGGTGTTGAAGGGGAGACCACTTCACTATCTTAAGTAGCTTTCAAAAAGGTTTCCTAAGGAAGAGCTTGTGTCCTAAAATAAGAATTCTTTACTTTTTCCTTGTGATATGAGTATATAAATATACATGTGAAAATATTCCTTCGGGTATTTCTGTCACTAATCATTATAGGATTGGAGCGAAAAGAATCTTTTGTTGCACTAACCCCCTGTAGGAAATAAGACACTCTCAAATAAGCTTGGGGAGGTCCCGAGATGAGCTCACACCGAGATGAAGCAAGACACAAGGACTTCTACAAGATGTTCCGGCGCCATCATGCTCCAAATATTAAAGGTAACATCTTGAGGTAAGTCATAGAACCTTCTCTTTATCATGGCTTACTCATAAAGTCAAACATGTTAGAGTTACAACTTTGCTTGATTCTATCTGATGATCTCAACATGTTTAGCTCTATAATTTGTTCTTCACACCACTCACTTGATCACTCATCATTCATGTTACAAATTTAAATGCTACTTTCATGCTTGGTGTCCGATCTTGTCACCTTTGTCATAAATAAATAGAACACATGATGTTACCATGTTTAGATGTGCCCAAGGATAGAGTAAGATGAATAAAGTTTTGGTTCTATTGGTGTTTTCCCACCAATAGAGCCCATGCACTTGATCTCTACCTTGTCTATGCAAGCGGGACACACTTTTTTTATAAAAATGTGGAGGAGTGCGCCACTTCTCCAAAATTCCACAAGTGAATGTCGACCTACGACATGCACACCCGAGCAAGGAACATGGGTGATGCCATCCTACTAGGAGATGCAATCTGTCAAGATCGGATGAAGCACTCAAGGAGTGATCAAGCAAGATTTGAAGGACCAAGAGGGGTTGACACCTCCACAATTGTCTACCTCACTCCAACATCGCTAAGAGACTAGGTGAATACCTAGCTTGGGGAGGGCATCCTCCATTTATCAAGCCCAAGAAGAACAAAGACGCGGAGACGCTACCCGAAGAAGTAAGCATGGGGAAAGAAAGAATCATCACCTACTAAAGAGGACAACAAGAGTACACCTTGGGAAGACCTACCGCTACCCGCGTCACCAACCCGAACAAACACCATCGGCTACCTCATCCACGCCCACTCGTCGAGATCATTGAAGACATCATACCGCATACCCGACATTCCGGCGAGGCGTCGGAGATGACAAAGACGCCATGGGAGTAAGTACTCAAAACTCTCATCGAGAGGTAACTTCGGTATTTATCTGCATATTTATTTTTACGCAAAGCATATTTAAATTAGCATATTTCCTTTAGCATATTTACTTTCCTACACGCATTAGAAAAGACCATAAATATGTTGTTGCATTTGCATCTGTTTATCTTTAAGCCCCATGTAAGCACTCCCTTACTTGTGGTGGCACAAAAATAAAAATATAAAAAATATTGCATTCATATGTTTTTGCATCATCATCCTTTTTGCATAGAAAAATTTTCAAAAATATGTGGGCACATGAAGGTCCATGCTTTTATAGAAAAACCCAAAAAAGAAGTGAGCACATGAAGGCTCACAACATGTTCCTAGAATTTGTTCCTTCGGGTATGTGGAATTAATATTTGCAGGGGAGAATATTTAAGGAAGACCGAAGGCGAACAAGCTCCAAGGAGGAATCAAAGGACTACTTCAAGATCCAAAAATTTGGGGGGAGAGCACCCCCGATTATCACGATAAGTATCACTATCCTATCCATTTTAATATTAGCTAGTTATATATGTTTGCTTTGCTAGATTTAATTGGTCAAAATTAGAGTCTTAGTTTGTTAGAGTCTGAATAAATCTTTGGAGACCGCTAGTTGGCTTTTTCTCTTTAATGATCTTGTTGGCATATGCTTGGAAATGATGAATAGTTGCTCGCCATAATTCCTCTTAAAGTGTTTACATTTTAGGACTTAGATTCTCCTAAAGCTTTAATCGCTTAATTTGCTCTAAACCCAACACCTGTGGGAAGCACGTGCCTAATCTCGAGTCATAGCGTTGAAGGATAGATTCATGAAAAGTTGAGTCGCTATTTATCATATTCCTAGAGATACTTGATTCCTGGTTTTATCTTTTTGGAAATCATAAAAATACTACATGATGAGTTCCTTAGTTATGACCCTTAAGAGTCTATCATTCACATCAAGATCATCCCACTCCACCAAATACGCTTTTGCTTCTAACCCGAAGTACGCATCCTCAAACTCCACTAGCCACTAGCCATGTTATGAAAAATAAGCTCTTGCAATTTTGGATATGTCTCTCTCAATGTTTTTATGTCAATTAGATCTTTGGGCTACAAAAAAAAAAAAAAAAAAAAGAGAGAAAAAGTGAGTGAGAGAGAGAGGGAGAGCAAAGGACAAGTGTCATACTAGGCGAGAAGGGCCTACCTCCCTAATAATAAATTTTAGAGATGAATAATGGACACGTGTCCGAGGGTGAGTAGGGCCCACATCTCTAAGGAGAGAGAAAAATGGACATAAGTCTAGGGCAAAGCCCACCTCTCCAAGAATGGACAGCCGTGTATTAGCAATTTTAGGAAGAGAGATATAGTCCAAGATGCTTGAGAAGAAAAATACTAGAAAAAAGGCTAAAGGTCTGTTTACTACCTTTCATCCTCATTCATTCCGCCATTACCATCCCACCATATGTATCTTACCACGTGTGACTCCACTATATATACCACCTACTTGAGAGGGTCATACATAGGATCTCGAAGTTTCTTTTTGAAAAATAACGCAAAAACTCCAGGATGATAGTTGATCGAAGAGCTTGAGACATGGTACTTAACTTGATTGTTCTGTCTCTTAATTGCTTATGATTCGTGAAAAGGCTAAGCCCCATGGTAAAAGGTATGAGAGAGCAATCTTATTGAGAGGAGAAATTATTTTCTCGATAACTACTGATGCTTAGGAGGAAAGAAAGCGTAGTAGCAACTCCTCGATCCTACTATAGCGTATAGCTTTGCTAGGGACTAGCAAAGGGTAAGCTTGGGGAGCTTGTTGACACATATTAACGTATACTTTTAATTGTCAACTAAACATGGAAAAGGACTAAAATATAATTAGATAATCTTATTAGGGGTTTATACTAATGATTTCCATGAGTTTTGGTAAAGTTGTGATTTGCGGGGACTTAACGTAAAAAAGCATTGCAATTCGTAACGCAATCCAACTCCGGAACGAAGTCTAGAAGGCTCCAGGAATACACCCGACGTGAACGAAACTTAACACCCAAGAAAACATCATCTAGAAGACTCCTTAAGCCCACGACGCTGTCGCGGGACCTGTGGTGGGACCCACTGGGGCGGTCGGCCTCCCCTGTCGGGTTTTTCAGCCGGCCCTCGGCCAAGTCGGCCTCGCTTGAATGTTCATCCACCGCCTCTAAGGCGCAATCTAATCCGCTTCGTTTAATGTCGATTCCGATCCGGCGGCGGTGGAGTACGAGTTGTAATCAAATCCAACACACGGTACCTCCTTCGGACTATATAAGCAGCCCCAAAGCCCCCAAGAGACATCATCTCCTCATTAGCTATCGGCAGAGAAAAATCTAGGGTTTCATATTAGAAGAAGAGAGGTCCCTCTAGTTGTCTAGTTCATCTAGTTCTAGTTCTAGTTCTAGTTCTTCTAGTTCATCTAGTTGTAAGATCAAGAAGAGAGGCGAGGAGAAAAGTCGAGATCCGGACTGGCGGGGATCTTCATCATCATTGTACTTCTGGCCGTAAACAAGTTCATCTTCGGCAATCTCCGGGTTCTTCATTTATTATTTCTATTTATTCTATTTAATTACTTTCGGTTCTTACTTTACTATATTTCTTTGGATCTCTGCTTTCGTATTGAGTGCTCTAGTTATCGTGACGTGGCTAGAGTAGTAATCGATAGTGTAGACGTGGTGTCTAGACTAGAGTTTACCCGAGTTTGCTTCAATTCCACCGGTTAGTTGTGGTAGCCCGGGGGGGGTGACACCTGTCGTGTCTTTGTAATCCACCACGTTAGGGTTGGTGATTCGTAGAGCTTTTTGGCGGCCTTCCCGATCACCCTTTCAGGTCTTTTTCGAGGATCGGGGACGGTACCGTTGCTCGACGTAAGTAAAGTAGAGTGAGCCTTTGATCATATAGATCTCATTAGAATATTTAGAAAACTTAACCCTCTCTTCCCACATCATTACCATTATTATCTTAGGACGTTCTAAACCTTTCTAGTACACTTCACGTTCCCCGTGGAAAATCAATACTCTGGAATACTCCCGGGTGAAAGCTACATCGGTATCCGTGCGCTTGCGGATTTCTCTATTCGCGTTAATTGATACCAACACATACATACCTGTCTTAATATAAAAAGGTAATATGAGGACTCCCTCCAAAAGCCGTCCACATCCCCACTGCGTCCACACTGCGCGTGTTCGAATTGTCGCGTCGCATAGCCGGCCCCACACAGAACAGGACAAAACCGACACACATGCAGGGGCCACCGTAACCGCCTTTCCCAATTCATCGGGCGCGTTTCAACTTCTAAACACGATGCATATATATCTATATTACGATGCATATAACAATAAGTATCGCACAAGCTTCTCTAACTTGATGCATATATATCTGTAATATGATGCATATATGTTTAATTATCTCATCTGCTATAATATATATATATACCTCTTTCTAATCTCTTTATGTACATTTAATCGAACCATGAGACCGGCGTGTGTGCTTCTATAGCGTGTGTTGTTCTGCTACCGGCCCTCTCATCCTTATAGGCAAATCCTTGCTTTCCCTAATGTCATGTCCTATTGCGTGTCCACGTTCTCACGTGTGTGTGGTTCTAATGAATTATGCAAGGCGCTAGTCCAGTCTTATTACGGTCTGTATGCGCCATAATTGAGCTTTGTATGCTCTAAATAGTCATTACCATCCCCTAGTCACGGTCTCAGATATACCGGCCGGCATAGTCTACATGCATATTACATTTTATAACAAGCTTTATTTGAGTCTGTATGCGCCAAAATATCGGTTCATATACCCTAGTCGCACACGCCAGCATTAGGCATGGGGCCACACGCCAGCCGACGTCACGTAACCACGGCACGCAACATGGCAACATGGCCGGGGACCACGCGAGTAGGAAGCCGCATCCACCCCCCCGCACGCAAGACGCCGGGGGTCCCCCGATGCAAAGCGACATGGACGGACCCACTACTTCGCTGGTTGGGTGGAACCAGGAGCACAACTTAGGCTCGAGGCTCCACTTTACAATTGGAAGCACAGGGCTCCATATAGTATATCTATATATATATATATATATATATAGGGTGATGCTATTGGAAGCCCCTAGGGCTTCCTATAGGTAGGGGGAGAGCCCGAGCGAGATGCAACTCGACCGAAGTAGGGTGCGGGGCCCCACGCACGCAGCCCGCCCGCGCGTGCTCCCCGCACGCGACCGCCTCGCGGCGACGCGATCGGCCGCGGCGCGTCCCCGCGGTGGGCGCCGACGCCCGGGGGGTGGCGGGCCCATGCCGACGCATGCGACCATCATAGCAAATAGAATCGCATACATACCGGGAGCAACAACGCATACGAACCCAGTGGCGTCCGCAAAATAGAAGGTGCATACAAACCTGGAGCAACAAAGCTTACGGACCCTAATCACCCATTCTCGATTGCAAAAACAAGCTGCATACAGGCCTCATAGAACAAAACATACGTACCATAATCAACCATTATCGTTTTTGGTGCATATAATCTAGTGCGTGTGCATGTCTTTGGATCTCTTCGGTGCATACAATCTAGAAACACAACCAATACTCCCGCGTTGTTTCAAAAAATAGCGATTTCCGTGCATACCAGCGAGAACCACAACGAATCCAAATCATAGGAAGCACGTGTTCTGTACGATCTAGTTCAATTGTGCATACAGATAGAGAGCGAGGCCGATACTCTCTTCGTATGCATCCCTCTATCCGTATCCGCATCTGATAGAGGGGACTTGTTTACGATCTTCGTATGCATTCAAACAATTGCATGCGGATATGTCCATGTTTCCAAAAGGCCTCTAGGTTCATTTGCGGCAGATCCCATTCGATATGCATCGAAAAAAAAAAAAACATTTTATGTAGGTCGGGTTCATATGCAAACGAAACTTCGTGACATGCGCGCGTCTTTGCAGTTCGTGCCTGTTGGAAAGAGTGACTAACATGCGATTACATGTTCGTATTCGATGTACCATGCGATAATGAATGCAATGTACCTACGTATGCATTGAGGTCCTTGGTTTCAAATGCATTGCGTTCCGTATGCATTAATACAAAACTATGTACGCATCGGCCTAAAAAATTGTTTCAAATGGACCATAATTTGGATCTTGTCTGCACCGTAGGGGTTATCTTATATGCACCGACACCGAACCGGCAAAACGGGGTGATAGGACAGGCCTGATCCGATTTGGGATCGTTGTACCAAAAAGCGGCACGGACATTCCATCCGCCCCCATATAACACAGGCACCACGCCGCTAGCATCCAAAACTCTTTCCCATCTACTCCTCCAGTGGTGCGAAATGCGCTCCCATCTACGCACGGGGCGATGGCATCCATCCCTCCCCGGCGAAAAAAATGGCGGCGGAGGAGGGAACCCTACCGGCGCTTCCGCCGGTGCACCGAGGTCCCCTCATCGATTACATCGCCAAGAACTCCGCCGGGTGGTACCGGTGCCTACAGGCTACGACTACATGACCTCTTCTCCAGGAGCTCCCCCGACAACATCTCAATCGCCGCCGGCATACATCACACCGGATCCTGCTATCCGCGCCCCGTGATCCTCTCCTATGTGATCGCCGGGCATCCGAGCCCAAGGATGCCTTTGGCCGCATGATATTCAAGTGGTCGGCTCCAAGGACATCAACACGCCGGTGGGGGACGAGGTCTACACACACGTGAGTTCGCCATCCTTCGTCAAACACAAAAAATGCATCTTTTTCCTCACTTTCTGCGGATTCGTTTGGTATGATTTGGCTGTGCGAGCATGTGTGGGTTCTACGATTCCATAGGGCACAGATTGTCTTTACGTTGTGATGCAACGTAATGGTTGTTTGTCCTTGTATGCGCTCTTTACAACAGCTTCGTATGCACTCTTACATGTAATGGTTGTTTGTCCTTGCATGCACTCTTTACTGGAGCCTTCGTATGCATTGGTGTATGGTTGGCTTTTCCATTTTGCCGATGATGAACATTTTGCCGATGATGACAGTAATGGCTTGTAAACTCAAAATTGAGTCTGTTTTCATGTTGTTCATCGAATCATCCAGGAACCTTGCTGGCCTTGGTTACTCTATCTTTGTGTTCAAGCTTGACTTGGTACAATCTTGGGAGGCTGTGGCTCGGCAAGTTCCGGATGATTTCATGGCCACCATGAGTATTGTTTCACAAATGATCCATTACTCTGAGGCAAGGAAGGGTAAGCTCACCAATGTGGAAGGGGATGGGGTCAGCCTGGATGGCTATTTGGTCCTGGACAATATTGTTATCTAGTGCCTGGAGTTAAATGCACCGGAACCGTATATGTTTTGTTGTGTGCATTCTCTCAGCGTATGTTGATAAATACACCATATGCACTACATGAGATGCCCTATATGCGCTATATATGTTATCTATATGCATTGTCTCTCCATAACCAGTCCGTATGCAACGTGTGTCACCTGCTGGTCCATGTTGCTAGGGTTTGAGTGTTATGGTTTGTATGCACTGTGTCTATGTCTACATGTCTACATGTGTTTTAGTGCTGAGTTCTTATATAAACTATTTCATACACCTTGTTTGCACCGTATATGTTTACCTATGTGCATGGTCTCAGTGTATGTTGGTAATTAACCAATATACACTCTGTCTATGTCTACATGTCTACACCAGCTTTGTATGCCCTGTGAGTTCTTATATAAACTATTTCATACGTCTTGTATGCACCGTATATGTTTATCTATATGCATTGTCTCAGTGTTATGATCTATATGCACCTTATATGTTTATCTATATGCATTGTCACATTGTATGCTGATACATAGCCCAAATACACTACATGTTATCACCTATATGCACCTTGTATGTTTAACTGTATGCATTGTCTCAATGTATGTTCATACATATCCATATATGCACCGTATATGTTTAACTGTATGCATTGTCTCAGTGTATGACCTATATGCACTGTATATGTCTATATATATGCACTGTCATAGTTTGTGCTAATCATGTTTCCTGGAATTGACCGCAGCCTGCTGATATGAATGAAGAGTTTGTTCCCCAAAAGGGGATGGAATTCAGCAGTATTAAGGCTGCCAAAAGGTTCTATGCAGACTATGCCAAGAAGGTGGGGTTTGGCGTCAAGTTGTACCGAGGCAACAAGGCAAAATTCAAGTGAATCAACTGTGTTAGGGAGGGGAAGTGCAAGGAAAAGCTAACGGATGAAACCCGTAAGCGCAAGAAGACAACGAAGCGGGTCGGATGCACGGCTGCCATCAAATTGAGGAAGATCTATGGTGTTGATGGTTCCGTGGAGCGTGTGGTTATTGAATTTGTCAACCACAACCACAACCATCCACTACTGAAAGGACCAGAAGCTGCCAAACACTTTCATTGCAACAAGGAAACTGATTCCACCTACCTCGAGTACATTCGCGCTATGCAAAGAAGCCGCATACATACAACCTGCATATTGGACCATATGGCAGATCTACATGGTGGAGCTGAGAATGTCCCACTGACAGAGAAGGACCTAAATAATATGTAAGTGTTGCCTCTTGACCCATGAACATCACCTTGTTCTCCTTTTTATACAGTGCCAGTAGTCCATATGCATTCTGTGTGGTAACATGTATGCAACGGTCCTGTGCATGCATATGCATACTTTTCACTTTGTATTGATCTTTTGGAAAATATGCTTGTGCCTTCTTGACTTGCAAAATTATGCCCGTTCACTGTAATAATGGTTACAATTCTGGTAACAAACAAGGCGAGCTGCTCAAGTATTAATAGATCGGAGCAACGATGTGTCAAAAGCCGTTGGCCTTCTTTTCATCGAATGCAAACTGGAAAACCCTCAATTCTTCTCGCATTTCATTTGGATAAGGAAGGCAAAATTCAGAGTATATTCGGTCCGGTGCTAGCATGCAAGGGGAGTATGCGGATTTTGGGGATCAGCGGGCGTTTGATACAACACACAAGACCAATTTGTATGACAAACCGCTTGCTATGTTTGTTGGTGCTAACCATCATCTAGAGTGTACCATCTTTGGCTTTGCACTGCTTAGCGATGAGACCATAGAAACCTTTGAGTGGGTTTTTAGCACCTTCAAAAGATGCATGGATGGCGTCGCCCCAAAATGCATCCTGACAGGTATTCCCTTCCTCTGGTTGTATTACAGCAAAGGCTGGTATGCATAGCTGTGATCTGTTGGCATAGTTGTAACTTAGATTTGATCTCCATTGGCACAGTATTGTTATCTTCAACATGCTTCTTTGTATGCACTACATACTGGACATGTATGCACAACCTGACATCAACATATGTGCTGTGTGTCACCCCTTATATGCACACTTTGATATCCTTTGTATGCACTACATTCATACTGCTTGTTATCCTCTATATGCACTACAGTGTTCACTTATATGCATTTCCTCTTAATATCTGTACAGACCAGGATCCAGCAATGCCAGTAGCGCTCCGTGCGGTCTTCCCCGATACCATCCATCGCCTATGCTTGTGGCATGTCATCAGCAAGTTCCACCTCGAGTTGAACGAGTTGTACGCAAAGTTCTTTAGGAAGCAATTCAAAGAGAAGTTCTAATCGGTTGTCCACCACCCTTTGACTCCTACTGAATTTGAATCGGCTTGGAAATGGTTCTTGGATGAGTTCGAATTGCATGGTCATGAGGCTCTGCAGACCTTGTATGCTTTCCGCCATGAGTGGGTTCCGTGCTTCTTCAAGAAAGATTACTGTGGCATGATGACATCGACGCAATGCAATGAGAGCGTCAATAAGATCGTCAAGGAATGTCATGTCGATGGTAACACGCCGTTGCACCAGTTTGCGAAGCAAATGATGCGATTCCTTCAGCGTCGCCAAATGGCTGAAGCAAGAGAAACCTATGGATCCACGGTATATGTTATTCCTTTTCTACACATCACATTGTTTTGTATGCACAGTCTCTAGTGTTGTGAATTCTGTACACCAATGCAGTTTATGTATTATTTTGTGGTGATGCGCGTTCGTTTGCAGCTTCTCTGATTATGTGTATGCATGTATGCGTAGCGACAACAATGTAGACTTCGAACCGGGCGTTCGAGATCGCTGCTGCCAGAGTGTACACAAGAACTGTGTTCGCTTGCTTTGAGCAGACCCTGAAATATACAATCTGCATTCAGGATATCTGCAGATCTGTAAAGAGGGGAGAATTCTTGGTTGGTGCGGACACAAGCACTTGAGGGGAGAATCATTGGGGGCCGACACCAATTCCAAGTCAAGGTTGATGCTCATATGGGCTTGTTTGCATGTGAATGTAAACAACTGGAGCACACAGGTACGCTATGCCAAATAACACCCACCCAATATGCCTTGGCAATTTAGATCGAAGAACGGAAATTGTGTGCACTTGTGTTGTAACGACTCTTATGAACTATTAGGTCTGTTCTGCGTGCACTTGCTGCATACTTTTATGCATATCCAGCTGGAAAAAATACCAAGCAAATGCTTCCCAAAACGGTATTGTCGCAATGCACACAAAGACCTGCACTTTGATCGGTGTGACCGAAAGCTGAAAGGGGATGATGGGGACACGCTAGCCGTAAGGAACAGGAAGATGATGGTGAAGACCATGGAACTTACTAGGCTTTCAATACTATCCAAAGCTGCTTTGGAAAGGAGCTTGGACGGCCTGGATGAGCTCATTGCCATCGCTAAAGGGCAGGAACCAGATGTTGGTATTGCCGACATTGATCTTCACGAGGATGAAGTAAGTACACTTTGCTTCTGATATGTATACATGACCGGAATTACACGTGAAATATGATCCACATGGATCCTGTAGTTTGGTATGCTGTGTACATTGACTTTGTATGCGTTTTCAGGACATTGGCAATGAACCAACCATGAGAACAGGAGATGACAACAACCATGAGACCACCGTACGTATGCAATCACAACAATGGCAAACTCTTAATGTCATCTCCTCTACGTGGAAAAAAATAACTGTGCATTCAATACCATGCATTTTGTTTTAATGAACGATATTACATACCTGTATGCATGCTTGTCCTGACATGTATACATTAATGTTCTCTCGCATGGACAAACAGGGCATTCCCCATTACCCATGTGACAATGCAGCAGGTGAACAACCTCATGAAGCCACGGTAAGGAAGACAGAGCCATGTCAAAAGCGGTTAGGTGTTTAGAGATAATTATGAAATCACATCTTGAAGTTCGTTTTCCCATACATTGGCCATATGTAGGGTGCGACGGTACTATCCGACGACAATGGTGCCATGGTCCATGCACATATGGGGCTAGAGACAAGGGGCAAGGTAATAAAAGCGCTCCCATTTTGTCTTCCATAACTGAGCCATCTAAAAATCATAATACCATAGTGTCACCATGTTATGTATTGTGTAACCATTTCTATATTAACTTGTAATGTTTTGTCACGGGGATCCTGTTGTCACTGAACTGGGTGGTACAAAGCATCTATGATCGCCATGAAGCCAAGACAAAGTCAGCAAGCACATCAATCACGGACATTTGGTATGTTCCATTCTGCTTAGATTACACTGTTTATGTACGTTGGTATGCATTGTCATAGTGGTTATGTATTCTAACCATTATAACATAAATTGCCCTGTTCGATCTTGTTTATAATATTCTGGTATCGTATACATGGTGGTTTGGAACAACTTGTTCATATGCCTACTACAATGGGATAAACAAGTCTATACGCATGTACTTATTCGTAGAACCCACATTGTTGTTTCTGATTCATTTCGGTTCGTATTTTGCAATCGACTTGCTTCCACCGCACAAAGCAAAACCCAAAGGAAGGACAAAAGACTCTCTGGAGCGCCAGGTTTGAAACCGGGAGCCAAAGGAGAGAAGAAATGCACCAGGAAGTGTAAAAAGTGTGGCGTGAAGTCTGGGCACAATGCATCAACATGCTTGCAGGTAAAAAAGAATACCCAAAGCTTGTATGATCTGTGTGAGTGTGTATGCACATTCCAAGTGATACAATTTAATGTGATATATGTTTACAAATAAAATGTGTATGCACGATCGAGTTTCTTTGTATGCGTTATATGATGGATATATATACGATTTGCTCATATGCCCACCTCAATTGCGGTTCTCGCAGAACAAGCTAACCGGGATAGGCTAGCCAAGATGCAATCTAAGAAGCGAGGCCGCCCTCCGGGTTCAAGAAACAAGGCTCAAGCGACCCCGTCACCAAATGTCTCAACTAAGAGAAGAAGGATGGTGGTCTCTGAGGATGAAGGAGATGACATGGTTGGCATCTGTAATGATGCCAACAACCCGATCCCACACGACCCTCGCTGGACCAAGGAAAAGGGGACGCCCTCCCGGAGCCAAGAACAAGAAGACTGGGTCATTCAAGCCCCGATCCGATGTACCCCTTTGTTGCATACTATCTTAATCACTTTTCCCTACACGAAGAACGTGGCCAACCCTAAACGAATCTTTGTGTTGAAGATTCCTATGATGGGGATCATTTCGTTTTTTTTGGAGTAACCGCAACTTGCTGCTTTTTCCAAGGTTACTTGTTTATTTAATTGTAATGGCACATTCAATGCTGGCATAGTATGTATGCACAAACTTTTATCACCTTATCTTTTCAATCTATGTGCTCGTGTCAAACTGGTATGCCTCACGGTTCTAAATCAGTATGCATTGTATACGATTACACATAAGCATTGTGTACTACCCTAAAACTTAAACCCTAAACCCATTGCTTAGTAGGGGCAGGCATTTTAAACCCTAAAACCCTAAACCCTGACTAAACACTACATGATGCACTTGTATGCACAACCTGACCCCCACATATGTGATGTGTGTCATCAATTATATGCACTCTATGAAATCCTTCGTATGCACTATATTCGAAATGCTTGTATACCTCTATATGCATTACAAGTGTTCACTTATAGCATTTCCTGTGTATGCACTATACGATGCACTTTCTGATATATTCCAATGCCTACAAACTAATGTAAAAGACCAAACAGAGCCTGGTTTTTTGAGAAGTGTGTTGAGAAGTGTTGATCTTGGATATGGATGATCCTTATTGTGCATACGGAGACAACGACAGGATGCATATAGACCATCCACAATAAAGGAAAACACAAATACAAACCAAAAATACGAATGCATGTAACATAGAAAAAACACAGTGGCACAATCTACATTGTTTCGCATCCAACTAGATATATAATGTATATAGGATGTATTCCAGTCACCAGACATCACAACCAAGGTCGCAAAAGGGCCTGCACCGCCATCGCACAATGTATTTACACAAAGGAGCCAGAAAAGACCATATCTGTCGCGACGTCTAATGTTCGCTACCTTCATTTTCCTACCCCCAAAAAGGTCTTTGCATTGTTCACGTCAATGTCACATTTTACAACCACCAACTTATTCACACATGACTTGTATCAAAGCGCAGGCGTGACCGCTCTACTTCAGGTGGCAGCTTCTTCTGTTGGTTAGCCTCATGGAAAACAAGAAACTGTAGTATTTGAGCCCGCATGGCTTTTGATACCGTCGTCGGATCTTGGGGAGTCATCTACAGGGTAATGAAAATAAAATGAGATCATATGCAACAGTTGAATCACGAAAGCTGAGTAGTAGTATGAATCACACAACATACAACGTTATATGCCGCAATGGATGTCTCTCAAAGAAACAGCTTGTTAGGGGTAATGGTTTCAAGGAGCATGGCATATATACCTCTATATACAATGCATATGAAGCAGCAAACAGTGGTCCACATATTGGAACAATAGAAAATTGAGTCAATGAGGTACCTCGAAGGGCCAGCTGACAAGGCCACGTGCTACGTCATAGTTCTCCATATAAGTCATGGCAAAAGCACAGTCCTCGACCCAGGGGCTTGCTTCGAATGTTATGTTTCATGACGACCTCGGTTGCCAAATCTTGTCAACGCGCCCGCCTAGCACCACGAAAACCATTATTGAACCCACTGAATCATCTTTTACGCACCACGGTAGTCTGTCGTCGGCGAACTCGGTTTCCACCATGTGCGTCATTAGCCATCCTTTTTCCGATTAGGTGCCATGGATTCGGGTCGAGTATGTGCACCGATCTTGTACCAATGTCGAACATGTACCGCAGTAGTGGTCGTTCCTCACTACCGCGCGGCACAATCAAAAAAAAGGATTTGTACCATTTGTTATGTAAAGATTCATATTGGCATTCCTTCAAAGCATATATACATTCTTTACCTCTTTGAAGCGACAATGCATACAGATTCATATAGGCATATAGAGACAATGCATACAGATTCATATAGGCATATAGAGACAATGCATACAGATTCATATAGGCATATAGAGACAATGCATACACATGCATATAGGCATATAGAGTGAATGCATACAGATTCATATAGGCATATATAGTGAATGCATACTGATTCATATAGGCATATTGCATAGAAGCGCTCAAACACAAAAAATAGACCAACTGAAACATATATACATTCTTTACCTCTTTCAGGCCAGTCAATTTCTCTTTAGATGGGAGGATTTCCTTCAAAAAATTGATCGCTCCCTCAGATTTGTAAAAAACTCGCCATTGTTGTATCTTTGGGCTTCTTGGAATATTTGGTACTGCAAAGATCGCATAAAAAAAACAATTTATGATTATGATTTCATGCAGCGGAACAAACTGTGGTTATATATATCAACAGATGCACCGTATACCACTAACCCGGATAAATGTGTTTATATAGATACGATTCCGATCCGGGTTACGACGTCTCTTGTTTGGTTCGTCCTTCATGAGGCACTCAATGTAGAAGTCAAGCCATGTGTCAAGACAGCCAATACCCGGTTGAAATGACTCTTTCACTTGACCAGCTTTGATAGAGTCATTGCTAAATCGGCAAATGAACTCACTTTGCATGAGAAAACAAGAGCGATGCATACGAGTTAAAAACAATGTGCATACAAGTTAATAAGCGTGTGCATACGAGGTAGATGCATATGAGCTTAAAAGCGGTGTCAAATTGTATTCGGCGGTGACAATGCAAATTATATACATCTTGTCATACAAAAAACAAGAAGTGATAATGCATACAAGGAGAGACATATGAGAAAATAGTAACGATGCATACGAGTTAACAAAATACCGGTATACGAAGTTAAAAACGGTGTGCATACGAGGTAGATGCATATAAGCTTAAACAAAGGTGCATACGAGGCAAATTGTATTCGGGCAGTGACAATCCAAATTATATATATAGTGTCATACAAACCGGTCGTGACAATGCATGCGAGAATATATATGAGAAAAACTGGTACGATGCATACGAAGTTAAAAACAATTAATGCGTACGAAGTTTAAAACGGTGTGCATACGAGATAAAACAATTGTGCATTGAGACTCACTCTTTGAATGGCAGATCATCGAGGTGAGGAGCTCAAACAATTGATGCGCCTTTTCAATACTATCGGCAATCAGGTCTTGTGTTGACAGGGTTGCCCGTGTGTTCTCTTGAACTAAATCGGCGAACATCAATGTTATGGTCGCCACCGCTAACATCAAATATTGGTCCTCGGGTGGAGCCGGCAGTATCAAATATGGGGCCGGGGCTCTTGAAGAAAGCTCGCAGAGTGTGATACGAGAGAATCATCAATATTGCATACGGATCAATATCAAGAATACATACGTGTATTATCTACGACATATGAGTAAAGTTTGCATACAAAAAGGTCGACCGGGCAAGTATGAGTAATGCACGGTGTCCCAAACAAAGGTTGCTCAAGAATGCTGCGTTGTCGTTGCACAAATTAGCTATTGAATTCGGGGTCGCCCCGATACCGCAATCATCATTTGCGAACAACCTAGCACTAGGTCGAAAGGCGTTCTCTTCGACGTATTCTCCAAAATCTATGGGTTCATTCATGAGCGATGGTGGGATTGGTCGGGGCGTAAGAAATTTGGATAGGGGAAAAACAGTTTTGGAGGGCGACAAAGATCGAGTTTGTATACGGGCATACGAAGTTGCTACAATGCAAATTGTATTCGAAAGCAAAGGACAATGCAAATTATATACATACCTTGTCATACAAACCAGAAAGGTGACAATGCATACGAGGAGTCATATGAGAAAATAGTAACGATGCATACGAGTTAACAAACGGTGTGTATACGACTTAAAAACAAAGTGTGCATACGAGGTAGATGCATATAAGCTTAAAACAAAGGTGTGCATACGAGGCAAATTGTATTCGGCAAAGTGACAATGCAAATTATATATATAGTCTCATACAAACCAGCGGTGACAATGCATACGAGGAGATATATGAGAGAAAACGATTACGATGATAAGTTCATTTGCATTGCTTGGTAAATGCATACGAGTTGGTCAATTGTGAAAAACAAGCACAGATATTATAGCACCATTAGTTTATGGAAACAGGGTTACATAAGTCTGGTCATTTCTTATACACGATTCGCAATATGGCCATAAGGGCCGCAACAAGCCACGTTGGACATAGGGGTGCGCCCCTCGATACGAGGGACGCACCATACACAAGGTACTCAGTTTGTTACACACAGGTTTCAATATGGCCACAAGGGCCGCAACAAACACGTTACAGAACATTATGCATAGCTAAACATGGACTAAAGCAATAACGAAATAACTGCTTCAAGGAGGCGCATTGACTTCGTTCTTACGTGTTTGGTTGTTGTCCACATGCTCTGTATCCCCCTTGGGTCTTCACCCTTGCCATCGACTCCCTCGGTAGGGGTCTTCTCTGCTTGTCCGTAAATCGGGCTAACGGGTGTCCTTGTTTCCACTGTGCATTAAGGAAAAAATGCATCTTAGTAGTCATAAGTTTTCATAACAATATGCAATGCATACGACCCATTTGCTGCAATGCATATATGCTGTATGAGGCAGTGCATATCATGGTATTCGAAAGCAGTGCATATGAGTTGTACCAAGCAATGCAAATGAACTGATCATGTAAGTGCACTATTAGCACAAGAATGCTCGGCCTCCAAACAGAACCATAAAAAGGCCTACGCAGTACTAAACGCTGGTTTTGTACTTACGTGGTTGGCGCTCCTCGTCATCCTCTCCTTTCTTGGGTTCGTCAATCTCCGAAGTGATAGGGTTTTTAGTTGATGGGGTCTCCTGAGTAAGCTGGGCGTCTGATTTAATGCATATAAGCTGTATCAGGCAGTGCATACAATAGTATTCGAAGGCAGTGCATATGAGTTTTAGAAAGCAATGCAAATGACCTGATCATTTAAGTCCACTATTAGCAAAGGAATGGTCCGCCTCCAAGCAGTACTATAAAAAGGCCTACCAAGTACTATGTGCATACTTACGTGGTTGGGACTCCTCATCAACCTCTCCATTCTTCGGTTCGTCAACCTCGGGACTGATAGGAATTTGAGTTGAGGGGGTGGCCTCAGTAAGCGGGGGTGAGGGGCTCTGCGATAGACCTGTATTTAGCACACACAGATTTTAGATTTCATTGATGTTTGAGTATGCATCAAGTGAATAAATGTACACTCATATAGAAAACTACCAAACTCCGTTCTTTGATAACTCCACCCACTCAGGTCCGTCATCATCATTACCTTCCCCGTCCATTTCACCATATCCTTTGGAACGATCCGCTTCATCATCCGATTCATCAGTTGAATAGTCCACTAAGCGACAAAGAACCTGCGCATACAAGATAATAAGATGTATGCATACGAACTGCAAAAACATCAGAACGATGCAGTTGTATTGTCATGCAGAGGTCATTTTTGAACTCACTTGTTTGGGACTGGTATGTGGCGTCAGGGTCAGGAATGGCGCTATCCTTGTTCTCATCCTTGCTTGCATCTATGGTTAATGTGGAAAAAGGGGATGTTAGACCTTAAAACTATTGTTGATCGAAATGTTGTGGACGAGCATCCATATATAGTAACTTATTCAGTGCTTAACAAAACAAGAAAAAACAACAGAGAGGCCATAGGAGATATAATGCTGTTGTTGGCGTTGTTACCGGAAACTCTACCTTGTTCATTGTCATCCCTTGGATGATCCTCAGGAATGGAGCCGTCAACAGTACATTCGCCATGGTCCAGCTTTGCATCTATGGTTAACCAAAAATACAGTTGGTTAGTCTATTCACCATAGATGCATAACATCGTATACAAAGCAACACTATGTTATGGAGTGTGTGGGCATAACCTACGAAAGTTGAAGATACGTACCAGATTTAGGTTGTTCACCGTCTTCACGGCCATGCTCCCCTTGTTCTTCCTCCCCAATGCTCGGACCCATGGAGACGTTATGCCCTGAGCAAAAATAAGAGCATTATAATTATTTTATATCATAAGTTACAAATAATAGTTGACTATATGGCAGCTAATAATGATCCATGTAACATTGGCAATCATCAAGATATGACCCCCTTTGTGTGATTTGCATATGTACATGTAAAGCATCAAGGTAAGTGGAGGCCAGTCAGGGTATTACCAGATTTCCTGCCTTCATCACGGTCATCCCCGGTACTTGTATGCAGGGCTTTGTCTGTGCTTGCAGCAGCGGGACTCTTGTCTTGCCCTAATAGAACGCGACAAAGGTTAACACAATCAAAAAATGCTAGTGTTCATGCACAGATTGTTTCTGTGGTAACACATACATTTTAGAGTACTGTATCTGTGCATACGGAGTGTGTAATACGAAAACAAAAGGTGCAAAGTTCGTACCATCATTACGTGGTTCGCCGTGTGGACGGTCCTGCTCCCCATGCTCCCTACTGTTCTGCTGGCGCCTTTGCTTCTCGCCTGAGAAATAGGTGCAGATTAGACATCTTCCACAATGATGAAGAAAAATTGATCAAAAGGGTGTCGGTAAGAAGTATATTGAAACCTGCAATATTAGCAGCTAGTCCGGTAACCACATGGTCGTGCACAACCCGCACAGGCAAACGTTCAATCATCTGAGCAAACACATCTTTCATTTTTTGCTGTTTAATAATGATTGCACCTATGGCTCCCTGCACAGTGTGGCACTGCTTCTCAACTTCCAGATCGTACTCACCCACAACTCTGAGAAACTCCTGACGAGCAGGGCCCCTAATTCTGGCTATGCTTTCTCCGAACAGGTTCGAAAGCCTTGGAATGTATATGGCACCAATTTCCGGGTCGGTGACATAGCAAGTCTGGGACCGCGGATAAAACTACAATGATAATGCCATGGGTTAGTGTATATATATGTACATTTCAATCAGAAAAGGAAATTAAAGTAAGGTCATCCTACATCTTTGACTCCGTAGCAAGTGATGTTATGCACTTCTTTGACCTGGTCCTCCTTCAACATGTCGTCAATGATTTCACTAGTGTACGAACCAAGGCGGGGGAGTGTGTATCTTTCCTCAGGTCCTTTCATACTATCCAACCAATCAAGGTAATAAACCTGCGCAAAATATGTATAAGTCAAGATTACATTATGGGTGTGCATACAGGTGTGCATATATAATATTCACAAGATAAGTCAGGTGTGCATACAGCTGTGCATACAGGTGAGCATAATGGTGTGCATATATAATCTTCACAGGATATGTGAGGTGTGCATACAGGTGTGCATACAGGTGACATCATGAGTGTGCTTACAGGTGTACATACATAATCTACACAAGATAAGTCAGGTGTGCATACAGGTGAGCATATGGGTGTGCATACAGGTGAGCATAGATAATCTTCACAAGCTAAGTCAGATGTGCATACAGGTATGCATACAGGTGTGCATATATAGTCTTCACAAGATAAGACAGGTGTGCATACAGGTGTGCATACAGATAACTAAGCATACTACGTATACATATTTGTCATGGCAGTCACTACGTGCTGGTGATGATTGTAAGCACATAAAAAGAAGACCTGGAACTAGCTCAGAACATTACCGCTAAAGCGACGCTGCATCCAGGAATGGTGTGAGATACTTGCTCCTTCACGCACATCCTCATGGAAGCACTTGATTTGCTCACTAAAGAAATCACCTCAAGGCACCAATTAATTCATTTGTAGTTGGACATATCCTCTCGGTCCGCATGATGTCGTCATTCGTGATATACCCAACGCCACCGGGAACGTAGCGCTTGAATAATGCCAAGAAGAAACACCTCTTCGTCAACTCATCGGTCCCTCTTTTTTACGCACTCCAATCAATACAAAAGTCCGCATCAAAGCGATTGACCGCCCTTCAAGCCAAGCTGGCCGCGCGCAACCTCTTCGGCAGCAGCTAGCCCCTCCTGCGGAATACGTCATCCCCTTGTCTTGCCGATCTCCAACCTTGGGCGGTCAAGCACAAGATGGAAAACCTCCATCGTTATGGGCAGCTTCTTTCCGGGACCAACATCTATGCACATCTTCTCCACATCAACTTGCTTGTACAGCCACTTGAGAAATGATGGAGAGATATTCTCCGTGAGCTTGAAACAAAGAATTGGCAAAAAGCCGGTCTCCTCGACAAAGAGTCATTGGTCGGTCGTGAGATAAGTCCCTCCAATAGTCTATGTATCCTTTTCGGGACCGACCGTACGTTCCAACGTGGAGGGGCCCTCTCGCAAAACCAAAATAAATGGCGCCAAAATGAATATCCAAAACATAAACCGGAAATTTTAAAGTTACCAAAAATAAACTACACGACTTCATGTATTGACAGTGCATATATGGTCGTACAGATCAATGCAAACAATTCTGCTTCAACAAAGTGCATACGAGTTATGTGTACGTAAGGGCATACAAGTAAAATTCATGAAACTTAACAATGATCACGGTGCATATAGATTTAGGTTGTCTGTGCATACAAGTGTGTGTGCCAACTAAATTCATCCCCTAATAATACGGTAATATGTAAACATAGTGTCCGTCCAACATTATGCATGCATTGCATACGGATATGGATTGAAAAGAGCAATGAAAACAGATATCCATACAAAAAAGCAATTACAAAAATAGGCACATCATGTAAATAGCTTACCGGTTTCCCTCGTGTCGACCCTTGATTTTTCTTCATCTTCTTTGTCGATGCTTCCAGGTTCATCGGCGTCCACCTATAATGCAGCCAACAAAGGACATGGGTTACAAAAAAACAACACTACCAAAATAGCAAGATGAAAAGACAGGAAAACAGAATGAATGTAACTTACAGGCTTCCGTTTCTTGCTCTTTGTTCCAAGCTGGCGCTGGGGAGACAACCCGCTCTGGGGAGGCTGGTCGCCCGTTTTTGCCCTTTTGCCTTGCTCACGGGGCGTGTTTGGCGTCGTGCATCGAGGGGCCCATGAAAACGCCTTCATCGTCATCGATGTCGTCGCCTTTGGATGGACCGGCCCGGTTGGGTGTTTTTCTCGCCCGGCGGTTCTCTTATAGTTTAAGCGTTGTCCATCCCTGTTGCATACAAGTGGAAACAAAAACAAATGTTACTTCTTAAAACATGACTGCAAAACCAAAATAGTATGCAGCGCATATGGATTTTGTGGTCAGCTGCATATAAAATTGCAAATGCATCATTGCATCTCTCATAGTGCATATGGATCATCACCAGTCATGCATACATAGTCAGTAACAAATACTAGTTTATGTAATGCCGGCGCACCATAGTGGATGAAAAGAGCAGGTGATCAATGAACAAGGTAAATTTTTGTATCAATTATAGCTGGTGATCAATGAACAAGAAAGTTCAGATAGATGTCCACATATATCAACAGAAAAATGCTTAATACATGAGTGGAAACTAAACTACTATGCAGTGCATATGGAATTTGTGGCCAGCTGCATATAAAATTGAAATGCATCATTGTATCTTATATTGTGCATATAGATCATCAATACTCATGCATACAGAGTCACTAACAATACTGGATATGTAATGATAGACAACCATAGTGGACAAAAACAGCAGGTGAACAATGAACAAGGAAAAACTTTTGTATCAATTATAGCTGGTGATCAATGAACAAGAAATTTTAGAAAGAAGTGCACATATATGAATAGAAAATCTCACTCATGTAAAAGCCTTAAAGATGCAGTTCATACATTACATTGCTTAACAAAACTGATCGGGGAATTTTAACTTTGAAATCACTTACTAGCTACAATACATCTGCGGTGAAGATCAAAATTTGCAATACATTATTATAACAACCCTAATCTCAATCGAAGCACAATATCTCACTCATCTCAAAGACTTCAACATGCACTAGATACATCACATACTAGCTACAATACATCTGCATTCAAGAGCAAAATTTGCAATACATTATCATAACATACCTAATCTGAAAGAAACCACAGAAGCTACTATGCAAGTGCATGTGGCTTTTGTGGTCAAAATCATATAAATTGGCAATACATCATTGTTTCTTCCATATGGATCATCAACAAGTAAGGCATACAAAGTCACTTATGTCTTGCATATAGAACAACCACAGCAATGTAACTTTTGTGCATACCAAACCAATGACATATAGCAAGACATAAGCGATTGCATGTGCACCGATAAAACCATAGACAAACACGAACTATCTCCAACATACATAGTACTCCATATACAGTCCTTTGTATATTACATACAAAAGCGATCCACCGCCAAAATAACAATGATGTGCATACCAAGCTACCACAGTGCAAGAAAAATGGGGTGGAAACTGACCTTGGCGGCTTCCTCGTTTCAACGCAAAGATTCGGGAAGCGATCGACATTCTTTTCCCTCCGGGAAACGGGCCTCCCAGTTTTCCCCATGAACCACCTATTTGCGTGCATCGGGGCGTTTTAACCGCCACCGCCACCGGGTCCTCCATCGGTGGCCTACCGGGAAAGGGGGAAAAATGAATTTTTCCCATGAAGACTAAGCAATGAGAACCACACCGGGAAAGAGGAAAAAGAAACTAACCTCCTCACGGCGCTTTCCTACGCCGCCGCGCCCGCCTTTGGCGCCGCCACGGCCGCCACCGCTGGTCCGGCGATCGCTAATCTTCTTATTTGTCTTCCCAAGCCGTTACGCCCAACGCGCCGCGACTCTTCGACCGTGTCGGAAGCGCGCGGGCTCGGCCCCCTCCACTTTGGCGGTTCCTTTCCCCGCCGGGAGCCGTCGCCGCGGCGCCCATCGGAACGCCCCGGGCGGCGCCCTCCAGTCCGACACTGAGCCCGCGCCGCCGGATGCGAGCCCGAATCGCCGAGCGGAACCGCGGGCGGAACCCTCTCGCCGTGATGCGCCTCGCTCGCCTCCTCCGCCTCCGAGATCCGCCACGGAACCCGGTTGCTCCTCCGTCCCAGAGCGGTCGCGGAGCCATCCCCGTCCGCTCCACTCTTCGGTTCCCGCAAAAAAAGATTTGACATACTCTAGCGGCTCGCCGGAGGCAAACCCTAGCGGCCGCCGAGCCAAACCCTGCGGCTGCGAGACCAACAATAGGGGCGTGGCGATACTCACCTCCATGCGCGTGGATGCCGGCGATCCGCTCGCCGGCCGGCGGGTGAAGGAAACCGCCGCATCTGCGTCGCTGCCGCGGAGAGAGGTGAGAAAACCGCGGGAGAGAGAAAATGGAGAGAGAGAGAGAGAGAACGGGAGAGGAGTGGGGAACTGCCTGGAAACCACCGCGCACAGTCGCTGCATATATCCCCACATTCTTTCGGATACCCCCTACAAAATTATGAAATCGAAAACAAAAAATCTGTGCATACATATCTCTTATACATCAATAGCCACATGCTTGAACCTTTCTATCACATTGCATACAGAACTGCCTGGAAACACCCAAAGCGTCGCTCCATATTCTCCAGTACTCACGTGGTCCACAAATTCTTTCAGATTCCACCCTAGTTAATTAAGAAAATAAAAAAACAAACCTGTGCATACAGACCTCCTATATATCAGTACACAGGTGCTTGAACGTATCTACCAGAATGCATACATACTCGAATATTAGAACAAAAGTACAAGAAGGAATCACCCCATCCCCCGCGTGGTCGAAGCGTCGCGTCCCACACACCAAAACAGGACAAAACCAAACACTCATGCCGGGTCCACCTAAAAAAAGCGCCCTTTCAAAATGGACGGCACGTGCCCACCGAACCAGCCGTACGTAAAAAGGACGATGCATACACATCTTGTGTTGCGCTGCGTATAACTTCAAAGGCGTAAAACACGTATGCGCTCTTCCTACTATTTCATATGCTCAGCCCCAACTTCCCGTATGCTGTTTCCTATGTCACGAGAGCAGAGCCAGGCTGGACCCCACCCGGGCCTGTCATGCGCCCACTACACCTGCTCACGTCAGGGCAGGCATCCCCACCACCGTGATGGCCCATCTTTCCCACGTGGTTGGGTTGAACCAACTCCCATCCGAGCTGGTTGGGTCCAACCAGCTGCAGCCAGTTTGGGCTGCATGCTTCCCATAGCTATTGGAAGCCCAAAGCTCCCAACACCACATATCACAGATTTCTCACATATCACATGTCTCCACAATACCACATTTATTACATAAAATCCAACAAGTCACAAGTTCAAGTTCACAATAGCATGTGTTCAATCATCACAATGACAGGCTCTAAGATCAAGTTCACAAGTTTTTCACCTAAATCATCACAACCTCAGAACCATTTACCCCGGTCGTCTTGTTGCTCCGGCATTTCGGTCCCCAAAGCGTTACGCTCCGGAGTTGGGTTCGAGGCATGAGATTGATCCCGCACGTAGACAAAGATATTGCATTTGTTAGACAAAATTCAAGGTAGATTCTATTGATTTGAAAAAAAAAAGAAAGATAAATTGTTAGAAATTTCGGCAAACACCTCCCCGCACGGAGGGGTTTCCAACCCGCAAGAAAAGAACGGCTCGATGGCCGATAACCACATGTCCACGTGCACATCTCATGGTGCATTCAAAACTCGAGATCATATCCATTTCACGGGAAAGGGGCACGGAGGTGACGGAGCGGGCGGGGCTCACGGCGGTTACCTTTCCCGTGAGCCCCCCTTCTCGAGGAAAGGAGGGGCTTTCCCGTGAGCTATACCTCACGGGAAATCTGTTTTCCACGTGCGTGGTTTCTTTCCCGTGGGGTTTTCTGTTGCTCACGGAAAGCATCTTTCTTTCCCCGTGAACGGCCGACGGAAAGCGATTTCCCACCTGAAAGCGCAGGAATCCGTAGTGTAGCATCAGTAACCCCACAAGGCTGATAAGTTGACATGCATTACCATGTCGGCCTTAGTAACCACCCAATAGTGAAAATATATTTAAAAACAAGGGGGGCAAAAGTTGGCGATGCTAGGAAGGCCATGCGAGCGCCACAGGGCCACTTCTATGAGAGGGCTGCGTCGGCGCTAAGATGTTGCCACGTCAGGATCTGGGGCGGGGCGGCCGCCATTCTCGAATAGAGAGAGACTCGGAACGGGCGCATAGGAGGTTGCTAGGGCCACCACCGCGGTGTGGGCTGCCACCTACACATTGTGCTACAACCTAGAGACCCTCAAGGCTCTGGCACTGGGGCATTGTTGAATCCAAAGACTGCATGTAGGCGCTCGTGTCGAGGCGCCACCGTGCCCAACCACTGTGTTAGGTGGCCGTTGCTGACTAGGGGGGCATGTTGCTTAGGAGGACGAGGAGGCAATGGAGAGTGACATATTTTTATAGAGAGGGCCTGCTTGGTTACTGTCATCGCTCGCCACGCACCCCACAGGGGACGTGTCTCCCAACCAAGCTCGCCCTAAGTCTCTGTTGCTGACCATTTACATTTCCCACCTCGTGCATGCATGGTCTGACAGCCGCACCTGTATTCTCCCACGTCATGACGTTAGAAAACGGCTGAACACAGTGCACACACCGTCCGGCTCCGTTCCATTACATACTACCCAAATAAACGAGCCTTTCATATGTACCCCACAAGGTAGGGTAGGGTAGGGTAGGGTAGGTAGGCTGTCATCAGCAAGCACACACTCTATGTCTCTATGCATCTCACCTCACTTTCACAGTTTGACGGTGTAGCGTAGCGCCAGAGCCGCCAGTACAAAAGCCGCCGGCACCCACTGCCCGCCGCTGCCACACGCACACACAGAGTGCACGCACACCAGCGCACAGCCGTCCACCAAACCGGCCGCCGACCGATGGGCAAGTGCGTCAGGATCCGCGGCAGCAGCAAGCCACCATCACCGCCGGGCACGGCGTCGTGCCTCACGCTGCGCAATTATACGAAACCTAGCAGGGCCCAGATCTGGACCGCCGCTAAATGTGAGTTATGAACTAGATGAACAATTATAAGTTATCTAAACAGGATAACTGGTTTTTACTTTGAAATTAATTAACTTGTTCATAACGTTGTTTACCTAAAAACCGATGGAGTTTCATTACAAAAATGCAAAAGTAATTGGTTTGGTAAAAGCAAGAATAAATAGGGCGCGACTCGCGTCTAAGATACACGAAAACTATACTATGATGAGTGGCAAAAGCAATTGGTTTCATAAAAAGGCCTTGTTGAATTAACCCTTTGTAATAGTCTCCACACTTGCCTTTCTAGAGGCAACCTCCGAAGGCTAAACCCTTCGTATCTGAAAAGTTAATTAACACCCCGCAGCTACTACTCAATTGAACTTGTGGTGGGTTTTTGGGAATTCCGTGGCGGTTTTTTTGTAACCGCCAAGCTAGGGTCACGGTTAAAAAATTGATTAACCATGGTGGTTTATTTAGGCGCCAAAAACCGCCACCATTAATATTAATTGTGGTGGTTTTTGTAAGAAAATCACCATGGTTAATCAAGATAAAAACAGAAAAAAAAAGAAAAAGAAAAGCCCAATATGAAACCTAGCAGGGGCCCGGATCTGGACCGCCGCTAGGGTTTCAAGGTTCGGCCGTAGCCTTTGTCACCATACCAGCGTCGGGGCCGCCCCGCGCTTGGATTGGAGAGACTCGGGCCGTCGTGCACCGCTTGTCCGCACCACTGCGGCCGCTCGCCTTCAGGTCGCGTCGTTCGCGTGGAGCTCCGCCGCCCGCCGACGCCCGCTAGGATTCGCCGCCGCCGCCGCCGCCGGATTCGCCCGCCTCGCGCACCGACTGGACCGACTGAACGCCGGCGGCTCGCGGCGTCGCTAGATCCGCTTGCCACCGCCTTATCCCACGCCGCCCGCCGGGAGGGAAGAAGTGGTGGGTGGGGCGACTTCGGGCGGCGCCGGCGCCGCGTGGGCCGGATCCCGCGCTCCACCCTCGATCCGAAGCGCCGCCGGCCGGATGACGCGACGCCACCTCCCGTCGGCGCCGCCGTCGGCCGGATCCAGCGCGCCATGGCCGGATCGGAGCCCCGCCGGCCGGATCCGAATGCCTCGCCAGATCCACCGCCGCCTCCGCCGTAGCTGGGGGAGAGAGGGAGGGAGGCCCGGTCCGGGGAGGGGAGAGAGGGAGGGGTGGCGCCGACGTCTTTGGGAGGGAGAGAGGCGCCGTCTTTGGTGGAGTTGGGTGGCCTGGAGGTCGGGAGGCGGAGGCAGAGAAAAAGCGGGCGAGGGAGAGAAGTGAATTAAGTGAAAACCCTAGTCTCACTTATAGGCAAATTACAAAAACCGCCACGGTTAATCTATTTACCGTGTCGGTTTTTTAACCGTCAAGGTTAATTTTTAAAAACCATCACGGTTAATTGGGACATTAACTGTGGCGGTTTTCTAAATAACAACCACCATTAATTATTTCCAAACGCTGTGCAAAATCGGCTATGTACTAGTCTGCCTGCGTTTCCGCATAGGATCAGAGGGGAGGAAACTAAAGGTTATGATAGAATTGTTTGTCTTCCGGTCAACTGGTTGTGAAGATGGTATAGGCCGTGTTTGGGACCGTGTTAGTGTTGCATACAAGAAGAATACACAAGGAAAATCCGTCGAATGGCTCTTGTGGGACGTGTGTGTGCCGATCGCACACCATAACGAAATGCAGGAATTGAACTAGGCAACCAGTAATCGCAAAAGCGACCTGTGAGCCGCTTACCACGTATAAGCATCGTACGATTCTGATCCGCGGCCCCAAACAGGCCGTATATAGTATTAGGGTGGAAAGACGACGTTGGTGTTTTCCCTTGGTTCCAAACGTTCTCCTCATCTTCCTTTCCTTTTTACCTTTGTTTCCTCCACTTGTCCTACAACATTTCTTTTGCTATATACCTACCCTACACACATTTATCGGTGATTTGGAAGAATATAGTAAGCAGTTTTTCATAAGCTACTATCTCATCAAAAAAAAAGTTTTTCATAAGCTACTAGGCTGCAGAAAAGAACATGAAAATACCAGGTAGGTAGGTAGACTCTCGTCAGCAAGCACTCCACCATGTCTCTATCCATGTCACCTCACTTTCACAGTTTGACGGTGTAGCGTCGCGCCAGAGCCGCCAGTACAAAAGCCGCCGGCACCCACTGCCCGCCGCTGCCACACGCACACAGAGAGTGCACGCACACCAGCGCAACCAACCAACCAACACCGGCAGGTCGACCGATGGGCAAGTGCGTCAGGATCCGCGGCAGCAGCAAGCCACCATCACCGCCGGGCACCGCGGCCGCGTCGTGCCTCACGCTGCGCAGCGGCCGCCGCGTGCTGCCGGTGGCCGCGTCGGCGTCGGCGGCGGCGTGCAGCGCGAGGACGAAGACGATCGGCAGGCCGCGGCGGCGCCACCGCGGGTCAGCCACCAGCCGGTGGTGCGGCGGTGGCGGGGCTGCCAAGAAGAGCGCGTGCCGCAGCAGCCCACGGCGCAGCGGCGGCGCGGCCGACGCGGGGTGCCCGGCGGCTGAGGAGGTGCCGCCGCCGGCGGCAGCAGATACCGGTGCCGCCGCCGTTGTTGCCGGCCGTGGAGACAGCTTCGAGTGAGTGCAGTTTTGTTATTCGCTTGCTTCTCCTTCCATTCTTCGGATCACGATTCAGAAAACAAGTCAATTTATAATTTAGAGGAAATTTACGAAACAATATATACTACACTACCTACCATAGTTCCACAAATTATTCATCAGGAAACAATCATTAACGTAACCAGTTGTTTTAAATTCCTCCAAATCGTGTTTGTGTAACCAGCAGGAGACCAAAGACGCCGCTGTTGACCGCCGCGGCGGCAAAAGCGAAGGCGAACCACGAGAACAACGAGGGCCGCCACCACTGCAACGTCGTCGACGTCGCCGGCCAAATGCCGCCGACGGAAGCCGAGATAGAAGCCTTCTTCGCGGCGGCGGAGCTCGCCGAGCGCCGGCGATTTGCAGAGGCGTAAGCACTACTCCGTTTGATATAGATTCCCTCTGCACAATTCAGCTTGTTGATACAAGTCGTTGGCTGACTGGAGCTCGTTTCCCTGTGCAGGTACAATTACGACGTTGCCCTTGACCGCCCATTGGAGGGGCGCTTCGAGTGGGCACCGGTGAGCTCGTGAGGATGGGACGGGGTAGGGCTAAAACCGTCAGTCAGTTAATTAACCGCAAGAAACTCTCCTGCTGCTGCTGCGCTGGGAAAACTGAAGATGACTGGAGTTAGTGCTTAGATTATTTTTTTTTTACTCTCCTGCTGCTGGTTTACAGAACTTCACTTGATTATCCATTACTTACTACTACCTCTTAATTACCTAGCTGATATCATCAGTAGCTAGGCAGCAGTAGATTAAGCTTAAGCTTTAGCTTTACCTTGCAGGTACTACTGGTTCGGCCAGTAGTTCGTCGTCGGTTTTTATCGCTGCATGTACTGTCTCTGCTGACAACTGCATAGTATATATTAGTATGTACGTCTAATGTGTATAGGATAATATGATCCATTGGAGGCAGCTTCTGAGCTACCCATGATTTTCATTCTCCAAACTTGTTTTTCTACTTCAGTCTTCACCTCTTCATCATTCATGCATTTATCTCGCTTCTTAATTTAACTCGGTACAAAAACTATGTACTATGATTGTGCTTTAATTTGTTATTACCACGATGACTGAATGTATTGATTCGAACATACAAATTCTGCACAAGGTTCCACATGCAGCAAATGATTCATTGAATTTGCTTGATATATATCTATCGAAATTCTTCTTTGCTGGCTTATTAACTACTAGTTCTATGCATGCTTGGTCGAATACATTTTTGGAGTAAAGCCACCACACCTACACATGTCCAAATTTTGTTACTTTCCCTCACAAGCTACTCAATTACACAGACAGGGTAAAAGGTTAACATTGTTCATCCTCGATCGATCTCCAGCTAGTGAGGAACCAAGTGTGGAGATCGATTAACAGTACTGTACTGTTGACTGTAGAAAACTCCAAAGTGGAACACTGAACAGTACAATGCTCTCTTTCCCATACAAGAATCTCACTGACACGTGAATGTTACATGTGAATGAATTTGGCTTGGCTTCAAGCTGCCCATTGTCAGGTCCGGTCCGGTGTACTGTACGTGTTTTATTCCGGGCTTACTTCGCCTGATCCGCACGATGACGTACATGCGTCCATGTATGCACATGACGACATGATTCGCATGCCTGACCTTTCAGTTTTTTTCCCAGTTGCAAAAATTAGCCCTTTTGTTTGTTGTTAAAATAGCCCTTTTAACTTAATTTTATCCTTGCCGGCCTTTACTTTTCCATACTTTTCCATAAAAGTTAATTTTATCTTCGCCGGTCGTTTGCTCGTCTTGTTACTACTTACTTCTGAATTTTGCAAGGAATTCCACTCATTGATCTTCAGCTAGGCTTTCATATGTGTGGGTGATGCTAGCTAGTATACCATTGTACCCAGTTATTTCTTCCCTCATGGACATGGAAACTAAAGCTTCAAAAGTTCATTTATACAGCCTAAAAAGTACATTTGCCATGTCATTCCTCACTCCTGTCCATTTCAATGCAGATATATATATCCGTGGAGTCTTTCTTTCTAGCAGTAGCATCTAACCTCTACCTGCTATGAGCTACTTAACCTTCTTTCTAATGTAAATCACAATGCATGCTATGACTTGCACACACAGTCATGTAAACAAGTCAAAAGCTAGGGACACATCAACTGGTTGTTGGGAGGCATAATTGCAGCAGCAGCAACCAAAAAGATGAAAAAAAAAAAAACAAAGGAGATAGTACAAAGGCACAAGAAAATACAAAAGAGATGGAATCTTGGTGCATGCTTGTCCTTCCTTTGCACTTTTCAGTTCTGGGTGCTTAATCATATGGTGCACTAGTGGGGTCCTCCTCCCTTGTGATCATTGGTGAATAGCATTAGCCTGATTTGAGTAGTACAAAACGAGATGAACAGGAGATTAAAGCTGTCCTTTTTTAACAATTAAGCAGTGGCTAGAATAGCTAGACATCCTGCAGGTTTGAGGCTGCTGGTGATTGGTCTCTAGTGCTGCATGGTTGGTGCTAGCTTTGGATCGGATCTGGTGAGGCTCATGATCAGCTGCTTAGTGATTGATTGTTGCTTGCTTGTTTGGTAGGGGTAGGGAGAGAGGAGCATCAAGTGATGGTATATTCTGGGCCTAGGGCAGGTACATACGAGGTAGTGGTCTGGTACAGATCGAGTCTCTTGTGCGTACGTGTGGAGAGAATGAATTCTAATCAGATTCCTCGTGCAGGGAACATTCATGTACTAGTATTCTACGTACTAGATGCAACTGTACGTATTTATCGTCGGATGCTGGGCACAGGAATTAAGAGTAAGCTGAAGCAACCTTTTGTCACCCACTCAAAGTTTTTATATAATAAACAAATGGAGGCAGCATCACTTCCACAATTTTGTGCGGGTGGTAGTGTTCTGGTGGGTGAGGCTGCGAGGGACACGATAAGACTACTGCGCTCAGTCCTGTGCCGGCCCCTAGCGTTGCTACTAGGCGACGACGTTTATTTGGGATGTGTTACTGTAGCTTCCACGCCATTTATAAGGGGATGGAGGGAGTATATAAGTCCCATATATAATCAGTAGACGAGTGGCTTTTTAAGAACCAGACTTATGCAGTAACAACTGAATATGGTACAGTAAGAACCAGTCTTCTGCAAACAACAGAAGAAACAGTGTGTGCCACAGTCGATGTGAGGGAGGGTGAGAGGAATGATGCATGCTGCGGAAGTATATGGTACGTACATACAGAGATATACTACCTTCAGCAGTTTCAGATATGCATCTCTCTCTCTCTGCAAATCAGCTGTACTCCCTCTATCCCATGGAGTTCGTCGTTTTTTAATTTTGAACTTCATATTTGACCATCCGTCTTATTTAAAATATTTATACAAATCATAAAATAATTTAATCAATATTCAAGTATCTTTTATTGATAAAATAAGTCATAACAAAATAAATTATATTTGTGCAAAAAATTTGAATAAGACGAAGCATTGAAAAACAATGGCGGAATCCAGAAAGTGACAAACTCAAAGTGGACGGAGGGAGTAAATAGTAAATCACAACGGCTACTGTATGTGTGAGAGACAGTGATAGATGCGTGGGGCTACCATGTGTCAGGATCAAGAGAAGAGAGAAGCAGTAGTGTAACGAGAGAGGTCCTTTTATGTGTGGACTTGTTTGGGTCTCAAAGGGAGCATGTATTTGGGCCAAAAGTCAGGCCTTGTCGACTGGTATGGTGGCCGTGAGCTTTATTTGAAGTCCATCTTATCTCCCTCAACAAATTGGTTTATGAATTTTCTAAGAAATAATTAGATTTTAGTTTTTTTCAATGCATACCTTTAGAAAAAATGTTTGATATTTTTGGAAAAAAAAAAGTATAAACTAACCTCATAAGTGAATTGTTTTATGAATGTGGTGCCGGGCCAACGAGATCTGCTTCAAAAAAGAACGAGGAAAAATTGGACCGCTTTTAAAAATGGCATGCCTTTAAAAATTCATAGTCTAAAAAATTTCATTTCCTGGTTCAATCATATTTTTGCAATAGTTGAAGAAGGTTGAATTAACCTTTGAACAAACTAGTCATTTTCTTTCACAACTGCAAGATAAAGAAAGTGAACTAAGAAAAAGATTCATGCTCGGATCAATGAAACCGCTTTTTTTCTATGACCAAATCACAAATGGCATAATTGATCATCTAAAAATTGATAAGCATGTTGCATCAGTAGTAGTCGCAACTCAAACTACAATCTAAAAAAGTGTTAAAACTGCTATTTAATTTGACCCTTTTGAACCTGCTGGCCACAGATGCATAGAAGCATAAACTACTGGATGTGTTGGTGATTATTGACGGTATTGGTTGAGGCGGCCTTCTCAAATGCGATGATCATTCATTGGGACTTGAAGGGCACAAATGTCCAGTTGGACCGGGAATATAAACCCAGTATTTCCAAATTTGGGTTAGCAAGAATCGTCCATGGCGGCCCGGTCGCACGAGACGACGAGCCCCTGCATCGTGCTGGAACCTTTGAAGTCCAAGTTACTTTGATGTATATTATAAGCACTAATGCAAGTCGAATGCTCTCTCTCTTTCCAATTTACAATTCATCGTGGACTCTTGTTCCTTGATTAGTGGTTACATTGCTTCGAGTATGGGATGAGTGGGAGCTACTCTGAAAATTAACTCTAACATGTATATGTTTTGGTGTCTTTTTTAAAATAAACTTAGGGTCTCCCCATTCCCATTCATTAGTGGGAAATACGCAATGTCAAACAGATTTACATCAGAAAGAAACTTAGACAGAAGGTTTTGGTGTCTTGTTTTTGGAGATTATAACCAGCAAAAAAAAACAGCGCTAGCACTTATCTCGGGAAAGTTGTCTTTATACTCATTGAGGGCATGTGCCCCCATATGCATGCACAATTGCACATGGGATGTGCACATGCAGCCCATGGGCTCGGCCTGTTAGCGTGCTCATCTTGAACATAGAGCAGGCCTTTGTGGATATACCTCACCATCTTATCGATTAGAAGGGGAATCATGAATCCACTATATCCAGGATGGTGGGCCCTTCAAATTGACCGATGCACGCAGTAGCCCAATATATTGAATTAATATTAAATTATGTTTGAACTGAAATGAAAGCAGGCAGGCTTAAGGGAGTGATGAGATAATAAGCGAGTACCAAAGTATTAACTTTTTTTTTTTTTTGAACGTCTATGTAGTATTAACTGAATATGGTACATCAAGCAAAAAAAAAAAAAAAAAAAAAAGAAAATCCCAGATCGAGAGCCCATGACAAAAGATGGCTCTCATATATGTAGGATTAAAAATAAATAATCCTACAAAACTTTGCCATCTTTTGACATTTCATATTGGTCGTAATACCTAGAAAATAAGTCATCGTTTGTGACACCAAGGTGACAAAGATCAAATGTCAAAAGATTAGTGTCTTTAACAACAACCTTTGACCTCTGGGTGTTCCTGTTATAACATTCTGACATTCATTTTTAGACTATCTGTACTTTCGTGTTTTCTCTAACTACTTCCTCTATACATCCTGGTCATCAAGATTCCCTCCTTTACAAAGACGTTTCTCCCGCACTCCATCTTCCCTTTATATCTTTATTCTATACAAACTATTATTAGTGGGGTCCACTTATAATTTTGTCTAAATATATTCATATGAGATCTAGTTTTGAAGGATTTATTGAAACGTAATTCAATGGTATAAACCAGAATTTAATTTGATTTTTTAGTTTGCAAGTTATAACAATTTTTAGTTAGGATTATCAGTGGGGCCCGCCGCTGGTACTCTCATCTCTCTCCTTTCTCTCCTGCACGTGCGTCAGTGGGCCAGCGCGAGCAGCGTACCGAAGCCACGGCAAAGCGCCACACTTCCATAAATCTTGCTCATGCCGTATTCGTTACAGGACCTCGCTGCAGATGTTTTTAGCCCGGTATACACCAACGTGGCTTGTACAGTTTACTTTGCAGTGTCCCAGTACGGAGAGTCTTAGAACAACGTAGGATTCTTGCTGACATGGCGCTGAGGTAGCAGGCTGATCCACGAATGTCATAAATTCAATTGACCCAATTTAAGCTCACGTAGCCGGCAAGCTTATAATGGGCCAGTGTAAAAAAAAAAAAAAAGCTTATAATGGGCCGAGTCCAAGTTTTTATGGCCATTTCTTATTTTATTTAGCCCGACTCAGACTCTCTTGTTTTTCCTTTTTTTTTTTTTTTTTTTGGCTCAACCCACATAACACTTTTTTTTGCCTAGCCGACATAACATTTTTGCTAGACCAGCCACAACATATTTTCTAGGCCAGCCCAGGAAGATATATATAGCTTGCCATACGTTCTCATTCTAAAATGTGCTAAGTGGCATATATTAGAGTTAGCTTGGAATTCACGATGAAAGTGACGACTTTGACGTAAGAGTTGCTTTGGAAGTCACCTTCCTTACACTCAAAGAACTGGTGTAGATTTGAACATTCCATTTTATTGCTAATACGTACGTACAGTGAGACCAATTGTCTACAATCAAAATTGCTTCGTTGCTAAATGTGCTAAGTGACCTACTATAATTAATCACTTTGAAAATGACCTAACCTTGGACTTATTAGAACAATCGCTTTCGAGCAGATCTTCAATTCCTAACTTGCACCAATTTAGTACCATTTTAAAGATGTTGTGACAAGGTGCACTAATCACAATCAGGAGATTAAAGCTGTCCTTTTTAACAATTAACCACTCTGCAGGTTTGAGGCTGGTGATTGGTCTCTAGTGCTGCATGGTTGGTGCTCGCTTTGGATCGGATCCGATGAGGCTCATCAGCTGCTTATTGATTGATTGTGGTGTGTTAATTTAGCACCCAAAATTTTGGACGGATGAGACATGCATGTCACATCGCATAATCGTTTAGCATTTTTCGTTTGTTAGTGGTAAATATTATCCTACCACGGCATAACTAGACTCAAAAGAATCGCCTCACAATTTACATCTAAACTGTGTAATTATTTTATTTTTTTTTTTACCTACATATTTAGTCTTCTTTCGATACATATGCCGGGTATTTTGATGTGATGGAGAATTTCTTTTTTTACATAGTGGAATTTGGAGAGGAATTACGGGCTCTAAACACACCTTGCTCGTTTGGTAGGGGTAGGGAGAGAGGAGCATCAAGGGATGGTATATTCTGGGGCCAGGGCAGGTACATACGAGGTAGTGGTCTGGTACAGATCGAGTCTCGATCTTGTGCGTGTGGAGAGAATGAATTCTAATCAGATTCCTCATGCAGGGAATATTCATTTATTCTACGTACTATATGCAAATGTGTATTTGTGTCTAAAACTGCACTCTCTCTGTTATTCCATTTTTTTTTTTTTTTGAGACCACACTTAGGCGCGTATTTCTGTTATTCCATATATAATCAGTAGACGAGTGGCTTTTTAAGAACCAGACTTATGCGTAATAAGTACATTAAGAACCAGTCTTCTGCAAATAACAGAAGAAACAGTGTGTGCCACAGTGGATGTGCATGTGAGGGAGGTGAGAGCAATGATGCATGCTGCCGAAGTACTCCCTCCGCCCCACTGAGTTTGTCACCCCGGATTCCGCCATCTAATTCAACGCTTCGTCTTATTCAAATTTTTTGTATAAATATAATTTATTTTGTTACGACTTATTTTATCAATGAAGATACTTGAATATTGATTAATTTATTTTATAATTTGCATAAATATTTTGAATAAGACGGATGGTAATATTTTGAATAAGACGGATGGTCAAACATGAAGTTCAAAAATCAAAAACGACGAACTCCCTTGGGGAGAGGGAGTATATGGTACGTACAGTACATACAGAGATATACTACCTTCAGCAGTTTCAGTTTCAGATATGCATCTCTCTGTGTGTCTCTGCGGCTGTAAATAGTACTTTCCCTCCGATTCACATCTTTTGCAATTATTTGACTCATATAAACCGTGTTTTTTTCGCCGCCTTATTCAAATTTTTTATGTAAATTATAAAACAAACAAAACGTCATTACAAAATCTTTAGTGATGTAATAAGTCATAACAAAAGTGGTAATATTTATTAAAAAAAGTTGAATAAGACGAGAGGTCAAACACAGTTTATATGAGTCAAAAAAATTGTAAGTATTGTGGAACGGAGGGAGTAAATCACAACGGCTACTGTATGTGTAAGAGACAGTGATAGATGCGTGGGGCTACCATGTGTCAGGATCAAGAGAAACAGTAGTGTAACGTAGTCTTTGGAGGGAGGTCCTTTATGTGTGGATTTGTTTGGGTCTCAAAGGGAGCATGTATTTGGGCCAAAAGTCAGGCCTTGTCGACTGGTATTTGGGTCTCAAAAGTCAGGTCTTGTGGACAGTAAATCACAACGGCTACTGTATTTGAAGTCCATCTCATCTCCCTCAACCAATTGGTTTTTGAATTGCAAATTGGTTTGTAGTCCAATGGTAGGGGATTTTTTTTCAAAATTTAACCCTTTTTCAAAACTATTTTCAAATCTATCCCTATTTTGAAACTATTTATTTGGGTATCCCTTTTGTCACGCCAAACGTTTAGGCGTGACATTTACACATATCGCGCCTATGCATGTGGCGCGACCGGCGCTTCCACGCCGGGCGGGCTGGCGTTGACCGTGCTGGCGTGGGCTGGCGGGGCCCGTCGCGTCGCGCCGGTGCATACGGCGCGACCGACCCGTGAACTGTGAGAGGCTCAGAGCCATCCTCGTGAAATTGGCTACGTACATCAATCTACCACCTAGGAGTACTAGTACTGCTCTTCTCCATCCGTCAAGGAATAAATGTAGTCTTTGCTTTTAAAAAAAAAACGTTGATAATTATATATTAAAATAAGATTAATATTTATATTACATAATTAGTATCATTGAAAAATCTTTTAATCTAGTGCTTTTAACAAATTTATTTAAAAATTTAAATATTTTTTATAAATCGAGTTAAACTTGTTGTAAGGAACACTAAATCTACGTTTAATTTGGGACGGAGCAGTACTTCCCAGGGGCGGCGCGTACAGTAAAACCCCCTGTCCTTTCATGTCATTGAAGGCACGCCATGCACTGCCACCGCCGAAAGCTGATGCCCTGCCCCCACCTCATCCAGAGTTTTTCGAATCCGATGCCAAAAGTACTAGTACTAGTCCATGTGCGTCCATACATGTCCGTCAAATTCACATACTGTGGGAGTAATTTCTTTCCCCAAATAAACACACTCTCTAGTACTAGTACTACGCATTATCCAGAATATAATCTCGGTTTTTCTCACCCAAAAGGAAAGATATGATATATTCCATTTCGTAGCACTTTTGTTCGTTTTTGTTAAACATTATCTAATTATATGAACTAACTAGGTTTAAAATATCCGTCCTCGTGATGTACAAATGTAATTGTATGTTTAGTTATTTTTTACCTATATTTTTACTTACGAACATATGTCTTTTATTGTATTTAATGTGATGTGATGGAGATATTTAATGGACGTATGAGTATGGACTATGGAGTATGGGCATGGCCTTGCAACGGGGGAAGTGACTGGAATGACGGATGGATGGACGCATGCATGCAAAAAGCTGATCATGCACGCGGTCAGAACCTCTAGTGCTCTCATTGCATTGCATTGTAGTAGCCCGGTCGATCGCGCTGCACAAACTATGAGTACACACATGCATTCTTGACACGTCTAATCCACCTACAAAGCTGACAACACTTCACTGCAGCGACACTTTAATGGCTACAAAGCTTTACTTCACTCCCCTGCAGCGACACTTAAAGGGCAGCACAGCAGCAGGCCAGTGAAAAGCTACACGGTCCGTCCGTCGCGCCGCATGCACTGGCGCGACGCGACGGGCCCCACGCTCAGCCACGCTAGCACCGGTCAACGCCAGCCCGCCAGTGGAAGCGCGGCCGTCCGCGCCACGCGGTGGCGCGACATGTAAAAATCACGCCAACGATTTTGCGCGACAAAAGGGATACCCAGCGTAAAAAGTTTCAAAATAGGGATAGATTTGAAAATAGTTTTGAAAAAGGGCTAAATTTTGAAAAAATCCAATGGTAGGATCGGTCTAGTGGGACGCTACCCACCGTGGTTCAAACTCATTCTCGCACCTTTTTTGGGATTTTTCCGGGATTTACCGGCGTTGTGCATTAAGTGGTAGCGGCGTTCCCATCAGCGACGCAGGCGCCTATGGTGACTTCGAGAATCTCCAGATGACGTCGGTACGCCCGCCCTTCGAAAGTGCTCATAGGGGTAGGGTTTGCGCACGTGTGTTCATAGGGGTGAGTGTGCGTGCTTGTTGTGAGTGTCTGCGTTGTCTTTGTGTAATTCTCAAAAAAAAAAAATTGGTTTTTGAATTTTCTAAGAATTAATCAGATTTTAGTTTTTTCAATGCATACCTTTAGAAAAAAAATATTGATATTTTTTGAAAAAAAAACTATAAACTAACCTCATAAGTGAATTGTTTTATGAACGTGGTGCTACGCCAACGAGATCTGTTTCAAAAAAGAGAAGAGGGAAATTTTGAATGTTTTTAAAAGTTCATAGTCTAAAAATTTGATTTCCTGGTTGAATCAGATTTTTGCAATAGTTGAACAAGGTCGAATTCACCTTTGAACAAACTAGTCATTTTCTTTCACAATCTGCAAGATAAAGAAAGGTAACTAAGAAAAAAGCTTCATGCTGAGATCAACTAAGCGTCTTATATCAATGATGAAACAATTTTTTTCCTGTGACCAAATGGCATAATTGATCATCTATAACTTGATAAGCATGTTGCATCAGTAGTAGACGCAACTCAAACTACAATCTAAAAAGTGTTAAAACTGCAATCTAATTTGACACTTTTTGAACCTGCTGACCACATATGCATTAAGCGTAACTACTAGATGTGTTGGTGATTATTGACGGTATTGGTCGAGGCGGCCTTCTCAAATGCGATGATCGTTCATTGGGACTTGAAGGGCACAAATGTCCTGTTGGATCGGGAATATAAACCCAATATTTCCAATTTTGGGTTAGCAAGAATCCTCCATGGCGACCAGTCATCACACGAGGCAACGAGGCCCTGCATCGTGCTGGAACCTTTTAAGTTCAAGTTCCTTTGATGTATAGTATAAACACTGATACAAGTGGAATACTCCCTCTTTCCAAATTACAATTCATTGTGGATTTACTTTTTTGCTTCATTTGTCTTGTTCCTTGATCATGGTGGTTACATTGCTTCGGAGTATGGGATGACTGGGAGCTACTCTGAAAATTAACTCTGACATGTATAGGTTTTGGTGTCCTGTTTTTAGAGATTATAACCAGCAAAACCAAACGGCACTAGCACTTATCTCGGGAAAGTTGTTTTTTTTATCGTTGAGGGCATGTGCCCCCATATGCATGCACAACTGCACATGGGATGTGTTTGCACCTCATGCACATATTAGAGTTAGCTTGGAATTCACGATGAAAGTGACGACTTTGACGTAAGAGTTGCTTTGGAAGTCACCTTCCTTACAGTTACACTCAAAGAACTGGTGTAGATTTGACATTCCATTTTATTGCTAATACGTACGTACAGTGAGACCAATTATCTACAATCAAATTTGCTTCGTTGCTAAATGTGCTAAGTGACCTACTATAGTTAATCACTTTGAAAATGACCTATCCTTGGACTTACTAGAACAATCGCTTTCGAGCAGATCTTCAATTCCTAACTTGCACCAATTTAGTACCATTTTGAAGAGGTTGTGACAAGGTGCACTACTCACAATCAGGTTAATGGAGTTCTCCTAGTAGTGCAGACAAAGGTACATGGGGAATGGTAGTAGGAGGCAGTGGCAGAGCGGGGGAACTAGCATGACTAGGGCCAACATTATGAACCACCAACACCAGATCACATTCTAATAGACAAAAGTAATGTTAGTATATAAATTTAGCTAAAAAAATAAGGAGATTACTCTAATATCCTTTTTCACACCTAGGGCCATGGCCATAGTGGCCCTAGCCTTATATCCGCCACTTGTAGGAGGCAATTGGCAGAGAAGCTATATATGATTATTTTCTAGGGCCAATTGCAACACTGTCTCTGTTTTTTGAACTCTAATTCCATGTTTGTCCCCTTCAATTCAAATCAAGCTTCCATTAGCCCCTATTCCGTGAAGGGAGCTAATGGTGTTAAGTTGAGGCGACAAGACACAAATACCCTTATTTGGATGGGCCTCACTCGCCGCCTTCATCCCTTAGATGAGCTCGCCGGCCCGACACTTTTTCACCGAAAACTGAAGACCGAAAAGAACCGAGCTCAAATTTTGGTTTTTTCGGTTTTCGGTTTCGGCTTCGGTTCCTGTGTTGCAGAAACTTCAGTGTTCGGCTTCGGTTTGCACTCTTGCTAAACCGAACAACCGATGAAAACCGAACAAACCTACGTAGCGAGGAGCGAAGGGAGCACATCAGGCGTCCGTCCGCCCAGACCATACACGGCCCAACAACCCAACACCCTTGCACCATCCTCCAATCCATTCCCATCTCTAGTGGACCAATTCCCCATCCCTACTCCCTACGTAACCCTAATCTAGCGGGGCAGCGTATCAGCTACCAAAGCGGTGGCGGTGGCTCGAGAAGGGAAGGCGCAAGCGGCATGAAAGCAAGGGCGATGCGCGCGGCGGTGTCATCGGCGCGGCAGAGTGGCGCGCGGCGGTGGCATTGGCGCGAAGCGGGAGCCGCAAGGCCACAGGCGCGAAAGGGTGGAGAGGAGGTTCGAGTGCTCTTTCGGTTTTTTTAGTTAAAACTAAAAACCGGACTAAAAAACCGAACCAAAGTTGTCGGTTCTTGCTTTTCTGCAGAACCGATCGGGTGTTGTTTTTTGGAAACCAAACTTATAGCAAACCGATTAAACCGAACCGGGCGCAGGCTAAAGCTCGCGGATCCAAAAGGGAGAGGGGCCTGGCTGGATCCGCTCGGAGCTCTATGGACGGAAGGAAGACGAGCTCACTTTTTTTTTTCCTCTCCTAGTCTGTTTCTTATCTTTCATTAAATTAAGTTAAAAAGGAAGTTATTAACATCTCGTTTCACGCAGAAGCCGATCAATCGATGCCACCGCCGTGGACAAGCGATCGAGACGATATGTCTGTCACCGATCCACCTCGATCTCAATTATCAAATCACTTAGAGTAGTTTACAAGAGCACGTAAACGTCGTAACAGGCATTTGTATATTTGTATATAAGTGGTAGAGTAGTGTAGTCTGCTGGCATACACTGGTATATAGTACCTATCGAATGGTCAGCACCACGTCACACGTCAGCTTGCAACAGATCGATCCCCTTCAACGTTATTGTTGCCCGCACCGCATGTTTAGTTGGATATTCTTTCTTACATGCTCGATGTTCTCTATACGTATCAAAAGGCCAAACTCTAGAGCCAAAACGTCTCACAAGGTAACGAGCGGCAAGTAGAAATATTGGTGCCAACATTATTAAGAAAAAATTGTTGCCGGCATGTTAGTTGGATATTCTTTCGGCAAGTAGAAATAATGTTGCACGGTTAGCTGTGGAAATACGGCATCAAATTAAACATGCGTTGCCCATGCCCTAAGATCCCTCTTCACCGGTCGAAAAGAACAGCTTCATGTGAGATTGATGAATACTTCCTCAATCCTAAATTGTAACTCGTTTAACCTTTTTTAACCCAAATTTAACTACTCATCTTATTTAAAAAGTTTGAACATAGTCAAATTTAAGTTATTTCTAAAAAACTTTCATTAATAAAGTAAGACATGACAAAAGATGTAATATTTTGCATAAATTTTTAAATAAGATGGGTGGTCAAACATGACGTCAAAAAGTTGAACGACTTATGTTCTGTAGGGAGAAGTGCAAAAAAAGCTAACTTTACAAATTCATTGTCCTTTCCTCCTACAATGCCATAATCCACATAACAAATTATATTTACTAGTCCCTAGTTCCATTCTTTCCAAGTAAATAAATTGATTTCATATTTTTGGGAAATATCTGGTGCCTTATATACAAAACAAAATGCACAAATATCCATAGCAGAGAACACCAAAAAAATTTTAGTTAAAAAAAAAAAAAAATTGGTTTTTTTATCCATCCATCCATCCACTAGTTTGTAGGGACATACAACCTGGATTTGTCATGGGGTTGACTCCACTCTCCAATCCAAATCCACAAGCTATCCTTATCATGGCTCCAGTGTGTGAACTCGTCGATGCTCCATAGCATTATCAGCACCATCGCCTCCACGGCACTTTCACCTCGCCTACTCGCCACACGTCCCCCGAAAGATACCCCAGCACACGCCCGCGCCGGCGCGCCGCCGCACAAACCAACCAACACGCCCGGCGATCTTCTTCTTCTCCTCCTCCTTCTCCCCGCAATTCGAGGCGGCGGCCCCGACCTCCCTGAAGGGCTTCCGGGATGTGGGGGCGGCACTACTGGGGCGGCGGCCGGCGGCCAAGCTGGGCGCCCGGCGCCGGAGGGGACGGCACCGGCGGCGGCGGCGGCGGCGTGGTGGTGATGTTCGCGTGGCTGTCGAGCCAGGAGCGGCACGTGCGGGCGTACGTGGAGCTGTACGCGGCGCACGGGTGGGCGTGCCTCGTCTGCCACTCCGACTTCCTCACCCTGTACGGCCGTCGTCTTCTTCTTCTTCCATCCATCCCCTTTATTTGCCTGATGAAAACCGTGATGTGAGGACATGCGATTAGGGAGTTGGAGGTTGTTTAGTTCGTTTGCTCTGACATGGTTTACGTTCTTTGATTTCCCGGAATCTGACGATTAGGAGGGAGGCTTCAGTTTCTTGTCTTCCAATTTAGTTACTATATTGGGGGTATTTGGGGCCACGCAACTGATGGATAGGCATGATTGCGGTTGATTCGCCACCGTTTCCAATCCAATTGATTCATCACTTATAAAATATATGTGAAATTTCATACAGCTAGGTTGATTTAGTTCTTGGAAAAGTGTGATGATGATGATGAGTTGATGACACATGTATCCTGTTGGGTTGCTGTGTGTAGCATGGACTTCTATTTTGGTAGCATGACCCCATATCTCATACAATTGAATCAATTGTATAACGTTTAATCACGTGCCACTTGCTCAAGCAGGTTTTTCCTGACAAGGCTGCCATGCTGGCCGATGGGGTGATTGCGGAACTTGTCAAGGTATGTTTATCTCAATGCATTGTGATTTCGATCTGCTTGGTTCGATTTCCATATTGGATGAATGTTTATGCACGTCTAAATGTCTGTTGCAATCATCACATGTTGCCATACCGCTCTTTGGAAACCAGGTGCTGAAGGTTACACCTGTGCCTGTCGTGTTTGCGTCATTTTCGGGAGGGCCAAAAGGGTGCACATACAAGGTTCTTCAGGTGAGTACCCTTTAGCAGAATAATTTTTCTTGTTCAAGCTTAGAGACGGGATCTTCATTTAAAGCTTTATTTGTTGACTGACAGCTGATCGAGAGAAGATGTGAAGGGCAACTAAACCTGGTATGACTCTCTTTTCCTGCCTAACTATGAAACTCATTGTTAATAGAAATTTTAGTTCAATCTTGTTTGGAAAAATTGAAGAAGTCACATCCTTGTATTTGTGTTTTTTTGAGATAGAATTTACTCATTTGAAGAGCTCTTTTTCTTCTTCTTTATTTTGGATTCCTACAGGATGAGTACCAGCTTGTGCGAGATTGTCTATGTGGACAAATTTATGACTCAAGCCCTGTGGATTTTGTCAGTGACTTAGGCACTCGCTTCCTCCTCCATCCAAGTGTCCTGAAGATGTCTGAACCTCCTCGTGTCTTGTCATGGATGACTAAGGGCATTGCCTCAGGTCTTGACATTCTTTTCATAAACAAATTTGAAGAACAACGTAAAAGATTATTGGGAAACACTATACTCATCAGTGGTATGCCCCTCTATTGACTACATTGACTAAAAGCCTGAATGTTGATGAATGTACTTGTGAATGCCTGTAACCTTAGTGCGTTGACATTGCAGCATTTTGGTCCGATACTGATACTCTGTTCAGAGGATGATCAACTTGCTACATATTCAGTTGTTCAAAAATTTTGGCCAGCATCTGATAGAGCTTGGTGGTGATGTGAACCTCATTAAATGGCATAGTTCTCCTCACGTAGGTATGTTCTCCGTTTTCTGTCTACCTACCTAACAGCAGTTTTAGCCAGGAATTGTTTTGATCTTTACTCCATTTGGGTACTGGCCGTTTTAATCATTGTGACTTTGTTGCTAAAGTTTTTTTTTGGCAAGTTTTTTTATTTTTTAAAAAAATAGCATCCCCACTAGGCACTAGCTCCATGTTTACCTCAGCCAACATACCTCTAGGCAATAAGTGCAAATATTAGACTTGTTGATTACTTATCTTGGTTCACTAAAATAAAATGAGAAGAACTATTCATTGGTTTGGACGTTTGGTTAGTTACTGACAACAGCCTAAAAATGTGAGGGGGAGAATGCATAATGATGGCATAATGGAGTTTGTTCGCATAATGCTGGACTTCTCAAGCAGTATTACATCTGCAGAGTTCCAAAGCTCTCAGCTGGAAAAGTAAAATTGGAATATTCCCCGCAATTGTATTAGTGTATGGGTACTTACTCCCATTAGTATCCAAATGTTGATCGAATTCAATATAGTTAATTGAAAGTTGCTGTATAATCTAATAGAAGGATTTTGAGTCAGTAACCAACCAGATAATTTTTTTTTGCTGGTGTTCTGAAATTTTCTCTTATTGCTGTGCATTTGTTAGTATGATCTGAATTGACTTGAGATATCAGTTCCCATTCACAATTTTCTAGCTTAAAACAATCTTTTAAAGTTAAAACATGTATTGTGTGCAAGTGCTTGCACAAATTGCCAGAATTGGATTATATTGCCGCCTCTTGAAGCAGGCAGCTTCTAGTTTAAATGTGAAAAAAATTCCAGAAAAGAAGGGAAAAAAAGTTTTCAGTGATGATATAAGGAAAGGCTTGTCTGAGCCCTACTAAAAGGTCATTGTAAAGCCATCATGTAGGTTTGGATTAACATTTGACCTTGTGTGCAGAATTTTGAACTGATTATATAAAGCTTGTTATCCATTTCTTTATGTAGTTCCTCTCATCTGAAATCAACATTAAGAAGCCCTATGATATTTTGATGCAATTTCTTACAAGTTTCTTAGGACTAAATGGTAAAGAATCTTGTCCATGCTGTTCTCTAAATCCGTTAATATCTGAAAAAAATCAAGTCTTGTGTGGTTCTACAGGACGTCAAGTCACCAACACAATGAACACACAGAATCTGGATCATCATTAAAATAATTGGTGACCCACGTTGTAATATCAGAGCTTCTTGCAAGAGTTTGTTATGTTAATACTGGTGTTGTCATCAATTAAGTTATCGTAATGCTCCTTGCAAGTGTTTGTTATTATTGGTGTTGTCATCAATTAAGTTATCTTAGTTAATACTCCTTGCAAGAGATTATTATTACTGGTGTTTTCATCAATTAAGTTTTCCTAATTTTTCTTAGATTTAGAAGGGATGGCAGCAGACTTTCCTTAATTTTGTTAGAAGAAGAAACTGAAAACAACAGTAACTAGACAACACTTACAACACACATAAACCCACCATGCCCTGAAGTCCTGAACAGGGGCCCAAGAAAAAAATAGTAACAGATCAACCACCAAGAAAGACAAAAAATAAATAAATCACACATCGTGGAGCAAACTCGATATAGCTAAACTATATTGATAAACCAACTCCTTGATTAAAAATGCAACTTCCAGAGGCTGCTTTGTGAGCTGCTGAAAGGTCCTAAAGTGTTACACAGTATTCAAATGTATTCAAATTGTAATATTTGGCCAGTCTTTTTTCTGCAGATTTAGCAGTCAATGTCTTCTGATGCAATAATGTCAGCAAAAACTGCATTTTGGTTCTACTCTTGTCCATCAAATTCGACTGATCTTGAGTTCAAATTCGACTGATCTTGAGTTTATTTGAATCCCCGCGGAATTATGAGAGATGTACTGTGGGCTGTGTATACTCGGTCAGATGTCCATCACCAGCTTATTTGATCTTCAGCCTCTAAATCACTCTGGGTCCTTCTGATAGCTTCCCAGAGTAATACAGATTCGTGTGTCTGCTGGTGTTGAAATTGGCAGTATGTGCCCGACTCAATGGCTGTTTGTTTTTCCAGGCATCTTTCACCAAAATTTTCTTCCTGCTTGCCTTCTCAAATTGCAAAGGGGCATTGTTTCTAGGGGCACTTCCTTCAATCCAACTTGAGAACCAGAACAGAGCCATATTGGCTTTCCCTGGCGTGACCAAAATTGAAACATGCAACCCCTTCCTATCTATCTTGTCACAAAGGATGTCTAGTCCAGACCAAGTTCTTTTTTTCCCACTTGAGCCACATCTAAGGTAATCTTAAAACCTTTGCGGAACATTTTAAATATAAGATGCCCAAACCACCTCTTCCCTTGGGCTTGCAGGTTACCGGCCAGCGGCCATCTGATTAGGCAATGTCCACCGCTATCCTTGTCAGGCTCCCTCCCCTTTCCAGAGGATTGCACGTCTGATCCCCTATTGCGAGGGCCAAGGGATCTTAAAAACTCAGAAAGCATGGCTCATTACAGTTTTCTGATTTTGTGTATATAAAATTTGTTCATAGTGATAGATAACCTTGAGCCATATGAAACTGATGAGTATACACTTGTACGCTTTCTGCTTATTATCTCTTTCTCTCTACCACTTGTTTTGCAGGTCACTATAAGTTTCATCCTGAGGAATACAGAGCTGCTGTGACAGAGCTACTAAAAAAGGCCTCGGTGCTCTACATGAGCAGAAGACAACTTAACGGATATGATGTGGGCACAAGTGAACACAGTGACACTCCTCCATCCACCTCCAATCTACCCAGAACTGCTGCAAGCTCTGTTGGTAGGCTGAGACGAGCACCGATCGATCCAACTGACCAGTTTTTCCTACCGAGCTCCATGGAGTACCAAGAAAGCTGCGAAGGACCGCAACCAGAGCTGTTTAACATGCCAAACGTGGAGAGCTTGAGTCTGCATGGGGTGCTGGGGCAGGTGCTGTATGATGTATGCGTTCCGAAGAATGTAGAAGGCTGGGACCTCATGCCTTCCGTGTTGATGAATGGGAGGAACATCCATACTGTTGCACGTCGGCATGGTAGCTTCAATCCAATGAAGTGTGTACGGCGCTCGAGATTGTGAAAATTTTAACCGGAACATGTGGATGCGTTATAGGTGACTAGTGTATACTATACGAGAGAATGTTTGGTGGATGCTGGTGAAACTTGAGATAGCTAATTTGCTATCATCCATCGAATAAAAAAACGAAGCTTGATTTTGTAAGTTTGCCAATGACATCCTGTAATTTTACTGAAGAGAATTTGTGCACGTTTATATAGGATAATAATATGGTGACTTTTACCTCTGCCGGTAAATGAAATCTCCTTGGCTTGGTAAACCAAAACGGCAAAAAAAAAAAAAAAAATAACATAATTATAAATAAGTCTCGTAAGGTGAGTGAATTGAAAACAAGTTTTAAGCAGAACCATGTAAAAAGTACTGAGTTCTGAGAGAATTCCGAGAAGAATCTTGGAAAGAATGTTAATTTTGACAAAACTCTGACCAGAATCATGTAGTGTAGTGAAATCTAAGAGTTCATTGTGTGTTTGTTCATGAAAAACATATCATATTTCTGAACAAACATATGTCCCAATCAGGCAATCACAGGATTTAATGTTTTAATGGAGATTTTGTTGGAACCGGTTGAAGATCACTAGAAAATAGTCAGCCTGCTTTTTTTCCCCTTAGTGGCTAATAGAGAATTCAAAGAATCTCATCCTGATTAAGAAGAAAAAAAACAGAGGTAGATAGGGAGGGGACGGAGAGGGGTGCAGCAGCTATGTGCAGCTATGTATGCAGACCTAAAGGGACATGTTAAGGGGCATATGTGCAAAGGAAAAACAAGCATTCTATTCTAGGACTTCTAGGACCAGACAGCTGCCCAAAATATAAAGGAAATAGCGGCCATGGAGTGGTATGTGAATATTCACAAAGATTTTGGACCTTGATGCAGGACAGCAGAAATCAGGAGGGCCTGAAAAGAGTGTTACACGGGCATAGGCGCAAGGAAAAACAAACGGTCAGGGACATTCCTGTAATACAGCCAGAGACCAGGGCGTAAAATCTCAAAAAAATTTGGACCATTTCTCGATTTGTGCGTGTCATCCTTGCGCAGGGGCCATGCTAATCTTCTCTGTATCGTTCCAATTTTATCGGATGTCTCCGAAGAGACAACACAGTGCCCACAACTCAACTTATAAACTTGTGTTTGCTACGTTCGTTGGCCGGTTTGGTACTAAATTCTGAGTTAATTGACGACGCCACGCCCATGTGGGCTGCATCCTTTAGCGCGGCCCAGCTATCAAGAGAGTGGGCTTTGCCCTTGGGAGATTGCTGGCCCTTTTGTACTTTGACGCATTGTATGAGTGGATGATTAGCAAGTATGTAAATGACAGGCGACGTTTCCGATAGTGAGACGCTTACTGTGACTTTATTAGTCTCGAAGATTTACTGGTCCTATTTTTAAAAATGCTCATAGGGGTAAGGTTTGTGTATGTGCGTTTATAGAGTTGAGTATCTGCATGGTGATTGCCTGTTTTATATTGTGTAATCAGAAAAAATAAAGGTAAATAGAACAAGTTCACTTAAATAGGTGTATATATATATTTCTTCTCATAAAAAATAAAAGTAGTAATAAAAAATGTGTTCTATGTAAAAAAGATAAAGTATGGTAATCACAGTGCTCTGTTAATTCTTGTCTCGACAGTGCGGCTCTCCCACTAGAACTCCGATTATTGATAGGAGCAACACTTTTTTTAGCATATTGATAGGACTAACACTTTCGGCAGTTTGCTTAACCCTAGATTTTTGTGTGTCGACGCCTGTGGAGCCGTGATTTCCTATATATCTCCTATATTATATTATGGTAACCTTTTGGCTCTTACTAATACAATCTACTAGCTCATATATATTTTCTTAGTCAGGTCTCAATCTCAACATTGATGGTTAAGTTGAAATGCATGAACTGCTTTAATTGGATATAATAGAACCTTAGTTGCCAAGTTTTTGCTCTACTTGATCAATTTGAGATGTCCACTTTTGCTATGTTCCTTTTTTTAAAGGGTCATCTGCGGACTTTACTTCCTCCGTTTTCATTTACATATCGTATATTAACTTTGTCTTGAGTCAAACATTTATATCTTTGATATTGCATTCTATAAACTTGATATAAGTTTATAGTATAAGATTAGGTGAAATACTTCCACATCCCAATTTATATCTTTGATATTGAATGCTATACATTTGATATAAGTTTATACCATAAGATTATGTGAAATACTTCCATATCTATAATTTATATGTTGTGACCCTTGCGCAAAGAAAAACAAACGGTCAGAAGGGGTTGTTGACGTCCAGGGACTAGCGCGTAAAATCTCAAAAAAATTTGGACCATTTCTCGATTTGTGCGTGTCATCCTTGCGCAGGGGCCATGCTAATCTTCTCTGTATCGTTCAATTTTATCGGATGTCTCGAAGAGACAATTTGGTGCCAGCAGCTCAACTTATAAAGTAGTATTTGCGTCGTTCGTTGGCCGGTTTGGTACTAATTCCCGAGTTAATCGACGACGCCACCACGTGGGCTGCATCTTTTAGCACGGCCCATTATCACGAGAGTGGGCTTTGCCCTCGGGAGATTGCTGGCCCTTTTGTACTTTGACGCATTGTATGAGTGGATGATTAGCGAGACGCTTACTGTGACTTTGTTAGTCTCGAAGATTTATTGGTCCTATTTTTAAAAATGCTCATAGGGATAAGGTTTATGTATGTGTGTTTATAGAGTTGAGTGTCTACATGGTGATTGCCTGTTTTATCTTTGTGTAATCAGAAAAAAAAATAAGGGTAAATAGAACAAGTTCACTTAAATAGGTGTATATATATTTCTTCTCATAAAAAAAAAAAAAAAGTAGTAATAAAAATGTGTTCTATGTAAAAAAAGATAAAGTATGGTAATCACAGTGCTCTGTTAATTCTTGTCTCGACAGTGCGGCTCTCCCACTAGAACTCCGATTATTGATAGGAGCAACACTTTTTTTTTAGCATATTGATAGGACTAACACTCGGCAGTTTGCTTAACCCTAGATTTTGTGTGTCGATGCCTGTGGAGCCGTGATTTCCTATATATCTCCTATATTATATTATGGTAACCTTTTTGGCTCTTACTAGTACAATCTACTAGCTCATATATATTTTCTTAGTCAGGTCTCAATCTCAACATTGATGGTTAAGTTGAAATGCATGAACTGCTTTAATTGGATATAATAGAACCTTAGTTGCCAAGTTTTTGCTCTACTTGATCAATTTGAGATGTCCACTTTTGCTATGTTCCTTTTTTTAAAGGGTCATCTGCGGACTTTACTTCCTCCGTTTTCATTTACATATCGTATATTAACTTTGTCTTGAGTCAAACATTTATATCTTTGATATTGCATTCTATAAACTTGATATAAGTTTATAGTATAAGATTAGGTGAAATACTTCCACATCCCAATTTATATCTTTGATATTGAATGCTATAAACTTGATATAAGTTTATACCATAAGATTATGTGAAATACTTCCATATCTATAATTTATATGTTGTGATCCTTGCTTAAAAGAAAACCAAACGGCCAGAAGGGGTTGTTCCTATAAAGCCGCCAGGGGACGGTCGTAAAATCTCAAAAAAAAAATTTGGACCATTTCTCGATTTGTGCGTGTCATCCTTGCTTGAGGGGCCATGCTAATCTTCTCTGTATCGTTCCAATTTTTATCGGATGTCTCCGAAGAGACAACATGGTGCCCGCAACTCAACTTATAAAGTAGTATTTGTGTCGTTCGTTGGCGGTTTGGTACTAATTCCCAAGTTAATCGACGACGTCGGCTGCATCCTTTAGTACGGCCCATTATCACAACAGTGGGCTTTTTTTTGAATAAAACAGGCAGAAGAGCTCCTACTGTAAATTTATTAAGGTAACCCAGCGGGTTACAAGCAACAAAGTACAATTTTTTTAAAAGAGATTACAAAAGAAAGAAAGAGGGAAAGCCCTAAAAACTTCAAGAGACAAAAAAAGAAAAAAAAAAATGAAGTCTATTACACAACTTGCTCTAACCATGACTTAATGGTAGGGAAGTATTTTCTCTTGGCTCTCCATAAGAGCTGGCCGAAGGCATCTTTAAAAATTCTAAACACCAAAGGCTTTTCCCTTGGGAGATTGTTGCCCCTTCTGTACTTTGATGCATTATACTAGGTTGTACATTTAGCAGATTAGCAAGTATGCAGGTGACGTTCCCATCAATTAGCAAGTATGTGAGTCGGTTTCAAAGATTTATCGGTCCTGTTTTCAAAAATGCTCATAGAGGTAAGGTTTGTGTGCATGCATTTATAGGATTGAGTGTCTATGCGTGATGATTGTTGTGTTATACTACCGTATAATGGTAAAAAGAACATGTTCACTTAAACAGGGTGTATATATATTTGTTCTCGTAAAAAACAAGCATAGTAATAAAATTGTGTTCAATGTAAAAAAAATCAACAAAGTATCGTAATCACATTGCTCTATTAATGCTTCTCTCAACAGTGCGGCTCTCGTGAGTCATGGTTCCACGATGAGTACTCCGATTATTGATAGGAGTAACACTCAGCAGTTTGCTTAACCTAGATTTTTTGTGTTGATGCATGTGGGGCTGTGATGTCCTATATATCTCCTATATTATATTATGATGAGCTTTTTGGCTCTTACTACTAGTACAATCTACTAGCTCGTATATATTTCAAGCAGATCCATGTAAAGAGTACTGATACTGAGTTTTGAGAGAATTCCGAGAACAATCTGGGAAAGGATGTTAACTTTGACAAAACTCTGTAAAGTGTAGTAAAATCTAAGAGTTCATTGTGTCTTTGTTCATGAAAAGCATATCATATTTCTAAACAAAATGTGCCCCAATCACAGGATTTAATGTTCTAATGGAGATTTTGTTGGAATCGGTTGAAGACCACTAGAAAAATAGTCAGCCTGCATTTTTTTTTCCTTAAAAAGTTTTTGGACCTTGATGCAGGACAGCAGAGATCGGGAGGGCCTGAAAAGAGTGTTACATGGGCATTCCTGTAATAAGCTAGGGACCAGCGCGTAAAATCTCAAAAAAAATTTGGACCATTTCTCAATTTATGCGTGTTATCCTTGCGCAGGGGCCATACTAATCTTCTCTGTATCGTTCCAATTTTATCAGATGTCTCCAAAGAGACAACATGGTGCCCACAACTCAACTTTTAAACTAGTGTTTGCGTCGTTTGTTGGCCGGTTTGGTACTAAGTTCCGAGTTAATCGACGACGCCACGCCCACGTGGGCTGCATCCTTTAGCGCGGCCCAGCTATCACGAGTGGGCTTTGCTGTTGGCCCTTTTGTGCTTTGATGCATTGTACGAGTGTATGATTAGCACGCCTCAAAAAAAAAAAAAGTGTATGATTAGCAAGTATATTATGTAAGTGGTAAGCGACGTTTCTTTCGATAACAGGACGCTCGTGGTGATTTTGTTAGTCTCGAAGATTTATTGATCCGGTTTTTGAAAATACTCATAGGGGTAAGGTATATGTACGTATGTTTATAGGGTTGAGTGTTTGTGCATGGTAATTGTAAATTGTAAAATAAGGGTAAATAGAACAGGTTCACTTAAATAGGGTGTGTATATATATTTCTTCTCATAAAAAATAAAAATATAATAAATTGTATTCTATGTAAAAATATTAAAAATCAACAAAGTATGGTAATCCTGTCGACAGTGCGGCTCTCGCGTGAGTCAGGATTCCACGACGAGTACTCCGATTTTGATAGGAGTAACACTCAGCAATTTGCTTAACCCCAGAATGTTTTTGTTTTGGTCCATGCCTGTGGGGGCGTGATGTCCTATATATCTCCTATATTATATTATGATGACCGTTTGGCTCTTACCAGTACAATCCACTAGCTAGCTCGTATATATTTTCTTAGTCAGGTCTCAATCCCAACATTGATGGTTAAGTTGAAATGCATGAACTGCTTAACCTAGTTGTCAAGTTTTTGCTCTAGTTGATCAATTTGAGATGTCCTCTTTTTCCTATGTTTTTTTAAAGGTAGTAAACTTTACTTCCTCCGTTTATTTCGTTTATTTCATTTATTTAAATACTGTATGTAACACCCGACCCTAGGAAAATGGCTAAGATCCACTCTACACGTTGAATGGACCACACCTGCTATTAACTCTCTTACGCTTTCGTCCCCCGCCGCGTAAAAGGTTTAAACAGGAGTTAATAGCTTTCCTACAGCCGGGTATTTAAGTTGGTTCGCCCACGATGTGGTACTAAAATCGCGCAGCCTTCTGATTGTCATCCGCGCAGACTCTGATGTAATTCGCAACACTCTGATGGGCGGTATCTGGCCTGGCCCATCATCAAGGCCCATCTCTTGGCCCATTCTCCAAATGGGCTGGGTCTCACACTGTATTAGCTTTAGATGTTGTGAAACTATAATAGAATTATATTGCCGCCAGACATCCTCGATTCTTTGATGGGTCTAAAAGGTCCTGCCTTCTAGAACCTTGTGGCGGAGATCATTTTGCCTCTTCGTAATATGTTGTAGGTTTTTTTTTTCGTTGTTCGTCGTTGTTGGTAGGTTGTTGTTGGGAGCCGTCGATGTTGTCTTCAGTGGTTGTTCTTTGGTAGTCGTCTTTCTTTGTCTCGGTGGTGGTTGTTGTTGTGGTTTGTGATCGTCTAGTTGTTGTATCGTTATGCTCGATCCGAGCTTAACTTCTTTTAATACAATTGGCAGCCCTCCTACCTGTAGGTTTATATGTTGTGAAATACCCATATCTATAATTTATTTGTTGTGAGTAAAATATCTATAATTTATATGTTGTGAGTAATGTCTTGAGTCAAACATTTATATCTTTGATCATCATCAATCTAAAACTTTATACAAGTTTATGACATAAGATTATATGAAATACCGATATCTATAATTTATATGTTGTGAAACTATAAGATTTTTTGTGACATAACCTATCAAAGATATTAATGTCAGATTTAGGACGAGAAGCTAACATGACGTGTCGGCACTATTTGCTGTTAGTTATAAGTTTTGTTTTCAGAGCATTACTGATTTGTCATCAATATCCTTGACCACCGGTTGCCATCGACTCCCAGCCACTCTTCTTTAAAAAAAAAAAACATGATTTGGCATTTTTAGTTACGCAAAGAGGGGTGTACGTGTGTATGTGCTGTGCGGTTCCAAAATTCAGACTTGTTTCTTGTCCGTTGGGATTCTTCACTGAAGTTGCACGCCTCCCTTGTTTTTCTTCTTAAAGTTGGGTCAGCAGGTAGTACACACTACTGCGGCCTGCATGATGAACATTTTGCCAAAAAGTACACGGCACATATGAAAGAAGAAAGGTCTAGACAATCGTCGCACTATAAGTTTTCTTATTGGTATATGTACTTGCCTTTCATTTTTTTTTTTTTTTGGTGCGATATATATAATGTATAAGAATGGTTTATTTGAGTGAAGAAACAAAAAAGACGCCTAAAAGTATCTATGAGGGGGGGGAGAGGAAGTAAGGAATAAGGAATATATATTATATATGCTAGTGTGATTAGAATGACATCATGATCTACCTCATATGAAGCAAAGTTTTTTTTTTTTTTGATGAAAACATATAAAATATATATTAAGCTTACCGAATTACAAAACGAACCTTCAAAGAAGGTCGAATTACAAGAAGGTCCCTGGACTGAGCAATAGCTATTCCACCATGAATATTAGGAGAGGAACCCATGTGACATCGAGATGTTTTAAAGAACAATTTGGGTGGAAAAGACCGCACCTTTAATCGGTTGTAGAGGGGGCGTCGAGAGATGGTGAGGAAGATTTTTTTGAATGATGACGGATATGGAGATTTTTCGCCGGCCGTAAATGGATCCCGAAGCGATTCCCCGGCGGAAAAGTTCTTGCCTACTCGGTGGAAACTTGCCGAGGAGACCACGGATCGATGATGTAGCATGCTTGGGCTTGTTGATGAAGTGGGGGCGGTGAAGATGGTGAGGTGGCGCAGCATCTCGAGTCGAGGCGGAAGAAGCGGTAGAGGCGGAGAGGAGTCGAGATATAGGATGGAAGGGGAAATAGTTTATTTAAGCTTTATTTGAGTAGGAAGCGACGACGACAAAGATGCAAGCGGAGATCCACGGCGATATGCGGGGGCGACAAACCACGGGGAAGACGCCATACGGCACAACACTACCTTGAGCAAGAAATAAAACCTAGATCTGTGACTTAGAGCGACGGGGGGCCGTCCTCCATCATGATATCTTGGCGAGACAGGCTTCTAGGGGAGTGGTGAAGCTTCGAGGAGATATGAAGCAAAGGTTAATTAAAGAGGCAATGGTGGCCTCTACCACAATGAGGTGAATTCACAGTCGTTTTCAAAAAAGAAATTGTAAAGAAACCAATCGAAACAACAATCACAGTCAAAAGTGTAGTTTCCCACCTTGGAGAAGCATATGAACTAGTAATATTTAGCCATCACAAATAAAGTGATGTTTAAGGTTATTTATTGAGCCAACAATTATAAACTTTGGTTTGAATCTCCGTTCCGTTTCAACTTAGGAAGTGTTTAGCACAACCCGTCCTACAGAGCTTGGAGAAGTCGAGTCGTTTTGGAGAAGTCATAATCCATTGTATGTTCTTCACTAAAAACATCTCCTACGAAACGTTTTGGCGTAAGACTCCTCCAGAGGAATTGGAACCAGGAAAGAGCGCCAAATAGGCCATTATCCACCACCATCTTTTATTACAGAAATTTTACCTCTCCCAAAAGTTTATAAATGCTAGAAATATTCATGTTATTACATTTATCATGAATTATACTACAATTTATTGCCTTTTTTAGAGCATATGTGTACTTCCAAACTTTTATAATGATCAAAGTTGCTAACAAAACGGTGACACGTAAACTGTATTGTAGCATATTTATTTTTATATGTTTACCATAAAAAATGATTTTTTACAAGGACATTTGTTTGAAAATGTAGTTTCACAACATCACAACAAATATATAATTTCCTTATGTCTCTAGAATTTGACACCAAACAAAGATAATACATTATTACGTGAGCGCTAATCCGAATGCAATTCACATCACCAATTTTTTTGTTAATTAAAGCCTTAAAGGAGCAGAAAAAAATTTTTTTTTTCAGACAGAAAAGGAGGAAACCAAGAAAAACAAAAATGGCTATTCGAGGGAAGTAGTAAAATAAGTGCAGTGGCATCGTCATCACGAAAATCAATCAAATTCCGGCGAGGTGAGGGGGTGGAATTATCCCATCTTCCGGCATCCTCCCGATCCCGGAATATGCCCCGTCGCCCTCCTCTCGTCGGCACCTGACTCGCACCGCCGATTTGCCTCAGTCCAGATCGTGCCGCCACCTCCCTCTTCCTAGATCGGGTCCGTCCGAATTCGGCTACCCTGCCCCCCGCCTCCGCCTCCGCCGCCGCCGTACGCCCGTCGCCGATCTCTTCGCCGGCGAAGAGCGGCCTCCAGCACCAGGTATTGCCCACCCCCACCTCTTCTCTTCCCCGCCCGCTGTGCGAAGCCGAGTTCCCAAACTCTAACCTCGAGCTGTTCCGGCTATTTGACGCCGACCAAATTCTGACATTTTGCAGAAATTATCGGGTGTCCCTCTGTTGCTCCCTGATTTGGAACCACTAAAGGTTGCAATTTTTGTTGCGAATTCAGAATTCTGGTGGTTGCCGTAGCTCGTGGATGGAGGAGGAGGAGCTGGGTCGTGGTGAAAAAGCTTTGATTTTGTAACCGTGGCCACCGCCGCCGCCGCCGCTGCTGCTAATGCCCTTGCTGGAGGAGGGTGCTGAAGGATCCCATGGCTTGATGGTCTGTGGTATCAGAGACCTCGTTGTCGGTGGCGTGCCCGCAAGATGTATGCCGTGGGCAAGTTTGGCAGCCTCATCTCCCGCAGCGTGTACTCCGTCTCGGCGCGGTCCACCCGCTCGGGCGGCGCGGTCGACATCGTCGCCGTGCAGCAGCCGGACGGCAGCTTCAAGAGCTCGCCGTGGTATGTGCGCTTCGCAAGTTCCAGGGGTGCTCAAGTCGAGGGAGAAGGTGATCGACATCTCCGTCAATGGCGCCGAGGGGCTTCCACATGTACCTGGATAGCAACGGGCGAGGCCTACTTCCTCAGGGACCCGGAGCCGACGGCGAGGAAGGGGAGTTCATCGTCTCCCCGCCTCGCCGGGTGATGAGCGGGAGGTGCCAATCCAGGAGGCTCAGCTGAGGAAGTCGAAGAGCACTTCGTGTGATAGCTCGACGATGGAAGCTGATGTCGGTGAGGGCAAGATTCTTGCGAGGACAGCCTCGAGGCGGACCACCATACTTGAAAGGATGTTTGGTCGGAAATCGGGTAAGAACAATGCCCATGCTGTGGATAGGGTGAGCTCGTTGGAGCGAGCAGAGATTGCTGCGGAACTCCTTGATTCCAAGTGGTCAACAAATCTCCCGCGGAGTTCAAAACCTAATGGTTCAAATGATGAACCTTCCAAGAGCAATTTGGCACAAGTTAGCAACAATGATCAGATGGAAACCTTAAAATCTAATGGTTCAAATGATGAACCTTCCAAGAGCAATCTGGCAGAAGTTAGCAACAATGATCAGATGGAAACCTCAAAATCTAATGGTTCAAATGATGAACCTTCCAAGAGCAATTTGACAGAAGGTAGCAACAATGATCAGATTGAAACCTCAAACTCTAATGGTTCAAATGATGAACCTTCCAAGAGCAATCTGGCAGAAGTTAGCAACAATGATCAGATGGTAACCTCAACATCTAATGGTTCAAATGATGAACTTTCCAAGAGCAATTTGGCAGAAGTTAGCAACAATGATCAGATTGAAACCTCAAAACCTGTGTTTTTAGAACATACCTTGGATCATGGGAAAGAGATGGACTCTAACTGTGATAATGCTCACTGCAATTCATGTAGCCCTCGTGGAGCAAGAAACAGTTCATTAGATGAAACTGATCAGTGTCTACAAGCCACTATTATTGTGAAGAAAGAGGTGGCTGAGATATACACATGTGAGAGTACCGACTTCACTGATAATATCACTTCCTTCACACATCAAGATGGGTCAGAATCTTTGTCAAACGATCTTGGAACAGATAAACTTACACATCAGCCTGTCGATGTTCAAGATGAGTTGCTGCATGATGTTGAAGATGTTGCTGGAAGGGAGACACATACAGAGGAGGTTGAGATACGCGACTTCACTGATAGTATCACTTCGATCACACTTCAACATGGGTCAGAATCTTTGTCAAATTATCTGGGAACAGACAAACTTACACATCTGTCTGTCCGTACTCAAGACGAGTTGCTGCTTGTTGTTGAAGATGTTGCTGGAAGGGAGACACATACAGAGGGGGTTGAGATACACACGCGTGAGAGTACCAACTTCAGTGATAATATCACTTCAATCACACATCAACATGGGTCAGAATCTTTGTCAAATGATCTGGGAACAGATACACTTACGCATCAGTCTGTTGATACTCAAGATGAGTTGCTGCATGATGTTCAAAATGTCGCTGGAAGGGAGACACATACAGAGGAGGTTATTTCCAGTGGCATTTTTGAAATCCATGTTGCTGAGACGGACATTGCAAGTGGTAAGAGTGAGGTAGTTTCCGAGATTGTTACTGTTGATTTTGATGGAGCTAACCAAAATTTTACAGACACAAATTACCAAAATTATGGCACCGCAGATATATCAGCTGAAAGGCATGAGGTTTCATTGATCCCTTCTGCACAGGATGCGGATCAAGAGAAAATTGTTATCCTCAGCAGTTCTGAGACTGCGGAGGGCTCACTAGATGCAGTTCAAGAGAAAGTAGTCATTCTCAGCAGTCCTGAGACTGTGGCCAGCTCATATGCTGTGTCCAGTATTTTGGATGACACAGTTCATGATGCTTCTGATATCTTGGAGGCTGATAGTGTACAACATGAGGAGCACTCTAGTATCTCTGATGGGAGTACAGAAAAGCTAATTTCTGAGGAAAGTTCATTAATATGCTATGGAGCTCCCAGCAACAAAAAGGATTTGGTTAATGTAGCTGTTCAAGAATGTGAGGCTTTTATCTTAGAAAATCCTGCTCCCCAAATCTTGGAAGAGAATGGTCCAGATATGGATTTATCTACAGATAGTGTTTCCGTTTCACATGCAGACGCAGCTCATGATTTAACTTGTCAGCATGTTTCTTCTAGTGTTGTAGAGACACCAAGTTATGAGCCTGACATTGGTCCTGAAGATGCAACAAAGAACTCAATTGTGGAAAATGAAGCATGCAGCGGGGGGGATTTTGTTGTTTCTGTCATTCAGACCTCAATGGGAGATGTACTGACAGAATGCATTGCTGAGCCAGTTGTTTTCTCTAACAAAATAGAAGTAGAGGGCTCACCAACTGCTGTTGGATTTTCCAGTTTGGCCAGTATTGAAGTGCAAAACACAAAACTTGAAGATGACACAAACAAGTCTAGTTCTGTGATTGGAGATGAAGTTGGTTTTGTGCCTGAGGCTCCAGCTGAGCTTGTTGAAGAAGCTGAACCAGTTGTTTCATTCTCTGAATATACAGAAGAAATTCAGTTTCAATTTAGTGATACTGAAAATTTTGCAGATAGAAAGGCCACAGATGACATGGTGGCTGACAAAACAACTGGTGAAGTAGAACATGACGAATCTGATTGTGACACAGAAAAACAGGAAGGAGGTGATGTAGGTCTTACAAATGACTTGGAGAACTGTTCTGTTTCATTAAAGCCTGTGACTAGCCCTGTTTTTATCCCTGCAATTGACTTCCAGTCAGGAGATAGTAACATAGAGGCTAAATCTCTACCAAATCTTCGTTCTCATATACATGATCTTGAAAGGTCTGATAGTTTTCAGCTAAGCTGCTCACTACAATCAAATGCTGAAAATAATGGGGTTGACCCAGTCAAGAGCACATCAAATGCTGAAAATAATGGGGCTGACCCAGTCAAGAGCACGGATTCTGCTTTTCTTCAGCAGAAATCAGAAGTTATTGATGATTCAGAAGAAAATACCAGCCCACCTGAGGTTACCAGCAATGTAGCACCTGATGGGAAGCATGCTGATGACCTGAAAGTTGATGCATTCATCCCTTTTGCAGGTGAGTTATCTTCTTTTTGCCTGGGACTAACATTTATAGTTGTTTTAACACTAGTAGGTTATAATGGACTTTATCTTGCGGAGTTTGATACTGTTCAAAATTTACCCAATAATTTAGTGAAACTTTGATAAAGACAAATTTGGTGGATTGTTTTGCTAGTTTTGTTGCAGTTCTTGTGTTTCCTGCAATTTCTGAATATTGTGTTACTGAACTACTGAAGTAACTTGACGACATTGGTAATCTCTATCTGCGCCATTTTTGCAGAATTATCACTATGCAGGCACCTGTTATCTGAAGGCATGGGGGAGGATGCTGCTTGCAGTGCATTTGATTCTGAGAAGATAACCTTAGAGAATTTCCGTGACATGAAGCAATCACTGATTAAAAACAACAAACTAGTTGTTAGGATTGCTGGCCGCTATTTTCCTTGGGATGCTGCTGCTATATAGTGCTTGGTATGATTTCTTTTCAGTGAGGAACAAGTTTTTGAACCCAAAGGAATGATAAAGGTGGAGCGAAGTTGAGCAAAGTGCAGCCCAGGTGGCAGCTGGAGAATATGGCCTTTTAGTTTCAGACTAACACAGACTGTTAGTGCTATCCAGCCAGTTTGTGAAAGTACTGTTGAGACTCCTGTATCCACTCCTAAAGAATCCACACCTGTTAAAGAACTAGATAGAGAAAGGAATAAATCCAGGGCAAGGAGGATCGAGAGGAAGGTGCGATCACTCACTCCGACATCTGAGGAGCTTGCATCTCTTGATCTCAGAGAGGGCAGGAATGTGGTAACATTTACTTTCTCAACTGCAATTGTTGGGAAACAGCAGGTTCGTTTCACTTAATCTTTTTCAAGTTTCACCAAGTTGCATTTCTCATCCTCCCATCTTTTCTTTAACAGGTTGATTGCCACATATATTTATGGAAATGGAATACACGCATTGTAATATCTGATGTGGATGGAACAATCACCAAGTAAGTTGCAAAACCGAGCAATTAAACATATGTTTTAATGTTTAATTATTATAGTTTGGAGACTTGATCATCAGGAGTGTCGGTTATTCCACCTTTCAAACGACATGTTTTTTTGGTTGTGTATGTAATTATAAGTTTAAACTAATTTCTCTAAACTAATTTCTTCTTTGTATTGCAATGATAAGCAGCTCTCATGCGTATTCGAGAAAGAAAAAAAATGATACACAGTTATATTGTTCTGTTAACCCATGATTCTTAATTTCTCTTTGTTGAATTATATTTATTTGTAAAGGGAGGAAAAGAGAGGAAGATAATTAATTAAATACAACTAACTTTTTATCATTAAGCAATACGGAAATTTGATTCATACCCCCAACTAATATTGTTTGTTGTATACTAAAACCTTACAAATGTTTATGTTTTGTCATATAAATGTAGGTCTGATGTTCTTGGGCAGTTCATGCCACTAGTTGGAGTTGATTGGTCCCAAAATGGAGTTGCTCATTTGTTTTCTGCAATAAAGGTATTCATGCTAGTATGCTGCTCATTGCTTGTAACAAAATAAAGCAATTTTCAATTGCACTACCAGATCTAGTCGTGCCATAGAAAGGTATTCATGCTACTCATGCTTGTAACAAAATAAATGAATTTTCAATTCACTTCCAGATCTACTCATGCTTGTTTTCTTGACTTTGGAACATCATTCAAGTCTCAAGAACGCCATCAGTGAATATTTGTTGACTTGGATTTGTTCTTGTTATCTTGTTGCTTGCATCCACAGGAAAATGGATATCAGCTTCTATTTCTGAGTGCACGCGCTATTTCACAAGCCCACATTACAAGACAATTTCTTTTCAACCTAAAGCAGGTACTTCTAAATTCAGTCCTTAGTCCTAGTTAATCTACTACCTTCAAGAATATTGTGGCCTGGTACTCAAGCAGCCATGAATTCTGTTATGCCCAATCACGGAACAATAACACAGGCCTGGTCATGTCACAGATTCACAAAGACCCAGTTACAGCAAAACTAGTAAATAAAGCCTGGTGCCCATCTATCTTATCCCCTGATGTAAATTTTGATTTCAGGATGGCAAAGCACTTCCTGATGGCCCTGTTGTTATATCTCCAGATGGTCTCTTCCCATCACTTTACAGAGAAGGTGAGCACATCCTGATGTATTTTCTCTATTTTCTATTCAGTTAATTATCAGTGAGCAAGAATAGTAGAAGACACAAAATTACTTATCTCCACTGTGAAAAATGTTGCATTCATTACCTCTAATATTAACTTGGGTTCACATGAGTAAACTTGGGTCCACTGTGAAAAATGTTGCATTCATTTTTTTCTAATAATCTGTGTTTGGTAAGCATAACATTTTTACATAACAAAATCGCCACTCTTTTTGGTTTTGGACCCCCTCAACCATTGTTGGATAAGAGGCCCACCTCCTTTTAGCAGGTCTATGATAAGTGCTCATAATAAGATCATGTTGACGTAAAAAGTAATCCCTCCTTCTCAAAATGCAAGGCATATTGGGATTAAGAAAGCAAAAAAATCTAAGCTTCAACCATCAATTAGTCAAACACATTTGTGATTTTAGTGTACAGAAGAAGATGGTATTGACATATTTGTACATTCACATGCCTTTTATTAAGATGTTGATTTGTAGTAATTGCCTTTTATTAAGACTTTCTTAAATCCTAACACACCTTATAATAAGAAATGGAGGGAGTGTCTCTGTTGACTACTTTATATTAACTATATGTTTGAGTGATGCTAATGTTTTCTGACATTTGTTTGTAGTCATCAGAAGAGCTCCACATGAATTCAAGATTTCATGTCTAGAGGTGAGTGCTCCCTAGCAGCCTAGTGCATAAAGAAGGCTTCTCCGCTTCTCTGATGTTCTATGGTTGATTTCTCTGTCCATTACAGGCTATCAAAGATTTATTTCCACACGACTCGAATCCATTTTATGCTGGATTTGGAAATAGAGATACAGACGAGATTAGCTACCTCAAGGTTGGTATCCCTATGGGCAAGATCTTCATAATAAACCCCAAGGTAAGGATTTAAGACAAATCACTAGTTTCCCTCCTGTGAACATCTCTATCTGCACAACTGTGTTGGAGTTCAGCCAATGAGAGCATACTCGCACTGGAGATAGTATCTAGAGAGTATGTTACACTTTTTCCTTCGATGCAGGGTGAAGTTGCAGTGAATCGACGGGTTGATACAAAGTCATACACATCCTTGCATGCTCTTGTCCATGGGATGTTCCCTCCAATATCGTCGTCGTCTGAGCAGGTCAGCATTCCCTTAATATTCGCCAGCAGTTCAAGTATACTTACTTTTTTTCAATGTTACTCAGCTTCTTATTCTGACGACAAGTTCTTGGTCAATTCAGGAGGACTACAATGGTTGGAATTACTGGAAGATGCCATTGCCTGATGTTGATTTGTGATGTACAAGTGAAGTCTACACAGCAGCACTGCAGTGATTTTTTTGATGCGCCATAGTGATCATGAGAAGGCAGCCATGGTGAAGGCAGGGCACCCTGAGGTATTTCAGTTCAACTAATTTTGCTCTACTTAGTTTCTTCATGAGCTTGTGTCTAATATATGCTTTGTACATTGGCCACCTCTTTCTGCAGGCCAATTGTTGGTTGGCTACATGTGGATGCTCCTGATATAAGCTCCTGCAAGATCGAAATTGTATATATAGGATCATAAAATAGATGACTCACTGTCTGTATGCTGATGAGGCAGCAGGAGCAATGTAGCTATTTCTTGTGACTCCTGTTGTCGTCGTTGTTGTTGATGTCCTAGGAATGGAAATCATACCTCCATTGTCCTGTAACTGAAGGTATATAATTTACTGAGTGGAGGGTTCTGATAGTGGAGTATGTTGCCACCCCCCTTGGTCCCTTTTCATTTCATCCTTGGTGTAATTGGTACCGATGTAATTTTTACAAGAGCAATTCAATAATGCAATAGAAAAGTCAGCTGTTGATATGCAGATAAACATGCTAGTGGTTAACTCGTACACTATTCTGGTTTTGTCCGGTCCGGTAACAGAAATTCTGTACTGTATTTACCAAATTTTTTTCAATAGTAATATATGCAGCTATGCTGCACAGAGGCCAGAGCTGCAAATTTCAGCTGCAGATATGTGCGCATTTATGTGTAAAAAAGAATAATATATTTTCTGATAATTGAAGTTTCTTATCTTTGTTCAATAGTATCTCACATTGGTCTATTTAATACATTTGAGGAATAAATTTTGCGATGAATTTTAAATGAAATAATTTTAAAGTAAGTAATGTTTTAATTTTATAAGATTTGATATCAACATGTCGTAAACGTTAAGTTTACATCAATTTATTTAAGGGTGAATTCTGGTAATTGTAAATGAAAAGTGATGAGGAGGAGGGCCTGTGTGCAAAACTTGCAATTCTCTTAAGCAGGAACGGAAGGCCCATTTGCTTGCTCACTTGCTCCAAAACCCTAGAGCCGTCACCAATGGCGGACCCCGAAACCCTAGCCACGCCCGCCTCCGCCTCCGCCTCCGCCAAGAAGAAGAAGAAGAAGCACTCCAAGAAGCACAAGGCCACCGATGAAGCAGCCCCACCAATGTCATCGTCGAAGCCCCCATCAATGTCACCGTCGACGCCTCCCTCGCGCGCGGTTCCTCCTACGCCGCGGCCGCCCCCGTGGTCGGCTACTTCCCTTCCGGCTACGACCCCCTCGCCGCCGCCGCCGCCAAGGGGAAGAAGGAGTCTTCCCCGCACCCAGCTTTTCCGGCACGAGAAACACCCCACCTGGGTGGACCTCGTGGTCCGGAGCCCCGGCGGCGGACCCGACTTCGTCGGCCGCAGCTATGCCGGTGAGGCTGCTGCGCCGCAGCTCTGCGAGTATGCGCTCGGCGTCCTGGACAAGGCCTCTGGCACCCTCAGGGTCGTTCCCATCGCCGCCAGAAAGGTTAGGAAGGACCAAAATTTTTACCCTTTTTGTAATGGTTAGTTGCAGTTGAGTTGCAATTTTAGCTAAAGTGAAACGGGTGTTATCACAAGGATATGTGAGATTTTAGCTGTTTAATGAAGCAATCTTTAGTTTTTAAGTACTGTAAGTATTAGCTGCTGTCTAATTGTTCAACGGAAAGTTACAATTGGATGGACACTACTGCTGTTGTGACATTACCTGCATAGTTAGGATTTTAACTGAGTCGCACTAAAGCTTCAGTCTCCTGTTTTTTTTTTCTTTCTTTTTTTGGTTCACCTGGACTTGGATTGGAATTCAAGCTATTGTTGTGATTGTCATTCCAATGATAAGAACGGTATACATTTTAAAAGGGCTTAGAAACATTTTTATGCAAATGGCATGAGGCATTGAGGATATTGGCATGTAAAGTAATTCCTGATGTTTGTACTCAACAGATTCTGAGGCTAGAGCCACATCTTGAAGTGCAGCGCCCAGCGCATTCGCAGCACTCTGAGGTGGCATCAGAAGTGGCTTCAGCTGCAGGAAATGATGAATTTAAGGTTCAAGATCTCACCATGATGTTTGGAACCAAGAATGACAGGGACAAGGTATGTCTGTGTCTAGGTTTACTAGCTTGCTGTTGATTATATTATGTATCAGAATTGCAACCAGAGTGCGCCTGAGACTTACATTTGCAAAACTATATGAAATGGAGGAACGGAAAAGCCATTATTTCGTGCCCCTGTTTGCTGTGTTTTTTTAAGGCGATAATCATAATATAGTTACAAATTCTATTTGTTAAGCAGACCATTGTCTTAAACTAAAAAGCTGGTTTGCAGATTTGTCTTGAGATGGTCATAATAATTTCCATTTACACTTGTAAAGTTTATGTTCATGAGCTGCAGAGGCGCTTGCAGCAGCATCCCTTGCAATTTAGAAAAGTTAAAAAAAGAAAGTTTGGTTGAAGCTCATATTCTTTGCAGGACAATAAGTGGAAATCATTAAATGAACAAAGGAATGATCCTTCTGCTTTCGAGGACATTGACCTTGGAATATCAGAGACTGCTGCCAACACCATTGATAGTCAGGAACCAGTACTTGTTCGAACATTCCACCTTATGATCCTACCGCAGATACAGCAGAAAAGGCATATCTTTTGGATGAGATTATTCCAAAGAGTATGCGGCAACACCTTTACAAATTATTGGTCATTTGGAATCAGGAGAATTTTCCTCAAAAGGCTATGGGAGTTTTGTCTCAAAACGTGTGCACAAATTGAATGAGCTTCAGGTGATTAGTTACATTTTTCTGTATGCTTAAATGTTCTTCTATAGGAATTCATACAGTTTAAGGTGCTGCGTAATTTAGTGGTTATGGTAACTGGTAAGACAGTTAAATGGCAGACATTCTTGTGGTAATTTAAAGTACCTTTGATTTTCTTCACATGGAACTTGCGACAGTTTATAATTGATCCTTAGCATGGCTTTTTACTTGTATAGCATTCTGATAGCATGTATAGCAGACACCATTACTACTAAAATGATGACAAGTTGAATGGCTCTGCTCTCTTGTGCTCCTCTCTTTAGGAAAGTGACAGTTTGTCTGCCAAAATGATGACAGACAATTGTTGCTCTTATGGCATTTTTTATTTTGTTAATACAATGTGTTTATGGATCTTTTCCACTTGTTTCTAAAAGAAGTTACTTTTCCCTTGCGTTATTTCAGGGTGAAGATAAAGAGAGGTTTGCATGGATACTGTCCTACATCCAACATCTCCTGTCTTTATTGACACGGAATAGCTCCATGTTCAAGCGCCAATGGAAAGATAGAAATGAAAATCAGACAAACCGTGGACCAGCAACCCCGCAGGCTGTATATCGCAGGCTGTTGCTGATGTTTACGGAACCAGGGTCCAGTGTCATGTCAACAGAGAAAAAAGAGCTTCTGACCAACTACATATTGGTCCTAACACTTTTTGCTGATGACTTCAGATCTGATCCTAACGACATAATGGAGGACCTTAAAATGACCCGCCAAAAGATTAAACCATACTATGACCAGTTGGGGTGCAAATCCGTGTCGGCAGGTGCTTTTAAGGGCGCTTTCATGACACTCCCAGCCCCTCTCAAATTCCCAAAGGAAGTTACAAGAAAGCGGCGACGGCAATAGGGCTTTATGTCAAGGAGAGAAACGAATGGCTGTTTATCTCAGAAATGGCTTGCATTACTTGAATGGTTGGAAACAGGCCTCTGAATTCCAGTAGTCCCAATCGAAGGCAAGTTATAGCGGCGATGGCAATTGGGATTTAGCAATGTACTGGAAATGAAAAGTTGTTCAATGTTTCATTTTGTTTTGTTTTTGGTTTCCCATCGACATTCTTGCCAAGAAAGGAAATATGAAATCTGTCATGATAAATATTTGCCAACCTGTATGAGTGAATGTATTGAAATGTTTCATTTTTTTGGAGTGTGAAATCTTTCATTTTGGGTAGTTTGGAAAATGAACATGGAGAACAGTTTATCTGATTGGCAAACACTTCTGTTACCTTTGTGTTTGCAGAATTGCCAGCCTGATTTAGCAGTACATTGAAAATGAAAAGCTGTACAGTGCTTCATTTCATTTTGTTTTTCGTTGCCCGTCAAGGTCGTCATCTGTGACTCTATTGATAAAAATTTGCCCACCTGAATGAGTGTATACATGCTTCCTTTTGGCAGTTTGGAAAATGAACATGGAGCACGGTTTTTTTTTTTTTTTTTTGATGAGGAAGTACCTATTGTTAATTAAACATACTCCTATATCAAAGTGGTAACATCTTTTTTTTTTTTTTTTTTGACAACAAGCATTATATTATATTATGCAGCCATCTTACATAAAAGTCCTTCGAAGAGGACTGAAATACAACTTGGTCCCTTGACCGGATAAGAACAGCACCTGCCACACCACGAACAACGACGATCTCGCCGGCGGAATGGTGTAGAAGCTACAGCGGGATGGAAGGCCGTGCAAAGCATCGGTTGCAGTCGGATTGACGGAGCCTTGTAGAACGCGACACCGGGGCGACCGAATGATAGACGGGTTGCCGTCGCGGAGATTGAAGAGAAGTCTCCCAAGTCGAAATCCATGGGGAAGACGAGGACGTCGAGGCACCATCGGAAGCAGAGCTGCTTGGTAGAGACCATAGTGTACCGGATCTGAGGCTGCAGAGTTGAGGTGGAGAGTGGAGCAAGCGGCGGGGCGGCGAGGGTGGCGCGGTGAGGTGGGCGCGGGTGGGATGGGGAGAGTGGAGACGCGGGGTGGATTTATTGTAGTACCACAAACCTTTATTTGATTGGCAAAAGACATCTGTAAACATTGTATTGCAGAATTGGCAGACATGGTTACTTACATACATTCTGCAGCTGATGTATCTCACTGTTGCATTAAAACTGTGACAATTCACAGCTCAACATGTCACAGATACATGCATTGGTGAAAAGCAACTGCGAACCAGTTTTACTTTTCATCTCATATACATAGGTAAAATCCACTAGGAAACAGGCTTATAGATGAAATCATTCCGTAATGGTTACAGCAATGTAAGAACGCAGTATCAATCTTGGACAGATTACACCACCAATCTAAACTTTGTTCTACATCAATCGATGAGACTGACCATCTAAAACACACAGTAAACTGGTAAGGACTAGTAGTTGTCATTCAAGAGTCCTTTTGTTTTGTTGCTAGTATACAAGGCATTATTTTCACCCTGCCCAGGCTACTCGACTTAGGATTTCTCCGCCACGTCACCACCTGCCTCGCTATCTGCTCCGGCTGTGGTCTTGTGGCTCTCATTGGCAGAAGGCTCTGAGCTCACCCCAGCCGCTGTGTCCTGCTTACTTACTCGCCCGTCGGCTGGGACAGATGCTGGCTGCTGCAGCTCTGCGGCCCGGGAAGGATCAGCCTGCATAGGCTGCTGCATGCCGTTGATGGTAGCTGGTCTCATGACCATCTGTCCAGGGAATGTAAGAGCCTGGGCTTGCTGCTGCTGAAGCTGTTGCTGCTGCTGCTCTTGCATCTGCTGCGGGGTCAATGGGGTTCTTGGAGGGAACATTGGTACTTGTGACATGTAATGCCCTGCACCTGGCACTATACCAGGCTGCATCATCTGTATGCAAAGAAATGGAAATTTAAGTGACTTAAGCAAAGAGAAGCAACTGTAAGGTTACTGATTTGAACAGAGCTAACCTGAGGCGACCTGCAGGGTTTTTGCGGTGGTTGGGGTTGGGCATCAGCAATCGCAGCCAGGTACAAGAGGTTCTTTTGAAGCTGAGCTTGATACCTAGAAGTCCACAGATTGCAAGATATAATGTTATCAGAAATTGTTCGAGAAAAAAAAATGTTATCAGAAATACATTGAGAAGAAGATAGCAATTACACATCAGGCGGTTATTAAGTCATAAATAAGATTGAAGGTCTATATTACAAACATATCATTTATCCTTCTGAAGTTTTAATGCATCAATAATTTATGAATTGAAAATGTGCATGTATCCTTCTCAACTGACAGCTGAAACTAATATGTAAAATGACTTAAAATGACTTAACACGTCAATGGATCAGAATTTTGACAGCATAAGGCTAAACTAATTCACACAACCTTATCAATTGACAGATATAAACTTAGTACAGCAAAATGGGGTACCTAACAACTATATCAGAATTTAGGACAAGTTACGATAAACTAGTGCAGCAAAATGAGGTAACTCAAAAATATAAACTAGTACAACAAAATGAGGTATCTCACAAAATAGACCAGAAAGATACTTACTGAGCACATTCAGCCAACTTTCCTAAGTTCTGATTTTCCAGGATGGCCAAAATAAGTTGCTTATTTTCGTCCAAATACTGCAAAAGGCAAATTCAGTTTGTGTCAGTAAACTTTAATAAGTGAATAATGACATAGACTTTGGCTTATGCATAGTCATGAAGCAATCCATTTACCTTCTCTGTGAAAGAATTATGCAAGTGGTTTCATTTTAAAGTTTAGAGACTTGATTTTCCATTTTTCTGCAACTATGCTCAGAATTTGATTGCGTGTTTTAGACACCAACACATTGTGGACGATAGTACATGATTGCCAGCATGTCACAGCTAGTGTAGCCTAACAAACCACATTATCTGTGAATGGAATACTGTCATAGCTGATAACATTATACCAGCAGGCCACATTCCATGGCAAAGAGAGTTTTGTCCAAGAATGATTAAGCACGGTTGACAGAAGATCATTGCTGGACAATTATCGACCGACGACCGTGTTAAGAAAGGGGAAATTCCTAAAACCCATCCACAAAATATGGGGGTTAGTCAAAACCACCCTACAACTTTTTCTTTTATATTCTAGCGCCTGCGTCACTTCCTAGGTATTCACCCCATAACACCATTGACCACATGGCATTCTGCTTGGGTGGCCCTAACATGGTATGACGGCTTCTAGTGTGGCTCATAGCATCTCCATTACATTTAATCTGACCAGCACTTCATTGTTTGCACTCTCGCTCTACTCAATACACTTTGGTACTCATCTTGAAGAAGTCATTAAAAAGGAGTTGCATGTCAGAATCAATTGTCACAAAGATGCACAAAGTTACACTACAAGTCACCATATCATGCTCGAATGCATACAAGCAGCATGTCATTTCAACAGCCATAGGAGGTAATTTGACACATAGGAAGATAACCAGTGTTACAATGGGAAAAACAGAACTTGTAGGTGTTTTCCAAACAAACCCCAAATGCAGATGAGTTTTAGCAATATCCTTAGTAAAAGTGACTTCAGACTGGTATGCCAAAGTGCCAAACTGCATGGCAGAGGACCAAGGGGCAGTTAGCTCCCCCACCACAGGGCAATGTTAGCACAGGCTGAGAACCTGCACCACATGGCACCGGACTGGCTAACTATAGTGTGAGAAACTGTGTGGTTAGCTGCCCCACCACAGGGGAACAAGGGCTGGTTAGCTGCCCCACCACAGGGCAATATAAGCAAAGGCTGAGAACTTGGGTGGCACCGGGCTAGTTATTCATAGTGCCATAGTTAGTCTTCGCCAAAAAATTGAAACTGAACTGAACATTTAAATGGCAAGTTATAGTGTCATTGGCTAATTGCTCATATGGCCTTTGACCAAAATTCAAAACTAATAAATATTTGAGTGCATGTCATGATCCCACTGCTCACTTGGCCTCTGCCAAAATTTGAAAGGCATATTCCTGACATTTTTCCTTTATACTGAAATAAAAAATGGTAGCTCAATGACACATTATGGTGCATCCCTCAGTTTTGGCATTTGCCAAAAATCAAAATTTGCATATAAGTAACATACTGTAGTACTATATCAAGGTCTTGAATGATTAGCTATTACCCCACAACTGTACAGCATCAAAGGCTTCAACTGTTACCGCCTTCAGCTCCACCTCCTCCTGTTTTGCTCTATTCCAAACTTGATTAGGCGAGCGTAGCTCTCCAAACAGCCAAAGCACGCTATAAAACTACTGTTACTCACTGATTGACTAAAGCTCTCGATCCAAGAACATGCTATTATTACAGTACTGCTACCCACCGGTTGACCTAAGCACGCACTCAATCCAGCAATCTGCGATTACCCCCAAAATGGAAAAGGTACAAGGACGCCCAATCTTGCCCTACCCAAACAGCTAACAAGATCCAATCTTTGATTGGAATCAATCAATCAATCCCTAAAACCGACGCAGCCCTGCCATGGGGAAGGGCGAGATGGATGAGTCGGCGGCGCGCGGCCGAGAAGGCACCGCAGGCGCAGGAGCGAGCCATCCGAGCAAGGAGGAGAAGTACTCATCCGTTTCTTGGCGAAACGAGCTGAGGCGGGCCGGCGGACTTAATCAGGCAGGCACGGCGGCAAAATCCTAGCAAGAAGGCACGGTGCGTGGCGGCTCGTACCTTTGGATCTGCTCGGTGGTGATGCCGGCCGCCGGGGCGCTGCCGCCGCCGCAGCGGGCGCCGACGGCATGGGCATCTGCTGCTGCATCGCCGCTGGCTGCCGGGTGGGTGGGACGGAGTACTTGCTTTCCTCGCCTGCTGGCTGTTGGAAGTTGGATGTCTCTGGACTCTGGAGTTGGTGAAAGAGGGGACTGTGGTACCACCGCCCGGGAGCTGAAAGAAGAACTCGCTGCAGCAGAGAACTCCACAGCCAGTGCAGAAGAGAGACGAGAACGAAATTACGAGTTTGCCCTCCGCCGAAGAAAAAGAAACAAAAATAGCCCTCGAAAGATGATGCCTTTTTTAAAAAAAAAGATTTCAAAATGCTTCTATTAGCTATTTTAGATGTCATCCATCAATTGTTGTGGCTAATGATATATGTAAAACATTGCTTAAACCATTGAATCATGATATGTTGCTCTTCCAATACATCTATATGTACGACTAATGTGTGATGTGACATGGCATGACAATGTTGAGCACAAAACAAGCATGCCCCTTTATTCTAATGCGGAGAGAAGTATTTGCTTTTGATGTCCATGTCTTGTCTTGTACATGCTCTTCCAATAAGTCTGTGTTCTTATATATGTTTCTATTCTAGCTTGTAACTTGAAAGACAAAGTTGGCACTATTTGGTTTGCATTCACCATATCACCATGGTTTCTAGTACTAGTATCAGCATATGTATTAAGTTCATGACAACATGTCTTGCGATGAATTAAGGCAAAGATATGCTAAAAAATTGAGTGGACGATGACAAACACGCCTTTATTGTTAGCATCGATAAACACAAGAATTTTACCTGATAAAACAGACGGTCATTTGTATATATGAAGACCACCAAATTTTAAACTTTTTTCGAGTGCTTCCATCGGAGAAAAAAATTTCAATAATAACCGGTGTTGCAGGCTTGCAAATACACGTTGTGAGGAAAATTTGTCGGGCAATAAATAAATACCAAGAAAAGGGGGGGCAAACCTGTCTTTGTTCAAACCGTTGAGTTCTGACAGTTTTGAGTGGTGGATGGAGTAGAGAGTAGGCAAGCACTGTCCTGGCATGCGACCTGGACAGTGAGCACTCGCGTGAAAGCAGGTGAATCGCATGACTGCCCATGTGATTCTACTGTGGTGATGCATGCATGGTAAAAAGCTTATACGCACGCCTTTTCGTTTGGTTTATTTAATACAAAATTTTTTTCCTCTGTGTTTCTCTTTGTTTCGCTTGTATATGGTAAAATGGGGAAACATATTATTGTCTTGATATTTTTTAAAAAAAAGTCCTCGCAAAAAAAAAAAAAATTGAAAGAAAAAGTGGAAGGAGAATACTTGCCATATGAATTTGTGCCAAATTTATAGGATGATTTTTCTTTGTATTCACATAAATGTTTCAGGAAGCGTTTGTGGCATCACACTCTCTATAGGTGCACTCGTAAACGTTCTGGCTATAATTGTAGTTTCTCTTCTCTTCGTCTTTGGTTCATCCAACTTTTTCAAGTTAGATCAAGTCGATCATAATTAAAAGCAAGCAAGGTGGTGTTGCTTCACGCATTGCAACTAAATGCCTCACCTTTTCAATCAAAGTTTCAAGAATGTTGTTGAGTTTCTAAAGGAATGAGAAAGATGTTTTCTAGGAGAAGAGAGCTTTATTTATTCCTCATATATAAACCACATTGCAATCCAGAGCAATAGATTGCTCAACACTACAAGCCGATGATCGATTGACGTTATAGAGCTGAATTATTTTAGTATTCTTCAGAAAATGTGCGCCGTTGGTTCTTCATCTCGTGGATAATTCTCCTCTCATATAAATTGCTTCGTATTTATAATAATAATTTATAATAACTAGAGCATCCATAACATGTCATTGACACTAAAGACCATTAATTCCTCGCTCAAGAAGAAGATCAATACAAGATCTAGAAACTAGATAGGTGATATTTTATTAAGAAGAAGAAGAAAATAGGCATTGGAATTTGCATGCCTTGGTGGGAATTTATGTTTCAACCTAGGACCATTCTTTGCTCATGTATCTTGATTTGGCTGACTCTTAGTGCACTTTATTTGTTTCATCCATGCATCCGTATAAGCCAATGTAATTGCATTGAGACGAGACATAGGTCAAGAACTTCAAAGAAGAACTCAAATAGTCATTGGCTAAGATTCTTAAGTTTGGCATTATTTTTCCTAAAAAAACAATTCTAGCTCACGCAATGCAAGTACAATTCTATTGCCGTAAAACAGGAATTAGCTATACAATCCTGACCCCAGATTGACGACCGTACATATAGTATAGTCCATGCATATACAATGCTGTTGGTTCTGTTCGTCCTTGTTCATCATCATGTACGTAGCACTTTTAAGCCGTGTGGTTCTCAAAACTACTAATAGATCAGTCGCATGCACAAAATACGTTTGTTTGACCAGTTGTGGCCGTGCCGGTTCCCCGTGTCAGAGCAGAGCAAAGCATGCATGGAGCCACTGGACGCCTGGACCAGAGCCACTAGAGCAGAGTATGCATGCGCTTTCATCAGAAAAGTAAGATTCTTTGCACAGAATCAAGGACTGGCGTCGCACGTGTCAAATTTATAGGTGGGGTGTGTTTAGAGCCCCAACTCCTCTTCCAAAAATTTCTGCATTCCCGTCACATCCATCACATTCCATCACATGAAACATTGATGCACACAAAAGTTAACGCGCTTGGTAGGTATAAAATTTAGGTAAACAGAAAAACTAATTTACGGTTTAGATGTGCGTTGCGAGGCGATTCTTTTGAGCTGAATTACGCCATGGTAGGATAATATTTACCACAAAACAAACGAAATGTACTACAAGTATTTTTCAATTCGGAACAGTGTTTTCAGACCAAAATTTGGCCCGAATTTTCTTTTGGCCTCTAAACACACCTGTGATCGGGCCGCACAGATTACAGTGTCTAGTGTCTGGTGCAGGCTTCGACAGTGCCAGCGACAGTTCATAAAAAAACAACAGAAGTTGGTAGGCACTCCGATTAAATAAATACTCCTATGTGATGATGCTTCTGACGGTTCAAATAAATTCAAAGTCAACCAAATTTACAGAAGAAACTATTGATATATTATTATAATGCTGACTTAATACTATCATTAGATTAGTTTAGAATATATTTTTATACTAAATCTACTTAAAGATATAAATATGGACATCTGGTAGAATAACTTGTTCAACCTAATGTGAAGGTTCTGAGCCTCATTTGGTAGGGCTCCTCTTCGGCTCTAGCCAATTACCTCGTTTATTATAAAGATAAATACAGTAGACACGAGGAATCGGGGATTAATGTTGAAACATCTTTTAAGGGAAAACATGGTTGGCAACAAGCAAATAATCTATGAACATGAATGATGTACAAAGAGGTGGGATCCAACATGACTCTAAATTTTCATATAAGTTTCACTCTTTAAATGATGCATTTGGAATATTCTCCTTTGTCTCGAATGTCTCCTCTCCCTCTCTCTCTCCTCACCCCAAGAACAAAAGCACCTCCATGGAATGCAGTTTTTTGGCCTGGGTATGCTGGGCAGGTCTTATCTAGACTGTCCAAGAACCATCTCGAGATATGTGTTCTGAAAGCGTCCCATCCCTTCACACCCTCTCCTCCGACTGTCTTCTTGTTTCTCTTGGTTCGCGTACACATCTCACTTCCTAGGCAAGCGAGAGGAGATCCTCTGGCGCCGCGTGCCTGCTCCCAAGATGACGTCATGGCGCGCCCTGTACGTCTCCACCACCTCCCAATACCCCGGCGCCCATTGCCGCCCTAGTTTGTCAACGGCGCCACCTTCTCCCCCTCTCTCCTCGGCTTGTCTAGCCATGGACAAGCGTCGGCGATGGCCATCCACGCCGGTGAAAATCCACCATGGCGGCGAGCTTCAAGCTCCGGCCATGGCGTCCCCCCCCTTCGCTAGCCCCTCCGCGAAAGCACGACCCGAGAGCCGCTAAGCCACCCAAGCTCCTTCCCCACCGGCGGGCGGTCCGCCTCCCTCCCGCTAGTCGGGCCCTTCTCTAGACTTGGGAGCGACACTTTGCTAGAAAATCAACGAGTTTCCTAGGGCCAAAACCCTAGGGAAACACCCAAAAACAATAGGGGAAATAGTTTCCCTAGGAATTTTTGTAAGGAAAGCCTCCTAGGGACAATTTCAACGGGAGTTAGTTTGTGTCCTACGGTTTTCAATGAAACCGTAGGGAAAGAAACTCGTGGATTACAGTAGTGTGAGAGTGGGAAGAAGCTCACCGTCAGTGCTGGAGTTGGGGAAGAAGGTAGTGGCATGGGCTTGGGCGTGCTGAAGGTGGGAGTCTCGAGGACATTATTGAATGGTTGAGATAAGATATGCTGAGCATGTAAATGCTCCGACACATTTTCGCCGCCCATGGCATTTTTGCGTGCTTTTGATAACCTCCTCAAAATTGCAGATTTGGTACAAGTGACAACCTCGAGATGGTCAAACAAGGACCTTCGGAAGTTCAAGGAAAAAACAGCCAGACTTCTATGCACGAAAGAAAATGTGTCGTTGTATTACTAGAAAGATCACACCAACTGTTACTATCATATATAGTGTACCGTGTACGTAACATGAGCTTGACTTCAAAGTCAAGTTCAGTTGTCCGGCATAGAAGAATTCCACATATTTTCAGTCAAGCTCAAACTGTCCATCATACGAGAATTCCATGTACGTTTGTCGCACTTTCGAGCTGCTACTTTCACCCCTATCCTATAATAGTATATTGCCGTGCTAACGCATAGCGGTAGAGTCTAGAAAAAAAATAAATCACAAAACTAAAATAAAACATAAAAAAAAAATAGCCAAACTAATAAGATTGATTAATTAAAGAAACATTTTGGCACAAGTTGTATAATGATGAATTAGTAAACAAACTAAAAAGAAAAATGGGATAGAAAATCGTCATATGAATCTTATAACACTTTCGATGGCATCAAACCATCAGCAATAGTTCAAGGCACTCCCTCATTTTTTGCTCCCTATTTCACAACACTGAACTACGTCAATCTTTTTGAGAAACCATACATCAAGCATGTCCTCCGAGGACATCTTGCTAACTCCTGGAGCTCTTTCAACTTCACCTCAAACCTCTCCTGTTTGAGAGTACAGAATTTGCCAAATCTGTACCATTTAAACAACTGGGTCTATCATTTGTTCTTTGATTCAGATATCATCATGTGATATTCAAGAGAAAAAGAAATAAATTGAGAAGAATGGTTACATTTTGGCACTTGCAACAATGTTCGCTTAGCTGCACCATCATTTGAAACTTACAATTCTTTTATGCTAATGTCGTCGATACAGTCTAGCTAGATAGGTTGATGAAAAATGTACCAATCAGATCAGTAGCATGCCAAATAGTGAAGATATAATAACAATTAGAAATAATTAAACCAACAAGTTGATTGACAATGGTTAACTCAATATTATAGCACATGAATGGTTAGAAATAATTAAACCACCCGGTAGAATGCTATTGCTAAGTGCAAAAATCATTTCGGTATACCAGATTTTATCACTCCCCTTCTTATCACGAGTTGATATGTCCTTGATGCTGATCAAATAGCCTTGCTCAGTAAATTCAGCTAGACCTCTGGATAATCTCTTTCAGGTTAGGCAAGAAGAAAAACCACATTCATTGGTATATATTCTATCATCTGATCATTAACTTGTAAACATATAAGGTGGTACAGATGGTTACCTGATTGACAATTCGGTGTAAACGGATGGTTGTTCACAATGGACACAAACAATATCGGCACCTGCCTTGATAAAAGTAAGGACACACCGCTCAGGTTCCTTCTAGAAGTAGCAAGCGGGTCAGTTTATAACACAGTTAAATGCTTATTTTTCTAAAACCACTAAACTGAGTATATGATTCTTAATAAAACAAGGCCAAACAGTAGCCTTGACAAACTTATCATCAAAACTACGAATCTATTGTATAGTATAATACCCATGCTAACGCTACGATTTTTCTTTTGGGAAGCTTTGAAGATGGCAGCCCAAATTGGCATTTCATAGGTCGGATAGGAGACAGATGCTTCGATCCCATTATTTATTTAGTATATCTACTAATTTATTTCTGATACATTTCACTTCTTCTATACAAGATACCTTAAACTAAATATAGACAGAAAAAAGGCAGCACGATCACACAATGTGGCAGGAACTATATTATTTAAACCTTCAAATTTTAGAACTCCCAACTCTACATTGAAGCTTTCCGCCCTGGGTATGCTCTGACAGGATTATCCAAACATGAAGTAAAAGGATATTAATAAAAAAATCATGAAAGCTGGCTATTGCCACCAGATCGGCCTCAAATGGCCATAGCAGGATGTTCAACGAAGCATCTCAGTCAAAGCCATCTGCCGCCGGATCAAAAAGAATTAGAGATTGGGATTTAAAATAGACGAAGATGAGGTTGGGTATTGCTCGTTAGCTGACCTTGCAGAAAGGGAGAGATTCCGTTGTCACAAAAAATAGAGACGGGAATGCGAAACGCATGTCTCCGCCTGCAGGTGGCGCCTACTGATCCTGTCTTCCAGGAAGAGAGCGTGCAACGCCCAGGAGATGCGCTGGATGCCTCGACGGCCGGCGGAGCGACACGGTGTTTCAGGAGATGCGGTGGATTCTCGTGGCGGTTCTTGGTTCCGCGCGGGTTTGCTGAGATCCCAATATTTCACGCGGACATCCCCTTGGAGAAGCGAGACAGCGTGGGGAGGAGGTGAGGAGAGGAGGTGAGGAGCAGGCAGGGCGGCCGCGGTTGCGGCGCCGACGGGCCGTGGCGGCGCCCCCATGGAGGAGATGCGGGAGCACAGGGAGGAGGTGAGGAGCAGGCAGGGCGACCGCGGTTGCGGCGGCGGCGGCGGCGCTGCGGCAGTTGGGAAACCCTCGTGAGATGGTGTCGTGAGATGGAGAGGGTCGAGGCCTGGACCTTTTTTTTTCGGGAAAAAGAAAGAAAGAAATGAAGACCTTTAGCTGGATCGAACCGTGGCCACCAGAACCACCAGAAGTCGGCGCAATCGCGTGAGGGCGGGGAGGTGAGAATGTACGACCACGCATCAAACTTCCAATCTCAGCCGTCGCGGGTTCGAGATCTAGTGGTTGGTGATCGTCGGTCAAAAAATAGTAGCGAGTGTGCCATTATAGTAGAGATAATCACGACTTGAATACTTGGATAATTGGGCTAGTATGGTATTCTAACGTGCACCATGTTCCAACTTTCCTGCCTAACATCTTACCATGTAATCTGAATTCTCTCTCTAATACTCATACAATTTCTGGCCGAATCGGAGAGATGCCTCCCGACCCTCCCACCCCTACGGACCCGACCCGTTGGCGGCGCCGCGGCACGCCCACAGCGCCCGCCGTCGGCGACCCAGCCCCGGCCACCTCCCTCCCCATCCCGGCCGGATCGAGTTCCCCCGGTGATCTACTCGTCCATGTCTCCGGCGGGGCACTCCGGCGCTCCCTCGGTGCCTGTTTGCCTCGGGCGCGGCACTCGCCACGGACGGCGGCCACCGGAGCTGCTCCGTGCGAGGGCGGCGCGGTCGCTCGGCCGGGCTGCGCGGCGCTAGTGCCGCCGGTGTCGCCCTCGCCGCCGCTGCGTCGGGCTTGCGCGCCCGCCGTGGAGGCCGCGCCGGCCGAGCCGGCGGGGAGTCACGCCGGTAGCGTATGACGGGCGCACCTCCACGATGCGCGGTCGAGACGCGCGCCCGGTGGCGGCGACCCCATCGACCGGCGGCGTGATGTACGCCCATCCCTCGGCAGTGCGCCGCAGCTCGCCAGTGAACTCCGCGTGGCGCAGCGTCGGGCCCAGGCCGCCGTCGGAGGGCGGGCGGCGGGAATCCGTCCCGGTGCGGGGCTCTCCGACCCTGCGCTCCTCGTCCTCACCGCCCCGTCATTTGCCCGATGGCGGTCGCTTCCGATCCCCGTCGTGCCGAGTTCCGCATCCTCACCGCCTCCTTCCGTCTTTGAGGATGGCCGGGGCGTCGAAGAAAGGCGAGCTTGTGGGCGAAGGCTCTGCTCCTCCCGGACCACGGCCTCCATCGGTATGTGCCTCTCGGCCCGGGGCTCGTCCTTTCTTCCCCTCCTCGTTGGCGGGACCAGGAGGAGCGTTGGGTCGATGGACTCATGTCCGACTACTCGACGATGAGTTCGAGCCAACCACCGCCGCCCGACTTCCGCGCCTTCCACCGCCGGTTGGCCACGGGCGCCGACCACCAGCGGGGCCGCCGCTTCCCCGTCCCGTCGTCTCGCGCTGCGGGGCGGAGTGCCTCCACCAGTGCTCCCTCCGGCCATGGCGAGGCACACCCAGCGTCGGTGGCGGATCCGTCGAAGCCACCGGTGTGGCGCGGTTCGACAGCGGCGCTCGAAGATCTCATTTTGCCGCCCCAGCCTGCCCGGTCGAAGGCCTCGGGAAGTGGAGGCTCCGGGCGTGGCGTCGGCACCGCCAAGCCTTGGCGGCCACGCCCGGCCGCGCCCGGCAAGAAGATGACCTCCTCGCTCGCCGCCGCCCGACCCGCGGTGTGACGGCGCAATGTGGCCGTGCACGTACTTTCGGAGCTCCGATCGATCGCATCCCGATCCACCAGCGCCGCAGTCGCGTCGCGATCGCAAGGCGAGCGCGCCCGTCCACCTACGGGCGGGACCTGCGCGCGCCTCCCTCCCGAGATCGTCAAGGGTGGCAGAGGTTCTCCCCTCGGCGGACGGCCCTTGAGCGCCGACCCGCCATCGCCCGCACCGCCCGGCGGCCGTCCCACCGCTTGTCGGCCGTTAGCTCAAGCGCCTCTCCGACGAACATGTGCATGCGCTCTGCACCTTCGATATTTGCTACTACGCCACCGTGAGGGGCATCGGGCGCGTCGCTGCCGTGAAGGTGCCGGAGGTCGGGGCCAGCGCGTACGCCGCGACCTCGCTTGGTACCGCGTCGTCCACGTCGTTCTCGCAGGGCCGCACCTCCCGAGCCCTCAGCCGGCTGGACCGGCGGCAAGCGGCCTCATCAGCGTCACCGACACCGAGCAGCGGGAGGCACGGCGCCACCACTGCGCCGGCGCTTGATGTGGAGTGGGCTAACCCGGTGGCTTCCTCGGCCTCCCCGCTCACGCCCGGTCTTGGGACGAGGCTGCGGTGCCTCCTCCCCGATTCGGGTGGACCGATGCTCTTTGAGCTGCGGCCACCCTCGTCGCGCGCCCAGCTACCTTCACGGAGGAGGTGAGGCGCGGCGGCCGCAATGGAGGCCGTTGCTGTGGGTGCACCTTCACCGGCTACCGCCCGGGGCCGGTGGCCCGGCTGAGTGGGCTGACTTGGTCGGACGCCGAGTTCATTGTTCCACTAGTCGCCGTCGTGTTGGCCGCCAGCACGGCGGCCTCGCCACCCGGGTTCGGGAGCAAGCGAGCTGCGGCTGCGACTGAGGTCGGGGTTGAACCTCTCGGGCGGGTGGTTTTGTACACAGTGGCGGCGAAAGGGGGCCGCTGCGGACTCTTCGGCCGGTGCATGTGCCGTCGGTTCGGGAGTTCGTAGGTTTGCTTTTCAAGCCGCCAGACTCTCCATTCTCTCCACACCGGTCTTGAAAAACGCGCCCGCGCCAAGAAGCGCCTCGAGCTAATGCCGAAAGCGCGGTGCGGCTCGCCGCAAAAAGAGTGGCTCCGGGCTTCATAAGCGGAGGACCGGGCGGGGAGAGTTATCTTGAAAAGATGGGGATTGAGGTCGAGGGCGAGCATGAGGATGCGGTTTCCTTTGATGAGCTGCATGCCGCCTTAAGCGGCCCTCAAGCTGAGGTGAACATGGAGGCCATGGAGGCCTTCATTTCTTGAGGGAAAAGCGGCGCATCGGCGCGGCCCGGTACGGCTTTGAGAGTGCTTGCTGTGCGGTCGCGACATCCCCGGTTATCATGTAATCAACTTAGGTGGATCCGGTAGTTAGGTTGCTTGCTTGTGTTGTCCTCTTTTCTTTCTTTTTTTTCGCGGACGATGTCCGCTTTCGGCATCGAGGCATAGTTTGTATTTGGATTTGGTTTTCCTCCTCTTAATGAAACACGGGTGAATGGCCCGATCGCTAAAAAAAAAACCATGTAATCTGAATACAAAGGTATCTACTAGAGATATTACTATTATATCTAGATGCGTACCAAAATGAATGTAACAAAAAATTCAAAACGAGTATAGCTTGGAATAGAGGGAGTAGTTCCATTGTCAACATACTTAATTTCCTAGTAAGAAATAGTTTTACAAGACATTCATGCATGGACTCTTGTCAATTTCATTGGCTAAAGATCGCTATTAAATTTTTAAAAGCACCTTACTCCATCTGTTCCAAATTATAAGATGCATAATAATCTATATGTTCCAAAAAAAAATCAAAACGACTTATAATGTGGAACGCAAGGAGTACTAAACGTTTTGGGACAAGACAATTAACATCAGCGACCATACAAACGAGACCACAGACAAACGACCCAAATAAAAAACCAGACGCCATACAAACGACCCAAAAATCCACAATGATTTCTGGAGTCTAATGCGCACACACGAAGAATATAAGTACAAACACACGCAAACACCCACACACACACAATTTCCTCCGGCACTGGGAGTACATCAGATTTTTCATATGAAAATATACTCCTAGCTTGCTGATCAATGATACAGAAACAAGGCATACAGAAGGCAAGGGAAGACGGGGACAATCCATCTGAAATCAAGCGGTACGTTAAACATGTCAAACACAATCCATATCAAATCAAGTGTTTATGCCTTCAAATATTCAGCATGTCCAAACATTCAACTGACGAATATTAGATCAATACATATACAAAGTAGAAGCAACTAACTTGTTGATATAATTGCAGAGTATATGATTTGGATCTTTCTCAATGGCAGCAAATGAAAACACTGTATCCATGTCGATACCCATCAGACTTCTGCTGCTTGTGTTGCTTCATGGGATCCTACCATCATCAACTTTGTTCAATCAGGCATCGGCAGCACCGTTCAACAGCGAGACGGATCGGGAAGCCTTGCTGGAAATGAAGGCCATCCTAGGCCAGCAATCAAGTAGGCTATCCTCCTGGAACACAAGTGCTAGCCTGTGCCTCTGGCTAGGGGTAACATGCAGCCACAGGCACAGGGGCAGGGTCTCAGCACTTGATCTCAGCTCTGCTGGCCTTGCAGGCACCATACCTGCATCCGTTGGCAACTTGTCATTCCTGACAAGCCTTGACCTTAGCCAAAGCATGCTGCAAGGTGAAATCCCTGCAACTGTTGGCTGCCTACACCGGCTGCGATATCTTGACATCTCAGACAACTCACTCCAAGGTGAGATCTCAGCTGGCCTGAGGAACTGCAGCAACCTTGTGAGCATCAGGCTTGGCAAGAACCAGCTAACGGGAGGAATCCCAGATTGGCTTGGAGGCTTGGCAAAGCTCCAAGGTGTGCTGCTTGGGCCGAACAATCTCACAGGGCAATCCCCAGTCACTCTCCAATCTTTCTTCTTCCCTAAGGAAATCAACCTTGGGACCAATCACCTCGAGGGCACCATACCTGAGGGCTTTGGTAGAATCCATGGACTCGAGTCATTCATAGTGGCAGGAAACAATATCTCAGGCACCATCCCTCTAGATCTCCTTAATGTGTCATCACTGATAATGCTTGCAGTGTCTGACAACACGATGCATGGTACACTACCATCTGACATGGGGGCTGGCCTACCCATGCTCAGATATCTCTTCCTGAGCATGAACCACTTCGCTGGAGGAGTTCCATCTTCACTTGGCAATGCAACCATGCTCTATGTGCTAGATCTCGGCGTTAACAACCTCACTGGTACCATACCACTAGGGATAGGAAAGCTTTGTCCAGATACCTTAACTTTCGACGGCAATATGCTTGAGGCAAGCAACGCCCAGGACTGGGAGTTCATCACATCCTTTAGAAATTGCACCCGACTGCCTGCAGTACAACATGCTTGGTGGTGAGCTGCCAAGTTCCGTCTCCAATCTTTCATCCCAGCTTCAGTTGTTGTACCTCTCAGCGAATGAGATTTCTGGTAAGGTACCACTCGATATTGGCAATTTGGCTGGCCTACAAGCACTGAAGCTAGATTACAACCAATTCTCAGGGGTTTTGCCTGATAGCATTGGAAGTCTATCAACCCTAAAACTCTTGCAGTTTTCAAACAATAACCTGTCAGGAAACCTGCCTTCTTCAATCGGCAACCTAACACAACTACAAATACTGCTAGCATATACGAACACCTTTGAGGGGCCACTTCCAGCCAGCCTTGGCAACTTGCAACAGCTAAATGGTGCTGGCTTGTCCAATAATAAGTTTACTGACCCTTTGCCTAGAGAGATTTCAATTTATCATCCTTGACAGATGATCTTTATTTGTCCTATAATTACTTCGTTGGTTCTCTCCCAGCAGAAGTTGGAAGTCTTACAAACCTTGTACATCTGTATATCTCTGAGAACAATTTATCTGGCCCTTTGCCTGATTCACTTGGCAACTGCTTAAGCATGATGAAGCTTCGATTGGACGGTAACTCCTTCAGTGGTGCCATCCCTATATCTTTTAGTTCAATGCGTGGCTTGATACTGCTAAATTTAACAGATAACCTGCTCTCAGGAAAGATTCCTCAAGAGTTGTCCCGCATAAGTGGTTTAGAAGAATTGTATCTTGCTCACAACAACCTTTCAGGACCAATCCCTCAGACCTTTGGAAATATGACCTCATTGAACCATCTAGATGTCTCTTTCAACCAACTGAGTGGCCAAATCCCAGTAAATGGTGTGTTTACTAATGTGACAGGCTTCTCTTTTGCTGATAATGATGAACTCTGCGGAGGTGTCCAGGAGTTGCATTTGCCAGCTTGCCCAAAGCAAAACTCTGTGGCACAGCCAAAGAAAGCATCATATCATTCTTAAAGTTGTGATTCCAGTTGCAGGTGCACTACTGTTATTCGTGACCTTAGCAATTGTTGTTAAAACCTTGCAAAAGAAATCAAAAGCTCAATCAGAAGCTGCACCAGTGACAGTAGAAGGTGCTCTCCAATTGATGGATGGCGTGTATCCAAGAGTTTCCTATGCAGATTTAGTACGTGGAACTGATGGATTTTCTCCAAGCAATCAGATTGGTACAGGGAGGTATGGATCAGTGTACAAGGGGAGCTTGGTGATTAATGACGCAACAACTATTGTTGCTGTGAAGGTTTTTGATCTCCAACAGTCAGGCTCTTTGAGAAGTTTCACGTCAGAGTGTGAGGCACTTCGTAAGGTTCGCATCGTAACTTGGTTAGTGTCATCACTTGTTGCTCTGGTTATGACTCCAAGCAAAACAACTTCAAAGCCATTGTGCTAGAGTACATGACTAATGGGAGAGCCTTGACAAGTGGTTACATCCAGATCAAGGTGGACAATCTTTAGATCCAGTCAGTCTGACATTAATGCAGAGATTGAACATTACTATTGACACTTGTGATGCGATGGACTACCTGCATAATAGTTGCCAGCCACCGATAGTTCACTGCGACTTAAAGCCAAGCAACATCCTTCTCAATGAAGACTTTGATGCTCTTGTCGGAGATTTTGGAATTGCGAAGATTCTTATAGACTCAACAGGCGACCCCCGCTCATGAACTCTAGAAACTCCACTGGCACTGGGATAAGAGGAACAATTGGATATGTTGCTCCAGGTAACTTTAGTCCAGACTTGTATTCTCTTCCTGCTTGTGCTTGAGCACCTGGCTAATTTGTAGATTGACAAAAAAAATGGCATTTTTTACATAATATTCCTCTATGATGCAGAATATGGGGAAGGTCACCAAGTTTCCCCATTTGGAGATGTTTACAGTTTTGGAATCCTACTCCTGGAGTTGTTTACTGGTAAGGCTCCTACCAATGACATGTTTGCAGATGGTCTGAGCTTGCAGGGCTACGTCCAGGCCGCATTCCCAGATCATCTGATGGACATTGTAGATCCTGCTATTGTAGCAGTAGAAGTAGAAGAAAACCATGCATTTGATGTGCACATTGGAACCAGCAACGGTCTGCAGGGACAAATCAACAGCATCCTGGTATCTGTTACTGGGCTGGCACTGTTGTGTACTAAGCAGGCACCGGCAGAAAGGATATCCATGAGAAACGCAGCCACTGAGCTGCGGAAGATAAGGGCCAACATCGTCCACCAGTAAATTCCGAATAGCCTAGTCAAAATATATAGCTTTCAAACTGGATAGCTTGTATCAGGGACACTGTTGTGTATTACATCTTGGGAGAGAGAATGATAACTGTTCCTACATGTGCTTACTGTTTAGAGTTTAGACTATTCAATGAAAGTGATTGCAGCAGTCTAAAAGCATGTAAAAAAGAATGAGCTTTAGGTACAGAAAACAATCAAATTTTAGTTGCTAACCCTAAGCATTCAAAGTTTCAAACAGGCTACTATGCCATTTGAAATTTATTTTTAAGTGTCGTCTAAATTGTGTGAAGAACACAAGCGCATTCCTTAGAACAGTCAGACTTATTGCTTTTTTTCAAGTACTTGATTACATGCCATGAACCAAGTATCTGAACCACTATACTGCTGCTAGATTGATTCAGTGACCGTTAGACCTGTAAGAACAGAATTGAACCAATGTATTACCAAACTGATCCAGTGAACTTTAAAAAAATGTTCGCAGAAAACTGTTGAGGGCAATAGGCAGTGGGAATACAATACTGGGTTTTCTGAAATATTCAACCTATATATGTTTAGTAAATCCTATCATAGGAGCCTATCAGGACTGACTATTTTATATTATTAGATGAAATATCATGTAACCACATCATCAAGTGATATTTTAGGCTATAGCACTGGACAATGTGACAGGCAGTAATTCTACAAAAAAAAAAAAAAAACTAAGTACAACTCACCAGTGCATGCCTTTTACATGACTGAATCGAGTGATCATCAACACTATCAGTAAGAACAACAATTTACATATAGAAGACAGAAGAGGCAATACTCGGGATTAGCACGTCAGCTTACCCTTCAGAAGAGGAAATGCAGCATCAACCAACTCCATCTTAACACCCTTGAGAGCATATCCAATTTGTCCTATCAGATCAACGGACAGATTCACAGACCTATGAACGCACCAAACCACCAGCAGCTTCAAGTTGCTTGTGGACAACAGGGTATAGTTCTTGGGTTACCAGCAGCTTCAAGTTGCTTCTGGATCTCCAATCCCACGATTTCATTCTCTGCCTGAAAATTTCTGAAGCATAGTGTCAGTTTATGACTTCAATTGATAGGTCCAATTCACAGGAAACAACCATAGTGTCAGTTTAACTTCTGAATCAAGGACATTTGCTGAAATTGTGCAAACTATGAAAGTCAAAGTTGAACCGGCTGACAGAACTATACCTGCATCAGTGTTCCAATGACTAAATATGTAGATGTTCAGAGCAAGCATTTGCTGAAACGTACAACAGGTAACAGTTTAGAACTTCTGACATACAAATTCCCTAATACTTGGCCAAATTCCGTGTCAATTGACAGTGTCCCAAACATCTATCATACCGATTGCTTAACATTAGCTGAAAGAGTTAGCTGTGAACTACGACTTGTGAATCATATGTCAGAATCGATCAACACCAGCATCAAATTTAGAGGTGAGGACCAAAGGGGGTCACATCGAGCTGAGAGCAGTCATCTACGCAGAGGTGAGAATAGAGGTGGGCGAGGACCAAAGGGATGGAGCAAATGCTTACCCATCTTTGCAGGACGAGGAAGCCACACTCGCCACCAGCCGCCCTGATCCCACAGTAGCCGGCGCTTGGATCTTGGATCGAAACTGGCCCTGACTTGAGGGGTCATTATTAGCTGAAAAGGTTGAATAGCTCGGTTTGGGAACAAATCCTTCTTTCTTGAGGGGCCTAGGTACAAATAGCCATCGCATCTCCGTTCCCCATCCCTACCCAAGCAGAGCACGCTTCTCCGGCCACCAGTGCGGCGGTCACCGCGCCGCTCAACCTGCTGCCTGCCAACACCGCCGTCACCGGTACGTTGCTACCTCCACTTCTCCACCTTCCTTGCGCTATCGATGCTGCTTGCCCTCTCTCCCGCTATCGATGCTGCTCTTGCGGTGCTCTGGAGCCGGCTCGTCGATCGGCAGTGCACGCGAGGTGTTCGACGCATTGCCTCTGCGTGAACTGCGCCGCGCCTCTTCCTGTTTCCTGGACCCCGACGCAGCTCTTCGTGAGCTTCTTGTAGCACTGACGCATGGCTTTCCGCTCCTTCTTTTCTTTTCGGCAGGATTCGCCCGGATGGCGGAGGCGACGCAGCTGCCGACGTCGTGGGCGGACATCCCGTGGGACCTGGCCGGCCGCGTGCTCCGCCTCCTCCCGGCCTGCGTGGACCGCGCCCGCTTCGCCGCCGTGTGCCCGCAGTGGCGCGGCGCGGCGCGACAGCTCCAGCTCCAACTGCCCCCACCGCTGCCGCTCCTGGCAGTGCCGGACGGCACCTTCTACAGCGTCCCTTACGGCAAGCCCTTCCGCTTCCCTGGCTTTGGCTGCGCCGACTACAAGGCAGCGACCGCCTGTGGCAGCTGGCTCGTCTTCCCGCGCGACGACGGCTGCTTCTTGGTCGACCCCTTCGCCGGGGCCACGGTGGAGCTGCCTCCTCTGTCTCGGATCCGGCTCCGTCCAGCGAATGCGGTCAGACGCAAAGGCCACCCTTACACTACATGGATGAGTTTGAAGGATGACGCAGGGCATGGTACTCTCACGCTCAACAAGCTGGTCCTGTGCTCGCCGAACCTTGTCGCTGCGACGTTCGGCGATGGACCCATCTGCCAGATCCTGATGTGCCAGCCAGGGGCGTCCTCGTGGTCAGTGCGCGCGTATGATGCGTGTAGGCCGTATGAAGACATGGCGTTCTACCAGGGGAAGCTCTACTGCCTTGCTGCTCATGATGAGAACCTGCTTGTTGTCAACATCAGCCAAGACCCAAGCACCGGTGACCCACAGGTGGCTCGAATTGGACAGGCCATCAATGGTGATCGTGATCCACTGTTCGAAGCTTGGTTCCCAGACAACACCATGCACGTCAAGAAGCTCTACCTGGTCGAATCATGTACTGGTGCACTGCTCCTGATACGCAGGAAGATTTTTGCAGAGTGGTTGGCGGCACGTGCGTGCCCGTGCCTGGAGGGACAATTGAGTTTCAGGTGTTGGAGGCTGACTGGAAGCGCTCACGGTGGGTGAAGGTGGAGACACTGGGGGATGACCTGATGCTTTTCCTCGGACGGTCATGTTCCAAGGTTGTCCGCGCTTCTCAGTACGGGATGCCGGGTGATCAGATCTTCTTCTTGGATGATGTGTTTGAGAACGACGAGGACAACAGGTACGTCAATGAAGGGAACACTTCTGCCAGTGTCTACGACATGAGAACGGGCGAGATCTCCTCACATCTGCCCATGGTCTGGAAGCGCAAGATGGTCCTGGCGACATGGCTCTTCCCCAAGTGATGGTTTGTTGTTACTATGCAATCAGCATGATGAACACCAAGTAGCTGTCTAGGACTTGTCTTTTGATGAGGAAACGGATGTTCCTGTGAACCTTAAACGTTTGATATTCAGTAATCAGTATCATCAAGGGTACGGGTACCACTGATCTGTTAAACCTGTCCCTTGCTTGTTGCCGGCCGACCTGGTACTAGTCCTCCTCTTCCTCTGCGGTGCTTGTTGCTTGTGCATCTGTAGCCATTGCCACGGGCATTCCTGTTGCAATGCCACACATGCCTTTTCTCCTCCTCCATCGCAGGATAGCTTTCTGACCTCGGTATGAACAGCCTGAGCAGATCTTTGAATCATTAGATGACACGATAGATACATGAGATACAGGCTAACAATATAAAGTTCCTCCTCACCTGCTATGTGCCAAAATGACATTGTATTCGTGCAGCAGCTCGCATCGTTTTGTTTCTGTTGTAGTTCCAGAATGCAACCTGAATCCTAATAGCAGCAACTCTCGAAGCTGCTTCAATCTCAGGATTGGCCAACAGATCGAATTGCTTTTGTTTGAAGCTTAAGTTCAGTCCGTTCCCTGAGAGCGGCTTGGATATTTTTGGCAGCATCAGCAGGATTAGGGTAGCTAGGCTGTTAACGATTCTCGTAAGCACAATATTTTTTTCACTAAGGTTTTCAAATTCATTAGAATGATACTTTATTGACTGCGTCCTTGATGCTGATCACTTATCCTCAAAATGAGCAGTGAACCATTTCTCAGCAAGGTATGCAGCTAATCCATCAAAACCTAGTCTTGCAGCTACATCAGCAGCAGTGCGTCCACCAGGGTCATCATGAGTCGGACCTGTAACCAAGCTTGGATTTGATTTGATTCAGAAGACAAAAGAGCAACAGCCATTTTTACACAATAGTCCCTTACGATGTAACTAACTACATGTCAATTCATTATCTTCAGGACCTAAACCTTCTGCAAGACAATCAGCTAGTTGTTCATATTTCAGTGAAATTTTAGGCGAGTTTCAATAATTTCGGATGTTCAAAAAAAAAATATTCTAAAACCGAAAATGAAACCTTTGTTCCTGAGTAGGTTTTGATGCCCTCACGGTTCAAATCAGCCTACACGTGAAAAGTAGCAACATGGCAGGCACTCAGGCAATCAATCACACACCGCTGGAAATTGCATACTGCAATACGAGTCAACACGTCAAGAGCTCAACTAATTGTCCAAAGAAACCGAAGTCGAATCCGTAAAAAGAAGTATACATTCTTTCTGGCAGTACAAATTTCCCAGTGCTACTTAAATCACTGAACTGTGGCTGACTGCAAATCGATCTATCATGAACTGCCCTTGTGGAATTGAAGCATGGTGTCAAACATGGCAACACACACACTAGGCTGATAGGCCAGCATCAAGATGTCCACACTTCATACAACGACCGTGATTGATGAATGGGAATATCAAGAACTCAGGTTTTACAGCCTCGCGATGACAGCTTCGACCTCAGCAGGGGTGTAGAGGTGGTACTTAGGGGCAACCTTGGCGATATCAACATTGTTTGGGGTCACCTGTTTAGAACAAGATAATAAGTTCACGTTAAGATGAATGGTTCGACACAGTTGAGGGATGGAATATGTAGTAGCTTGACATGCCATACCTTCTCTTCCATAACCTGCTTCAGGATAGAAAGGCCTATGGTCTCCGCCTCCTGTAGAGTCAGTTCCTGCACCAAGATATCAGCAAGGCATTTCTATCAATTTTCTGTGACCTGTCAGCTGAGCAACAACCAACACCATTTTTTATGGATCTGCTCTATGGCATTGCAGTACGCCTGCACTTTCACTTTTTTTTTGACAGCCATAAAGGACTAGTATCATCCCATTCGTACATCCTTGTGGAGCAAATTCTTGTGATGCCATTCTGTGTGAGTAGCATATTCAAAGATTCTAAGCATTGCAATTAATCTAATGCTCTAGGACACTTTTTCACCTCGGTTGAGTTAGATAATTCCTTATAACTAGGGTTCACATGCAGCATCTCTCTTTGGAATTGTAATACGGTTCATTAGCTTAGCATTTATCTTGAACCATACCTTGTTGTACTGCTCCTGCAAGGAGCTATCAGCTCCTTCAGAGCCTGATCCAATTGCCTTTGCATTGCATTGCCAGAAGGTTCCAGATGGGTCAGTGTAGTACCTGCAGCACATAGATGGCGAACCATGAGAAGTGAAGTCCAGTGGACTTTGGTAAATTGATCATTTTTTTGAAATAAATTAGTAAATTGACCATGACAAAAAGAATTGCCTCACAACATAGAGAGATAAGGATGACATGATTGCAGAATGCGTAAAACATACAAAGGGGTCTATTATAGCTGCCTGGTCTCCACTCAATATTCGAACCACCAAAATATATGCCTCAGCCAACATGTATACCTAATAAACTTATGTATGGGACTTAAACTAAACAAAGAATTTTTCCACAAGACTTATTGGGCAGCAGGAAAAAAATACTTTTCTACTTAAAAACTATACACATACGGATCTAACCTTTTTTATATATCACTTTATGCTTGTTATGAGTAAGAGTAAAGACCTTGTCCATATACAGAGTGGAAAGCTAGCTCATCTAGCAAAGCAAATCACTTAGTTCAATACATGATGTAGATAACTATTGGAACAATATTGGTCACCAGTTCCAAGGCTTTCCGTTTCTTCCTTATTTTTTACATAAATTCTACCTTTTAGTTTCCCTGGTGAAATTTGGAACAATCTTGATCACAAGTTCCAGGAGTTTATATTTTTCCTTAAATTTACAGGAATTCTATTTTAGTTTGCCTTCAAGGACACATAATGACCACCTAGCAGACAACCATAGTTCGTGTATAAGTCAAATAAATGGCAAGTCTAATCTCTGCAACAAAAGGATATCCACTACAAATTAGCACACCATGGGAATCTAAAAGGATCCAACAAAAATAAATTACAATGCATGAAAATGATTTTTCTGAAGAAAACAGAAGATGCAAACCACCTCACCATGACAGCCTAAACGCTAAAACCCAATTTCAATGCATTATAGTACACTGATTTGCATATGAAAAAGAAGAAAAGCTCCCTTGTTTAAGAAAAACATGGATTCTAAAGACAGCAGTTAAGAAAATCAAGGTTCAGCGACCTAAATGGATCAACACTTACAAGCTAGGTCCATTCTCATCATGCCCAGCGATTAGGAGAGAAACTCCAAAAGGCCGTGACTGCACAAACAAATAAACATATCAGAACACCCACTGACTTTTAGCACATCACTCTACAAGCTATTTGTATGGAAATATAAACGTAGACTGGTGATGCAGGAAACTGTGGGTGTATAAATGCTTTCGACATTTCGCAACTGAACCTTAACAAAAAGCAATTTAAGGTCCATCTTGACCATTAGGCCTTCGGTATGAGTACAGATGAAAGAGCTAATTCAGGTAGGATAGGTATAGATTAATAAATTTCTCATCACTTCATAAACGCTAGTAATGTCTGTTATCTCTTCTCATAGTCATTATGGGGGTAATAGGGCTAACCAGAACACTTAAATGTTCTATGTCCTACTAGATTCAATTTCCTATATTCAGAAAATTTGAAAATATAAGCAGGCAACATCAAACTAAATTTGAAATACAACAAACCAAGATATTGGTGCAAAACCATCTTAATTTTGAAGTTGAAGGAATGAGAGACAGTCTGCAGCAAAACAATCTTGTTCATGCATTCTGGAGGTGGTACAATAACATAAATGAGGCTAACCATTGACTCTTCATCACCTTCGCCAAACCGCAGAGCCAAGTCACAGATAGCTTGTGTAGACGATTCTACGGTCATTGGCTCCCCATATGAGAACCTATGATTCTGATTGTAAACATGTCAGGTCAGATTAACAGATAAAGCTCCCAAACAAGTAAAAATGTATATGACCCAGGCAAGTACCTGAGTCTCAACACGAGCATGCTCCAAGCATCAGCAATAAGTCCACTCATGGCACAGCCTATGTGCTCATCAATTTCCATGATTTTCTCCACACTGCTTGGTTCCTATGACATCAAAGAGCAAAGGAAAGCTACATTCATTAACAAATTTAAACATAAAACAACCTACAGCATGAAAACCAGAGGTTAAGTGGAGCTGCCATATCCTCTAATAAAACAATTCCTGGTATCATAGCACAAAATTGCATAAAGTTGAGCTCCAAACTCTAAAAATTGCATCAGCTGTACATTAAAATATTGCCAAAAAAATTGCAGTAGAATGAGGGGCAGCGCAACTTTGTGAAAGAGGATCTATCTAATAAAGACAATAAACCTTGTATAAGAAATCACAATAACTCAGTCATAAACATTTGGTTAACATCCCAATGTTTGCCACCATACAATCAAGCACTAGTACCGGCTAAGAGGAAGGAAAAAGTAACTCAGTAAGTACCAGCAGTGGAGAGGTCACACGTTTCTCAACAGCAAGTACAACGCCATCCTTTGTCTTAAACCCGATCGCAGTGGATCCCAACTGCAAGAGCAGAGGTAACAGCAACATAAGAATCACTTTGTCACACAAAACCCACATGATTCTCACAAGTAAAGGCACGGAAAATCGCACAGAATTCAGTACGGGTTTGTGTGTGCACTTGAGTGCAAGTGGTTGTTCTTGACCTACTTTCTGCTTACTAATGCAGTGTCAATCCGGTGCTATTGATGAAAAAAGAGCATGCCATCAAATGGAAAGCTGAAATTGACACAGCAATAAACTAAGTAGACACAGAACCACAAACCTTTCACAGTCCCAAGTCTCAACTACTAAGATCAGTGAGCCATACTCCAGATTTTACCATCATATAACAGCCTCAACTCACAAATTCCAGCAACTCCAGTTAATAATCCCAAAATCCCCCGACTGCGGCCTTTCAGATTTGCGCTCACGAAACAACACTCAACCCCACAAATCTAGCCCCGTCCTCACAAAAGTCCCCACCATCCCGCACAGGAACTCGGCATCTGGGCGTCCTCCACTGTTGAGATTCGATTGGACACAGAAACGTCGCCCTCCCTCGCGCTACGAAAGGGAGGCAGCAAAGAGAGAGAAGGGATCTCACCTTGATGGCCTCGATGGCGTACTCGACCTGGAACAGCCGCCCCTCCGGCGAGAAGGTGTTGACCCCGCGGTCGTACTCCGTCCTGCAAAGACCCCCAACCAAACCGAAAATGCAACCGCGTCAGCACTCAGCTCACCACGCACCGCCGCCGCCGCCGTCAGACTAAATCCAGAGGGATCCGAAACCGGCCAGTCACCTTGTGAGAAACATCCTGGCTGACGGTCGGCGAAGCTCCGGTGACGGCGGGTGCTGGATCGAGCCTGGTAACACGGTCCAGCCCATGGTCATCTTACTGTGCTCAGTCAAAACGCGGGCGGGCCGACGGGGACTGGTTAGTTGGCCCATTGGACGGCGGCCCATGTGAGGCCCAGTAAATCCTCCCGGCCTCTTCTGCCTTGCCGCCTTCCATTTCTCTTGGAATTGGAACAAACAACAAACAAGGCAGTTTGCAGAGGTGAGAGAAGGAGAAGGCCATGTCGGCGGCGCAGCAGCAGAAGCAGAAGGCGGCGGCCTCGGCCTCGACTTCGGCGGCGGGAGCGGAGCAGGAGGAGGAGGTGGAGCACGGGCCATTCCCCATCGAGCAGCTCCAGGTACGGACCGTCTCGGCCACCGCCCAAACCCTACACGGCTTCTTGGGTCCGGTTCTTGTTACCCTCGCGATGCCCCGGAACGGGCGGCGTTTCCGAGGTCGAGGCTTTCTTGAGGCTGCCCGCCGCGGAAGTATGGAATGGAGGTGGTCTTCGTCGCGGCTTCGGGGTTCTTTGGGTGTAGGGCTGCGAAATGGGTGCAGCCAAGGGCAAAGTGATTCTTGAATGTTCCGATCTGTGGGCGGTTGAATCAGCATTGGTTTTTCCCAAATGTTGCCGCGATCTATTGGCTGCGACAAACTAGGTTTCTTGATTGTGATGCGAAGATTGTGAGCGATTCTGGAATTTGCAGTTCATGCGTGGTTCAATTGACATTGCCGCCGCAGATTCTTTGGTTGCGAGAGGCTTGTTCTTGATAATTCGACACTTCACATGAATGATGGTGAAGCTTGAGAGTTTATTAGGGTTTGTTTGGTCCTTTCTACCACAGATTGCACAATTTTCATTAATAAACAGTGTCTACGTTTAGTACATTTCATTGCTGTACTGAGATGATGTGCTTTCAACTGGCATCATGACTAGGCTCTCGGATGGATTCATGGGACATGGGTAGTTGCTTCTGAAATAATTGAAAAATGAAGCATGAAGTCACCATTCTGTTTCTTTTGAGAATTGCTCTTCTGTTAGTTGATTTTCGAAAATGATTTTCCTCATTTCCTGTGTCTACATTATTTCAGATGAGTCTGAAATAATTGCAGTTCATAGTGGCCTGGACTACATTGACCTCAAATAATTTCCCTGTGCAAATACCTTCAGAAATGAGGAATTTGTTTCCCGAACTGTATTGGCCTGTTAACTAATAAATGGCACAATTGCAGTTCATTGCCTAAGGACATAGTGTTCTTCAATTGTAGCTCAATATGCATTAGCAAAGGCTCTTATGATTGCATTTGTTTGCAACTTGTTTGTATTCCCTTGTTTAAGTGCCATTTAGGTAGTTGACTAACTGTAACTAGTTTCTTGAAACATAAAACAGGTTCATTGCTCTGTTAACATTAAATTTGTTGATAATTTCTGGTCTAGGCTTCTGGAATAGCTGCACTGGATGTGAAAAAACTGAAAGATTCTGGTTTGCACACTGTTGAGGCAGTGGCTTACACTCCAAGGAAAGATCTTTTGCAGATCAAAGGAATAAGTGAAGCTAAAGTTGACAAGATAATTGAAGCAGGCAAGTAATATGGGACTGTATGCATTCAAACTGTATTGAGGCTATGTTGTAGGGAAGTTGTGTTGGGCACTGTTGAACTCATAACTGTCTACAAACCTTTTGCAGCATCCAAGATAGTTCCACTGGGATTTACAAGTGCCAGCCAACTACATGCGCAGCGGCTGGAGATGATTCAAGTTACAACTGGATCAAGAGAGCTTGATAAGATCTTGGAGGGTAATGAGCTTGTAGATCCATGATCTTAATTTCCCTGCAGAACTTATACTAGTTACTCACAGTGATTTAGCGTTCTGTTATGACATACCTGCAACAGGTGGGATAGAAACAGGATCTATTACAGAGATATATGGTGAGTTCCGCTCTGGAAAGACTCAATTGTGTCACACCCTTTGTGTTACATGTCAGGTGAGATTTTTGTCTATCAACCCCTTTTTGTCTTTTAACATTTTGTTTTGTTGGTTAAAATATGTAAACAATTTACATTGCAGCTTCCACTGGACCAAGGTGGTGGTGAAGGAAAGGCTCTGTACATTGATGCAGAGGGTACATTCAGACCACAAAGGCTCCTGCAGATAGCTGACAGGTGGTATCTTAGCTGCAGTTTTCTTTAATTATTATAACATAATTTGATCACTAAACATGCTCATACTGAAATCTAGGTTTGGGCTAAATGGTGCTGATGTGCTAGAGAATGTGGCTTATGCGAGAGCTTATAATACAGATCATCAATCCAGACTTCTGCTGGAGGCAGCTTCCATGATGATAGAGACAAGGCAAGTCCAACTTATAGTTTTAGGTCTACATGTGAACTATACATTACTTTGAGCACATAACCATGCTTTACATTCTTTCAGTTGTGAAGTAGGTAATTAAATTAAAATTGATTTGGCTATCTTCTGCTTATGAATCAATGGGATCATGCTTACTTAAATTACTGATCCTTTGTATCCACGCAATAGTTACGTAGTACTTCCATGTGATATTAAAAATAAAAATGCAACTCTCATAGTGAACTGAACTTCACTACTATTTACATCATTATCCCAAATTTATTCATGACATGTTGCTATTCATATGAGCCAACTAGCTAAAACATAAAATGGTTAATCAGCTGAGGTATGTTTTTCATATGAAACCTTGCATTTCATACAGCTAATTAATTGTATGCTATGGTTTGTCTTGTCTTTAGGGACATACAAATGCAGTGTTTGCTACTTACTCCAGCATGAATACATCATATGCTACTTCACGATAACACCACATTAGGAAATGCAAAAACCAGCTAAATTTTTTCACTGCAACTGCTACTCAGTCAAACTGTATTTCATAAGTTCTGCTTACTCTGCCAATGCCTGTGTTCGTTGATTCTCAGTGTTTATTTGTTATGAATACTAGTGATTATGGAGGTAGCTTGGTCAGAATTTTTTAATCTGAATATCTACGATGCAGGTTTGCTCTGATGGTTGTTGACAGTGCCACAGCTCTGTACAGAACTGATTTCTCAGGAAGAGGGGAGCTATCGGCTAGGCAAATGCATATGGCCAAGTTCCTGAGAAGCCTTCAGAAGTTAGCTGATGAGGTTGGTATAAGTTGTTACTGTTTATTTATCTTCAAGAGCACCAAGTCTTCTGTCTTTATGGTTTTGCTGATTTACACTGGAGTGTAGATATTTGTTTGCTTTTTCTTATTTGATTTGATTGATCATGACAGTTTGGAGTTGCTGTGGTTATCACCAATCAAGTAGTAGCACAAGTGGATGGCTCTGCTATGTTTGCTGGACCGCAGATCAAGCCCATTGGTGGTAACATCATGGCTCATGCTTCCACAACAAGGTACATTATGCCAGCTATCACGAACTAACTGGTTTTCTCCAAAACCCAGGTTCTGTTCTGTTCTTATCCATATCGTTTCTTAAAATGTCGATAGTGATACTGTCTCCAACTCTCCATCAGGCTTGCTCTTCGCAAGGGAAGAGGGGAGGAGCGGATTTGTAAAGTAATAAGCTCTCCTGCCTGGCTGAAGCTGAAGCGAGATTTCAGATAGCTTCTGAAGGTGTCGCAGATGTCAAGGATTGAGACTGTCTTATGTCTGCGTACAGTGCACAGTGGCTTGGTCTCCAGTGCTTGTCTATCTGCTTTGTCATTCCTTGTGTCGGTTGCTGAGTTTCCCTGCTTTGATGTACAGAACACTTGCTTTCACAGATGCGGTTGCACCTGTAACTGATATGAGCATCCTGTTGTAAAAGAAGTGATGCCTGTTGCCCTGTTGTGTGTTGCATGAGACCTGATAACTGTGACAAATATTGATATAGAATTGTAGTTATGATGTATCAAATATCAGTTAGTTCCCAGTTTTGTGTTTACTAGTCCATCAACCCGTGCTGGACGCACGGGTTAGAATATTGAGAAATACTAACTAATAGAACTTACTTATATATAAAAGAAATTCAAATTTCTATTGTTCTAAAATAATAGCTATATTTGGTACTCTATAGTCTATTTGGTGAAAATTTTATTTGTATTTTCACCTATATCTTTTGTTTTATTGCATAGCGGTTTGGTGTATCTCAATATACATTTAGTTGATAATTTTTCTTAAACTGTAATGACTTTAGCTGTTGTCTATGTTTTGACGACATGAACCCAAATTTGCTTTTCCCCTTAGTTATATGCTTATAAATTGCTACATACGATGACACTTATTTACAATGGTGATTGCAGTGTACTGATTTGATGGCATCAACGTTTCAGATTTTTGTAAAAAATTTATGATTTTGATGTAGTTGTTCTAATATTTTATACTTAAAAATTCCAATGCTTATTGTATCATATATTCAAAATCTTCATTTTTATTCTATTAAAAGAATATTCCTAGTCTAGACTACCCTCTTTGTTCTTAAAAATAGCATAAATAGTCATTTTGACATGCACCATAGCATTCGAGATATGTTAAATTTCTTATATCATATTTATATTCTTTATTAGAAACAAATTACTAATATTTATATGATATAATGTTTTACTCAAAACGTCCAAACATTTTTTTTCAAGATAACGACTTCTCACATGGATTGTCATGACTATTAATATAAATTAAAGTGAATTTTAAGTGTCATTACTCTGTAGTTTCCTAAAGATACTTTGCCACACTTCATAATAAGATAATTAAATAATTATTTATTCAAGATATATTTCCTTGGTCCCTGGAATGGAACATAGCTTCATGCCTAGTTTCAACATAATAGTTGCCGAAGTGTGCATTTTAGATTTAGGTACAAAATATGTTGTTACATCATTTATTATAATGCATAGTATCTTTCATAATGATTGAGCTGGATAATTTTAAAAAATATTTTGGGATTAGTTCAACTATCTTTTTATAGTTGTGGAGGTTTGAATTTTTAACATACGCTTTAATTGTTCTCTAACTTTTTAGCATCAATAGCATGTAAACTCGATGTAATCCAGTGATATTATTTTTAGTTTGAAAAAAAAATGAAAATCTGTGATGGTCAATAAGCATTATAGCAAGTCTTATGTTTTTGAATAATCCAAGGACATTAAAATTGAAATGAAAAATTATACCTAATGGTTAATAATTAAGGATCGTATGATGACTTATTTGTTCACCACAATCAAGATTTATCCCACACTGTTGTGGTTGAACATTTGATTTTTCACAATAATTTATTTGGAAAAATTTCAACCATGCCAAAATAGTAAAACGACATTAATATTAAAGCAAACAAATTACACTGAATGGTTGATAAGGGTTATATCAAGACTTATTTGTTCAAACTAATTTGAGGACACTAAAATTAAAATAGAAAATACTACCTAGTGCTACGTGAATAATGCCATATCTTGATTTATTTGTTGGCCACAAAGTAAGATTGCATTTCATATTCTAATCACCATTGCTATAATTTCTTATGATTTTTTCGCGATGTGACCCCACTTAAAGTTTTGCTTTAAAATTAGTATGACACAGAGAACAAATTGAATTTTAATATGGGTTCTAGCAAGATGACTGAACATATTATATCACATGAGAAAAATAAAATTTTAATTATGAGATTTAGCAAAGGGGCATACCTTAAATTTCCTCTGCAAGTGGGATCAATACCAGCGTTGATGTAGATGTCATGGACAACGGGCATCCTACCATCGTGGATTAATTGTGGCAGCGTTAACGAACAGCTACTCACTCTTGTTCTTTCATCCCCAAGATGCTAGACACACCCAGGTACAGGCCAGATGTGACGCTGCTTCCTCCATCCGTACGCTCACGTGATTGATGGAAATTTTCACCTTGTTTGGTAGTTTATAGATTCTTCTTGATACCAAGACGCCTTTCTAGTTGCCCCATCTCCGGCTGCAAACCTTGCCTTGAACTGTAGTAGAAGCTTACTTCATACCTCAAGGATATAAAACACACAGGCTGCTGAGCAACCAAAGGTTTCGTAACTTGGACAACAGCATAAGATTCATGGATGCATTACCTTGATGTCTCCGACCATGTGCACTCATTGCAAATCAAGCATTATATATCATAGGGCCCAACTCTAGTCCTCCAATTTTACGCCATGTTTGCATCAAATTTTGCCTGAAATAGGAAAAATAACCATAAGATAGTAATAGAACACGTTATCTCTAAAAATAGTAATTTACATATAGAGAAAGGGCACAATAAAAGTTTTCGTGGTTTGTCTTGATAGGTTTTCTCAATCAAACCAAGCTCTTGATCGATTTGTGCCATTACCCATTGGTGTGTCTTGCCCATCCTAGAGGTCTATGCGATGCATAGTGATGAACCTTCATATCAAGCATCCGATTTGCCAGTAGGAGATCACTAATACATTCGCAAGTGTTTCATGCGCACACCTAGCCACATACCGACAATTTTGCTTGCACCCACAACATCCATCTTGCCAGCAACCATGGGTTGAAGAACAACTTTTCTGCAACAAAAATTAAAGAGGAAGTCAGTACGGTAGGTTAGTATCAAATACCCATACGGTGATCGTACTAATTATATATGTCTGTTGGAGTCAAATACCCATACAGTGATCATACTAATTATATGTCCGTTGGATGTTTAGTACTTTTCTGCAACAAAATTAAAGCTGGAGGTCAGATATGCAGCATCGTAGAATGGTTTAGTACGTATAGACGGAATCTAAAGCCTATTTGGATTGCAAGCATAAAGGAAACTGCTTCGGTACAAACTCCCTGTGTTTCTCTTCGAATTGTGTTCAACCATTGGATGGAGAATTCAAAGAAGTAAAATTAAAGTAGCATGAAAAGCAATAAGAACAGGTATGTAGTGTTCTCTGCATCGGATGCAATGTCTATATGGATGGTCACCTGCTACGTATGTGCGGTGCCGACGACAACAACACCATCATCTCCACGTCACCGCCTGATCGACAGCATCATGCATCTCGTCAACCCCAGGCCCTTCGTAACCATTGGTGTGGCAGACTTGACAACACTGAGGCGCGGCGTCGGGGCTGGGACTTCAACGGTGAGGAAGACCATGCGCGACGCGCGGTGGTAGCTAGCAGCGATCGGACTGGGGCTTCAGCACCGAGGACGAGCATGCGCGCCGCGTGGCGGGAGGTAGATCGGGGCTAGGGATAGGCACGGAAGGATTGTCAACGACGCATGGCCATGTTGCCGGGAGGTTTTTCCCATTTTTTTTTTGGAACGCCGATGTCGTAGTTTTTAGATTAGATGGATTCCGCCTTATGGGAAAATACGTAACACTTCAGGATTGAATGATTGCCGTACAAAGATATTTCTCTTTTTTTTTAAAAAACATTTTATTTATTATAATGGCAGAGGTGGGTAATTTTATACAAAGTTAAGGACGCCACTACAGCCTGCACGCGCAGGAAAACCTACTTCCGCCTGCACACCCCATCCCACGCGCTTTTTTTTATTAGACAGACAACAGGGACGACGTGCGCGCGCACAACTCTCCCCGCGCGCCCGCGCGATCTGTCCTCCCAGGCGTGGGCCCCCCTACAATCACGTGCGACGCGGAGACCTACAGGGCTTCTCCGCCGCCGCCAGACACAGATCCAAACAAGATCAGATCCGAACACAGGTTCTTCCCCCATCTATGAACATCAATACTCTCAAATCAATATGATCCAGACAAAAACATCCATCCAGTATTGAAGAACATCAATCCAGGCAACAAAAATCAGGTATTTCAAGTCAGATTACTACAAGTTAGTTGTAATCCCAATTTGCTTCCTTCTTACTGCTTTAGATCCTTCTATGAGACGGTGATAGATTGCTACTATACATATCATCAGTATTTGACAGATTACTAGAAGTAACAGGTTGGTAGGTAGTTGCAGATTGTTAGGTATTATCCACAGATTTTCATGCCTTCATAGCAGGTTGCCTTAACATGAGGAATTCATCAGCTGTCCTTCACATTGCTGGTGCCTTCCCTTTGGCCTTCACATTGCTAGTGCCTTGAGATGGCTGTCCAACATGCATGAAAGAAAAAGCATCAGTGCATATTAGAGCTATGATGATTAAAATGAACAGACAATCTTGTACTATTAACATTCAGGCATATTAGAGCATTACTGTGATCATTAGCTGGCATCTTTGTAATCAAAGTGAACAGGCAAACCTGAACCTAAATTGATACTGAATCTCTTCTAATATTCAGGTTTCAGTTAGGAATTTGTTACTGTTAACATTCTTTCATTGAACCTACCACATTTTTGTACCAGCTTTCAAGATTGAACATGTAAAATGCTATTAGTTTTGAACCTACCACATTGGATCAGATTGAACTAGCATATAAGAATTGGATCACATTTGCTGGTGACGCCTTACTGAAGCAAGCGGATGACTGAAAACAATTATGCCATGTAGTGATCTAAAGAAGCTATAGGCCTATGTTCTAAAAGTCTAAATAATCTACTCATCTGTATTTGACATAGCAATACCAGTAGCTTGTAATACTTGCTATCTACCTGACTTCTTGTTTGGTACATCACTTGCACAATTAGTCTGGCCTAGCATTTATTTGGTTATTTGTAAGCAGTTTCTTTATTTTTCCTGAGCATTTATTCAGTTAAACCTAAGCATTTGCTGGTGTTGTGATGTGTTGCTGGTGACTAGGCAATTAACTTACTGAATATTATTTGCTGGCCCATTTACTTACATGTATTTACACATATCATTTGCTGCTGCCCCCTTTAGATGGCTGTCCAACATGCGAGGGAAAAAGAAAAGAGCTATTAGTTGCAAGAAAGAGCTATTAGTTTCATTTACTTACATGTATTTACACATATCATTTGCTGCTGCCCCCTTTAGATGGCTGTCCAACATGCAGGAAAAAGAAAGAGCTATTAGTTTTCTGAGTAGTTGCCTAGCATGTTGCAGTAAACTGCTTGGATAATAACATGTAAATGCTTTTTGTAAATTGCAGGTTCTAGCATGGATTTGAATGATGACCTTTGGAAATCCATTCTTTTGTACACAATTACCGGCCATTTTGAGCTGCAACTGTCATTGGAAGACACGCACATCGAGGAAGAATTTGTTGGGGATCAAGGTGCTTTGGGAATGAAATTGTGGCGGCTTCGAGACGAGGATGATGTTGACCTCCAATTCCTAGCAGCAATTTCTTCCCCCGATGAGCCGTATGTCGGAAAGCTGTTCGACACAGTCGAAGAGGCGAGGCAGTGCTATAATGAATATGCTAGAAGAAAGGGCTTCTCTATAAGGAAAGGGACATCTAGGAGGCTAGCGAGAACAAAGGAACTTGACAAAGCCTTGTTTGTGTGCAACAAGGAGGGGAAGGGTAAAAAGGCCAAGGGTAATGAGCTAGAGATTGTTCAAGACGATGAAAACAGCGACAGCGACTCTGATCTTGAAGAAGCTAAAGGGAAAAATGCAAAGTGCATTGGCCTGAAAAGGAAAAGAGAGACTATGAAGTACACCATGAGAGCACGAATGTTGGTCAAGTTCAACGGCTCTAAATGGTTTGTCAAGCAGTTTGTTGCTGACCACAACCACAGCATGGTGGACAAACCATCATTGGCAAAGTTTCTACGGTCCCACGCTGGAATCCCAAAAGAAGAGGTGGATTTTTTGACCCTTCTACATAACTGCAACCTGGAGACCAGTCGAATGATGCAAACTTATGTCCGATCTCTACGGATCTGCACATGTTGTACCTTACCATGTCACTCACGTCGGCAACTTGAGAGCCTGAGATAAGGTCTCGTGCAACGAAAAGTGACATGGCGTAAAACACTTTCATACTTTGATGAGTCGAGAAAGGAGGACCCGCATTTGTTTGTCGAGTCAAGTTGGATGCCGGATGATAAGGTGGAGAACATTTTCTGGGTGGATGGGGCAGCAAGGGCTGCATACAAGCTTTACCATGATTGTATCTCCTTCGACAGCACCTATCTGACCAACATCTACAAAATGCCTTTTGCACCTTTCATTGCAATCAATAGGCATGGTCAATCCATCCAAGTTGGTTGTGGTTTCTTGAAAAATAAATCTGCAGAATCCTATATTTGGTTGTTCAAGGCCTTTGTAGAGGCAATGGATGGGCTGGAGCCAATCAACTTGATCACCGACCAGGATTTGGCAATGGCGGCAGCCAGCAAGGGCTATTTTGTAGCTACCCGGCACGGTCTTTGCCGTTGGCACATCATTTCCAAGATCGAGACCGGGCTTGCTAGGTACTTTGATACAAAAAAAAAAAGGCTTGGAGGGGAAAAAGGCTTGGAGGAGGAGTACAATGAAGTCGTGAATTTCAGCTTGAGTCCTCAAGAGTTTGAAATGAGATGGCAAGAAATGATCCAAACTCATGGAGCTGCTGAGAATGAGATCCTACGCAACCTATGGGAGATCGGGCATCTTTGGGTTCCGGCCTTTTTCATGGGACAGATTCTACCCTTTCTTGCGGTCTACCCAAAGAAGCGAGGGATTCAATGCTGTCCTCAAGAAATACGTCAATCCTAACAACTCAATCTTTGGATTTTGTCCATCAAGACAAGAAAATACAGGACAAAGCAGATGTGGCCGAGAACAAATAGGATTTCGGGGATCGGACCAAAGGCTACCTCCAAAGATGGTCCGCTTATCCTTTGGAGAAGCATGCAATTGAGGTGTACACTAGAAACATTTATTACAGGTTCGTCTTTGAGCTTCTCAGAGGATAGCACGGTATGTGTCTATCTGCACCTACCCATATGTGTACCAATTGAGCCCCGTTGAAGATTTTTGTCGGAGTTTATGGATCTAGGACCTATGAAGTTATTTACAATGAAGAGCTTTGTGTTATCATTTATTTGTCAATGCCGCAAATTCGAGAGAGATGGGATTTTTTGCTGCCATGTGCTAAAAGTTTTTGATGGACAAGGGGTCAAGAAAATCCCGGACCCCTACATTCTCCCGGTGGACACCACAAGAGAACTCAACCTCAATATCTGCATTGCAAGCCGGTGCTCAAGCAAAATGCGATGCCGGAGAAAAACAAGAGGGCAGTCCGCTTTGCAAATCTTGCAAACTTATTTGCAAACATATCTCGGCAAGCTTGTGTCTCAGAAGAGTTCACTGGGATTGCTACTACTCATGGGCATGCAATAGAGGCTGAATTTGCTGCTATAAAGAAGGCTAGGAAGGAGAAGAAGAAGGCACAAGCTCGCCGCTTTCTGGCATTTCAGCTCGACAGAAGGCAAATCTTTGTCCCTCCTCCACAAACAAGGTAGTGATGTCCCCTGTCCCTCCTCCCACAAAGCAAGCCGGTCCGCCCCCTGTCCCTCCTCCACAACAAGCGAGTGTTGTCCCTCCTCCCACGACAAGCTAGTGCTGTCCCCGGTCCCCTCCTCCACAAGGTATTGCTGCCCCCCGTCCCCTCCTCCACAACAAGTCCCTTCTCCTAAGAAGCACTTCAAGAATTGGCATCTTTCACAAGAAACTAGTGCAGTACCTATGGTAGTGTTGGACCCGGACATTACTAAGACAAAAGGCCGTCTGAAGGCTCAAGGCAAGGAGGAAAAAAGTCTTCACCGGAAGTGCATACAAAGAAGCCACGCAAATGCGGTCTTTGTGGCTCTCAGAGCACAATGCAAACAACATGCCGAAAAAGATGGTTGCTCAAGATATGTGATGAAGAGGAGTAGAGATTCGAGGGCTTAGATTCTATTTTGTCAAAAAAATTGTAATTTCAGAGCTGGTCTTTGTACTTAAGTTAATGAGAGATGGTTGCTTTGAATTTTTTCCCTTCTCTCCAAACTAATAGCCAAGGATAAAATATTTAAGTTTGGTCACTCTTTGATTTCCTTTTTGGTTATATTTCATAACCTGTGACACCTATTGTTCTCTATAAACTATAAATTGTTCTCGACCTATGTATTGTCCCTAGTTGTACTTTATTTTCTTGTTAGCACAATATACCGGCACTCCACATCAAAAGTGCTTAGTTTTTTCCTACATAAATGCCTAGCTTTTGATACTAAATTGCTAGTTTTGTATTCCCACGTACCTTGCTTAGCTTTAGCTTATCCCACCAGTTTTTCTTCATTCTTGGGGTGTGTCACCCACTTGTGTGTCGGCAACTTCCGTATATTGGGGATATCTGTCTCCTTGAAGTTGTATATCGGCGACCATCCCAGTCTTTGCGCATGCATGATCATGTGAAACCCGCAATCGTGGCTGCAATAGCACAACTCAACTTATTAGAGGCATTCAATGTGTAGAATGCATCACAAGAACCGGTTTCAATTTTGAGCTTACTTATTTGATTGTTTTGGCACACCAATGTCCACAGGTGAGTGGGACATTGCACCTTCAACTTTGTCTACAATTATCACATTCTTTCATTGTATGCGGGAAATATGGCTAGAGGACCTCGGCAAAGCGTCAAGATGCACCTTCTTCAAGCCGGGTATGACCATGCTCTTTTCATTTTTTTTTTTATAATGAATGCATGTTGTGCCTTTTCTGGAATTTATGTCTACCCCTTCTAGCATTTTTATCTGTCACCTTTACCATTTTTCTAAATTTTCTTAAGCATCTTACATTTGACTTGTCTTGTTCGGGTTACAAGGAATGTTTGGGGAAAAGGAACCGTGCTTCCCCCGCCACGCTTGTTAAAATTTGAATAAGAAATTAACTAGCGCTTCAGTATGATATGATCGTTAAAAATTTGGGTTCGGTGGCCTTCTAAATCTGAAATGTGAGACGCTACCGGCAAGACTAGCAAATTGGCTAGTGGTGGATTTGTTTTGATCACGAGTCTATGCAACTTGTGCTTCTGGAAGAGGTGTGATCAAGGTGACACCGAAGTTGTGCATGATTACTTTGACTTGCCAAAGCGGGGCGATGATGTAAAATATGAGCTCGATGTCAATGCAATCAACTTCATTCAGTCCAAGTATGCAATTGCTCAAGGAACAAACACCTAAGATTAAGGCGGTGTTGACAAGATTGGGGAAGAACAAAGAAAGCTAACGAGGATTTCCTAAGGTCTTGGATGATGATTGCCATTTCGACTTTCTTGTGCCCCCCCACCGGCATGGGAATCAGCCCTAGATGCTATCCGGCAATCAACGACCTTTCTAAAGTGAAAGAACTCAATTGGTGCAAGTTTGTGGTTGATCAACTCAAGAGCACGGGTTCCAAACTAGAAAGGAGACAATCTGTGAAGGGATGTGTCCTTTTCTTAGTTGTAAGTTTATCTCTTCTTGTTCTTCTCGCATTCTCTACCTTTTTGCCTTTGTGTTTGTATTTTATACTAGTTTTCTTCTTTGCAGCTCCTATATGTAGACTCTCTATTTGGTTGACAATTTGGGCATCAAATGACAATGCCTAGGGGCTGCGGCATGGTCAAGGAGTATGGTAGATCAAGTTATTAAGTTGGACACCAATCGTGGCGGCTCCTTTGGAAAATTTGAAGGTGTGTAATCTGCATTTTTGTTTAATTACCACATAAATAACCCCATTGATTCCTCTTTGTTTCAACGTGTTCAGCTCAAAAGTTACGCCATACTGAAATGCTGTACAAACATCATTATTCCAATTGGATGATGTCCAAAGATTTGTGTCTTCAAAGGTGTCATCAAACATATCTAATCAGGTCCGCCACTAAATCTGCACCTTTCAGCAATTATGCTCTTCCGCTATGCATTTATCATTCATTTCTGCTAGGCAATTATACATCATGTACACTTGATATAGATTTCTGCTAATTCTTTGTATTTGCTTAAAGAACATGTCACCATTTTCACTTGGAGCAAAAGAGGGAACTCACTAATCTTTGTGAGTGACTTGTGTCTTTGGTTTCACCAACCTTGTGGGTACTTTCTTAGAAAAAAAGTATCCATAATCCAACAACCATCAACCGAGTTCTCATGGAGGACAAAGGCAGCCTGTGTCTAGGCAAGCAAGACAACCACACGAGGGATGATAAAGTGAAGAAGCCGATGGCAAAGTGAAGAAGAAGAAGAAGAAGAGGAAGAAGAAGTTTGGCAAGTGAAGAAGAAGAAGAAGCTTGTAGTGAAGAAGAAGAGGCTGGGAGTGAAGAAGAAGAAGAAGTTTGGCCGTGAAGAAGAAGAAGAAGCCGCCGGTGAAGAAGAAGAAGAAGAAGCTCGTAGTGAAGAAGATGAAGACGGCGGTGAAGAAGGAGAAACCCGACCAAGAAGAAACCGATGAAGCAAGTGCGGAATCAAGTGAAGAATCCGATAGAGCTGAAAAAAATGCGAGCTCACCCCCTCCTTTTTGAAGGCTCAGCTCATGACATCCCGGATAGTGAGCACGGCCCGGTCGGGAGCCTTTGATTTTCTTGGTGAGTAAGATCCGTATAGGCTTTGAAGTTGCTAAACAAGATGAAGCCTCTCGCAAGCATTCAAGTGCACCTATTGATCCTCCAATAGGAAAAAAGCTGAGAAAACTATTAACCCTGTACCTATTGAAGTGATTCCTCACGGAAACTCTAAGAAAGATGGAAAAGCACACAACGGGGAAGTCAAGCTACGGCTGCCAATTAATCAAGCCCGAACAAAAGATTCAGGTAATGTTAAAGCTATGTGTTGTTACATTTTATTTCCTTTTTTCCTTCCATCTTTCCTTATTTCTTCTTTATTCTATATGCGGTATTCTTTGCTGCCCAAGGCACGCCCGGTGCACAATGCTATAGATCTTGGTTCGAGGAAGAACAAGCCGATGCATAAAAGAAACCGAGAAGCAAGCAATGCAATGCAAAGAACCATAAACCCGACAAATCGGCAGAAGGCATCCCTCGGCCTTCACTCCTCCGGACTTCGATCTTGGCTTTTCTCAATCCGAGCATGCAATAGGTTACGCTGGTTCTGCGGCCTCACTTGAGGATGTATCGGAAGAAACATTTAAGAGGATAGAAGAGGAGGCCGCTTCAAGAAAAAAGGAAAGCACAGCCGAAGAGCCAAGTGGTGCAAACAAGTCGATCACACCTACTTTTCAACCCTGCACCAAAAACGAACTCTCCAGAAGGCCGGCTAACTTGGAATCACCATTTGTTGATTACACATCAAAGAAGGATTTCACTTTGCGGCAAAGATGTTACTAAGGTTTATGATGCGGTGTGTGCACATGCAAAAGGTCTACTCGTGGGAGGCAATCGATGAGTACGTGCTCTCTTGATTTCAAACTATTGTCTCTCTGCATTTATTTAGTCCTGTCTAAGCATTTTATCTATTTTTCCCTAGCATTTATTCAATTGAGCCTAAGCATGAATTCAATAGTACACACTCTTTGCTAGCAAATAGCTAGGCTAGGCTAGGCACGCTAATGGGTGGATACCCACCCCATTTTGTGTTAGTGTAAATTAATGGGGTGGGTATACGTAGTAGTACTACTTGAGACACTTAGCTAAGTGTGTTCGTAACACTGCGCGGATCAATCAAAATGTTCCTTTTCAAGGCGAGACACTTAGGTTCAACCCAACCCACTTTGAATAGGATGAGTGCGGTCGGTCGCGAAGCTATGACACCATGCCCAAGAACCAACAATACGTAAATTAAATTACATTCGGTTTCAGCCTAACACAGTAATTGCATAAGTACATTCGGTTTCGGCCTAACACGGTATACTTCTTCTTTGGTATTCTGATGCTATCTCGGTGTGGGATAATCGGTTTACATCATTTTTGGCAACCGGTTTACATCATTGTTAGCGACCTCTCACACAACCTCACACTTTACGAGATGTCTATTTCAATAGCATTTATTTAGTTATGGCTAAGCAGTTTTATGTATTCCTTCCTAGCATTTATTCAGTTCAAGCTAAGCACTTTATTGATTACAACCTACCAGCTTTATCAATAGCAGCCTACTTCTCCTTCAGTTTAGCATTTATTTGGTTATTCGGTAGCTTGAGTTTCTTCATTTTGCACGAGCATTTTTTGATTAATGCTAAACATTTTCCTGATCACAATCTACCAAGTTCATTTTTTTGACATCGTTTGTGTTACGTGGGCTGCGGGACAACGATAGCAATAGTTATGTGGGAGTACTTTGTCCATCCGCACCACCATGCTAATTCAGTTAAAGCGAGGGGAGGCCACCTACATAACATTGATTCGAGAGATTGCAATTCAAGTAATTGACAAAAGAGAAATTAAAGGGCAAGCCCTGTCCAAGCGTGTGCTTCCATTAAGAGTCGCGGTCAGACTTCCCCTTTTCTCTTTACCATTTCTTGTTTTGATCAAGTATTTTTTTACACATGGCCATTAGCTTTTTGTAACTTGTGTTCACACATTTATCCATTTTTGGCGGACATACCTCCAATCGGGCCAGCTTGATAGGACTCGGGTGTCTCGCGTATTCAAAGCTAATGATAACCACCTCGACCAACGTGAGATGGTGAGTTGACGAGATGAAACCTTTACCTAAAGTCGAATTCAGGTTTGTTGTGTTACTAACGAGATGTGAACAAAAATGACCCAGTCATGTTCCCGGTGCTTGAGAACTTGGGAAGCGGCGATGGATCGAGAGAGCGCTTGGGGCACTACTACCTGCTGGTTCTGAACCTAAGGGCAGGGAGATTTGAGGTATTGGACTCGATGAGGAGTTTGGAAGACAAAAGGCTAAGAGGAAGCTGCGACAAAATCATAGAGGGAATTAAAGCTCTATGGAGGAGATGGTACCTTAAAAAAAAAAAAAGACATACAGAGTACGAGCCCTGTGGACATTGGTGTGCCAAAACAATCAAATAAGTAAGCTCAAAATTGAAACCGGTTCTTGTGATGCAGATTCTACACATTGGATGCCTCTAATAAGTTGAGTTGTGCTATTGCAGCCACGACATGGTTTCACATGATCATGCATGCGCAGCACTGGGATGGCCGTCAGATATACAACTTCAAGGAGACAGATATCCCCAATATACGGAAGTTGCTGACACACAAGTGGGTGACACACCCCAAGAATGAAGAAAACTGGTGGGATAAGCTAAAGCTAAGCAAGGTACGTGGGAATACAAAACTAGCAATTTAGTATCAAAAGCTAGGCATTTATGTAGGAAAAACTAAGCACTTTTGATGTGGAGTGCCGGTATATTGTGCTAACAAGAAAATAAAGTACAGCTAGGGACAATACATAGGCTGAGAACAATTTATAGTTTATAGAGAACAATAGGTGTCACAGTTATGAAATATAACCAAAAAGGAAATCAAAGAGTGACCAAACTTAAATATTTTGTCCTTGGCTATTAGTTTGGAGAGAAGGGAAAAAAATTCAGCAACCATCTTAACAAATGGAACAAAGGTGTGTTCACTTAGGCATAATAAAATGGGGATGAACCGGCACCACACCCACCCCTCCCCAAGCGATTGCTTGTAATCACCCCAGCCCACCCACCACCCCACCCCCATAAGAATGGGTTAACCCATGGCAGCCCATATTACCCAAAACCCACAACCCCTCACACCTTTGCGTTTGAAAGCGAGAAGGCGCGGCTTGGGCGGCGCCTTGAGCCGTAGTGCCGGATTTGGGCATGGCGGCCGGCAAGATGTCGTGGGTTGGACTTGATGCGTGTCGCGGCGGCGCGATGGTGTTTTGCTAATGCTAATATGCTATCCACCCCCAAAATATGCTAATGCAGTGCATACTAATATGCTAATGCCTACTGATGGGTAGCCAGCACAAAATATATTGAGCAAAAACTACAACGTACAAGTACATGGAGTGAAGCCTAACCTTGATAAAGAGAGAAGCCGTCGCACCCTTTTATGATAAAGGTATGATGAAGAAATTGCTTCACCAATCCCGATTCGTCGTCGAAATGGTAGCTTGCGTTCCTATGAACTGAAAAAGAAAGCGTAGTCGCTTTATTAATCAAATGCAAGTACAAGGCCACAGAGCTAAAATGCCTTACCAAATTAACAAAAATGCTAATACAAACAGGGAAAAATGACGCACTTTGGAAGAATAAATGCTTATGTACATATTTACATGATGAGAGAAAAAATAGAAGAAATGAGGTTTCGCAAGCCATTGTTAGATGCCGCAGTAAAAGAGAGGGAAAAGGCAGCACCAAAAAGAGAAGCAAGATCAATTCATAAATGCACTAAAATGTTTTATTGGCCATAGGTTGAGTATAGTGTATTATCAGAATTGATTAGTAAAAATAATGGTCCCTGTCGACAGGCAAAGCAATGCTTATGTAGTGGGTGAGGACAACATTTGAGAATAGTCGATTAGATGACTTGTTAGAATCCATAGAAGCAAGTATACCACAACCTATCATCCTAGAAGGAGCTCCCGTTTTTAGTAACTAAACGAGAAGAAAAGAGGTTTTCGACCCACTACATACCACAACCCAGAGGAGAAGCATTAGATTGGCAAAAAAAGGTGAGCAAAATATAGGAAAGTATACCCTTCAAATAGCACCAGAGCTTCTACCTAGGAAACTAGGAGGGCTAATCAGTAAAGAACAAAACCAAGAAGAAACTAATGTCGATTTCAATATGTAGCACTTCCAGAGGCCAGTGGAGATGAGGGTGATGGAAGCCATCCAGGTGCTGATAGAAGAGGGGAGGAAGAAGAAGAGTAATACACAAAGCATAGTAATGTAAATAGTAAAAAATGACCACTATATGTACTTGCAGACTGATCTTGTTGATGTCATGCTTCAATTAGTACAAATCAAATCAAACAAGAATAATACACAGGCGAGTAATGAAGCTCTGCCACTACAAATGGATATTTACATCTGCTTCACTAATAGTCATATAAGGTGCCTAACTTGTTGCCCTGCCCTAACCTCATGAACACGATTTGGATGTACAAGAACACATCGGGGCGGCCCGACCACATAGCAAGTTTTTGGGGCTTCATTCATTGAAATTACAGAATCTAGAGCTCATGCAGTGATGCAAACAAATGGATCTAGAGCTCATTCAGATTATACGGGCAGAGAAATCAGAAAGAGTACACCCAAATAGCAAGGGCTAGCAGGCGGAATGCAGATACCTCAGCAACTTCCTCGCTGCAGTGTTGATGCCTACGCAACCAACTGTCGGCGGCAACCTCCTCAAACCTTCGATTGGTCCCCCAATCCCAAATTGACAGCAACACCGCAGCGAGGAAGGATTTGATTACGTTAGTGATACCTTGCTGGAGCAGCTCTACTTGCTGCCTGATTTTGTTGTCGTTGTGCTTCAATTAGTACATAATCAAATCAAAATGAAGAGACAAACAGTTTTAAAAAAAGCGAGTAATGAAGCTCGCCAATAGAACTGACATTTGCATCCGCTTCACTAATTCTCACATAATGTGCATAACTTGTTGCAGCCCTCACCTATGAACACTAATTTGGATGTACACACTTTGCTGACCACATAGCAAGAATTTGGTGGTACATTCAATCAGATTTCACAACCTAGGGCTCATACGTGTGAGAAACCTATGATTTGTAGTACACACGAAGCACATCGACAAACAAACCATACGAGGCAGTTCAGTTTGGGATTAGATGTGCCACGAGAAATGGGGAACAGTACATGATGTACATCCAAATAGCGAGGGGATAGCAGGGAAATGGAAATACCTAACAAATTCCTCGCCTCAACCTCAAGTAACCTCCCCTTGGGCGGCAACCTCCCATCGGCGGCAACCTCCGTCTCGGCGGCAACCACCCGTCTCGGCGGCAACCTCCCGTCGGCGGCAACCTACCCGTCGGTGACCCTACACGCGCGTGGATTCATACCAAATCGGGGGCGGTTAGGTTGATTCGCAGCGATCAACACCTCAATACAGATTTGGTTGGGGAAGTGGTACCTCCGGTGAAGCGGCTCCCGCCGGCGGCGGCGGCCAAGGAATGGGCAACCTCGCCGTGGAAAAGCCTTGATCGCCGGGAGAGGGCGGCGGCCGCCGGAAAGACGTCAGCGGAGGCGCCGGATAGAAAACGGCAGTCGCGTGTACCCGGCCGGACAGCGACGGGCGTCGAGAGGGCTTCAATGTCGCGGCGGCAAGCCCTGCGGCACCTTGGAAGCGGGAGATGGCGCGCAGCGCCGGGGAAGCGCCCCGCCCCGGCGGCAACGGGCGAGGCGGGGAATGTCTGTAGCGCGCCGGCTGGGGAGGAATGCGCCCGATGCGGCCGCCTGATCGCCGCCGTCGCCGGTTTCACGGTTCAGTAAAGAGAGGAGAGAGGAGAGACGGGGGAGAGGAGAGAGGGGGCGGCCTCGGGTCCCCAAATTTCGAAAAAAGTGTAGTGTGTGGGCCCCACCGTCGGGATTTTTTTTTTTTTCCCTCGTGTGCGCCATCGGACGGCCATCAAAACAAACACCCGATCCGGCCCGGCTGAGGCGCGCCGAGGCGATCGTTCGCTACCGCGACGCCAAGCAAAATCTAGTATTTAGGCAAAGTTAAATAGATCAATGGTTGTTGATGTCCAAGTCTTTTGATTGATGACGGATGTTTCTGATTAATGTGAGATTTTCTAGCATTTATCTTTTTTTTCTAGAGCATTTGGTGAGGATTAGCGTGGAAACTCCGTTGGAGCCTCCAATTAGTAATAGTAAGATTTGTTCAATTATCACAGCAATTTCTGGATGTGCAGCGTGTAGATCATGATTCACAGAACAATGATCGATCAAAGTGGTAGTGAATGTGACAATATGTGACTAGGTTGACACGACCTTGAGTTCTTGACTGTTGGTGCAGGTTGCCCGGCAGTCAAAATATGACTAAGTTATTGAGGAGCTTTCAGAAGAATGAGGTCAGTTGTAAGATAGCATTCTTTTTTTTTGAGAAAAATTGCAGCCTTTCCCGTTATCGCTATGTCTTAGCTTTCGTTCAAAAGAAAATTCTGTTTATGCTTTGTTTGATTTTTCTTAATTTGATTTTTTAGTAGTCACAAACAACAGTCTTGGGTAGCTGTGGTTATCACCAATCAAGTAGTAGCACAAGTGGATAGATCTGCTATGTTTACCAGACTGCAGTTCAAGCCCATTGGTGGCGTTTCCTTCAAGCTCTTGATTTTTCGCTGTCGTAGCTCCCTTTCCTTGTTCTTCAGGCTCAGATTTTTTTCGTCCCCAGATCATTTCTGGAGATTTTTTGTTGCTAGATCCCTTTAGGGCTTTGAGGTTAACTTTTTTTTTTTTCGAACTCTCTATCTTAATTGAAAGGCATAGCTCTTGACCCTTAGCAGGATTTTAAAAACCTCCAAAACCATGTCTCAGCTCGGGGTGTAAGATCTAAGTCGCTGCACAAATTCATCGATGTACCTCTCCTGAAGCTCCTTATCAGCCACAACCTCTTGCAACTTCATGGCGTTAAGCTACATAGACCTTCACGGCATCTCCATCAACCATCACGGCCCGCCTTTGTGTCGGCGATCCCCTGGCGTCGAAAGACCCATCGTCCTCATCCCTTGGCACCTGCAACCCGACCTTCCTCTCTGCCATGAGGCGCGCATTCGGACCTTGGTCGGCGAAGATCGGCAGCATGATCAGAGGATGCCCATATGTGACCAGGAACTAGGAATCGTAACGATATATTGCAGGATACATATGAATTGAGTACTGGATACAAGGAAATGTAGCTCTGAATCTATTACGAGAAGACATTTGGAATTGGGGAATAGTTCCCGATCGATGCTTCTCATCTCACTCTCTCTAGTATTTATACTATAGCTAATTCCTCGATGCGGGCCAACAACCCGGTGTTGGGCTTCGGTGACAATTCGGCCCGGTCCGATCTTCTTGATAGGTGAGTCTTGTGTGTGCAGAGGTGGGACCCTGCGACAATCCCTCCTCCTTTGTAAAACCGGCATGCCCCCAAGTTGCCGGGCTTCCCAAGTTGCGAGGGGATGGAGCCATGCAGGACCTTTGAATGAGCACTTCTTCAATTGGAGGAGAATAAAGTAGTCAGCGAGAATCGAGAATCTTGAGAGGGACACGGTGTTGAATGAGATCATCGGGAAGATTAGCGATCCACGATTGTTACCGTGCGGCGCCTTGAGTTGGGACGTGGAAGACGGGTGGATGGCCGATGAAGATGGCGAGATCCAACCGGTGGCGGCAGCACCAACGCTTATGGCGAGAACCTTGAAGGGCCCAAAGAAGCGGAACGCAAGCTTACCGTGAGCGCGGCGAGCAGGGAGGACTGTATGTAAGGTTGCGGCTTTAAATAAACCATGTCTCCAACTTGAACCGGCGTTCGGACCGATGCTTTATGCCGCTCGACGCTTCATCCCCGGTTTGAGCACGACCCAAATCTTTGCACGATCATTGCGGCATCAAAAGCACGGTCATCCAGCCATGTATTGAGGTCGGTGGCGGTGTTCTTCTTGGTGGAGGTAATGCCGAGATGCCGTGGAGGAAAACCATACAGCACTTCAAGCGGGGACCGACCCAAAGAAGCATGAGGAGAAGTATTATACCAAAATATTCAGCTTGTGTTATCCACTTAATCCACTTGGTCGGGCATGAGTTGGCAAAGCGTAGCGCAGATCGTCTCAAGCACCGATTAACGCGGTCGGCGCTCCGTCATCCATCCGTGCGCGGATGGTAAAAATTTGTCCCCATATGCGATGATGTCTCGGCGGTTGAGAAGAATGCTTTCGTATGAAGCCTGGTAAAAATCCCGACGCGGTCGAGATGAGATGATAACTTTAGGCATGCCATGGAGACGGTAGATTTGATCCATGAAGACTTGGGCTATAGCAAAGAAATTTGTGAAAGGATGCCCGGCAGGTAGGAAGTGAGCATACTTAGGCGGCTTGTCCACAACCACAGCGGGGCATTGGCCGATCCAGCGGAGGAAGCCCGCCGGCGGTCCATCGATAACCTCCCCGGTGGCGGGGATGGGCGGGGGCTGCAAAATGGACCGGATAAGGGAGCTCGAGGTTTTTTACGCGCTGGCAAATATCACGCGGCGGACAAATTCCTTGGTTGAATTATACATGCCAGGCCGGAAGAACAAAGTTGACGGAGCTCGATATGTCCTTTAGGACACCGAATGTCCACGAGTGAAATTTTGGCGTGCAAAAGCGATTAGCACCTTTTGTTGCAAGGACCGGCGCGGGCCCAACCAGATCACGCCTTGTACCGTAACACACCGTTGAGCGGGGAGTAGTGAGGCACGGCATCGGGGATGAAGAGCAAGGCGAGCAACAATATCCTTAGCCTTGGTACAAGCTATTTTGTAGGCTTCCACAACTTCCAGCAGACAATCGAGGTGTTGGAGATGAAATAGCGACGAGGAATCCTCCACATCCTGCGAGAGAGGGCATCGCCACAATATTTTGAGAACCCTTCTTGTACACAATCACGATAGTTCAAGCCCGGCAACTTGGTGAATACCTTCGCTGCCACCGCGGTATTGAGCCTTTGTTCATTTAGATGGACTAAACTCTGGTGGTCAGTATGTATATAGAACTCCTTTGTACCAAATAATGATGCCAATCTTTGGATCGCTATGAGAATAGCGAGGTATTCTTTTCTCATAAGCTGAAAGTCAGCGATTCACGGAGGGCAAAGTGACTTCTTGATGAAGCGATGGGGTGCCCATTTTGGTGAAGTCTTGCGCCAATACCCACTCCGCGGCATCGGATATCTAAGTGAAATGGCGGGAGAAGTCGGGAAGAGGCGACCGCGCCGCGCGGCTTAATGCCATACGCAAAGCGGCGAAAGCCTCTTTGCTGACTAGTTGTCGAGAAAAGGAACGCGTCCTTCTTGAGAAGCTCGATGGCCGCGGCAAGAATTCCAAAGTTCTTCACAAATTTACGATAGTAACTTTGCCAATCAAGAAATCCACGCAGCGGCCTTGAACAGAAAAGGAACCGGCCATTCTAGGATCGATTGGATCTTGTTTGGGGTCTGTAGACTGCGCCACATTGCACTAATCACATGTCCCAAATAGGCCACGGACTGCTGAGCGAACACGCACTTAGACAACTTGAGCTTCCAGCAATCTTGACGTAACCACAGTAGCACTTGCTTGAGGTGGTTGACATGTTCCGCCAAGGTACGGCTGTAGATGAGGATGTCATCGAAGAAAACGATAACAAACTTCCGCAATCCACGGCGCCAAAGTACGTTCATGGCGCCTTTGAAATGTGCACGGAGCACCCGTCAGCCCAAACGCCATAGCACGAAACTTCGTAATGGCGGTGTGAGTCCGAAATGCCGTTTTATGTTCATCCCCATCTTTAATCAGGATCTGATGGAATCCAGCGCGGAGATCGAGTTTTGAGAACCAACTTGCGCCACTCAACTCATCCAACAGCTGATCCATAACAGGTACAGGATATTTGGACTTGACCGTGATAGAGTTGAGCTTGCGAAAGTCGACGCAGAAGCGGTAAGTACCATCTTTCTTCTTAACAAGCAGGACTGGCGAGGAGAAGGAGCTATGGTAAAATTTGAATAAGGCCCCCTGCGGCATGTCTGTCACCTCGCCGATTTCATCTTTAAGTGCGGTGGATAGCGGTAAGGCGATAAAGAAGGGTTGAGCCTCAGGCAGCAAGGGTATTGCATGATTACATGGCCGAGAAGGTGGAAGTTCAGTTGGAGGCTGAAATAGATCAGTGAACTCATCTAGGACCGACTGAATGCGTTGAGGCACTGCCACAGGAGTCAGTTCAGGTTCTGCAGGGTGTAGAGCACAAATCTGCAACAACAACTGGTCAGGCATAGTATCCAGCACACCCTGTAACACCACAGCACGGCCTTCATGAGGAATAACGAAGCGCTTAGAATGCCAATCAGCTTGCATAGGACTGAACTGCTCCAACCAATCCATACCAATGATGATATCATAAGCAGTCAATGGTAGAACTCTGAAATCTGAATGAAAAGTAGCAGTACCAATAGACCACGGGACATTCAGCAAAGTGAGTGTCTTTGTTAAGAAAAACCGCCGCCCATAATCTGAAACGAGAACAAGCGGATGCTCTATTTGGGCAAGTTAGGAAAGCTGGGCGCCATCAGATCAGCGATGAAAGATGTGGAACCGCCTGAATCCAATAACATAGATAAGCGAACCCAAAGATATGACCGATGAACCGCATAAAGATGCGAGGAGTAGTCATACCGCATACGCCGCATTGGTGAAATAGCCAAGAATGCTTGAGCCTCGGCCAGCTTCCGAGAAGTTGGTGAATCAGGAGCATCATCATCCTCATGGAGTACATTCCGCAGTTCTTGTACCACATGGAGTTGAAAAGTAGGATTGCACTTGTGTTCCTTCGTCCACTTCTCGCCCGTGTATAGCAGAGACCCATGGCGCTGGGCGATAAGCCTTGACGGCGGGCAACCGCCTCGAAGCCGTCGGCGATGATGACTCTCGGCACCGCCTGCCTTGGCGTGGCCGCGGCGGGCGCTTAGCAACGGCGCTACGCTTCCCAAAGATACTTGGACGATGAGCTCCCGTCCGTGATGATGCAAAGACGAGCAAGGGACGGCGGCCACCTTCTGTACCAAAGCCATAGAAATAGCGTAAAGCATCGGGCTTTGTGGTTTGGTAACGAGAATAATAGCGCGCAATTCGGGGCGTAGGCCGTCAATGAAACGTTGGGTGTAGAAGAGTGGGTCGATGGAGGCATTATAGGCTTTAAGCCGATCGAGCAATTTGGTGAATCTGCCGACATACTCTTGGACTGTAGATGTTTGCTTGATTTGGAACAATTGGCGGATGAGTGACTCGTGCTGATCCCTATCGAATCGGGTGTGTAGGGATTGACAGAAAGCAGTCCAAGAGGCAATAGCCGGGCGTGTTGTCGATGGATTCATACCAACAAGCTCTTTGCTCCCTCAACGTACATGGAAGCAACGCTGACCCACATGGAAGGGTCGATATGGTTCATAGTGAAGTACTTCTCACGGTTGGAACGCCATAAGCGCTGGTTCTCACCATTGAACTTGTTGAAGGGAAGTTTGGGTAGGCGGGCTTGGTGATTGTAGTTTTGGAAATTGGGTTGGTTGGGTGGGGGCTGTTGGAACCGGTATTGGTTAGGGGAAGGCAAGTGGTGTGTGTTGGAACGGTGGGGTAGGTGGTATGGTGAGCGGTGGTGGCAAGGTTAGGCTTAATCGGTGGTGGAATCTGCGGTGGTGGCCGGCGAATCGAAAAAGGAAGCTTAATGGATCGGGAGCCGTACCCGTGACCGGGATATTGGCCGGGCCGCAGCGGACCCAGACCCAACATCCCGGTGGTGATGCGCAGAGCCGTGCCCATCGGGCGAAGTGGAGGTCGAGCCGACCGGTGGTCGGGGCGCCGTAGAAAGGATGACGCGCCCGGCGTGGTAGAACGGGCGGCGGAGGGCCATGTGCGTGTTGGTGCCAGAGATCGGCCCACCTCCGCACGCGAGACTCCACGACCTGCTCGAACGCCGGCCGCCAAGTGCCCAAGTCGGTGGTAGCGGCTTGAGCGCGGTGGCGGCCGTCGTGCTCGGCGTAGATCTCGTCGGTGCGGATGGCCTCCAGGGACGCGACGCGGGAGGTGACGTCGGAGACGAGGGTGGAGTAGGTAGTCTCGGCGAGTCGGCGCTGTCCACGCGGCGGCGCCAGCGCGCCCGCCGCACGGGCTTCGTCGAGCTCGTTGAAGCGGCTTGCCCACTCGTTGTTTTGCTGATCGAAGCGGCGGTTGAGGTCGGTCTTCGTCGCCCGGATCTCGTCGAGGAGCATCTGGAAATTGGGATCCATGGCTCCTAGACGGCGGCGGAACCGTGTGAAGTGGTTGTGGTGGATTTGGTGAGGTTCCAGACCGGAATTTGGCAAGGAACCGGGGATTTGGCTAATCTGATACCAATTGTGACCAGGAACTAGGAATCGTAACGATATATTGCAGGATACATATGAATTGAGTACTGGATACAAGGAAATGTAGCTACGAATCTATTACAGAAGACATTTGGAATTGGGGAATAGTTCCTGATCGATGCTTCTCATCTCTCTCTCTAGTATTTATACTATAGCTAATTCCTCCAGTCGGGCCAACAACCCTGGTGTTGGGCTTCAGCCGACGGGTCGGCCTGGTCTGATCTTCAGTAGGTGAGTCTTGTGTGTCTGCAGGTGGGACCCCTGCTGACACCATACAGAACCCTTCCGTCAGCGAAGTTCCGTCCACAGTCGCCAGGAACGCGCCCGGCGGCGCCCGGCGCCAGTATGGTGTTCTGCGGCACCCAGCTCGTGGGTCACCATCCCATGGCCGTGCGTGCGCTCCTCGAAGCCCGGCGGGAGGACGCCGCATCGGAACGCCTCTAGGCTTCCTCAGCGCCCAGAGGAACCGTGTCCCGGCGAGCTCCAGCCCGTGAGCCAGCTCGTGCACCAGCTCCAGGCGCAGCGGCACCTCGCTGCGAGCGCGACGTATTACGACGGACTTGGGTGGCTGCGCGTCGAGCCACCGTACGGTTGCGCGTCGTCTCTGTGCATGCCAGCGCCACGGCCTCCGTCCGGCGACGGCGGGAGGAGGCCGAAGGGACGAGTGGCTTGCCGAGGAGCGCGGCTGCGTGCCAGAAGGCGTCGAGCTCCCACTCCGGGCAGCTCCAGATGACCGCGATCGCGCACCCGTCGAGCGTCAAGGTGCAGCGCTGCGCGACCGACATAGCTGCCCTGCCGACGGGCGTGAACAGCGCCGCGTCCCTGTCCCACTCGTAGCGCGGCATGCCCGGCGGCGGCGGCTCTGCCACGGTGGCGGGCTGCTCGAAAACGGAGGCCGCGTCGAGCTCCGCGTGGTCCCGCGCCCCGCACGCCCATGCCGAGATGAAGGCCGCGGTGGGCTGGAGCATGGCACACGGCACCTTGTGCACCGCGGCGACGGCGGGCGCCCAGTGGTGGAACGTGTCGACCAGGATCCAGTCCGGCCGCCGGCTGTTGTTCGCCAGCTCGTCGTCGCCGGCGCACACGGCGGCCAGGAACTCAGTGAACGGCGCGGCGAGGCCGTCGAACGCCTCCCGGAGCGGCTCGCGTTTGGAGACGTCGTTGGTGGACTCGGCGCCCTCGGGGAGGCCCTCCACGCGCGGGGAGCTGGAGCGGCACGAGGTCGATGCCGGCGTGGCGTCGTGGCGGGAGGCGAGCGAGGTTCCTGGGCGTGGAGACGTAGGATACGCGGTGGCCACGCGACGCCAGGTGCTCGGCGAGCTCCAGGTACGGGAGCATGTGCCCGAACGCGAGCCACGGGCAGATCACGATGCACAGCGGCCGTGGTGGTGGAGGCGCCGGCGAGGATGATGCGGATACGGCGTCCATGGCAAAGCAATGGAGGAGAGTACGTGTGAGCGTCAATGATTAGCTCTGGAGGCCGGCCTAGAGCTACAGTCGTCTGTGGTGCAGTTCGCAGTTTAGCGCAGAGCTCACTCGTTCTGTAAGCGTGTGAACGAGTTTAAAGTGTACCTGCTGTTCTTAAACTTGTTCAATTCGCAATATATGTTAGAGCAAGTATAATAGCAAACTATAAGTCGGCTAAATGTTGATGTAGAGGAGAGAAGAGAGGATAGAGAGGAGAATCGTGTTGTAAGCTTATAGCGGCTTAGGCACAGTAACAAAAAAAAAAAAAAAAAAACTCTATGAGTGTGACGAATGGGTCCTGTATTAACGATGAAGAGCTAACTATTATACACTAGTACATCATCCACATCAAAGCACAAGACAGTTCGATGTGCTGTCAACCTAGCTCCACTATGAGACAAACAGAAGAATGGAAGGCGAGAGCACAATCACAGCACCTAGAACAAAAGATATAAATTATGGGAGTTGCTTTATTTCTTTCACCAGAAAAATAACCAACATTTCTTACAACATGGCAGACCCTTGGATCATCATCTAAGAGTAAGATCTGTCATCAAATGTTAGCTAGCACAATTTTACAACAAGAGACAATTAATAATTTTTCTATGGAAAAACAAGGACAAAATAGGGTGGTGTCCTAGCACAAAGGACAAGATACAAATTTAAACAATTTTATCACAACAAACAAGAGACAATAAATGATTTTTTTCTATAGGAAAATAAAGACAAAAGAGGGTGATGTCCTATCACAAAATCAATATTTTTTTCTATGAAAAAATAAAGACAAAAAGGATGATGTACCACAGAGCACACGTAAGCTACCTCTCCAGGCCTTTGATCGTGGACGGACAAAATTAGAAACGGTGCGACACCGAGTAGGCACTGGCAGCGTCAACGTCCGCCGTTGCGCGCGCGGTGCGCTTCTCGTGCGTCGGGAGTCGGGACCCGACCAGATCGGCTCATTTGGGTGCAGTGCAGGACGCACGCAGGCATGCGCACACAAGCTGCATTTTTTAGCCTACCACACGTCGCAAGATTTTTTTTCAAATTTCTTTCGAAAGATACATAGGAAAGGTGATTAATTATTTTGCCGTATACTACTATATGTGCAAGTGTCAAGTGTGACGTGCAACGCTACTAGCTAGGAGTAGACTGCAAGGCATAAACGAAAGCGATGGCATCTTTGTTTTGTTTGTGCACGTCTGAACACACGTTGCTTGCAGCTCTAGCTAGTATGAAATGGATGTAAGTATATATAACTCTCTATATCAGTGCTTGTGTGAATGAAATATGAAATGGCTGTGGTCATGAACGTTCAATAAAAAGGCGCATTGCTGTACCAGTTGTTCATACTCACCAGTTATCTATATCCAAGCCCCCAACGTGAGTATTCCTATCCATACGACCGTACCTCTTGCTCTTGGTCTCCCTGTCTGGCTGAACTGAAGCCCAAGCAAAGGTTTCAGTTAGCTTCTTAAGGCGTTGTAGATGTCAAGGACTGAGAGTCTGAGACCGTCTCGGCTTAAAAGGCTCAAGGCTCATCTTCAGATCCATTGTTGGTCAACCCTCTGCTTTGGGAGCCAGATGGAGATGATACTGTTAGTGTGCCGGTGTTGCTATTTTACAACACGATGTAGACGAACTTATAAACGTCCTACCGGGCTGAGCCAGGGTTTCTTTTATCTAGGTCAGTTGACTACTTGGTTTATGACGTCTCTGGTAGATTTAGCAAAAAATTACTGTTCTCGGCAGTCTGCAGACTAGACTCTACAACCAGAGCTCATCCGGCGCCCCTTGACCGGCCACCATGGCTCTTTTTTTTTACCGAAGTCAGCAAGGGAAACCCCAGCCTATTTTTTTTAATTTTTTAATAATGCAGCCTGTTTAAATTCGCTCCCACGGGGAGTCGAACCCAGGTCTGCTGGGTGCTACTGAGGTGCTCTAACCACTAGGCTAGAGACCCTTTCGCGGCCACCATGACTCTTATGGGCACGGAGTCTTGGGACAATGCAACAGCTTGTCGTCGGTTGGCGCTTGCACGTTACAGTACAGTTTACAAATGGTGCCGAGGTGGTGGACCGTAGACATCAGACTCAAAGCCATCAACCACACACAGTTGACTTTAATTTGGTTCTGGGCAAGCTTTCTCAGCGACCTTAAACAAAACTTGGACACCGACGACCTGCCCAGGCCATGCTCTCAAGTCTCAACCATTTGTAGTTGCTCTTCCAAACCGAGAGCACGCCAGAACAGATCCTCATATTCCAAGAAATGGCTGCCACCGCCACTTGTTTTCGCCGGCAAGTCGGTGGCAACGCCCGGCCATCTCATTCATAGTCAACAAGGCCTTCAGCTACCTGAGGGACTGGAACCAGGCCGAGGGCTTGGACGCCGTCAAGGATCGGCTGGAGCGGCGGCTCACAGAGATCCAGGCGGTGTACGATGCCGTCAGCCTCCAGCAGATCGATGCACAGAGGGGCTGTGCGTTGGACCAGTGGCTTTGGCGGTTCCGAGATGCGGTTGAAGGCGCCGAGGATGCACTTGATGAGGTAGACTACTACAAAGCTTGAGGAAGACGCACATCCACATCCACGTCCACAAAACCTCCAACATCAGATTCAGGTACACAATCTAGTTGGGTAGTAGTAGTAGTTTGGGCGAGGAGTTCAATCTCCAATCCTGTTTTGTAATTACATTTTCTTTCTTTTTCCTCGTCTAATAAAAATTCGCCAAAACTCTTGCCACCGCCCCCCCCCAACACACACACACACAAAAACCAGGTACACAATCCGGTCATGAGGTTCTTCAGAGAGGGTATTTAGAAGATTTGTGAGGCATACCTCTGAAGGAAACATGGTGAAGAAGCTGAGAAAGGCTATCCAAGATTTAGATGGAGTTGCAGAAGGTGTCTGCACATTCCTTCAGCTTGTCAGCCGGTTTGACAGTTGTGCCTTACATGATCGTGCTGAAAACAGTGACCGACAGACTACTGAGACTGGCTCTACTCTGGAGGACACTGAAATCTTTGGCCGTAACAAGGAGAAGAATGAGGTCATAATGTGGTTGACTAATAATTCAGATGAAGGTTCAAGCACTTGTAGAGCCAGCACGGTTCCTGTTTTTGCAATAATTGGCATCGGAGGTATAGGGAAGACCACCCTTGCTAAACTTGTGTGCAGAGATATAGAAGGTTATCAGATTGTGTGGGCACACGTGTATAACAATAAATTCAGTGCAACAAGGATAACAAAGAAGATCCTAGAGGCAGTAACAATGAAGAGGCCAAATGCTGATAGTTTGGAAGCACTGCAACAACTTCTCAAAGAGCAGCTGAATCCTAAGAAAAATTCCAAGAAACTTTTGCTTATTTTAGATGATGTTTGGGAAGACAGCAGAAGGGAAGAATGGGAAAAATTGATGGCGCCTTTGCAAACTAGCCAGAGAGGAAGCAGGATCCTGCTAACAACCCGAATGCAATCTGTGGCAGATATGGTTACAAGTGTGATGGGCAGTAAAAAGAAATATTTGAACTTAGGTGGACTAGATGAAGACGAAAATTTTGAACTCTTTCAGAAATTTGCATTTGAAGATATGAAAGCTGAAGATTACACACATCTCTTGCCAATTGCTAAAAATATTGTAAAGAAGTTTCAAGGATGTCCATTGGTGACAAAGATTGCAGGTGGATATCTGAAGGAAAATGTTCCTAATGAACAATACTGGGAGAATCTGTCCACACAGCTTGAACAGTTGAAAGGAAATCTGGATGTTACTATGATGACTGTTCTTCAATCAAGCTACCGGCATCTACCAGAAAACTTACAACTCTGCTTTAGATACTGTAGCATATTTCCAAAAGATTGTATGTTTAAGAAGGACGAATTGGGGAAAATGTGGATGGGATCAGGACTGATTCCACATGTTGAAGGTGGAACTGAGAGGCCAGAAGACATTGGTGAAAGATACCTGACACAATTGACAAGAAAATCATTCTTTTCTTTTGTGCCATCAGGAGATCCTTACAACAGACAACACTCAGGACATTATATCATGCATGATTTAATGCACGATTTATCACGCAATGTTTCTTTTTGGTGAATGTCTAAGACTTGAATCTAGTGCTTGTAAGTATGACAGACATACAGTTAGACACTTGTGGATTGCAGACTTCAGCAAGTTAACAATTGAGGAGACTGATGCAATCTCATTCTTCAGGAATCTGCGCACACTTGTCATAGAAAGCTCCAGTGATCTTGGCATGGCACGTGTATATGCACTGGAGAAAGTCGTAGAAAACTTGAAGGGCCTACGGTTACTAGTCTTGAAAAGGGTTCCCAAGTTCCGCTTTGCAAAAAAGTAGTAAGCACCTTCGTTATGTCTCCCTCTCTGGGATGCAAGAAGTACAAGGACTTTCTAAACTCTACCACTTGCAAATACTTATTGCAGACAGAAGTGTTGACATAGAGCCAGAGCAATCAGCGTTCGGAAACCTTTCTCGGTTGAGATATGTGTCCTCTGGGTTCGGTGAGTTATATGTTGCCAGATTAACTTCCCTTCAGGAGTTGCACAATTTTCAGATTCAGGAAAAGGAAGGATATCAAATAAGTTCTCTTCAAAATTTAAGCAGTCTCTGCAAGTTAAAAATGTGTAACCTTGAGAATATTGGGAACCATGAAGAGGTTATTGAGGCCAGACTGAACGAGAAAGACCATCTTAAGTCATTATCACTTAACTGGTCTGTGACCAATGGCTCTCCTAGGAATGAAGATGGTATGATTATTGAGAAACTTCAACCACCTACTCTCCTTGAAAATCTTGAAATTGTAGGATACAGTGGTCTTCAATTTCCATCTTGGATAAATCATTTCTCTCTGAAAAATATGATGTCACTGGAACTGAGGAAGTGCAGAAATTCGGTGTCCCTCCCAGCTCTTGGAAACCTATGGTCGCTCAAGCATCTTGAGTTGCAAAATATGACTAAATTGGAACAGATCGGTCAATCATCTGATGGTTCCTTGCCTCCAAATCTGAGAACTCTGGTCCTGGAAGATTGCGGAAATCTGTGGGAGCTTCCACTTCTACCTTCTAGTTTGGTGCAGTTGGAAATCAATAAAGTTGGGTTGATCATGCTTCCAAGCATGTGTGACCATCATGACAACAAACATGGATTCCCAAAAGGCTTGCTACCCAAGCTACTCTCAGTCATCATCAGCAACTGTTTAAAGTTAACTTCTTTAGAAGGGAGCTTTCTACTGCAGGAGCATTGTGTCCAAGCTATTCGGATCCTAAATATCATTGACTGTAGAAATTTAACATGTGCACCTTTGTCATTTGGGAAAATGAATGACCTCACAGAATTTAGCATTGGTAACTGTTACTTTTTGAGAACGCCAGAAAATATTGGTGGTGGACTACTCCCTAAAACACTCAAGGAGCTCTCCATGGAGCGATGCGGCGGCCTCGAGCTTCCACTGCTGAATTCATTGTTGGGTCTTACAAATCTTACTTCATTGAGTTTGCGTAGTTGCTTCAAAGTGGTGTCCCTCCCACCATCTGAAGTGTTCTGCAGTCTCACGGCACTGCGGCAGATGTTTATAACACATTGTTTTAACTTGTTATCCCTGGGTGGCCTCGGAGCACTTCCATACCTCACCTGGCTGGAAATCAGAGAATGCGGTAAGCTTGAGTCTGGTGAAGTTTGTGAAAATCATAGGCTACAGGTGTACACACTCTGGATCGAAGACACAACTATGTTAGAAAAAAGAGCCACTGAAGAGGTTGCATAACGTGAAGAACTTAATAATTTCCAAGGGATCCTTCACATCTCAACAATGGCTGCAGCAAAATAGTACGTCCCTTGAGTCCCTGGAGATACTGAAACCTTTTGGGATCGAGCTACAACTGCAACTGCAAGATCTTTCCTCTCTCAAGAAGCTGGAGTTCGATAGAGTTCGTGAATACCTGCCCTTTCCCATTTTGCCCTCCTCGCTGGAGTCCTTCATCATTAGAACGTGTGATCGACAGGTGTTGGATGATTGGACCTCCGAATGGCCCATTATTTCCTGCATCCCTCACGTGAGAATAGGTATGGTCAAATTTTTCTTCACCTATTATTCAAATTCTTGCCTACTTCTTTATGTGCCATTATATCCTGTAATCTGTTTGTGAGTCGTAGTTCCTATACAAATACCATTCTTATATGTTAAGGTATGTTTTTGTGTGTAGGCCAAAATGATTTCCTGCAAGACTGTGATATGAGCATCTAGCTGACTTTACAATATTTTTACAGGAGACAACTACTACAAACTTGGTAAACGAAGTGAGCCATTCTGATATTTGCGGTTCTATCAGAAACAAGTAGGTGCATAGGTAAGTTTTGTTGTAATCAACTACAGATGTTTGATTTGTCAATTCAATCTTTTTACTTCGTTATGAACCTAATGCATTGATAATAATTTACAGATTGGAGAATGCGAAGTTGCAAACCTATTGACTGAACGTTAACTTGATGGAACGTAAAAGGCTCGTTATAGAAGAAAAGGATGGAACTACCATTTTGCCACCAAGTTGCTTGTGTCATGAATGTTACCCACATGCCACTCTACCTTTGTCAGTTGTGCTCTGATTTTCTGCTTGTGGTCAGCTTCTTGCAAAAAAAAAAATAATTTGTGCTGCTTGTTAGCCTCTCACAAATTTGGGGAATCAATTGACCAATTGCATTTTAAAAGCCGACATATTTATTGTGATTTTGTTGTAATTTTAGCTACTGGAACATGTCTCTCTACTAGATCACCGCCATGAAAGCCATCTAACATACTCCCTCCGTCCCTCAATTGTTGTCGCCCTAGCACTTCTTTTTGACCGGCCCAGATTCGAGAGGACCAGTGATGTATCCGGACAATGCTGCAGTCCAGGTGCGGGTAATAAATGATGCACCGGTGAAGGCGAACGACTAGAATATCGGGACGAGAGGAGTAAGCCACAATCCTTAGGATCGTCTAGAGTTTGCTACCTTTTCTGTCAACATTCAGTCTGTAAAGCAATATGCTCAGCTGAAGCTAAATTGAGGTTTCAGATAGCTTCTGAAGGCGTCGCGGATCACTACTACACAATTGATTTTACGAGGCACTAGGAAAAGATTTTCCGTGGCGGGCATTTAGAAAACCGCCATGATAAATAGCTTCATTTTCCGTGGCGGTTTTTTTTAATTAACCGTGACGGTTATAATGTCTGCCACAGTAAATCCATTAACCGTGGCGGTTTTATAACTAGCCCGCCACGGAAAATCAGGCCCAACCCGCTAGCCCAACCGGCCCATTTCGAAGCACTTCATATATATACCGGATCCCACCCTCTCTCGGATCTAGATTCAGCAGCTCTCCTCCTCCAACTTCCTCACTCTCTCCCTCTCTCTCTCACAGTACACCCGGTGCGGCCCCTTCACGTCCTCCCGACGCCGGGCCCCTTCCTCCCCTCCCGACGCCGGTCCCCTTCCTCCCCAACTCGGCGTCGGCCCCTTCCTCCCTCCCCCCGACGCCGGCCCCCTTCCTCCCCAACTCGGCGTCGGCCCCTTCCTCCCCCCCGACCCCCCTTCCTCCCCAACTCCGGGCGCGTCTCCCCTCCCATCGACGACGCATCGTCATGGAGGCGCTGGCGGCGCACGTCGGCATGTCGAGGCGCGGGCGCTGGGCACCGGCGCGCTGAGGCGGTGGATCCGGCCACGGCGGAGGCGCGAGGAGGCGCGGTCTTCACCGGGCGCCAAGGGCGCCACCGGGCATGGCGGCATGGAGCTCCGATCCACGCCGGCGGCATGGAGCTCGGTCCACGCCGCGGCGGTGGCGGACCTCCTCCTCCTCGAGTTTTCTCGGCCGGGCGTCGCGCTCCACCTCGAGGACGAGGCCTTCGAGCACGGCGGCATGAGCTCCTCGAGCGGGGGCATCTGAAACCCTAACGGGCCCGCCGGCCCAGATCCGGGGCCATGGGGTTTCGATTTGGATTTTTTTTTATTTTTTTTTTTTTTTTATTATTAACCATGGCGGGCATTTTGTCCGCCACGGAAAATCGCCATTTTTTCCGTGACCCCTTCGTCCGTGGCGGACAGAAAAACCGCCACGAAAAATCTTTTTGTCCGCCACGGAAGATCGTTTATGCAGTAGTGGATGTAAAGGATTTTTTTAATGTGGTATTGTTTTTTTTTTTACAACATTCATTGTAGTATTTCTCCTGACAGCATCTTATTCATTCACATCAAATTTTTCTGGCTGCATAACCATGGGTATAAATACGGCATGCACCCTTTAAAATGTTTCTCCTGACAGCAACTTATTCATTCACACCAAATTTTGAATGGGATTTGGGAGAACGCTAAGAAGCACTTCAACTTAAAAGACTAATTTCACATATACACAATCCCTCTAAACGAAGTTTAGACTCCAAATGCCCAACCCCGTGAAGAGAATGGGATTTCAGATTTGGGAGAAGATTCAAAACTCACAAGCACTCACCAGGGCAACGCTTCGGGATTGGGCGGCGGGCCAGCTGCTTACGCCTGGCGCCGCCGGGCGGATGTGCGGCGCCTTTGCGGGCTGGTGGCGCGGTGCCGGTGTACTGTGCTGGCGCCGTCGGGTGCTGAGGCCGAGGGCGGCGGGGTCGGACGGCCGTGCAGAAGTCGCGCCCGAGGCAGGAGAGGTGTTGGGCTGCCTAGTGGTGTGCCGGGCCAAATTTCTTTTTGGGCCGCAGAGTACTTAAAGCTTTTTTTGGGCCAACTGGGCCCATCACTGTTAAAGGAGGACATCCTCTGCCAAAATCAAAGTTTGCTTCACTGTTTTCATAATATGTCGTTAGGTAGCGATGATGAATATTCATGTTTTGACTGCATCATCATTTGGAAGATATTACTTTGGAAGTTCCCTTGCATATTCAAGTGATCCCAACAGGCCTAGCTGAAAGCAGTGATGGCACCAGCAAAATGGCGAGGGGCCGGGCCAGCCGGCCAAACAAATATAGGATGACCATATTTTAACGAAGAGTAAATACTAAAATAAATATTTACTCAAAACATTTTAACCTGTGTGTGAGAGCATGAGTTGATAGACTAGTTCTCTAACTCTAGTAGTATCAACCATTACCCTGCTCCTGAAAAACATATATATACCCAATAAGATGAGGAACATCTTGAGCCTCTGGTTTGAGGCGCTGCATATATGTAGAGAATGGTAGACACGACAGAAGTAGTGCCTTCAGAAAATTACCACATGAATAAAGCCATTATTTATTTTAACACTTTTCTTAGACCCTAAAAAAAGCAAAAACCAGGCGACAAACATATAACATCATGTATATAGTGTTTAACATCACATAAAACATTGTAGAACATCGCTGCTATACTACGCGAACAATATGGCTGGTTCTCTGTGTTTGTGCTTATATGTTTGCCATTGTCTATTGTCTTGCCATAGAAAAAAAATTGGTCTTTTTTAACAACAAGAAAAAAATTGTCTATTTGTCATCTGTAATTGTGCTTATATAAATAGAAATTGTCATTTGTTCTTCCACAATAAATAATTGTAACTGTTGATTTGTATTTGTACTTATGTTCTGTGCCGATGTGTCATAATGTTCGCGTAGTATAGAATTGATGTTTTGTGTGGTGTTCTCCCAATATAAACATGATGATCTATGTCCCAGGCGACTAGGATATAACAAATCCCTTATTTTAAGCAACAAAAAGCTGAAAATATGTTTCGCAACGAAGGCTATGCAAACTGGTAGTATTTAATTTCTTTCAAAAAAAAAATTAAGAACTGATTTTTGCATGACTGTTCTTTTGTTGTGAAGCACGTACAAATAACTCCTATGACTATTTAATTCACTCTTTGTAGCTTTGGCTTCATCGCCTTTCCCTCTAGTGCACAATTCAATCTTTTTTACAATCAAGTTCACACTGACAATGATGTGTGGTCAACCTCTCTGGGAGCTTTCTCTGCTTCTAAAGTGTACAAGCATCTCATGGGTCATAGCCATGTGCCTAGAGCAGTTAAATGGTTTGGGAAAATTGTTGCCAACCAAAGCATAAAGTCTTTTTTTTTTTGGTTACTCATGAATGATAGGCTGAGCACGAGGAACATCCTCAGAAGGAAGAACATGCCCCTGCCCTCATATAATTGTGTCTTGTGCAACCTTGATGAAGAGGAGATTGTTCTCCATCTATTTTTGTCTTGTCAGTTTGCTATGCAGTGTTGGCAGGAGGTTAGGATTATTCTACAGGGACAATTGGACATTCACCAGGCAATTGAGATGATCAAGGCTCAAACCAATCACAATTTCTTCATGATATGTCATTCTAATGTGCTGGTCTATTTGGACTGTGAGGAATGATTTGATTTTCAAGGGCATTCCAGCCTCCGCTGCCAGAGCCAAGGTCATTTTCCTAAGGGAAGTCAAGGTCCTTGCACTCAGGGTCAAGACCAAGTTTAAAGTAGCGTTTGATTCATGGATCCAAAATTTGTTGTAATCTACCTTTGTTTTTTAATTTTGTTGTCTCTTAGAGCTTGTAATATTTGTGCTTGGATTTGAACTTTGCCTTCAATAAATTGCCTGTAGGGGCGTTGGCCCCACCAGTTTCATCAAAAAAAAAAAGTTCGCATGTATGATTCCTGATATCAACATCTTGGGTTTCCAACACCTCGGACGCATCCACCACACGCCGCTTACCTTTGATTCTGATTTCAATTTGTTTCAAGCACATGAACTGATCAATGCTGATAGAAAAGCCATGTGTTTCTTCAGGTACCACATGGAGAGACAGGCTGTGGTACCTGAAGAAACACATGGCTTTTCTATCAGACAACAATAGTGTCTCAAGCATCCTCATAGCCTGCGGCTCAAATGTCAAATTTGACCTTATAGAACACAACTTGAACTCTTGAAGAACTGGAAACCCTTGTTTGCTGAGTGCTGATAACAAGCTTCTCTGTGGGCACGGTTCTCGACGACAATGAGAGGTGGCGAAGCAAAGGCAACTCTGAGAGAAGCTGAAGGTCTCCATTCCTCCCTTCAATTAGTATGTGCGAAGATACGTGAGCACCGGAAGTGATCTGAACCACAAAGGGATCCTGTTGAGGTAGCACGTCCCAATAAAAGTATGAGGCCACGTCGTTTCCGTGGTCTTTGAGAATGGCAACGATAGCTTGGTCTCGCAACCCCGCCTGATGTGGTTTCTACGGTTCAGATCACTAGGTTCCTATTGTTGTCTTACGCTTTCTTCTCTCAGCTTGTCGATCCATCGCTCTAATAAAAACTAGACTACTATTGCATTTATGAAACCTTACTGCCATGCCATGCTCGATCCATCGCTCTCATAAGAACTATGCTACTGCATTTCTAAAGCTTCGCTGCCATGCATGCCAAAAATACTAGCATTGATATTATGCTCCAACAACATGCATGCCTCTTCTGAGTGTGTATGGCCATGCACTCCACTCCACACAAACAAGCCAACCATGCACGGTCTCAGCAGCACGCACGCTCTCAGAAGCACGCCACTGCATACAAACAAGCCAGACATACATGATACTCCTAGAAGCACGCCACTGCACACAAACAATCTGGCAATAGATGTGTGCTTTTCCTTTTGTCTTCTTCTCTGAAGAGGCATGCATCAAAGATAACATACAAGTGTTATTCATGCAACATTTTTGTATGAGGTCGCGCCGTCTCCACGGCCTCTGAGAATATGCTCGATCCATCGCTCTCATAAGAACTATGCTACTACATTTCTGAAGCCTCGCTGCCATGCATGCCAAAAATACTAGCATTGATACTATGCTCCATCAACATGCATGCCTCCTCTGAGCGTGTATGACCAATAACCATGCACTCCACTCCACACAAACAAGCTAGGCATGCACGCTCTCAGAAGCATGCCACTGCACACAAACAAGCTAGACATACATGATACTCCTAGAAGTACGCCACCGCACACAAACAATGAAGTGTGCTTTTCCTTTTGTCTTCTTCTCTGAGAGGCATGCATCAAAGATAACATACAAATGTTAGGCTTCCTGACCTTAGAGGGACCATTCATGCAACAATTTTGTATAAGGCCGCGCCGTCTCCACGGCCTCTACGAATGGCCACGGTAGCTTGGTCTCTCAACCCCGCCTGATGTGGTTTCTACGGTTCAGATCACTAGGTTCCTATTATTGTCTTATGCTTTCTCCTCTCAGCTTGTCGATCCATCGCTCTCATAAAAACTATACTACTACTGCATTTCTGAAACCTTGCTGCCATGCCATGCCCGATCCATCGCTCTCATAAGAACTATGCTACTGTATTTCTGAAGCCTCGCTGCCATGCATGCCAAAAATACTAGCATTGATACTATGCTCATTTCTGAAGCCTCGCTGCCATGCATGCCAAAAAATACTAGCATTGATACTATGCACCAGCAACATGCATGCCTCTTCTGAGCGTGTATGGCCATGCACTTCACTCCACACAAACAAGCCAGCCATGCACGCTCTCAGCATGCACCCTCTCAGAAGCACGCCAATGCACAAAAACAAGCCAGGCACGCATGATACTCCTAGAAGCACGCCACTGCACACAAACAATCTGGCAATAGATGTATGCTTTTCATTTTGTCTTCTTCTCTAAAGAGGTATGCATCAAAGATAACATACAAGTGTTAGGCTTCCTGTCCTTGGAGGAGACCTTTCATGCAATATTTTTGTACCTCTCTCATTTCTAATTATGCACGTTCTTGATGTAGTGATATTTCCCTTTTATCTAAAAACACTTCCATGCCCTCTAAAACACTTCTATTGTTCACTTACAGGAATTTTTCTTGACACAACCGGTGTATTTTAGCTTTGAAAAGACACAATATTGACGCATCGATGCAATGAACATGGAGCAAAATACCATCGGTATATGATTATTTTTTTTTATAAGTGATGCATTATAGAATGAAAAACTGATCAAGCTGCTCAATTATTATACTTGATATTTTCGAACATGGATCATTTTTTATTTGCACTTCATGGAATGACACGGGCTAATAATATTTGAACCCATGGTAACTCTTCTATTTTAATTGCATACATGTATATGTTGTCGCATTACAATTCATTGTTGCCTACAGTCAACCGAGAACTATAGAAATAATCAGCACAACAGTCCTATTAAGCCATGGTGATACTTCACTTTCATTACACAGTAGACAAATGGGATGTTGCGATTGTCTGATGCATGTTCATGAACCGACACAGGGTGCCATTTACTGCAATGCCAAGTCATGTCACACTAATTTCTTATACTTTTATTTAGGCCAGAAGGCCAACAGATGGGATGCATGCTTGGTCGTGATCCCATATGGATAGTGTGTTTCGAGATCCTCCTCTTGCCTATATAATCAAGGTCTTCCCGCTACTTCACCGCACTCCCTCATCTGCCTTTGCCTGCCTATATATCTGAAACATCGTGTAGGGCACTGAAAAGTGAAATAGGAGACATCTAATGCCATAATATCAAGTGAGATATACTGAAACTGATGGTCCTATAAAATATGTTTAAAAAGGAAGTACTGTGCAACCTCCTTGTGTATAATTTTGTGATCACCTCATGTCAAGAAATTAAAATTGCAAATTTACATGCACGAAATATGCTCGGGTTTAAATTGTGTTAGATATTTTTCTTGGGAACCGGTTGAACAAGAAATAATTTCATTTGATCATGCTTCTTGTCACTTTTATTGTACTTAGGACCTTTATTTATGTATGGAGATGGTTTTATGCTCCCTATAGGTGATCCACCAATAATGTTTCATGGACGGAGCGACTGAGAACAGTATAAGGAAGAGGCGGAGAGAAGGCTCCTCCTCCCAGTCAAGTGCGCCTCTTGTGTTTGCATTATATATATAGATATATTTTTTGTTGTCTATAAGCAGAAAAATTGCTACCAATGTTGTAGGAGTTGTTACACCATCTTCTAGGAGAACGATACGGGAGAGGCAGGAGCGTCGAAAGTCTATAATAAGAGCAAAGAAAGCAGGTAGTTATTGATGTATGCTTATATTCAGTTGAAGACATATTGGTGTGGTCTTTGCTAGCCATGGACCTCTATAGTATACTCCCTCCGTTCCAAATTGTAGTTCACTTTTGGCTTTTCTAGATACATTGATTTTGCTATGCACCTAGTTATACACTATGTCTAGATACATAGCAAAAGAAATGAATCTAGAAAAGCCAAAGTGAACTACAATTTGGAACGGAGGGAGTATTAGGTTACTAGGGTGGATTCTTTGGGTTGATGAACTTATTTTGTAACGTTCTTTTAGGGAGGGTTGCAAGTTCGAGTAAGAGAGCATCAGAGCTAGGACAGGAGTGTTAGAGGCCAAAACCAAGGACAAACAAAGAAGGTTAGTTCTTTTCATGTGAGTGTAGCTACCTGTACTCATGCTTTGTAAATAGCGCTTGGTCAAGGTAGAGTAGTTGCCTATTCCAAAGATGCAATGCATGCATCAGACTGTCTACCAACATGCATGTAGAAAGTGGGCAATCATGTCCTGCACAAGCGTTGTTGCTCTCCTAGTTGACCTGAATCTTCTGCAGACACCCCAGAGGATGGTGCAAGTGATCCAAAAAGTCCACTGAACTAATCACTGCCATGTATACACAGGGACTAGAGCGTTTTTAATTTGTAAATCGCGAAGGCAAACTGCTCGTATCTCTCGGTGTCGTCCTTGGGTTCTACTGCACAAGGAGACCACCATATGCCCAGCTCTGTCAGTTCAGAAAGTTTGCCAAGTGCCTCCATGGCAACTGCCGCGCTCTGAAAAATGTCAAACCGTGATAGATGTGACAACGCTGCGACCTTCGCGATCCACTCTAGCAGCCTCATCTTATCACAAAGCAGATGTTTTAGCCTCTGAAGATACACGGCGCTTGCAGGAAGCTCGTGTACAAAAGTGTCACGAAGATCTAGCATTGTCAGATGTTGTAGCTAGCAAATCTGATGAGGGAGTTTGCTTATGGCCTGCTCAAGTACCTTAGATGAACAAGCTCAGCAATCTCCACGACATGTCAGTTCTCCAAATCATTGTAGCCCTCCAAGTCTAGTACCCTCAGAAACATGAAATCCCCGAAGGAAACTCTCGGCAAAACACCACCAAAGATGAACGGTGAGCGGGTATGTGATGTGTCCATTGATTCTGGGATGCCAACATCCTTCTCAGTATTTGTAACAGATAGCCTCCGAATAGTTTCGCAGCCCGACTTGGACTCGTGGTGTCCTTGTCCAACAAGGTGGCAAAATTCTCTCGAGTTAATCTGTGTCTGATGAGACCATGGATCGTATTGTTAGTGTTAATCCTGATGAGTTGGAGTTGTGACGTGGCTTTGCAAGTAGAGCAAAGGAGCAGCAAGGCGGGAAGTGTTTGAATTCAAACTCGGGAACGCAGAGCGGTTGTCCAGGGCGGTGAGTGCGTCCATGGCGCCACGCTCCTCAGTGGTTGGACTGAGCCTATTGTATCTTGTTTTTTTTTTGTCATTTTTTCTTTAAACAAGTGTGTGTGTTGACACAAAAAGTGCCTCTTGCATCTCAATAATCGACAAGCCGGATTAGCTAGCTTTACTCAGCTGCCCGAGTGTCTTGAACGGTCGCGTGCCAGTCAATTTGACCTGTAAATTGACAAGGGAACAAAGTGTAAGATCAGGAACGTGCCTGGTGAGACCAAGATAGTTCCGCATGTATGCCCCTGGAGCGGTTATGATGACATATAGCTATGGAAGCTATCTGTCGTTCAAGGTTGTATGAAAGCATTCGCAATAATATGTAAAAGCACTGCTACCGAATGAATATAAAAGACATGTTTGAACAAGTAAACCGATCATCAAGATATGCTATTGTGAACCTCATTGCATGGATCGAATTAATTGACAACATGATAAATAAAAGAAGGTAAATCATAAATATAAATCTAATCTGAACATAACACATGCATAGGTTTCATCCAACTAGTCCGCCGCACGTCTAGCCTTCCTAAACCCGTCTAGCTTAAACCCTTAACAAGTTAATCCACCGCATGATACAACTTGTACAGATCTAGACCACTTCTCACAACTAGATAAATCCACCGGATGATACGTTCTAATCATGGTAAGCTAAAAGCATGCATATGTCTAGACAGAATCTATAAATACTCATTACACGTGAAAGCGTAACCGTGTTCGGCAAGCTTGCCGAATCGGGGTCCATGAAGAAGGAACTCATACGTAAAAACCTATCAGACTAAACTAGAAATCTAGTTCGCCGCGACGCCTGGTAGCTCTAGAGTAACCCATAGATCTATGTCCACCGGATGACATAATTCTGTCAAGATCTAAACGCATACCTAACCCCAACCGACGTGACAACTTAGATTGATCTAAACTCGGCTATGATGAATAAATAGATCTAGTAATACGACAAGGTGAACATTGAAAGCATTAATGACAACTAGATCTATGATAAGATAAAGCCAAGTCATATCAATCTAAATTGGGCAAAAAGTGTGCAAACATAATTAAGTAATAAATAAAGAACATGCAACACACGGTAACTTAATGAATTCATTAGATCTTGCCGAAATCTAATGAAGCCGATAACTAGCTCTAAGCCAGACCTTAGCTCACCGGATGGCTCATGATCGACAAAGAACCCTCTTGTTCCCGATAGCTTAAATCCGCCGGACAATTACTTGCAATAATCTAAATCCGCCTGACGATACTAGACATGGTGCAAGGTTGCCGGTACTTACGGAGGTCGACGGGTCGATGATTCCTCTCGTAGTAGATCGACGACACGACTTGGACTCGAAGGGTGGCGCGGAGCCGGGTTTGTTGTATTGATTGGGTAGATCGATTTACAGTTGCCACGGGTCTTATATTTATACCCTGGGCTTGACACGAGTCCTAACTGACTATGAGTACAATAACAAAAATATCTAGCTAAGATACATTAATCTCCAAGTCTTCTCGGAGTCTTGAGGTCGCACGTGACACGAGCCTTTTCCAGGACATCTCGCCTTGAAGCCTTTATGCTTGCCGAATCACCACGTGCTCAAATCTTCCTCGGACTCAGGCCCCTTAGCCGAATAGCAGTGGCTTTCCGACGCTACAAATACGCCGATAACGAGCCGTTAGCCGAATGATTCCCCGCTGAACTCGGTCCATATGCTGGCCTACCTGTCATCCGGTCTTTACCAAATTTCGGTGTTAACAGTGTGTTGTAAGCCTTGGCATAAAATTTGGATGTTTAGAGATCGTGTTGGCACACATTTGGTTGGATGTAAACTAGTTTGTTCATCATGTTCCCCTCTTTGTTCTTGCCGATTTCTTGAGCGATCTGATTCTAGGATTAGCCACCTATGATTGTTGTGCTGTATTGTGATCCTTGACTACAACATTGGTATCAGAGCCACTAATCACGCACAATCACCACCACCATGGGTGATCGAGCGGTGTGGGCGCCCGGCGATGGAGGGCGGTTATCCTATCCATCTTCGACGACCAACTATCCCGCTTGGTGCATACATCCAGCGATCATGGAGGATTAGCAGGTGTGGGAGGTTGTCAGGCCACCGGAGGGTACTTCGGAGACGGCGTTGGCAACAGAGGTGGCGAAGGCGAAGGATCGGAAAGCGAAGGCGCATTTGTTGCGCAGCATCGATGACCTGGCGATGTGTGGTCGGGGAAGAGGACAGCGTAGAGGTGTGGGAAGTGCGAGTGAAGGAGGTGTCGCCGGTTTTATCGGGCGATAGTCTAGCGTGGGTATGCCCGGCTAGTAGATTGAGCGGTTAGGGATGTGCTAGATGGTTAACGAGACGTTAAGCAGAATGAGCGAAGGACAAAACACACGGGTTTTACCCAGGTTCGGCCGCCTTGATGGCATAAAACCTACGTCCTGCTTAGTTGTATTGATTGATTGAGAATCAGATTACAAGATAGATCGTGGTGATCTAATCTAGGATTCGTTGAGATTTGAGGGGATCCCCGCCCACCTTTATATAGTCCGGTAGACAAGGTTGCATGCTTTGATAAGCAATGTGGTACAATATCTTAGTCGCCGTGTGCGTGTGCGCGACGCCTTCTCGCCTTGGGCCGGGCCTCCTTGGATGGTGCAGCCCAAAGTGGTCCATGAGGGATAGGGGGTTTATCCCCCCACAGCTAGTCCCCGAGCACGCTATATCCCGGCGGGCAACGCCGCCTTGTAGACCTCCGTTTGGTGTGGATCAACGCCGCAAAGGGGGCCGGGAGAGCGCCGTCCGACTAGTGTAGAGTAACGCCGACCAATCGGTGAGCGCCGTCCGACAAGGTAGCCGTTGTCTCGACCACCATAGAGTTATCTTGAGGTTCACATGCGGGATGTTGGGTGCTCCAGAGAAGAAAAAAAGTTTTCACCACGACATGTATCCATGTAGCTTAAAGAGAGAATAAATGTCGTCAGAGATGACATGTATCCATGGAGTCCCCCGAGCCTCGCCGGAAGACGCCGTGAGAAGTCTTGTAGCAGAGGTCAAGAAACAAGTCCGAGATGTACTTATCAATGCCCCGACAAGATCGCCCAAGATCAGCACCCCGATCCGAACAAGATGGAGCAAAGTGACAAAGACATCCCGACGTTGCAGCGACGTGAAGATGTAGCAGAATCTTACCAGCAAGGAGTCCCCGGCGTGGCTTGTGCAATCGCTTGACGGGCAGTCGATGATGAAATCCAAGCTGCTGATCAAGTATGACCAGGTTGACGTGAGCCACGACGGTAAATGATTTCGAAGGTCGTCGCGGATTCCCCGCCAACAATAATGGTCGTGCGTAAAAGTAGATAGCTAGAGATGTATAAGGCCTTCTCGCAGTGTATCGCTTGAGTGCTGCTTCAAATGGAGAGAGAAATTTCAAGCACCGCCCTACCGCTGCAGCAGGTGGTGCTAACTCAGCCGAAATGGGAGCGACGCAACTTGTTGCTCCGCTCCGGCAGTGGTGCTAACTGAATAGAATATGAAGAGGGAGGAGAGAGATTGACACACACAACGAACCAGCACATGCAAAAGTACAACTGCTAGCCTTTTTTTTTTCAGCTTTTTACTATTCTCGGTGGGCTCCATAGCTGCTGCTGAAACAGTGACCGGTGCTGACTTGGCTCACGTGGAGCTTCAACAGTTTTGGGCGGCACTCTGCATTGTGGAGGGCCTAAGGATATGCATAAGCTGCTGGCCATATTTAAATGGAAAAAGTACGACTTAGCTTTTGAATCCATGGCCCTTGACGCCAAGCATGCATATATATGCTGGCATGTCCGCCCGATGCATGCATATATGCATGTACGGCTTGGCCTTTGGTTGGTTGGTTGCCGATGCTTGACGTTGGCGATGTTGAGTTGCCGAAGAACGTCGCAGCATGAAGTCGAGTCGTCGAGGCTGAAGTCAGAGCGTAGGGACCGAGCAGACGTAGTGATCGGAAGCTCAGTCCCCGAGCATCACAAGGTTGAAGACGCAGTCCCCGAGCGTGTCGAGGTCGTATGCGCAGTCCTCGAGCAGTTGGCGAGGTCGAAGACGCAGCCCTCGAGCCGTCGGAGTGGTCGGAGGCGAGTCCCCGAGGCGTCGGAGAGGTCGGAGGCGCAGTCCTCGAGCAGTCGTCGTGGTCGAAGGCGCAGCCTTCGAGTTGTCGGAGGCGAGTCCCCGAGCGTGGCGAGGTCGAAGACGCAGCCCTCGAGTCGTCTGAGTGGTCGGAGGCGAGTCCCCGAACGCAGCAGCAGCTCGGTCGGCATGTCGTGACGTCCGAGTAGTACTCGAAGTAGTCCTCGATCACGCAGCGCCCAGAGCATGTTGCTCGTCGTTGTTGATCCTGGACATCTTGTCGATCAGGTTGTAGCTTCTGGTTGGTCCGTGTGTGTGTACGAGCACACATGCACACACGCAAGTTGATGGCACGTCTTGTAGATTGTGGCGTGCATGTAGCATGCCGGATGCAAATTAACCTTGCAAATTGGTAGGTCGTCACGTCATCTGCTATTGAGTCGTGCGGACTCCGAGCAGTGGAGTGATCGGTGAGGTCGGCCTTGCCCCTGAAATAAAAATATATAGATCGGTAGTACGTTTTGTACAAAATAAATATTTGATCTCCGGCAGGAGGTGAAGAAGCTTGTACGCAAAGCGTGGAGCTCCATGCGTGTTTTTTGTTGTAGATTTTTTAGCTCTCTTTTTTTAGAGTGTCGTTTAGCATCCGATCTAGCCTTTGTGGGCCGGTATAACCGCCGCGTGGAGCGCAATGCTCATTGACACGAGTCTGGGTTGTTCAACCGCACAAAGGAGCTCCTGCCAACTATCAAATACGCAGGGACTGATTTACCACATGCACGCATTTGATTAGTCGGAGACAGTGCCGGCTCTAGAGGGCTGTGTGACAAAAGCGTTGAGTTGTAGCCGATGACTTAGTCGTCATGGTTTTCGAAGAAGCATGTGTAGAGCATTTACAAGCACTTAGCGCATGTAGTTTAGTTCCGCCGCGAAGCACTCCAGCCCTGGCCGACCAGTTATCCGGTGGTGAGGCACTGTGGCCTGTGCACGCGCCCGAACACTTATCCGACCAGAGAGACCATTCCGACCACCCGTGACGTAGGGAGCTGTGCCGACGTGCACGTACGAGCAGTGGGGTCGACTCTAGAGGTACTTGGGGGAGACAGAAACTGTATGGCTGATTACTTATAAAGCGATGATTACTTGTAAAGCGAAGAACATCTGAAGATATGCGAAGATGGACGAGTATTTATGAAAAAATATTAAAGCGTAACTTAGCTTGTTTGGCGACGATGAAGTAATTGGCCGGTTGTCGGAGTGGGTGTCCGGCCAGCCCAGGGACGTGGTCGTCTGTGGCTTGTAGTCAGCCTTGACGTCCCTGTGCCCGTGCGCTGCTCCCTCTAAGCTGCAGCGACGGACGTGTGCCTTGCTCCGGTCATTGATGCATGATCATCAAGGCAAAAATAGAAGATTTTTGTCAACGAGTGTAAATCAGTAATAATATATAATTGAAAATTCACTTAGCCTCTTTTGACCGGTAAGACATCTCGTCTTGTTGTCTTGAGCCGATCGGATCATATGGTCGATGATGCCGCTGATGATGACGTGGCTTGCGAGGAGGGTGCGCCGGCATTCTGGTCGATCAAGGCCAGCAGCACGTCGCTCTTCTTGTCCGTCGCGTCATCAAACTTGCATGTTGCGTGGAGTACGTCGTCCTCGTCGGCTTCCGTGCGGGTTGCTCTATCGTCAGGCTTCCGCATACACCGATCGAGACGACGCAGAACGGCATTGAGCGTTGGTTGATTCCTGCCAAATCGACGCGTGTATATGTAGATTCCGAACATACACTATTTATTGCAGGATATTAGATTGGAGATTAAAAATTGACTTAGCTCTGTTCGATGCCGAGCCGGATGTTGGCTTGAGCGGAGATCGACGTGCTCGTTGTCGGAGATCGAGTCGCACTCGTATGGCATACGTACAGGTGTACGTAGGGCGGCCTTCTGCTTGTTGACGTAGCTACCATGTCGCGTGTAGATCCCATCCTGGTCACGCGAGCGGCACCGAGTTCCCGAAGTAGCAGATCGGTGCATGGCCCCGATGCGGATGATTGACGAGGAGCCTGGCGACGCGGCCTGGATGCCTGGTGCTTGCCATCGCGGTCGGCCACGTTGCCGAGTCGCCAGATATTGTTGTTGAAGGACGCCTTCCGCGGAAAGCGAGTCGCCGCGGTTGACGTTGATATTGTTTGTCGGTGAAGCCGTTGCCGAGATTGATCCCGACGCAGGATTCGCCAACGAGGATGTACGTAGGGTTGGCCAGCGCAGATTGGATCCGCACCGGCTCGACGTTGTTGACGCCGCGATTGACGCCGTCGTTCCACGATATCGCCCCGAACTTGTTCAGCTCCGGTCGACGATCATGGAGCTTGGAAAGATCTCCATCTTGTTAGCCATGGAGTCAGAGTGCACACCCCTACCCGGGCGCGCCAACTGTCATCGGTTTATCGGGCGATAGTCTAGCAGGGTATGCCCGCTAGTAGATTGAGCGGTTAGGGATGTGCTAGACGGCTAACGAGACATAAGCAGAATGAGCGAAGGACAAAACACACGGGTTTTACCCAGGTTCGGCTGCCTTGATGGCGTAAAACCTACGTCCTGCTTAGTTGTATTGATTGATTGAGAATCAGATTACAAGATAGATCATGGTGATCTAATCTAGGATTCGTTGAGATTTGAGGGGATCCCTGCCCACCTTATATAGTCCGGTAGACAAGGTTACATGCTTTGATAAGCAATGTAGTACAGTATCTTAGTCGTGCGTGTGCCGCACGTCTTCTCGTCTTGGGCCGGGCCTCCTTGGATGGTGTAGCCCAAAGTGGTCCATGAGGGGATAATGGGTTTATCCCCCCACAGGAGGCGTGGTTGTAAACCTTGCAGAGCGAGTTTGACGCTCTGAGGATGAAGAAAACAGACACTGTCGACCACTACGTCGGGCAACTGTCGGCCATGGCAGTCTGGTTTGGGGGACTTGGTGGAACTTTGGAGATCGTGCTCTCGTGAAGAAGCTGTTTGACATAGTGCCAGAGAAGTTCATCAGCGTGGTGGCAGGGATCGAGCAGATCTGTGATATAAAGAAGTTTACATTCGATGATGCTGTGGGGCGGCTGTAGACATATGAAGAAAGGACCAGTCGAGGTTCACGCAGTGCAGCACAATCTGATAACTCTAGTCAGTTGCCGCCAACCCAGGCCGAGTGGGAAGCGAGGTAGAAGAGGGTGTCTGGAGAGGGATCTGGGAAGAGTCGAGGTCATGATGGCAGTGGAAGCAATCGTGGTTAAGGGCGAGGTCGCGGCGGTGGGAGCAATGGCCGTGGAGGAGCAGGTGATGGCTTTGTCAGAAAAGACAAGAGGCATATCAACCGCTTCAAGAGCAAGAACTATGGACACTATGCAAATAGATGTCCAGGTGAAGAGAAGAAGAAAGAGGAAGCTCATCACTATGTCAAGAAAGTCGAGTATGAAGCGACGGTGTTGCTCGTCGAAACAACCTTGTGGGAAGGATCTATCGAACCGGGAAGTGCTTCAATTTGGTTACATGTATAGGAAACCATGTCGCGGGTAACGCGGTGCGTGTTGGTGACGTGCCAAGGATCTATCAAACCAGGGAAGATTTTTATGCTCAAGTTTCTGGCTACCCTGGTTATTGTTACAAAATATACAAGACCGAAGCTGAAGCTTTCAGGGCCTACTATGGCAAAAACTTTGACTATCACCGGCCCTAGAGATTGATGAGAAGCCTCTCTCCATAGATATGAAGATTAGAGCATCGCGACTTGGCCTATGAAAGATGTCATGCTTTCATTTATGGCTATTGTCATTGTTTTTCTTATTTGGAAGTTGATATCCTAGGCTTAGTTTCATAGAACATTAGGCAGAGTTAGAATGTAACCATTGAACCATGTAATGTTTTGTAGATTTTAATGTATGATGTGTTTAGGGATTTAAAAACAACTAAATTCCATGAATAAATTTAAAATAAAAAATATAACAAAAACACCGGTTTGGAAGGTCCTAAATGGCTAGAGGGGGAGGGGGTGAACAGCCTAATAAAATTTCTACAAAACACTAGAACAACTTGTTAGATAAAAACAAAGCGGTAATAGCGGTTGCACTAGCTCTACTTGTCGGCAAGCCAACTATTGACAATTCTAATCAATTATGTCTCTAGATCACTCAAATGGCTATGTCACTACTCCACTAACTAGGTGATCGAGCTAGATTGCTCTAAGCAAGTCTAATCAACTAAACAACCTAGTCAAGTCTACACAAGCACAATATATGTATAAAGGTAATGCAAGGTAGAGAGAAGGTTTTATACCGAACCGTCAAGGCAATGAACCAAACACCGGAGACAATCAATCACACAAGATGGATACAGTTGGTTTGTTCACCCGGAGTTCACTTCAGCACCCTCAAGCCATCTCCGGTTGTGTCGACCGTGTCAACGGTGGATCAAGGTAGCACACACACCTTGCCTCACTAGGCCCTCTTGACACCACTCGATTGAGGGGTAACTCAACGACACGAGCAATCCACTAGAGTATCAATTCGGTACTCGCCGGGGAAGATCAAAGAACCCCTCACAAGTCAGGAGGTGGGCAAGAACAATCACCTCTCTCCCCAACGCCTCCACAATCACGGAGCCGGTGTAGGAGTGGTGCTCTCCAAGAGCAACAAGAAATCCACCGGCAACGACGACCCTCAAGTGCCTCTAAATGCAGCTCACAAAGCAATGCACTTGATTCTCACCCAATCTCTCAAGAAAGTGCTCACAAGCAAGAGAGGAGAGTGGGGAGATGTTTTTGCTTAGCTCAAAGTGTATGGAGTGGATGAAAATGTCCAAGAGAGTGAGCATGAGCCGCCACACAAGTATTTATAGAAGTGTGTGTGTGTGTGTGGGGTGGGGGGGGGGGGGACACCCCACTTCAAACCGTAAAAAATGTGTCATGTGTCCTAACCGTGAGATTTGAAATGCCACATGTCCCCGCCGTGAGATTTGAAATGCCGAGAATATACGTGCCGGATGCCGAGCCCCGGCGTCCGCCGCCTATCATCCGGCAACCGCCGTTAACATCCGTTGGGGGTCAATTTGCGCACCTCTCTAGATTGCGTTCGCTGAGCTGGCGCGGACAGCGCCAGATCCGGTGTCGCCCGCCATCGGCCGATCGTGGCCCCGAGAAGCTCCTCACGCCCGGATGCGCCAATCACGAGAACCGGGACGCTTCCGACGCAGACTTTTCACCCGAGCAACGCCACCATGCGCGGGACGCTTGGCTGCGCCCACCGCTTGCGCAAGGGCGCCCGGCGCTGAAAAACTTCCGTCGACACCGCGAACTTCTCCACGATGCCATTCAACAAGTATACCAACTTGAAGCACAAGAGTTAGCAAGTTTTCACCACCACGATGCATCCGGCCCAATAAAAATAAGCATTTTATTTTCTCAAAAGCGCCACCACCTTTGCAAATGTGCCAAAGATCACCATGTGTACATCACCATGTGCTCGTGTGTTAGCATTTTCTCAATCAATTTCGAATGTCGGGTTTGCTCTCTAGGTTAGAATGCATGCATATGATTGTTGAACCTAGAGGCACATGAGGATCGATGTTCCCGAGGTTTTCCCCCCTCTTTATAGTCCGACTATCGATCCTAAACCACACCCCCTATGGTGTCTTGAGTGTGAAACCAAAATTACCCTAATGGTATACCTTTGCCTTGAGCCCATTTTAATCCTCGAATCCATGCCACGTGAGCACTTGATCACCTTCCACCATGACCACCATGCTCCATCATCGGCTTGACCAATCTCCAATCTAATCACACACTTAGCATAGAGAGATTAGTCCTAAGGATGTCACTAATTAGCCAAAACCAAACTAGAGATCTTCACATGGGCCCGACAGTGAATGACAAATAAACACTATCGGTTTGAATTACAAACCGTCATTGAATACAGAAATAGCATTGTCGGCTTCATTAACCAACTGACAGTGTCAACTGCAATAACACTATCGGGTTAAAAGTCAACTGACATTATTAACAGAATGATCACTGTCGGGTCCACAATACCGATATTGTTGTCTCTTCGCTACACTATCGGCATAATGTAACCTGATAGTGTTATTTCCCTCACTTTTTTCGGTTCTTTGTAGCTCGACAGTGTTCTGAATATCAACGTTGTCGTTTGACTTAGGAACCGGCATTGCTTGGATCGTAAAATGCTACCGGCCGAAGAAGCACCCGACAATGTTCGATCACAATGCACTACCGTTTGGATAGTGAACCGCAGTCTCTCCTCAAATGACCGCCGGTGTTTTGACCTGACAATGACTCGAGCCCCACATCAGTACCGCTTTGGTTTTGCCGGTTCATTTTCCGTCCGCTGAAGTGGGTTTGAGCCCGCAGCGATGTAGGGATGAGCTGAATCTCCGGCGACGGGAGAGATGTCACACGTAGCAGATGCGTTTTCCAAAAATAAATGAAGTGGCAGAATATCTAGTTCTTAATTAGTAGTTATTAAGTATTATGATTCTTGATTAATTTGATTCAAAATAGTGATTCTTAATTAATTTAGAGCAAGACAAGGGAGGCTAATGAACCTGATCCGTTAGCAATTGTAAACCCCCTCATATAAATATGAGGGAGAATTTGTGAGAACAATCAAGAAAGAAAATTTAGGGTTTAACCTACCGCTCCTGGCTCCCCACACCTACCGCCCACGCCGCGCCGCTGCCCCCATGGGCCGAGCGCACCCGCGCCCCCCCTCAGTCATGTCCCTCATCATCCACTCACGTTGACCGGTTTGATGTAGATCTATCAAGAATAAAGTTTAGGCAAAATGGGGGAGAAAAATTAAAAGAAAAAGTCCAATCAAGAAGGAACAACGAAAAGGTTCTAAAGACAAAATTTCTATCTATACACGTGTAATGTGAGTAACAAAATTTCATCTTTCCTTTTTATAAAAATTGTATTCAATAATAGATAAGATTTTGATCATTGTAGGAGAACAAACCAATGAAATGGAAAAAATGTAATCACAATACCTGGAGAACAAATAGGATAAAAGATAATGAACATAGGGAAAAAAGGATATGTAAAATAAAAAGAAGAGATAGATGAAGAGAAAGAGGACATTATTACAAAACTAATCATGAGATATTTTTTAACAATCACTGACCAGAAAACTAAGAGGAGGATGAGTTGCAGAACAAATAAAAGGCTAGGATATGAAACAAAAGACAAGAAAATAGAAATATCTTCTAAAAGGTATTTTAGTTAACAAGTTTTGGTTGCCCTTGATCATCTCTACCATTATTAGTGACAAAAAACAAGCAGAACAAAGAGGACGATGAGCATTCAACGCTATACAAGTTAGTAAGTCGAAAGGCAAAGAAGAAACGCTACAAAATACACATAATATGTACATAGATACTTTTGAATAATATAATGACAATATGTTCAATCTTTTAGGTTAGACAATTATCTAACTACATACATATTACTAGAATTTGTTCAGCAGTCATAAAACTGCTAAAAGAAGCCTGCAAAACATAGGAAACTAGGTGAATACCCCGCACGCTGTCGCTGGAATTGCATGGCTCACCACTGTAGGAATGTGCGCAATATATGAAAAGAAATACAAAAGATATTGTCCGCACGTTGTTGTGGGAATTTGTGGCATAAATGGGAGGGGATTCATAGAGTTTTAAAAACTTATACGTAGCATCCACCATGATAGCTTAAAGAGCAGCGGTGGTTTGAGAGGATAATAATTCTAAACCCTGGATCATAATTTGAAATAAAATGACATCGGCCACGATGAAGTGGGTTTGGAGGGATCGTGTGATCTCACGTAGCATGCGGCCACACTCCATGCTGGCTATTACGATTTCAGCGTGGTGCCGGATGTTGGAGCCGCCCCTGTGTATGGTCTGCAGGAGGATCCGACATCGTGCGTTCATGCTTCATGGCCGAGGGTGTGGAGGGACCTTGTATGGTGGCGCATCGCCAAGCTCCATGCAAACCTGAAACTCCACTCATGGCAAAAGCACACAGATGGATAAAGCTAAATGTAAAAATTAATAAAAAGTATTCTGCAAGATACTGCTACTCCACATTATACCTGAAACTCCACTCATGGCAAACCACACAGATGGATAAAGCTAAATGTAAAAATTAATAAAAGCATTCTGCAAGATACTGCTACTCCACATTACAGCTACTTATTGACTAGGAAGTTCTAGTAAGCCACTAAAGGATCAAGCATCGACCTGAGGCAATTAGCAGATTAACTAAATCTGTAGACACAATCTAGACGCCCACAAAGATCTTCTTGGTCCGAGCACCACAAGTGGATTATCTGCTAAATCTGAAGTGGAATCCATAAGAGGCGCCACAACTGGAATACTCTGAAGTACCTTTACCTGTAATAATTAAGTATACCTAAATCTTTTGCCTGGGGACATAGTTCATAGAGCACGCCAGTCTCACTTCCAAATTAAGACTACTGATATGGAGAAAGAAAAGGTTCCTATGCTTCAAATAGTAATACCTGAGAGCAGTAGTCATCCATTTCCTCTTCTTTTTTTCTGACGCAATTCACTCATCCTGGCAAAGAATCAGATGTCAATTATACACTAAACAATAATTGATTGTGGAGTACAGCTACAGTAAGATGGTGAAAGGCAATTAGTCTCATTCCAGATTCATATTTGCAGGCTCTGATATGATCCAAGTTGACAAACCACATATTCAAAATTTGAGGCAGAAAAACAGAGAATTAAGCAGTTTTTTTCGCACTACCAGATTTGTTTTGCTAGTGTCTTGCTGAATGAAAGATACAAAATCATAGGTACGACCAAAACTCACAGGCAGCAAAATGATGGGTAGTGAGATGTGAGACGGTGACACTCATCTATGGGCTACAGAAAATTCAATCTTGCTAATTGTATATTTTTAATCTCAGAACTCTAGTACCTTTTCCTGTAATAATTAAGTACCTAAATCTTTTGCCTGGGGGGACATAGTTCATAGAGCACGCCAGTCTCACTTGCAAGTTAAGACTACTGATATGGAGAAAGATAAGGTTCCTATGCTTCAAATAGTAATATCTGAGAGCAGCAGTCATCCATTTCCTCTTCTTTTTTCTGACGCAACTCATCCTGGCAAAGAATCAGATGTCAATTATACACTAAACAATAATTGATTGTAGAGTACAGCTACAGTAAGATGGTGAAACGCAATTAGTCTCATTCCAGATTCATATTTGCAGGCTCTGATATGATCCAAGTTGACAAACCACAAATTCAAAATTTGAGTAAGAAAAAACAGAGAATTAAGCAGTTTTTTCGCACTACCAGATTTGTTTTGCTAGTGTCTTTCTGAATGGAAGATACAAAATCATAGGTACGACCGAAACCACAGCAGTAAAATGATGGGTAGTGAGATTTTTTTTTTCCACTCGGGGAAACCCCATTTCCATTTCATTGCAAACGGAAATACCAAATAGTTATAGAGTAGACAGATACAGAACGAAGAGAGAACTCGAACGATTACTGCTGCTAGCCTGACTCGACTCAAAGAACCATGCTAACGCCCAGAAACTTAACAACATTTGTTTAGCACGACTGAAAAACAGCCGCCTGAAACCAGCAGAATAACAAGTACTTATTACAGATAAACTAGAGACATGCTCCAACAAAAAAGATGATCTTCCTCCATTTGGAAATCCTCCAAGACCTTCACAGCAGCGTTGACTGTCTCCACCGGATCTTCATTCCTCTCGGTCCTCCTCTTGATCATCAGTGGTGCCGTCCACCAGTAGCAGCAAATCAATCTGCCTTGAAGTCTCTTGTTTCAGAATGTTCTTTGCAATTTGAAGCATCATATTCGCTCCATTCACCAACATTTCTTTGTCATCGTCAGAATAAAGGCCTGACCAATATGTCATGAGAGAATGAGCATGACACAAAATTTCCATTGGATTCTTCAAAGATTTTTTTATCAAAAACGACTCTATTTCTGCATTTCCAAATGGACCAGCATATGGCACCAACCCCTAATGCATGAAACATCTGTCCCACTTGGTAACCAAATTTTGCACCAATTCCAAAACTGACTAAGACTTAATGGAATATTATTAGCTCCAATAGATTGTGCAATAATGGACCAAATTACTTTGGAAACAGAACAGGTAAAAAAACAGATGATCAATAGTTTCCAATTCATCACAAAAGCACATTTAGGGTCACCAGCCCATTTCCTTTTTAACCAAATTATCTTTTGTCAAAATAGCATTATTGGCCATTTGCCAAAGAAAAATCTTAATTTTCTCAGGGATTTTACTCTTCCAAATTATTCTAAGATATGGACCAGCATCAGAACCAGTGATCATATCATACACAGATTTAATGTAAAACTTTTTATTCTTGGTAAGATTCCAAACAACTAAATCAGGTAAGTCTATGAAATGCCAGCCGCACAATCTTGACAGATCTTTTGCCACCTATGATTGAGTGATCCAACCAACCATCTTCTAAAGTTAATCTCGAAGCCATGCATTACATCAAACACAGATATGTTTTTATCATTTGCAAAAGTAAACAAATCAGCATGTAAAGTAGCAATTGGTTGATCATATAACCATGGATCTTGCCAAAATCTAGTTAAATCTCCTTTATTGGTCAGAACACCCCTACCATAAAGATAAATGTCTTTAACTTTCAACATGTCAGCCCACATAGGTGAATCATTGGCCCTATGACCAACCTCATGTATGGATTTATTATCTAAATATTTAAACTTGACAATTGTCTCCGCCATAAACCTTCTTCTTTCTCCGGTTTCACACTACCATTTACATATTAGGCTAATGTTCATTTTCCTTGGGTTTTTAATACCCAAACCTCCCTTCTTCTTGCTTTTACTTATAATTTCCCATTTGATAAGGTGGTATTTCTTTTTTGAGGCTACCCCTTGCCAAAAGAAAGATCTCATCTGCTTTTCCATTTCATTGACTGTACCTTTAGGTAGTAAGTAAACGTACATATGATAAATTGCAAGTATTACTATAACTAGATTCAATCAAAATTTTTCTTCCAGCCTTTGATAAAAGACCCTTTCCAAATGTCTAGTTTCTTGGCTCCTTTTTCTACTAAAGGAATCCAATCCTTTATTTTGAGCCTACTTGGGCTTACTGGTACTCCAAGATACTTGATGGGGAAAACCCCTATCCGACAATTAAAAATCTCTCGCATATCTTGTGCCCCCCATTCTTCCCCATCGTTGATCATAAAAATTTCACTTTTATTGAAGTTTATTTTTAAACCAGCAATCATCTCAAAGAAATATAACAGCACCTTCATATTAGTAGCATTCTCTATCCCATGTTTTAAAAAGACTATTGTATCATCTGCATATTGTAAAAGAACCATCCCATTTGGGATAATGTGACTAATTAGTCCTTGAATCCTGCCTTCATCTTGTGCCCGAAGCACCATCCTAGTCGACAATCAGCCACCAAGTTGAATAAAATTGGTGACAGAGGGTCACCTTGTCTAACCCCTTTGTAGCTTTTTATATAACTCCCAATTTTATTATTGATCTTAACACTCACAAATCCCCATTTAAAACAACTTGCTTAATCCATTTGCACCATCTATCCTCGGACCCTCTTTTTCTCAAGACATTGAAATAACAGTTTCCAATTAACTTTATCATATGCTTTTTTGAAATCTAATTTTAAAATAACTCCAATTTCTCCTCTCCTTTTTGGTCTCATGTAAAATTCATGTAGACAGGCTATGCCCGACACAATATGTCTATTCTTCATAAAGGCGGTTTTGAGTATAATGGATGATCTTATCAATCACAGCCTCCAACCGTAAAGTTAAGGTTTTAGTAATCAACTTATAAATGCTATTTAACAAGCAAATGGGTCTAAATTGTTGAATTTTCTGAGCATCCACTATTTTTGGCAAAGAAAGTGATAATGCCATAATTCATTCGACTTATGTCTACTCTATGGTAGTAAAAGTCTTCAAATAAGCGCAAAATGTCGCTTCGACTATATCCCAACAAGCCTGATAGAACTCTATTGGAATTTTATCAGGTCCAGGGGGCCTTGTTGGCCTCCATCCGGTTTAAAGCCTCTCTAATTTCCTTTTTCGTAAATGGGCCTTGAGAACTCCGTATTATCACTTGGTGTCACTTGTGGTATATTATTCCAAAAGGTCTCATCAAGTGTTACATCATATTCTTCTCGATGGCCCAAAAAGATCACTATAATATTTTGTAGCATGATCTTGTAGATTATCCACCCCTTCAATAGTTCCATCATAGTCTTCTAGACTGTAAATTGTGTTCTTCCTTTTTCTTTCCGATGCACATTTGTTAAAAAAGATGTATTGCAATCTCCTTTAAGGAGCCAGTTCTCATGACTTCTACCGTACCTATAAGTTTCCTCTTGTTCCAAACTTTCCAAGTTATGTCTTAACAAATATACTTTCCTATCAATCTGAGAATGTGTTAAACCTTCTGTTTCCTCTACTTGTTCTAATTTAAGCAACTCATCCTGATTTTCCTTTCTTTGTTTCCTCCATTGTCCTTCTTGGTTAAAACCCCAACCTTTTTAAAAAATTGCTTACATAGTTTCAATTTTTGTTGGATTTTATCCGGGGCTGACTTGGCCCTGCATGGTTCTAACCAGATTTCCTCCACCTTAATGTAGAATTCTGGGTTTTTTAACCAATTCAAATCAAAAGAGAACTGAATGTTAACTCTCTTCACACTTGTCCCCATAGAAATGATTAAGGGATTGTGATCAGATATCTCTCTTGGCAATTTTCTCACAAGTAGCTTGAGGAAACATATCTTCCCACTCTTTTTGTCACTAAGATTCTATCAAGTTTTTCTAACACTGGGGGTCCTGGTTGTTGGACCGTAAATGCACCTCCAGACATAACAATCTCCCTTAACTCATAAAATGTATGATGGAATTGAATAATTGAGTGTGTCTATGCACACCAACTTTACTATTTTTTCAAAAGAATATCTAATGATATTAAAATCCCCACCAATGAGCATGGGTTCAGAGCTATTAGCACAAAAAGTTTGATAATTCTGCCAGGAAAGCTATTTTGTTCTCTTCCTGAGCAGCTCCATATACTACCATGAGATTCCACTTTGCTTTAAGGAACTTGTCCCATAAATTCACTTGTAAGATGAAATCACCTTGCCTACAGGACCCAACATCAAATCTCTCAAACTGTACTCCTACTAAAATGCCTCCGGACTTTCCTTTGGCTGGATTCCACATCCATATGTATTCTTGATTAAAATCAAGTTTTCTCAAAAAACTATTGCCAAAATCAACAATCATTGTTTCTTGTATTCCAATAAACTGAAATTTGTTCTCAGCAATTTGATTATTCAAAAGGTGGAAACACCAGTTTTTCGATGCCCCTACAATTCCAAATTAATCCACTTATCATTTATTCCTTGCTTTTTTCTTTTTCTATTTGGATCCACAAGAATAAATTTCTTGGGATCATACAAGCCAAGTTTTCTCGGTCTTGTTTTATCCCACTTGGGGAAACTTGCACTTTCTTCCTCCCACTTGGGGAAACTTGCTTTTTTTTTCTTTCCTTCACCTTTATTTTTCCTTTTATCTTTCACAACTTGCAATTCTTCCAACACATCATCAACATTATTATCACTACCATATCCTACATTTTCATCTTCCACAAGTAACTCTTCAACCTCATCCATGACCATAGAAGAATCAATTTTATGATTTTTCAGATTTAAATTACATCTCATAACATCTAGATCTTTAATCAAATCAAAAAAACAGCAAAGCTATTATCATTCACACAAAGAACACCCATACTCTTAGCAATACAATGCATGTCATCATTGGACAAATTAGATGAAGAGCCTGGGATGGGTTTGTTACCTTCCAGAGTTTGTTTTTTTTGCCATCATTTCATTCTTCTCTTGAGTTGTCAGCAAAATATCCATTTTAAGTCTTTCACTCCTCCTTCTTTCCATCCGCCCCATCTTAAAACCTTCTTCCACACTGATTTCTTTTTTCACCGAGCCACCTTGCTCTCCAACGTGCTTGTTCTTGACAAGGTTTGTCACGTAAACAAAAGCATTTTCTTGTGACAAAATCCCTCGTCCCATCATGTATCTCTTCTACCTTCTTTTTCTCTTTCAACGGTTCCAATTTTTCAAAGATTTTTACCATCATCGTAATTGTGCTCTCTTGTGATGCTATTAGCACTTCACTTTTTTTGCAATAGCCTGAGCAGCTAAACGGCTTGATATCAGCATGCATTGCCTCCATCCTGTTTGTATTCATTGCTTTCAAAACCATGCTATAATCTTGCATGTCTTTGTCCCCATCCATTTTCTCGGGAACCTTGATCCCGTCCCCGTAACTAAGCCGCATTGTTGCAGTTTTTCATAGAATTCATCCGGATCAACACAAGTGTAATCAACATCGTTATCATTGGATCTTGAGCATTACTGGTGTTGGTCTCATGAGTTTCGTTATCCGAACAGATTTGCCCGATGACTTACTACCACCAACAGATGCTGTTATCAATGAAACTTGACTGGAGCCACCTACTCCTTGAGTAATTTTTGAACTTTCAGCTTTAGATTTCTTGGTAGGGGGCTCTTTGTCTTCCACCCTGATGCCACTAGACAGTGTTTTGATCACTTGTCCCCCTTCCACTTCCCTTTGAAAGGTGAATATAAACCTATTCACCCCCAGATAAGCTTCAGCTGTATCAGGCACTTTCAGCACATCTCTGCAAGCAATCTTGCACCTAACATACTCAACCTTGTATCTGGTAGAAGTGTCTAACTCCATGATTTTGCCAACCAATCCACAAACTTTAGCTATTGTTCTGAGACCTCTCTGATCAGCTGGGATCTCTCCAACTCTAAACCATCCCTGCTGCAGTGACCCCTTAGCACCCATAGTAGCATCCCAAACTTCCACTGTCATGAATGCATCAGTGACATTCATAGCTAGACCTTTGGGTTTCTTCCAGTCACTCAAGGATTTAGCATTGGGGAACCTCATCACATAAGTATTCTCATCAACCATTCTAGCATTCCACTTCCATGAAGACTCTCCTTCCAGAAATGTGAACTCCTCTTCAACTTGCCTTGCAGAAGCTTTACCATGGAGTATTTTCACCACACCAATACTTTCTCTCTGCTTGGATACATTGGGATCAATACATTCCTCAATGTAAAAGAAGCTCTGATCCTCTACTTGAGTAGCACAGAGCTCAGGACCAAAATTCCAAGCTAAGCACATCTGACAATCGAATGCAGTATGATTCAGGTAACCACACAACTCACATCTAACTTTCCTGCACTCTTTAGTAGTGTGATTTGTCGAGACCACAATTTTTCACAGCCTTTCTGCTTCGGAACCCTTTATCGGTTTTCCCCTCATCAGCTTTCCTCTTGTCATGCTTAGCCCATCTACAATCCTTTGTATCATGATTGTAGAAACCACAAACTTCACAAGCTTTCCTACCGAGTTGCTAACTTGACTTTGCACGACCAAAGTACCCTCTCGACGAGTGACCTTACGAGAACCTTGTTCTTGAACAAGTTGAACTTGAGCTTTGGAAGCCTCTTCCTGTGCAGCCTTGTCCCATTTGTCAGTATTGGTGCCCTGACTTGGTGCAGATTCATCAGTCTTCTCCCCTTCCTGCACAGCTTGAGGCTTACGCTCCCAAGTACCTCTTCCTTTGCCATCTCCCCTTCCACCACCGAAGTTCTTGCCTCCAGTACCTCTTCCTTGGTCCCACCCACCTCCCTTGTTGCCCCATCCGTATCCCCCTCCACCCCCCCACCCTCTTCCTCCTCCACGATTCATTGGAACTAGAACAAGCGGGGCTGTTCTCGTCCTCACCGCCTCCACGAACGATTTGGCACTTGGATTCCAAAAGTGAAGGACGAATTTGGAGATAGGGTTAGGTTTAGGATGAGAAGAGGCTGGTGGCGGCTCTGCGGGGTTTGGATGGATTATCCCAACTCTTCTCCTGGCTGAATACTGGGGAAACCTGGACTTGGTCGATTTCCTTAACTGCCCCTTGCTTCTCAGATGGATTGTCGACATGTGTCTGCATCCATGGTGATTTCCCTAAAATGCTAGGGATAATTTGGACTTTCGGAGGAGGGCGAAACCATGGACGCTGATACGTAGGACCTGCTTGTTGGGGAATCCCCTGCTTGAGCTCTGTTTTTGCCGCCTCCTTCAACTTATTTGCATCAAGGAGTTCCCATCGCGAGAGAGATTGGGATCTCGCGCAGCTTAACTTCCTCTCGCCCAATCGCCTCAAATGGAATCGAATTTCTCCGGACCTTGCTCCTGAATCTCTTGTTCGACACATCAATAGGAAAACTGGTTCGCTTGTCCTTGTTATGAATCCTCCAACTCTCACCGGCAGAGGGGAAGAGAAGCTCGTACTCTGGTGATCCCACCTCAAATGCCGCATGATTAGGGTTTGAGTAAGAGGCGCAAGGAATGGATACCTCGGCTGCGGGATTGGTGGGAGAACGGCGAGGTGGATGAGAATGGAGACTGGAGGACAGTCCGCGAGAACTACCCGCTGAAGAAGGAGAGGAGGCGGTGGAGATGGTGGGGCGGTGGTGGGAGGTGGTGGTCGCCGTCGAGAGTCGCTGACTTGTCGCCATCCCCTCGCTCAAAGTCAATGTTCCTCCGGTGACTCTCATCTATGGGCTACAGAAATTTCAATCTTGCTAATTGTATATAGTAGATCTCGGAACTCTAGTAAGCCACCGCTAGAGTTCACGGCCTTGGAGGCCTGCTGCTCCTCCCGCGAGTGACCGCTTCACATCGACATGAGGCAACAAAAAGCACCAGCAAAACCGAGAGAAATCCCGGTGAAGCCGGACGGTGGGGCAGATCGGAAGAGGCGACCGAAGCAAACATTCGCGCTGGTTTTGCGAATATTCGACCTAGGGTTTTCGCGTGCGAAGAGGTGCCATACCGTGCGGCCGTCGAGGGTGTGCGGGCTGGGTCCTGCAGCGCTCGGTAACCCGAAGCCCGCGGGCGGCCAATGATCTTGTCGCGCACCGATTCCTCGACAACTGCAGATGCAGAGAGGATAATGAAGCTTGAAGCTACGGAAGCCTTATCCAGCTTGTTGGCTTGTGAATAACAGTAGTGAAAGAATCAGAACATTGATCAGGTCTACTGATGCTGGAACTAATATTTCATACAAGTCAGCAAGCAGATTGCATATGTTACCTGCAAATAGAGTGCATATGTGCTGCTGGAACTAATAAAATAAGCTACAGTCTACATCAGATCTTGTACTTGCAAATAGAGTGCATAATATGTTCTGCTGGAAACCTAAATTTATGATAAATTCAATCAAACAATCCATATCTCCGAATTTTGTTTTGAAATAACACATATACGACTTAAAAAAGGTAGCATATGATCTATCATAAATTGAATAAAAGTTGGTTGGTACGTAGTTCTCAATCTCCAACAGCAATTGTTACTGTAGGTACTTGCTGGATGAGATTCTGATTTCGCCTAAAATTTCACCTCAAGGCAAAGCACAAACTATGGGCCAGGATGAGAGATCTAGTTTGAATCAATCGCTACTGGGAAGCTCACACCTAAATAGCCCATCAAATACTACAGGCGCATGAAGCATCCCCAATCACGAATTGACCATAAGAGAGCGGTGGAAGGACTACAACAGAGGGGAGCCATTATAGAAAGCTACGTGGCAGGGGTAGCGCAGGGGGGAGAACTTGCCGACGATGGTTCGGCCGGCCCGATCGGTACCCACGGCAAGACAACCTGGCGCTCCTCGAGGGTCGAAGCAGGCGGCCCGCCTTGGCGAGATCGGGGAGGTTATCGTGCCACGCCTTGCGGTCGGTGGGGGCGAGGAGCGCGGCGCCGGCGTCGGTCGCGAAGTCGGAGCCCACCACGACCACGGAGAAGTCTAAAGGTCAAACACGGCTCACAATAGGGGAGGAGCACAGCCGCCGGAGAGGCATAGTATGGTAGGGGAGGGGAATAGGCCGGAGATTTATGCGTGCGGAGAACGACCGTGCTGAGGAGCGAGCAGCCGCATATTGTTGGTAGGGGAAGAGGCCGCCGATTGAAGCGGCGGAACACCAGCGTTGGGAGGAGCTGGGCGGTCGGGCGAGGCTTCACGTTGCTAGGGGGAAGAGGCCGCTGATTGAAACGGCGAAAGCGCTGCGTCGGGAGGAACCGGGAGGGAGGGGAACGGGGCGGTGACGGGGATACCGATTACTGGTGGCGTGGCTTCACCAGGGAGCGAAGAACTCCCTAGTGGTTCTTTGCTACATAGGGGTAGTAGATATCTAGAAAAACAAACCAATTCCCACAATATTATCCCCGTGTCCATGAAATGACACACTATTTAATAATTGGACAATTTGTAATTTTTAATGTAAAACATAGACAATTAGAAATATGTCACATAGATAGATCCCCTTTGAAGTACAAGTAGCATCGTATTTAGAATACTTAATAATAGCAAATGCTATTATTAAGGAATATAAGATTTTGTGGTATACATTATTGCATGAAGAAAGATGCAGGCCTAAGCAAGAGCGGTGGCACGGGTGGTGGAGTAGTGTTGCTTTAGTTACATAATACACTTAACACATAACCATGTTGTCACAGAGAACATTACACAAAGAACATATATTTTCTAGAACATTGCAAAGAAGACACATTTATTTTTAGAGATGAATTTAGCAGTTTAACCCATATCTGATTCATTGAGATAATAGGTCAATTATGTGTCATTTTTAAATAAAATCAATTTTCTTTTAGAGTCTATTTCAAACTATAGTTGTTCTATGAAACTACAAAAGACTACAGTACACCCGTGTGTATATAGGTCATCGTCATCCTGCTCATTTGATGTCGTAGTCTCGTAGAAAGGCATCTTGCATGTCTCTCGAAATACCCGACAAACGGGAGACGATGGAACCAAAGTTGGAGACGATGGAACCAAAGTTGCTACATTTACGATGGATCCAAAGTTGGAGACGATGGAACCAAAGTTGCTACAATACGATGGAACCAAAGTTCCTACATCTATCTGCTGACCTAGATCGTCCCCTTTGCACAAACACCCTCACGGTTTCGCCAACCAATTCGTGCGTAGCCTTGGGAGCACCATGCAAATGCACATAAACTCATGTACCAGAGTGGAATGACCTGAAAATAAGAATCTCGGAAAAGTGGGGTACCAAAACGAGGCGCTGGATTTCGCGCAAACGCGAGCCCATTTCATGTAAAATTGACATTAACAAGTCTTTCCCTCGGCGCGTCCGCAAGTTACGCTGTCAGCTAGTGCGCGTAAGTTGCGACCTTTTTGAAACAAAGCGACAAAAGGTCGGACTGTCATCGTGACTAACAAATCCGGCCGTTTCATCCAATCCTCGTACGTGGCCATGGGTGTGTGCTGTCCAGCCTTGGTTTTGATTGTGATTAATGAATGATTGCGTACCCTTTCTCTTGTCACGATTGGTACCAATGAGTGCGTCGAACTCACAGCATTGGCCGCCCGAGGTTGGTGGTTATCCACCTCAACTGAGAGTAGCCCTAGGCAAAATATCCGATACTCATTATGCGTACCTGCTGAACTTGAACCCGAATTACCCGAACCCAAGGTATCCGATCTCAAATTCGGATAGTGATTTAGATTACCGAATTACCCGAAACTGGGTCTTCACCGACGGTACAACGTTTTGCCGCGTGACCCGAAAGCGAAAGACGCTCGGCAAAGATATTCTTCGTCGACAGCGCTGTGCAAAAGAAAAACCGTCGTGAAGCCTCCTTCGCCGAGAACCATGTGCTCGGCAAAAGAAGAACCTCGGCAAAGCCAAGCTTTGCCGGCGGCAACTGTCGGCGAAGGCTAGGCTGTTGGCATAGCCCGGCTCCGGCCGTAACACCGTTAGTTCACATAGCCTTTGCCGACGGCTTGCCGTCCGCCCCCTCGGCAAAGCAAGGACCTTTGCCGAGCTACATTTTGAGCTCTCGGCGTAGTGTTTTTTATTCCACCAAACTGCGCCATGTGTCCTAAACTTTACCAAGCACTCCGGCCGCCGAGTGTTCCCAATACGGTGCTCGGCAAAAGATTGGCTTTGCGAGAGCTCTTGTCTAGCTCGACAAAGCACAATTTTTTTTTGATTTAGCGATCACAATTTTTTTCTGTAGCTTAGCTACAATACATGGAGTTCGTTGTTGAAGTTTGTAATTTTTTCAATCTTTTTTACTATGTTTTATGAGTTTTCATGTATTATTTGAATTTCTTTTCAAAACTAAAATTTGAAGCGCAAGTGATTCGAATAATGGATCTAAATGATTCAAAAAATGATAAACATGCTTGTGAGCCTATCTTGAGTCCTCATCCATGGCGGACACCAAAATTTGAATATCTTGTGCTTTGAAACACGTCAACTCACTTGCTTGGGTCAATTGTTTTAAAATTCTATAAAATTCAAAACAGAGTTGAAAAATCATGAAATTAATGAATGATTGCGTACCCTTTCTCTTGTCACGATTGGTACCAATGAGTGCGTCCAACTCACAACATTGGCCGCCCGAGGTTGGTGGTTATCCACCTCAACTGAGAGTAGCCCTGGGCAAAATATCCGATACTCATTACGGCGTGCTGCTGAACCTGAACCCGAATTACCCGAACCCGAGGTACCCGATCTCAAATTCGGATAGTGATTTAGATTACCCAAAATTAGTTTGGTTAATTCGGCTAATACACTCCGGTACCCAAACTACCCAAATTACCCAAAGATTTTCCTCCATCTTTATATTTATCACATGTTGTTAGTTGAACAATTGAAATTATCACTTTATTAGAATATAGTTGTCATGACCCGGATCAATCTGGCGTGACACGTGGTCGACAGCGCCCTTGGGGCGGCGACGCGAGGAGGAGGGGGGGGGCGTGAGAGAGAGAGAGGAAGTTGGGATAAATTTTCTTTGTTTGCTTGTTACCACAAAGATTACGGACCCCTTACTTTTAGAGCCCGGCTAGTGGGACTTGTATCGCAAGCAATCTCTCTAAAGGTTTCCTTATAGATGGGAATACCTTTTTTACAAGCATATCCTATTTATTTTTCCTAATAAGGGTCTTCCTTATAGATGGAATATCCCCTTGCACACCAAAAAGCCTAAGATAATCCTAGATAATTTCCTTCTTTATTTCTGAATTAATTGCCAAAGAATCGAAAGGGAGGTGGAGGCGGCGCGACGCTGCGTTGCCTGCCGTGGAGGCGGCGCGGGCGCCCCTCGGGCCACGCAGCTGTGGATTACGGGCCCTATTTCCTTGGTCATGACATCTCCCCCCTTCTCCGACCGGCGCGTCCTCGCGCTGGATGAAAAGTCCATTCGGTCACACACTGGGTGGAGGTGCATTTGCACCTGGCATGATGAGCTCCACTTGCGGGATCAGCTTGCCATGCACCGGGTTCACGAGGATCATATTCTCCGGGTTTGTGGAGCAAACTCCAAGAGATAGTGGAGGTTCCGATGTAGCCGTGGTAGATGTCTTGGTGGACAACACATCCTCTTTGTGATGTCGTCTGTCGGCGGGACGCGAGCAAGAGCTCCCTTGGAACTCCGCCTCAAGATGTTGATGCACCATGTCGCGGGGCGGGCTCTCGGGAACAAGAAGCGCTCATTGGGCGGAGCGTTGACGAAGAGAGGAAGAAGGTGCCGATTTGGTGATGTCGCGGCGATTAGGAGGGTAGCAGCCAAATTCAACATCATACCATACATGAAGGAGCCGATGTCGAATAGGGATGGGGATAGCTGATGTGTGCCCCTCTCTGCGTCGTAGCTGATGTGGACGTTGTCAATGGTGAGGAAGAGGCGATCCATGCCGTCGAGGAAGACCACTCGGGCGGGGCCGACGTGGTGGCGCCGTGGCCGGATGCCACCCGGCGAGGATGGCGGTCGGTGATGCCGGCGTTGGTGCAGTCGTGTAGGCGCCCAAGGCGAGGAAGTTCGTCCTGCGAACTCCGCCTTGAAGCAAGGCTTCCAGCAGGTCCGTCGGAGAGGAGGAGGCTGTCCTCATCCGTCCAGGCCGGAGCAGCGTCGCTCGTGGTCACGTCGAGGGCGATCCGGCGCGCGGTGCTGGTCCTCGATTAATGCTTTGTCGTAGCCGCTATGCGAAGATTCATGTGGACATGTCGTAGAGGTCAAAGGCGTCGCATGCCTTGAACGTTTCCCGGTAGGGAGGGAATGTCGGGCGCCCGGCAAGATTCGAACCTAAGCAAGTCGGGCCGGGCGCCCCAATGCGAGGAGGTGGTGCCAACGTGAATTTGCTCGGGTGGCCATCGCGGTAGTACTACATCTCGTGAGTGGCGAAGTCCCACGTCACCCGTCCCAAGCTTGCCAGCCAAGGCATGCCAAGGATGACGTTGACGTCGTTGCCCACATGCATACGTAGCGTCGATGTCGAAGGTGCTGGCGTCGATGCGTAGTGAATGCGTCGAGAAGGTGGCAGCTGGCATGTCGAAGTGGCGCTGTGCGGCCGGTGATTAACACACGCACTGGCTGAGTCCGGAGGCCTACCGTGGTCACCACGCGGGGGTCGATATAGTTGTGCGTTGCTCACGAGTCGGCGATGATGTTGGCGCCCATATGCGAGATGATGCGGCCGGGATATAAAGAGTGAGCACCACATGCGGGAATCGGGTCCTCGAAAAGGACCCTGAGGTCGGCGCTCTCCACTTTGACGTCCGCTAGTGGGGCGCCCTCTTGGTCGTCGGTGTAGTCGTTGAAGATCATGATGTCGAAGAGGTGCTTGCACTTGTGACCGGCGTCGCGGCTCATCATCGGTTGAAGCGAGAGGCCGGCCTTGCGTCGTTCCGTCATCTCTTACGGTGTTAGCCGTTTAAGCGGCCTAGTCGATGTCGGCTGCTGGCAGCGGGGTGGGCGCTGGTCGGCCATCGAGGGCAAGAGGCGCGGGCGCCTTGCCCTGCTCTGCGGCTTCTTTGGGGTTGTAGAGGATGTGAGGCGTCGCTCGTGCGCCTGGCGAGAACATGGCTGCCACCATGTCCACTGGTGTCCTGCATCTCGGCGTCCGTCTTGGCGGCTCGTCAATCGGTGTGTAGATGTTCACTGGCGCTTGTCATCGAGGTGTCTGCAAGACGCCACATGCGCCGGAGCGCTCGTGTACTCATCCATGGTGCTGTCTTCCTCGGCGATGCTAGCTCACCCCGGATTCCACCATGCAGGTGGGCGAAGCGTTCGTTGACATGCTGGGCGAAGCTTGCCCAATCTGCCAATGGTTTCTCCTGGGACAGCCTCATGTACCACTGTTGTGCTCCTCCTATGAGATGATATGAGGCGTACCAAACTTGCTCTGTAGCTGGCGTACCTTGTCCCCTGAAGAATTGCTCGCAGCGGTTCAGCCACGGGAGGGGATGTTCCTTGCCATCATACGTCGGGAAGGACAACTTGTGCAGACGAGGGCGAGGCACTGGGGAAGGTGTCCACACGGGGGTGGTGGGGGGGCGCATGCGCCCCTAGCCCCGCCGGTCCTCCTGGCGCGGGCTTCCGCCTGAGGTAGCCTGCCATCATGTCTTCCAGATCAGCTGTTGTGACCTGATCGTTGATGTTCTGCTTGCCATCTATCCTTGTTTTGATGAAGGTGCGGGCGGTGTTCTCTAGCAGCGTGTTCATGGCAAAGATCAGCTTCCTGCAGCTGTGCTTGATGCTTGACCTCCTTCGGATCGTTGCGATAAGGCGGCGACTGATCGCCGGCGTGTCGAGCCTGGTGGTGAATCCGGTGAATTGGGTCCCCAAGTCCTTCAGCATCTTCTTCATCTCGGTGTCCATGGCTTCCTTAATTAGAGGCTTGCTAAATGGCTGACATTGTTGAATTATTGATATTTAATGAAGACTTGCAGCCCTTTTTCATGGTTGTAGATGTTATTGCAGTGTCATGAGATTTTGTGCTCTCATTAATTTGCTTAACTTTGCCCCCAAAATGCAACCTTAACTTCTTCTCTACTGCAAATTTCAAAAAATATATGCCAAAACATTAGGGAAAATAGTCTACTTTAACATGTAGAAAATAATAAGGAAATATCTTTAGAACATCAGGCTTGCTGTAGTAGCGTTTGGGAAGGAAATTAATCCTATTCGATTAGGAGCACAATATCACAGATTTTGGTCACTCGCTCTAAATCATGTCCTGGTTTCTTCCATGAGTCCATTTTGTGTTGAAACTCCTATAGTAACAATGATACATAAATATGAGTTCTTATTATCAAAAATAGTGATCAAATAAGGAAAATCAAAAACAAATTATAACATTAGTAGTAGTTTACCTTAGAGGTATATGTCGTTATTTACTCTATTAGAAAATATGTATGTACCAAAAACTAAAAAAATATACTTTGTAATGTTTTGTGTGTCTTGATCTTCTTTATTAATATTAGTTGTTAGCAAGAAGTTGAGTATTGTATAGCTGTTTTGACTTTACATTTGGAATGATTTAAACTTTACCTTCTTTAGTCGGTGTTACACCATGCATCTTGCCCCCAATAAGGATCATATCGAGGCTTATTTATCTAGCGCAACACCTAGCAAGATTGCATCCCACATATTCTGGTGACCCATGCTTTGAGTTTCCACAACAAAGGTTGTTGGCAAGGCGGAGTATGTTGTTAAAGGAAAGCGGTAGCAATTGTCATGATGAACTATAGATACTCATGTGTCAGCTAATGTTTGAAGGATAGAGAGCATTCACGATGAGCTAAAGACATGCATCCAAGTTCAGTAGGAAGATGAGTTGATCGCTCACTTGGAACTTCTTAGCCTCTTTCCTCTAGAAGAAAAAACCTTTGTGAATGCTCACCCGGGACCAAGGCAGGCTATAGCATATGCGGATTGCCCAACCGATCATAATCATAGGTTCAGCCACACCAGAAAAGTGTTTATACATTTGGAAGACTTACTACATGGTCAATAAGGATCATATCGAGACTAGATGGACTGGCACTACATAGCAAGATTGCATCCGACATTCTAGTGACCATGCTTTGATATTCCACAATTCCTTTCCTGGCCTAATCTTATTAAGGTTTTGGTAATAACCATAGCAACTTATAAAGCAAAAATATAATAATAATGATTCAAATAGATTGTAGGAGACATATTATATTGTAAATGGATTAAGCAAGGCAACGATACCTTTGTTTGGTAAATGATGCAAACAATAGACCTTCGATTGGCGACCACGACCGAAACAACCGAAAAAAATAGATCAATGGAGATGATATCGAAACCATGGGACAAACAGTGTGAATAGATGGATTCCAAATAGATGGCGTTTTGTTTTGCGGGCGGTTGACAGATTGCCTTAGATATCATTTATCCAGAATATTTTTAATACATTTTTAGGAATTTTTGTTAAGGATTTGTTTGCGTGGACGTAATAACTAACAAAAAGGACGTAGCGCCCTAGATATATTGTTTATTTTTTAATCCATAATATAATAGTGGTAGAGGCCATGGAGGTGCACACCACCGTATCTTACTATAAGACGTACTTTGGATGGGTTTTCTGGGAACGAAAAAATCTATTTTTCCAATAAAAAATAATATATTTATTTACTTTTATCTATAATGGCAGAGGTGGGTAATTTTTCTAGATAATAAAATAGATCCAATGGTCAGGACTGGCTGCACACTTTGATTTGGCGCCAAGATGTTTCTGATTAACGTAAGAATTTCTAGATTTTTCTTTTTCTTAACGCATCTGGTGAGAATTAACGTGGAGCCTTCATTGGAGCCTCAATTAGTAATAGTAAGATAAGATTCATGTACAGGCGGAGACGTCAATATGACAGAATATGAATTCAATGATATAAGAATGTGCACACACACAAACACAGCATGAGGGATTAGAACTTTATTAACGTCGGATGTATGTACTCAGACAATGAAGATCAACAGATAGTTGGCAAGGGGTGATATCTTAGACCAGTTATAAAACCTTCTCAATACAGACCGTTCCGTGAATCTTCCAACCTTCTGCCAGGAACGCGTAAATAATTTTTAATCCGATCTAAATAACAGACTTTTAATTATTTACAGCCGATGGCCATTACAAAATCATTCCATATATTTATCATCCACTTGCATATGGTATATACGATAACACAATAATATTTCTCATTCATAAGCACATGCACTCGTCACTTTTACATACATTCAAATATACATCCATACGTTATTACACAGAAGTTTAGGACAAGTTCCATACCATGAATAATTTCGTTGTTCAATAGTGCTACTTTACTACAAATAAAAGTATTTGAATCATCACTTATATGTGCCAGATGTATGAAATAAAACGGACAGTTTCACTAATGGCATCACCTAAGATTGCTGACTGGAGACTAATAACATCGGGCATGCCTAACTTGAGCTTGAAGATGGTCTAGTATATACTATCAGCATTAGGCAACACGTAGGTAAGATATGTGGAGACCATTGGACCTAAACTAGCCAGTCTTCCCTAACCTCTGGTGGTTGGGTAATTAAGTCGTTTGCTCCTCTCCAAAATTGGTCCAGAACGAACTGATCCATCAGCATTGACAGGGAATGGTCTAAGAAACCTTGGTCTCATCGTATGCTCACTTATCTGCTGCGACAAATTTTCTGCCTCTGGTCGGTGACATTAGAAGGGAGGATCAATTCCTCTAGCCGGAGAAGATTCTTGATTCCAGAGAAGCCACCCAATTCTGTACATAACAACTGGAGGGACTCGAGGCTTTCCATTGCCTTCTCTTCTATCTCAATCTTGGGCGTGCTCTGAACAATGAAACATAGGCGCTTCAATTTCATGAACCATCCTTTGCGCCAAATATATATTTTTCCTGCTTCAAAGAAGGGAGGATCTTCAGTCAGCTTGAGAAACTCCAAATTTTGCAGAGTTTGCAACGCCTCTCTAGAACCTCACTGGCTCCAATACCAGTATGTGAAAGGCACAGTTCTTTAAGACAGTCCGACAGAATGAAATTTGGCAATCTTTCCAATTTTCCACATAGCTTGAAGGATTGAAGAAAACATGGAGATGGAACCTCTAGAAGACCCATGAAGTTAATGTTACAAACACCAGGGGAATCAATCATTATTGAACGAAGTTTTAAATTTGGCTGCGAGTGCACCCCTTCTGTTTGTGAAAGATTGGAGAGTACACCTTCAAGACATCTCTTCAAGGAGTATAGAAGAACTTGTTCTATCTCTTGACGGAGAGTAGTATGTTGTGGTAAGATGATTCTCACCTTTCTCAAGTAGCACATACAAGGCAATAGTGTGAGAAAATTTTGGGTTGTTTCATCAATGAAGAATCCTGACAGTGTTTGTAGCTTACAGATCTTAATCTTCTGCAAAAACACTTCCGTCGAGATACTCTTGAAAACTATTTTGAACTCCCCAAACAGGTGAACTAACTCGGGGAGTTGGACGATGACATCCATATCTATTTCTTCTACCTTTGTTTCCCTTGTGTCAAGCGTCTCCAAACTTTCCAAATTACTAATATTCTTTGGAAGCTTGCTCACATTTTTGCTGCCTCTGATGCTCAGATATTTGAGCATCGATCGCCTGCAGATAGCTTCAAGATGGCGATCCATCATGTTTTCAATATTTTCCAGAACCAATACACGCAGATATTCAGAGCCAATGGAGCCCATTAGAGCTTTGCCTGCGTTTCCTTGAAATGTGAGCCATCGAACACGTGATAAATCATTCTCCTTTCCAATAGCAGAATATTCTTCAGTACTGTGGTTCTTGAGAAATAGTCGATTGACATTCGCACGTGGTTCCACTTTTTGTCCATGTTGAATATCAAGGTATGTGACAAAACTCTCAGAAATTGCTTTGTCTTTGATAAACTGACGCATCATATGATGAACTCGAAATGTCTTCACCTGTCCATTGATACTGAACTTCACTGGCTCGATGAAATTCTGTTCCCTCAGTTCCTTGAAGCACTCGTTTGCTAATTCCTCAGATTGATTGTGTAACCTGCTTTCAGCTAACCATCCTCTAATCAGACTTTTCCTCTTGATGACATCATCAATACCACATGTATTTAGTGACAACAACAATGTCTTGGCATTATCATTCAGATTGGCGTAGCTACGGTTAAGCAAATGATGCATTCCTATAAATGCTTCTTTCTTCTTCTTTTCCAACAGTGAACCGATGTTTTGGCAAGCAACCACGGACTTGTCTTTGTCCCAGTCTCCTACACTTCTGATATGATCACCCATATTAGCTATTGCAACAGGAAGGTATCCACATATCTCCAGGATCCTCGTTAGACATTTGTCGTCCAAATTATTAGGGCATCCATCCTCACCAAATGCTTTTCTTATCAACAAATCTCAGGCACTTATCTTGTCAAGTGGCAGCATCTTATAAACAGGAACTGGACAATTCTGATGGCAGCTCCGGCCTATTTCTTCCTTTGTCGTGGTCACTATAATTCTGCTTCTCATGTTATCATCAGGGCAAGCATGCAGTATATCATTCAGTAGCCTGTGGTCTCAAGTCCATTGATCACAATAAGGTACCTGAATAAAAAAAAGGACGAATTAATTTGAAATTATGTATTGTTTGGGTTGTATAACTATAGACGTTCAGTATAGAATTCAATTGATTCCCTACTTCTGCTGCGACTTACATGTATGATTTATGCAAGCAACCCAATACTATCAACGAAGTATATGACCAAAAGTAAGTTAACTGCAAAATGCCTACGGACGCCCTCCATGGGACATGGATGTACAAATATGCCCACCTAATTTATTTTTTTTAAAAAATCCTTTGTTTTGTAGGAACATATATTATCCAAAATAAAACCCCTATTAAATTAGAAAAAAAAAATCAAAAATCAACCTTTACCAATACATCCTTGTCCTGGGACAATAACCTGCCCGTACACATTCAGGGCCTCCAAATTTACGGTAAGTACTAATTAATAAGTAATAGCTAATCTTTTAATAGGAAAAATAACCAGTAGCATGTCCAAAAAGGGTTTAAAAGTTGGCAAGTTACAAATCATGCATGGTTTGTGTAATTGGATCAACTGTCCAATGGCCATGTCCCACCAGCTTCACTGGTCTATCGATCTCAAAAAGAAGAAGAGAAGAAGAAGAAGAAGAAGAAGAAGAAGCTTCCCTAGTCTATTTATTTTCTTTGCCATTTTGCTTTGTTGAGCCACACATACTACTATGCTAGCTGCTAGGGATGCTAGTTTGTTACTTGAGTACTATTGTTTACTCGTGTAGCATTAAGATATAACAAGTTCTTAGTAGTTTAAGAGACCCATATACATTCTGAAGCTTTATAAGCTTCAATTTTCTCCAACTTTAGGGTCCTATTAGGGCAGGTACATTGCTACACGTGAGAGGTCTCAGATGCCGTCTCATGCATCGTCACGTAGGAAAGAAAGAAAGGTGAGAGAGAATGAGGTAGTGGTTTCACTGAAACAAGCTGTCTCATGAGCTAAAATTTAGGACTATGAGACAAATATTTTACCATTGTATGAGATATTGTCATCATGCACCTCACAATCCTATTTTACTCTCTCCACAAATTAAGGAAATGCGAGTTGCTATGAGACAACTTAAAAAGACAGCCATTGCACATGTAGCCTATTAAGTCGTCTTAAATTATGTGGCACTATATGAGACAAGTTATAAGACAGCACCAATATACTTGTCCTTATGTATTTTGTGCAGGGCTCCAAATCCTAGGTACGGCCCTAGACAACAATTAATTCTTTAATACAAGAAATTTTAATATCAGCACCATGGTAGTACGTATATAAAATGAATGTTTCATTTCATTGTACTACTCCATTCCAAATTATAAGATGTTTGACTTTTTTTTTTTTTTAACCAATTTGACCACTCATCTTATTAAAAAAATTTGTGCAGTCAAACTTAAGTTATTTTTTTGAAGAACATTTATTGATATAGCAAACCACAATAAACGATGTGATATTTTGCAAAAAAAAAAAAAAAAAAAAAAAAAAAAATTGAACAAGACGAGTGGTCAGTCTAGGGGTTAAAAAATCAAACATCTTATAATTAGGAACAAATTTAGTAATAATAAAGTGTGGAGTTTAGAACATAAAAATATTATTTTGAATAAAATGTAAAAAAAATTCAAATAAATTGATGTATCCGTCTACATAGTGGTTAACTAAAAGACTACTGTACCTATTTCTTGATCAACATATTGCATTATTAAATAGCCACTTTAAATTTGCTACGTGATTGAATCTTCATCTTAGAATAAAGTGAGGTTTAACGTTGTAACAAACAGTCTTTTGATATTTTTTTTTTTGAAAGCGGGCATTGCCCGTATTGCATTAAGAGAAGTGAGAAAAGTTTTTTACATCCTAGCGGACACCCCTCACGAGCTGCGGGGGCCGACTAGGCAAAACACAAACACAACAATAGCAAGAAAGTACAAAGGGGAGGACTTCCACCACTAAACACCAGCCTACTATGCCTTGCATAAAAGAAAATACATCCATGCAATGGTTGCCAACAAAGAGGGTGAGAATCCTCGATGGCAAAGCATCCACCATCGAGCAGCGGCGGCAAAGCATCCACCCACGAACCTAGTGGCGGCAAAGTATCTGTCAACGAACCAACCATCGGTCATCACTCCCGGCAACTCTATAACTGCTCGAGAGGAGGCCAGCGAAAGACACAATGGCAAAGCATCCACCAGCGACCCAGTCGGAGGCCATCACTCCCGGCAATGCAGCAGCTACCCGGGAGAGGCCAACGCCAGATCAGCGACAAACCATCTGCCAGCGAACCAGTCCAGCGGTCATGACTCCCAGCAACTCAGCAGCTACCAGGGAGAGGCCGATGCGGACACGATGGCAAAGCATCCACCAATGAACCAATCCAGCGGCCATCACTCCTGGCAACTCAGCAGCTGTCGGGAGGAGGTCGATAGCTGCGGCAGCAAAGCATCCGCAAAGCGAATCCCACGACTGTGGTAGCCTCGACCCCTGGTGGACAAACCAAAGCGAAGATGAAGTTGAAGCATGACAGACATAGCACCAAGGAAATTCTCCATTTGGTGGTGGCAACAACGAAGCCTTCAAGAAGGAGATAACGTCCACAAACACTAGCAATGTTGAGGAGGTGCAAGAAGGACTTTCTTTCGAGAATCAGCCTAGACAGCCCACCAGATGAGCGAGTTCCTTCGATGGCACCTTCATGAAGGTGTATGACATGGGTGGCACCATCGCCATCGCCCGGTAAGAGCGAGCAGGGTTTTCACCCAAAAACATGTTTGGCCATTAGCATAGGATGAATACCTTGGCCCGGCCACGGAGGCAAGCGGCTAGCCCTACAAGACCAGCGGGGCGCAGGGACACACGGGCATGTCCCGGCCCGCCGCGGCGACCAAGATCCTGCCCGCGCCCGCGGAGCTCCCCCATCAAGCCAAGGCGATGATGGAAGTGGGGGGTGCCGCACATCACCGGTGTGGTGGGGAGGAGGGTCGTGGTTTTTGTAGCTCAGCATCCGCCCGGGCGCCTGGCCTCGGCAACGGTGTGCGTGGCGTGAGGCAGCACCAGCAGCGCCCGTCCGCAGCTCCATCTGGGGGCCAGAAGCCGCACACAGCCCGGCAAGGAGAGGCCACCAGCCAGCCCCAAGCGCCCCGATCCGGCGAGGGGGAGTGTGGATCCGGGGAGCGGGAGTGCTGATCCGACCCGCCGGCCGGCTGCCTGTTGGAGAAACTTCGGGCTAGGGTATGGTGGCGGGGAGAGAGCAGGGAGGAGAAAGGGGAAGCCGGACATAAAAACGGTTATGTGGCATCCTACTAATGTGGTAGTGTACATAGTTGTTTCATGAGGTGAGAGAACAAGCTCCAGCTTCGATTGTTGATACTATTGCTTGTCTCTAGTTTTCCCATTCGAAGTGCGCTGTGCATGCTTCTAAATCCATAGCCGAGCGCATGATGATAGAACAAGGACAATGGCCTGAACATGCATCCAACCAAGGTAAAAGATGCATTGTGTTTTCTACAGTTCTAATTAAGTTGCATCATCTAACTGCAGTTCTGATTGATCCAAATGTGGTGTGTGAATCCCCACCTGCACCTTTGGTCCCTAGAAATCCTACTAATTATTAGCTGTGGCAGGCTACTATAAATGTTGCTATCGAGCCATTGTCTTCATAGTTTACTGACAGTAAACCGAAAGGTAATATCTGAGATTCCCTCAATGCAATAGTTGTGCTTGTGATACCATTTTAGGAAGCCAATGTTTCTTACATACCAGTGCTAACAAGTAACAAGTGGTAGTTATTCAACTGTTAGAAAGGAGATCAAATTTTCCTACATTGCAAATGATGGTGGTCTGGAGGAAAACCATTGTTTGATGGCTTGTCAACTGTGGCGGTGATTCGTGATGATACACATTGAGAAACAACAGGTATTAATATGTGCTGGCAGACTGGGTATTATATTCACAACATTGCTTTACTGCATGACATGTATGGACTATGAAGTGATGGAGGAGATTGTCCTTGTTGACTAATGTTAATTCGATTCTTATACCCATTATCTATAGTCTACAACTTCACAATTTTATTAGTATAATCACTAATTTTCCTATAGCATTTCCCTTATTTGCTAGACTCTGAACTGATGGTACTGACTTATGCCATGGCAGTGATGAGATGAAGGTTAATTAGGTTGGCGAGATGTGATGATGGATCTTTGTTTCGGTTCCCTAAAAGTGTTTAAATTACATATGAAAGTGTTTCGATTACCGATACGGCGATACCTATACTCAAACCAAAACCATGATACACATAAGATAATTCTTTCATATATTTGTGGGTTTGTGTGCATTTTGAAAACCCATAGCAATGCACGGGCACAAACATAGTATTAATATAGAGGAATGGAAAGGGAAAAAATATACAGAGCCTGCAGATACCTCTTGCCTTGAAGGAGACCTCTCAAATGCTGGCTCAGATTTCTGGACTGTGATGGTCTATCGAACCCCAGTTCATCCAGCATGTTCCCAAAGAGGATGTTGGCATTATGGGATGCCGTGACCCAAGCGACGCAATTGAATTGTTCTTGCTGTTGAACTTGGTGGAACGCTGATTCTGCAAGGACACTCTTCCCTGAGCCACTTGGGCCAACAATTGCGTGGATCATGAGCTGCTTTGCATTGGCATCGCTCAACATATGGACGAGGTCCGTCGTGGCAGTTCCCAGGCCTTCTGGGCAAGCCTCTTTAGGATGCTGGTATGCTTGCTCTCTCGCGGTGCTGGTTTCGCCGGGATGTGAGCTTGCAGGTCGATAGGTTTCCACCCTGTTCTTAGCATCAGCGACGAGTTGCCTGATGTCCTTGATCTCCTTGAGAAGCCTCTTGCTCGCACCGCTGAACAGAACATGGGGACGAAATTTCCCACGCCAGCCTGTCTGGCTGTTGTCCCTGGTGACCTTGAAGTTGTAAAGCTCCACTGAATCTTCGATCCTTTGCCATATTTCCTTGAGATCGGTGATCCAGCCTTGGTTCCCCTCCTGATCCTCGGTCCCCGATCTTGTTCCGATGACTTTCCTTATGTCGCACAGGTCTTTCCGGAGCGAGTCGATGCTTTTGGGAAGCTTCTTATGCTCCTTGTATCTTGCGTTTAGCCTGTCGAAAACCTTGAGAGATGTATCTACAAAGCTAGGCACAGCGCTAACTGCATCCATGTCCTCGGAAGCGAGGAGGGGTTAGAGCTAAGCATAGCTAAGCAAGTGACAGCTCACTACATGATTGTCACCGCGAACCCCGACTCCATACTGATAGTTTACGTAACATTTGGTGGAACGAGGTCACATACTCCGGCGATCGCTGAGCTCGCCACCGCCGCCACCCTCGAGTTGCTCTCTTGCTCAAACGTTACAAGAAGGGGTTACAAGAACGAGGTAGCATCTAGCATTAGGAGTGCTTTTCATGAGGATGCCCCTGCGAGCGTATGGTTGTTGGAGAAACATTTCGGAGCTGCCGCCTAATTTATCGGAAGTAGGACGTTGTAAGTGCATTTGTGGGGAAAACAGCTTCGATGCTCGGTTGAGAGACCTGCAATTATATTGTTACGTAGGGACCTAACTAGCACAAAAGGAAGTTTCTAAGCTTTTGCAGTTCGCTTCCTAGTTGTCTTCGTATATACATCAAATAAACGATCCTCGACATTGACGATCTTGACCGACCCACTATCAGTGCGGGCGGCTTTAAGTAATTGCTGTAGTAATATTAAATTTACTGCTACAGGGGAACAGGTGTAACCATGCTAGCTTTATTATGTACAAGGGACGAGGCAGGTGGAGCACCAACTGAACTCAAGAAGAGAGAAAGATTGAGCGAGAGATATGCGAGTTCCATTGCCACCAAAAACTTCAGCTTCTCCGTTCACAAAGATCATTGTGTGCAACAGATCGAATGGCCATGGCGGATCCTAGTCTGCCGCTGGTGACCATGATGATAGGCCATGTTATTCAGAAGCTCGTTGGCTTCCTGAAAGAGCAACTCCATATCCAAACCGAAGCAAGGCGAAAGATCGACTCCATCAAAGCTCAGCTCGAGATGGTGCAAGCCAGGCTCTCGGAGGACCAGGACAATCGTCCTGTAGTTGAAGAGTGGTTCAGGAATCTCAAGGATGTGTCCTACGATATAGAGGACGTGGTCGACCAGTACATGGTCGAAAGCAGACCCGAGAAGGGTTCGAAGAATTACTTATCACAGCTTAAGAACAACCGCCGAATCGTCAGGCGGCTTCACAAAACCAAGTCTCGATTGGAGGAGCTTAGCCGCAGTATGTACAAGCTTGCAGCTGGAGATGACCCCTATGGAAGGGTCAACCTGCGGGTGGCGAGTCCCCGTTCCTCAGCTTCTGATGCGGATGCGTCCAGCCTAGTCGGCATGGACGGACCGCGGGATGAGCTGGCCAAGCTGCTCATAGAGGAGGACCCTGAGTCGGCATCACGCCTGAAGGTAATTTCCATTGTTGGAATGGGGGGCATGGGGAAGACTACCCTAGCAAAGGAGGTTTACAGCACAACCAAAGAATACTTTGGTTGCGGCGCATGGGTGACTGTGTCTCGGAATACTAATATGATGAACATTTTGATGGGGATACTCCGCCAAATTGAGGATCCGCACATCACTAGAGCCGAGGGCGAAGGGGACGAGCGATATCTCATCGGCAAGATCAGGGGAATCCCTGCAGCATAAAAGGTATACTCTTTTTTGAGCATCATAAAAGGTATACTCTGATAAACTAATATACTACATGTTCTATCTTCGTTTGCTGCATAATGTTTTCTGCATCTGGTGCCAGTTGCCCTCATGGAATTATTAGCAAATAAAAACTGATCATATATAGTAGGAAACTAGAAAACTGCGCGGCTTTGCCGCGCATGGCCATGGTTTTTTTTTTTTTTTCCATTTGTACATGAGTACGAATAACAGTAGCTTAATTATTGTTTATGCAATATATTAGTTTTTTTTCTAGTGTTAATTGGAAAATTATCGTTTGAGGAAGGCTGTATATGTTTACCACGGAAAATTATCCACTGCTCCCAGGGTCGGTGTCACACAGTACCCTCACGATGCGCGGCTGTGAGATTCATGTCTTATATATTGTATAAACAAGTCACAGTAAATAGTTTTTTTTCCAACTAATATAGCCAAAAATTGAAAGAAATATAATTTTCTCTAATTATAAGAATAAATATAGTTCTTTCAACCAAACCATCAAAATACATCAAAATAAAATTGATCAGCCTGTAAATTTTGTAAGCATCAATCAGTGATCGATACAAAAGGATCATGCCCATCAATTAGAATAATTTACATACCACTACATTATAAAAAATGTCACCGTCGGCATGTGCTTACATGGCCAACAAAACAATAAAGCACCTTAGCCCAATACTAGTCATCCTGAAGGCTTTCATATGCAATTTTGACAATATCCAGCTTTTAGGCTGCAGTAGATGAACAAAAAAATTACCACACACCAACATGTCAAGGATGAAAAAAGGCATCATGTCGAGGATGAAAAAGGAGTGTATTATCTCAAGATATTATTCTTGATTGGTAGTAAATCATTACATATTTGGCATATTATCAGATTGCAAGCAGATAAAAAGTAACAACACAAACCGTGTCTCAACAAAGTATTTATATTAAAGTCTAATAGGGAGGCAACTCAAAATGCATATAAACCAAAGTATTTGTATTCAAATCAGTTTGACAGCTCCTTTTGAGTAATTGAAGCTACGTAGCTAGCAAGTAGCAACACTTTTGAGTGGATCTAACCCTTGGTCATCATGATGAGTATTGCAGTGTTCAGAACTTGAGATTGTTTCTCTATAACAAAGAATTGCAAAGAGGGATATAATCATTAAATCCAAAGGCAATATCAGTTGATTTTTTCTAATCTATGCAAAACTTTAGGAGCTAAAATGAAATGAATATAAAGTCAAAAGAATATTAACTACAATATAGGCTCAAAAAGACAAAGAATTAACCATTCATCAATCAGTAGAAGTCAACACTACTGACTGGCAAGTGGGAAAAAGTAAATGAAGTATGGAAAATCATTTAGTGTGAAATAGAAATGGAATTAGAAAACTAATTTAAGCACATTTATATGTCCATTTAAACCAATTAGCAGTGTTGGTGCACAAAAACCAGCATAGTTTTGCATCATTAGTTGCTTATTTTTTTTTTTTGAATTTTGTTGCTTACATTTTTTTTGCGACAATTAGTTGCTTACGGTTACAGTAGCCATAGTCACATATTTTAGTTTTGGTTCTAGCGCCATACACTGGAAGTTCAAATATCTTTGAAAATTTGTTGCTGTGCCATCCAACATGATGTCCTCAAGTTTGAAGTCCTTTTGTCTTATAATCTCCCTCAACATATTCTGGTCAATTTGGAGGCACAGAAATGAGAAAAAGTTAATTTGTATCCTGGGAAGATCAAAGTTACATGGATATAGAAAACAGAAAGCTATGGGGGTATGGCAGGAGCCTGCTTTTCCATAAAACATGGAAATTATCTAAAAAATGTGAGAAAATAAGTGATTTGTTCCTAGTACGTATACGATGTTATGTTACAAAAGAAATACCTAATCACAAATGTTACACAGATGAAGAGAAATACCTTTTTTTTTTTTGAGGGAGATGAAGAGAAATACCTAAGCACGAACCTGAATAATAGAAGTAGACACAATATCCTTGATCTCGAATTGAAGACTACAAAATATTTTTAAGTTTAATTTGCAGTGTCAAAAACAATGCACTCTCAACGAACTTACAACAAAGATTCAGACCCCTCATATTCAGTGATCTGGAAAATAAATTTATTAGTGAAATTATAGCCATATGATTGTTCCATATTGTTTATTTACAAAGCAGTTTACTTATTGCGCTGGAGTCCAGCTTCATGTGTCCTAGATAACAATTATGTGCAGGCTCCTATCTCGTCATCTACATATACCAGATAACAATGACTCATTGCAGACAAAAGTGATGCAATATTAATAGTAGAAAAGAGATGATAGCTATCAGAAATAAATGTATTTGGTAAGAACAAACTGTACCGAAATTTGGTCGTAGCACTATAGCATAAAAGAAGGTTCCCAGTTTGCTGAAAACTAACCTTCAGAAATAGCTGTTCCACAAACTAAATTCTCAGTTAATTAAGAGTGACTGAATTTATGTGCTTCGAAATAAAATCGAACACCTGTGATCTGTAAATGGGCCAATAGAAGATTCTCTGTTATAACAATTTAAGATCATAGTTAATTATAAATAATGAAATACAATTAGCTAAAAAAGAAATATGCATGCCAATAGAAAAGCATACTTTTGCCTTTGAATCATGCTCAGAAAGTTCGGTGAGCAAGGACCGGAACCCTAGGTCGCATTGCCACCGCCCTGTGGCCGGAGAGGCTAGCGCTGACAGCACTGCGAAAGCCAAGATGAGTTTTCATCTCATTTTGTGAATCATATTTATATAAAGTCTAAGAGATTTAATTGCCCGACACTGCCGTAACAAATATGCTAATGCGTTACTCAGTTTGAATGCACACCTGATAAATAAAAGTGTGAAGCATATCTATATAAAATCTAAGAGGTTTAATTGCTTAACACTGCAATAACAAATATACTAATGGGTTACTAAGTCTCGAGTGAATAAAGTTGTAAATGAGGGGCCAATGATATAGCTGCAACTTTTAATTCATGAATATCTAATGGAATGTACACAGGTTGTTTTGCAAATCAAACGTTACACCTCTATTAAGGAGGAACCATGCAAATAGAAACCATATGTGCCTGTACCACTTGCTTTTTTTTTGCGTGAATATATAGTAGGATGTTTGTTAATTCCTTTTTTTCTATAGTTGGTAATCAGAAATAAAATTTGTCTGCGCGCTTGTAAGTTTTTAAGTTACATATTTGGAAGGCAAACTCTGAAACTCATTGGGCAGGCATTGCCCTAACTATTGCTGCAATTCTCAATATGACTTCTATTGGCTAAACTATCACATTCAGATGATGATGTGGTTGATCCACACGACATACAGTTGACATGTATAGCTAGGGAGACATTGTGTCAAACATTTAGCATGCATGATGGCTGCATACTACAAATTGTGTAACCAGCAGCACACCTCAAACTGGCATATACAAGACAAACTTAAAACGTTGGGTTGCCAGCGATTTTCACTCTTGAAAAACATTAGCTTCACATTCACATATATACTTCCATGTGAACCACCCAGTAATCGAAGGTTGAATGACAATGATTTGGCAATGGCATCGATAAGCTGTGTCATTAGTGAGATGGAGATGAATAAGTGCAGACCACATGTACCTGCTGATAGCCTGATCTGCACCTTTGGGCACCAGAATGGATCGAGGGAGAGCAGAGCCACACCGATTGTGTCCAGTACCGGTGCCGGGGCTTGTCGCCGCCAAGGCCCGACGGCCGCCGCTGCAGCCTGCTCTGCCGGGAGAGAATGGAAGATAAGGGGGTGCACCTTTGTAGGGCGGAGGCAGCTCAGACGTCGAGGATGTCGTGGACCGCTGTCTCACGTCCGTGCGGCGCATCTCCGTCGCAGATTGAAGGGTCGTTCGCTGCATCCAGCGCGCCGTCACTGGGTGAGGAACAGAGGAAGCTGGGCGTGCGCCAAATCTGGCGGATGCGGGCGGCGCTACTGGCCGAGGGTGGGGAGCGCGGTGCGATGCCGCTGGGACGGCGCAGGCACGTGAGGCGGAGATGGCGGTGTGGCTGGCCGGCGGCGAGCTGTGCTGGCCCAGCCGAAGCCGATCGAATGGGCCTGCTGGGCTCGCGTTGTCCCGAGGTTGGCCGCGACTTCGGTGGCAGGCGGGTCGTGGTCTGCTGCCATGCCCGCTATCCCTCCTACAGTAGCATGCGCCACTTGGCGGGCGGCGGCAACGGGCGGAGAGGAAGGCGGGAGGGCGGCGCCGGCGTCAGCGCTAGCGAGAGGGAGGTGCTGGAATCGCTTGTGGTCGGGTTCGCGATGGTTGGGATCGACGGCGATGCGGGCGAGGGATCCGACCGATCCACAATCGGGACGGATGCAATCGCTTCCTAGCTTGATCCGGCGGCTCGTGGGATATCAGGCGACGTGGCCCTATCCGTTAGCCCGCTTTTTGGTGCACAGATCGTATATAGAAGATATGAGATTTATTCCTTCCCCTCAGAGGTGCTAGTTGCCACTTGAATTTTATTTCCTGCTTATTGTGTAAATACCGCTAAACATCATATTATAGGAAGATTAGTTTCAGACGATCTATTCATCTATCAATGGTCCTACTGAATTGCTGTATGTGACAGATATGTTGTTAGCAACTACTTGCAGAACTACAATTCACCATGTAAGATTAAAGCAACGAATTCAAAATGCGGTTTACAAGGGGGTCATCCCCGGAATTCTCTCCTTTCTCCTATAAGTACTCTGTTGCTGGCTAGTTAAGCCATTCTGGGCCGGTGACGTCTTTGTTGGGCCTGCGCTCGCGACTGGGCCTCATCGATGTGGACTGGGCCTCTGTAGCTGGTAAGGATGTTGTCGTAACAATCCCCCTTCCTTGAAAGCCAGCATGTCCCCAGGCTGGCGCCTTCGAAACTCTTTGCTTGAGCTGCTCATATACTTCCCAAGTGGCTAATGTCACCGGCATCGTAGACCACTTGACCAACACTTGCTCGTGCGGACGATCACCATGAGTCCATCGACGCTAGAGAATAGCTTCAGGTACCTGATACTGAGTGCTGTCATTAGGGAAATCAGAAGTAACAGGTTCATTACCATTGGATATCTTCAGCTGCGAAAACGTGGAAAACCGGGTGGACTTGGGCAGAAGCAGGTAGAGCTAGTTTTTAAGCCAGCTTGCCAATCTTGTCAACCACTTTGTAAGGTCCAAAGAACCGAATGCCAATTTCTGACTAGATCTTCGAGCAACAGAAGCTTGTGCATAAGGCTGAAGCTTGAGGAAAACCCAATCACCAACAGCAAAAGACCTTTCGGTCGATGTTTATCGGCTTGCTTTTTCATTCTTGTCCGAGCTCTCGGCAGATGTTGCGACAAGGTCTTGCATCAAGGACCTCTCGGACAACCGGTCATTCAGGTCAGGTACGACGGGACAAATCATTTCGGGAGATAGCGAAATACCACGGGAGTATGGCCATAAAGAACCTCAAAGGGTGTTCGTCCAAGAGCAGAGTGAAAACTGGTATTGTACCAGAATTCAGCCAATGAAAGCCATTGTTTCCATTTGGTAGGGCAGGCATGCACAAAACAACGAAGATAAGTTTCCAGGCACTAGTTTAAATGCTCGGTTTGGCCATCAGATTGAGGATGATAGGCTGTACTCATGTGCAATTTGGTGCCAGTCAATTTGAAGAACTCCTACCAGAAATGACTAGAGAAGAGTTTATCCCTGTCTGATATGATGATAGAGGGCATACCATGCAGCCTATAGATATTATCCATAAAGACTCTAGCCAGTGATTGAGCAGAATATGGATGATGTAAAGGAATGAGATGGCCAATCTTACTAAACTTGTCAATCACCACCAGTATAGCATTAGATGATCGACCTTTGGATGACCTTCCACAAAATCCATAGTTATGACATCCCATGCTACAAATAGGGAATTCAAGAGGCTGTAGGAGACCGGGGTATTTGCTTACGTCAGGTTTAGCTTTACGACAGATTGCACAAGCTTTGACCATGTCCAGTACTTGTTGCTTCATATTAGGCCAGTAAAACATTTGCTTGAGTCTGTGATAAGTATTTGGGACTCTGAATGACCCACCGGTGCGCTATCATGCATAGCGCAGCGTGATTTGATCTTTTAAGGCCTGATTGGAACCAATCCAGATTCTGCCATCATATCTGATAATACCTGTTTCAGAGAGTAATGTGGCTTAGCATTAGGATTAACAACCCGGCTTTGGCTGCGATTCTTTGGGCTTCCTCATCCTTATCATAAGTGAGCTGGATGTCTTGCAACCATCGAGGGACAACCAGCGACAAGGCAAAAACTTGTTCGGGAGGAGCATCTAGATAAGGCATCAGCAGCAGAATTTTCAATGCCCTTTTTGTACACTACTTTGTACTGCGGACCCAAGAGTTTAGTAAACACCTTCTGCTGACATGGTGTGTGGAGCCTTTATTCATTTAGATGGATTAAACTCTGATGGTCTCTATGGATATAGAATTCTGCATGCATCAAGTAGTGTCTCCAGCTTTCAACAGCTACCAAAATTGCCAAATACTCCTTTTCATAGGTAGAAAGACCCCTGTTCTTTGGTCCCAAGGCTTTACTGATGTATGCTATAGGATGGCCATCTTGAGATAATACTGCACCCACACCATTTGCACTAGCATCAGTCTCAATATGGAATGGCTTGTCAAAATTTGGTAATGCCAAACATGGTGCTGTGCTCAATGCCTGTTTTAACTGATCAAAGGTAGTTTGCTAATCTGTGGACCATACAAATGGAATATCCTTACAGAGAAGCTTAGACGATGGTTTAGCCAAGATGCCAAAGTCTTTGACAAACTTTCTGTAATACCCTACTAATCCCAGAACCCTCTGATTTCCTTGACAGATGTTGGTTTAGGCCATTCCTGAATAGCTTTGATTTTCATAGGATCTGTAGACAAGCCCTCAGCACTGATAACATGTCCCAAGTATGATATTGATGATTGTGCAAACTTGCACTTAGAGAGCTTCAATTTCCATTGATCTTTGGCTAACATCTCAAATACTTGCTGTAAGTGACTGACATGATCTTCTCTAGTCTTATTGTATACCAGAATATCATCAAAGAAGACAACAGCAAATTTTCTTAAGCCTGCTGCTAGAATGGTGTTCATAGCCCCTTGAAAAGTCCCTAGTGCACCGGTTAGGACAAATGCCATGACTTTGAACTCATATTCGCTTTGATGAGTCCGAAAAGTAGTCTTAAACTCTTCTCACGGTTACGCCTTATGGGGGAGGGGGTGGAATGCCGGGAGTGCCCCTCCGGGTTCCACCTTATGGGGGTGGAATGTCGTGGGTGCCACCTTATGGGGGGAGGGTGGAATGTTAGCTACTCAAGTTTAGTACCACCTTGCCAAGGGAAGGGGCCATGTTCACCTTATAAGGGAGACTATCCCTCTCCCATCAGTCCAGGCTTTTTGGGAGGAATTGGGCCTCTTACCTTATAAGCGTGCCGTGAGCGCATGAACGTTCGAACCTTGGTGGAGTGTTGGGCTAGGCCACGAGTGGTTGCTAACAATTGGGTGTGGATATCCCAAACTCAGGAACCCGTGGAGATGTTTCATCACGGTGTCCGGCTGGCGGTTTGGCGTCGCTGCAGATGACTCTGCGGCCGCCGGTGGTGGTCGGCTCGACGAAGCATTGAGCACGACGCGGTCGTGGTTCACACTTGTGCGCCGATCTGGCGACGAAGCTCTTTAGTCATCGACTCGAGCCAGGTGACGTCTTGGCGTCGGAGATGCCTCGAGGAAGCCCCTTCACGTATGGCTTCTAGCGCCTCGAGCCGCCTGCCGACAGCAACCTCCCCGTTGGTGTACGACGTCTCCAATGCCTTTAGCCTCTTGTCGACACAGGATCGACGACGCCGGGGGCGCGGTACATGATCTAACGCACAAGCCTAGAGATGCGGTGCTCCCAAGCGGACTCACGCTCATCGATCCGCTTGCTGAGGCCATCCCGGCTTGTCGATGAGGATCTTTGATTGGGATCCATAACACCACGAGCACTCTGACGGCGAGTGAAGTGCGGATGCTCTGCAATGATGGCGGTGGTGTGCTCCAGATCGGTGGTGGCAGTGAAGGTGGATTGGGGATCGCTAAATCTGATACCAGGTTGTTAGCAACTACTTGTAGAAGAAGAAGGAAAACTAGAACAGCTAGCTATGAATTCACCATGTAAGATTAAAGCAACGATTTCAAAATGTGGTTTACAAAGGGGTCATCCCCGAATTCTCTCCTTTCTCCTATAGGTACTCTATTGCCAGCTAGTTAAGCCATTCTAGTCCCGGTGGCGTCTTTGTTGGGCCTGCGTTCACGACTGGGCCTCATCGATGTGGATTTGGGCCTCGTGATTTGGGTAAGGATGTTGTCGTAAAACCTGGATCCTTAAGAATATCTTACTTCTTACTACTATTACTAATTGAAGGCTCCAACGGAGGCTCCACATTAATTCTCACGAGATGCGCTAGGAAAAAAGATAAAAAACTAGAAATTCCCACATTAGTTAGAAACATCCAACCATTAAATCCAAAGACTCAACCATCCAAAACCATTGGATCTATTGTTTCCTTAAAAAAATTACCCACCTCTACCACTATATAAATAAGAAAAAGATAGCCTAAAATATTATTTGTTGGGGAGAAAAACCATTCATTGTGCGGGAAAAAGTTGTACCCTACCGGCGTTTTGTCACAAACCGGATCGATCTGGCGTGACACGTGGCACCGACGCGCCCTTAGGGGGGCGACGCCCGGCGGCTTGGGGGGGGCACGGCCGCGGCAATGGGCGGTGGCGTTTTTTTGAGGGGCAGCGGTGGCTGTGGTGGCGCGTGGGGAGAGAGCGCGTGGGAGAGGAGGAAGAATTGGGATAAATTTTCTTTATTGCTTGTTACCCCGAAAAATTACAGACCCTTACTTTTATAGCCCGGCTAGTGGGACTTGTATTGCAAGCAATCTCTCTAAAAGGTTTTCTTATAGATTGGAATACCTTTTTACAAGCATATCCTATTTATTTTCCTAATAAGGGTCTTCCTTATAGATGGAATATCCCCTTGCACACCAAAAAGCCTAAGATAATGCTAATAAATTTCCTCCTTTATTTCTGAATTAATTGCCGAAGAATTCGCGGAAGGGAGGCGGAGGCGGAGGGCGGCGGCGGCACGCTGCGGCGGCGCCTTGCCGCCCCCCATCAGGCCTCGTGGGCCTGTCCTTCTAGGCCCTATTTCGGGTCATGACATCTCCCCCCTTCTCGACCGGGCGCGTCCTCACGCTGGATGAAAGTCCATTCGATCACACGGGTGAAGGTCATTTGCTTTGGCATGATGAGCTCAACATGCAGAATCAGCTTGCCATGCACCAGGTTCCCGAGGATCATGTTCTCTCGAGTTATTTGTGGAGCAAACTCCAAGAGGTAGTGGAGGTTCCCGATGTAGCCGTGGTGGTGTACTACACGCCCCGGCTGCGACGCTATTTATTTGCCGACGGGCTGAGAAAGAGCTCCCTTGGAACTCCCGCCTCAAGATGCTGATGCACCATGTCGCAAGGTGGGCTCTCCAGAACAAGAAACGCTCGTTGGGCGGAGCATTGACGAAGAGCGGAAGAAGGCGCCAGATGGTGATGTCGTGGCGAGTAGGGGGTGTAGCAGCCAAATTTAACATCATACCATACATGAAGGAGCCGACGTCAAACATGGATGGGGATAGCTAGTGTGTGCCCCTCTCCGCATCGTAGCTGATGTGGACGTTGTCGATGGCGAGGAAGAGGCGATCCATGCCGTCGAGGAAGACGACCCGAGCTGGGCCGACGTGGTGGTGCCTTGGCCGATGCTGCTGCCCAGCCAGGAAGGCGGTCGGTGCCGCTGAGGTCGGTGTCGTCGTGTAGGCGCCCGGGCGAGGAAGTTCGTCCCCTGCGAACTCCTCCTGGGCGGGGCCTCCAAAGAGGTCCGGTAGCGTGGAGAAGAGAAATTTTGGAAGGTAGAAGCGGCCGTCGAAGAGGAGGAGGCCGTCCTCAACCTTCCACGCCCACGCCGGGCGGAGCCCGTGGTGACATCGAGGGCGATCGGCGCAGGTGCTGGTCCTCCAAAGTCACCTATCGCAGCTGTACGAAGACTCCAGTCGACGTGTCGTATAGGTCCAAGGCAGTCGAATGCCTTGAACGTTTCCCCGGCTGGGAGGGGAAGGTCCGAACGCCGGCGAAGATCCCCGACTGGCAGGCCAGGTCCTTGGGCGTCCCCATCTATGTGCGAGGGGGTGGTGCCGACATGAACGTAGATGGGTGGCCGTCGCAGTAGTACTTGAGCTCGTTGTTGGCGAAGTCCCATGTCACTGCCCCGGGCTTGCCGACCTAGGCATGACAAGGATGACGCCAACGTCGTTGCCCAAGTGCATAACGTAGGCGTCGATGTCGAAGATGTTTGGCGTCGATACGTAGTGGCACGTCGTGGAGGTGGCTGTCCCGGCAAGTCGGTAGCGCCCGTGCCGGGCCGTGATCGGGACACACACCGGCCGAGTCCGGAGTCCCGCCATGGTCACCACACGGGTCGATGTAGTTGTGCATTGCTCCCTCAGTCGACGACGATGCCGACGCCGATCCCCGAGATGACGCCGAAGAGGTATAAAGAGTGTACGCCACGTATCGGGGAGTTGGGGTCCCCAAAAAGGACCCTTAGGTCGGCGATGTCGGCCTCGGTGGTGCCCTCCTGGTCGTTGCTGTAGTCGTTGAAGACCATGATGTCGAATAGGTGCTTGCACTTGTGACCACGCATGAACGGCTCGTCACGGTTGAAGCGAGAGGCCGGCCTTGCGTCGTTCCGTCTTCTCCTCCGGTGTCAACCGTTTAAATGACCGAGTCGATGTCATAGCTACTGGCTAGGTTGACGTAGCTGGTGCAGGCGTCAGGGATAGAGGCGCAGGTGCCTTGCCCCGCAGCTGTGCTGGCTTGCCGGAGATGTAGAGGATGGTCGGGGCAGCGTTAAATGCGCCCTGGCGAGAGACATGGCTGCCTCCATGTCCTTTGGGTCCTGCATCTCGACGTCTGTCTTGAGCGGCTCTCCCAGTCCAGCCGTGTAGATGTTCACATGCTGCCTATCGTTGAGGTGTCTGCGTGCGCCCACGTGCTCCGAGGAACTGCTCCATATACTTGTCCACGGTTCCGGTCTTCCTCAGCGATGCCAGCTCTCCCAACGGATTTCGCCTCATAGCCGGGCGGCGTTCGTTGACGTCCGGGCGAAGCTCGTCCAATCTGCCAACGGCTTCTCTTGAGACGACCTCATGTACCCTTTGCTGTGCTCCTCCTGTGAGATGATATGAGGCGTACCAAACTTGCTCTGTGGCCGGCGTACCATGTCCCCTAAAGAAATGCTCGTAGCGGTTCAGCCGTGGAAGAGGATCATCCTTGCTGTCATACGTCAGGAAGGACAGCTTGTGCGGGGGTGCGAGGCACGGGAAGGTGTCTGCTGGAGGGAGGTGGGGGTGGCGCGTGCGCCCCGGTGCCGGCGCCCCTCTGGCGCGGGCTTCCGCTTCGAGGTAACTGTCGGCATGTTCTCGGATCAATTTCGCCGTGACCTGATCATCGACGTCTTCGCTTGCCATCCGTCCCTTGTCTTGATGAAGTTGCGGGCGGTTTCCTCCATGACCGTCTTCATGGCTTGCTCGCCTTCTGCGGTTGTGCTTGGCGTTTTGCCTCCTTCGGATCGTTGCCGGTTAGGACGAGACCTGATCGGCGGCGTGTCTAGCCTCTTGGTGAAGGCGATGAACGGGTCCCCAAGTCCTTCAACATCTTCTTTGTCTCGGCGTCCTTGGTGGTGGGTGGATCGTAGTGGCCTCCGGATACCAGGTGTCACAAACTAGATTAATCTGGCGTGACACGTGGTTCGATGCGCCCTTAGGGGGGGGGGGGGGGGGGGCACGACAATGGCGGTGGCGCGGAGAGGGCGGCGGCACGGTGGCGTGGGGTGCGGCGGCGGTGGCGGCGCGTGGGGAGGAGGGGCGCGCGAGGGAGAGGAGGAAGAGTTGAGATAAATTTTCTTTATTGCGTGTTACCCTGAAAAGATTACTGAGACCGCTTATTTTTATGGCCCGGCTAGTGGGACTTGTATCGCAAGCAATCTCTCTAAAAGGTTTCCTTATAGATTGGAATACCTTTTACAAGCATATCCTATTTATTTTCCTAATAAGGGTCTTCCTTATAGATGGAATATCCCCTTACACACCAAAAAGCCTAAGATAATCCTAATGAATTTCCTCCTTTATTTTGAATTAATTGCCGAAGAATATCCCCATGCGCTGGCCCCCTCGGTCCTCGTGGGCCTGTCCTTCTAGGCCCTATTTCCTGGGTCATGACAAAACCTAATCTTATATATCTCATCTTAACAAAAAAAGCGAAAAGTTTCTAGAATCTTTTGTTTTTTTCTTCACCGTGTTTTAATTTGATTTTTATTTATGCATCCCAATACAAAAACTACCAACCGGTTTCCTTTTTCACGTCAGTTTTCCGTCAGAGACTTGTGGTACCGCATTCTAGCTTTTTTTTTCCTTCTTTCCTAGTTTTTTTTTAGATGTCTAGCAAACAACCGGTTGTTTTTAATTCTTGTAACAACCAGATTTTTTTTTCACCACTTACATGTCCACATAGCTATATTTACATTGTCAAATTACTATATTTACAATGGTCCTATTGGTGTAATTTATTGGACAAGAATCAAGATGATGTACTTCAGGAATAACACAAATATATGCCAATTTTTTTCAAAAAAATTACAAATTGTTTCTATGTCTTCCATATAACATAGAAATATATGTCAAATTATTCACAAATGTATCAAATTGTTCACAAATGTATCAAATTGTTCATAGATTATTCACTATAATTTAAGGGGGAAAACAAATCCGCGCCCATGCACGCATCAAGGTCGGGTGTGTCGGGGATGTCCGTGGCCGTGTGTGTGGGCGGCGGCGGATGGAGCAGCAGCTGGTGCCCATGAGCGTGGTGGAGGGTGGCCTCGGGGCGGCGGTGGACGGCACCCTAGGTGTCGATGCCCAATAGTGGTGGAGAACCGGTGCTGTGGGGAAGTGGCTTTTTCGTTTGTTTTAGAAGAATCTGACAACCGGATTATTTTCACCTTTTCGGTTCTCTTGGAGCTCGGACGTCCGATGGAATAAAATCCATCAAGCGTCCGCTGTCCTTCGCCAGACGGCCCGGGAGGTCCACGCTTCCCTGCTGTACTGGACGCGACACGCACGCGCTGACCGGCCCGCCCTGTTGCACTGCCTCTACTACTGCGGAGCCGACGTCCATGAATCCGCACCTGCTTCCAACCTCGCCAGAGCCTAACACCTCCGTCCACGGTCAGCTCGACCTGCAATATCGACAAAAAAACATGTTGCAACATCTTGAAAATCAACTATTGCAACATCCCAGAAACAACATCCCAGAAACAATAAAGCAGCAGATGCAACATTGGGATGAAGAGGTTGAAACAACATATGAAAAAATTGTCTTAACAACATCAAAAAAACAGCTAAAACATTAGGATCATGTTGCTGAAACACCAATAATATTGTATACTATTGCAAACAACACCAACAATCTGCTAAAACAACATTGAACAACTACTGCAACAAGGGATTGAAGAGAAGAGATGGAGGGAGGAGGAGGAGAGCTTGGATCCGTTGTCTGCCTAGCGCGACGAGCACAACAACCCTGGATCTGCAGGCAAACACGGCAAGCACCATGCACAGAGCACCCTTGTGGGGGGAGGCTCTAGCCACGTTCCCCAGATCTAGATCTAGAGGATAACGAGGAGTAGAGGGAAGGGTCCATAACAGCTACACTTCTTCACCAGAGCCATGGAGTTGAGATATGCAGGGGAGGAGGAGGGCGTGGGCTCGACGAGAGCCGCCCCGTCGTCCACAACAATGACGCCATCCAGACCTCAGCCGAAACGGGGAGGAAATGGAGGGAGATATGAATATAAAGGGGAAGAGGGTGGCAAGGATGGAGGAAGAGCGCGCACTCGCCGGCAGAAGCCCGATGTCACGGTGTGGAGGCGCACGGAGGGGAGGGAAGCCAACGGCAGAGTGAGCGGAGGAGCGCAAGCGGGGAGGAGCAGAGTGGAGTGCCCGCGCGGCGAGCGGATGAAGAAAGAGCGAACTGTTCCGTCACGTGCTAGAGACCGCATGGGCTAGGCCACGACGCGCGCACGTCCGATTAGATTAGGATGCTCTAACTAAGCATTACCGTATTTTTTCTCCAGTATATTTTTTTCTCTTTTCAGTCTTTTACACGTGCACGTTTTGTTTTCTTTCAGGTTTGGCTTCTCATTTTTTCCCCCTTTTGCGTCTTAGGAAGAGATTAGGATCAAATATCTCTAGGCGGCGCTGGTGGCGGCAGTCGGGCAGGGGCGGGGCGCGAGGAGAGGGAGAGAGGAAGAGATTAGGATAAAATTTCTTTATTTGCTTGTTGCCCTCGAAAGATTCTGAGACCCCCTTACTTTTTATAGCTTGGCTAGTGGGACTTGTATCTCAAGCAATCTCTCTAGAGGTTTCCTTATACATTGGAATACCTTTTACAAGCATATCCTATTTCTTTATTTCCTAATAAGGGTCTCCCTTATAGATGAGATATCCCCTTGCACACCAAAACACCTATTCTCCTCCTTTATTTCGAATTAATTGCCGAAGAATCCGTGGAAGGGAGGGACGGCGGGGGGGCACACTTGTGAGACCGGGAGGAGCGGCGTTGGCGCTCGCAGGCCCTGTCGGACCTGTCCCTCCAGGGCCCTATTTCCTGGGTCATGACATCTCCCCCCCTTCTCCGACCGGCGCATCCTCGCTGGATGAAAGTCGATTGATCACACACGGGTGGAGATCGGCTGCCCCTGGAATGATGAGCTCAACTGCGATGCGAGTCGACCCCGCACCGAGTTCCCGAGGATCATGTTCTCCCCTGGTTAGCTTTGGATCAAACTCGGGAGGTAGTGAAGGTTGCCGATGTAGCCATGATAGATGTACCATGATGAAAGCACGTCCCTGCTTTGTGAAGCTATTTGACGACGGGCCACCGGTAGGAGCTCCCTTGGAACGCCCACCTCAAGGTGCTGATGCACCATGTCGCGGGGTGGGCTCTCTAGGAACAAGAAACGCTCATTGGGCGGAGCGTTGACGAAGAGCGGAAGCAGATGCTAGATGGTGATGTCGCGGCGAGTAGGAGGAGTAGCGGCCAAGTTCAACATCGCACCGTACATGAAGGAGCTGACGTCGAATAGAGAGGGCGAAAGCTGGTGGACACCCCTCTCCACATCGTAGCTGATGTGAACATTGTCGACGGTGAGGAAGTGGCGATCTATGCCATCGAGGAAGACGACCCTGGCTGGGCCGACGTGATGGCGCCGCGGCCATATGCCGCCCAACCAAGGCATGCCAAGGATGACGTCGACGTCGGTGCAGCTGAAGTTGGCTACGCCGTGTAAGCTCCCAAGGCGAGGAAGTTCGTCTGTGAACTCCGCCTGAAGTAAGGCCTCCAGCAGGTCTGGCAATAGTGGAGAGGAAGCCGAGAAGGTAGAATCGCCATCGAAGAGGAGGAGGCCATCCTCAAGTGTTCATGCTGGAGCGGCGTCGCCCGTGGTGACGTCGAGGGCGATCTGGCGTAAGGTGCTGATCCTCCAATGTAGCCTGGCGTAGCTGAACGAAGACTCCTGTGGACGTGTCGTAGAGGTCCAAGGCGTCGCATGCCTTGAACGCGTTCCCAAGGCGAGTCACGGGTGTGCGGATGCGGCGAAGATTCTCGACTGGCGGAGCCGGGCCGAGGGCGCCCCTGCGGCGGGGGTGGAGACGGCGTGAACGCGTTCTCGGGCGACCGTCGCGGTAGTACCGCAGCTCATGGGTTGCGAAGTCCCCGTCACGCGCGCCCTAGGCTTGCCAACCAAGGCATGCCAAGGATGACGTCGGCGTTATCGCCCGGTGGCATGGCGTAGGCGTCGATGTCGAAGGTGCCGGGCGTCGGCGTAGTGGTGCGTCGAAGGTGGCGGCTCGGCATGTAGAAGTGGCGCCCGGTGCCGGTGGTGATCAACACACGCCGGGCCGGCCGAGTCCGGAGGCCTGCCGTGGTCACCACGCGAGGGGGTCGATGTAGTTGTCGCGTTGCCCGAGTCGACGCGATGATGTTGGCCCCGTGCTTGAGATCATACCGACGAGGTAGAGAGAATGAGCACCACATACCGGGAGTCGGGGTCCCCAACGAGGACCTTCGGATCGGCCTGGCTCCTCTTTGACGTCCGCTAGTGGGGCGTTCGTCGTGTCGTCGGTGTAGTCGTTGAAGATCGTGATGTCGAAGAGGTGCTTGCACTTGTGACCCGTGTAAGCGGCTCATCACGGTTAGCGAGTCCAGCCTTGCGTCGCTCGTCATCACCTCGGTGTCGGCCCGCTTGAACGGCCGAGTTGTTCTTTGGTCTTTGCCGACGAGGAGGGCGCTGGGGTGCGGCCAGCCAGGCCACGGCGCGGGGCGCCCTTGCCCTCACACCGGCTGGCTTGCCGATGTTGTAGAGGATGGCGAGGCGTCGCTCGTACGCCCCTGGCGAGAGACATGGCAGCCTCCATGTCCTTGGGATTACGCATCTCGGCGTCTGTCTTGAGCGGTTCGCCCAAGCTGCGGTGTAGATGTTCACCTGCGGGCCGTCGTCGAGGTGGCCTGCACGCGCCATGTGCACCGGGAACTACTACGCGGTACTCGTCGATTGTGCCTATCTTCCTCGGCGATGCTAGCTCGCCCCGGGTTGTCTTTATTCCGCCTGGTCCGAAGCGCTTCGTTGACATCTTCGGGTAAAGCTTGCCCAATCCCGCTTTGGTTTCTCCTGGGACAGCCTCATGTACCATTCTTTGGGCTCCTCTGTGAGATGATAGGAAGCATACCGGACACTGATTACGTGGCCTGGCGTACCTTGTCCCCGAAGAATTGCTCGCAGCGGTTGATCCATGGAAGAGGATCCTCCTTGCCATCATACGTGGGGAAGGGCGGCTTGTGCGAGACGGGGAGCGAGACACGGGAAAGTGTCGGTGGAGGAGGGGGGCGCATGCGCCCCTATCGGTGGCGTCCCTGGCGGCGCCGGCTTCAGCCCGAGGTAGCCCTTCATCGGGTTCTCGGATCGGCTACGGTGACTTGATCATCCAGGTTCTCGCTTGCCGTGAGTCCGCTTCTTGATGAAGTCGCGGCTGCCGATTCCAATAGCGTCTTCATCTCAAGCTCGGCATCCTGCAAGCTGTTGGCGGCGCTTGATTGCTTTGTTGGATCGTCGCCCGGAGAGAGGATCGAAAGTTTATTCTCGATCTTGTCCACCTGCTGCCGAATTTGGTGAACTGGTCCCCCAAGTTCTTCGCCAGCTTCTTCGAGTCGTTGTCCATGGTGGTGGGTGGATCGTAGTGGTCTCCGGATACCGGTATCGGGAACCAGCCTAGATTGGGCCGGAACCGACACGTGAATTGAGGAATTGGGGGAGAAGATGAGGACGGAGGCGATGGTGGTGGTGGCGGCGTGGGGCGGCGGCGAGGCCGCGCCGCGGGCGGGGCGCGGCGTGCGGGCGCTGTCTTGTGGCGGCGCCGGCGGCGGCGGTAGTCGGGCGGGCGGGGGGCGCGAGGAGAGGGAGAGAGGAAGAGATTGGGATAAAATTTCTTTATTTGCTTGTTGCCCCGAAAGATTACTGGACCCCTTACTTTTATAGCCCGGCTAGTGGGACTTGTATCTCAAGCAATATCTCTAAAGGTTTCCTTATAGATTGGAATACCTTTTACAAGCATATCCTATTTATTTATTTTCTAATAAAGGTCTCCCTTATAGATAAGATATCCCCTTACACACCAAAACACCTAAAGATAATCCTAGATATTCTCCTCCTTTATTTCCAAATTAATTGCCGAAGAATCCGCGGAAGGGAGGGGACGGGGCAGGGCGTAGCGTGAGACCAGGGAGTGGCGGCGCGGCGCTCCGCGGGCCTGTCGGGCCTGTCCTCCTAGGCCCTATTTCCTAGGTCATGACAGAAGGTCATAAAATTCAATATTTAACTATAGAGTAAATTGTACCCACCATACAATAATTTGTTAAGTGGGTGTAGATTGGTCCAACAACTTGTAATATGCTCAATCTACTACAAGTAACTTGTCATGGGAAAGACTACCTTGGGTAACAAAGACATAACAATAATTTTCTAAACACCGAAGGTTCTACTCCTTAACGAATATGTTACTATCACTACAAGAATATCAATTGTCAAATAATGCATAATAACTTGTTCCGACATGAATATACTCTTGTCCATATTAGAAACTATATTATTTGTGATAATATTTGGACTGCATCGATTTAGACACTAAGTTAAGCATTTTATAAGTTTTTGGACTAGTTTGCACCCAACTATCAAGTTATTGTATTAGATTGGCTATTTTATAACTTGTTGTACCAACCCGCACCCACATGTCAAGTTATTGTACTAGATTGAGCATATTACAAGTTATTGGACTAATTTGCACCCATCTAACAAGTTATTGTATGATGGACGCAATTTACTCTTAACTATATCAACGCATAATTGGTATGAGAATTTCTATACCTTGTAATGGAAGAAAAAATGTATCAAGATTATTTTTCAAAATTAAAAATGATATACAAACTTAATAAGGTTGAAATGGTCAACATCCTCCCTATTTGTTTTATGACATATACATATGTAATGTATTTTGCTGCCCGGATAACTTGCAGTCCCAATCCAAATAGACGTCGGATTCTTGTTTTTTAGAGTTTAAGGGCATAGCCGCAGTCCATTAACCAAGGCCAATAGACCACAAATCGTTTACAGTTCTGTAGCAGAAGGGGGAACCACCCGTCTGAAAATTACAAACAGTCATGAAAGATAACCTGAAGCTAACAGCTCAGGATAAACTAGAATCTAAAAACATTCCACACATATAGCCGCCACTTATGCAAACAGGATCTCAGAAGCTCATCTTCTTCAGGACTGCATCTCATGGTTCAAGGAAGTTTTGGTAGCTTCTCCCATTGGCCAGCCCACCTCCATCAACTTCAACCCAGCCACCAATCTTGCACAGCTTCTTTCTTGATCTCCATAGCCTTTAGCATCAAGCTCTCTTTTCTTCTTCACTGGGCACAGGATGGCCCACTTTTTGTATTGTCTTCGAGATACAATGAAGAAGTATATCCATACTTCTCCATAGACTCCTCTGAAAACATAGATCTTTTCTAAGATTCCATAAACACCAAATAGCAGCTGATGTAACAATATTGACTACACCCTTCCTTCTATTACTCAACCAATATTTACCCATAGATTCTAAAGAAGTAATAGCATCAATGTCTAGTGTTCTAGATACAACTACCCACGTCTGAGTTGCAACAACACATTCAAAGAATAGATGGTGAACAGTTTCAGATTCATTGCAAAACAGACAAGTAAGGTCCTTAACTTTTCTCCTTTTACTTAGGTTGTCTCTAGTGAGGACCCTGTTTTTACCAACCAGCCATAGAAAATAGTGCACCCTTGGTGGAATTTTGATATCCCAAATGGCATGAACCAAGACAGGCCTAATGCCTTTGTCATTAACAATTTTTATAGAGATTGCACCGAATAAACTCCCGAAGAGTTGAATTGCCAAATCATGGCATCTTCTTCTCTGAGAGACAAATTGTAGCAGCTAACTGGCAGACTTCTTCCCACTATGTTATCGTCTGTGGCCTCTGAGGCGGCTTGAAATCTAAGCTCAAAGTCATAAACCGTCTTTTTTCAATGCCTCAATATTTCAAGTACATGCTGTAGTATCTAAACTTAAACACAGCTCACACAACACAACCACACGTACACAAACACATACAAGTCTGTGTGACTTTTTTAAGTGTGACCGTTTTTTACTTTTTGGAAGTGAAATATCAACTACTATTGGAGATGAACTTCCTTTTTCTCCTAATAACTTTGTAGGAGTTGGGAAATATGGAGGTTTTAGGAGGTAAATTGAGTAGTCTCGGAGATGCTCTCAGTGGCAACTGGTAACTGATCGCCAGATCCATCCCACACATGCTGTTGCACGGTGGCGATGGCATCCGGATTTGGCGGCTGTGGGACACTGTTGGAGCCTGACACGGGCGGTGGCAACGGTCGTGCCACATGCTCATGTGCGCGTGAGGGAGGGGGTGGGGGAGGGCACCGGCGGAGCCAGAGCTAGGCTAGGGTTGCCGGGTCGGGGCTGCAGTCCCATTTCCTATCAATTCATTAACTAGCAGTCGCATGTTTATCTTTTACTCATAATTCACTCTACAGTCTCACATTTATTTCAGTTTTGTCAAAGAATTTTTTCTACTCGTCGTGCAAGAATGGTACTAATTAATATATCTGCATATATCGATAAACAGGTACCTCATTGTTTTGGATGACATATGGAACATAGAAACATGGGACATAATTAAATCCGCTTTGCCCCTGAATCACTTTGGTAGCAGAGTTATTACAACTACACGCAAGCCAAGTGTTGCCGCGTCATGTTGCTCACGTTGGAACGATCATGTTTATAACCTCAAACCTCTCAGTGAGATGGACTCTAAGGAGTTATTTTTTAGAAGAATCTTTGGCTCCTCAGACCGTTGTCCTGCATATTTGGAAGATGTTTCTCACAAAATCTTGAAGAAATGTTCTGGTTTGCCACTAGCCATAACTGCAATGTCTGGTTTATTGGCTAACAAACAGTATAGTTCAACATGGGATGATGTGTACAAATCTTTAAGTGGTTTTCCTGAAACTATAGAAGGAGCAGAAAATATATTCCTCATTAGCTACTATGCCCTTCCTTACTATCTGAAGACCTGCTTGTTGTACCTTAGTTTATTTCCAGAAGATTATGTGATCAGTCGTGATGTCATTATAAGTCTGTGGATATGCGAAGGTTTTATAGTGGGAAATCATGTGCGGACTCCAGAGGAAGTAGGACAGAGTTACCTTGATGAGCTCATCAATAGGAAAATGATCCAACCAATTCATGGTTTTTATGATGGTAAACCAGAGGCTTACATAATCCATGGTATGGTTCTAGACTTTGTAAAAGCTAAAGCAGCTGAAGAAAATTTTGTCACCATATTAGAAAATGAAGAGCTTGCATCTTCTTTTGCCTGACAAGATTCGAAGAGTATCCATCATCAATAATGATAAAAACCAATACATTCCTGCATCAATGGCCAAATCCCATATCCGCGCCCTATCTATCTTTGGCGGTGTTGGGCCAAAACTTTCCTTTAAGCAAATGACTGTTTTGCGGGTATTCCACTTGGAAGGTTGCAAGAATTTGGAGGACCTTAGTATCAAGGAGATTGCTGGGCTTGTCAATTTAAGGTACCTGAGCATCGAGACACCCCCATCACTCAGCTCCCTGATGAAATTGGTGAGCTACAACACCTGGCAACTCTTGATGTTCGGGGTACTGAAGTAAAAGAGTTGCCTGTGAGTGTTGGGAGTCTACAGAAACTGACACATCTACACTTGGACAAGATGAGGGTCCCCGAGTGGATTGGGAAGATGCTGGCCCTTTCTTGCTTGTTGCAGTTTGACATTTTTCAGAGTAACATATTGGCTGTGCAGGAACTTGGTAAACTGTCTGAACTGAAAGATCTAGTGTTATGGTGGTCCCCTGATCTACAATCAGATAATACTGAGAGATATGAATATTTTGCAACATCGCTTTACAGATTGAACAAGCTCCAATCCCTAGCTATACATGGCAGTGATGCTTCAGTGGACATTTTAGATTACCTGCGCCACCGTCTATGGCATCTGCACAGGATTCACGTGAACAGGAGTTGCTATCTTAACAGGATACCAGAGTGGCTCGGATCACTTCCAAGTCTAGAATATATATGCATTGATATTAAGGAAGTAGAGAACAAAGATCTTATGTTACTCTCGCAGGTACCTACACTTATACATCTCTCCTTGTCATCGAAAGTCATGCCCACAGAAAAGCTTGTAGTCAGTAGTAGGGGATTTCCAGTTCTTCGGGAGTTCCAGTTGCATTCTGCAAAGGCAGACCTAACTTTCGAGTCACAGGCTATGCAGAAACTTGAGATTTTGCTGTTGTCACTCCATGTGCTACCAGAAAAGAAATACGATTTCTCTATCAAAATTAACCAGTTCACCTGCCTTAAAAAGTTTGATGTCAGAATCAATGGCAAGGGTGACGCTGCATCACAGTTTTTTGCAGATGCAGACGCCACTATCAGGAAAGATGCTGAAGGACATCCGAACCGTCCAACAGTTAACGTGTTACTGTTTGGAAACTTGGTTGATTATGCAGCGAAGCTGGTGAAGAAGGAGAAGCAAAATGAGCTAAAACTGGAGCCAATCGAAGAAAAATAATTCAACTGGCCTAATCTGTTTTCCAAGGCCATGTTGAAGGACAGGTAAGTTCCATTATTATTATTGGTATTATATGCTCTAAATTGAATTCATTGGCGCTGCCATAACAGTACTGTCACAGCCGCCTTCGAGAAGGGCGGCGATGACAGTGCCGTGGGCGGGCGGAGGCGGCTGCCCTAGGGCAGGGGCGGCGGCTAGGGCAAGAGCGCGCGGGTGCGAGAGAGAGCCTAAGCTTTTGGGTGTTACCCCTTTAATTTTTCTGATTGAGATTTAACTTTATAGTACGAGGGAGACTTGCATCTAACGAAATCTCCTATTTTATTCCTGTTTTTATTCCCTAAATAAATTGTGCTTGATGACGAAGCTAACGACGGCGGTGGCAGCAGAGGTCGCGGGGCTGCTGCCCACGCACGTGGGCCTGTTGGGCCGCCTCCTCTTGGGGTGTGACAACATAAATTAAACTTTTTGGTGTGCGTCTTGGTAGTTGCTAGTATCTAATAGAATAGGCCATGTTGGCAGTGGGTGCAGCTATTCGACAAGTTTATATATACTGATAATTATAATGCCGTAGTCTAATTTGGAGCTTGGTCAGTGCAGAAATGCACTTGTAGGTGTTGCTGGGACACTGGCATCTCAAAATGGTACGTTGCACGTTGATGAATGAAGACATGTGACGTTTTATTCAGTTGTGCACTATTACCGAAGAGCACATGCAGTCATATGGTTTACATATAGTTGAAGCTTGGCCACTCCTTTATAGTAATATTTCCTACTATGCACCACGGATGGAGGTGATTATTACCCGTAACAAATAATAAATGCTTCCGTAGTGAAGAAACATTTTACTTCCGTTTGATTGGTGATTTTAGCTTATGTATATTGTTGCCTGCAGCTTGTTGTTGTGTAAGATTTACGGGATAAATGTATTGCACTTTAAGCAATGTTTGTGTGTAATAATAAATAACAATTGGAACTAACAGGATGTATACATTAATATTATTTTTGCAAGGTCTTATACTTATATGGCAAAGTTCTATTTTTGGTTTTAAGATTTAGGCAAGCTCTGTTTTTTTATTATTGTTATTATGCTAACAAGTTCATCATATATAATGCTCCAGCAGTGGTTAGAATCTTACAAGGAGAGATAAGTTAGAAATCTGACAATAAATTTGGGATCTCAATATTATTACATAAATTAATTCTCACTAGATAAGCACAAAAATGATATATCTTCATTAGAATCTTACTGTTAATAATTACAAACTAAATAGAAATCTTATACTATTACTAATAACAAAAATTTGGCACAATGTTAATTCCCACACCAAACACGCTAAGAAAAAGATAAATTTAAAAGTGCTCACAATAACCAGATGTGATAGTACGGAATAAAAGACAGATCTTACAAGGCCTCACAATAGTAAAAATACATCTAGTCTTTGATTCGGTAGACTCGAATCATCACCACCTATAATAGCCACATCTTGTTCGATGAGATTTTTTGTATGAGTTATCTCACATATGAGTGTATGTCATTAATTTATATGTAGTACCAAAGAAACATTTTGTGCCTAAAGAGAAGAAAAGTAAATAAGAAACACATACCGTGTGTATCAACGTGCGTGTGCTGTATTGCTACGAGAGATAAGAGAAGAAAGCTAATAATTATATATTGGCTTTGAGTACAGTTGTAATAACCGAGGATGTATATGTATATATATACCCGGCCGTATCGGAAGACTAGTACGTATAATCTGGCTGACAGCCGCATATATATGTACTCGATCGAGAGGGGGTGGAATCGAATAAGTACGTAGTGTGTACAGCCAGCTTGCATGCATAGTATGTGTTTAACATACTAGTTAATTGTGTATGTGTAAATATATGTATATATATACGCCCAAGAGCCATGCATCCTTCTCCAAGATATGTACAAGGATAGTGTTGTCTTTACGTCCCACAAGTCAGCTAGCTCCATGCTATGCCGGCGATGACGGTATATATGCATCTATATAGAAGCATCCAGGTCCGCAGTTCAGTACGCGTGTTTTGGCTATAGCTTGCGTTGCGGCACGAGGGCCTCGCCCGCCTGGATCTCCCTTGATCTCGCCCGATCCTACTGAATGGCGGCACGAGAGGGTGAAGCCGTGAAGGACTCTCACGCCTTAGGTAGCTAACTAACTAATACACCTATATACGGCTCCGGCCAGCCCCGCATCAAATCTGGATGTCGTTCACCTGCGGAGAAAACAGAAGCATGGAATGGAGGTTGGCTGGAGCTGGAGCTGATGACACGAAGACAATTAAGATACCGAACGTGGCTGCTATGGCCTAAGCGATGGTTTTTTTCTCGAATCCATTAGTTGAATGTTTATCTATGGGTAGATATCAGCTGCTAGAATATATATATATATATATATATATATATACTCTCATATACGTGTCACCACGATGATGAGATGGTGCACGCGTTGCGATGTGGTGGGGAGATCGCGGCTTGGACATTAATCCCGTGGTCGACTGCCGGATGTGTGCGCCGAGGAGGGTAAAAGACCGGCGCTTCCTATAGGAGTCTGCCGAGCCGGAGGAGACGTTTTCTCGCTAGACAAAGATGTGTCGAGCCGGACAACACGGCAGTTGGAAATTCGTGAAAGCAGCGAAAGCGATAGTTTGAATTTCTCGAGAAATAGGGACGTCATAGGGGCGGACACGCGCTCGGAGTACGTCCACGCCTAATATATTCCTCTTCCCGCACCCATGCTCTGGATCGGTTCCGCGACTGCTCCGTTTCGTTTCCCACGCGGATGCCGGATGCTTGGTGGGTAGTCCGGTCCCAACCCCGGCCTGAAACTACCGTCTAGTTTCTATAGCTGTCACGTCACCAAAAACACACATTGAAACGGGAGTTAAATACACGCGGCGGCCGCGGCCCTTAAACTTGTGACGGTGTGGCATTTAGGTTTACGAACTCTCAAAATCAAAATCTGAGCCCCTAAACTTATTAGTGTCACTTAGGTCCACGAACTCTCGAAATCGAGTATCACGAGTCACGTCATGGGAAGCTCTCCCCAAATGTTTTATTTATAAAAAACGAGTCACTTACGACCACAAACTTGTTAAGTTGTAGGTTCACGAACTTGTTAAGCCGTGAAACTTAAAATATATAACCAGTTTATAAATAATTGAAATGTATAAAAATAATATGATTTTAAATTAGATAAAGAAGTCTTGTTAAATTAGGTAACTTCCGAATCCTTGTGCAGCAGACCTAGCTCAGCGACACCGAGAGATACGAGCAGTTTGCCTTCTCTATATACCGACTGAAAACGCTCCAGTCCTTGTGTATACATGGCAGTGATACTTCAGTGGACTTTTGAATCACTTACACCATTCTCTGGGGCGTCTTCAGAAGATTCAGGTCAACGGGAGGTGCTACGTCAACAAGATCCCTTTGTGGTTCAGATCACTTCCGGTGCTCACCTATCTTCACATATGCTTGAGACACTGCTGTTGTCACTCCATGTACTACCTGAAGAAACACATGGCTTTTCTATCAGCATTGACCAGTTCATGTGGCTGAAGCAAATTGAAATCAGTATCGACGGCAAGCGGCGTGTGGTGGATGCGAACGAGGTGTTCCAAGCCCAAAATGTTGCTATCAGGAATGCTGCTGGATATCCAAACTGTCCAGCAATTAGAATCATACATGCGAACTTAATTGATTGTAAAAAGCTTGAATTGTGGAGGGAAAGGCGAAGAAAAAAAATCTAGAAAGAGTTAATTATGCAGTCAGAGGCTAGAGGGCACACGATTTTAAGCGTGGGCCGATTTGCCAGCTGCAGTGGGGGCTGTCTCCATCCAATGAGTTTCTTTCAAGTTCATTTTGGTGCACGTTGTTCAAGACGTGGTGGCTGATTGGAAGACCGCCATGAAGCGACATCGATAATAGCACTGTCTTAAGTAGTAAACTCAATTATTTTTTTGGCGTAGTAGATCTTTAGTACATTTATCTTCATGTACTAAAGTTTTTTTTATTCTTAGTTTTTATAATAAATTTGGTTGTGTGTGGTCACGCAGAGGCTTTAGGTTGTATGTGTTACTGCAGAGGCAGGAATGTTAATTCCTTTATCTAAAAAATTTTGTATGTGCTTCACAATGGAGAATGAACAGTGATGTAAAATGAGTTCTTAAAAATTTTGAAAGAAATTAAATACTACTACTTTGCATAGCCTTTGTTGCACAATATATTTTTTCAATTTTTATTCCTAGATAAATAATGGCTTTATTAACGTGGTAATTTCTGGAGGCATTGTATCTAGTCTACCATTCTCAACACTAGCTAGTGATGACAATAGTGATGGATAATTTGTTTTGCGAAAAAATTATGTACATGCTTAGCTGTATTATATAACATATTATAACAAATATGTTACAATCTTAGGTCTCCTGGCTGGCGGCGAGGCGAGGTGGGTAGGGGAGAAGGTGGAGTTGGGCGGCGGCTAGGGGCCCTTAGCCGGTGCAGGCACCGAGCTCCCCCGTCGGGGCGTTGCTCGCCGTCCTTGGTCTTCTCTCTCCCCATCTCCGGCGGTCCCCGGCTGCCGGCACGGCGGATCCACACCTCCCACCACCGGATCCGCGTCGGCGCTTCGTCTTCCCCGCCACCGCCGCCCTAAATGAGCCCCCGTCGGACACGCTCCCCGGTGGGATTGCTGCTCATCTCTCGCGCGGTGCGTGGCGGCCCATGGTGAAAACGTTGAAGCCCCCTCCTCCCTCCCGACCCTCCTCCATCTACATCTGAACTCCACGGCCCACCCCACTTTTTCCTTGGTGGTCGACGGCCGGAGTGGCGGGGGACGGCCTAGATCAGCGCTCTCAAGGCGGATCCGGTAGCGAGGGTCAGTATATCGGCCGGCGCAAAGTGTGCACCTGTTCAGGCCTCCAAATTTGAGGGCCTCCAAATTTAGTACATATACTAAGTAGCACTAATTTAGTACATATACTTAAGTAGCACTAGCAATTAAATGAATAAATGATTAATCAATTACTTGGCCCATCAGCATTCAGCCCATGGCCGGCCATCGACGCCTCCCCACCCCAAGTCCATACGCATCGACTACTGCGTATATAGGCCAGCAAAGGCGACGCTTTCATTTTCTTGCCGCAATCCGGATCGTGATCAGTTTGTTGCTTATTTATTTTGTATTGTTTTAGCATCAAGATTCAATATGTTCTAAGCATTGTAAGAATAACTTATATTTGAAACTTTATAACGAAGTAAAATTACGTTTTTATTATATTATTTTTTTTTAAATTTTAGGGCCACATCTCGTGTTTCGCTCCAGGTCTCCCAAATCGTAGGTGCGGCCCTGCCGGTACCCACCTACCTAGATCCATGCACGGGGAGCCGGGCAGGCGTGACTGGAGGCGGCGAGCCATTGTGCTCCACCGGGAGGTGTGCCCATAGTCCAGCAGGCAGCGGCGCTGCGGTGCTTCCTCTAGTCCGTGGTGCGCCAAGCATTCCATGGAATGCCCGACCACCGATTGTTGCTCGCTGGCCATTCGGTGAGCGCCCCTTGCTGTCTTCATGACCGATGTTGTCGGTGCGCGCCTCCCGTCATTGCGGGCGAAGTTCGTGAGGCTCCACGACGTGTGTGTGTGTGGGGGGCGGCGACGCCGGGTCGCGCGCCTCCCCGTCGCCGCGGGGCAAGTCCGAGAGGCTCCGCGACGTGTGGTGGCGGCCGACGCTGTTGGTGCGTGCCTCCCATCGCCGCAGCGGCGAAGTCCGAGAGGCTCGCGGCGTGTGGCGGCGGCGGCGGCTGTCGGTGCCCGCCTCCGTCGTCGCTGGTGAGTCCGAGAGGCTCTGCGGCGTGTGGCGGCATCGGGCAAGTGGTGGTGGCGACATGCACGACGTCCTCACCTTCAACAACGACAACTCGATTTGGCCTTACCACGCATTCTAGGCGAAAAGCTTAGCCCGGATTACGCCGGGCCGGTGACGGTAATCTCCTTCTTGAAGGCGTCATTGAAGAACCTCTGTGATGCTCCTGCCGACAACTGTGCTCAACTCCTAAGCACAAGACTCAGGCGAAAGCTTTGCCAAGCTCGGTGTTTGCTTCATTGACGATGGTGGCGCTTGTCATGCCATCCACCTCCCTGGAGGCCTCGTTTGAAGAGTTCATGTGTTTTGACGTTATTTTTTTTCTTTCTTTCTGTCTCGCTTGTGTTTCAGTGTGGTTCCATGTATGGTTTTAGTCGGTTTTCCGAATTAATTGGGACGACCGGGTTTCTTCCCGTTCCCTAAAGGCGAGGACTTTTTAAAAAAAAATGAAGTAGGTGCGCCCCCGCGCGAATGGTTTTCAAAAAAAAAATTGTCAGCAAATATATAGGTTATGTAGTATGCTTCAATTAATTAGTTCCTGCCCAAATCCTAGTATTGCCCAGATTCATGCTTTGGTACTCACTTGAGCTTCCAATATTAATTTGTGTTTATATAGATTGTTAGATAAAATAATATTGTGTTGAATTTTTTTCTAAAAATTGTTGAGCTTTATACTGATTGAATTACATAATCTATATCTATGTGTACCACACCACTGGTCTGAAATTACATGGACAAACTTGTCTTTTTGTCCAAAAACTTAACACCATTAGGTGGACTTCACATAATCGGGGCAAACTCTCTCTTTACTTTGAAATCACCGCGGTAAAATTACGAAATTAAAAAACTAAGGAAATTAAATTACCATTTCACTATACAAAACGGGGACAGGAACACTTAAACCTATATTTAAAAAAGATACAAAAGTTTGACTAGGAATTCTAGGAATCAAGCTAGAACTTGGCTCCATCATCCCATTCTATAACAGTTACAATATGATGGCGTTCTTCGCTCCATGCAGCTGCTGTCCATCTGCCGTTGTTCCATCCGGGCACGTAGGGTTGCAGGCAGGGCAATTGGCACGGCAGTCCTCCACGTTGTTGTAACAACCTTGCGCAGGCTGGCAGCAGTAGCAGATGTCATCCTTACGATTGCTGCGGCAGTAGCATCTCTTGGTGCAAAATATCAGTTCCAGCTTCGTCCTCGTCTCATCATCTAAATCTTCTAAGCAATCTTCCTCCGTATGGTAGTAGGCTCTTGTTGTGTTTGTGCGCCCTACCTGCTTGCCGAGCAGCTCATGACGAGGACGACCTGTATATAAACATGTATACATTTTGCATTCGTCGGAATTCAAATATATATGAACTCATTTTCGCCGATTGACGACGAGATGAGGACGACGGTGTAGACTTACCTGCTTGTGCAGTCACTGCTAGGCATCCGAAGAGAATAGCGACACATATGGCAATGGCAGTCCCATAAACCAAGCTGCTACCGCAACCATTGTTGCGGCCCTTCATACTGAACTGACTTCTGAACTCTTTATTTCTAATCAGCTAAGCCTCTCCGTTTGAGATCCAAGGGTTTATTAGACTGGACTTGAGCAATGACCTCGCAACTCGGATCATCAGTATATAAAGGGAGGACGATGACCTCATTTGACTGGGTAATTTGGAAATGATAATCGATTGGATCAGTAGATATCTACAAAATCAGCAAAGATTGTAAGAATTGAGGCGCTAGCTGTGGCGGATATGCTAGATCGTGTATATATTGACACCATTCCTTGCTTTGCTATATATATATGCAGTATGTAATGAATATATATGACGTGTCCACTTATCGCTTGCAATCTCCAGGCCAGATTGTCATACATGGACACAATAAGCTGATACAGCTAAATGATATGATTTGGAGATCTCACAGCTAGTATTTTTTTTTGAAGAATCAGCAAGTATCATTATTTCTTTTCCTAATTAACCAAATACAGATGCATCCTATTTTCCTTATGAACGGACGCGCTAGTCCAATGAACATCTATGGAAATTTGGTGATCCCACAACTAGACATCCACTTCATCGTCTTGCGTTTACAAATGCATGTCAGCTGGCATCTCATTGTTGGCGAACTTGTTTGCCTACTATATTTGAGATGAAAGAAACGGCTACGATACACAAGGGTTGAATTGTCAACCATGCATCCTGATCACTGCCAAGATGATGCTGATCATGTGACTGGGGCCCAACATCTGAAGACGCACGCAGGCCAACTGGGATTCATGGGCCGGAGGTCCAACCAGGCTAGGAAGCCGAGCACCCTTATGTCTGGGCCGGAGTGGAACAATTAGAATTGTCGTCGCCCTTCTCTTTTCTTCTACCTCTCGTTACCTTCTGCTTCCGATCCTAGCTAGTTGTAAACGTATATATATATATATATATATATATTTTTTAGGAAACAAGAGGGGCAACAGGTACCCCTACTGAGAATATATTAATAAAGCAACCGAGAAGATTACAGAGGTTCGAACCACAAAAAAAAGAAAAAGCTAAAACTGGAGGAAAAGCAAATTAGAAGCAGAAAGCCTAAGAAACAAAAAAAGGAGACAAAAAAAATATAAGCTTAATTACACAAGGTTCTCTAACCATAATTCTATATGAGGAAAATATTTCTTCTTGGCCCTCCATAGGAGCTGCTTGAAGACCTGCTTAAACAAAAGCAGGCAGCAAAGGCAGTCTGTAGGCATTCCTCTGAAGATGTTATCATTTCGAATTGCCCAAATGCTCCAGCATATAATCATAATAACTTCCATGAAGAAACTGACATTAAGCTGCATTCTGAAGCTTTCAAACCTCTGAAAAGCATCCGGAGAACTAACAACAGTCAGTCCAATGAGGCCCCAACAGTTTTTGCAAACTCATTAAGACAGAGAACACAGTTATAAGAGTGCATGTTTCTTCTTCTCAAGATATTCTGAGTGCTTAGCCTATCTCTTGCTAACAACCAGAAGAAAACTTTTTGCTTGTGCTGGCATGACGACTTCCAAATCCATTTAAAAATGGGATGTGCTTTTGAAGATCCCATCAACCGGCTGTATGCCTTCTTGGATGAAAAGTCAGAATTCCCCCAAATATAAGTCCAGACATCCTGGTTACCAGATTCTAGATGAAGCTGAGCATGAGACTGAATAAAATCTTCCAAAATGAGAAACTGTTCAAAGGCCTCAACAGAAAGAGGTAAGTTGAAAATATTAGAAATTTCAGATGCAGACATAACTTTATGGAGGGATATGTCCTTCTTGGCAAAAGAGTGGAGCTCAGGGAAGCTTAATTTGAGAGGTTGGCCCCTCCAGCAGTCATCCCAAAGAAGACGAGTATTCCCACTACCAGCAATCACCGAAGCCATGCCTTTATATTTGTCCAAAAGTTTCAGGACATCTTGCCACAAAAACGACCCTTTCCTGACATGATTGGGAAGTCTATTATTTGAGTAATGTTTTTCCCAAACAAGATGCACCCAAGGGATATCAGTTTTGTTGAAAAATTTGTGCAAGTTCCTAAGGAGTAAGGCTTCATTCTAAGTTTGGAGATCCAAAACTCCTAAACCACCCTCATCTTTGGACCTAGTGACCATTGTCCAGGCAGCCTTGGCATTGATTCTGCTACTTTCATCGGAGCCGTTTTCTAAAAATATCCACCTGCTCTCTGACAGAAACATGGAGATGGAAGGTGCTCATGAATAAAGTAGGAAGAGATGTGAAAACAGAATTGGCCATCTGCAGCTTCCCAACTTGGGAAAGAAAGAGAGAGGTGCTGATAAGTCTCTTTTCACATCTGGTGACTAGGTAAGTCAGTAGTATGTTTTCACATCTCAGCGTGTCGTCAGCATACTGCAGGTAAGTGAGTAGTATGTTTTAGAGAAACAGTAAAGCAAAAATCAATTCTTAATTTTTTTTGAAAGAAATTAAATACTACCCGTGTTTGCATAGCCTTAGTTGCAAAATATATTTTGAGCTTTTTGTTGCTAAATAAATAATGGCTTTATTCATGTGGTAATTTTTTGGAGGCACAACACTAGCTACTTCTGTCCAGTCTAGCATTTATATATGTTGTGCCTCCAACCAGAAGCTGGAGATGTTCCTTATCTTATTGGGTAGGTTCTTCAGGAGCAGAGTAATGTTTGATACTACTAGGGCTAGAGGAGAATTTATTCACGTATATGCAAAAAAAATAAGGGGCCTGTATTTATTCACTCCCACTGTCGTACCAATGTAATTTTAGTGTTTACATTGGTCTTTTTCGTAGAGGATGAACATAGAAATACATATAATAATGATAATACAAGAATGTCTTATTTGATTAAAATCTAGTGAAATTGGTTTGGACAAAAACATAAGTACCTGGTGGGCATACATGGGGAAAGTGTCCCCTACATGGTCAGCAAAGCAGCACAACTTGGCTGCATTTGGATCCATCTTCATACATCCATTTTGCTATGCATTTTAGATATAAGAACATAGCTATCTAGATGTATAGCAAAATGGATGAACTAGACAAGTCAAAACGACTTATAATTTGGAAAAAAGATAGAGTAATACTGTATTAACCAATGTTAAAAACCTGACTTAGGAAGGAATTCTAGTGATTTTAGAGAACTAAGAACTAACAAATGGGATCCACATTGCAAATCACGCACATAATGTTTTTAGACTAAGCAAGCTTTAATAATGATGCAAGTTTGGCCTTTTTGTAACAAGGCGATACACACAGTAATCAAACCAAACGTCTGCATGCATACAGGACCATGCATGCTTGATTCATGTTTTCAACTGAAAAAGAAATATACAGACACACTACCAATAGAGATGCATAAGAACCACAGACGCTGAAGATGCTCCACACCGTTACCCTAATGCAGACGATTGTACTAATATATAACATCTCGATGACCAAAGATATAGTGCAGTGGTTCGTCATTCCTGCAATTGCTCGTAGGAGGAGCTGGCAGCAGAGGTAGGAGCCTGCGGGTTGGTGCTAGTTTCCAGTTCTGTCGCCGAAACTGAAGTAGTGTCCAATGAGTTGAAGTCATCTGGCAGTGGCTTGCCATGTTCCAGGACTGCAATTACTTGCTCCATGCTAGGCCGCTTGTTATTATCAGGGTATGAGCACCAGAGCCCCAGGACGAGCACACTCTCCATTTCGCTTATGTCGAACTCTCCCTTTAACTTGGCATCAGAGGCCTGCAGGTGGCACCTTTTGGTGTACTGCTGCCAAACTTGTTCCCTAAGATGCATGCTGCCTGGCATGCATCTTTCCACAATGCTGATGTTCTTTCCACAATGCTGCAGATGCAGGAGTTATTCAGGGTCTGGTGCCACATTTAATAGATGGAGGTATTACTCATCTACAATATGCTGATGACACTGTGATATTCTTGAAATACCACCCAGAATCTGCAAAGTATCAAACTTATACTGTCATGTTTTGATGCTATGTCTGGACTGAAAATTAATTATTGACAAAAGTGAGATTTATACTGTAGGCCTGAATGAAGAACAACAACAGGCAGTAGAGATATTGAATTGCAAACAAGGTCAATTTCCTATGAAATACTTGGGCATGCCAGTCAGCACCCATAAGATTTCCAAGGCCCAATTGAGTTATGTAAGTGAAAAAACTGCAAAAAGGTTGGGTACATGGCAATGTGAATACTTATCCTCTGGTGGCAAGGCTATACTCATAGACTCCTGTTTATCTAGCATTCCTATGTACACCATGGGAGTATACCAACTGTATGAAGAAAATTTTCAAGTTCTAGATTCAGTAAGAACCAGATTTTTTTGGCAGGGCACAGGGAAGAAAAGAAAATATCATATGGTGAAATGGGAAGCACTGGAGGCTTGGGATTCATGGATGTCAGAGTGATGAACACATGTTTGCTGGGGAAGTGGATTGACAAGCTAGAAAGAAATGATGATAGTTTATGTTGTTCTATCCCGACGAAAAAATATCTGGGAAATAAGAGGATCTTTCAGATTAAAAATAGAAAAGGATCTCAATTCTGGAGATCACTACTTGACATTAGAGAATGGTTTCAAAGAGGCAGGATTATAGAGGTATGCAGTGGTATACAAACCAGATTATGGCATGATGTATGGCTAGGAACATGCCCAAATCTCTTCCAGATTGTGCTATATCCGGATATAGATGTTGCTAGCGCATACAGTAATGGCACATGGCAAATCCAACTCAGAAGACAATTGAATGGCATCTTAACAGAGGAATGGAATGAACTAATAGAGGTATTATAAGAAATTCAATTAGAACCAGGCAGAGATAGGATGATTTGGGCACTGGAACAGAAAAAGAGATATAGTTCAAAATCCTTATACAACCTCTTGACATCTGGAGGGGTTAAAGACCTCCAAATGTTAAACCTTTGGAAATGTAACATCCCCATGAAAGTTAAAATTTTCATATGGATGGACACCCATGAGGGCATCCAATCTGGGGTTCAACTCAAAAAGAAGCAGTGGACAGGTCCTCAGGACTGTTTCTGCTGTGAAATACCTGAAACCTCGGATAGGCCGAAGTCAGCAAGCCTGGCATTGAAGTTGTCACCAAGAAGTATGTTGCTCGGCTTGATATCTCTGTGCAAGATGAAGAGGTCGCATTCATGGTGGAGGTAAAGTAGAGCAGATGTGATATCCTTCACTATCTTGTACCTGATTACAGATAGAAATACAGAGGTGCGTACATAATAAACCTTAAAAGTTGTAGTATGTTGTATATATATTGCGTATGCAAAGGTATGTTTTACTGACCTTATTTCCCATGGTAGTGCTTCCTCCTTGTGTAGGTGGTCGGAAAGGTTTCCCTTGGGCACCAGTTCATAGACAAGGAAGAGCCTATTATTGCTGTGGTTCTTGCAGCACCAGCACATGAACTCAACAAAGTTGCAGCTGCTTCCCCTGCACCAGCCAACGAGTTTGACGAGATTCTTGTGCTTTACTGAAGTTATAGCGTTGAGTTCGGCATAAAAATCACTGTTGCCGTTTGGTCCCGTCGACGTATTCAGGAGTTGCTTTACCCCTACATTACATCCCAATTTCTTCAAGTATCCTCTATAGACTACCCCAAAGAAACCTTGTCCGAGTTTCCTCTCTTCGGAGAAATTGTGTGTCGCGGCTGCCAAATCCTGATACTCGAACTGAGTAGGCCCCTGCTTCCCTTGCTTCTCAAAGCCACGGTGTCTGTTTGTCCACTTCCAGCAAGAGAGGATAAGCCACACCACCGACCACCAATAACACCAGTCCTCCAATAGCAATAATCAATATAGTTGTCTTTTTTTGTCGTTACCTGTCATTGTGTGTATATATCTCTATTATTATATTAATATAACAGAATTAAAGGAAGCCCTACATTAGCTGAGAGAATCTAAAAGTTATTCCCTCCATCCATAAAATATAGTGTACTGTGACTTCTAAAATTTGTACTGAAATATAGCACCTTGTGTAATAATTATGCATAGATTGGCAAAGTTGTAATAATTATGCCTAGATTGGCAAAGTTTGATAATAAAGAAATCGTAAAAACTCTTTAATTGAAATAATACATGGATACTGTTAGAGGACAGATACATGCATCATTTGAGTGTTCTCCTAAATTGTCTGAACATCTTTTTTAGAATGCACTATATTATAGGCCGGAAAGAGAACTAGATTAATCAAAGAAAGAAAACCAATATATACTGTTGGATTTCATGATAATCTAACAGCCAAGAATAAATAGACTATTGGAGATGTCATGGACCTTGGATCCATGGCGATAGTGTCTTCTCGGTGAGGTTATACCCCTCTACCGTAGGCTTAGTTCTAGGGTAGCAGCCCTAGCGCTTGAGAGACATTGGGAGAGAGAGAGATTTGTTGGTAATACTTTTGCTTGATTCCCAAAGCTGCCGATTACAAGAATAAATGGCCATCGGCCAACTATTTGGAGAAGGTTCTCCTTAATTGTAGGATTTGCCAATCTTAGCTAATTGCCTAACTTTCCTCTTAGCCACTTGACCCGGCTGCCTGATGGGCTTGATCCGCATGCAGTGCTGCAGCTTGACCCGCATGCACTGCTGCTGCATATTGGGCGGCGGCAGCCTGTTGGCTGCCCATGACAGGGAGAAAAGCAAAGAACATGCACAGTTGGATTTTATGATGATCAAACGGCTGAGAATAAGTAGAGTAATATTGAATTATGTAGCCAAATTCTTGCCCCAATAAAGCTCATTTTAGGTGGTGGGCCCTAATAAAAAAGCATATATAGCATCTTCATTCCAAACGGATTTCTGCAACATATATTATATATATTTTAATAATTTGGTTAAAGCTAAAGTAGTTTGATTGAAGACAAAACTAAACTACACTTTCATTTGACTTACCTTAGAGATGAAATGTTTAACTGACCGATGCAGCACTGCTGTTCTTGCCTATTGACTTCTTGTCCTGGAGGGAGACAGTTCATATATAGTCTCGTCAATCATCAATCCATCTTATGGATCTGCGTCACATAACTATATCGACAATTAACTGTAAAGACTGATACTAACTGTATTGGAAAGACAGCCTGCTCAATATATTTTTGACGGTAATTTGCTATGTCAAGAAACCTTGTGGTGGAAATGAAACGTATGCTAAATCATCATAACAAACTAAGAACAGATAATGAATAACAATTTTCAACGGAGGAGCTAAAACGTGGTACTCTGACAACCATATTAGCCAGAGTCATCTGGGGCTTGTAGCAAGTGAACTCTTCTTAAAAGCATAGCAAGTGGGACTGCCTTGAACAGAAACACACGATGGTCTGTGAACTAGACCATAAGACACTAAGGAGATGAACTCTTCTTAAAAGCATAGCAAGTGGGACTGCCTTGAACAGAAACACACGATGGTCTGTGAACTAGACCATAAGACACTAAGGAGACGGTACATACTGCGACTTGCCATTAGCCTTTATGAAAAGTCATTGGAACATGCGTTGAATGAAACAGAAAAAAGAATACTTTTTTGCCTCAGTACATGCAGTAGCAGAGAACCAGAGGAAAGTGAGGAAGCAGAGTACACGTTTTGACTTGCCTCTATTTTCGCAGTTGCTGCCTCCATGGAAATGAAACTTTTCCCTCTATTCATGGAGGAGACTTTCATTCATACTTGGTTTCTTCAACTTCAATCACAGCACTTGCACCTAAAATGTATTGAAACCAAATATAAGGGATTCTACTCGCAAAGGTGACAAGAAGTTGGAAAATCGCAATCTACATTGTTACTAGCCTTATTTCTTTTGATGAAAAGTTTAGCAGTCGCTTGAACTGAGCAATCTGGGACTCTTGCAAAAAACTGCACGAAGATTAAAAAAACTATTGCAAAACTGCACTTTTGGGGAACTAGTTTCAAAAAAAGTAACAATTCTATTGCCGTTAATAACACAAAAGGAAACTTTAAGAAATCAATTTCACAAGGCTACACATATATTTGCACTTCTAGTGCAACTACGAATTTATTCCTATTGTATATACTTTTGTGATACAAAATGACAATAAATGTGTTATTTTGTGAAACTCGTTAGTAATGGCAAATACAGAGACCTGCCAGATTATTCGTGAGGCTTCAACCCATCCTCTCACCCTCATCCAGTTTCTTTTATGAGAAGATAATATGAAACAGAGAAAACGCAGTGCGGGTTGCTACTTGCCTTGATTCTTTCGATGAAACATTTAGCTACCGCTTGAATTGAGCCATCTGAAGCTCATCTTGTCACCTCTAGTTGATGTCCTCGGCAGGGCATGCTCATATATAGTTCTTTTAACTCAGTATGATACACACTGCAGACGACCTGCAATACTATAGCTTAATAGTGGCAGCAGTTGTGCACAAAATGGAAGAAGTTGAGGCCAACTTAACAAATTAAAAACAGGCACAGTGAGGTATTTATTGACCTATAGTAAAGAGTAATCGTGGATAAAGCGCAGTTTAAATGAGCTGGCAGGTCATGGATTTGAAATATAAGAATTTCAGCTAGCCACCAAAATGTAGAAATATCATGCAACCATAAAAATCAAAGAGATGCAAAATATTTCTTTTCTGAAAACCAATATCATCAAATGAAGTTACAATTCTACATGTAGCTAGATATATAAAGCCGAGCTTGCTGGTGATTTTATACCTCTGGTCATTCTATTGGTCGTGCCGGTACAAATATCTTGTTATCAAGAACAACTTCTGGGATGTGACGAATCTTGTGGGCATCCTCTCCTTGGCAACTCTCAGCCAGTCTTGGACAGCCTCTAATGGTCAGTTTCTTCAAAGCAGTAAGTTTCTGTATGCTTTTGGGCAAAAGATGTCAGGTTAGGGCAGAAGAAGATGATGAAATTCTTCAAGGGTGGTGAGCTGCTCCAGCCATTCGGTAATATCTCCAGGCCCACCAAATGCAAATGTAGGTATCTAAGAGAGGGTAAGCATGGAGTGACCTCTGGCAAGGTCCTAAAGCTGTTGTCCCCGAGAATTTTCAATTCCTCAAGAGTGGCGAGGTGCTGAAGTCTACCCCACTTATCAGGAGAGAAAATGCAGTTTTGATAGTGGCATGAAAAGGAAGAGTGGAAGATGAAAGCTGCCCAAATCCATGTGCTGGAAGTACCTCATTGCTTTTTTTCCAAATACCAATACATGCTTTTGGGGGTATGGCCGGAACTTCAACTTTGGGCAGTTGGCAACATGCAGCCAATGCAAATTAGGGATCAAAAACTCTTCCTCTTCATCACCTGACCGTGTTGTCCACCATTCATCCAAGTTCTCCAATGATTTTAACTCAATAACTCTTAACTTTTTACAGGTTCCTTCTGTTCGAAGAATTCCTTGCCAACTTTCCTGATGTTGGGAATGTTCATCAGATGCAATAATCTGAGATTTGGCAGCTGCCCAAGTGGAGGGAAGAGAATCACATGCTGTTAAACTAATGAGTCGAATGGACATGACATAGGGAAGATAGGAGGAGATATCAAGCATCCATTTAGGGAAATCTTGCTTATATACCCAACTAGTGCAAAGTCTTCAAGAGTCCGAGGGAGGCATGAGGTGCTGTAACACCAATTTACACCTATCTGCATCTGTTATACTGCTTTTTACGTGTCCAGTGAAGGCCTAGCTCCCGAAGCTCTGGGTTATCACGCAGTTTAGCTCGCTCTGCTTCTTCCGGGCGTTTGACATTCTCAAGCTGTCTAATTTCTAGATCATGACAAGTCAATTTCCCAAGATCCACTATACTGCTACATTCTCCCTTATCCATCTCATGTACATCATGTATTGTACACCCAGGCAATTTTAGACGTGACAGAATATATCTAGCCCTCACAAGCGTAGGAAAATGTCCTCTGCTCAGCCGTAGTCGGGTGAGACTAGTCATGTTACCAAGACTTTTGGCAAGTCATGGAGATTATGACAACCATTAATGTCCAATACTTGAAGCTTCAGGTTACCAAACAAGGAGCATAGCTTTTCAAGCCTTACACAATATGATAAATTGAGATGCTTCAACTTGAACAAACCACCGAATGACTCAGGCAACAATTGTAATTTAGAACAGCTTGCTAGGTTCAAATATTGAAGCTCAGAAAGGTAACCAAACAATTCAGGGAGTTCTTGGAGATCATGGCAGTCGGCAAGATCTAGGTCTTTCAAATGCTTAAGTTGGCAAAAGGACTCTGGTAACATTTGAATCTTGTAGCAATCGGAGAGGTTTAAGAACTCAAGTTTGTGAAGATTGCCAAAATCTGGTGGCAGGCTTAGTAACTCATGACAGTTCGATAGGTTTAGATGCTCTAGAGACTTAAGATTGCTAGGTAATTTGACTAGTTTAGGACAACTCGATGAGTTCAGAAATAAGAGTTTTGGAAGGCTTCCAAACTTATCAGGGAGATTTTGAAGCACACTACACCTTGATATGTCTATATGCTGTAAACATTCAAGCTTGTGAACTGATTCAGGTAATGCTTCGAGTCTAGAACACCCTGATAGGTTGAGGAAAGAGAGTGCAGAGAGCTGCCCCAGTGATATGGGTAGTTTAGTAAGGCTGCTATTATCAGATAGGTCCAAATAACTGAGCCTATGAAGGTGACCAATATTATTAGGCACGGTTTCGAGTGCACAGTTGCGTATAATTAGAGTTTGCATATTTTGAAGTTTATGCAAAGACTTTGGAAGTGCTGTTATTAGCAAGCCTGAGGAATCAAGATACCTCAGCATCAGCAGTTGATCAATGGAGGATGGCAACAATTTACTGCTTGGAGCAGGTTTCCCTTCGATTGAACAACCACTTAGATCCAAGACACGCATATACTTTGATTTAGAGAATGAAATATGTTGAAGCAGCAATCTACTGCACTCAGTAAAATGGAGTGATCTGATTTTGCCTGGAAATTCTTTGAGAGCCTTTGACTGCTTCTGGTAATTGATCAGGTGCATATGTCTGCCATAATGCCTTTCAAGTCCACTCCAGGTCGTTTTTTTCCCAGCATCTGGAACAATTAACTCACTGCCAGCTATTATCATCGCAAGGTCATGCACCAAATCATGCATGGTAAGTTTCTCCGAAGCTGTACTATGCTCTTGAGTGCTCTGTAGATAAATAACTATTAGGATTAGTATCTACAGATAAACAATGATTAGCAATAGTTATAAATAAAATCAAACTCTCAATGACACCCACCAATTGAGCCTATAGTCCCTCCGACTCCAAATGTATGTTTTAAACTTGTGCATAAAGATTAAGAAAGAAAACCAAATGAACTTGTTGCCCCTTCATTTATGTTACAGTGTGAAATATTAGGTATTTTTGTATGGGCTAAGGGTTAGATGGGCTAGGCACGCACCCTAGCAGGTTAGCCGATCTGGCATGAAGAAGAGGGAGACATCAGACAGTATGAGGCAGGGTTCAGTGCCATGCTGTGCGTGAGAGAGAGGATCAAAGCATGAGGGCTGGGTTGTAGAAAGAGGGCAAACCCTTCTATTCCTTACTTGATAACATGAGCCTCTAGCCTCATATTGACATCCAGAAACTCCTCTCATACATGCAGCTGAAGATATAACCTTCCTAACAGACCAAATCCTAACCTTCCTTTATTCACATGATCCTTTTCTAACTGACTTATCTAACTTAAGCAACCAATGAATATCGTAACAAAGTCACTATGTCAGCACCAAACGTCCGGAAGGTGCGTTGAGGCTAGGTGGGTTTGGTTAGCTGCAACCTTGTTATATATAGGTGCAGATGGGTCTTGGGTACAGGGCCACAATGGGCTTGGTGCCACACCTAGGCTAGGTGCTCGCAAGACTTAAGCTTTCAACTTATACTTTTGCATGATTAAGGTGTTAAGTTTAGTAGGAAATATTTTAATTATATGTATACAGAAACACCCACTTAGTTCATACTGAGTTCTAACATATAAGCATTATCACGGAAAAGAAAAAAGAAGAAATGTAGTCGATCCATTTGGTTCACGATGCTGCATCCACCAACAAATAGTAAAGAAATAGGTCTCTGACCTGAGAAGACTTTGAAATCTGAAGAAAGCACATCCCCAATAAATAGTTGATGCAACGATAGCCCTTGGTCAATTCAATGTACCCAAGAGCTATCCACTGCTGAACCAGGTGGTCCCTAGAAATAACAAAGCCCTTTGGGAAAACTGCACAATATGTGAAGCACAATTTGAAGTCCAGTGGCATATAATAAAAGCTTAACATAAGGCTTTGCAAAGTTTCTTGGTCTTCTTCCATATCCAAGATAATCTTTTTGTCCCTTATATCTTCCCATGCTTGTGTAGACTTATCTTGGGACATCAAAAATCCAAGAGAGCGTGCTAGTAGTGGTAGACCCCTGCACTTCTCAGCAATTTTTTTCCCAATTTCTTCTAATCTACCTGGATCTTCATCTCGTCTGAAGGCCATTTGTCGCATCACATTCCAACAATCTTCCACTGATAAAGAGTTCAAATTGATTTGGTCATTTTTTTGTACAGGGCAGATTTTCCTTTGTTCTGATAGAAACCCAACATTCAGATTTTCCACCACTTGTTGCTTACGTGTAGTTAATATGATCTTGCTCCCTTAGCACCATATTGTAGCATGTACTTCAGGTTTTCAACTTAACAACACCTTCTTCCCACATATCATCCAAAATTATCAAATATCTTTTAGTAGGGAGTATATTTTGCATGTCTTCTATTATGGTTTGAAAATCATCATTTATTCGGGGAACATATCTTTCACTTGTTTCACTACCAATACTTCTATTTGCTTTTGATATGATTATCTCTCCTATTCTTTGCAAATCAAGCTTCTTAGAAACATAGATCCATACTCGTAGATCAAAGATTTCTGCTCTCTTATCCAAATAAACTGCTTGGGCCAATGTTGTCTTTCCCATGCCACCAAGTCCAACAATAGGAATAATTGAGATATCCTCCTCAACTTCACTTTTTAGTAACAATTTTATTATATGTTCCTTTTCAGTATCTCTTCCTACCATTTCAGTGTCTCTGTCAACATTGGTAAAAAGAAACAGTATCTTGACTTGTACTCCCTGCAGCCCGTATTGGTATGTGATGAGGCACAAGATTGAGGCGGTGACCCTCTTCCTCTATGCTATATAAATCTCCCTTCACTTTCTTCATTTTATGGGCCATGGTCAACCGTATCAACAGTGGATTGTAGGATGAAAAGAATAGCATAATCTGCAAAAAAAGGAGTGGAAGACAGAAGTAATATGAAGTTTGTGTTTTACATAAGGTATTGTAGTAGTAAAACATACTCATGATTACTGTCCCTTCGAAAAACTAATGTGGCTTAGGGTACCAACAGTGGAAAAGAGTACTTCATGTATGGTAGCAAAAGGCACAAATTTAATGTGGACATGTGGCTATCCAACACTGGCTGAGGCTCCCGGAGGCTCCAGTGCGTAGTGGAACCCTAAGGTGTGACAGTAATGTGAAGAGAGGTAGAGGAAAGCCAAAATTGGCATGGGAAGAGGCAATAAAAGGAGATTTGAAAGGATGGAATATATCCAAAGATCTAATCCTGAATAGGAGTGCTTGGAAAATAGCTATTCATGTGCCTGAACCTTGATTTGTGACTCTTGTTGGGTTTCAACTCTAGCCTACCCCAACTTGCTTGGGACTCGAATACTATATTGTTGTTGTTGTTGTTGTTGTTGTATGTGGTTAGCTCGAACCTTCAATTAAAAAGTAGGCTCAAATCTAATCTAGGAGTAAGAAATAAAAGGTGTGTATATATTTTGTTACAAATGATCATTTTCATTCTGTTTTGTTTGTGCATTCAATGTCCAGGACTAGATATTAAAAAAACACAATTCTCAAATGGTGAGAGTGCTTGGATGGTGGATTTTCTAATTATATTATAGTGATGCTGCAGTGCAAGCTTTTAAGAATGTTCTACTAGTTGCTTACAATATGGCGATTGTAGTAATCTCCTATGTTACAATCATGAAATCAATTTCCTACTAGATCACAAATCATCATAAAAGAAGATCTCTGAAGAAAGGAAATCCATGATGCTGTTTATGTAGCATGTGGAAATTCAAAATATGTTAGTAGAAACAGAATGACTTTTTTTCAAGTAAAACATTAGGTTCAAGCAAACAAAAATAGTCCAGTGCAAATATTTAGTTGAAAAACAAAATTTACCTTATAATCAATCACTCTTTGCATATTTGTGAAACAAACTAATAACGACATCAAATTTAAGTGCTTCATCTTTCAGCATCCCATTTGAAAGTATTTTATTTAGCATGAACCAGTTCTGATGGGAACAACTAACAAAATATGGCTGTTATCCAGACAAGTGGGGCATGTAGTACATCAGGTTACTTTGTAAATGTTGCTCATCGCAAGCATAGTTCAGAAAAAAATAAAACGGAAAGATCCATGTGAATTCGTTCTTTTCCCGGTCGCAGAACAGAATGACATAGAGCTAGCAATGAAGCTTCTTTCTGTTGAGTGAGATCGGACAGAAAATCTCTGAACATAGAAAAAAGTATTTTAGTTTAGCATTAGTACCTTGGGTTGGCTCTGCTTCATGAGCTCAATAGCCTCAAACTTATCCAGCAAGTCCTCAACATCATAGGCGCTGGACTTCAACTTTTTCATCCAAAACCCCATGAGCTTCCCTTGGTCCTGGGTCGATCTCTCATCAGCATCGCCCATCCAGGCCTGCAGCTTCTCCATGGTCTCCCTCAGGCCATCTATATCATCCTTGAAGCTCCACAACAGAGTGGCCTGGCTCACAGCAAGCTCACCAAGCTTGCCAACGACCAGCCCTCAGAACGGCAGCCGCCGACCGCCATGCAATGGCGCCGCCATCCGTCGCCGGTGCCACCTCCTCCTTTGACAGCGCTAACAGTTCACAAAGGATAGTGTGTGCTTATGTGTTTACTGGAGAACTTGTGTGGGTGGATGACCGTGGTGCTCCTGATGTTCGTTGCCCGCTCTGCATATGGAACTGTCTTGCATCTGCTGAAAGGCATTGCATTGGTACCTTGCTTGAGTGGAGCATACTCTGCACTCGAATCTTCAGCAAATTAAGGTAAGATAGTATAGATGCTGGGACAGAGCAATACTTACAAGTTTAAGCAAAAAGAGCAGAATGGGAGTTTACTAAATGGCTTGCTTGCAACAGAGTTCAAGAATGATTCTAAACTCGCTTTGAAAGACACGGCTATCAAGAAAGCTCCACGTCTTTACAGGCAAGAGTGCACCTGAAGTTGGATGCATGATGACTAGAGAATCGTAGTAGTAACAGAATGTAAAGCTCCCATCCCCATAGTCTGTCAGGCGCATTTCCTCGAGCAGGTGCCCGGCGAGCCAAATGACAGAGCAAGCTCCCCTCTACCCACCTTGTTTCCCTCACGCGGTGATCCCCGCGCCACTTGGCTCCACGCGCTCCTCCTGGTCTGCCTCGCCACCCGCGCCCGCCTCCTCAACAGCCTTCACCTTAGCCGCCGCCAGCGTGGGTGCCAAACCGACCGGTAGGACTAGAGCTGGAGGCCGAGCTCACGAAGACGCCCGATGAGTCACCCACCGTAGGGCGGCTTTTGGCCTGGTTGCAGGGCGAATCCATGGAGGACGACGGCGATTCGCTAACGGATCGGCGTGCTCCCCGCGCCGCGCAGGAGCTGTCCCCGGCGCTGCTTGGATCCAAGCTCCATTTCATTCCTTCAAGGCTCCCGGCGCTGCTTGGATCCAAGCTCCATTTCAGACACAGATCAGGTGCAGTTGCTACTATCACTGCAAGATAAGCAGTGGCTGCACCTGAGCTGTCCATACTTGAATGAACGGCTGAGATGAGAGCCCTCCTTTTCTCTTTACTTTATTCTGCCAACAAATCGTTTGGAGAGAAATGTCAGGAGCAAAGAAATGGAAAAATAAATTAGAATTCACTTCGGTAAAAAAAAAAAAACCTGTGTAAAATATTCCTCCCATTCCGTAATTGTACTGTGCATGTTGCGGTAAATTGAGAAGTCATTATCCATAAATTATTTATAATCATAGGCGGCTTTTATTTTGGACGCATGAGAAAAATTGCTAAATAGGAACATAAGTGCATAACCTTGCTATAAGGAAAATGACCGTAGTTTAACCCTATGCTCTTTTGTGTTAAGCATATGCTCTTTGTCAATTTAAGTCTGCAATTTGGGGCTGCATTTTTTTATATTAAAATAACGATCCACAAGTTAAGAAATGGCGACGAGCAAGTTTCCCGAAGCCGGACGCTGTTCGCATGAGCGGGGCGCGGCACGGAGACGACGACGCCGACGCCAAGGGGGCCGGCGACGGCGACAAGGAAGAGGGGCGGCGTTCGACAGCTGCACGGTGCTAGACATGAGCCCCGCACACGTTTGTGGATTGCCGCCCGGTATGCGCATGCCCCGCCGTAGGTGTACGTGGTGGCATACGCATACCTAGACTGGCTCCAGCGCAGCAAGTATATAGTTCCAATACCTAAATGTTACGTTTTTTTAGTTAGAGTACCCATCTATGAAACCTCAAATAGTCTAGGTACCTCTAGTGTAATTTACTCTCATTTTAATATAAAAAATTGCAGTCCCCAATTGCAGACTTAAATTGACAAAGAGCATATGCTTAACACAAGAGAGCATAGGGTTAACCTTTACGTCCAAAATAGAAGCCACCTATGGTTATAAATAATTTATGGATAATGACTTCTGAATTTACTACAACATGCACTGTACGATTAGCGAATGGGAGGAATATTGTATAAAGGTTTTTGTACTGAAGTGCATTGTCTAATTTATTTTTCCACTTCTTTACTCCAGCCATTTCTCTCCAAAAGATTTATTGGCAGAATAAAGTAAAGAGAAAAGGAGGGCTCTCATCTCAGCCGTTCATTCAAGTATGGACAGCTTCAGTGCAGCCACTGCCTATCTTGCAGTGGTAGTAGCAACAGCACCTGATAGGCTGTTGGACCTTTTCGCGGCGCTGCAGAGTACTAAAAGTTTTTTTGGCCAACTGGGCCCATCACTGTTAAAGGAGGAGGAAAAAAGGGGCGTGCTATGCGCCGACCAGCAAAACCCCAGTGTTGGGCCACGGCCTGGCCCACCAACGCTCCCCTTCCTCTTCTTCTTCGTCGCGACGGGATGTGACACCGGCTTCTCACCGCCCCCCGCTGCCGAGCCCCCGCCGCAAGGACGCTAGGGTCGCCCTAGCTCGTCGGAGCTCCGGCAACCCTTGGCGGCGGCCCCCTTCTTCCCCTTCCCCCTCTTCGGCGCCGCCACCCCGCGCCGCCTCCGAGCTCGAGCACCGCCATGGCCGACCCGACGCCCCGTCGCCTACCAGTACCTGTGGATGAGTGAGCCCGGCCACTCGTAGCGCCGCCCGCCCATTTTGCTCACCATGGCAAACCGCCCGGCCACTTCATGTCGGCGATCCGCCCCCGCCCGGGGCGGCCCGGGATTCTGGCCGGGGAAGGAATTGAAACCTAACCTCGCCGAAACCTAACCGCGGAGCTCCGCGGTTTTGTCGTCGCTGCTGCTCGGCTCCGCCTCCGCTCCGCCACCGGCTCCCTTCTTAGCGCGCCCAGCGCGCCTCCCGTCGTCGTCCCACCGTCGTCATCGGTGCAGGCAGCGGCGCCGGAGGTCGCCGGGCTTCATCGGGCCGCCCACCTAGGGTGGTCGGCCGATGATTGGCTTAAGATTGCCCGGGAAAAAGGCCATCCTCTATCAAAATTATATAGTTTGTTTCACCGTTTTCATATGTTGTTGGGTAGCTATGATGAATATTTGCATGAGGAAGGTATCCTTGGTATTCATGTTTTCACTGCATCATCGTTCGGAAGTTCCCTTGCATATTCAAGTGACGCCAGCAGGCCAACTGAAAACAGTGACAGAACCAGCAAAATGGCAAATGGGCCTAGCTGGGCAGACAAATGTGGGTAACATGATCATATTTTAATGTGTGTATATATACATATAGATATACACATAATATAAGTATTTCATTTGGGGAATACAAACAAGTAAAAAGTTGCACAGATGTTCGCTGTACGGATGGATCAGCATACCTTGCTTGTGCGTGTAGCGTGTGGGACAGTTGCATCTGCAACCTTGGATCAGCATACCTTGCTTGTGTGTGTAGCGTGTGGGACAGACCTTGCGCTCGCTCCTGATTCCTAATCCTAATCCTCGGCTGCTCCAGTTGGTCCAGTTCGGCAGTTTCAAATTGGCGAGGACACAAGCCAGTGACGCTGTCGACGCATGGGCGCATGGCACGGCACAGCCGCGAGCAGGAGGCCGCGACGGCTGATGGGATGACGTTTGGCCTTTACCCGAAGCCTTGATGACTCTGCTCTCCACTGCAATCTGCTAACGCACAGAGAACTGGAAGCGAAGCAATCACACAACAGAAGTCACGGGAGGCGGTGGTGGTGAGTCTATAGTGAGGAGCACGGTAGGGATTATACGTATGACATGTGGGTCACAATTAAACACATTAAGAGAGAGAATTAAATCAGGCCCACATCGCAGCAGCACAGTCCGTACGAGATTGGCATAGGGATGGTCCGTACCCTATTTTTTTTCCGGGGCACGGCCCTGCTGCCCCCCGGTTCCGCCTCTGATGCCAAGCATCATCCCCAAGCTCTACCAGCTGCTGGAGGAGTACAAGGTGCAAACCGGCATGAAAGAGTGCATCAGCTCCCTCACCAAGGAGCTCGAGCACACGCGCAGGCCACGCTCCGCAAGGTGCCCCAAGTGCCATGGGACCAACTCAACAAGCAGATCCATCTATGGACACGCGAGGTCAGGGAGTCATCGTACAACATGGAAGACGTCCTCGACACCTTAATCATACACGTCCAGGGCCTGAGTTTGCTGAGGAGCAAAGCTTGTTGAAGCATCTCAAGAAAATCACCAACTTTTTCAAGAAGACCAAGGCACGCTGCAAGAACCAGGGGGTGCAACATGGGCCGTGCCCCCTCCTCCCCAAATTTTTGGACCAAAATTTTTTCGTATTTGAGATTCGTTAGGCTATGTTTTTGCTCGCTTGTAATAATGAAGAACCATATGCATTAGTCGATGCAGAAGCTAGGATGTTAATATATTCCCTTTTCTAAAAAGCCCTAATACTGTCCCGTGACTTGGCCCTGATGTGTGTTTCATATATAACTTTGACAACAACTGCAATGCAACAATATTTGTACAATTGTGATCGAGCTGGGAGGCCGCACTTGGCCCTTGAAAGCAAAGCGGGACAATTGTGCAACTGCCCCTCGTTTTGAGGGGTTAATTGCTCATTTGCCCCCTTTTTTTTTAACTTTTTTGGCGTTTGCCCCCTCGTTTTCCAAATACGAACCTACCGTTTGCCCCTATTTTCCCTCTCCGTTAGATGCTAAAAATTTAGGGCCAAAAAAATTTGGAAAATAGGAAAATGGAAAAGACCGGATTGCCCCTTATCCTAAAGAAACAAGCAAGGGGCTTCTCTTCTCTCGTGCACGCCCAGTTCCGGCAGGCGCAGCAAGGGCGGGCATGGCGGTGACTAGGGTTTCTACCGCGGCGCGACCGGGGGGCGCGTCGCGCGGCCGGGGCGGGCGCGGCTCGCGCGGCATGGCGCGGGCGGACGCCGTGACACATCGGGCGCGGCGGGCGTCCCGGGGGCGCGGGCGCCGCTGCTTGCGGCGGGGGCGGCCGTCGGGCGTCAAGGCGGGCGGGCGGCGGGGGCGGTTGCCGAAAGCATTGCGCGGGGCGCTGGTCGGGCGCAGGCGCGGGCGGGGGCGGCCGCGACGCCGTCGGCCGCAAGGGCGGAGGTGCGGGCGCCGTCAGGCGTAGCGGTGGTGGCGAGCGTAGCCGTGGGCGGCCGGGCGGAGGTGGGGGATGAAGCCGACGAGTGGGGCCCATCCGGTCAAGGGCATTTGTGTCTTTTCCGCCTCTACTTCACACCGCTATGACCACTTCACAGAGCAGGGGGCAACTAGAGCCTTCGGTTTCATAAAACGAGGGCAAACGCCAAAGTTAAAAAAAAAATGGGGGCAAATGAGCAATTAGCTCTCAAAACAGGGGCAGTTGCGCAGTTTGCCCAAAAGCAAAAGGGCCCTATTCTAGACAATCCTGTGTATGAGTACGAGATCTCTAGCCCAGTAAAAAAGCACATAGGCAAGCCCATAGCCCGGCGATGCTTCAGCGCCGCGTGGCTTGCGTCGATTTGCGTTTGAGCCGCTCTAGCGTAGCTTTGTCCATGTGCGTCACGCCGTCGCCGACGACTCCAGGTACTTGACACGCTGCTGGTGATTTGCTCGCTTTGTTTCAGCATTTCCGTGCCACACAAGTTGTTTGTGCGTATGTTTAATCATCATCAATGTTTTGATGATGATTAAACATTAACTTATATATGTTTAATTATCATCAATGTTTTGATTTTTGTTTGTGCTTGATATTTATTCTTTAGAGTACACAAGAATTGGAAACTATTCTCATATGAGCATATGGCATATCTGGGAATCTCTTACAGAGTAAGAAAATAAAGTTTTAAAGTAACATTTATAATTCTTTCTAATAAAAAATGTTTTTAGATTTATTAGGTGTTCATTAGGCTCTTATTATATAGTTCTATATACTAACTAGTTCATCAACCCGTGCTGTCCCACGGGTTAGTCTTAGGAGACACTAACTATTAAAATGTATTTTGTTAAATATTTGGAGAACCGACATGTCGTGGAGATTGCTGAGCTTGTTCATCTAAGGTACTTGAGCATGAGGGACACGGCCATAAGCGAACTCCCTCGTCAGATTTGCCAGCTCCAGCACCTGACAACGCTAGATCTTCGTGGCACTTCAGTACACGAGCTTCCTGCGAGCACCGTGTATCTTCGGAGGCTGAAAAATCTGCTTTGTGGTAAGATGAGGTTGCCGGAGTGGATCGCGAAGGTTGTGGCGCTTTCTCATCTGTCACGGGTTGACATTTTTCAGAGCACAACTGTTGGCAACTTTTCTGAACTGACAGAGCTGGGGATATGGTGGTCTCCGAATCCTTGAGCAGCAGAACTCAACGACGACACCGAGAGATACGAGCAGTTTGCCTTCGTGATTTACAGACTGAAAACGCTCCAGTCCCTGTGTATACATAGCAGTGATAGTTCAGTGGACGCCCCCCTCAGCTGCCCAAAATTTTTTTGTGTTTGAGATTCCTTAGACTATGTTTCAGCACTTCCGAGCCACACAAGTCCGAGAGACGACCCGACGAGACATCAGTTGCATGTCAAGCATTTACTTATATATGTTTAATCATTATCAATGTTTTGATTCTTTTTTGTGCTTATATTTATCCTTTAGAGTGTACACAAGACTTGGAGACTATTCTGATATGAGCATATGGCATCCGGGAATCTCTTACAGAGCAAGAGAAAATTTTAAGGTAATATTTATAATTTGTCTAATAAAAAATGTTTTTAAATTAATAGCCCATTCACAAGTGACAGGACCGGGCCTGGTTCAGTTTCCTATTGTCCCATTTTGATTGAAATAAATATTCAGGGCGCCGAGCGGGCAGGAAAAGCAGAAGCGAGCGGTCCGTACCGCCGCCGCCACCCGCCTGGCAACCCTGACAAACGGCGTTCCCCATCTCCGTAGTTTTTCCAATCCAAAATTCCAAAAATGCATCGGTGGATCTCGTGTTCCAAACAAGGAAGGAGGAGATGTTCAGCCAAAATTTGATTAGGAAACCCACGCACCCGTTCGTTCTTTCTTTCCTTACAAATCGACGCAATCCACCCATATATAGTTCCAGCATTGCATATTGGTCAGTTTCCCATTGTCCCATTTTCGACGCTTTCTCATCTGTCACGGTTTGATATTTTTCAGAGCACAACAGTTGCCATGGAGGCACTTGGCAACCTTTCTGAACTGACAGAGCTAGGGATATGGTGGTCTCCAAATCCTTGTGCAGCAGAACTCAACGACGACACCGAGAGATACGAGCAGTTTGCCTTCGCGATATACAGACTGAAAACGCTCCAGTCCCTGTGTATACATGGCACTATGGCAGTGATAGTTCAGTGAACTTTTTTGGATCACTTGCACCATCCTCTAGGGCGTCTTCAGAAGATTCAGCCCAACGGGAGGTGCTTCTTCGTCAACAGGATCCCTTCGTGGTACAGATCACTTCCGGTGCTAATGAACTGAAGAATGGAGACCTTCAGTTTCTCTCAGAGCTGCCTTAGCTTCGCCACCTCTCGCTGTCGTTGAGAACCGTGCCCACAGAGAAGCTTGTTATCAGCAAAGACGGGTTTCCAGTTCTTCAGGAGTTTCAGCTGTGTTCTGTAAGGTCAGACTTGACATTTGAGCTGCAGGCTATGCAAATGCTTGAGACGCTGCTGTTGTCGCTCCATCTGCTACCTGAAGAACACATGGCTTTTCTATCAGCATTGACCGGTTCATGTGCCTGAAGCAAATTGAAATCAGAATCGATGGGAAGCGGCGTGTGCTGGATGCGTCCGAGGTGTTCGAAGCCCAAAATGTTGCTATCAGGAATGCTGCTGGACATCCAAACTGTCCGGCAGTTAGAATCATACATGCAAACTTGATTGTGAAAAGCTTGAATTGTGCACTAGAGGAGGGAAAGACGAAGAAGCAAAAGCTAGAAACAGTCAATTAAACATAGGATAGGAGTTATCTGTACGTGCTTCGCAACAGAGAAACAGCAATGCGAAAAATCAGTTCTTGAAAATTTTGAAAGAAACTAAATACTACCAGTTTGCATAGCCTTCGTTGCAAAAATATATTTTCAGCCTTTTTGTTGCTAAATAAATAATTGCTTATCATGTGGTAATTTTCTTGAGGCACTACTGCGCTGTCCAGTCTATATATCATTCTCTACATATATGCTAGCTGTGCCTCAAACCAGAAGCTCCAGATTTCCTCATCTTACTGGGTTAGTTTGATACTACTAGGACTAGAGGAGAATTTGTTCAACATAGTCGTATATCCACAAAAATAAGCCTGTATTTATTCACTCCCACTGTCTAACCAATGTAATTTTCGTGTTTTCGTGTTCATATTGGTCTTATTCGTAGAGGATGAACATAGCAAATACTCTCCGTTCCAAATTATAAGACATTTGACTTTTTAAACCCCTGTTTTGATCGCCGCCTTATTCAAAACATTGCATGGTGGTAGAATCTAACCGCTACCACCATGGTACCACGCCGTCAAGACAGAAGAGCGCCGACCGCACGACTGCCAGCGGGGGCAACGCGTACGGAAGGCGGACATTGGATGGGAATGGGCGGTGGGGGAGACAATCAAAGGAGGCAAATTCGTCATTCTTGTTTTGCACTAATTAAACCCTTGGTTTCGAGCTTGTTTTTTTTCTAAAAAAATCAAAGATGCTTTTCATTACTCATCGGACCAGCTAAATCACTGGTCACCACTCACCACATCTCAACTTCTAGAGGTACACCTTCTCAAGTGGCATTTTTTTGCCCACTAGGCACTTTACACCCAACACAGCCAAAACATGAGCTACTTTGTTATAATCACGCATATACACTTATTTCATACTCCCTCCATACCAAAAAAAAGATTGACGTTTAGGACAAGGTTTGGGTCAAACATTGGGAATATAAATCATCAATAACTTTTTATGTTGTTGAGTTTGCAAATGTGAAACCTATATGAATAGATTTGTCTTGAAAAATACTTTCATAAAAGTATACATATATCACTCTTCGATAAATATTTTTATAATAACAAGAGGTCGAAGTTGTATTTTGGAGACCGTGTCGCTGTCCTAAACGTCAAGCTTTTTGGGTATGGAGGAGTATGAATTAAACTCTGCATTTAACAAGTGATTCAGCTCGGTGATGATTCCCTCCAACTGCTGACAACTGGTGTTCATCCTCCTCAATTGCTGCTTTCACTAGGGTCGTGTCAGTTTCGATGCAAATGCGCGAGATTCCCATTCTGGCCGCCTCTAGCAGACCAGCAAAGGCAGGCCAGGGCCATATCCGATTACTTGTGTGGTACGGTAGGGTCCCCAAAGACGGCACCAACTGTGGGGTGCTTCGCCCACCTCCTATCCTCGCTAGGAGTTAAAGGCTGAAGGTGACCCATAGGTTAAAGGAAAAGCAAAGGTCGTCCTAAGTGGAACCTGACCACTTAGGCACGGCAAAATAGACCCAGGGTAGACGAAGGACTCTTTTACAAGCGCACAGGGGCATTGCAGTCTTTGTAACTTCCAGTACCCAACCACCCGGCTGACGCCGTCGGAGCTCCTCTTAGGGGACCATCATCCTCCGTTTCTCAGAGACGGCACTTCCAGGAAAGTTCCGCGGGTTCCACCAGGCTCATAGATTCCGCGGACCATCCTTAGACCTGTAAGAGCAAAAAGACATGCCCTTAGGTCAGTGGGGGCGCTGGTGAGGATGATTGCGATGGTCTTGTCTGTTGGAACCAATCGCTCGATCACGCAGTTCCCAACCTCGATTGGATTACCGGCGATGAGACGTTGATGCTTGAACGGTGACTGCGCTCTCGACGAGAACCGGAACAAACTGAGAACAACGAGATATGCGAGATTGTATTTTGCCCACCGGCCACACAACTTTATTCCTTACTTGTTTAGATTACTAGGTTCGTATCCGGTGCGTTACTACGAGATAACTAAACTTTTATACTAAAAATAAACGGATCACACAATAAAATAATATTATTAATAATATTACTGTAACATTAAATACCAACGTAATATGTTCCAATGTATTTGGCCAATACATGTTAGCAAAGCTACATCGTCGACTGGTTGACTGGTTGGTCACCATGTCTGTGTTCTTGGATAGTTGTTGGCTGGAACTTTTTTTCAAATGAGAAATATGCAACTTCTCAAAACTCCAATAAACAGCACTTGTAGCTTTGCTCATGAAATGCAAGAGCCTTGTGATCTTGATATGTCCTTGTCCCATGCCAGACCGTAGTTACTTGATCATAGCTCTTGCACCACAGACATCGAACAGAGCTGCAGCCATAGGCCTCCAATCCATTCTTTGTTGGTTAGTCATCACTAAAGAAAATTTATTTTTTTAAAAAAACAATAAGATGATTGTAACATTTATTAAATCCAAATCCAAATTGTAATAAATTAAAAGTAAGCAACCCAATTTCGGCTTATATGTTAACACTATGTCATTATCAAGCTGATTGGAACATCTACATCCCTCAGATATCCCTTCTTTTGCTCCAGCATATCACATATATGCTGTATGCATCTGTGAAATGTTATTAAACAGAAATGGACCAATAGAGGCAATATAAAGACTAAATTTGCAGAGCTCCTAATACTATAATCTGCCTCAAATATGAACCAAAACTAATGCTAAACTTAAAAGAGAGACAATGCAGAATGTCAATGATATATCCAGTTTGACCAATGTTGTGTAATCCCTAAAATTCCCTGCAATCTGAATTGATGTCATTTGATAAAGGCATCCGAACCGCACACCCCCTTTGGTCGTATTTCTGCAACTTCAGTAAAGAGAGTTCTAAATGCCCAAAAAAAAATCAACACATGTGAGTAATAGTGAGTCATTAGTCAGAAATGTGTGGACCCTTTATTCAGGCCAACCTATAGGCTAACACATTTGAATTAGACAGAGAAAAAAACATAACAAAAATGAGTTTGGATACTATGAGAGCTTCAGAGTATGGCAGACTGGCAAAGACATTTCAGATGCATCTATTTGCGAAAAAAATCAAAGCAACATATTTGCATAGAGTTATACATTTCAGCACAAACATATATTCAAATGGATCTATTTGGAAAAAAATCGAAGCAACATATTTGCACAGAGTTATACAGTTCAGCACAAACATATATTGCATTTTCCATTCTATGGCATGGCCCACATTTCTGCATCTCAGATCATGCAGAAAACAGAGTATTTGTAATGGCAGTTCTACCAATCTACCAACCCAAATCAGCATAAATCAAGAATAACTCTGTTCCAAAAAAAGTCAAGAATAACTCTAAACTAAAACCTAATTGCCACATCCATCAAGCATTCAAACTCTCATATTCTTTGTGTGAAGGAGCATGGAAGGAAGCCAACTCACCAGCGCAGCGGCATAGTTCCTTTTGTTTAGCTTCTTGTTTGTCAAGAGGAAAATGTTACTTAATATATTAAACTACACCAACTCAATCTTAGCAAACCTCCTAGATGTTTGAGAGATGTGATCAACTAAGAGCAACTCCAGTGGAAGCCCCTACTTTGGATATAAAATGCAACACTAGTGAGGCCCCCTAAATAATTCATGCTCTCCTAAAATTCACTCCCAAGCCCCTAGCTATAGGGCCTCCTATCCACTCTCTAAATAAAAATGAGAGTGAAAAAGCTATAGCTAGTGAATTTTAGGAGGACATGAAAAATAGAAGTTTATTTAGGAGCCCCACTAATGTTGTATTTTATACCCAAAGTAGGGGCTTCCACTGGAGTTGCTCTAAGAAAGAAGCCCGAAACAGAGTCAAGTGTTACTCCGACTACAATTTCAGTGTTTACATCCTATATAACATAGGCAACGAGCCATCCAGGGTCCTTACGCTACAGTTTGACTTTAGTCCTTGCCTCTAGCCCATGGGCTTGTTTTTTGCTACAGTTTTGCTTTCCCTCCATCGGTTAGCAGCTGCAACATGCAGGAAAAAATTAGGAACTCGAATCAATCTAAGAAATCTAGAAAACGAATGTGCATTGAAATACAGGTTCATGACGATAGGAATTACTCCTCTTGAAGCATATAAATATACAAGCCTAGTTACTTATAAAGGGCACTGATGCATCTTAAAATTAAAGGAGGAGACGGTTGATGTCCATACAAATTAAACTAACACGAATATATTACAGCTGATTTCAAATAAATTTTGGTGACTCTTCAATGATCATGCAGACAATAAAAGGAAAAGCGCAAAGATGATCAAATAGGTAGGCATTCGGTCATGAAACAACCATTCTCAGATTGATGAATGTCAGAAAACGATTTACAAAACATAGATAGATCAGCAATACCTGAGCGAAAAAAACTAACAAGGCCATGAACTGTAGCAGCTGTTAAACTGCAATTCTATCATACTAAAAATCAACACGGCGTCAACAACTAATGTCAGATTATTCTAACGGTTATAGATGGCTGCCTTTGTTCAGCAAAATTACATAACCTAATCTTCTGAAGTTGGCATGGTAAATTTGGTCCCAAGAAACATGCGACTGGCAATCATAAACCAAGAAATAATAATACGCCAATCATCATGTTCCAGGACACATTAATGTTGTTATCAACATATCATTATGTCCTTTCATTCACCAATAATAATACGCCAATCATAAACCCAGAAATAATACACATAAGGACTCAACTTACATTTTCTGAGCTCGGATCGCAGATAGCGTCACGGAGCTTTAGAAATTATCGTATAGGCTAGATATTACCACAGAATTCCCTGAGGCTTGTCTGCCTTTCATAGTCGGCAGTGAATTATCTAACAACAGCCGCAATCCAGCCGGATGAGATACAAAAGAATAGAGCCAGGGAGCTAAACAACAGACTCATCTACGCACATACTCCACCATTGTTGACACCCAAAATGGCATAAGCTAAACCACCGCAAAATTTAGACTTAGCCATATTTTTGAGGTCCAAGTCACCGCAAATTTCCGGACTTAGCCAAATTCTCGGAGGAGGATCGAAACGGCTTTTCTCGAAGGTGACCGGACTCACCGACCGACTCATCGGGCGCGCCCGTCGGGTCCGGCCCGCGCGCGCCCGTCCGGTCGGGTCGCCCGCAGGCGGAGGCCGCTTTCGGGACACCGACCGACGCGCCCGGCGCCCGGGCCCGGGCCCGGCCGGGCGGCGGCCCGGTCGATCCGCGCCAGACCTCTCTCGCTGGACGCACCGACCGGAAAGGCCCGGCCCGTCGACCAGCGGCCCCGGCCACCCCGACGCAGGCCCGTGTCCAGACGAGATCCAACCGATTTGTTTCCAATCGTGTTTTGGTCGGTTTTTGGTACTTGAAATGTCTTAGGACGCCTTCCTAAAAAGGATAAGACCACCCTCCCCTATATAATGAGGGGTTCATGGCCGATTTGATCCCATCTACATCCAATCGTCACAACACATCTACCAAACCCAATCTCCCTCTCTTCCTTCCTCTCCTTCTTCTTCGCCGCCGATGCCATGAACGGAAGATCGACGACAACCACGCCTAGAGCGGCCAGGCCGCCTAGGGCAGCCCATTGCCACCGCACGCCTGCACAGGGGTCCCTCCGGGGCGTGTGGGGTTTCGGGTTTCAGGGACTTCGCCGGCGTGTCTTGCACCCGCCGGCCCCGACGAGGCTCCCTCCGACGACGTGTCCCGCGTGACGCGCCATCGTTGAGGCACAAGGTCCAGGTGTGGACATCCCTAGGCGCTTGCCGATCCCTCGATTTCGGCTTGCCCTAACGTAGAGAGACATCTAGCTCTAGCTCTTTCTTTGGTGTGTTGGCGCGAACCCTAATTTGTGTCAACATATTTTTGGCGACTACTGGGGAAAAGAATTGTTTTGGTTCTATTTTGCAGCCGAATATATCTTTACCCTAGCCCTAATTCATCATTGATCTATCAATTTGTCGCTTGGTGTTTATCACATACGAGTGAAGCAAATTTGGGCGTGTTGTGCTGTGATTTGAACGACTCCAAGAAGATTACAAAGATCCATGGAGGCGTATCAAGACATTACATCTCGTATCAACACTCCACGCCAAAGGTACAACTTGCAAATTCATGCGATAATTCTAGTAATTATTTTGCAAGTAATATAAATTCTTATGACAATGTTGCTAGTTATCATAGTACTAGATATGTTTCATCGGCTACTTATGTTGATAGTGTTCCTTCACATCATAATTATGTATATCATGATAAAGAGCCGATGTATGCTGAAAAATCTATCGAATTTTAATTCTCCTAGCAACATGTCACTTATACTTTCATCGGCTATAAGTTCACAACGTGACATGCCGATGCATGACAAAATAAATTGCTCTCCAAAATCAACATCTTGTGCGGTATTGATGCTCTTCAAGTGATTCGCTACACCTATTATTAGTAATAACCATAGCCGAATCAATAAAAATTCAGCATCCCGTGATAGTGATTATTCTCGTGATTCGGCTTTATTTAATACTAGCCGAATTAATGAAGATCCAACAAGATACAAGAAAGATGTTGATTATGATTCGCCTTATCCGACTTTCTCCAAGCAAATTGGGCTAATGAACAAAGTCATGCCATAAATCCACCCGATCTTCTACATGGAGAATGCCCGCATACACCAGACCTTATGTGTTATGTTATGATTACTTGAAAAATCCTAATGGTTGGCGGGTGCCTAAATTTAATATGTTTAATGGGGAAAGTGGTACAACCGCCGTGGAGCATATTAATATATATCTCACAATTGTTCTCACAAGAAAAGAAGACTACATGAGAATACGGAATTTTCCTTTATCTCTCACCGGTATTGCCTTTGCATGGTTTACATCTTTACCCAAATATGCCGCCCGGTCATGGTCTAGATTAGAAGAATTATTCTATGAATTCTTTGGGAGAGATACCGAGAAAAGACCAATCACAATTAGGACAATGGTTGAGGCAGGATGGTTAAATGATTATCAAAAGGCAAGTCTCACTACAGAAAAGTGTGAGGAACATCAGAAACATGCTACTCCTGAAACTCACATTGAATCGGTCAAACCGACTTGTCGGTCGAATAAAACCGATTATTTCGCTTTAGTCAAACCAAATTGGTTTCTTCGGGCCTGAAACCGATAAAACCAGTTTAGGAAATACACAATCTTTGCCTTGCCGAAAGACACATCCGATGGCTGAAATCTTGGAGAAAAATAATCCAGCCATCTTAATTTGACCGTAGGGCAAGCCGATTCCACTATTGGAAAAAATGTCATAATCGGCGTAACCTAGAGAGCCTAAGAAGAGAAAGCAAAATTCAGATCGTGAGGTGGTGCTAGAAAAATCTAATAACAATCGGGAAAGCCTCAAGATCACCATCAAGTCTTCTAGGCTCGGGGGGCAAGCTCATGTTCCCATTCATGAGCAGAGGGCAACCACTAGTGTCATCATCCAAAAGGGATTCTTTGGAATCAATTCTTAGAACTAGTGGACAGTAAAAATCAGCAAGACCGATTGCTCAAATCGGTCAAGTTATTTATAAGCAAAAAGTGCAGCACACACATAAATGTGGAGTATTGGTTCCTCGCCCATTAATGTGTCAAAATCTCCACCAAAGGAGAGTGTGTGCTAGTGAAATTGACAATGGACAGCAAGATTTTACCTCGTGAGCCAATTGAGCCATAGCCAATCGTGCTTCGATAAGAAAGAGCCAACTACCTTACTTGAGATGGCTAAGCCGATCCCAGAGGCGACCGAGCTGGCTAAGGTTGCTGCCATTGAGTATGAATCGGCATTGACGACTTCCGAGTCAGCTAAGCCGATTCCTATTGTTGTAGATGTTTCCACAGGTGCTTCAGAAAGTTTCACCACTACTATGGTGGGCGTCGAGACACAAGAAGAGCTTGTGGAGGAAATTAGTGACGTTAGAGAGAGCACACAAACTCTTTCCAAAAGTATTGTTAATAATGAGATCATCAAGAGCAAAACCTTTGTTGCTACATCTTTCGTCACTAAGGTACAGAAAAATTGCATCGGCCTACATGTTGTCTTCAATTGGAAGGCCGATGATAATGTGTTGTTAAAGTTAAAGCTTTTCCCAATGCTTAATGTGAATTATACATATATGTGGATTGCTTTTTACTTATTTTAAATTCAATTCATACTTGGTCCCGAATGAGATATAAGTTTTGCAATTACTTTGGATTTTATGATTCGGGCTAAGATTGAAGAATATTGCTCATGCCGATGTTTGTTCTACATTTAATTCTCGCATGAAAGATTATTGTAAAGGTGTGGCCGAATGGATTGGTGTTAAAGTTAGTCTTTTCGTTTGCCAAGCATTGAAGCCGATTCTACAAAAAATTTGGCTTACAAATTTAATGCTCACCTTTGGCTCTATTTGTCGCGGATCATGTCTTTAACATGTTGATGAAAAATAAATATATTAGGCATGTTGATCACAATGTTTTGCCATCAATTCGTAACTTGGAAGAGCTTATATATTGCAAGTTGTGTAATTCGTTTGATCGTAATACTCATAGCGTTGCAATGTATTTCATCATGAGATCCAATCGGACATTGATAATGACCGATTGAGGTTTTTGAGGCTCAACAAGTGGACCGATTAGATTCAATCGGCCCGATGGCATACGGGTTTCAAATCGCTTGCATTACTAGCCGATTCATTTGAAGCTCAAGGCTCTAACGCTCAAGAGAGAGATGGAAGACCCTCAAGTGAAGACAGGATTGTTGTCCATGAAATTAAAATTGAAGATGTTTCAAAGGATAACAATATTGCTCCAATGTTAGAGAACACCGGGGGGGCAAATAAAATCTCTACATCTCCGCCAAAAGCCGATTGATTCCATTGAGCAAGGGGAATCGGCTCAAGGTCCTTCGTGGATCATGTCCATCAAGATGAAGGAAAAGGAGGATGCTCATAAAGCTAGTGGAGGCAAGGAGCATGACAAAGAAAAAGGCAATAGGAGACTGAAGCTTAGCTTCAAGAGCTCTTAGCCAAGTATACAAAGATAGGGGAAGCAAATCGATTAAAGAAAGCCCAAGCATCAAAGTTGCTTCTAAAACATAAACCTCAAAAACAACATTGGCAAAGAAAGGTTTATGTTCCGTCATATTTCGAGCCACAACATGTAGAGTATGCAGCTCCAAAACACTTGAAAGGGTCATCATCTTACAAAGACCGATTTGATCAAAATCGGTCCGAGCTGTACCAAAAGGGAAGGTGGTAAAGCAAGTTTACCGCGTGAAGTATGATGGACGGAAAAAAGAAAAGTTCAGATCTGAATTCAACTATTGAAAAGCCGATTACTTTGTTGAAAAATCCGCTATCAATAGCAAAGAAGTGGGGAAACCATCTATTGATGTTGTAGGTGTCAAATCTGAACAAAAGAAGGTGCAAGTGCCTAAAAATAAAAGAGAATTGCTGCTGTCCACAAGAGAGACTAAACCGACGTGCTCAATCGGTTTACCAAGGTGGCAGTGAAAAAGAATTGCGTAAGCTTCGGTCGAGAGAAGCTAAAAGAAAGGGGCCTAGCATGGGTTCCAAAAGAAGCATTGAAGTTAAAAAGGATGATGATCAGGCAAGTGGTGCATCACAAACAACTAATAGAAGTAAAAGATGCAGGACACAATTGCCAAGTTGGAGGTTTGCACCAAATCATCGAATCATTGGTCATGGCATCATCCATTTTCCTCGCCTCGTGCATATGTGGAATTCACCTCATGGTATGCATGGTTATCCCTCATATTCTTATGTTGATTCTTGGTATGGGTCTTTATATTATGGAGGGATGTCGAATTATCACGCTTTATCAATGAACAAGAGCCAAAATATTTTATTTTCGGTCATGCATATTCCTCGTGCGTGAATTGTATGGCCGATACTTTGTTATCGCCTCGAGCATGCAATATAGCCGATGAATATTTATAACCATCGTGCTATTTACGTAAGCCCCCTAGAGAATTTTACTTCGGTAACATAAGGCCCGGGGGCAAGAAGAAGCTATATATATATGATTGACAAACTTAGCCGATCACATGTATATTTAATCATGGTTTTTATTTGTTTATCAAGTTCAACCGATTGAATTTATGCATGTTTAAATCGTAGCTAATGTTCAATCATGTTGGAGCCGATTATATGCGCTTTTGCAATCGTGCCTTATTTTTGTCAAGTTTGGCCGATTAATGGTGTTAATCGTGCTTTTAGATATTTGCATATGAAATATGTGCTTAGAGCAAATTTGCTTGCTCAAAATGCAATCGGTTTTGATGTAAAAGATAAATATTTTCATTTGCAACATTTACCGATGCATGAAAGTTTGCTTGTCTCAAATTCTAGTGAAAATTCGGTTCAACCAAAGCCAATTGGACAAACCGATGTCACTTACAATTTTGGACAGCAAAGTAAAGTTCTTTTAAATCGGTCTATTTCTGTTTTGGACAATGGTAGTACCGATTTAGAAGATTGGAGAACTCCTCTCATAAAATTCTTGCAGGAGCCTAGCACTAAGGTTGACAAGAATGTTCGGGCGGGCTTGCTTTTAAGTACACATTGCATAATGGAGAGCTTTATAGGAGGAGGGCCAAGATTTATTGCTAAAGTGTCTAGGAACCGATCAAGCAAGAGTGGCAATGGGAGAAGTACATGAAGGCATTTGTGGTACGCACCAATCGGCTCCAAAGATGAAGTGGTTGCTAAGAAGGGCTGGTTTCTATTGGCCTACTATGATGGCTGATTGTTTTCGCTACTACAAAGGATGTGAAGAGTGTCAACGGTTTGGGAATATTCAGCTAGTGCCGGGCCGCTATGCTTCATCCTATTATCAAGCCGTGGCCTTTCCGTGGTTGGGGATTGATTTCATTGGGCAGATTCATCCACCATCTTCGAAGGGGCATAAGTTCGCCTTGGTTGCTACCGACTACTTTACTAAATGGTCGGAAGCAGTTCCATTGAAGAACATGACACACAAGGAGGTAATTGAGTTCATCACCGAGCATATCATTCATAGATTCGCATACCACAAACTTTAACTACGGATCAACCATAGTTCCTCCGAATCGCATCCGCCTCATTTCTCATTCAAGATTTGTAAGGAAAACAATACAAAAACATTATACTTACACGCCGGGGGTTGTACTTATACCCACTTATGAAGAGCTTTTTATTTCTTGGCTTGTTTTTTTTTTTTTAACTAAATCCATTGCAGAAAATGCCATCTCAACAGAGAAGCATGGCTACATCCCTCTTCATAATTCACAAATACAACAACCAAATCGCATATATAATGTATAAGTAATCAACTAATCAATCCCTAATTTTCTAGAGGCTTTTACCCGTATGCCATTATAAAAGATGCACCGAACCTGTATGCCACCTGGAAAGTTGGGTTGAACCTCTATGCCATGACACTTTTTACTTCTACCCGTATGCCATTCCGCCCATCTGTTGTTAACACTTAACTGGTTTCACGTGGGACCGACCTATGGAAAGGTCTATTGTGCCCCCGTACCCATCCATGCACGCCCATCATTCGTTTCCATCTCGAACACAATCGACCTTCCCCCGACTCTCCACCGGAACCCCTAACCTCTCCGCGCCGACCTGCGGGGCGTGGAGGCCGGCCGCCGGGCGGGCGGCGCGGGAGGCCGCGGGCGTGGTCGGCGCGCCGTGCGGGCGGGTGGGCTGCGCCGGTCAGGTGCGGGCGTGAGGCCGCGCCCGCGGCGGGCGGCGGGCCGTGACGGGCGGGCAGCGCGAGGCCACGCCGCGGCGAAAGTGCGAGCCCGACCGGCGCGCGTGAAGAAGCGTGGAGGCCGCTCCAGGCCACGACATCTCTCTTCCCCGCCCAACAGCAGCAGTAGGTAGCTTCCTCTTCCCCGTCCAAGACATCTCTCTTCCAATAGAATGCATATGTGACGAGCATGATTCCGACAGTAGTTTCAATCTAGAATTTTGGATTATTGCATCCAAATGCCCTGGTCGGTGGTTTAGCTTTAAACAAGATGTGGATGCTGATTTTACCAACTTCAGAGATCCGATTGATAAGTTGTCAAGAGTATCCTCCTATGGGCGGTGACATGCCGAGCCTTTCTTATTTCTCGCATGGATAGCAATGGCAACATCCCAATCAGCTCGACCAAGGTGTAGTTCAAATGTTCGCAAAACATAAGGCTTCAAAGCGCTGCTTGTTGAGTGTTTCTTATCATAGCCCCGCTAATGAGCCTCCCGATGTCCCACGTTGGGAATTTGGTGGTGTGCCAATCAATTGAAGCCCCATTCACCCCATCAGTGCAATGTCCTAAAATAGCGTAACCTAGCATTCAAACATAAACCCATTCTGCTGAGACTGAATACCTAGCTAACCCAAACCCATTCCCGAGTGTTCTTTTGAGAGTTGCAGGGTGTTGTGATGAAGCATCATTTTCTTTTGGCATGTCCAAGTACTTGTGGTCCGGAGGAACTACTTCTTTTGTTGTCATGTTTTATGCAATGTTCATGTAATTTAAGACACTTGTGGTTTGGGAACTAGCTACTAGTTATGTGATGAAAACCATGTGGATGGTGCTTAAATGTTATGATATGAACCAATACTTGTTGCTATTATTTGTGATGGCGTCCTTTTTTTTTATAATAATTGTTAGATCAAATGTTGTTCAAGTTGTGATGCGTGAAAGACACAAAGTGGTCATGTTCCACTGTTTTTTAAATAATTGCAATGCTTTCTTAGTAATTTTTGAATTTTCCAGCAAGCACATATGATTTTTTAAATTTATTTATGCAATGTATTATCAAATAAAATGACTAGGAAATTTTCCTTTTTCAACTGGCCACGGGCATCACAAAACAAACAGCCACGTCAATCCAGTATACAGGCATCACAAAAACAAGCAGAAGGGCAAAATGGTCTTTTCCTAGCTCTATTAGACGGTGTTAGTGCACATTCTCGCCCAGAATGGCATACAGGTAGAAATGAAAAAGTGTCATGGCATAGAGGTTCAACCCAACTTTCCAGTGACATACAGGTTCGGTGCATCTTTTCTAATGGCATACAGGTAAAAGCCTCTAATTTCTAGGGCATACAGCTATAAAGCTACATTATTAATTGACTAATTTGAGGGAAAATTGACAACAAACAGTTAACTAAATTAGATCGGAGGAAAGTTAGGGTTAAAGATTTGGGAAACTTGCAAGAAGAGAATGGAGAGGAACGAATTGCTTAGTGCTCTCACCAACTGTGCTCATCACATGGAGGGAGAGGGACTCGCCGCAGTGCACGAATTTCTAGGTCGGGCGGAGATGGCTGATCGTAGCCTAGGCAGCAGGGGTGGGATCGCAGCACGGGCTATAGCCGCAGGCAACAAGGTTCAGCCGCGGCCGCGCAGGTCGCCCAAGAGGGCGCTGAACTTGTCGCCCCTCCTCACCATGAGCATCTCCCTCGCCCCTCGATCCCGCCCACGCATCCATCCCAACCGCTGGGTGGCATCCCAACCAAGGGTGGTCCACACGCCACGCTATGGGGGCTATGGCCCCCACGTGGCCGATGAGGCATGGGCACATTCTTTGTGGGTGGTTGGCGTACAAACTCACTAAACAAACCGGTTAGTATAACAACAAAGCGTAATCGCGAAGGCGCGGTTTGCACTAGCTCTATTGTCTTGCAAGCCACTAGTGACAATTCTAAGAGTATGCTATGATCTCTAAGTCACACAAGGGCTAAGACACTACTCTAACTAGTGAACAATCCTAAATATGGTCCTTAGGCTAGCAAGAGCACCTACACAAGCAAAGCTAGCTCTCTACTCAATATAAGCTAGGAATGTAAATACAAGAGAGGAAGCTAGATATACCAAAGTGTAGACTATGAACCAATCACCGGAAAGAAGATGAACAATCAATCACAATATGTCGATGAGCCAATCACCAAGACAATGAACACGATGATTTGTTCACCCGGAGTTCACTTGTTCACTGACAAGCTAGTCTCCGGTTGTGCCGACCAACACAAGGATGGTGCTTGAGCTAGGCGGTGCACTTGCTAGCCCCAAGCCTCCACTCACAAGTGTGGTACCCAAAGCACGAGCAATGTATTCCTTGCACTTTGTCTTCCCGACGAGGAGTGCGTGATCCTCTCACAAAGCACCGGAGGTGGCCAAGAACAATCACCTTCTCCTGCCAACGCCTCCACCAAATCACCAAGCCGGCTAGGAGCGGTGTCTCCAAGAGAAACAAGAAACCAACCGGCTCACAACGATCCCCAAGTGCCTCTAGATGCAAGAACTCGATGCAAATGCACTTGGATCACCTCTTCTCTCAAGAATGAAGCTCACAAGCAAGAATGAGAGAGAGGGAGAGTTGTTGCTCAGCTCTAGGATGTTAGGAGTGATTCAAATGACCAAGAGAGAGAGCACAAGCCGGCCACTCTAGTATATATAGCCCCCATCACGAAATCCAAACGTTGGGGGGCAAAACTTGTTTTTCGGGCGGCGGGGCGCGGCCGCCGGACTCACCCGAAGTCCGGTCATGCGTCCGTCACACGCGACAAACAGGTTGGCCCACGGTGACACGGATTCATGTCGCGCCCGGTCGGTGGTTCCGGTGGGTGCGTCCGGTCAGTCCAGACCGAGACCCCCAAAAACATGCTCTCTGGAATTCCTGACCGGAACCACACACCGGTGCGTCCGGTCGAAACTTCGTGCTTCCGGTCACGGGTCCGGTCACCGCGTCCGGTCGCCCTTGAGCTCTAAATTTGCGTCGTTGTGTTGTCGTTCCTTCGCCTTTGCTCCAAACTGACTTCCGTCACTTGATTCTTGTTGCCGACACGTCGAAGAACACCTCGACACCATATGTTAGCATTTTTGAAACCATTTTTGACAAGTACGGAGTTAGCTCTTTAGGTTAGAATGCATGCATATGAATCTTGAACCTAAAGGCACTGGAGGACCGATATGTACGATAAGTTTCCCCTCTTTATAGTACGGCTTACCGATCCTATAATCACTCACACCCTCTATGGTGTCTTGAGTGTAAAATCAAAAGGCCCTATGGTTATACCTTTGCCTTGGGCTCGATTGATCTCCAAATCCTCCAAGTTGAGAGCTTGATCATCTTTTGGATCACCTCGATCCATCCTCCATGATCATCATGCTCCAACATTGGCCCGACCAATCTCCAATCTAGTCAAACACTTAGCATCGAGAGATTAGTCCTTAGGTGTCACTAATTAGCCAAAACCAAACTGGAGATCTTCAATCTCCCCCTTTTTGGTAATTGGTGACAACCCGCATAAAGGTTTTATGATTAATGTTTTTGAACATATCATGGTTGTCCAAGCATTTTGCTTACAATCATAGGATTGGACAAACATCATAGTTCGGTTTTGGTAGCATGAGCTCCCCCTACATGTATGCCAAGAGTTTGGAGTGAAGCTTTGCATACATGTATGAATATTGAAATTGAGGGTGAGCTATGTTACTAAAATGATGCTTAAGGTGAAAGAAATGGACCTTTGAAGCGTGATACCAATCGGAGTTACGCCATTTTCACCATACAAGCATCAAGGGTAACTAGATTTTCATCAAAACTCAAAGTACCACGTGAGATCACATTATAAGCAAGGTACTTGAATTAAGAGCGGAATTTAGAAAATCTAGCTAGCTCCTATGCATGCTAGTTATTCAACCACTTGTAAACCACTTGTGAATTACTAAACTAGCATACACCACACAAGCATGTATATATGGAATTTAAATACATGTGCAATGAGCAAGTCATATGTTAGTGCACAAACAAATGCAACAAGTTGTCTATGAGCTTGCTCCCCCTACTTGTGTGAACCTCTTGTAAACCACTTGAAAGATTTTCAAAAACATATGAAGTTTTTAAATTTCCAAAACCTTTCATGCACTAATCTCTCCCCCTTTGTCGACAATTTCCACAAAAGGTATGACCATGTTGTGTTATGGAGGAAAGAATAGCGCTCAAATTTGGATCACTTGTCAAACATATATTTCGGTTTGAACCAAAGACAAGCTTCTTCACACCTCATGACAAGGGTTATCTTGCCTATGTTGAACTATATGTGTGAAAAGATAGCCAAATTCAACACTTGAGATTGCAAGCCCATAAACATGTCATATGTCATCACTAGATCAAACAAGCATAAATAGCAATAGTGATGGCATACATACATTGAAATCCTTTTATTTTCCATGAATGCTTCCTAAGGTACAAGTTATATGTCTATATGTTGTTCTAACAAGTCCTTAGATATCATGAATGCCATGTCAAACAATTTCACCTTTGCTTTGCTTGAAGGAGAGGCATGTCATAGATGTGGGGTGCATTCAACTCATGTTGGAGAAGTCAAGGATGTTCAACTCATTTCTTAGCTTGCAAAACCTCTTCTCATCTAGTGGCTTTGTAAAGATGTCGGCTAGTTGATCTTCGGTGCCAATAGGATGAATAGCAATGTCACCCTTTTGTTGATGGTCTCTTATGAAGTGATGCCTTATATCAATGTGCTTGGTTCTTGTATGTTGGACCGGGTTTTGTGTCATCTTGCAAGCACTCTCATTGTCACAATATAATGGCACATGATGGAAATCAAAACCATAATCCTTCAAGGTTGATCTCATCCATAGCAATTGTGCACAACAACTACCGGCACTAATGTATTCGGCCTCGGCGGTTGAAAGTGTCACACCGGTTTGCTTCTTTGATGACCAAGATACTAGATATCTTCCAAGGAATTGACAAGTGCCACTTGTGCTTCTTCTATCCACCTTGCATCCCCCATAGTCGGAGTCCGAATATCCAATAAGCTCAAAATTTGACCCCTTGGGATACCATAGTCCAACATTTTGTGTATGCTTCAAATACCTCAATATTCTCTTTGATGCGGTGAGATGACTCTCTCTAGGTGAGGATTGAAATCTTGCACACTTGCCAACACTAAACATCACATCGGGCCTAGAAGCGGTCACATATAGTAGGCTTTCAATCAATGACCTATAGTACCTTTGATCAACCATATTGCCACCTTCATCATTGTCCAATGAACCATTGGTACCCATTGGTGTGTTTATGCCCTTTGTATCTTGCATGCCAAACTTCTTGATCATGTCTCTTATGTACTTGCCTTGGCTAATGAAAGTGCCATTCTTCATTTGCTTGATTTGTAGACCAAGGAAGTATGTGAGCTCTCCAAGCATAGACATCTCAAACTCTTTTGCCATCATCTTAGCAAACTCTTCACAATACTCTTGATTTGTTGATCCAAAGATGATATCATCAACATATATTTGCATGACAAACAAATCCTTTCCAATCTTCTTGGTGAAGAGAGTAGTGTCAACTTTGCCCATCTTGAAGCCTTTCTTGAGTAAGAAGTCTCTCAACCTCTCATACCATGCTCTAGGTGCTTGCTTCAATCCATAAAGTGCCTTGTTCAACTTGTAGACATGGTTGGGATGATGATAATCTTCAAAACCGGGAGGTTGCTCAACATACACTAGCGCATTGATGAATCCATTGAGAAAAGCACTTTTGACATCCATTTGATAGAGTTTGATGTTGTGGGCACATGCATAGGCTAATAGGACTCTAATTGCCTCTAATCTTGCAACCGGAGCATATGTTTCACCAAAGTCAAGACCCTCTACTTGAGTGTAACCTTGTGCAACTAGTCTTGCTTTGTTTCTCACAACAATGCCATCTTCATCTTGCTTGTTCTTGAAAACCCATTTGGTTCCAATGACATTGTAGTCTTTTGGTCTTTCTACCAATTCCCAAACCTTGTTTCTATCAAAGTTATTGAGCTCCTCTTGCATTGCAATGACCCATTCTTCATCCTTCAAAGCATCATCAACCTTTTCGGGCTCTTCTTGTGACACAAAGGCAAAATGCTCACAAAATGCCGCAAGCCTTCCTCTAGTTTGCACTCCACTTGAAATGTCACCAACAATTTGATCAATTGGGTGATCTCTAGCTATGCTTGAGCTTTGGAGTATTGGAACTTGATTGCTTGAACTTGGTTGATCACTAGTTGTAGCTTGAGATGATGTACTACCTTGTTGATCTTGCACTTGAGCACCACTAGCTTGAGTTGATTGCATTTCTTCTTTGTTGTCATCATCAACTTGAGTTGGCCTTATATCACCAATGTCCATACCCTTCATGGCATCTACCAATTGAGTTCCACTAACATCATTGAGGTTCTCATCTTCATCTTGGGACCCATTGGTTTCATCAAATTCAACATCATGGACTTCTTCCAATAGACCACTCGAGTTGTTCCACACTCTATATGCTTTGCTTGTGGTAGAATAACCAAGTAAGAACCCTTCATCACACCTCTTGTCAAACTTGCCAAGTCTTGCACCCTTCTTCAATATGTAACATTTGCACCTAAATACTCTAAAGTATGCAATAGTTGGCTTTCTTCCATTCAATAGCTCATAAGGTGTCTTGTTCATCATAGGATGACAATACAACCTATTGATTAGTGACATGCAGTGTTGATTGCTTCGGCCCAAAATGATTGACTCACATTGTACTCACTAAGCATTGATCTTGCCATTTCAATGAGAGTTCTATTCTTTCTTTCAACTAGGCCATTGGATTGTGGTGTGTACTTGGCCGAAAGTTGATGCATAATCCCATAGTCATCACATAGCTCATCAACTCTTGTGTTCTTGAACTCACTACCATTGTCACTTCTCACTTTCTTCACTATGATGTCAAATTCATTGTGCACCCTCTTGAGAAATGTCTTGAAGATTGAATATGTGTCACTCTTGTCATTGAGAAAGAACACCCAAGTGAATCTTGTATAGTCATCCACAATCACAAATCCATACTTGTTGCCACCAATGCTTGTGTATGCGGTTGGGCCAAACAAATCAATATGAATCAAGTCAAATGGCTTGCAAGTACTCATGAAGCTCTTCTTTGGATGTGTGTTGCCAACTTGCTTGCCGGCTTGACATGCACTACATAGCTTGTCCTTATCAAAGTGAACATCTTTCAAGCCTCTCACTAGATCAAGCTTCATTAGCTTATTGAGTTGTTTCATGCCAACATGACCAAGCCTTCTATGCCATAGCCAACCCATGCTAGATTGAGATATCAAGCATGTACTAATTTGTATCTCACTAGCACCAAAATCCACAAGGTAAAGGTTCTCAAATCTTATCACCTTGAAGATCAATCTTGAATCTTTTGTATTCACAATCTCAACACTATCTTCACCAAAGATGCACTTGTAACCAAGATCACAAATTTGTGCCACCGAAAGCAAATTGTACTTCAATATGTCCACTAGTGCCACATTTGATATGGTCAAATCATTGGTTATTGCAATCTTGCCTAGGCCTTGTATCTTGCCACTTTTGCTATCACCAAAAGTAATAGGCTTGCCATTATCTTGAGTTGAATCAATAGAGGTGAACTTTCTTGCATCACCGGTCATGTGTTGAGTGCACCCACTATCAAGAATCCAATGCCTTCCTCCAATCTTGTAATTTACCTACAAGGAAATCAATAAGATTTAGGTACCCATTTTCCCTTGGGTCCTTGGAGGTTAGCAACCAAAGCCTTTGGCACCCAAATAGCCTTCTTCTTTGGGCCAACAATAGGTGTGCCAACAAACTTTGCCTTGACACCCTTCTCACCCTTGGTAAGCAAATAACAAGAATCAAAATGGATGGAATGCACTTTGCTTGATTTCTTGTTCAAGTTCATTTTAGCACATTTTAGCTCTTGATGCCCCACTTGCTTGCATCTATTGCAATAAGCACCATTGCTCTATACAAAGCTAGGCTTTGGAGTAGCAAAAGCCTTCTTGCCTTTCTTGGGGACATAGCCTAAGCCTTCCTTGTTAAGGGAAAACCTTTGGCTACCCAAGCACTTTAGCAAGCGGGCATCCCCACCATATGCCTTCCTCAAGGAGTGGGTGAGCTCATCCACCTCTCTTTTGAGAGTCTCATTCTCAACCAACAATGATGAATGTAAATTACTTCATCACTACTAGTAGAGGTAGAGTGGGTTGATGTGGATGTGGAAGGAATGGATGGTTCTTCAACATCAACCAAGAATAGTTCATCTATGATGTCACATGTTGAACCAACATCCTTCTTGATGATTGAGCAAGCTCTATCATTCTTCTCTAAAAGCAAGGCATGGGCTTTTTGAAGCCTTGTATGAGCTAGCTCTAATTCCCCATGGTCTTCCTTTAGACCCTCATGGGTAGCCTCTAGCTCACTAAAACTTTGTTCAAGAGTTTTTACACTCTTTTACAAAGTTCTACATTCCTTGTCCTTAGTCTTAAGCATGATATGAGTTTGCTTAAGCATCTCTAGAAGATCATCTCTAGTGGGTTCATATTCATCATCATCATCACTATCATCATATTTTACTTCATTATCATCAAGTTCTTCATGCTCATGCAATGATACCTTAGTGGCCTTAGCCATGAAGCATGATGGTGATGAGCCGAAGAGAGATGGCTTCTTGTCTTGACCAATTGCACTCATTGCCTTGGCCTTGTCTTCCTCTTCATCGGAGGAGCCATCACTATCCCAAGAACAAACAAAAGCACCATCATTTGTCTTCTTGAAGGTCATGGTCTTGCTCTTCTTGTTTGTCTTGCCACTCTTGTATGCCTTCATCTTCTCTTTCTCTTTCTTGATTGGGAATTCGGATATGACATGATAAGGACTATCACACTCAAAGCACTTCCTTGGCTCTTCATTGCTCTTGGATGAATCATTTCTTCTTCTAGAGCCTTGCCCCATCCTCTTGTTCTTCAAGACCTTGCTAAATTTCCTCACAAACATAGCAAACTCTTGATCAACCTCATCTAGATCAATTTCCTCATCAACCTCTTCTTGAGCCTTAGACTTTCCCTTAGTCTTGGATGAGGTGGTGGCGGCCTTGAATGCCACAACCTTTTTGCTCTTGTCATCTTTCTTCTCTTCTTCATCTTCCATCCCATCAACTTGCTCATCGGTGAGCACTTCACCAAGCAAGTCACTAGGTGTCATGGTGTCCAATGCTCCTCTAAATAGGATCTTCCTCAACATCATGAATCTTTTGGGCAAACACATCAAGAATTTGTGCCCAAAATCTCTATCCAATGTCTTCACACCCAATGCCTTGAGATCATTTACAATTACTTGGAGCCTATGGAATGTTTCTGGAATGCTCTCATCCTTCTTCATCTTGAAGTTCTCAAATTCACTCTTGAGCACATATAATTTGGCACTTTTCACCATCTTTGTGCCCTCACCAAGCTTCTCCCAAACTTCACTTGCTCTATCAAGATCCTTGATGCCCTCAAACACCTTGACATCCATGCCATTGTACAATGTGTTCAATGCCATGGTGTTGCATTGCTTGTTTGCCTTGTCGGTGGGAGTGAGGTTGGTTGGATCAAGGATCACATAATCCTTCTCGGTCACATCCCATACTTGGTCATTGATTGATCCCAAGTACATCCTCATGGTTCTCTTCCAATAATCAAAGTTCTTGACCCCATCAAAGAACGGAGGCTTTCCCCCAACATGGTTGAACACAACATGAGCCATACTACACACCGGAGGTTGTTAAGCCTTGTAATACGGTGACCACGGCTCCGATACCACTTCAAAGGTCCTAGATGGCTAGAGGGGGGTGAATAGCCTATAAAAATTTTCTACAAACTCACTAAACAAACCGGTTAGTATAACAACAAGCGTAATCGCGGTTTGCACTAGCTCTATTGTCTTGCAAGCCACTAGTGACAAGTCTAAGAGTATGCTATGATCTCTAAGTCACACAAGGGCTAAGACACTACTCTAACTAGTGAACAATCCTAAATATGGTCCTTAGGCTAGCAAGAGCACCTACACAAGCAAAGCTCGCTCTCTACTCAATATAAGCTAGGAATGTAAATACAAGAGAGGAAGCTAGATATACCAAAGTGTAGAGGCTATGAATCAATCACCGAAAAGAAGATGAACAATCAATCACAATATGTCGATGAGCCAATCACCAAGACAATGAACACGATGATTTGTTCACCCGGAGTTCACTTGTTCACCGACAAGCTAGTCTCCGGTTGTGCCGACCAACACAAGGATATGGTGCTTGAGCTAGGCGGTGCACTTGCTAGCCCCAAGCCACCACTCACAAGTGCGGTACCCAAAGCACGAGCAATGTATTCCTTGCACTTTGTCTTCCCGACGAGGAGTGCGTGATCCTCTCACAAAGCACCGGAGGTGGCCAAGAACAATCACCTTCTCCTGCCAACGCCTCCACCAAATCACCAAGCCGGCTAGGAGCGGTGTCTCCAAGAGAAACAAGAAACCAACCGGCTCACAACGATCCCCAAGTGCCTCTAGATGCAAGAACTCGATGCAAATGCACTTGGATCACCTCTTCTCTCAAGAATGAAGCTCACAAGCAATAATGAGAGAGAGGGAGAGTTGTTGCTCAGCTCTAGGATGTTAGGAGTGATTCAAATGACCAAGAGAGAGAGCACAAGCCGGCCACTCAAGTATATATAGCCCCCATCACGAAATCCAAACGTTGGGGGCAAAACTTTGTTGTTTTTCGGCGGCCGGCCGGACCGCCCGACCCGGACTCACCGGCCGAGTCCCGGTCGATGGGTCCGATCATGCGTCCGTCCACACCGAGACAAGCAGGTTGGCCCACGACCGACACCGGATTCATGCATCCGGTCGGTGGTTCCGGTGGGTGCGTCCGGTCAATCTTGGGGACGAGACCCCCAAAAACATGCTCTCGGAATTTGACGGAACCACACACCGGTGCGTCCGGTCCGGCCGAACTTCGTGCTTCCGGTCCGAGGGTCCGGTCACGCGTCCGGCCGCCCCCGAAGCCGCGAATTTCGTCGTTGTGTTGTCGTTCCTTTGCCTTTGCTCCAAACCGACTTCCGTCACTTGATTCTTGTTGCCAACACGTCGAAGAACACCTCGACACCATGTGGTAGCATTTTTGAAACCATTTTCATCAAGAACGGAGTTAGCTCTTTAGGTTAGAATGCATGCATATGAATTTTGAACCTAAAGGCACATGAGGAACCGATATGTACGATAAGTTTTCCCTCTTTATAGTGCGGCTTATCGATCCTATAATCACTCACACCCTCTATGGTGTCTTGAGTGTAAAATCAAAAGGCCCTATGGTTATACCTTTGCCTTGGGCTCGATTGATCTCCAAATCCTCCAAGTTGGATGCTTGGTCACTAATTATCCAAAACCAAACTAGAGATCCTCACCCACTCGGACTTCTATGTGCCTCTACACTAGGAGACCAAGACCTAACGAGGATTACATGAAGAAAAGAAACTAGAACTATAACTAAGTCTAACATATACTCCAATGAGGTCATCAACATATACTCCAACTAGTAACAATGAGTCACCTGTGCCCCTTTTGTATACTGCATGCTCAACATTGCTCCTCTGAAAACCCAAATCTTTCAGCTCTTGATCCAATTTGGCATTCCACGCTCTTGGCGCCTGTTTAGGCCCATAAAGAGCTTTATGCGGCTTCAACACCTTGCCTGCATGTTTAGGATCTGCAAGGCTAGGAGGTTGGTGTACATAAACCTGTTCTTGGAGATCTCTATTTAGAAAAGCCGACTTGACATCCATGTGATGGACTTGCGAATCTCCATGAGCTGCAAGAGCTAGTAGAACCCTAATAGTTTCTAACCTTGCAACTGGTGCAAACACCTCATCATAATCCACCCCATGCTTCGGCGTATCCTTTGGCCACCAATCACGCTTTATGTTTCACAATATTCCTAGCAGCATCCCTTTTAACTTTGAACACCCACTTCACACCGATTGCTTTGTGACCCTTTCGGCAAGTCTGACAGAGACCATGTCTTATTTGCCTTGATGGACTGCAACTCGGTTTCCATGGCTTCTCTCCAACACTCTTCTTCCAAAGCCTGTTCCACATTCATTGGTTCATCGGCTGCAAGCAAACATACACCACTATACTCATAATCCTCGATTACATTAGTATGATCAAATAGATCCGATAGTGTTCTGAACCTTTGAGGAACTCCTTCAGAATCTACTAACTGCCCTTGAATTGGTGTCACCCAATCAATGCCAGATGCATCGGTTGATGTTGTAGTATCTGGTGTTTTTGCGGTGAATTTGATCCTATCAGCGTTGGTTGGAAAAGACTTGGCTCTGAAAAGCCAGCAGCCATACTGCCTGGTATTGAACCTGCTCCCTATGTTGTCGGATCTTCTATAGTGACTGGAAGTTCAATCTCAAAATATTCAGGCTTGTCTTGAACTGCTGTCGACCCAGTCCAATTCTTCGAAAATTACATCCCTGCTGACATGTAGAGTCCCTGACACAGGATTTAGTGTCCTGTAACCCTTCGTTTTCTTCATAACCAATCATCACCAACTTTACTGATCTATTAGATAACTTGGTGATGCCAGGACCAATTTGCTTCACATGACCGATGCAAACCAAAAACCCTAAAATGATCTATTCTGTGTTTTTTTCATGAATTTTTTTACAATGCTTGGAGAAGCATTAGGAAGCGTTTGAAAAATAATTCATGTGTCTATGAACAGTGGGCCCAATACGTCAGGAAGCGTTGAGAAGCGTCAGTATGGAAGCGTTGAAAAGCGTTAGGACGTGTATATGGACGGTGGGCCCTATGTGCCGTAGCGCTTCCCAACGCTTCCGAAATTGAGGTGGGTTAGGATGTCAAAAATGGGCGTGGTAATTGCGTTTTTTGTAGTTTTTTTTAACCATGGTAGAAAAGTACATTCATATTTGTAACATGTTTCGACTAGTATAGCTATAGCTATGACATAATTCAAGTAATATAGTTTTATTTCTACTAGGGTTCGATGGATTCATTCTCGTCTATGTATCTCCCTCTGTCCATTCGTCGCCCGCCACCATCGCCGCCACCGGTGCCGCTGCCGGTGGGGAGCTTGAAGGTGGAGGGGGCGGTCTGGCGCGCTGCGCGCTCCTTACGTCGATGGCGGCCGGATCTGGCCTCATTGCCGCCGTCCACCAGTCGCCACCTCCGCCGCCCGTCCACGCACCGTCTCCGACACCATCCTCCCGAGGATAGGCGAGGGCGTGGCGAGGTTGAGGGAGGAGGCATGCCAGGGACGGCATGGTGTCCCCGATGCCGGAGAGGATGCGGGTGGCGATGGCGACGCGGCAGTCCGAGGTGGTCAAGGTGGCGGCGGCCTTCGCCTCATCTGCGACAGCCGTCGGCGCACTGAATCATCATCGGGCATGCCGTCTACACCGCAGCTTGCCTCGCTATGCCGCATCTGCCTCGTCCTCGTCCTCGTCCTCGTCCCGGTGCTCCTGCCCAAATATCTTTTTGCCTCGGGGCGCATGTGAGCCCCCCTGTCACGGACCATTGGATGCTCGAGAAGATTCGTGCGCAGTTATTACTAGTTAGGTTTGAGCAGGAGTATTACGGTCATAGGTTACGGTGTGCTTAACGGTAGCTGGTGGATTGGGAGCGTTGGGTGTTGGTACGCATTTAGTGCTGGTACTGTAGATATATTTATTGCTCACAATTTATGTTAGATCGAAGCGGGACGCCCTCCTTCCGGCAGATTGCGGCGTACACGCACAGGCTGCACACGACACGATGTTCATCGCGCTCCGTGGCGAGAAGCCCAGGATCAGGTTGGGACGGTGCACCGACCAGCTGATGCCACCGCCGCCGCCGCGCTGGGAGATGGCGTCCAAGAGGACGTCCTCCTGGTCGTAGTAGAAGTTGCGCCAGCCGAGCCGCGGCATGTCCTCGGTGTAGGGCGGCTTCAGGGCTTGTGCCACTGCCGCCGCGCTGCCACCGCCGCCGCCGACGATGATGCCGCGGATGATGCTGCCGACGAGGCGGCTGGCGATCACCTCCGGCGGGCCGGTGTAGTGTTTGGTCCCGGTCTGGAGGCAGACGTGGGCGAGCGCGGGGCAGTTGGGGACGACGACGGAGAGCACGTTGCGGAGCATGGCCGGGTTGGCCTTCCGGTTCCGCGCCTCGATCATGTGCGGGGACAGCGCGGCGTAGAAGACGTGGGTGATGTCGCGGTGAGCGGCGCAAGGACCTCGGCCACGGCGGAGGAGTCGGCGAGGTCGACCTGCAGGTACGTGACGGCAGAGGCCAACGGCTGGTCGGCGGCGGAGGTGGCCCAGGGCAGGGGCGGGCGGCGCCGTCGTTGTCGCGCTGCTGCACCTCACCGTGGTGTGTCAGTACGTGCTCTGTGGCCTGTACTGGGGGTACTCCAGGACCACGCGCCCGGAGCTCGCTGAGGACGGATTCTTCGTGCTCGGTATCATCGCGCCGGTTGTCGCCGCCGTGTACACCGTGTGCAGTCCGTTGGGCAAAGGCGATCGGTGCTCCGAGCTCGCCGCCGAAGAAGCGGCAGCGGCGGCGGCGACAAAGTCGACGGCGCAGCCCACCACCACGGCCATCGGGCACGTCGTGGTGGAGCCGGAATGGGCCGGCGGCATGTTCGACTGCGGCGAGGACGCGGCGGCGACGGGGTGCCTCGCGCTGCCGTGCACGTTCTGCGTGTTCGGGTGGAACATGGAGAGGCTGGGTATGGGCAACGCTTGCGTGCACGCCGTCACGTTCGCGCTCCTCTGATTTGCTCCGCTCTGGGTGTTGGGCGTCTCGGCGCTGCACATCCACAACGTCGTCATCGGCGACGCCGTGGGCGCCGCCGGCGTGCTGCTCTACGTCGGCGGCCTGCTCTATGGCGGGTACTGGAGGATCCAGATGCGGAGACGGTTCGGGCTCCCCGGCAGCACCGCGTGCTGCGGATCCATGTCGATGACGGACTACGCGCGGTGGCTGTTTTGCTGGCCTCGTGCGCTGGCGCAGGAGGTCCGCACGGCGAGCATGTACCACGTCGACGGCGAGGTCTTCTACTCCAAGGTCGTTGATGAGGATGATGATTTCGGACAGCCGTTGCTCGCGGTGTCCAACGATCGTGACGTTTTCAGTGCAACGGAAACGGTTTCAGTGTCAGAGATGTCACCGTTAAGTGATCATCTGGTTGTTGTTCATGATGAAACGACCATGGCTCCACCTGTTCAGGTCGTTCTTGTGCAGGTGGAAGACGAGTGCAGTGTTGTTCATCATGGAGAGACGAGCGATTCTTCTGTTTCGTCATTGGCGACGGCGAGCGAGGAAGATGATGCATCTCTTTTGGAGTCGAAATCAAACAGAGAAATGTTGGAAGATGCTGATCGTAGTATGTTGTCGTCTGATGGGAGTTGGAGAGTGGAGAAGGTGAAGAGACTGATCAACATGGTCACCCTGGTATCTCTGCTCATTCTTTTGTACACAAGGGGAATTATTCTGTAGAAGCGGTGGAAATTGGGGATTGCAGGAAGTCGATTCTTTATGGAGTTCATTGGTGTGTATATACAGGAACACAAACTTGTCACAGAAGTGCACAAGATTTAGATGGAATTGTAGTTTTTGTAATTGGGAGTAGTAAAGCCCAACTACGATTTGAAAAAAAGTAAAGTCATTTTGTACAGCTTCTTCTGTTTGTTCCTGTTTAGTCCGTATTCGTGTCACCGTGTTAAAAAAAACATTTACAACAGTCTAACAGTCTGCAAGCATATGAACTGTATTTCTGAAAATTGATGAAGGCCAACTATATATATGTTTGTAGAACTTTATCCGGACGTTTTGCGACAGAATTGAAATGCGAGGAGTATAAGAGACGAAAATGATAGCCTAGGGACATGATGAAACCTGAATTTTTCTTTCACCTATTCATAATTCTATAAAAGAGCAGAGCAAAACAAAATAAAAGTTAAGTTTGTCCATGAATTTATCAGACGACGCTGATTTGGCGCCTGTTTTTCTGAACTCATGAAATTGAATTATCACTAGTCATGTCCTTTTTTGTGTCTAAATCTGAAGATCTTCATAGTAAATGGCATACTGAACTGCAAGTCTCACATGGTGTGCTGAAAGCGCCTGTTATATGTTTCCCCTTTTTGTTTGGATGTCCTAATACATGTTGTCAAACTTTTAAATTTTTGTTTGTTTCCGTCTTCTTCTTGTTCTTTTTTTATATGTCCTGATTACATGTTTCCAATTTTTTTTGGAATAATAAGTTGATTCAGGTAGTCTAGATACAGTTCATACTAATCATGTATTTGGAAGAATGGTCTTTCTCGGTTTCTCCCATACATTTGGACTTTGATTTGTCCAGTCTGAACGGCTGTCCAATGCAGCCTCAACTAAATATTGACGGTATACCAAAGTTGATTCACTGACTATTCTGCATCATGCATATCTTCCTGGAAGTCTGTTATGACACCGATCAGCAATGCAGGAGCTGCATAAATATGGACCTGAATGCATACACACGCACTCGAGACTGATTTGAATTGGTCCATTCACTGTGCCTTCCCATCTTGACTTCTCAGTGCTATTCTCTGCTGAAATCTTCTGACTGTTTCAAGCACCAGCAACAAGACCTGGTTGAAGTTTCAGCACCAACCTGCCAATTTTGACAGGGGTCAATTCTCAATGCTGCACTCTTCTACCAGAAAGAATGCACAACAAGCTACTAATCCCTTTCATTACAGTTAAAATAACTCTTACCAAATCATATCATGCCCTGGGTATATATATGTTGAATACCTGCAACTAACTAATACAAGTAGTATCTTCAGATCAAGGAAGCTGGATGAATCTCTCTCGCAGCTCTGACTGACAAAGAGAAACCTGCGACAGCTACACGAAGAACACACACCATGGAGTCAGACGAGACATCAGGCAAGCAAATCGAACGCCATGGCACGGCGAAGAAGGAGAGATTCTTGGACTTCCTCAGGGCGGCGCGCCGGCGCCTTCCAAGGACCTCGACCTATGGCTGCACCGCGTCACCATCACCGCCCCGCACGCCGTCCTCAGCCGCGTCGCCACCGTCCGCGCGCGCACCGCCGCCTACGCACCGGCAGCCTACGCCCGGTTCTTATCCCTCTGCCGCGCGCCGACGTTCGCGCGCACCGTGGACTGGCGCGCCCTGGGCGCCCGGTGCAAAGGCCTGGGCGCGGCGGCCCACGAACGCGGCGCTGCTCGTGTGGCTCGCCTTCGTCATCGTGGGCGTCGCGTTCGTGTTCCTGCTCATGATCGGGGCGCTCAACTCCGCCGTGCCCGACGCGTCACGGCGGAAAAGGTGGACGGAGGTCGCCAACCAGGTGCTCAACGCGCTCTTCACCATCATGTGCGTGTACCAGCACCCGCGGCTCTGCCACCACCTCGCGCTCCTGCTCCGGTGGCGTGACGCCGACGCCGCCGAGCTCCGTGGCGTCTACTGCAAGAACGCCGCCGCCGGCCCGGAGATGGAGCGTCTCCACGTCGCCGTCGTGCTGCTGCTCCACGCCACGTGTTTGGCGCAGTACGCCTACTGCGCACTCTTCTGGGCGTTCAGCAGCGAGACGCGTCCCGACTGGGCCGTCAACTTCTGCATGGGGTTCGGTCTCGCCGCGCCCATCGCCGCCGTGCTCTACATGGTCTACGGCCCGCTTGGTAGAAGGATCGTGCAGCTCCCGGAGGTGTCCACCGACAACGACGACGACGATGCCGTCGCGGTGAAGGCCATCGAGGAGTCACAGTCCAGCGGTAGCAGAGTAAGCTATACCTAAAAAACTGTGAGCAATAAATATATCTACCGAGCTGCATCACCTGCGCCGGCGGCATGCGGCCGGCGCTGCCGAAGCTGACGTAGAGCACAGTCGCCGACGACGGTGACTCGGCTTTCTTGGCGTCCAGCCATGCCATGCACCGTCTAGCGTCGTCATCTTCCGAGCTTGTAGGAGGTGCGCGTGCGCCGCCGCCGCACAGCGAGACGGGGCCGACGGCGACCACGGTCTTGCCCGTAGCGGCCGCGAGGCGCGCGGCCGAGTCGTGTTCCAGTTCCTCGAAGCTGTTCACGACGATGCCGTCCACGGCGGTCTCGAACTCCCGGAGCTCTCGAAGGCGGATCTCCGGAATGGAGCAAGACGGCAGGAACTGTAGCGGCAGCTGCCTCCTAGCGAACGTGAACTCGAACGGCGGCGGCAGGACCGGGACGTCGATGAGCTCGTACAGCGACTTGCCCTCGTGCGGTTTACGCGTGTTGAGATACTCGCAGCACAGCAGAGCGAACGCGCCGAAGCTGTGGAAGATGAAGCAGAACGCGCCGAGCTCACGCGCCACGCCGTGCGCCCACGTGTTGCACACCCCGGCGACGATGCTGCTCGGCCGCCGCAGCCGGTGCGTCGTTGGCGTCGCCATGAGGAGGAGGCGGCGGCGGCAGTGCTCCGCCACGGCGTCGCCGAACTGCGCGTCCGGGCAGGCCGGCGGCGGCGCCCGGCAGCGGGAGCGCGGTCACCGTGATGGTGCCCGCGGAGTCGTCGCCTTGCCCGCCGCCCAAATATCTTTTTGCCTCGGGGCGCGGCTCATCGTGTGATATGCCGCCGGAGCTGGTGGTGAATAGTGCTCCAAGGTGGGCAGTGATGGATCATGAGCGTCGATGGCCGTCATCTCCGCCGACGGAGTTTTGGTCGGCCGGATCTATGGTAGCGCTGGAGATTTTTTCGTGAACTGGGAAATGCGCGTGGAAAGTTTGAAACGAGGCAGACAGTTGGCTGGTCGAATTTATGTTAGCGCAATAAATGAGTGTCCCCTGGTACAGATTGTTAAGGTTTCCTTTCTCTGCATTACGGGATGTCGGGGCTTAAGCGATGCTGGACGGGGGTGTTAGATCTACGGCTGGATCGGGGGGCGCATATATGCCCCGAGGCAAAACATTCGCGTTCTCTGCTGCTCCCTACCATGGCGCATGGGTAGGCCCCCTCATTCCCCCGCCTCGATCTGCCGTCTATGTTCCTCTTCCACTCCCTTCTGAGTCCTAACAGCTTCGTGTGCGCCCTGCAGTGTGGGGGACGAATCGGCGAGGGTGCATGCCATGGCGTCGGCGAGGAGGTTGTGGCCGAGACCATGCTGCTGCGCGGTCGCCGGGTCTACAGGATCGACGGGCTGCGCGCGTCCGCGTGGTATGAAGTCAAGATCTCCTACCCGGCCTCTGTATGTTCAGTACCCTTCCCGTGAGACCAACAAATTTTCAGAAAACATATAGGGATTGTAGTTTCACCGTTAGAGCATGTTCGTGTCTCTGACGGTTGTGTTGGTGTGTGTAGATACCGTCGAGCTTTTCCATTCGGCTTGTGGACGATTGGAGCAGTAAGAACAGGAGGCTGCTCAACACGGAGAAGATAATTTTTAAGGCTGAGAGCAGCAACCCAGTTAGTGTTGAATGTCATTCATCTATTTGAGCTGAATTTGCTCATTGTCCAGGATACCAATGTCGTGCCTCGGTTAGGTGTTTTTTTACAGCTCTATGTGATCTATTTTCAGGTTTATGTCCTTGTCACTGTGGAGCCTGAGGGCGTGGTGGCAAAGCCAAATGCGCTAGAGAGGGAGCTCACACTTTTTAACATTGGTATGGTAGCAGTATTTCTCTAATTCATTCTGGTTCAGTTTATGATATGATATCAGAGATCAGACTAGTCAAACATGTTAGAAACCATAGGAGGAACCAGCCCTTTGAGCAGTGTCAAGCATCATGCATTTCCAAACTTGGTTCTTCAATACCAATGCTTGTTACTATTACACAGTTTATCTAGGAACTGAAAGCTTTGGAAAGATTATTTGGAATCTGAATAGGCTCGAATACTTGATGAATGACTTTAAATTTGGAAAGCTGAGCTTCTTACTGCTTAGCTAAGAAAAGGCAGCCTAATACAGTACTACTACCTAACAATTCTTATGTTTTTCAGTCTGGACTTCTTTGAATACAGTACTACTACCTAACAGCTTCTTTGAATTACAGTACTACTTATTGTTCAGTTACAGTCAGCCTGTTGTTACATGTGGATAGCGTTTATTCTTGCCAAAGTCTTAATAGAACACTTCTTCTAAGAAGACTGAACCTGCTAATTCTTCCTGATGAACACAGTGTGTATTCAGACTTATCTCTGAACCTTTCTTTCTCGGTACAACGTGTACTCAGACTGAACCTGCTAATTTCCATTGATGATTTTTATTTGTAAGGATGAATACCTTTTCAGATCTGCAACATACATTTCTTTGGATATGCAAATGGTTTAGTGAAGCAATTGTCTTGGTTAGATTTTCCTTTCTGGTACATGATGTCTAGTCTTTTTCTTTTCTGGTACACCTGCTATATGGTACTGATGCTTGGTAGTGGTAGCTAGTGCTAATCAGCATGGATGGGATGAAACTTATATCATCATGATCTGTAAGGTGTATATTCGTTTCAATATTGTCCAGTGATTCTGTCCAGCACTTGTTTGATAGGAATTGCATGTTGTTTTTCTTCCAAAGCCAGCAGGCCATCTGCATACCAAGAGAATAGAAGCAGTGTTGGATGACCAAAGCAATTATGCATCGAGCAACTATACACATGGAGTTTCCTATTGGGTCAAATGCTACATATTTCCTACTGAAAGTCTGAAACATGGGAAATAGCTTATAAAGTCATTTCAAGCCTGTATGTCCCATTGATGATCCATCATTAAGCTGCAATCGTGCAACGTCCATTTTTATTTCCGCTGACAGCACTGCCTCTCGCTGCAACAGGGTCACTAGTGAAGTAACTGAAGTTTGTGCACCATGTGTGACCTGTTAGTTTTAGTGTTTCTTGATCTATATTCATTTCTGAGATTCATGTATCTCAGATTGCTTAGCAGTTTGAGTTCACTTAATTTTGATACTGCACACTGACTGATGTAATCTGTGCGATCTGACAGAAATATTAACTTTGGTTCAAAGTTTTCTGAGATGAGAACATTTGATGATTTAACATCCCTATGGATCACTGGACGACAGTTATCACTATGGAGATAATTCAGAGCAAGAGGAACTCCCACAGCCACGCTGAACCTCTCAGTCCAACCAAATATGCTCTTGCATTCTTTTCACCTGAACAATAACCGTTAGGTTCACTCCACATGGCAAGTGCATAGGCAGAAAGCTAAAAGGTAGTGAAGGAGCTAAACACACCATGCACTCATGCAGTATCTCTTCCAGGCTGCCTCAACAGAAGATCATCATTCTTGAAGCAGAATCCAACGCTCTTTGCATGTACTCCTACACTAACAGAAGATCATCATTCTTGAAGCAGAATCCAACGAGGGACAGCTTCACCTGGACGACGATGACTTATATCAACAGCTACGGTCCTCGAATTTTTTAAAATTCTAAATTTCTATAATTCTTAAACTCTAATTTTATTTTTATTTTAAATTTCTATACTCCCTCCGTCCTAAAATAAACGCAATTCTTTGACTTCTAGAAACTATGCTTGACCACTGCGTCTTATTTAAAAGTTTTATTTAATTTATAAAACAAATTAAATGTTATTAAAATATCGTTTGTGATGTAGTAAGTCATAACAAAAGTGATAATATTTGTAGAAGAAAGTTAAAATAAGACGAACGGTCAAACACAGTTTGTAAAAGTAAAAAATTGCGTTTATTTTGGGACGGAGAGTATTTTCATCACATAAATTAATCATAAACTAGTTGAGCTCTCAAGGCCAAGGCAAGGGTATAGAATCCACGTACAATTTTACCAGCGAAATGAATTCATCGTAGCACAATAAGATGGAAAGAAATGTCAGCAATTGGTGATGCCATATTTAGGAATATGCTGGCCAAAGCTTGAGTTATTTGTAGGAAAAGCATTTGGAAGCGGGATCTTGCGATTTAGAATTCGGGTGAAGGCGTATATAAATTTGCAAAGTTTAAGGAGGAATAAATAAGTGGAATATGATTTGGGAATAATTATGGACTTTTGGTAAATGCAATGCATGGTTGTGGTCGTGGGTGTACAAATGAAATGCATGATTGTGATTTTGGGTGTACCTAATTTATTTACATATATTTTTTTCTGTATATGGAAAAAGATTTTTGAGTACCCGTGTATGTTTCCGGGTGCGTGTGTTCAACCTGTCATGAGGCCGACCACCATTGTCCTGATGGACTTGGTTCAAGACCTGGTGCACCGATCTAGGGGTTGACCATCTCCTCTCTTTCGTTCACATAGACCAAGTGCATACAGAAGCAAAGGGGAAACTGGCTCCATCCTACTCTTCCTATTCGTTCACGTGACGCGGTGGAGTTGGAGTCTGGCTCCATCCTACTCTTCCTGCCGAACAGAGTAACAGAGAGGGAGAAAGAAAAGAAAGAAAGGGAGAAGGGATGAGGACGGGTGAGATGTCAGGCCGCCGTCGAGGGTGGTGGTGCCGGCCGGCCGTGGTGTGGCAGTGCAGTTTCGGGGCGCCGGCGGCAATCACGACTGCGGGCCGCAAGATGGCGCGAGCGCGCGTCGGCCTCGGCATCTTGGCGTTGGGCAGGGCGATGGTGATGGCAGAATGGAGTTCCGGCTATGCGGCCGTGCGTGCGGTGGCGGCGAGCTATTTCGAGCCGCTCTGATCCAGAGATTTCGGCGCGGCAGCTGCTCCTCCTGCTCCACTCGCTCACGCCGTATCGTTTGGCCGGTGGTGGCAGCTCAACTCGCGAGGCGCTGGCGGGCAGCGACGGCGCCGCCCGTAGGCCTCGGCGGTGCGCGTCCCCTGCCGCTTTGCCGCGCAAGTGTGCTTCGCTGCTGGCCGGCGCGCCGCCGGTGCTCGCGGCCGACGATAGGACACCCCGACGCGGAGGCGCGCCGTCGCAGACGCGGCCTGGCTCGGGAGACGTAACGACGCCAGGGTGGCCGGCGTGGGCGGGTCTGCTCGACGACCGCGGCGGCCGGCGGGCGGCATGCTGGTGTGGACCGGCCGCGCGGCGCATCGGAGACGTCGACGGCAAGCGGTTCGAGCGATGGTTGTAGAAACTTGTGGCGTGGCTGTTATCTGACGGAGGATTGTATGGGACAGAAGGGATGGACGGCTGGGATTTGTTCACTGTTAATGTACAGTGTCGATGTGAGGAGAAGGCACTGTTAATGTACAGTGAAGGATCACCAGGATTAAAAGCTTTCTATAGATTAATCACTCATCATTCATCATTCACATAATCATCAAATCAAATAAAATCAAATTTCAATCATCATATCATAATCATAATCATAAAAATTAAGTACGCGGCCTTTGGAGTCTAGAGAGGGAACAACCCCTCATAATTTGTAGCATTGCCTGGGCATGGGTGCTTTACTCTGCTAACGAGGTGGCATAAATATGATTCCTTCCGAGGATGCAACAACGCTGACTGGGCCCAATACACTAGTCTGGCCCAAATCCTAGGACTGTCTTTTAGCTCTCACGCTGACTGGGCCCAATACGCTAGAATGCCTGGTCGCGCTCGTTTGCCGGGATGGGCCGCTGGCCTGTGTGGTTGGCCGTCGGCCTCTGTTATAGCCTAAATGCCATTCAACGTGTTGTTTACTCACACACATGACGTACCCACTCATCTAACACGTATGATGCTTGGAGTGATCGGTTCATCTTATCTTATTATTGTGTTTTAGAGTTTTTTTAGTTCACTCAAACGAGCTGTGAGAGTGTACATTGAATTGCTATCGTGCTAGGGGGCTATGAGTACGCTCCCATGTTTCGTCTGAGTTGACTACTACTCCTAGCACGACAACAATTCAAACCTACACTCTCGTGACTCATCTAATGAGCAGACTGTGATAGGCCTAGCATGAACGGAAGTGAACCGATCACTCTTACGTGTACTCTGAGTGGACTAGGCTTATATTACACAGTAACAAAGTCAACCGACCACTCCCATGTTTCGTCTGAGTTGACTACTACTCTAGCACGACAACAATTCAAACCTACACTCTCGCAGCTCATCTAATGAGCAGACTGTGATAGGCCTAGCATGAACGGAAGTGAACCGATCACTATTACGTGCTCCGAGTGGACTAGGCTTATATTACATGGTAACAAAGTCAATCGACCACTCTCATGTTTTGTCTAAGTTGACTACTACTCCTAGCACGACAACAATTCAAACCTACACTCTCGCGGATCATCTAATGAGCGGACTATGATAGGCCTAACATGAACCGAAGTGAACCGATCACTTTTGATGTGTACCCCGAGTGGACTAGGCTTATATTACATGGTAACAAAGTCAACCGACCACTCTCATGTTTCGTCTGAGTTGACTACTACTCCTAGCACGACAACAATTCAAACCTACACTCTCGCGGATCATCTAATGAGCGGACTATGATAGGCCTAACATGAACCGAAGTGAACCGATCACTTTTGATGTGTACCCCCGAAAGTGGACTAGGCTTATATTACATGGTAACAAAGTCAACCGACCACTCTCATGTTTCGTCTGAGTTGACTACTACTCCTAGCACGACAACAATTCAAACCTACACTCTCGCGGATCATCTAATGAGCGGACTGTGATAGGCCTAACATGAACCGAAGTGAACCGATCACTCTTACGTGTACTCCAAGTGTACTAATAGGTGATACGAAGTGAACAGATTAGTCTAATGCCTTGCCGGAGTGATGAACCACTACACATAACATGAAGGAACTAAGCCACCACTCTCATGTGTTGCACTAATAGGCCAACACAATAATAAGTTAAACCGATCACTTTAATCACGTGTTATTTTTTAAATGTGAAAATATGAGTTTATTTATTTTATGGTCCGTAATTTTAATAGAAACTAGTTGAATTGCCTGAAAATATGAGTTTATTTATTTTATGGTCCGTAATTTTAATAGAAACTAGTTGAATTGCCCGCAAAGAACGATGATGATAATATGAAGCACACAAAAAATTCGGCAAAGGACCCTCTGGAACGTGTGAATGTAAAAAGAAAATACATAAATGTCAAAAAGTGTGTTTCAACAATCGTAAAACAATATACAACTTGTAAAGATGATGGTGACTCGGCAGTGCTCAAACCTCTTGGAGACATTCTATCGAACAGGCGTTGGGTACGCTCAACTGGCCTGACCGAGCACCTCTGCTCCAGCCTGATCCCTACCACGGCCATGGTGAAGCATTCAGAGTTTCCATAAAATTTATCATGATGTACATTTGAATGATGAATTTAAAGAGCACAACGATACGTGTTAGCAATTTGACAATGCGTAATGCTCATTAACCAGCATTCGTTGTGCCTCCTCCAGCTAGCTGCCGGCCCTGTACGTCATTCCGCACCCAAACCGCCGAACGGCAGCTCCGCTCCTCCTCCTCCGCTCGGCACGGCAGCTCTGCTCGTCCTCCGATTTAACGAAATCCGGTGGCTCGCGCACCACGACGTTCATCTCCACAGCACATGGCTCCAGCGAATCGGTGGCACCCAAGCTCGGGCACCACCACGGCCATCTCCACCGAGGCGGAGCACGAGGAGCCGCTGGCAAGACGGATGGGAGAAGCAGCAGCAGCGCGTCAGGGGATCCATGGCGGCTGTGACGGGCTTCGTGCCTCATTCAGGTGCCGGTGGCACCGCAGCGGCTTCGAGTGGGGGCGCCGGCGGCCGTTCGCGAACACGTCGGGGCGTGCTGAAGCCGGGGCCGACGATGCACGCGCGGATGGCGGCGCCTTGACGGTTCTCAGAGCAAGATGAGCCCCATGGACAAGCATCTCCGCGCGGCCTCCATGGCCACCGGCCGCATCCACCACTTCCGCCGCCGTGCTCGTCTCCAGGCTCCTCCACCGGGCGCCGCGCCTGCTGCGCCGCATCAGCATGTCCCGCACGCCGCCCGCGGCACTCGCGTCGTTGTCGGGTCGCCGCTTCCCGCCACTCGCTCGGTCACGGCGCCCGGATGGGACACATCGCCGCCCGAACTTGCGAACCTCGCGCACCCGCCGAGGAGGAAGCCATCGAGGAGACCTCGCCACCGCCGCGGCCGAGGCGGAGGCCGAGCTGAAGGAAGAGCACGTCCTCACCATGGGAGCGCATGCAGCAACGCTGCGGCCGCTGGCGGAAAGCACACCGCGCGCGGGGGCACAGGCCGGCGAGGCGGGGAGCGGGGCGGATACGCCAGCAGCCCGCTGCCGCTCTTGCGTCTGCACTCTGCACGCCCGTGGAGCTCCCTGGTGGGCGGCGGCGCTTTATGGAGACAGACGAGGAGTTGGCGGCGGGAGGCGAGGAGGGTGGGGGGTGGGGGAGGCGAGGGGCCCGGTGGGGGAGGCGAGGGGCGGCGTCGATTGGATTGGGACGATGCCGGGTGGGCGCGAGGTAGGTGAAAGGCCACGGGCGTTGCGGGGGATCCGACTGGGTGGGGGCGGCTGACGTGACACAGCTGCATGTCAAGATAAATTCCTTAATGATGGTTTGTCATATAGATGTTATAGATATAGATTACCAGTGGCAGATATAAAAAGACTTAAGTTTCAAATTAAATGGTGAAAAAAAAAAAAAAAGGTGGCTAAAAGTTTGTTGCCACGGGCCAACAACGTGCTCGCTGGAGGTAGGGGAGCCCGACCAGGCCGTGCCAGCCCATTTTGCCTAGGTGACAAGAGTTAGCGGCAGTAACAAGGTGGGCAGCAACAGGCCGGACTAGTGAACTATGCCCGGGTAATTTTTTTTAGATGCCTCTTATATCGGATACGGTTGTAGTATCGTTCGTACAACTCACACCACTACACACACGCACACCCCCCACACACACTACCCGTGTACAAGTAGGCTACAACTACACTCGGGCCTAGAAGATCGCGTCCATCCCGAAATCACCGGAATCACCGACCGTGAAGAGCGGCGAGGGCGCCAGTATTCCCGTTGAATGAACCACATGCCCGGGTAAATGAGCGGCCGATAAAATCCCCGTCGCTTGGGCCGGACCAACGAGGGCGGGATCAACAAACATCACGCCAGCAGGCCGGCCGAGTCTTCGAAGTGGCAAATATTAAAAAGTAAACAAAAACGCTTGCTCGAACTTGAGAGCTTGCGGTTGAAAAGACAACAACGCTACCAATGAGCTATGATGTCTTTTATGTCATTCGCAGCATATAAAACTCTCAAATTTTGTCGGCTAATGCACTTCACCCTTATCATATTTTGTTTGTTTTAAAATAGAGAAATGACCAAAATAAAAGTTGTAAATCTCGATGAGTTCTAAAAAATTTCTTGTTGATGCACATTACTCACAAAAGGCATACATGGCTCACATAGGCTTATATAGTTTTAAGTTAGAGATGCTCCTCATTGCTAAGGATGTGTGTAGTACCACTTTGTCGAAATCGGTTGAAACTTCTATAGGATGGTTGTGGAGCCAAAATATGGTGTTGTGTGATTACGTGAAAATTTTTTGACCAAGTTTATATATTACTATAATTATTTTTTCAATTGCTAAGGAATAGATGTTTAAATACCATAAAGTGGCTAGAAAAATCTAAAAACTTGCATACCCCCATGATTTTGGTGTATAAGCCTCACATAAAAATTCAAGTTACTTCAACAAAGTGTTGTTGCACAACCCTCACAAAGGCATACATGGCTCACATAGTCTTGTATGACTAAGTGAGAGATGCACCTGGTTGTGAAGGATGTATGGTACCACTTTGTCGAAATCATTTGAAACTTTTATGGGGTGGTCGATGGAGCAAAAAAAATGGTGTTGTATGAATCTATGAATTTTTTTTTGACCAAGTTTAGCTATTACTATAATTATTTGTTGAATTACTAAGTAATAAATGTTAAAATACCATAAAGTAGCTAGAAAAATCTAAAAACTTGCATATCCCATTGATTTTGGTGTATAAACATCACATAAAAAATTTATGTGATTTGGACAAAAGTTTTTCTTGCACATCCCTCACAAAGGCATACATGGCTCATATAGTCTTGTATAACTAAGTGAGAGATGCTCCTAGCTCATTAAGGATGTATAATACCACTCTATCGAAATCATTGGAAACTTTTATGGGGTGGTCGTGAAGCCCAAAAAGGTCAATCTTTGGACTCCAAGGGCTCCATAGCCAACAAAATTTAAGTGCATTAACTGTACACACTTTAAACATATACATTTATGTGCATCAACGAACTCTCCATAGCTCGGTGTTAGTGTTGTACGCTCTGATCCCAGAGGGCTTGGGATCGATCGCCCTGTTGAACCACGTTTGTGGCGTTGTTTTTTAATATTTTTGAGCTGCCATTTTTTTTTTTTAATATTTTTCAGCTACCATTTTTTTTGTTTTGAGGGAATTTTCCGCGGCCATCTTCATTGCTTCGGCACTCGTTGGGTCGGCCCAAGCGCCTGCAGCCCATCTTCTGCCCAAATGAGGGCCGGTGATCACAGATTAAACAGCTGATGATGTATTAGTACCAATATCGTGGAGCTGCTAGACATAGGATTTTGTGGTCTGTTATAAAATGATGAAGGGCTGTGGCACCCTCCGAAACAAGAAATGAACCGAACAGCTTCTCTCAAAAAGTGAAACAGGAAAGCCATAACAGACTACCGAAGAAGACAACGATGCCTGTTCCTTTTTGGGGAAAACGATTCCTTGCCTAACTCATTCCCATTTTTATTTTAAAACGAGCCATCAACAAAATTACGTCTCTATCTAGTGAGGACACATCATTTTCACACCTATGATCGCGAGAGCATACGTGGGTAATTCTAGCTCCTTGTTCCATGTTTGCTCAAGCCCTACATTGATTTGTTCGAATCAAAGTTTCTGCAATGATTTTATGAACTACAGAATACCAACAAAAGAAACAATTTACTCCTAATTCCATGAAAACAGGAACGAATCCTGCAGATTCTATGACTAGGGAAGTTCTAATAACTTTCTCCTTATTTTCAGATTGAAAACAATTGTAGACATTCCCATTAACTACAGAACATGAAAATGGTACAATGAGCAAGGGATGCTGGCCTTCAGATTGAGGGATCATTCTCAGAATTCAGGAGAAGGGGTCATGCTCATTATAGCAACAGCTTACAAATGTAAACAGCTTGAAGTCATATCACACTTTTGTTTGTCACAGTGCTTACAAGTTTTTCAGTTACAACTAGCTGGATTGATTTTGAAAAGCTGGCTCATAAGTATTGCCATTGTCAAGTAACTGAACTACGGAAAGGCACATCCTTAAGGTTCAAACCGCAATGATATTTTTAGGCAATCGCCACTTGACATACTTAGAACTATTAAGTACTCCATCTGCTAGCTGCAATCAATATAACCAACAGGCACCACAACCTAAAAAGAAATTGGAGCATAACTAAGCAGTAAAAAGAATTCATAATAATTGTAGTATACTTAAGTCTGTTATTCACTACAATAAACTATTTGCTAGAAATAAGGAAGCATTAAGCAATTAAAAGGATACAAAAGAAACTGCTTGCCCGTGTATGTCTTGCCATACTCCCACGATGTTGAAACTAGTCAGCGTCTTGCAATCACTTGAGCTGAGCTCAAAGGACAGATGTTGTCCCCTCATGTCACAGTTGATGTGCCACACCTGGCCCCAATTGCAACGAGTGGAGAGATCAAATAACGTAACCACCCTTATTTAACACCACTGAGAACAAAGGCAGCAAAAACATTGCAAGTAGATGATTTCAAAACTACTACTGAACAGAGATCGGTATACATAGTCCTGTTAAACACCATTGAGATTTGGAAGTGTATAATGGAATAACCTTATGCACTCTCCTATGCAGGCAATAACCATAACATTTTGGCTCAATGCATATGCAGCCTTCTTCCCAATAAACTGCATTAGAACAACTTGTCATACTGCAATCAGAAACTATATATGTTTCGGGAAGTGTCAAACCAGTAGCATATGCACAGAAAAAATAATCACCTCGTCATCTTCCAATAATACGCCTATGCTCACAGTGTCCAAGAATAACCCATTGACAACCAATGTCCACCAATTGGTCTGCATTAAAATTTTTAAGGGAAATGTAAAAGTTCTATTAGCAAAGCCAGAAGTGAAAAGCTCCTAATCTTTGAAGCAGTTATGTTTTTCTGTCTAATTGTGTCGGTTTCTTTTATGTTATATCATGCTGACGCAGGTTAATTTTCCTTAACAAATACGCACATTAGAGATTCGAAATAACTCTGAAAATGGGCTAAATGTGCCAGATGCATGTCTTGTTCGTGTGGCATCAACAATGGATGTCATGGAAGATTATCAAAGTGGTATTGCACTAGCAACCCCAATCCATATTCAGTCACAACCAAATGGAAGGCTCTACAACCATAGTTCAATTTTACTAGTTCTGATTTTTGTCAGCTACTGAACTTGGGGCCGGTTTCAACCGAATGGATTGCATGGTTGGAATTGAATTGCTAAGTGCCTGCTGCAAGCTGCTACCTTGGTTAAGGAGAAGGGCTAAAAATCAGTGCATACTGCTCACCATAGATCCTTTAACTTAACATATGTTTTGCTTGTGCAGATAGATAGTCACACATCAAAAAAAATTCAGTAGGAGAGCATGCAGCTGTAACTGTTATCTTGAGCTAAGTAAATGCACACAACTGCACCAAAATTACCAACGAAATGTTGGTAGAACCACAGTTTCACCTGAAAGGATACTAAGCTGGGACCAAGAAGGCAAGAAAGCAGGATCATGGACTTAACAGTTAACACCGAGCACCACTGTGCTAGTCAAACAAGCATGGGGCGTTTAGCAGAATGAAGACTTGCTATTCAATTTGCTATTTTTTAGAAGAATATTAATAATAGGATTCCCAGTAGATGATTCAAGGATTAAACCACTGCTATCCAACTCTCGCTTTTGAGTATTCCAATTTCACAACTGGAATTCCATGAAACTCTATAAATGCTTATTAAATTTTCGATATTGCAGATACAACAATTACAGGGATGCATAGAACTGAGGGATAATTTCTTTATGATGAGATAAAAATGTATTTTACACATAAAGATCCTGTGACCCTGTGGCGTGTAACTAACACCAAGTATGTTGTGGAAACCAATTCTAGTGTATGGATAGAGGACTACTAACGTCACGAAAAGCCCAGCGAATGGAATGGAGACAAAGCGAATAGGAGTCCTAGGATAGCCCCGAGGGCGACTCCCCCCCCCCCGTCGGCGGTCAACGCGGCCACCGCCCGGCCACCTTCCCGGGGCTCCCAGCCCGGCCCTTCCCCCAGCTCCTCCCCACCGGGCCTCCTGCTCGGATCTGCGGTCTTACCCTCTCCCTCCCTCTATCCCGGCTGGATCTCGCGCTCCCATGGCGGCTCTTCCCGGGCCCACAGCCGCCCGGCCTCTCCCGCTCCGGCGCCGGCAGGTCCCTCTGGATCCGGTGCGACATGGATCGAGGCCGCTGCCCGGTGGCCTGGGAGCGCTCGCCCCTTCCTCTCGCCGTTCCTGGGCCGACATGGTGGAGGGAGGATGAGGCCATCCTTGCTGCCGCCATCCGCATGGCCGCGGGCAGACGGGTCCCTGGCGGGCTTCGACGGCGGACGAGGACCTCGTTGCCTCGCCTATCTGCGGGCCGGGAGGACGCGCCCCCTCTTCTACAGCGGCGGCCCCCTCCTCCTCTTCCGGGCAGCCGGCACCATTCTCGCCGGAGCCGGTGGCGTATGGGCTGCGGGGACGGCCTGCCCCAAATCCCGGCCAGGAGGAACGCCTCCATTTCGGTGATCTGCGGCGTAGGCGCTGTCCGGGTCCGAGAACGGCGCCGACTCACCGGCGCCCTTGCCGGGCGGCGGGGCGGCGCCAAGGCTGCGGGGACCAAGAAAAGCGCCGTCGCATCAAGCCTTCCTCGGGTCTCTTGCGGGCTGCCCGGCTGGCCTTCCCGGACGACGCCGTCGCTCGCGACCCGCCACCCTCCTCCTCGACCGCGGAGGGCCGGCACGAGCCGGCCTCCGTGTTCAACGCTCCGTCGCCCACCCTCCCGCGTCGCCCTCCAAGCGCCCCTCGCCGTCGCATCGCCAACGCCGAGGGTCCCCGGACGCGGACGGCTTCTTCACACGCCCGGAGCGGGGAAGGAGGCAGGGCGCGCTCCCGCCCCCTCTCCCGAAGGGCGTGCCGCCCCGAGCTCGTGGGACGGTGCTTCAGCGCCTCCGGCGTAAACACGTCAAGCCAAGTGCACATACCCGCGCCGCTTGCTGCGCTGCGGGAGGGCCACTGGGCTGGGTCCTCGCGATCGACCACCGGCCATCGCTGGGGCCAAGCGCCGGCTCACCGCGCGCCCCTCCCGCTCGGCAGGTTGTCCCTCGGCGGGACGCCGCTGGCCCTTGGGAGCGCACCCGCGACGTTGTTCGCCACGCGTGCTGATGTGGCCATCCGGGGATGAGTGCTTCTCCAACGACACGGTCATCGGGGGACCTCCCTCTCCTCCGGTGGCTCGGTCTCTCGGCGCTTGATACGTCGCTCCTCCCCGGAGGACCTACCTCGGGACATTGCGCCGCCACGCCTCGACGCTGCCGTCCAGACGGCATCCTACTCCAACGACACCGTCATCGGCGGCTCGTCCCTGGCCTCGGGGCTGGCGAGGTTGATCCCCACCTTGCGGCGCCTGACTCCTCGGGCGCACCCGGCCCACGGCGGACGACGAGGGAGGTGTCCTCGTGGCCGTCGCCGGTGTGGTGCCGCGCCCGCCGCGATGTGTTGGTGGTGGTCCATCGCAGCGAGGAGATTCGGCCCGGAGGAGCAGGCTGGAGCGGCCGTCCTCGATTGCCTCCCGTGGCAGGGGAGCGGCCGCTCGCTGCCTCCACCGCGGCGGTACTCGACTTCCTCGACGCGAGCCGCGGCATCACCGCGCCACGAGGCGTCCGTCGCGCCTACGGCCCGGGCGAGTTCGTTGTCCGCTTCCCACCACGACCGTGATCGCGATCGAAAGTGCTGGCGCTCCGACATCGGGCCGCTGCGTGCCCTTCCTCTCGAGGCCTTGGTCCAGCGCTCGGGCGGGTCATCTCAACTTCCGCTTCCACGTGTTGGTTGCGATGCGGGGACTCCCCGCACGCCGCTCCGTTGAGGTGGCCCAGGTGGTCCTTGGGCGCGCTTGCGCCATGATCCAGACACCACCGACGGGGACACCCCGAGGACGACGACTCCGAGTACTTCGTCACCGCCTGGTGTTGGCACCGCGCTCATCGACCCACGGACCGTCTTCATCCCGAGGCCGATTCCACCGTCACACGGACACCGAGCACCCGCTCGGGCCTCACCTACCCGGCCCGACGAGGGTCTCGCCTTCGCCGAGCTTGCGCGCCCGGGCGCCCCGGGGCCGGACGACGATGGAGGGCCGTGTGACGATCGCCGACGACGGCGGCAGGGACGCCGCTGGTGGGCGGCCGCCGTGGGCACCGCTCGGGGCCGGGTGGTGCCGACCACGACCGCGCTCGGTGGTGGAGGCGTTGATGACTCTCCAGACCGCGGACGGACGCTACCGCTGGCCCGCGCCGGACCGCTACCGCCGGCAGCCTTCCGTGCTGGTGGGAGCCTCTCCCGCCACGCCACCTCCCGGGGTAACCATTGCTCCCGCCCTTGACACACCGCCTTCGGTGCGTGTTTGGGGGACATTGGTGCACACCACGGGTCGCCAAGAGACCGGGGGACTCGCGTCTGGCGCGCCGCTCGACCGTCCGCCTCCCTTCCCCTCCATGTTCATCTCGAGGAAGCGTCCCGCCTCCGGGCCCCCGCCGAGGCTTTTCTCCGTGTTGCGCCCCTCGCTACGGGATGGCCGCTCCACGCAGCTGGCTCCCCCGGATAGGTCGGTGGACTGGGTGGGGGAGGTTGCTCCCGGCGAGCTCGCTTTCCGGACCCCCCGCGAGGATGCGGCCGGCCCTCACGTCGCCCGGCCCCGGCCGCCACCTCTCCCCGCGACCTCGGCTGCCCACCCCCCGTCGCGGGGATGATTGGTGGGGCGATCTCGTCTTGGCGGAGTTCACCTGTGGGGCCCTCCACTGCTGCATCCGGGATCCGGGCGCCGCCGCGCACACCTTCCCGGCCTGCGTCTGGACGTAAGATCGGCTTTGTGGGATCGTGGCTGCGGCACCCGCACACCCCACCGGGTCTCTCTTTGTGCCACCGACCAACAGCCCCTCCTCGGTTGCACCTGCCACGGTGGCCACGCCGCCGGGCCAGACTCGCCCCGCCGCCCGTGCCCCCGCCACCCGGCCCCTGCTTGGCGCCGCCAACGGAGGCCGACATCGCGGCGTTTGTCGACTCCTTCCGGCTGCCCCCCGAGCAGCCCTCGTCTCCTCGCTCCCGCCGCTACGCACCTCCCGGGTGGATGACTGGGTCCCCGACGGAGCGCCCGTCTGGCGGCCAAGTCGGTCACCGGGACCCCAGGCGGAGACGCGCAGCGCGTCTTCGCTGAACAAGTGGGAGGGCCGCCCGACAATGCTGGCTCTTCCACTCCGGATGACGTGGTCACCCAGCGGCCGCTTCGGCCACTTCGAGAGGGCACGTGCCGACCTACAAGCGCGCCACGCCTGTCCCGGGTCCTCTTCCCGTGCGCGGTGCCCCCGTGGGCGCCGTGGCGTCGGGACCACCCACCGCGCCCCCGCTCGCCACTACCGGTGTTCCCCCATGAGTGACACACACTTGTCGTTCGAACGCGCGTGGACTCAACTCCATCGCCCGTCGCAACGCCGTGCGCTCCATCCGCTCCAACCACCGGGCCTCGATCGTCTGCCTGCAGGAGACCAAGCTCGCCGCCTTTGATGTACGTGTGAACAATGATCTAGTTGGCTCCCAGTTTGACTACGCTTTCTTGCCTGCTGTTGGGGTGTCTGGGGGCGCCTCCATCTCCTGGCGCCGGGACCTCTGGTCTGTGTCTTCCTCCTGCACTCGCCGCTTCTCCGTCACTGTGACCATCAGGGCGGCCTCTGGGCTTGGGTCACAGTGGTTTCTCACAAACGTCTATGGCCCAACGGTGGATGCCGACCGGGACGACTTCCTCACGGAGCTTAGGGGACGTCGCCGCCTCCCGCCGGACCTTGGCTCGTACTTGGGGACTTCAACCTTATCTACTTGGCGGCCGACAAGAACAATGGTAGGCTCAACCGCTCCCGCATGGGCCGCCGGGGCTGTCCTCGACGACCTACTACTGCACGAGCTGCACCTGCTGGGGCGGCTGTACACTTGGTCTAGCGGGAGGGACCTCCCCACGCTTGAGCGCATTGACCGGGCGTTCGCCACTGCGGACTGGCTCGTCTGCTACCCCTCGCACCCGGCCGCTCCCTCTCTTCGGACTCCTCCGACCATGCGCCCTACTCCTCTGGGCCGGACCGTGAGCCTTGGGCTCGTCCTCGCTTCGCTTTGACGACTTCCTACTACGTGTTGAGGGTTTCATCGAGGTGGTGGCGGAGGCTTGGGGGCCCCCGGATCTCGATGTTGACGCGTGCCGAGCATTGGACTCCAAGCTACGCGCGCTGGCTAAGGCGCTCCGGGCCTGGCGGGACACTTGCGTAGGGGATATTCGATGCCGGAAGCTGGCGCTGGCGCGGACCGTGATCCATGGTTTCGACGTCGCCCGGGGAGTCGGGGTCCTTTCGCCTGGTGAGCTCGACTTGCACCGGGAGCTCAAGGCGAAGACGCTTACGGCGTCGCATCCCCGAGCGGACGATGGCACGGCGGCCGAGCACGGACTCGTTACCTCCGCGAGTTCGACGCGATGCACCAAATTCTTCCACCTCCGGCCTGCCACCGACGGAGGAAGAACTACCTGCTAGCCATCTCGTGCGACGGGCAAACGTTCACCGAGGAGGAGTCCAAAGCTGACGCGGTGTTCGATTACTACAATGCCATCTTGGGGGCGCCGTTCACCCGCTCACACCGCATCGACCTCCACCGGCTGGACCTACCTCGCCTCGACCTCTCGGGAGCTGGCCGCACCGTTCACCATGGACGAGATCCTCAAGATAGTTCACGACACGCCTCCCAATCGTGCGCCCGGGCTTTGATGGGTTCACCGGCCGCTTCTTCAGCGCCCGGCTTTGGCCGTGGTCCAGGCCGGACGTCTTGCCGCAGGTGTTTGAGGCCCTATGGGAGGTCGATTTCAGGGAGCTTCCGCCACCTCAATGTGGCCTCTATGGTGCTCCTACGAAGACCGACTCGCTACCTGCGACCCTCCGGGACTACCGGCCCATCGCCCTGATCCACTCGGTGGGTAAGTGTTCGCCAAAGCCCTAGCCATGCGCCTCCCGCGCCCGTCGGAGGCTGGTGCGGCTCAACCGGGCCATCGGCGTTCGTCCGGGGCGCAGGATCCACCGGCAACTTCCGCACGGTGCAGCTCGCTTTGTCGCTGGCTACTCTGGCGCGGCCCGACGCCCATGGTCTTCTTTGAAGGTGGACTTGGCCAAGGCCTTCGACACGGTCGCTGGCCCTTCCTCCTTGAGGTCCTCGAGCATCACGGGCTTCCCACCGGTGGCTGGCGTGGCCCCGGATCTCGCGCTTCTCTCCACGGCCCGGCACCAAGGTCTCGTCAACGGCCGCCCGGGGGCGGCATCCGCCATGCTAGGGGACTATGCCGGGCGACCCCCTCTCCCCTTCACATTCATCATCGTCATGAGTCCTCAACTCCCTCATCGGGGGGCCGACAGAGCCCGGCATGCTTTCGCGCCGTTTGCCTAACGGGTCGGCAAGTGCAGGACATCCATCTACGCGGACGACTTGGTGGTCGTCCTATCCACCCTCGCCCACCGACTTCTCCTGCATCCGCCCGTATCACGGGGCTCTTTGCGGGGGCCTCGGGCTCGCGACGAACCTTGACAAGTGCGTCATCACTCCGATTCGATGCACCCGATGAGGCCGTCGCCGCGATTCTCTTTGGTCTTCCCGCCGTCGCCAAGGACTTCCGGTCACTTATTTGGGGTTCCTCTCCGTCGGGCGGCTTGGCGGGGACGTTGAGCGGCGCATCGTCGGCAGGATAGCGGCGCGCATCCCGGCGTGGAAGGGCAACTTGCTTAACAAGGCCGGCGGGAGGACGCTCTGGCACCACTGCGTCGGCCATGCACGTCCACATCGCCATACGCCGCGCCCTCGGCCTGGGCCTTGGGTGAAGACCGACTTCGCACGCGGGCCTTCTTATGGGTTGGAGGCGGAGTCGGGCTGCGGGCAAGTGCATGGTGGCTGGACCGTCGGTGTGCAGCGCTCGCGATTTGGGTGGCCTTGGGCTGCGGATCTCGAGGTGCGTGGCCGCGCCCTCGGGCTACGTTGGGGCGGGCAGCGTCGCGGCAGCCGGAACTCCCATGGGTGGGTGCGCCGCCAGGACCGAACGCGTGGTCCAGCATATGTTCGCGCCTCCACGTTCTTCAGTCGGGGGACGGCGGCGTGCCTCTTCTCGGCGGGACAGTGGTTGCACGGCGGGCTATCTGCGAAACCGCCGCGCACCTATTCCAGCGGTTCGGGCGCTCCGCCCAGGTGCACACCGTCCAAACCCGGCGCTGCGGAACTCGCTTGGATGTACGACATCTCACAGGGGGCACCACGGCGCACGTCCTCGATGGTCCTCTCCCTCACCGACCGGCTCGCGGATGTACGACTTACGGATGGCACGGACCGTCTCGTATGGCGGCCCCGGTCCCTCGGCGGTACTCCTCCTCCTCGGCCTACCGCGCCTTCTTCCTTGGGCGCACGGGACTCGCAGGGGCGTCAAAGTGCAAAGGCCGCCTCCGCTCCTCCCAAGGTCAAATTCTTCCTCGGCTAGGCGCTACACGGGCCCGACCCGTGGACGGCGGATCGGCGCCAAACGCCGCGACGAGGAGCATCGGTTTTGTGTGCTTTTGTGGACAGGGACGCCGGGACCATCGACCACCACCTTGCCTCCTGTGTCTACTCCCAGGTCGGTTTGGCACGCCACGCGCGGAGGTTCGGCATCGGCCACCTCGGACCTCGGGCGGACGAGGTCTCCTTCGTCGGCCGGGTGGCTCGGGGTCCGGGCACTTTCGCCCGCATGACCTTCGCAGAGCCTTCGACTCCCTCGTCCTCCTCGTCTCTTGGATGCTTTGGAAGGAGAGGAATAGGCGCACCTTCGGTGGGGCCATCGACCTCTCCACTTCGGCGATCCTGGGGCTCATCCACGAAGAAGCTCACGCTTGGGTAGGCGCGGGCTTTAGGGGCCTGCGCCGGTGCTCCACACCCTGCCATGGGTTAGCCGGCTACCCATGCGCAACCTTAGTCGCACAACCAGTTTACTTTAGAGTTACAACCCTCTAAGCTCCACCGTTGTAGCCGGTGCCTTGTGTTAGTGTGCCCCGCCTTGTTAGCGCCCGTGCATCTCGCTAGGGGCGCTCGCGATGTATGTATTCAAACATTCCTTTTTCTCTTAATGCGAGAACGGGCCAAGGTGCTGGTTTTGAAAAAAAAGATAGAGGACTACTAGTAGCTAGTCTACCATGCGGAGTTCTTGATCACGCATTACAGTCTTACGGACTTGCATTGCACATGCATTTCAAGAACGAGGTATTAAACACGGTAATCACCTAGCCTTTGCTGCCCTTGGTGATGAGCGAAGGCGTCAACCTTGTCAAAATCCACAATGGGCTTCCCCTTTGCGCAGGCATAGAAACAATAAATTCTTTGGAATCAGATTCAATCCGTCCAACCACAGCGCGAACGAGCGAACACGGTAAAGACACCACACGTGGGGAGGCCGCCCGGCGGAAGCGGCGGAGAGGTGAGGGGAGGCACGGAGGCCCGTGCGACGAAAGGGAAGAGGGCACGGGCGGCGCGGACGAGCGGAGGCGGCGGTTGTGCGAAACCATGGGTTGCTGGCCGGCGTTCTTGACGCGTCTGTGGTGGCGGCGGGCGGTCTTCGGGCCCGGACCGGAGGAGGCGGCAAGGGAGGGAGGCTAGCCCGGCGTTGCGGCGGGGGTGAGGACAGGCCGGCGATGGCTAGGGCTAGACCGGCGACGCGGACACCGCGCCTCGCTTGTTCCTTTCGCGCGAAGGAGGGTCGGGCGCATGGGTGCAGGAGTTGGCCGGCGGGGGTGTGGTGAATTAGTTTTTGCGAAAAGACCGTAATACCATTAATCAAATTAAATCAACAAAAAATCGCTATTTTGAGGAGACATCGCAAAGCGTTAGGAAGCTTTGGGAAGCATTTCCAAGCATTGTAAAGGGCTCTTTTTTCATACCACGCTTCATATGGTGTAACACCATTTGAGCTTCTAGTTGGAGATCGATTCGGGATGTATTTGTTGTTCTTTGCTTCACCCGAGTAGCACGATGGAATACCTTTAGTTTTCATCATGCACCTCACCATCTCCACCAGTATCTGATTTCGACGCTCTACTACACCGTTCTACTAGGGAGTATATGGTGTGGTAGTATAATGCATGATGCCTGATTCATTGCAAAAGATACTGAACTGAATTGAATTCACCACCTCTATTAGTTCTTATTCCCTTCAATTTGCCTTCAAGTTCAGTCTCCGCTTTTGCCTTTACTTTCTTTAGATATGACGATTGCCTTGCTCTTGGACTTAAGCATCTCTACCCACATGAATCTGCTATGGTCGTCAACTACCAGTAAAAAATATGACTTGCCTCCTAGATTTGGTGGACTAATTTGACCACATAAATCAGTATGGAAAAAGTCGAGTCCTTTTGAAGCACGGTATGAGCTGGTACTCGGAAATGGGGTCTGTTGGCAAAAGTTATGCCGACAAAAATATCTAAGGAAATAATTCGCAAGCGCCGACGGATACTAGGTGAGCACTTCACGAGGGGAGGGTTTTAAATATCGAATCCACGGGGGAGAAGGGTAGAGAGAGTGGTATGAGGTATATAAGCGATCCCCCGGCGGTTATCAAGGACTGAAAGGAAGAGAGGTAAGGAGATCTTATGGCTGTCTAGTTCTTACCCGCACGAGCTATGTTTATATCGTTCTTATGGGGATGTTAACCAAAGGAGACACTATAAGCGAACTCCTCCAGCAACGGGGGTGGTCCTACACTATCCTACAAATGAGAGGTGGACTACAAAAGATAGACGGGAACGAGGGCACTTCCCGCTGCTACCACCGATCCGAAATATAGAGGGCATCCACAAGCTAGCTAGTCTAAGCACCACGCTTACACTAGGCGTGCAACTTTAACTCAAGAGCGACAGGAATTAATTTACTCGAAAAGAGTTATGAACCTTAAGAACAATAAGAACAATGTTACTCACTTGAATAAGAAGTTGATCCCACCACAAAGTCTCAGAATCAAGCTCCAATGGAACTCGATCCTAAAGGAAGAAGATGAAGAGGAGACACCGACATGTCCGGGCCTTCCTTCAACTCGTCCTCCACCGCGCTCTAATTCTCTCAAACAAGACTAGCTAGATCTTTAAGATCGTGGAACTAATCTCTCAACTTGATGCTAACTCTCTACTTCTAATTCTAATCTGGAGCTTTTCTTTGGTAGGCATTGATGATCTGATGTAGAATGAATTAGGGTTTACCGTGGGGGGCCCTTGATTTATAGTCTGGAGCGATGAACCGCAGCCCTTGGATCAAACCGACTTGAATCAATGGATCTGATGCGATCTAGAGGTCGGTTGTGCACCGCCATCACGAAGCTAGGAGGTTGTCATGTGGGGCGAGGGCCGTGCGACCCCATTATCAGGCCGGGCGGCACGACGGTGGCCCCACAGACTCGCCAGGCCGTGGCCCGTCTTACGGTGCCTTCTAGATTGTTCTTTTCGTATGTGCCAAGTCGAATTGCATTGGGACACGCCCGGGACTCGTATGTCTTGATAATTCTTGCTGTTTTACGAATAATCCCTGCAAATTCACAATTTCACAAAAACTCGTGGGATTCATTAGCATAAACCCTAGGTTGGTTATCTATTTTTTTTTATGCCCTTTTTTTAAGTAAATGTGAGAGGAGAAATAGAGGGATAAAATGTGTTAACAAACTCGCCCACACTTAGGCTTTTACTCGTCCCTCGATAAAAGGTTGGTCTAACCTAAACATAACCATAGAGACAAAGCATCAACATAATTTTATTCCTTAACCATACTTGTACTGTGGGACTTCAAGCTTTGAGTTGTTGAAATATGGAATAGCTTGAAACAGACCACCTCGCTTTCTTTAATCAAGTCAACTGGAGAGATAGGGTTTTTAAGAACATGAAACATAGCTTTACCTTACTCCTTTGTGATACTCTCAAATCTCTCAATATATTCTTTTTAAATCCTCACCAGAACATACATCTTTTATTGAACAGGCTTATGTGGAGTTTCAGGTATGTAAAGATATAGCATATTTACTTTGTATCTGTTGCTGAGTCATAGTTGGATCCACGGAGGGGGGTATGTCATACTCTTAGATCAAGATGTGCATGTGTGTCAAGATTATTATAGATATTCATTGCTCTCTCTTTTTGAAACTCTTTTTCTCCCTTTTTGAAATATTTTTTTGCAAATGAGGTGATGAGCTATCTTTTTTGGAGAGGTGGGCTCTACTCACCCTCAGACACTTGTCCATTTTTCTCTCTCCTTTTTTTTTTTAGAGAAGTGGGCCCTACTCGCACTCAAACACATGTTCATTATTCTTCTCTTTTTTCTTCTTCTTCTTTTCTAGAGAGGGGGGCTCTTCTCACCCGTAGGACACTTGTCCATTTTCTCCTCTGTCTTATTATTATTTTTCAATACTTGCTTTTTCATTGCCTCATACCTTTTTCAATAAATTTTATAGGAGATAGAGATCAAAACTTTTTAGAGCATAGATATACTTTAAGTGTAAGAACAGTGTATGTGATCTCGATCTTAGAGTTAGACAAACCTCTTGACATGGTTCACAAGTTTTTGACAGAGCTCAACACAATGTAAGTAGCTTATGAACTAGTTTTTAAATATTCCTATGGCTCTAATGGGATTTAACTTTTATCACAAAGGAGAAGTATAGCTAATAGTTTTAATCTTTTGAAATAAAACTTCTCTCTAGCGACAAGATATCAAGAATCAGGGTTTCATTATTCATGCTATATCCATCTCTTTAATAACTTAAGTGAACATGATATTCTTATTTAAGCTCCCAACAGTAACAAGATCTCAAGGAATATAATTATGCAATACTTATCTTTAGGTTAACACTAAGCAGACATCTTTTTATGTTGGAAAGCATATCATAACAGAGCATCTTCAATTTAATTCGAAACGGAAAGCAATTCATGAAAAATTGGAAAGTTTAGGATGCAAACCGAGCGAGCCGTGGACGAAATTCAGCCGAGGTGGGGCCAGTGGTGGGCCACGTGGCCTCCTTATTGGGCCGCGTGGCCTGCCCCTGTGGCAGCCCGTGGTCCGCTTCATCGTACAAGACTCTGGTTCCGTTACTTTTCCGTTTTTCGTAGATTTGTTCGTCGAAGATTCTGTTTGGACACCGCTCTTCTCCCCCCACACTTGTTTCCTGTTTTACCTTGTATACAAAGCATGGTGGAGACAAAAACAAGTATCCAGAAAAGTAGAGCGCAACAATTAATGATGGATCGCTTTTTTATTTAATATAGAGAGCACTTTATTACACTTTATCGACTAACTTTAAAATGAACTAAACTTTAGCAAACTAAAACTTGTGCCCTCTCTAACTAAAACTTTACATAGGACCCTTGCCCTTTTTAGGGTCACGACCTTTATCCTTCTCATCTCTACGCTTTTTCTTAGCATCCTCCTTCTTGAGTAAGTGAAGGACAGGTCTTGTGAGGGTGCTATTGGTGCGATGAATATCCCTGCACATCTCTGTGAGGGACGCTACTTCTTGCGCTAGGTCGGTGACGGTCTTTCTATTCTTTTTTCTTCTGAGGCATCCTCTGGGCTGCCTTCATCAGGGGGATCCGCTTGATCTAATTTGGTTTGGCGCGTACCCCATTGATAGCAACATGGGGTGGAGGTGCAGTAGTATACTTATGCATCCTCGTATTCCCGTGCTCGTCGGAGCGAACTCTCGTCAGCCTTTCCCCGTCCTTGGGTTTCTCCATGTCGATATGGCTTGGAAGCTTGATCGGCCTCTCAGCGCCGATTATGAGGACTTGCTTCTTGCCTTGCGGAGGTGGTGAGCTTCTAGGTTGACGAGGAGGTAGTCAAGGTACTGGGACATGATCAGGAGGTATGATAGCTAATGGTTTCGACTCCTTCTTGACTGGCACAACGGCCTTGCTCTCTTTGTTGTAGGGGACTAACTGCTTGTCGGCCATTGCTGCTGGTTGGGGAAGATGAGATGAGAAAAGAGATGGGTCTACCCTCGTTTATATATGGATCATCGGCTTGTAGGAGGGTTCATAATCTAGTCTTCGGAATTGCTACGAAAATTGAATGAATAACTTGCACAGGAGGTTTTTTTTCGAATCTAGGCATCGAAATATCCGTCGGGGCAAAAAACGGAGGCGTGAGGGCACAGGACAGGGCCACGCGGCCTAATTTTGGGGCCACGCGGCCTCCCCGGCTGCCTCTTGCAGTCTGCTCGCTCATGTGGTCTTCTAACTCCTCCCTAATCCCGAAAAACGTATTTTTTGGATTTTTGTTTCAAAGAATTATAACTGTCTAGAAAAGTGGATAAATTCTATTACGTCTAATTCCTCAGACTCTTTACTGGGCTCTATAAAGATTTTGAGACGTTGACCATTTACCTTGAATAACTTACCTTCGTCATCTTGAAGGGTGACAGCTCCGTGCGATGACGTGCTCACCACCTTGTATGGTCCATCCCATTTGCTTCGTAGTTTTCCATGCCCGAATAGTCATACCCTAGAATTAAAAAGTAATACCTGATCACCGGGAGTGAAGTCCTTCTTCTTGATCGTCTTGTCGTGCCATCTTTTGGCTCTTTCTTTGTAGATCTTGGCATTGTGGTATGCTTTCTCTCTCCATTCGTCAAGCTTGGATAGTTGCATCTTTCTTTTGGTTCCTGTAGCTTCAAAGTCCATGTTCCATCTCTTGATAGCCCAGTGAGCCTTGAATTCAAGCTCAACTGGCAAATGACAGGTCTTCCCGTAGACCAACTGATAAGGTGACATTCCGATTGGAGTCTTGTAGGCTGTCTGTAAGCCCAAAGTGCTTCGGGTAGCCTATCTTTCCACTTTGTTCCCATCGATCCACTGTCTTTCGAAGGATGTTCTTGATCGCTTGTTGGACGTCTGCTTGACCACTTGTTTGTGGGTGATATGGAGTAGCGGCGTTGGGTTGGATCCCATGGTGCGTAAAAGATATTTCTCGAGGCGTCTATCGATGAAGTGGGACCCTCCATCACTTATCACTATCCTTGGCACTCCAAATCTTGGAAATATTATTTCTTCAAACATCTTCTTTGTAACTTTTATGATTAGCAGCTCGCATTGCATGGCCTCAACCCACTTGGAAACGTAGTCTCATCGCCACGAGAATATATTCGAAGTTTCGGATTTTGGGAATGGTCCCATGAAATCAATTCCCCGGGACGTCGAAGAGTTCAATTTGAAGGTTGGTGGTCAGTGGCATGGCATCTCGTGTATTGATGTTGCCATGTCTCGACATGATCCACACCGTCGGATGAAGTCTTTTGTGTCTTGATACATGGCTGGCCAGAAAAATCCGCCTTGCTAGATCTTTGCATGAGTACGGAAAGCTCCATAATGACCTCCATATGGTGATGAGTGGCATTTCTCAATGATCTTCATTCCTTCTTCTGCCGGTACACACCTCCGGAGTTGCCCGTCTGAGCAAACTCTGAAGAGGTATGGCTCATCCCACATGTGATGATGACTCTTGTAGATAAGCTTCCTTTTGTCGCCATTTTGGTGGTACATAGCCCGCAACCATAAAATTAACAATATCTACATACTAGGGGTCGGATCGGGCGATCCGATAGAGCATGTCATCCCTCATCGAGTCATTAATGGGTGGTTCTCGCAATTTCTCAAAATGCATTCTAGACAAATGATCGGCAACAGAATTCTCTACTCCCTTTTTATCTTTAATTTCTAAATCAAATTCTTGGAGCGGCAAAATCCATCTTATCAATCTAGGCTTAGCATCTTTCTTAGTGAGCAAATATTTCAAAGCGGCATGATCATTGTAAACAATTACTTTAGCTCCTACTAAGTAAGATCTAAACTTATCAATAGCATAAACAACAACTAGCAATTCTTTCTCAGGTGAAAACATCATAAACGGATAAAGATCGATTTTAGAAAAATATCGGAAGTGGTTTGACCCAAATCGGAGTTACGGTTTGAAAGTTATGATTTTCCGAATATTAATCGAATTATAAACTAGGGGGGATTTTTATGTCAATATTTTATTAAATTAAAAATTGTATAAAATTCGTGACAATTATCTCCACATGATCTAGTTTATTTACATATTTTTCTCGATTTTTTTTAGAGACTCGGAAAATACATTTATAGCTATTTGGGTAGAAATTCGGGTGCACTAAGCATTTAACTCTGTGCTCACACCCACCGTCCTCCACCCACATGACTGACCGGTGGGCCGGGGTCCAGCCCACGTGGCTCTTGCCGGGCGGGGGGGCGTGTGGCGGGAAGGCCACGTGGCGGCTCGTCACGCGGCTCCCACGTCGGCGGCGTCAAGTGGGGGCAACGGCGACGGGCGGTCTCCTCATGTCCGCCACGCCCGACGGCGGCCTCTTTCGGAGTACGGCCGAATCGGCCGTTCCTTGCCCAAAGCTCACCGCGAGGGTCTTGTTGGCCTCCTTGTGTCCACCCGAGCTCGGCGGTTGGGGTGCAGGTGGCGAGCGGCGACAAGTGGCTCATGCGGTCAATCCCGGCCATGGTGGCGGTAGCGTTGGTTGCCGCGCGGGCGTTGTGCTTTCGGTCGCCGGCGCCCGCGTGTGGCCTTGATGGTGCTGGCTAGCTTCGGGCGTCGAGGCGGTTTCTTGGCACCTGGCTTCGGGTGCGGCCTACCGCCCGAGCGGCTTCGTCGCCGTTGGCCGCCGGGCGCGGGGCGGCCGTGCCCACGCCCGGCGTGTCGGGAGGAAGAAGAAAGAAGGAGAGGAGGGGAGCGGGCTCGCGGGTGGTGTTGGTATTTGCTAAGCCTACGGGGAATATTATGATGGATAATCCAAAAGCGCACGGATACCGGTGAGCACTTCACCCGGGGTGATGGGTTTTAAATATCGAATCCACGGGGGAGAACGTAGAGAAGGGGTTCTTGAGATTTACTACTGATCCCCGAGTGGTTTAATAAAACTAGATAGATAATAAAGATAAGGAGTTCTAGTAGGAAGGTCTTGTTCTCACTTCAAATAAATCATTTGCACATTGTTCTTAAGAGGGGTTGCCATGAAGAAACTCTTAATAAAGGGATTCTACGCTAACAACGCAGGGGGTCTCCTACGATTTCTATAAGCGGGGGCAGGCGTAACAAAGGACTCAATAGTCTTTGTCACCACTACGATCGGCCTTAACAAGTGTCTTCACCCCGGCCTATAGAAGGTATTCGTAATAAGCTAGTCAATCTAAGCACCACGCTTACATTAATCTAACAACTTTAATTCAAGAGCGGCGGGAATCAAAGTAATCTTATCAAAGAAATACGAACCTTAAGAACAATAGAGACAATATCACTTACTCGAATGGAATTCGAACAATCCACAAGATCTCGTGAGTCGTGCTCCAATGGCATCGGCTCGGGGGAGGCGATGATGGAGGCGCCAACTCCGGAGGAGGAAGAAGATGGAGGCGCCCGACGGCTCAGGGCCTTCCTTCTACTCGCCTCAACCGCACTCTAATTCTCTCAACTTGCAAAACTAACTCTCAATCTAATTCTAATCTAGAGCTTCTATCTCTTGTCGCCGTTGATGATCGATTGAATTGAAGATTGAATGAGCGAGATTGATGAATTAGGGAGGCCTAGGGGTCTATATATATGGGTCTTCTTATGTCTCTTCACCCTTCGCAGCAATGTGGTACTAATCTTCATGCATCTCGTGCTTAACCGACGCCCTCGGATCAAACCGACATCAAGCGACCCGGATTAGATTGCGTCTTAGAGGCGGTGGAGGAACATTCGGAAGAAAGGAGGGGCGACTTGGGGGCCAAGCGGGCCCGATCGGCACGATTATTGGCCGATCGGCCCGGGGTGGGTTCCACTCCGGGCCGCGATGCGTCGTGGCTTCCGGAGTCTTCTAGATGATGTTTTCTTGATTGCCAAGTTTCGTTCACGTCGGGTGTATTCGAGCCTTCTAGTCTTGCTTCGGAGTTGGATTGCGTTCACGATTTCTACCGTTTTTTTGTTAAGTCCCCGCAAATCACAACTTTACCAAAACTCATGGAAATCATTAGTATAAACCCTAATAAGGTTATCTAATTATATTTTAGTCCTTTTCCATGTTTAGTTGACAATTAAAAGTATACGTTAACATGTGTCAACAGTTGGGCTGGTTGGGCCGGCCCGACTTCGAAAAGTAGAGAGAAAGGAGGGAGAGGGGAGTTGGGGCGGGAGTGGTGGCCCGTGTGCTCTTCCTCTTTTTTTTCTTTTTCTCCTTTCCCTTTTTCCTTTTATTTCTTCCTTCTTTTATTCTTTTGCTTCATAACTCCTTTAGGGTTTAATCAAAAGTCTTATCTCAAATATTTTCGGAGGATCAAAACATTGCCAAGGTGACAAAACATTTGGGTTTTCAAAAAGTTCAAATTTTTAGCGAATTTTTAAAATCATCAAAAAATCGGGTGTTACAAACCTACCCCCTTAAAGAGAATCTCGTCCTCGGGATTCGCCTTTGTTCCTCGAATAGGTAGGGGAATTCCTTTTCGTGACTTTCTTCTCGTTCCCAAGTGGCTTCTGCGCCGGTGTGATTGCTCCATTGTACTCGACAAAATCGCCGTTGTTCTTTCGGGTTTGTCGACGGCAATGTCCAATATTTTGATCGGTCTCTCTTGATCTTTGCAAGTCCGGCTGTAGATCCATTGTCTCCATCGGGGTTTGCTCTTACGGTACTCATAGACACTTCTTTAGTTGGGACACGTGGAATACATCGTGAACTTCTTCTAGTTAGGGGGTATTTTGTAGTCGATATGCCACTTTTCGATCCTCTCGGTGATTTCAAAGGGTCCAATATATCTCGGGGCTAGCTTTCCTTTCACTTGGAATCTTGGTGCCTCGATGGGCGACACTTTTAGGTATGCGTGGTCTCCTACTTGAAAATTCAATGGCTTCCTTCTCGCGATCTGCATAGCTCTTCTATTGACTGCGGGCCGCTTTCGGGTTCTCTCTAATGGTTGCTACTTTGTCTTCGGCTTTTTGTATAATGTCTGGTCCAAACACTGTGCGCTCTCCAACTTCTGACCACATGAGGGGTGTTCTACATCTCCTTCCGTATAGTGCTTCGAATGGTGACATCTTTAGGCTGGCTTGGTAACTGTTGTTGTAGGAGAATTCTGCGAATGACAGGCTCTTCTCCCAATCTTTCCCGTAGACTAGTACCCAAGCTCTCAACATGTCTTCTAGTATCCGGTTGGCGTTAAATACATCCATCATGCGGGGGGTGATATGCGATCTTTGTAGTCGGTCGTGTCTTCAGGGCTTCGTGTAGGCTTCTCCAAAATCTTGAGGTGAATTGTGATCCTCGATCTGTTACTATTCAGCCTGGAACTCCATGTAGTCTAAGGATGTGGTCGATGTATATTCTGGCTAGCTGATTCCCTTGTAGTGTGGTCTTTACCAGAATAAAGTGGGCTACCTTTGTTAATCTGTCCACGATGACCCATATCGAGTCATTTCCATTTGATGTCCTTGGAAGTCCAACTATAAAGTCCATGCTGATTTTGTCCCATTTCCACTCAGGTATATGTAATGGCTGCAATAATTCGGCAGGTCTATGATGTTCCGCCTTTATCCTTTGACAAAGATCACATTTGGCCACATAATCTGCAATGTCCACTTTCATGCCTCTCCACCAATATTTCTGTTTCAAATCCATGTACATCTTGGTTGTTCGGGGGTGTATTGATATAGGTGAGTTATGCGCTTCGTCCAAAATTATGCTCCTGAGATTTCCCTCTTTGGGCACACATATGCGGTTCTCGTACCACAGTTTCCCTTGTTCGTCAATTTAGAATCCTGGCATCTCCTTGGTGGTGACTAATTCCTTGATCTCTTGAACTTCTGCATCCTTGTCTTGGGCTGCCTTGATCTGGTCTTCCAATGTGGGTCGTAAGCTGAGTAGGTTTAGCATTGCTTTCTCCACAATTTGTAGGTTTAGTTTGTGGAATTCCCGAGTAATCTCTGGTCTTCTGTTTAGGGTCTTCAGGTAGTGACAATGCGGCTTTCTGCTGTGGGCGTCTGCTACTACGTTGGCTTTCCCGGGATGATATTGTATGTTTAGGTCATAGTCCTTGTTTAGCTCCAACCATCTCCTCTGTCTTAGGTTCAATTCTGACTGGGTGAATATGTACTTCAGGCTCTTGTGATCCATGAATATTTCGCATTTATTTCCGATGAGGTAGTGTCTCCAAATCTTCAATGCATGTACTACTGCTGCTAGCTCCAAGTAGTGTGTGGGGTAATTCTCCTCGTGCTTCTTCGGTTGTCTTGATGCATAAGCTACTACTCTTCCTTCTTGCATTAGCACGCGTCCTAATCCTTGGCGAGATGCATCACAATATACGACGAAATCTTGATGTATGTGCGGTAGTGTGAGCACTGGTCTTTGTGGTTAATCTGGTCTTACGGTCTTGAAAACTCCTTTTCGCATGCTTACGTCCACTTGAATTCTGCTCCCTTCTCGAGTTAATGCAGTCATTGGCTTGGCGATCTTGGAAAATCCTTCTATAAATCTTCTGTAGTATCCTGCTAGTCCGAGGAAACTTCATGCCGGTGGACGGTTGTAGGTTGCTCCCATTTCGATCTTTGCCTTGACTTTTATCCGGATCTACTTTTTACTCCTTGGCGTGATGATGATGTGTCCAAGGAAGGCAACTTCTTGTAACTAGAATTCACATTTCTTTGAACTTGGTGTATAGCTCATGGTCTCTTAACTTGCTCGGGATTATCCTCAAATGTTGTTCGTGTTCTTCCACACTCCTTGAATAGATGAGTATGTCGTCAACGAATACCACAATGAATTTGTCCAGTTCTTCCATGAATACTTTGTTCATCAGATTCATGAAGTATGGGGGTGCATTAGTTAACCCAAAGGGCATGATGGTGAACTCATATTGTCCATATCGGGTTCTGAATGCGGTCTTCGGTATGTCGCTGAGTCGAATCTTGAGTTGATAATAGCCGGATCTGAGGTCTATCTTGGAGAAATATTGGGCTCCTTTCAACTGGTCGAATAGGTCGTCGATTCTTGGCAGAGGGTACTTGTTCTTGATGGTGACTTCACTTAGGGATCTGTAATTGATGCACATGCGCTGGCTTCCATCCTTCTTCTTCACAAATAGTACGGGTGAACCCCATGGTGATGAGCTTGGTCTGCTGTATCCTTTTGTAGTTCCTTCGGTTGCTTCTTCAATTCTTCCAATTCATTTGACGCCATTACGTAAGGTCTCTTTGCTATACGTCTTTATTTCTCGTGCGAGGTCGATGATGAACTCTAAATCTCTGTCGGTGGCATTCCGGGTAGGTCTTCTAGGAATACGCCCGGGTACTCGTTCACAATTGGTACTCCTTTGATGGTGGTGGCTTGCGCATCGTTTTACTTGTGGTGCGAGATTCGTGGCTTGAGGCTAACATTTTACTATTTTTCCTTGATGATTTGTTATGGTGACCTTTCTGTCTTTGCAGGATATATTTCCATGGTGCTTTTCTAACCAATCCATTCCTAGGATTACGTCCAATCCTTCTGTCTTTAATACAACTAAATCCGCTTGGAATTCCACTCCTTGGATCATAATCCTTATTCGAGGGCACTTTAAGGTGCATTGGAGCACAGCTCCAGGGGTGCGAATCAAAAGTGGGGTTGATAATAACACCGTTCTCAAATTATTACTTAAAACAAAACGATTCGAAATGAACGAGTGCGATGTGCCTGAGTCGAATAACACGGTGGCAAAGATGGAGTTTACGATGAACTCACCGTAAATGGCATCCAGTGCGGCTGCACATCCTCTCCGTGACCGGCGTGGTTTACTCGTCCTGGCCCGAAACTTGGGGCGTTCCTTTTTAGGTGCTTTGAACCTTTGTGGGGCGTTGCGGCTTGCTCTCAAGCGGGCGGTTACTGTTATTTGCGAGAGGGTGCGGGGGGCATTGTTGTTCTCTTTGGGGCAGCTAGCAATCCTGTGTCCTTGTTTACGGCATCCAAAGCAAACTTCTTGTCCCGAACTATCTCTTCCTCCAAACCGTGCATTGTTGTTGACGGGTTGTCTTTGCAGGTGTTGAGGTTGTTGGCGGGGGTTATACGGGATTGTTCTTTGTTGTAGTTGTTCTTTGGCTTGGGAATAATTGTTCCCTGAGGCACGGAACTATAGAGTGGGCTGGTATCTGGGTGGGGCACTGTTGAATGTACGGGTCTTCTACGTCCTTTCCTGGTATCGTTCTCCTCTGATGAGCATCTTGCGCTTCCTTTCTTGTTCACTCTTCATCTTCTCCTCTTCGATCCTAATACACTTGTTCATCATGGTGTTGAAGTTGGCATAGTCGTGTCACGCTACTTGTTCCCCGATAGCTCCGTTGAGTCCTCTGGCGAAGCACTCCATCTTCTTCTTCTCGTATTCACTTCTTCGGGTGCATAGCGTGCTAACTTCATAAACTTGCGGATGTCTTGGGGGAATTGTCGTGGCTCCTTGTTGAATATAGCTGAATTCTTACGCCTTATCAAGCGTACAATCCCTTCGGGGAATGTGGTAGTGGTGGAATTCTTCCACAAATTCTTCCCATGTGATGGCCGCCGGGTCTTCCATCGCGTCTTGATAGTTGTCCCACCATTTGGCTGCTCACCGCTAGTTGGTGAGTGGCTAAAGTAACCTTCTCTTCTGGGCTTGCCCTGATGGCGTTGAGCTTCTTGGTGATTACGCGTAACCAATCGTCTGCTGCTAAGGGATCATCTCTAGCATCGTCAAATGTAGGTGGTCGGAGTCTCATAAATGCTGCCATTTTTCCTTGCCCATTGTCCAGATCTCTTCTGCCCGCTAATCGTTCCAACAACCGTGTCTGACGGTCCATTACTTCTGCAAGATTTGGTGGTGGTGGTGGTGGTACGTTCATTATCTTCGATCTACTTCTTCTACTGGTGCTTCATTCCGGTTTTGATTGTCCCTGTTATTTCTAGGTTGTCGGCCCCTATCTTGCCTGTTCCTAGGAAGTTCAGCTCTTCCCTCATCATGATTCATAATCCTGTTTCTTTCTCATCACGCGACGGATCCTGTGTCGACCGTCTTTCCATAGGATTCTTTGTAATAGCAATATGGGTAAGATGGTGATTCAAGGATCAAAAGAAAAAGGCGATAGCGATAAAATCTGATAAAACCATTCGACTTCGATAAAAACACAAGATTCTTTGACACAACCTTAATAGTTTGCACATATGACGCTAGATGCATCACACATAACAACTACTAAGACAACACTAAGACTCAAACTCTACCGATATTAACACTAGGCTACTCGGTTTGCCCACGACCCTTGCACCTCGCTACTGGTACATTATTTATCTACAAACTGTAGCTATCGGGGGTTCCACTGCTCTCTGGTAGCGGCCATGCTAGCACATAATGTCCAAGTCACGATTACTTGGATGGTCACCTTTCTCGCTGGAAGTTGTTGCGGCCAACTCTCCTCGTCTTAATCGACTTCGGGATTAGTCATAGACTCCTTCGGCAAGTATCCATTCAGGTCATAGTAAGGCTCTTTGGGGATCATAAGGCGGCACCGTTAGCGGCATTTGCGGCAATCCGTCTTCGGCTGATCGATCTTCCTCCGGGTGGCATCTTCCCGACTTGCTTCTTCTCCCGTAGCTGCTATTGGGTCTTCTTGAGTTCCCGCTTGTCTTTGTTCGCTCCTCGCTTCAGCTTGTCTCGCTCTTCTGTGATCTTGTGAACTTCGATGATCTTCTTGTCCACTTCTGCTTGTCCTTCCCGAAATCGTCGCTGCCATGCGTATATCTCCTTTCGTCTTCAAACAAGGTATCCAGATTGTGTAGGTACCAGATGGTGAACACCTTGCTGTACTCTGGTACTCTTGGGCTGATCTTCCCAAGCTCGTGTATCTTGCTGCGCCATGTTGGTGTAGTCTGATCGGGTACTGGAAGATATTTGGCTGGTGTATGCTCCACATCTTCTTCAAAAATGGCACAATATTCTGCTAATGCTGATCGTGCCGCCTTTCCGAAGTTGCATCCGGTGCTTCCTACCAATCCTGTGGTACCATCGTGCCTTTATCGCAGTAATATCAGGATGTTCTTTTATGTGCAAACGCACTTCACACCTTCGCACTCCTGCATCGTCGTACTTAATGCTGTAATATATAGGAGGCTCGATGTAGCCAAGTCACCGGAGTGTCTCCCATAAGAGACGGGGAAATCCCTCCTCCGATATGCGGTGTGATCGCTCCCAATTTTCATCAATTGGTCCTTCCATGGCTGCAAAAACACTTCCACTAGTTAGAATTATTTTTGCTTCAGAAGGAAAAATATTTAAGAGCGATTCGGGTTTTATGTTGTGGGTTTATCATGATTATCAGTTGTATACCGGACCTGGGTTTCGTCCTATGGTCAAGCTCGGCTTTGATACCACTCTGCCAGGTCCCCACTTTAAATGGGTCCTTAACCCACGTATTAGTGCTAGGATCATGCGCTAATACGTTTATAAAAAAGAGTGGACACAGATTTATGAAAAAAGGTGCGGAACTTTTATTAATAGGGCAATAAAGGTCTTACATAAGCGTCCCAAAGGGCAAAGTCTTATGGGTCACAACGATAGATAAACGTAGGCCGTGCTGTGGCTTTTTATTGGTTATCAGAATACGTGACAGCATCGGTGGCTTTCTACACAACACACACACCCACAAGCATACTTGAGCGTAGTCGAAACCCTAGTCTTAATATCCCTGGTCCTAGCAACTCCAACACGTTAACTCCTAATCGTCCTGAGGTTCTTCTTTGTGGTCATTATAGCCATACTCCTCCTCTGTGCCTAAGTCTGAAAATCAACAACGGGTGAGTACAAAAGTACTCAACAAGTTCAAACCGGGGTGGGTTGGATTTATTAGGGGTTTTGGGCCCTAGCAGAGACTCTAAAACTGCTCCCACTAGTTCCTGATTATATCTTGAGGTTATCTTCAAAACAAGTCACAAACGGTTAGTAACATTAGGTGAAATCTAATCATAGATGATCTGGCCTAGCATTTGCCCATTCCAAGGATGTGGCTATTCGAATAGATTTAAAATAAACTCTGTAGAGGTTGTACAAATTTCCCCACACGATAGGCATTGTCTACTCCACGGCCAATGGTTCAACAGGCCTAATGAGATCCCGATACCCGCTTGGTTGCGAACCTAGATTTTTGTATACTCTTTACCAAAGGCTTCTCGGGGGTTGGAACGGGGAGATCACTTAGCACCCCAACGGGGAGATCACTTAGCACCCCAACGGGAAGATCATTTATCATTAATCATATATATTCATTCTCAATTGCTTAACGTGGAAGATCACTCAGCATCCACGCCAACCCGACAAGGAAGATCATTTAGGATCCCTGTCCACTCCCAATAGACCCTTCGCCTACTACCGGCCTCCTAGGTATCAAATAGACATCAATCTAATAGGGTGTGAGACCCGGCCTCCTCATCCAGGCGTGTGGCTGTACGTGATTATCGCACTAGGTAGATGGTCTATGAACCGGTCCTTACGAGGCAAGTATCTCTCCATGAGGAATCCTTACTTTCGAATTTCGAGCGCGTATTAGCCTACCTCTTGTAGACTAACACTACCCACCTCTTCGGTTGTTAAGGTTCATTTTATACTACTACTAGACAAGTTATTATTAGCTTAAACATTATTACGAGGTTTCACGCACTTCGGCCCATGAAAACTCGGCAAAGACTAGGTTATAAAGCATTATCATTTTATGCTTACTTAAACATCTTATCATCTCATTAATTATCCTTAGTTGCATAGTAATTAGGTCAGGTTAGGGGTAAGGACTTGCACGGGTTGTCGATGTCGTCGGGGCTGCGGGATGAAGTCGTGGTCGTCTTCTTCCGTAGAGGTCGCCACTATTCCCGTTCGGCGATATTATCGAGAAAAATATTAGGACATTCGTAAAGTGGTAAAATAAACCATGCGATGACAGGTGAAAACATCATAAACGGATAAAGATCGATTTTAGAAAAAATATCGGAAGTGGTTTGACCCAAATCGAGTTACGGTTTGAAAGTTATGATTTTAGAATATTAATCCCGAATTATAAACTAGGGGGGATTTTATGTCAATATTTTATTAAAGTAAAAATCATATAAAATTCATGACAATTATCTCCACATGATCTAGTTTATTTACATATTTTTCTAGGATTTTTTCGAGACTCGAAAAATACATTTATAGCTATTTGGGTACAAATTCGGGTGCACTTAGCATTTAACTCTGTGCTCACACGCATTGTCCTCCACCCACGTGATCGACCGGTGGGCCCGGGTCTAGCCCATGTGGCTCTTGGACGGGCGGGGACGGCTTTTAGAGGGGAAGGCCACGTGGCGGCTCGTCCAGCGGCTCCAACGTCGGCGGCGTCAAGTGGGGCAACGGCGACGGCGGTCTCCTCCCGTCGCCACGCCCCGGCAAGGCGTCGCCGGAGTTCGGCCGAATCGGCCGTTCCTTGCCCAAAGCTCACCGCGAGAGGCTCGTCGGCCTCCTTGTGTCCACCTGAGCTCTTCGGTTGGGGGGGTAGCGAGAGACGACGTCTCCCACGGCGGCGGCAGGTGCGGCAGTCTCCGGCAGCGGCGTCGCTCGGAGGTGGTGTGGCACTGCGTATTAAAGAGAATTAGATAGGGGGAAACGAAGAGGAAAGGTGTAGGGAACTCACTGGCTCACCCATAGCTGCTCCTAGTCGCTCAAGTGGCCGGCCTCGACCTTTACCCGATGGCGGCGGGGCGCTGGCCCCGATTTGGGGGAAACCCGGAGAGCGGCCGGCAGAGAGAGGAGGGAAGGGGGAATGGAGGGGGAGAGAGCCCAAATTTCCCAAAGGAGTGTGGGGTGGAGGGGCGAGGTCGGACCGAGCCGCCGGGAGGCTCATTTTATAGGCGGGCCATGGCGGTTTGTCGCCGGGGAGATATTTCCTCCCGCCGCGACGATACTCCTCTCCAGAGACGCCTAGCGTGAGCTGGCCCCCCGCGGAGTTTCCACGCTGCGGGTCGCGGGCGAAATTTACGCCGACAACGACAAGCTCATGCGGTCAATCACCCGCCATGGCCGGGCGGTAGCGTTGGTTGCCGCGGGGCGCTTGCTCGGGTCGCCGGCGCCATCAGGCGGCCTTGATGGTGCCTGGCTGGCAGGCGTCGGCGGCTTTGCCGGCACTGGCTCGCGGGCGGGCAGCCTGCCGAGCAGCTTCGTCGCCGTTGGCTCGCATTTGGCGTGGGGCAGCGGCCCACGCCCGGCGTGTCGGGAGGAAGAAGAAAGAAGGGAGGAGGGAGCGGGCTCACGGCTGGGCTGGTTGGGCCAGCCCGGCTAAAGCCCAGAGAAAGGAGGAGAGGGGAGTTGGGCCGCGGGAGTGGTGGCCCGTGAGCTGTTCCTCTTTTCTTTCTTTTTCTCCTTTCCCTTTTCCTTTTTATTTCTTCCTTCTTTTTATTCTTTTGCTTCATAACTCCTTTAGGGTTTAATCAAAAGTCTTATCTCAAATATTTCGGAGGATCAAAACATTGCCAAGGTGACAAAACATTTGGGTTTTTGAAAAGTTCAAATTTTTAGCAAATTTTAAAATCGTCAAAAAAATTGGGGTGTTATAGTAAGAGGTCTAGAAATATGTGAAAAATCTTTTTATAAACCTTCTATAAAACCAGCATGGCTAAGAAAACTTATTATCCCTTTAACATTCACGGGAGGACGTAATCGTTCAATTACTTCAATTTTAGCTTTGTCTACCTCAATTTCTCTTTCGAAACTAGATGGCCTAGCACTATTCCTTCTCAAACCATGAAATGATATTTTTTCCCAATTAAGGACTAAGTGCTTTTTTCTTCACATCTTTGCAAAACTTTATCTAAGTTTTCTAGACAATCATCAAAAGTTTTTCCATAAACAGAAAAAATCATCCATGAAAACTTCCATAATATCTTCAATCATATAAAAAAAAATATAGACATCATGCATCTTTGAAAAGAAGCTAGAGCATTACATAATCTAAAAAGACATTCTACGATAAGCATAAGTTCCATATGGACATGTAAAAGTGGTTTTGCTTTTGGTCCTTTGGGATGGATTGGGATTTGGTGATACCCGAATATCCATCAAGAAAACAAAAGAAAGAGTGATTTTTGCCAACCGCTCTAGCATTTCATCAATGAAAGGCGGTGGGAAGTGATCTTTTCTCGTGGCTTTTTTAAGTTTTCTATAATCTATGCACATGCGCCAACCCAGTGATGCAGTTCTTTGAGGGATTAATTCATTCCTCTCATTCTTAACAACAGTCATGCCTCCCTTTTTAGGCACTACTTGAATAGGACTAACCCACTCACTATGTGGCACGAGGATATATAATCCCGGCGTTTAACAACTTCAGAACTTCTTTCTTAACTACCTCTCTCATCGCATTATTGAGGCTATGTTGGGGTTCTCTAGAGGGTGGAATATCAGGATGATGTAGGAATGCGATGTGTGTGCGAGGGCAGGACTAATTCCTTTGAGATCTTGGGTGAGTAGCCAAAGGGTTTATTTGAACAATGATGTTCTAAGATGGTTATCAGCCTATGAGTCTCTTCTGAAAGTGAGTTTATCACATATGATCACGGGAGACTCGGGATCATTATGCAGAAAAGCATATCTAAGACTAGGCGGTAAAGGTTTAAGTTTAATGGGAGGTCTAGAGGATTCCTCGAACTCATCAAGGGGTTCAGATTACGTAGGGCTTTCATCTTCCTCCTCAATAAAGAACTTCGGTGACATCTTCTTGATTGGATTCTCTACGAAGTATTCTAGAGATGCTTCTTTCACATCTTCCATTGGGTCAGGTTCTGGACTAGGTTTGGTCTTAGTATGAATAGAGTGTGTAAAGTTTAAGGGTGTTTTAAGACTTTTGCCTAAGCAAATATCGTTGTTGCCACATGTGTCCTTCATTAAGGAGTCTTTCGAGCGGATGGCCTATTAAAAGGTCAAACTCCTTAATATCAAAAATATGAAAGCTTCAGGGTGGAATGTCATGTCATTTACCATGATTGGCGAGAACATCTGAGAATGCCTAAACTTTGGACAATTTGTCCCGAGGAGCTTTTAATAGCTTTGTTGTGGGGTCAATGGCATATTCTTAAGAAAGCGATGAAGAAAAGATCGGGCCATAATATTTATTCCCACTTTGGATTATAGAGAGCATTAAAAGGGGTTTCATTAATTAGGCATTTGATAGGTATAGAAGGTGAATCCAAAGCGGACCACATTAGAGGAAAGCTCGATTCTTCTAACCATTCCCCACTTATGATGGAGACAAGCTCCGTTGCATATTGTTTTTTGAGAAAGCTTCGTCAAAAGGGTCTATTACTTCTTGTGAAGATGATTTGTACTTCCCGAGGCTTCTTCTCTTTCGATAATTCGAGGTATTTCCATAATCGGAGAATAAATCATCCTCGATATCAATCATAAAATCAGGTAGAGGAATTTCTTCCCTTGGTGATTCTATGGGTTGGATAGCTGAAGGTTTAGGAGAATGTGGCATAGAGTCCGGGTTCAGCTATCTCAGGGGTTTCTTCTTCTAAGATGTTCTCTTCGAGCGGACCATCATTGATCTTTGGCTAGAATGTTATCTAAGATGGTTCTAGCTTCTTTGGCAGTAAGGTGTATGAAAGATCCATTCGAGGAGGTATTTAAGTGCTTCCGAGATTTCTTATTAAGACCTATATAGAAATGTTGGAGTAGAATATGGTCTTGAAGGCCTAGATCTGGTTCGATTTGTAAAGGAGTTCAAAATGATCCCAGGATGTACTCAAAGATTCATTATCCCTCTGTTTGAAGGATAGGATCTGGGTTCTAAGGTCGACTACTTTGGATAAAGGGTAGAAATCCATACAGAAATCTGCACGGAGAGTTCCCAAATCGCCTCTCTTCTTCTCTTTGGTTCGGTCATGCCATTGGCGAGCTCTTCCTTTTAGTGTAAATGGAAAAAGCTTCCAACGGATTGTCTCGTCGGACATACCCTCTATATGAAGGCACTCACAAGTCTCCTCAAACTATTGGAGATGAATATAAGGGTCTTCGTCTTCTATTCCTAAGAAAGTATTGTTTTGGACCATTTCTATTAACCGTGGGCGCAGCTCATAGGCATTGGATAGGATTGGTTTAGATGAAGGCGTAGGCCTAAGGCTGTGCTCTAAAGGTGCTAAAAAGTTGATAAGGGGGGTAGTATCCATTAGGACACTAAAGGATATAAAAACTAAAACTAAAAAGAAAAAGATAAGACTATACTTACAAGATCTAGTTGTACTCAAAAATTCTCTCGAACCATTCTCCCCCGCAACGGCCATAAATACTTGTTGGTAAAAGTTATCTTGTGAAATATCTAAGGAAATAATCCGCAAAAGCGCCACAGATACCGGTGAGCACTTCACCCGGGAGAGGGTTTTAAATATCGAATCCATAGTGAAAGGTCCTAAATGGCTAGAGGGGGGGTTGAATAGCCTAATAAAATTTCTACAAATTCACTAGAGCAACTTGTTAGTAAATAACAAAGCGTAAATGCGTTTGCTCTAGCTCTACTTGTCGGCCAGCCTCCTATTGACAAATCTAGTTGCTATAGTCTCTAATTCACACAAAAGGCTAAGTCTCTACTTTACCACTAGGTGAACAAGCTAATTACTCTAGCAAACTAAGCAAGTCTACACAAACTACACATGCACAATATATATATGAAAGTAATGCAAGTGTGTAGAAGTGATATACCACAATGTCGAGGCTAGTCAATCCAATCACCAAGGATGATACAATGAGATTACCAAATTGAAGCCAATCACCAAGAGACAACAATCACACAAAGTGGAGACACGAGATTTAACCCGAAGTTCACTTGAGCACCCTCAAGCTAGTCTCCGCAGTCTTGGGCACCTTCTCACGTGTGGGGGGCAAGGTGGAGCTCAGTCCTAGCCAAGTGCCTTTAGGCTACTTACACCCAAAGCAAATGAGAGGTACCCAAGACACGAGCAATGTATTACTTGCAATTTGTCGTCCCGACGAGGATGCACGGTCCTCTCACAAATCAACCCGGAGGTGGCCAAGAACAATCTCCTTTTGCCAACGCCTCCACCAATCACCAAGCCAGCTAGGAGTGGTGCTCTCCAAGAGCAATAAGAAATCCACTGGCTCACAACGATCCCCAAGTGCCACTAGATGCAAAGATCAAAGCAAAGTGCACTTGATTCACCTCAGCTCACTAGAATGATGCTCTCAAGCAAATGGAGTGAGGAGGAGGAGGGAGTGTGCTCAGCTCTAGAGGTGTTAGGAATGATTTCAAATGACCAAGAGACCTCACAAAGCCAGCCAAACTCATATATATAGCCCCCATCACGAAATGGAGCCGTTGGGAGGAAATCCATGCTTCAAGGGTCGATCGGGACAGGACCGACCGGACCGGACAGAAGGCCCGGTCGAAGAGTCCGGTCAGGACCCGACAAGCCCAACCGGCTCGCGCTCGACCCCCGCCGAGAGCTTCCGGCCGATGAGTCCGTCGCGACCGAACCACCACGCCACCGTCCGGCCGAGCCTCCGGAATTTTGACCCGAGAAACATGCTCTTCGGAACCCGACCGAACCCGTCGACCGGACCGCCCGGTTAGACCTCCTGCGCTTCGGGTCAAGCGCCCCGGGTCGCAGGTCGGTCGGGCGATTCATCGCGAAATGTCATCGATTCACCGTCGCCTTTGCTTCGACATGCTATCCAACAAGTATACCAACTTGAGCATGAGGAATAGCATGTTTTCACCACCACGATGCATCCGCGCAATAGAAAATAGACGTTTCATTTTCTCAAAGCGCCCGAGTCCCGCCTTTGCAAGTTTCGGGCGGGAGGGTGAGCGCACCCAAGCCCATCTCAACCCTACAAACCATCACCGCTTTCGCAAATGTGCCAACACCACCACGTGTACATCACCATGTGCTCGTGTGTTAGCATTTTCACAATCAATTTCGAAGGATGGGTTAGCTATCTAGGTTAGAATGCATGCAAATGATTTTGAACCTAGAGGCACATGAGGACCGATATGTACGATAGTTTTCCCCTCTTTATAGTACGGCTTATCGATCCTAAATCACTCACACCCTTTATGGTGTCTTGAGTGCAAAATCAAAATGGCCCTATGGATATACCTTTGCCTTGAGCCCATTTTGATCCACGAACCACTCCAAGTTGCGCACTTGATCATCATTTGGATCACCTCGACCCATCCACCATGACCACCATGCACCAACCTTGGCTTGACCAATCTCCAACTAAATCAAACACTTAGTATAGAGAGATTAGTCCTAGGATGTCATCAATTAGCCAAAACCAATCTAGAGATCTTCACATAGGGAGAAGGGTAGAGAGAGTGGTATGAGGTATATAACTGATCCCCGAGCAGTTATCAAGGATTGGAAAGGAAGAGAGGTAAGGAGATCTTATGGCTGTCTAGTTCTTACCCGCATGAGCTATGTTTATATCGTTCTTATGGGGACGTTAACCAAAGGAGACACTGTAGAAAGCGAACTCCTCTAGCAACAGGGGTGGTCCTACACTATCCTACAAACGGGAGGTGGACTACAAAGGATAGACGGGAATGAGGTCACTTCCTGCTGCTACCACCGATCCGGAATATAGGGGGCATCCACAAGCTAGCCAGTCTAAGCACCACGCTTACACCAGGCACGCAACTTTAAATCAAGAGCGATAGGAATTAAAGTACTCAAAAAGAGTTATGAACCTTAAGAACAATGTTACTCACTTGAATAAGAAGTTGATCCCACCACAAAGTCTCAGAATCAAGCTCCAATGGAACTCGATCCTGAAGGAAGAAGATGAAGAGGAGACACCAACACGTCCGGGCCTTCCTTCAACTCATCCTCCACCGCACTCTAATTCTCTCAAACAAGACTAGCTAGATCTTTAAGATCGTGGAACTAATCTCTCAACTTGCTGCTAACTCTCTAATTCTAATTGTAATCTGGAGCTTCACTTTGGTAGGCGTTGATGATCTGATGTAGAATGAATTAGGGTTTGCCCCGGGGTCAGGCCCTTGATTTATAGTCCGGAGCGATGAACCGCAACCCTTGGATCAAACCGACTTGAATCAATGGATCAGATGCAGTCTAGAGGTCGGTTGTGCACCGATATATGAAGCTGGGAGGCTGTCATGTGGGGCCAGGGCTGCGCGGCCCCATTATCAGGCCAGGCGGCCTGACAGGGTGGCCCCATAGGCCCTGCTTCGTCGCCACGTCTTCTGGTGCCTTCTAGATTGTTCTTTCGTAGGTGCAAGTCGAATTATGTTCGGGACACGTCCGGGACTCGTATGTCTTGATAATTCTTGCTATTTTCTGAATAATCCCTGCAAATTTACAATTTCACCAAAACTCATGGAATTCATTAGCATAAACCCTAGGTTGGTTATCTATTTTCTTTTATGCCCTTTTTCAAGTAAATGTGAGAGGAGAAATAAAGGGATAAAATGTGTCAGGAGGTCAGGTCCTGTCATGCCCGCCATTGACACGACCATCACATACTTGCTCAACCTGTCAACAAACAAGGCATCCCTGACCACATATTCTTCCTTCCTAGATCCTTGAGCGATCTAAAGTTTAGGTGACCAAAGCATGCATGCTACTTCCAAGCATCATCATCCATCTTTGATAACAAGCAAACCGGAGATCTTGAATCGAACCTTATAGTATAGAGACGATTAGCTGTTCTAGGAGCCGAGATCAGCAAAGTATCTTGGTGACTAAACACCTTGAACCTTCCTTGTTTTAAAGACACTTCATATCCTTTCTCCTCAAGTTGGCCCAGACTGACAATGTTACTCTTGAGCTTTGGAATATAGTAAATGTCGGTTAGTACCTTGTGCTCCTCTTTGTCGTCCTTGCATCACCATGGAGCCAAGTCCTTGGATTTCGACGCTTGATCCATCGCCGAAACGAACTGCTTCATGAACGTTTTCGTCGATGTGGGAGAGCGCCTCTCGAGAGCCTGTCATATGGTTGCTCGCTCCTATATCCAGCACCCAAACACCTTTAGGGTAGTCTATTGGCATCACTTAGGTGTACCACCTGAGTTGCCGGATGTGTGACTTCACCCCCTGCTGCGAGCAGCAATGCTAGATGATCACCTGTGCCAACCGTGACATTGGCTTCCTCGCACCTATCCTCTTTCTTCTGCTTCTTCAGGCGTTTGCAGTCTTGTGCCCAATGGCCGTAGATTCCACAATTCTTGCAGACCGCCTTTTCGCCACGGTGTGCCCTCCAAAATTAGCTTTACACCACCCGAGTTGTTTGTGCCACCACCATCAGATCGATGCGGTGCTTTGCCTTTGCCCTGGATGTTGCTGCTCCCTTCTCGGCCTTGGTTAGATTGGAAACGATGCTTATGTTTCTCAAGCCAATCCTCTTCCGCGAGTAATAGGCGTCCCGCTTTGTGCGTAATCTGCTCCACCTTGACATCACATCTTTCTTCTCGCTGCTTTCGGCCGCCCCACCAAGTCTTCGATCTTAAGCTCTTTCAGATTGCAAAACATCTCAATGGATACAAAGAATCCGATTGAAACAAGGCAGTACAACGCGCAAGAATTTCTTGACAACTCGAGATTCCTCGATCGTCTCACCTAGTGATTTGAGGGTGGTGACGAGATTGGTGATCCTCATGCCGAAGTCTTCTACCCCTTCTCCTTCCTTGAATTCAATATTCTCAAAATCCCGTAGAAGTTTCGAAAGACCGACTTCCTTCATGTGATCCGCTCCAATCCTCATAGTCTTGACCGTCTCCCACGCCTCCTTCACAGTTTTCTTCACACCGAGAGTGGACCACATCTCCTTGGGCACCGAACGCATTAGTGATCCCATGGCTTGACGATCCTCGATTGCTTGACATCGGTCCCGAGAACAATGGTTTCCCAGATTTCCAATGCCTCGTAGTTGATTTGCATCAACATCGCCCACTCGGCGTAATTTGTACGAGTAAGCATCGACCACATGAGACTGCTCTCCTTGACACGCTTGGGTGACTCGCTGGTGGTTGCATCATCTCCGGCCATGTCGCCCTTCTCTTTCACCTTCTAGCTATCAGCGCCGCCTTGCTACTCATCGGAACGGCTCTGATACCACGTGTTGGAACCGATCGCTCGATCACGCAGTTCCCAACTCGATTGGATCACTGGCAATGAGACGTTGATGCTTGAATGGTGACCACACTCTTGACGAGAACCGGAGCAAACAGGAGAACAACGAGATATGCGAGATTTTATTTTGCCCACTGGCCACACAACTTTATTCCTTACTCGTTTAGATTATATAGGCTTTGGAGCCTTGACACCCCCCGCCCCCCGCCGCCGCTACGACACCTCCATGGTCGGCCTAATCGGACACGCCATGGAACATGCAGAACGACGCAACGATGGGAGTGAACACGGACACGGTCCAGCGTGGTCTGGGCACATCTCCAGCACCCACTCTACACTAGGAGACCAAGACATAACATGATTACATGAAGAAAAGAAACTAAAACTCTAACTAAGTCTAACATTGTCGAGGGTAATCGGGAAACTATGCCCGCCGAAGCTACGCTGGCTGCTCCCTCAGAATTAGGGAAGAGAGCGATCGAGGGTCCAGTCCTAGCCGACGCTGTAACGGGATGGCGTGTCGAGGGCATCCCCCCAACACACTACATAATTTCTCAAAATAAAATGTTATCGATGATATAATTTACACCGCAGAAAAAATGTTATTCAATATATAACTCAATCGGGTAGTGTGAATTCATAGTTTGAGGATTAATTATTATGCATAAACAAGGGATAATATTATTGTTTGAACAAGCAACAAGTCCATATATTAATACACGCGCAGCAGCAGCTGTGCAGAATTACAACTCAGAACAGAGAATCGCATCACGAAGAGTTCTCCACATCATTGGAATTGACTCCATGCTTACCATTTTTCTCCTTGCTGGCACCGCACTTTGTTTGTCGGTACCAGGTGTATAGTGCGTAGGATGCAATATAGACCAGCAAGGGAATTACAAGAGCAATGACATTCCTAAACATCTCCCAGTCTCTGGTACTGCCTGCAGCGTAAGCAACCAGGAGGCCAACCAAATCTAGCAAAATGGCCATATGGAGTGGCCGTAGCGGCAACTCGTCATGCCTGCATGGAAGCAGCAGGACGATGACGATGATCGATGCCATGAATGAAGTGGAGTTGCTATAGAAGAAAGCATGGTACCGGCTTTTGTCAATGTCATGGAGGATTGAGTTGCTTGCAGAGTGTTCATTCGGACCATCCTTGTTGTCCTCCCAGAGGCCACCTGGTGGTTCCAGGCCAGACTGGTATGCCACACTCGCAGCCAGGACTCCTAGCAGCATCAAGTACTCACGCATCTTCTTCTTTTCCTCCTTGTCCTTGTCTTGTTGAGGGGTTGCATCAGTGCTGATCATGACTACGTCGCCAGATGACCTACTATCTCCATTTCGCTTCATAAATCGCCGAATGAGAATGATCACCCACAAGGTTACACAAGTGAAAACCAGAGCAAACAATACCAAGACATAGATAGAGGTTCGCAGTTGCCGGGAACTTCCTGCAGCGTATGCGCCCATTAATCCAAACAAGCCTGCCACCATGCACACCAAGAATGCATGGCACCGTATGCCTGGCCTGTACAGGTTTGGGTTCACTAGCAGGACAATGAGGGCCACGGACGCCATGAAGCTCGCCGCGTTGCAGTAGAAGAAGGCCTTGTAATGGCTAGGGTAGTTGTCTCGGAGGACTGGGAATCCTGCACGGTGACCGAATCCGTCGTCTGCTGACCAGAAGCCGCCTGGTGGGGTCAACCCAGCTTGGTAAGTGACTGTAGCCGCCAAGGTGGCAAGGAGCAGCAACACCTCCCGTCTACTGTCCAACTCATCATCATCTCCATGCTTGTCTACGTCTAGTGTGAAGAAGATGATATGAATCACCACGTAGACTAGGACGGCACCGGCTAAGGCGACGACATATATGGAGGTGCTTACATCCCTGCAGCACCCTGCGGCATAGGCACCAATGAGTCCAAACAAATCCACTAACATGGCTGCCTCCAGTGTGCGGCGCATAACGAGGAATTTGCACTTCACCATAAGGATGACCACCAAGGATGCCACAAATGCTGCTGAGTTTCTGTAGAAGAACACCTTGTACCGCTTAGGGTGTGTTGTGAGGAGTACCGGATCACCAACCTTACGGCCATCCTGGTTGTCTGGCCACAGACCGCCTGGTGGATTTAGTCCGGCTTGGTAAGTCACGCTCGCAACAAGGGTAGCAAGCAAAATAACAAGATCATGAGCCTTTTCCAGTGCAGCATCATCCCTGCAAAGTCAGACGTATATATATAGAATTAAGGGCAAAGTTCAATTTTCAAACTTCAACTTACATAGCAATCCGGTTTTCAACCCTGAACTACAAGACTAGGTACTAGATACCCTCCAACTATTGAGACAATTTGACCCCTAGCTAGTTTTCAATGTTAGTTTTCTCTTTGGTCTCCCAACACTTCTGAAGATGATTGAATTTTGCTATCAAGGAATTACTATCAATATAGACATATATCAAATATTTTAGATAAAATACATAAACATATCTAAAGTAACAATCTATAGAAAATATGTTATGGTTACTAATATGGTTTTAAAATTAGTATATGAGTTATTAACAAAGTATTTTTAATGACATGAAACATAACAGATGTACTTTATTGCTCATGCATGTTGGCACGACACATATATTTACTTTAATCAAACCTTACTATATTAATATTGATAGAGGTGTGGGGTAATGTACGAAATACATGCTCTATTCGTTATCTTAACAAATTTTTCTGTAATAGGAGATGTTGATAATTTAGATGTAGATTTAATGGGTATTTTCTTTTTTTTCTAATAATAAGATGAAAATTGGGTTATGTAAATTGTCGATCATAATAAAAGGATGTTCATACTTAAATGCTAAATTAAGTCTACTTTAGATCATGCTTCTTAACGACATATGTGGGTAATATAAAATAGAGTCATGAGTTAGTTTATACTGTCTTACACAATAGTAGAAATGGATAATTATTTAGAAAAATATAATAGATCCATTATTATTATTATTATTATTATTATTATTATTATTATTATTATTATTATTATTATTATTATTATTATTATTATTATTATCAATGGTGATTAGGTTATACCTATTTGATGGTAAGATGTTTTTCATTTTTATGAGAATTTCTAGGATCTATCTTTTGTTTTTCAATCAAGTCTTGTTAGGATTAACATGCAAGCTCCAATGGGGACCTCATAGTTAGAATTTTTAGTATTTTTGTAGTGTGATATATATTTAGTTGAAGCCTAGTATTAAGATATAATAAACTCTTGATAAGTGTGATATATATTTAGTTGAAGCCTAGTATTAAGATATAATAAACTCTTGATACAACCTTTTTTTTTGTCTTCGTAACTCTTGATACAACCTTTCTTTTGTCTTCGTAAATCTATAGTTTTTCTGACAGATTTGACAGCATAAAATCTGACTACATAGATTGCACAATCGAACATATAGAAATTAAATCTGACAGATTTGGTACCAAAAATATGTCAATAGATAAATAGCAAAAGTCTTATTTTTGTTCTTGTTGTTTTATTGCTCGCGTGACTACGGGCACTGAAAAATATTATTGGACTGCCATGCAAGTTGAAGGTTGACAAAGTTAAATCGGGCAAAAGAGAAGTTCAAGTGCTGGCTTAGAGAAGGGAAAACAGAGGCTTGTGCTCATATGTATACCTTTGTGTTCCACTGAAGCTCCTTTTGTTTTGTTGAGCGGCTTTATTCATTCCTTTAGTAATTTCGCCACTTGGAGGAAGATATAGGCAAGAACTGCGCCAATCAGAGAGACTACATAGATAGTATGGTCAATCTCTCTGCAGCTCCCAGCAGCATAGGCCCCAACAAGGCCAAAGAGCGCGACGACGATGAGCCCGTACAGCGCAACAAACCGTACAGAGATCTCCTTCTTGAGCCTCTTGTCGAGGAGCAGCATGATGATGAGAAGGGAGGCAACAAGCGCAGTTGTGTTGCAGACAAAGAAGGCCTGGTAGCGGGCGGAGCTGTGGTCCTGCAGAATTGGGAAGCTCAGACGGTGGCCATCCTGGGTGTTGCTCCAGAAGCCACCAGGTGGGCTTAGCCCAGCCCCATATGTGATGGTAACAACAAAGGTCGCAAGTAGCATCAAGACCTCGCTACTCACGACCTTGTGCTCATCTCCCGGCTCCGGCTCTGGCTCTGGCTCTGGCTCTCGTGATCCTCCTCCTTTTGCTGCTGCTTACCATCTTTACCTTTCTCTAGCTTGGAGATGATGTCAAGTGAGAAATCAAGCACGACATAGGCCAAGACAACAGACATTATCAGTGTGGAGTATATGGTTGTGAACGCATCACGGCAACTTCCTGCGGCATAGGCCCCCATGAGTCCAAGCAAATCGAGAACCATGACCACCCAGAGAACGGTTTCAAAGACTCCGTTGTTACCCTCCTGCAGGATGAGGAGGAGCAGGCAGACCACAACCGAGGCCGCGAACGCAGTCGCGTTGCAGTAGTAGAAGGTGAGGTATCGGCCATAGTGAGTGTCCAAAAGGATTAGTTCACCGGCGAGGTGACCACCCTTCCTGTCGTCGTCCTGCCAGACTCCTCCTGGCAGGTTGAGGCCGGCAACGTATGTGACCGTCACAACCAGAGTGGCCAGTAGAAGGAGGTACTTCTTCAGCTTGTACTCTGCTGAAGGATTGTTGTCCTGCTGGGACTGGGCTGGTGCCATTTGGTTGGGTTGTGATGTGTGCTTTCGACCTCTTATATTGGTCATATATATAGCTGTGCAAATGCACATACATATATATCATCACTATGCATGCATCGGCCCTTAGTTGTTGTAGTCGAGCCTTGATGTGATGTTTGCTTGTTAGCATCTGTGTGTCAGCTAATCGTATCATGACTCCATCAGGTCACCTCGGCCAAAATTTTATATATTTTTTTTTTTTTCTATCTATACCCTAGCAAGAATATACCATGTGCTTTTCTTGTGTAACTTAACAAGCATATATCAGTCATGGTCTTCAGCAGTCTTGGTCACTATGGACTTTTGAGTTGTCGATATTCACACGCCAAGTTAATTCACATTAAGACCAGCAAGTCGACTCCACGACTAGTGAACTAACACACATCCAAAGCTGATTCCAAGAATGCAGCAGATGATACTTCTGTAATCAATATGACATCATGCTACTTCTGTAATCAATATGGCATCATGCTCTTCTCTGATACTTGATCTTTGTCTAAACACAGCTCTTGCTCAAGTGCTACTATATATTGCATTCTTGTATACACAAAAAAATTAAAAACATAGAAGATTCATGTTCTCACAAGTTCATGTTTATATATGTTAAGCTATATTGCTATTCAGGGATTCATCTAACCAGACTCAAGCTCATTAATTAATGCATTAGGCCCCGTTTGGATGTCTGTATTGAAGCCCACGAATTGGAATTGGAAATGATAGGCCCGAATTCCATGTGTTTGGATGGCCATGGCATTGAAGTCCAGAATCTGGGTATGTTTCCGCGCGGCATTTGATTCAGCGAGCGCAACACAAACACAATACCGAGCCGATGCCCTCGGAATTGGATGGAAACGAGTCCCTTCCCTTCTCCCTGCTGCCCGTCCATCACCTCCCCGCTCGTCACCTCTAGGTCCGGGCGCCGCCAACTGCGGTGCCCCGCTGCCTCCCTGCCCCCCGCGCTAGGAGCCACTCCGTCCTCCCCGCCGGATCCGATCGAACCCCTCCCCCCCCTCGCGCCCTCCGTCCTCCTCGCCTCCCTACCCCCGCCTCCTCCAACATTCCACGGCGGCGGCCCTCCACCGTCCCTTCGCGGCGGCGGCCGCGAAAGGCCCTCCATGGCCACCTCGGGTGCCGCAGGGCCCCTCCATGGCCATCTCTGCGCGGCGGCGCCCTCCAGGAATAGATCGGCACCGGCCTTCCACCAACAACGGAAGTCTTCCATGGTGTTCATACCCATGGCAGCTGCGATGGCCTTCCGTGGTGGAAACATGGGGCGATGGCGGCGCATGCCCCCCGCATGTATGGCCCGATGCAGCTGTTAATTCTGAATGTCATGGTGTGAACATCCAAACACGAATCGGTATTCGCGAGCTCCTTCGATTCCATCCAGCAATTTGATCTACATCCAAACAATGGCTTTGGTATTGTAACCCAATACCAATACTACTCTGATTTGGTATTCAAGCCAATTCAATGCCAAGGCCTCCAATATCGACATCCAAACGGAGCCTTAGGAGATTCTAGTAAAGTCGCAGGCAGGCTGTCGCTGTATATATATGGTCGCCGATTCTTTTTGTAACATGCATTCTCCCATTGTTCCTTTTTATATGTCGTTTTCGCTTCCCGAGAAGTCAAACATACTCAACCTTGATAAAAAAATATAAAAATATTAATATTAATATTTATATTACATAATTAGTATCATTAGATAGATCATTGAATCTACTTCCATAATAAATTTATTTAGAGATACAAATGTTGATAATATTTTGTACAAAAGTAGTCAAACTCAACAAACTTTGACTGGCACACAACCATAGCTAAAAAAAAATATGGATGGAGGGTGTACACGAAACAGATGACTGAAACATATTGTATACAAACATCTCTATCTGTTATATATTAATACAACATAATCAAAAGAAATCCACATGTTCGTCGAGGGGGCTAGGAATTCGAGATTGAATGGAAAACAAGAGAAGAATATCCGCCGTTGAATTTTTTAATGATCTACAATCAAGAATACATAAAGTATCAAAAAAAGGAAATATGCATAGTTAGATTTTTAACTAATAACCAAATAAATAGAGTATAAAAAAGAAACCAATATCGAATGTTAGATTTTATGATAATCGAACGGCCGAGAATAAATAATAAAGTATCCATATCAAATATAAGACCTAGAAATTACCAGATTAATTGAAAAAAGGAAAGAATACACACATTTAGATATTGTGAGGATCTAACGACCGAGAACAATACAAGGCCTAAAAATTACAATATTAATTTGAGAAAATAAAAAAAATATGCACCTTCAAAATTTATGATGATCTAACAGCTAATAATAAGTAGAGTATTCATGTAAAATACAAAGCCTAGAAATTATGAACATTAATCAGAAAAAAAGGAAATATGCATTGTTGGATTTTATGTTGATTTTACCACCGAGAACAAATAGAGTATTAGTTTCAAATACAAGACCCAAAAATTATGAGATTAATCAATGAAAAAGAATATGTTCCACAATACTTTATTGTGATCTAATGGCTGAGAATAAACAGAGTATGCATATCAAATACAAGGCCTATAAAATATGATATTAATTGATGAGGAAAATAAAAAAAAAATAATGTTGGCTTTTATGATGATGTAATAGTGAAGAATAAATAGAGTATCCGTGTCAAATATAATTAATAAGTAATTCAATTCAATTCAATTCAATTCATATCCAATATGGCAAAAAAATATTATAATCTCATTAAGATATAAATGAATTAAGACAATACACATGGATTCGTGTAGATCAAAGCTTCTGTAGATGGCAACTCGATTGCATTCAATTAGATGATGCCAAGGAACAAATTCCAACAATACTGGTTCTAGTCAAAATTAGAAGGAAGAAAACGGTACCAAGAATAGTGAAGAATTTTTTTAGCTTTCATGTGCTCTTGGTACTATCATCGAAGGTACCAAACATCGAGTGGTGGCACTAAAGCCCGGCCAGCATAGACTACCCTCCCTAGGTTTATTACTATTGGATGATGCCATCAAGTATATCAAATTAAACATATGGAATGGCCAAACGACACGGATGACAACAGGATTCTGATCAGAATCAGTTCAATGATCAAAACCAATTTTGAACATCTCTAGATGCTCATTGCAATTTTTCTATATTACTATACATTAGCGGTCTTATTATACATTATAAAGTCTGCAAGTTGAGAGAGAGAGGTTGTTGTTTCGGCGAAACAACCACTAATATGCTAAAATTTAGGATCTTGTGATAAGTCCAACACCATTGTATGAGTTATGATTGTCACGCAACTCATGATGCCCCTTATATTCCATGCACAAATTAAGGAATGCGAAGTTATATATTACAAGACAACTTGTTGTAATAAATTGTCTATTAAGTTGACTCATGATTATAATTAAACATCGGGTGTCGTTAGTCTACTAGCGGATGGCTCCACGTCATGAAATTTATTGTGATGCATAACATTATATTGTAGGGAAAAAAAAATTATTATAGATCCATAATAGAAAAAGCAAGATCATGTCGGATTTAAATCTATAAGAGAGCTAAGAAACTAGCTAGATAAAGACTTTGAAAGTGGTTCTATCACCAATAGAGCTTACTAAGATGAGACCAAAGGTTACTTGAATTTTTGCCGCAGCTAAAATTAAATTGCACAGTCACAATCGAGATAATAGTACTAATAGAAAGAAAGGAAAATATGAGGAAGATGACAGTTGGTCTTAGTCAGAATTGAAGTTCATGCCAATAGATAGAGTAACGACACATCGAGAGAAAACAATATTGTAATCAAGTAAATAAATGAAAGTATCTGCAAAAATAATATTGAAATAAAAATTCAAATCAAATACTATAATAAGAAAACTAAGAGCATCTCCAAGAGACTCTTTATAGATTTCCTAGTTTACATAAATAGAGATTTTGATGAAAAAAAAAAATCTTTCAACAGCCTCTTTTAATTGGATATCTAAATATGGACATCGATCCCTTGTTCCGAATTTTTCACTAGCCAAAGATGAAGAACAAGAATGGCTCCTAAGACCCAAGATATATATAAAAAAATGCTCTTGAGAGTACAAAGATATAGAAAACGATTTTTATTCGAATGGCTCTCTAAACGTTTTAGAGTAATAGACTCTTGGGAGATGCTCTCCCACACGCTAGGCGAGGAAAAACGAACAAAGAAAACCCAAAAAACTAACCCCACCCTAGAGCAGCTGCGTCTCCACATATATAAAAGAGAAGAGCAGCAGCAATCTCTGTAAGATCTCCCATTTTTTGTGCTGTGAGCGAGCTCAGGACGGACGACCACAAGTCCCCAACCTTGGTCATCACGCATCGAAGATGCCACTTTGAACAGCGGTCACATGGGTGTGGCACTTTTGCTTGTTCCATATTCCTGATAGATAGCTGCAGTGGCGTGGACGTATTAGGCGTGACTGCTCACGGCATCCTATGCGCTGCCGTTGTTCTCCATGCATACTTTGTGAGAGTGAGGGCACCTAAGCATGTACTCCCTCCGTACTCGTAAAGGAAGTTGTTTTGGACAAGATTTGGATCAAACATTGGAAATATAAATCATCAATAACTTTTTAAGTTGTTGAGTTTGCAAATGTGAAAATTATATAAATAGATTTATCTTGAAAAATACTTTCATAAAAGTATACATATATCACTTTTCCATAAACATATTTGTAAAAAGCAAGAGGTCAAAGTTATGTTTTAGTGACCATGTCGCTGTCCTAAAGGACTTCCTTTACGAGTACGGAGGGAGTACAGGCCACGAGGCGACTCCTTGTCTGTAAGCATCTCGAATTTATCATATAGACGGGTAAAATGACAGGTCGTACAATGGACTGTCTCGCAAGTTGTCGCAAGCTATTTAATGTTGTGTATGAAGCCAAGATCAATTATGAATAATATTTTGTATACCACAGTGTTGCTCTTTTGATAAAAATGGATCAAGCTTCAATAATATGAACATAATTACTATATATTTTTCTGAATCACTATTATATATAACAGGCCGGCGGCACGAACGTATGCGTAGCTGTGTTGATGGGATTTTGGCGCGACGTTCATCCAGAGCCAACATTTGCATTTCTACGCTTCGCCACAGTTCCTGTGTATAGCCCTCTTTGGCTGATGATTTCTACGGTTGATAAGTTCACCTCAATCTACTACTACCAATTTCTTGTTCCGGATGAGGATGACCTTAATTGCTCCGAGCAAAATACAATCTATGCCAAACCGGTGATGAGTACAAATATTTAAACCATGCATGCATTCCACGTTTTGCATTGATTCCGTGGAATGACTTTATGTCACCGTCAACGACTCCACCTCTGCCGGCGACTCTGCTGATGCTCAGGAGGATGACAACATCGTCTACGAGAAGGCGGGTTCTGGAAAGCTGTCTTCAAGCGCCAACGGTCAAGACAAGAGCCGGCGGCCCAAGAAGCCCAATCCACGTTACGTTGGTCCAAACTGGGTCTAGTCCACCGTCGGTCCTGCGTGGCCCAATCTGGGACAGCCCGTTGGCTCCCTTGTAAGTGTCGTGGGAGAGGAAGAGAGAGACTCGAACTTGAACTTCGCTGAAACCGAGCCTGTGGCTGCGGCGGCGGCGGCGTTCGCGGCGATCGAGTCGATCGGCTGGCGGCGTTGGCCGGAGAACATCTAGTTCCGATTACCTTATCAATACAGTTCGTGGTAGGTTGGTAACACTGGTATCAGCTACCTAGATCCACCATTTTTTCCCCAAATTTTTCCACTGGCCTTCCATCCATACCTGACTCGCCGCCAGTTGGCCATGGCCACACCGGAGGAGCAATTCGGGCAGATTCTAGGTCTATTGACCGAGAATCAGAAGGGGATTTCCAAGCTCCAGTCGTCCATGGAGCAGATGCAAGGACTTCGATCGGAGTTCAACAAGTGGAAGCCACGCGGGTCGGTTTACGGGTCCACAAACTCGAGCACCTGGTACGTGATCTTGGTGACAAGGTTGGAGCCGCGCTCCAAGGTCTTCCCACGCCACCATCGTCGAGGAGGAGGAAGAAGAGGAGGAGCCATCGGTCCGCAAGCGAGGAAGACAGCGTCACCATCGCGCTGGGAGCTCAAGAAGCCACTCCGGGAAGATCACTTCGCTTCCTCGGTCAAGGAGATGCCGGGCTCCGCTCATCCGGAGTCATCCCCATGGGGGCGGCGTGCGGGTCGTTAGGACCACAGCAAGGGGACCTTTGGGGTGGTGTTTACCACTACCCCGGGTCACCACCAGAAATCAGTGCGAACCCGCTGAAATATGTCTCCGAAACTATGCGGTTTACCTCTTCAGTCAATGATGATGGACGATTCTATCCTATGTTTCATTCTAGTCATCCTACCCATTACCCTGATGTTGAGTTGCACAAATTTGATGGTTCACATCCTAGATTGTGGATTAATAGGTGTGAGACATATTTTGATGTGTGTCACGTTGAGCCTAGTAAGTGGGTTAAGATAGCCACCATGCGTATGACTGGTTCTGCTGCCCTTTGGTACCAAACTATGCAGTCTGCTATATCCAAAATGTCTTGGGCAACCTTTGTTGCAACCGTTTGCAATAGGTTTGATCGGGATGAACATAACCATATACTCCGACATTTTTTTCCACATCAAAAGCGGTCCCAATCATTTCTTTGAGTATGTTGACCTCTTCTGTGACATAGTACACCAAATTCTTGCCCATGATCCTACTTTCCCACAAACAGCTATAGTGAACCGTTTTATGGATGGTTTGAAAAAAGACATTAGAGCAAGTGTTTCAATGCACCGTCCCTCTACTCTGGATGAGGCTACTTCTTTGGCATTTTTACGGGAAGAAGGCCTGGAAGACAAACCAGTGAGAAGGTTTGAGTCTGACAAGTATTCAAGCAAAAAGTCTTATTCGAGCATGGCAAGTATTCTGGCTTCCATTGCGGCACTAGCTCGAAGAATGAAGAAGATAAGAAAAGTCCTGAATCCAACAAGTCAAGAGTAGAAGAAAAACTTGTTGCATTAAAAAAGTTCAGAAGAGCTCAAGGCTTATGCTTTAAATGTGGTGAAAAATGGGGTGGTCCACAACATAAATGTCCGCAGATTTTCTCGCATGCAATGGAAGAAGTGTGGCAGTGGATGGGTGAGGACTCGATGTAGTATTTCAACAATCACAACAAGAGGAAGATTCTGATTCTGATGAGGACCTTAGGGCCTTACAAATCTCTGCTCAAGCTGCCAATGGAACCCATGAATTTCCAACTATCGGACTCGGGGGTCACCTCAATGGCAAGGAAGTCTTCATGCTTATTGATTCGAGGCGAGTTCTCACAGCTTTGTGGATGATCAAGTTGCTTCTCACATCGGACCACGGCAACCATTACCTCACTTTCGTCGAGTGACAGTAGCAAATGGGGGAGTTATCAGTTGCACTCATGAGTTACCCAATCAGATCTGGGCAGTTCAAGGCCACACTTTCAGCACCACGTTCAAAATTATTCCACTCAGTGGTTATGATGTCATTCTGGGCATGGATTGGTTAAAAGCTTGTAGTCCAATGAATGTTGACTAGGCAACAAGAATGTTCCATGTTACATATCAAGGCAATCCTGTTTCTTTGCAAGGTGTCAAACCAGAACTAGAAGTGGGTTCCCCAATATCATCACTTCAACTCCAGTCTTACTCCAAGTGTGACTCCCTTCTGTATATGATTGAACTGAAGACAATCAAATTTTCTGGCCAGTCTGTTCCTTCAGAACTTCCTGCAGAGTTGCAGCAGTTACTTGATTAGTTCCATAATGTCTTTGAAGCTCCAACATCCTTACCTCCTGCCAGATTGGGAGACCACAAAATACCACTCATTGAAGGAGCTCAACCATTCTACTTGAGGCCTTACAGGTATAATCCAGCTCAGAAAACAGAGATTGAGCAGCAAATCAAGGATATGTTGGAGAAAGGCTGGATACAAGAAAGTACAAGCCCTTATTCTTCACCTGTTTTGTTAGTAAGAAAAAAGACAGGAGATTGGAGACTGTGCATTGATTATAGAAGGCTTAATGCTCTTACAGTCAAAAACAAGTTTCCTCTTCCTATTGTTGAAGAACTGCTGGAAGAACTTCATGGAGCAACTTGGTTCACATCACTGGATCTCTGTTCAGGTTTCCATCAGATAAGAATGGCAGAAGGAGAGGAGTTTAAAACTGCATTCCAAACTCACAATGGCCATTATGAATATAGAGTCATGCCTTATGGAGTTACAGGGGGTCCTCCTACCTTCTAGACTATCATGAATGATGTATTGCAACCATTGCTCAGAAAATGTGCAGTAGTCTTCATTGATGACATATTAATCTACAGTAAGACTTGGGAAGAGCATCTGAGACACATTCAAGCAGTTTTGACTCTATTACGTAAAAAACAGCTTCCATGTCAAATTATCCAAGTGCTCTTTTGCCCAAAGAGAACTTAGTTATCTGGGCCACATAGTGAGTGCCAAAGGAGTGTCAACTGACCCAACCAAAATTGACATCATTAAGAATTGGCCTACCCTAGCCAATGTTAAGGAACTCTTTTTTTTTGGGAATGGCTGGTTATTACAGAAGATTTGTACCACAATTTGGCATGGTCAGCAAGCCTCTCACCAATTTACTGAAGAAAGGGGTGTTATTTGTCTGGACTTCTGAAACTGAGGGTTCTTTTCAAGCTCTCAAGAAGGCCTTAATGTCTCGCCTGCTGCTAGCAATTCCCAATTTTGACAAACCTTTTATCATTGAAACAGATGCCTCTGCTTTTGGTATTGGTGCTGTACTTCATCAACAAGGCCACCCCATTGCTTATGTCAGTAGAGCTCTGGGAGTTAAGTCACAAGGGCTAATCCTTATGGCGGTAGATCATTGGAGACATTACTTGCGGACATCTCCCTTTGTCATTCTCAGCGACCAACGAGTTTGGTCCACCTTGATGATCAAAAGTTGACCACACCTTGGCAACACAAGGCTTTGACAAAACTAATGGGCCTAACATATAAAATTGTCTACAAGAAAGGATCGGATAATGTGGGGTGGCTGATGCACTCTCTAGAGTGAGCAATTCTCCCATCTATGATATAGTCTGTAGTCTCATTCCGGTCACATGTCAGTAATGCGTAGTCAAGCCATTATGGCTCGAAAGCAAATTCAAGAAGCTTATTCCCAAGACCCCAGAAAGTGCTAAGCTCTTATCTGAATTAGCAATATCCTCTCCGGCCGGTCATTATTCTCTGAGGATGGTCTTATCGGGATACAAAGGGAGGATCTCGGATTGGTAATAATGATAAGCTACAACACGTAATCTTCCATGCTTTGCATAGCAGCCCTATTGGAGGACATTTCGGCATTGAAGTTACATACAAGAAAATTAAACAAAGCTTTGCTTGGCCAAAACTCAAACAAACGAAGACAAAGAACTCATTGATCATTGTACTGTTTGCAAACAAGCTAAATCAGAAAAGGTGGCTTATCCCGGTTTGCTCTCCCCTCTTCCCATACCTGATGGAGCATGGCAAGTGATAACACTTGATTTTGTTGAGGGCCTGCCTAGATCTTCTGGTTACAACAGTATTTTGGTAGTGGTTGACAAATATTCCAAATACTCTCATTTCCTGCCATTGTCTCATCCATATCTTTGCATTTGAAGTTGCTATAGTCTTCATGACTAATATTTTCAAATTGCATGGATTACCAAAATACATGGTGTCTGATAGAGACAAAATCTTTGCTGCTAATGTTTGGAAGGAACTTTTCACTCTTCTTGGTGTGGACCTTAAAATGAGCAGTGCTTACCACCCTCAAACTGATGGGCAAACAGAACGTGTTAATCAGTGTTTGGAAACATATCTTCGATGCTTTGTTCATTCTTGCCCTACCAAGTGGTCCAAGTGGTTATATATGGCAGAATATTGGTACAATACCTCATACCATTCATCACTAGGGTATAGTCCATTCAAGGTCCTTTATGGTCATGAGCCTAGACATTTTGGCATTGATATTACCCAGAGTGTTCATTCTGCTGATCTCAATGAGTGGTTGCATAGCCGAGAGCTTCTCCAACAGTTGGTCAGGCAACATTTAAACAGAGCTCAAGCAAAAATGAAACATGCAGCTGATGCCAAGCGTTCTGACAGATCATTCACAGTGGGTGAGTATGTATACCTCAAAGCCCAGCCATATGTTCAGACATCTCTTGCTCCGAGGTCATCTAACAAGCTTGCCTTCAAGTTCTTTGGCCCATTCCTGATAACAGAATGCATTGGTACTACGGCTTATCGCCTAGAGCTTCCAGAAGGGTGTCAGATCCACCCGGTGTTTCATGTTTCCATGCTCAAGAAGGCCATCTCATCGCACCATGAGGTGCATATTCTTCCTGACAATGATCATGAGTTTCGTGTTCCGAAGCTATAATGGACAGGCGTCTTCGCCGTGATCGTGATCAAGTCATACCACAAGTTCTCGTCCGATGGTCCGACCTGCCGGCTTCCTTATCAACCTCGGGAGGATGAAGAACCCTCGGCGGCTTTTCCCACTCGCTCCGGCTTGGGGACAAGCCGGTGCTCGAGGGGGAGTGTCACCGCCAACGACTCCACCTCTGCCGGCGACTCGGCGATGCTCGGGAGGATGACAACATCGCCTACGAGAAGGCGGGTTCGAAAGCCGTCTTCAAGCGCCAACGGTCAAGACAAGAGCCGGCGCCCAAGAAGCCCAATCCACGCTACGTTGGTCCAAACCGGGTCTAGTCCACCGCCCGGTCCGCGCGGGCCCAACTGGGATAAATCCGTTGGCTCCCTTGTAAGTGTCGTGGAGAGGAAGAGAGAGACTCTAACTTGAACTTCATTTGAAACCGAGCCCGCGGGCGCGGCGGCGGCGGCGTCGGGCGATCGAAGTCGACGGCCGGGCGGCGTTGGCGGAGAACATCTAGTTCGACACCTTATCAATACAGTTCGTGGTAGGTTGGTAACACTTTACAAGACAAACCGCCATGGATCCACGCCCCACCGCTAACGACGAAAAAGCTGGACACCGACACGGTGGAAAGTGCGGCTCGCACGGAGCCACTTTATTCCCCGCCCAAGTCCAAGTCTCTCAACAGTAATGTGCCACGAGTTTGGTCTTTATTTATTAGAAAATAGAGGGAGATGCTATATTTGCCGCCTGAAAAAAAACACGGGATTTCAGGCCACTATTTCGTCCGTCCGATTGTCATCTAGCGGCGGATCGGATTCTCAATCATTTGCCGTCTGCAGGCGCTTATGTTTCAGACGGACGGAAGCGAACAAACGGGCGCACAAAAGTGAAACGGGTTCGACGAAGATCCGATAAGACGAGTGCGCGAAATCGATCGGTGTCCGCGCGCCAAATTGTCCGTGTTCTCCAAAACATTTGTCGCCAACACTTTTCAAAATTATACGGGCCATAGTTACAATTACAGGCCTGTTGACACCTGTTATAGCATAATATTATTAGTCAACTAAACATGAAATAAGGGCATAAAATGAATAATCACATAGACTAGGGGCTTGACTAACATAGTTCCACGAGCTTTGGTGTTTTATATCTTTGCGAGGGGACTAAACGGTTAAAAGCGAGATAAGAGCGTTGAAAAGCCCAAGAGTTTGTATCCCATACGATGAGAAGACGTGACCGTGAGGCAACTCAATCCGAAAAATAGACTAAAACATTCTAGAAGACACCAGAAGGAGGAGGAGACCGATCGGGAATAGAGTCCCGGGCGATCGCCGCCTCGATCGGGCGATCGCCGGGATGGACCCACTGTCGGCCTCGGCTTTGAGGTCGGTTTCTAACCGACATTGAGGTTCTATCTACGCCGTTGCTCAAGGTCGGTTTGATCCAAGGGCCATCGTTCATCGCCAAGGGCTATATAAACAGATCCCCTTACCTCTAGGTGAAACCCTAATTAATTCCATTCATTATCTCTTGACCTGTTGGTCATTGAGATGTCCCAATGTGAGGACAACCTCTCCACTAGAGAATTAGGGCTAGACTCTCCAATGTAATAGATTAGCAACTAGGGAGTTAGGGAGCGGAGTCAAGGCGCTCCTGCTCGAGATGTCTATAGAGTTTGGTATGTCTATCCTTCCTTTGTAAGACATTATGATTTATATATTTATCTTCTCTATTTACTTCAATGTCTTTAATGCATTTGGTTAGTATAGTTATTATGCCTTTTCATGGGATCTCCGCTCGTATTGAGGGCTCTAGTTATTCGCGGTAGCTAGAGTTGTGTCGATAGTATAGACTTGGTGTCTAAGCTATAGGTTACCCGAGGTTGCGCTCAATCCCACGGTTAGTTGTGGTAGCCCCAGGGGTGACAAAAAACTGTCGGGCCAATGTAATCCACTACGTTCGGGTTGGTGTTTCAGAGAGCTTTTTGACGACCTTCTCCCAACTACCTTCTTCCCGGTCCTCCTCGAGTTGGAAAGGATCTGTTGCTCCAAAGTGCATTAGTGTGATTGCTATCATAGAACCTAAGTAATAGAGAAGTACATAGGAACCTTGATCTCTCCCGTTGTCCTCTCAACTTGCTAGCTATACATTTATCTTAGGAATTCTCTTGTGTGATATTATCCATAACTCCTATCATTATTTACCCCTCACTTCAGTTTAGTGGTTTGCTAAGTTAGTAGATGCATGATTGTGAGTTATTAGAATTCTTTAGCCAAAGCTTCCCTGATACGATACTCTAGAATACTCTCCTAGGGAAAAGCTACAATGGTATTCTCAGGCGCTTGCACAATCTTCATATTCTATTAGCACTTAATAAATACCAACACGCTTTTTGGCCGCCGTTGCCGGGAAGCAATTGACGTAAAGATTCTAATAATGATCTTGATGTCTACGCTAATTTAGTGTATCACTAGCTTTAGTAGGATTACCCTTGTTCGTTGAGTTGTGGAATAGACAGACAAAAGATGCCGTTGTGACCTTCCGACAAAATTCCACAAGAAAAGAAAAGAAGAAAGATTGAAGGACCTAGGGTGCCTGATCATTCAAGATTCATCACACATTGGAACCCTGCTATCTCAAGGTATGTATTTAAATATATATAATCATCTTACCATGTATAGATTGGAGAAGAAGTCACCGTCACATGAATTCAATGCAAACATCTCAAGTGACGTACATAGAAGCTGCACATCGTGGTAAGTATGATTAATAAAGGTGAGGAAGTCTTGCTCATGGGCTATAAATTGATTGAGTAGTTATCATTTAATTTCTTGCATTGCATTACATGTTTACATTGATCCATGCATTCACTCCACTTAGTTTATGTTTTCTCATAGTAGATCCATTGCATGATTAGTTCCTTTTGCATACATCCATCCATGTAATTTGCATCTAAAATAAAAAAAAAAAAAAAAAAAAAAATCCTCGCCATGATCATGCTCTTCCTTCTCTAATTAGGTGAATCTCTATAATGCTTTCATGTCACCCTTGTTTGCTATAGTATGCTTTGGTTTGGAAGTGCTTCAATTGGGTACTTCCAAAGGCTTTTAAATTAAGCGTGGTGCTTAGGTTAAATAGTCTTCCTTAATTGAATTAGACATGGAGTCTAGTTTGGTTATTGAACTAAAAATTGCTTGCGTAGACATTGGTTATTGTGTTGGACTAACCCCCTGCAGAAAACTCTCAAATCCAATTCGGGTAAGTCAAGAAATGAACTCAGATCGAGATGAAGTAGGGCATATGATACTCCAATCTTGTGCAAAAGACACGGCTCATTCATCATTGATGGAAGAATTGTAAGTATCAAATATCATTCGCTCTTTCTTTTGCTACAAGTTACATTTGCCTTGATCCTTATACTAGAGTGCAGCCATAAACAAAATTGGTTATAAGACATGATGAATAGAATCTGTGCTAAGAGTAAACAAAGAACCACCTTTTCATTAGCATAGATGAGATCTTATAAACTTTGGACAACAACCCCTACTTCAACCATGTTGTATTCCCTCGGGTATGTGTCCATTGACATTTTGCAGACACGATTATGCTAAGTCTATTCATAGAGTGAAATGAACCTCAGCAAACCAAACCACCACTTTAGAGATGGAACAAAGAATGACATTAGTGTCATATATGAGAAAAGCTCTCACTCAAAAAGAAGTGGATGGACAAAGCAACAAAGCCACAAGAACATCAAAGAAGATGTAAGTGAATATAAATCTCATATTTGTATCCAACTTTTTGTCTTATGTGTTCTAAAGAAAAAAATAATAATATATATCCGAGCACATGAAGGCTCATGCTAAAAGAAACATGTTCCTAGGACAAGTTCCCTTCGGGTATTCTTGGTCACTAAACTTGCAGGAACAAAGGATGAACAACGCCTAAGGACATGGTGATTGCAACATACGATTAGGGGACGGTTCAGCCAGTCACACTTAAAGTGTCGAGTGACAGAAGGCTCGAGCATGGGGAGGAAGGTCGACTCCTCTAAAGATCATCCGACATTACTCTTCCTCCTCTCAAGCTCCCGTCACTCGACATGCTGGTTTGTAATCCCTCTACTCATAATTACTTTGTCTCTCTAAGTTTGATTGGTTAATAAATGTCATACATCAAAATCAAACTTAAGATATAATAAAATTTCCCACTAGAGACAAAGTAATAGTGAAGAAATGCTGATTAAAATATCCAACCAAAACTTTTTTCTAGCATAGAAGCAACCTTGAGCTCCCGTGACAATTCTACCCTTGTTTACAATTACTTGTATATTCCTTCGGGTATATGTTGTCAACTAATACTGCAGGAATAAAACCATGAGAGGAGCAAAAGGTCCTAGCACAATTTAAAGAACAAGAAAGAAAGGACGATGCAATAAAAGAGATAAGTGAGGAGCAAGATACACAAGAGGCCAAAGAAGGAAAGCTCCGAAAGGTAAGAAAAGGACCACCACAAGGTGTTACGGTCTTTGTCACACTCCAATAATAAGGTAACGTCTTGAGGTAAGTTGTTATTACTTAAGCTTTACCTAAACTATGGCTTGTTCATAAATAAAGAATTAAACATGTTAGAGTAACAAACTTTGCCTGATCCAACTGCATTAGCAACATGTTTTGTTTCTTTAGTTGTTCCTACCACCACCCTCTTGATCTCATAGTCCTAATCAAGTAAGCTAAAATGTTGTGCACCTTGCTTTGGAAAAAAGATAGTCGAAAGTTTTTAACTACAACAATCATGCTTCTGATCTTGTCACCCAAGTTAGGTTTAAGCAAAGCATTTAAGAAATCAACTCTATCTTGTTTATTGTGCCTATGGTTAGAGAAGAATGAATGAAGTTTTGGTTCTGTTGGTGTTTTCCCACCAACAGAGCCCCCCGCAGACTTGATCTCTACCTTGACTTTACAAGAGGACTTTTACAAGCGAGGACACACTTTGAGCAAAAAGATAGAGAAGTCTATCGGTTTCTCCAAAATTCAACAAGTGAATGTCTTAAAAGCATGCACACTAAACAAGACGCCATTTGCCTACATCAATGCTTCACTCCAACTCATGAGACCAGCAAAGAACATGGGTGACGCCGTCCTTCACCATCTCAAGGAGCATGATTGTTAAGATCAGATAATACACTCAAGGAAACGACAAGGTAAGAAGTCCCGTTCAGAGGACTTAAAACAATGAACCCTCACCTAAAGGTAAGATCGGTAGTTATCCATATTTAATGCATAGCATATTTACCTCCTTGCATTGCATAATTATTTTCCTTTAGCATATTTACATTATAGCACTAGCTTTGCATTAGAAAAAAGAAAATAAATATTTATTCGTTGCATATACATTGAAAAACTCTAAGCCCCATGTAAGTAATTTTGTGGTGTGTAACAACCCACAAGGATATTTTTGTGGTGGCATAAAATAAAATAAATATGCATGCATCATTTTCCTAATTTGCATAGAAAATCCAAAAAATATTAATTTCTTGAACTCTTTTGTCTTAATGGAATTATCATAATCATTGGCAACAGGAAGCTAAGTGGCTAAAAACCACTAACGCTTTAACTAGTTCCACTAGCTTTGTTGTTTATTTGAGTTCAGCAGGATTCAAGGAAGAGAGACATGATAGGATGACACCATCGCCGTTGTCTACCTCTACTTCCACATCATCATCAAAGACTATGTCAACATCCGGCTTGGGGAGGGCAACCCCATGTATCCAGATAAGTATCCCTCTATCTTATTTAATATTAGCTAGATTTGTTTGCTTTATTAGAAAGAAATAAAAAGATGCATAACTAAGGAAACCAAATAAAAAGAGTCTATCTAGTCTTTATTAAAGAGTCTTTATTAGAGTGTGAGAATAAAATAAACTCAAGATAATCTCTAGGCTTGGGAGATGATGAATAGTTGCTCCATCGTAATTCCTTTCAAGTACCTACCTTTCAAGCTTAATTTCTCTCGAGCTTTTAATGCAACTGCTTTTGACTTGAGATTTGCTCTCGAACCTAAAACACGTGGGTAGCAAATGCTTGCTCAAGTCTAGGTGATTGACGGATATGATATATGAGAGTCCGAAATGCTATTCATCTTACTCCTAGTGATACTAGATTTCTGGAGATTTATCTTTTGAAAATTAAAGTGCACATGATAAGTTCCTGTATGGCAGAGTGTTGAACCTCCTACCACACCAGGATATACATGCTCCCTAGATTAGGAAAACCCTTTGACATATATATAGGTTTGCTTGCTTTGCATTGAGTTTGTTCAATCTTTGTCGACCCTTAGAAACTTGTCATGCTGATCATGCACACTCCACTCCACTACACTCTATTCCACTCCACTCTTTCTCACTTGCATTTATGCAACTTCTACCCTAGAAGTACGCATCCACAAAGCATCCACCAAATATCCACCAAAAATGTTCTACTCCTACTCTGGGAGAGAGCATCAAAAAATATTCCCTACATCTATCCACTTAGCCAACATCTTACAAAGCTTCATTACTCTTGTCTATCTCTCAAAAGTTTATCGCAAAAGAGACTTGGGTTGTATTGAAAAAAAAGAAGAAAGTAAAAAGTAGAAAAAAAAAGGTGAATAAAGGAGAGTTAAAAAAATAGACAAGTGTCCGCAATAAAAACAATGGGTCCTTAGATGCCCGCCTCTCCATAAAAAAAAAGAGAAAGAAAGAAAAAGAGAATACAACCCAGGTTCTCATAAATATTTCAAGATTCTAAAGAGAGATGATTCTTCAAGGAGCAAAAGTAGAATTAGGCTTTCCCCTCATTGCATTCATTACACTCACACCTACCATCATTTCATCACACATGCATCACTTGATCAGTATGACTCATGACTTTGGATCCATTGCTTGAACTTACAATACATGCTTAGTAAGTAGATGTAGTTTTCTCCCACCTATGAACTCCACATATTATGAGAGAGAGAAGGCATAGTGTCCTACTGCCTTATTCTAAAAATACCACATATTATGAGAGAAAGGCAACACAACATTATTGCCATAGTGAGGATCCACAAATACCACAAATGAGAGACTTGAGAGGGTCATACAAAAGGAAATTTGAGTTTTATTTTCAAAACTTGCAAAAACTCTAGAATGAAGGTTGATCAAGAGTTTGAGACATGGTGCTTGACTTGATTGTTCTATCTTTCAATTGCCCAAGATCTTAAGAAAAGGTTATAAGCTCCATGGTTAAAGGTAATATGGGTAAGTTGAAGGTTGAAAAGGTTTATTCTAATACGGAGGAGAAATTTTGTTTGAAAGCATGTGTACTTTTGAGGCGTGAAAGCTTTGTAGCAACTCCTGATCCATTGCTAAGTTTGGCTTTGCTAGGGACTAGCAAAGGGTAAGCTTGGGGGAGCTTATTGACACCTGTTATAGCATAATATTATTAGTCAACTAAACATGAAATAAGGGCATAAAATGAATAATCACATAGACTAGGGGCTTGACTAACATAGTTCCATGAGCTTTGGTGTTTTATATCTTTGCAGGGACTAAACAGTTAAAAAGCAGATAAGAGCAGTGAAAAGCCCAAGAGTTTGTATCCCATACGATGAGAAGACGTGACCGTGAGGCAACTCAATCCGAAAAAGTGGACTAAAACATTCTAGAAGACACCGGAAGACACCGGAGAAGGAGGCAGAGACCAATCAGGAACAGAGTCCTGGCGATCGCCGCCTCTGATCCTGGCGATTGTTGACACTTGTTAATGCATACTTTTAATTGTCAATTAAACATGGAAAAGGACTAAAATATAATTAGATAACCTTATTAGGGGTTTATACTAATGATTTCCATGAGTTTTGGTAAAGTTGTGATTTGCGGGGACTTAATGTAAAAACGGTAGAAATCGTAACGCAATCCAACTCCGAAGCAAGACTAGAAGGCTCGAATACACCCGACGTGAACGAAACTTGGCACCGAAGAAAACATCATCTAGAAGACTCCGGAAGCCACGGCGCGCATCGCGGGGCCCAGAGTGGAACCCACCCGGGCCGATCGGCTCCAATAATCGGGCCGATCGGCCCGGCTTGGCCCCCAAGTCGCCCCTCATTTCCCGGAAACGTTCCTCCACCGCCTCTAAGACGCAATCTAATCCGGTCGTTTGATGTCGGTTTGATCCGAGGGCGTCGGTTAAGCACGAGATGCATGAAGATTAGTACCACATTGCCTGCTGAAGCTGAAGAGACATAAGAAGACCCATATATATAGACCCCTAGGCCTCCCTGATTCATCAATCTCAGTTCAATCTTCAATTCAATCAGATCATCAACGACGACAAGAGATAGAAGCTCTAGATTAGAATTAGATTGAGAGTTAGTTTTGCAAGTTGAGAGAATTAGAGTGCGGTTGAGGCGGAGTAGAAGGAAGGCCCGAGAGCGCCGGGCGCCTCCATCTTCTTCCTCCTCTCGAGTTGGCGCCTCCATCATCGTCTCCCCGAGCCGATGCCATTGGAGCACGACTCGAGATCTTGTGGATTGTTCGAATTCCATTCGGTAAGTGATATTGTCTCTATTGTTCTTAAGGTTCGTATTTCTTTGATAAGATTACTTTGATTCCTGTCGCTCTTGAATTAAAGTTGTTAGATTAATGTAAGCGTGGTGCTTAGATTGACTAGCTTATTACGAATACCTTCTATAGGCCGGGGTGAAGACACTTGTTAAGGCTGATCGTAGTGGTGACAAAGACTATTGAGTCCTTTGTTACGCCCTGCCCTCGTTTATAGAAATCGTGAGGAGACCCCTGCGTTGTTAGCGTAGAATCTCTTTATTAAGAGTTTCTTCATGGCAACCCCTCTTAAGAACAATGTGCAAATGATTTATTTGAAGTGAGAACAAGACCTTCCTACTAGAACTCCTTATCTTTATTATCTATCTAGTTTTATTAAACCACTTTCGAGGGGATCAGTAGTAAATCTCAAGAACCCCTTCTCTACGTTCTCCCCTGTGGATTCGATATTTAAAACCCATCACCCCGGGTGAAGTGCTCACCGGTATCCGTGCGCTTTGCGGATTATCCATCATAATATTCCTCAGAGGCTTAGCAAATACCAACAGCGATCACCAGGATGGACCCACCTGTCAGCCTCAGCTTTGGAGGTCGGTTTCTAACCGACATTGAGGTTGTATCTACGCCGTTGCTCAAGGTCGGTTTGATCCAAGGGCCATCGTTCATCGCCAAGGGCTATATAAACAGACCCCCTTACCCCTGGGTGAAACCCTAATTAATTCCATTCATTATCTCTTGACCTGTTGGTCATTGAGGTGTCCCAATGTGAGGTCAACCTCTCCACTAGAGAATTAGGGCTAGACTCTCCAATGTAATAGATTAGCAACTAGAGAGTTAGGGAGAGCGGAGCTGCGCTCCGGTTCTAGAGATGTCTACAGAGTTTGGTATGTCTATCCTTCCTTTGTAAGACATTATGATTTATATATTTATCTTCTCTATTTACTTCAATATCTTTAATGCATTTGGTTAGTATAGTTATTATGCCTTTGCATGGGATCTCCGCTCGTATTGAGGGCTCTAGTTATTCGCGGTAGCTAGAGTTGTAATCGATAGTATAGACTTGGTGTCTAAGCTATAGGTTACCTGAGGTTGCGCCTAATCCCACGGTTAGTTATGGTAGCCCCAGGGGTGACAGCCCTGTCAGGCCGATGTAATCCACCACGTTCGGGTTGGTGTTTCGTAGAGCTTTTGGCAGCCTTCTCCCAACTACCTTCTTCCCAGTCGTCCTCGAGAGTTGGAAAGAATCTGTTGCTCCAAAGTGCATTAGTGTGATTGCTATCATAGAACCTAAGTAATAGAGAAGTACATAGGAACCTTGTTCTCTCCCGTTGTCCTCTCAACTTGCTAACTATACATTTATCATAGGAATTCTCTTGTGTGATATTATCCATAACTCCTATCATTATTTACCCCCTCACTTCAGTTTAGTGGTTTGCTAAGTTAGTAGATGCATGATTGTGAGTTATTAGAATTCTTTACCCAAAGCTTCCCTGTGGATGCGATACTCTAGAATACTCTCCTAGGGAAAAGCTACAATGGTATTCTGTGCGCTTGTGGAATCTTCATATTCTATTAGCACTTAATAAATACCAACAAGGCCACAGTGAACAAATCGACCGGGCCCAATTTTTCAGAAAAGAAAAATCTATCTCTGTGGTTGTCTCTGTACGCCTCCTTCAAATAGCTAGGGCACAGATCGACGAGGCCCAATTTCCACACATGTGATCCTAGAAAAAAATTCAAATTAGGGCATCATATAACTGCTAGGGCACAGAGCCCATAAGCCCACATAAACTAGCATATATAGACCAACTTCTTCCCCAAGAAGCAAAAATGAAACAGATCGCCATCGATTTGTTCGTGGGGACTTCGCTCCTCTCCTCTACACCACGCAGAGGAGAGGGACTGATCGGTACAAGAAGATCAAAGAAGAACCAGATGAAAGAAAGCAACCAGCACTGACCTTCATTCTCTTCCCAAGGTAACAGATCCACATCCTCCTCTCTTCCACCATTTCCTCCTCTCCTCAGAAACCCTAGAAAACGATGTGAGGACACAAGCAGTCAAAATCAACCAGACAGTCACCATAGATAATCTTAGTTTTTCCTACACAATATGAACCAGGCACCACCTCCAACCTAAAGCACAAAACTGAGAAGAAGACTCAATCAGATCACAGGATAGGAGAAGCATAACCTATCTAATACCAAGATTACACCAGGAACCACCAGCCAGATCCCTATGTCACCACACCACCACCTTCATAACCTTGGCCAGTCCCTTGTCATTGATCACCTATCTAGTAGCAGCAATACACCAAACAACTGAGCACAAGGCACATCATAGGAGAAGCATAATCTATCTACTGCCAGGATTACACCAAAACACATTCTCCAAATGCCTATGTCACCCACGGGAACAACAACAACCAGAAGACAAGACATATGGAACCACCTAGATCTCTATGTGACAGGTGCCACTACAAATTTCCGAGACACAACTCAACAAATAACCACAAGATAGAAGAAGGATTACCTGTACATCAAGTTTCTTATAGTGTCCACACCTAAAAAATTGGTTCCATGACATTAGCTATGTCATCCCCAAGTTTCTTGCAAGATTTACAGAGAAACAACTGAACACAGAACCTAGGCCAACCATTACCAGAGAACAACTTTCTTCAACCGTTGACACCACCAAATTTCGTTCGATAACATTACCTAGCGCAATCAATAGAGATCACCTAGGAACATCCATAGATTAGTACAAATGTAGGCACAATCATAGATTACATGTCACAATTGATTTTATTCTATGCAAGGACAATAGACAGATTGGTAGGAATGTTTACACAAGTACATATTACAAACCCGACAATTTTATTCTATGAAAGGACAAAGGATAGATGGGTTAAAATGTGTACACATGGACAGATTACAAGTCACAATTGAATTCTATGGAAGAACAATAGACAGATTGCTACATTTGTAGGCGTAATAATAGAAAAACCCTACCGACAATTTCATTTCCCTATGCAGGTTTCAAAAGATGGAACATGAAGATTACTTAAGCGAGATGGCTTTTGCAAACCAAGATAATGGATGCAACTCACACAATTATCGGAGGTTACCAAGAACACCAATTGGACCGAGGTCGGGTGCAAACACCAAAAATGCATTGTCCTTTTCCCTTAAGTAAATGGCCTTGCAATTGTTTGCTAATTCTTGAAACTTTTTATATACAGGCTGCCAATATTGAGAGTTACTACATTTTCCATTCAAACATTGTGAACCTAAATTACGATCATGAGGTAATTATTGCATATTGACAATTAGACAATTGCAGAACCAAAGTTGCAATTCCAATTATTCCTACTTGCAATTACTGAAATTTGACATCACTTACTTTGTATTTAAATGAACAGATGGTGAAACACCGTAAGTCCACAACACCTGCATTAGGGAAGACCAACCCGCAATACAGATGAATGTAAGTATACAAGTCTTGTACTAGTCAATTTGATATACTGATTTGGGATTCAAACCCTCCATATGTCAATTTCATATGCAGGGAATGTCAACAACACCGTGATTTGGAAATGAATCCACAAGCCTACTACAGATTTGATTCCACAATTCAAAATGTTTTGGCGTCAAACCAAGCCATTGGCCATGCCAATTCTACTCATGAGGTAAAAAAAAAGATCAACTTATTGGAAATTATGACTACTAAGCTTACAAAGTGCTAGTCACTTTCAAAGTGATAGTCAAACTGATCATATGTCAATGTTTGACTGCAAAACAGGATACCTCAATAACAACAATGAACTACAACACCAATGGACAGGGGCTTCAAATGCAGACAGAAAATGTGAGTTCACTAAAAGCTAACAGTATTAGAGTTGTTAATACAAATATCTTGCATTGAATTCCAACTCCTCTCAAATGCAATTATTTGCAAGTTATCACATCTCAGGGAGGAATAGACTATGTTCTATCACAGGGTGGGACAAGCTACACAAGGCTCATCAACCAAGTCATAGCTAATGCAAATTATTCAAATCACAATTACAATGATATCATGTTAGAGGAGATGACAAATGAAGTTTCATGGACATGATGAATCAAACATTAGCAGGACAGGTATTGACTTGTTTCTCTCTCTATATATAAACCGATCTGAACCACTATGCTCCAAACACATAGTAGTAATAATACATGATAGAAAGAATTGTAATGATGGACATTTTGTGCATACCTTTTTTCAAAACAGAACCAAGTGTTCATAACTACAAGCAGAATCCATCAGGAACCACAAGACCATGCACGCATCCTGTAAAATGATGAATACTCAGAGTTTGGCATTGAAGGAACCCATGAGCCAGCACAAGATCAATACTTAGAGTTTGGCATTGAAGGAATCCATGTGGCAGCACAAGATCAATACTCAGAGTTTGGCATTGAAGGAATCCATGAGGAAGCACAAGATCAATACTCGAGTTTGGCATTGAAGGAAACATGGATCATCAACAAGTAGAAGATGAACAAAGCAATAAACCAGGACAACATGGAAACAACATAGATGCAGAACAGCAGCTAGATGGCAGTGAGGAGATGGACTCAAATACTATTGCAGAATCCCAAGAGCTCAGGCAAATTCAGATTGAAAGTGAAAGTATAATTGCAGCAGAGCGTTTGTCTCAGGAACATGCAAGCAAACATGTTCCTCAGATAAACATGACATTTGAAACACTAGATGATGCAATCAAATTCTACAATAACTATGTTTACATAGTTGGCTTCTCAATCATGAAAGTTCACTCATACATTTGCAAAGCTAAGAATGACAAAAACTATGAAAAGGTGACAAGAGTGACACACAAGTGCAACAGAGGGGTAAGGCAAATCAGCCCGACATCCTAGCCGTTCAAGGAGTGCAAAGTGCAAAGTGAAGAACAAGAAGAGGATCTCCGGTGTTCAAGGAGTGCAAAGTGCAATGAAGAACAAGAAGAGGATCTCTAGCACACCTCCAACACCTAACCCGGGGCCAAACTGCAGGAAAACAAGCACACTTATTGCCACAGACTGCCCGGCTGAATTCGTGGTCACATTAGTGGAAGGATTATGGAGGGTCACTAGGTTGAATCTAGAGCATAATCATCCACATGCAAACAAGGATCAGAAGAGCAAACTAAAAATCACGTAATAGGATGACTGAAATGGAGAAGGAACTTATCGCCACATTCAACAAAGTCAACCTACCAGACAGAAAGATTATGGCAGTACTATCTTACATAAGGGGAGATGTCACACCATACAACAAGAAATACATCAGCAATGAGAAGACAAAGATAAACAAGCAAACATCTGACAATGACATGCAGCAAGTATATGACTGGTTCACAAAGAAACAGACTGAAGATCCAAGATTTTACTACAAGTTTTCCATTGATGAGAACAACAAAGTGAAAAACATTTTCTAGGCAAATGGAACTAGCAGAAAGTACTATCAGGATTTTGGAGACTGCATCGCCTTTGACACAACATACAATACAAACAAATATAACATGAAGTTCACACCAATAGTTGGTATTATCGGGTCATGGAGACAATTGCCTATTTGGTTGTGCATTCATCATGGATGAGACTATTGAAACTTTTAGTGGCTTTTTACAACAATGCTGCTATGCATGGGAGGAAAACACCCTTAACCATAATAACAGATCAGGACCTAGCAATGAAGGCAGCTATCGAAACATCCTATCGCACACAGTCCATAGAAACTGCTACTTCCATATTGCCAAGAAAGCACAGGAAAAAGGTGGCAGGGTATTTTCAACAGAGAAGAATAAGAAATTGCATCCTGATCTATTTGACATCCTTAGAAACTGTATTTCTATACCAGAGTTTGAAACATTGTACACACAACCGCCACAAAAGTATGACATTCTTTGGGTTCAAATACATACAAGACATGTGGGAGAACAGGCATAATTTTGTTCCCAGTTTACTTCAAGGACAATTTCTTCCCATTCATCAATACTACAGCTAGAATTGAAGGAACTAATGCACTCTTCAAATTGGATGTCAAACCTAGGTATAGTGTCATGAGATTCATGAATGAGTTCCAAAGAATCTCAGATGACATAGAAAAGAAACAACAGGTACAAGACTTTGAAACAAGATCAAAGCCCTGGTGCAGTTCTGGATATGAGTTTGAAAGGCAGGCTGCAAAGCTATACAACAGAAAGATCTTCAAGTTTCAACATGAGATCACAAAGTCTACAATGTTTGTAACTAAAGAAATGCACAAACACCATGCCTATGCCGTCTACAAATCGAAAGTACCATAGGAAGTTTGAGTTCAGAACAAGAAGGTACATTGTGCTAGTTGACTTACCCTACAAACTCTACAAATGCATATGTTGCAAATTTCAGAAAGATGGTATACTATGCTGCCATGTGATCAAGGTGCTAACATCCCTGAACATAACTAAGCTAGATGACAAGTACTTCATTGAAAGATGGAGAGCAAAGGACACACAACAGTTCACAATGCAGAATACTGTACCACAAATTGACATTGAGAAGAGCAGACCACTCGTGCATAACATATTATCAAACAAATTGAGCAATATTGCTTCAGATGGTTCAATCACAAAGTGGAGATGTTTAACTATGTTCTAGATGAAGCAGCACAAAATGGAGAAAAACTTCAAACAATAGAAAGATAAGCTCAGACAGGATTAGAATCTACCTGTACCACGTGACTACCGGCAGAGCCAATCGGAAGATAATCAAAATCAAGAAGCACAGCCTGAAACACAAACTGATACAGTCATTTTGGAAGATCCAGATAATGCAGTGTCAAAAGGAAGGCCAAGAGTAATCTTCAGGCAAAAAGGAGTAGCTGAGGATGCAAGAAGCAGACCTAAGCCAAATTTTACATGTACACACTGCCGTGAAGGAGGGCATAACATCAAGACATGTAAAAATTAAGAAGCACCTTCCCACCGTGCCTCGCAAAAAAAAAAGAAAAGAAAAGGAAAAACACACAAACGGGTAAGCAACTAACCACATATGACTTGTACAATCATTACTCAAAACCTCATCATGACATTCCTCATACTTGAATGCGGGAGATGCTAACAAGACGAACGGCAAGTGCAAGTACAACAGATCAAAATAAGAAGAACAAAGGAGGCAACCGACAAGATGTAAGAAAAAGAGACAACTGTTCTACATGCATATTCAGATTACAATTTTTTAATGTAATGGGTGCCAAGTTCACCTTAAATTATGAGACATGTAATTTGCAAATCACCAAGACTCATATTGCAAAGATCATGAACTAGTAATTCACATTATCTGTTTTTGCAATTTACTAAACAATGGACATGTGCTGTGCTGAAATGGTATTATGCTTAGTTCAAATGCACCGATATCTTGTCCAAATGAGTTCTATTATCATCACCGATTAGGCTCACCTTGCAAAATGATTGTGTTCAATTGTAGCAAACAAGAATACTCCATAGGGACTCATTAACGACTCGATCCACCATGAAGAAAAAAAAAAACCACAATGAGTCCATGTACTCCTTCAAATAGACAAATACCAACTAGGATAAGCACTGACCATCCTCACCTTGCAAATGATTCTGTTCACTTGTCAGCACCATGTACTCGCATATGTCCCTCAAAGAATGCCTCGATGCACCATAAATTACAGTGACAAAAATAACCATAGTCGGTACATAGATGACCAAACATTCGACAAAGAAACTAAGGTGCTATCTCGCATATGCTTTTACAATTTACTATCTATTTACTATAACTAGTTTTGCAAATCATGACAAAAAGGCCTCAGCTCTCAATTAAGGTGCTTATAATCATCAAACAACGGTGGTCGCCACAATGAGAGCTATGAGAATAGAGGAGAGAGAAAGGAACGGGAGCCGAGTGACGGATAACCGACGAGTGGGAGAGAGAGTTCAAGGGGTGCGGTTCCCAATTCAAACAAAGGCCGCAGACCCATTAACTCAGACGACGATTCGCGATACCGGGTATGATCCAACCCAACCCGTTAACGATTCGTATGCCACCATCCGGCGGGAACAGTCATCCGCCGCAATCAATCACGGGGCGACGCGTGTCACCTGAACGGGAGGACAAATTTCAAGGCGACATAGAGATAGGAAATTCAAAAATCCCAGTCATTGATCCATGACACAAAACCATACCAGCCATCACCGATTAGGCGCTTGCTTGAAATGGTCAAGTTTCATTGTTCAATGACAAAGACTAAAGCACCAACGCAGCCCACCTCATTTCACAAAGATTGCATCACAAGCCTTTACAGCTAAAGTAATCAAACTTAATGCACCTCATTTCACAAATATAACATTTGGAACCCAATGTAAAAAGAATGTTTATTGAGAAACAACTAACCTCTGTCATCGATAATTATTGACACCATATCCATAGCATCCTACAAAGGCATTTAAAAGTAGGCACAATGTTAGTTACATATACATAGATTGCAAAAAATTTTCAAAACAATCCAGATAAAAAGCATTAAACGATAAAAAAAAAAATGGAAAAAATAGGCCTCAAAGCTCACTACACTCAAAATTTATGATTGCCATGGAACCAAAGCAAACAACCACAAGCAGGCATCAAGTAGGCAGCCCTAAATCAATTGATTCGAGTGGATGTTGGCTTTGGTTTGATGACAAACACAACACGTACCTCCCTCACACGCTTATACTTTGCATCATAGGCCTCATTTACAAAAATATCACGCACCAATTAACTCTAATTTGAAAACACAAGACAGATGAACATGGCAACATGACTTACAATTTTGCACCCCCAAGGTAGCAAAAGCAACTTTTGTATCAACCATTTCATCTTCTCCTCACAAAATGTACAAAAGAAATTATGATTAGAAATATTCCACTCGATTACTAAAAAGGACAACAAAGTGTGCCAACATTCTAATAAACACCATTACCTACCCGATTAAGACAATGAATCCACCATTTCCATATCCCATTATTACAATCGTTGGAAACCCGTAAAAGGCAAATAAAGAGACGGCAAAAAAAGTTTTATCCCTCCTCCTTTACGGGGCTTGGGACCTGCTATGATTGCACTCCCAAAAAGGTAGCACCACCATAAGCGTAGTTAAAAACTTTGTTTGCATATTAGATAGTAGATAGAAAGATTATGGCAGTACTATATTATATAAGAGGAGATGTGACACCATACAACAAGAAACATATCCGCAATGAGAAGACAAAGATAAACAAGCAAGCATCCGACAATGACATGCAGCAAGTATATGACTGGTTCACAAAGAAACACTCAAGATCCAACAAACTTAGACAATTCTAGAAATTGCATAAACTTAACATTAAAATTGCAGTTTTCTACATTTGCAATTTCAATTATTAAACTTAGCAATTCTAGAAATTACTTATTTGCATACAAACACTCACAGATCATAGCAATTCAGATCGACGAACCTACAACCACAAAAACATGTGATACTACAGCTTATAAAAAGAGCAGTCATAAGTTAGGTAACGAAGAAAAACATTAACCGTAAATACCTCATCCTGAATATACGCATTCAATAATTTCTTATCAAGATTGTTCCTAGGATTAGACAACATTTCATTACACAATTTCATCCGAATTTTAGCAATGTCAAAGATCACGAACAGAGAACACAATCTAGTTTTTGGCAATGACCAATGCTCAAGAAACATCATAGCAAAATTCTTAGAATCAGCCCCGCATAAAGGTAATAGAAATCAAAAAAATAATCACAAATATAAAAGTATGTTAGAGAGATAGCATATACAACGATAGGATATCGAATCACGTACATACTCATCATAAGGAGTGTGCTTCGAACTAGAGGATATAGAAGACCATACTCATTGAATCTCATATCATACTTGACAAGCTTATTCCACCAAAACTTGAACTCGAATCTGCAAAACATAAACTGAATACATGATGAATCTTATCAATTCAAAATTAAAACAAGTAAACATAACAGTTCCAACTAACCATCTTTGACCACACATATTGTCGGGTAACCATAATCCTCAAAGATAAAATGAGTCCAGAAAAACAAACTTTTTATGTTTGTTATCAACAACAAACACAAATCAATGATCCTCATATAAAGTAGGGAAATAAAGTCGCACATATAAAGAGATCAAATAAAACCATGATGAGGTTAACAAATAGCAATCAGTTCAAGCCATACAAATTTACTTAATTTTTATACACACCCCGTCGAGCGATAAAGTGGCCTAGCTTTCTCACAACGGTTCAAAGCTTTCGCCATGACACCAACAAAGAAGCTCATCATGATCTTTGAGAAGAATGTCCTAAAAGTTTAACAAATAGCGAATCAAATTAATTTATAACCAACATGACATTATCAAATTGTCAAACAATAAAGTAGTAATCACTTACTAAAATATCGAAAAAGTAATGACATTTGGACACACTTGATGTCCAAACGGCCCAAAGAATATAGATGATAGCAAAATGCAGCCATTACGATATTATTCACTTGACCACCTAACTTGAAAGATTCACCAAGACCCCAATATGTACAACAAACCCGCCCGTAAAACAACCCAATCTCTACACGTAATCAAAACTCTAGTAAGAATATAGGCATTAGCAGATAGCAATATTACTAAAACAAAAGGTTAAAAACATTACCTATTAGAAGAATTTGACAAAGCACGATAGCATTGTATTTGTGAATTTCTGAATTCAAAGGTTTAAACTTTGACTTGAGATGGTCAATTTCAGGACCAAAAAAAGCAAAGCAGACAGACCTCCCTACTCCTCAACACAGATCTCTACAATTTCTAAATCAACAAACAATCGGGCCTTTTATATCTTGTGTTCAAACTTTTCTAAAAAATGGAACTTCAACCGTAAAAACAATCAACAAAAGCCAAATCAAATCCAATGTAGCCAAACCAAACAAAAAAAGAACAAGAAAATCAATTTTCCCTCCTCCTTTGCCTGGGCTTGGGACCTGCTACGATGTGACCATAAACACCCCACCGCAGCGGAGTTAAAAACTGTTGTAACATATATAAGCGCAAGGACAGATTACAAGAGACAATTCTATTCTATGGAAAAACAATTCATAGATTGGTAGAAATTATACACACAAAGACAGATTACAAGTCACAATTTTTTTCTATGCAAGAACAATAGACAGATTGGTACAAATTGTATGCACAAAGACAGATTACAAGTCACAATTTTATTCTATGGAAGGACAATTCACGAGACTAGTATAATCAGATGCACAATCATAGATAGTACAGAACCTCACCTTGCAAATCCATGTGTTCCCTAGTAGGCAAATAGAATACTGCATATGTCCTCAACAATACTGCATATGAAGAAATAGAGAATGCAGAACTATCCTGCACAACTAAAGACAAAAAACTAGTCTTCCCTCCTCCTTTGCCAGGGCTTGGGACCATAAGCAACCTACCTTAGGCGGAGTTAAAAACAGTTTCAATTTACAAAACATACCAGACCTTATATAGGATTAACATATCACAAACAATAACAAGCTTAACTTAGGATTCAGGTCCATAACAACATTAAGTTCCAGATAAAACTGCAAGCCTTAAGTAATAAAGATCCATCACAGGATTAAGTTCAAGCAAACACCACCAACACAAGCATATCATTAAGCATTAGGATGGAAACTTGCAACACCTGCAGACCGATAAATGTCTTCTTTCGCAAAGACGTCGAACAAAAGTCTCCACAAGATGGAAGGTCACGGTGTTGATCTCACCCACGAGAAAGACCGACCACCAACATACTAGCCACTTGAGCATCGGTGTCCGGATGTAAACATCAAGGTTCTTGTCATCCAAAGCATACTTGCAAGCGTAAAACAAACTCTTCACCAAGGCAATGCCTAATGACACGAGCAACGAGCTTCACATTGTCCGAAGAATCCAATCCCTTAGCAATGACAAGTTTGTCCCGCTTCCCAAACCGCAATACATAAATTCTCAAAAACAAACAAAGACACATTCTCATCCTTGAGAACCAAAGGGTCATGAGCAACGTCTTCACCGACTTTGTAGCAACATCCTAAAAAAAAAAATATTTGTCAAACAAGAAGCAATGAAAGAAAAGGCTAGCTATAGTACACAATCATAAATACTAGTAAACCTCAAAGAAGAATGTGTTACAAAATAGAATGTACACAATCATAATTACTTATGTCCGCCATATTTATTAAGATTTATTGTAAAACAAATGTGGAATACTATGTTCAAATATCAAATTAACAACTAGATTCACACCTACTTAATCATAGTACTAGCATTATATCATGTTAATAGAAAATCAATTACATAAGAAACTACCTTCTCAGCCCTAATCGAATCTGAATGAAAGCTTCAAAAGATCCAACTTTAGGCTTGATGTTTTTGACTTGATAAAAAACAACATTGCTACCACCAACTTTAACAATGTACCCCTCGATAGTACTCAAAGATGAAGGTCATCAAAACAGAGACAAAAACTCGACCTTTCTTCGTAATAGCAAAACTTCATGCGCATAACATAATAAGGACCACCAAGTCGTTTCATCGCTCTTGCAACGTATGTCACATCATCATCGGGGAAAAGATCACCATCTTGAACCTTTGCATACATCAAATGCTTCGAGGACCGGCCGTCGCACCAAGGACATCCATCACGCATCGAGGCAATGTAAGTTTGATTGGAGGAAAGAAACAGATCCTCCATCTAGTCAAAAACTAGGAATTTTATTAGCATACACTCAAATGCATATTCTTAAAATTGCATATTCTTAAAACAGAATGGCAAAGATCCAAACATTGAAAATTACACTGCACTATACCGCAATTATGTAACCACCATTGAAACATCAATTCTAGACTCAACAAACATTACAAGAAGCTTGTAGCACATGGAATGGTCATGTAAAAGAAAAAAACTCAATTATCGATCTAGACAAAACAGAAAAGGATTTATACCACCTACATTCAAACATTATCATCCTTGTAGGACACACATAAGACTCAAGCTAATGCTCGATAGGCGCACCAAAATTGCCTAAAAACCTAACCAAACCAATTTGCAAAAGCACTTTATAAAGAAAGTGTTTTGTGATAAAACACCAAAACCAAACCGCTAAACCTAGTATGCTAACACAAACATCACAATAACACCGTAGCACATAAAATGCTCCATATACAAGAAATACTAATACTAATCTACACAAAAACTAATACTCATCCAGTGAAAACTGCTAGTGATACAAGACTGATACATTACCTTTATCAGACTTGGTCTCCAACTGCAACCTACTCTTAAGAACACACAACAAACCTGCAGATGTACAAAGAAAAAAGGGTCAATAAATGGAGAAATATACAATCTTTATCAACCGTGAAACTCGCTATATTCTTAATAAAAAAAGAGTAGCCCGCACTAACATAGAGATGGCCTCATACATTACCTTGATCAATCTTGGTCTCCAACTGCAAGCTACCAGTAAGAACAAATGGGAAACCTGCAAATATACAGAGAGATGGGTGGTTCGCATATGCGAGGGAAATGAAATGTTAAAAAGAAGAAAAAGGTTAAATCTTTGCAAGAAACAAACTCGTAACTATAGATCTACAGGAAAGGATGGAATAAATACAAATAAAGAGGAAAAAAAAAGACCTAGAAGATACAAGGATGAAAAAAGGTGGATTTCTTTTAACGTAAAACCCCATTTCAATAACCAAACCATAGCTAATCAATCTATAAAATGCAAAGAAGGAACCGCACTCACAAACAACAAGACTTGCATCATCTTGATGCTTCAAGTGAGTCCAGGTTCATTTATTTTTCTATTTTTCTATCATCTAGGGTTCATCAACATGAGCCCCAGATAATGGAAAACAAGACTAACAAAAACAAAAGAGATCCAGAAGAAGAACCAAAATGCATCAGCCCTAGACTTGCTCTTTGTCGACATTTTGAGGAACCAAAAGATCAAGATTGTCCACATTTCCAACAACCAAAAGAAAAACTCATAATAGGGAGAAGTCAAGGAACAGTGGAAGATCCAAATAAGACATACCAAGAAACAGTCTTTTTTGGTTCAAGGAAGAGAGAAGAAACACGGAGAAGAGAGAAGAAACAGAGAGAGGATGGTTCAAGAAGAAGGGCACATACCAGGGAAAACTCAAGCGATTACTGCAGAGAAAAGTGAACCGAGAGAGAGGGGGAGAGAGGGGGAGAAGTGCACATACCAGGGAAAACCAAGCGACACAGAGAGAAAAGTGAACCGAGAGAGAGGGGGGAGAGAGAGGGAGAAGTGACATATAAAGCCACAAATAAGCAGAGAGCGGTTCCCAAGAAACCAAAAAACTCAGATCGGGTAGTAAATGCAACAAAGGCGATATTTTCCATCTCCCCAACCGCTAGAAATGGGCCTCACCACTAAATAAACCACAAAATGGGCCTCCATTGTGATGGGCCTCAAAGCAGCCCAAGATATTTTTTTTTCACAAAAAGCCCAATAATAATACCCAATCTCAGATAAAATTTCAGATAAAATTTCACATAAATTTCGTAACAAGCAAAGAAACCAAGTGAAGAAAAAATCAAAATTATGAGGAAAAAGCATAGTGAACCAAAAATGTCATTCAACTAACCTTTTAAACAGAGACATCTTCATTCCAATGCTTCAAGACATGCCGATTGTTGATATTTCTAACACGATCCAAATTAGGAAGGCGAAAGAAATATATGTGGGATATCTATCTAATCATGTTAGCTTGGATATGGGATTAACCTCATGATCCAACAAAGCGGTTAGGCGGTGTTAGTAGTGGGATGTAAACTTAGCATCATTATCCATAGTGGAGTTAATCTCACCAGATATGTACTCAAGGTATACCACTCATTTCTAAGCATTACCTATACACTAGTCTGTCACCCTAGCAATAACGCCAAAGAAATGCGGGTATGGTATTTGTTGGTAGGCCTTGATAAAAGAATGAACATGATATCTCGCAGTTTACGCATAGAAATACCATCGAAAGCACTTCACCGGGAGTAATCCGTATCGTGATTTATATTTTACCACAAAGAAAGGGATTCTATGGAAAGTAGAGAGAAAAGGGTATCTAATGATTTAGATTGTGATTTAATTATGAGATCCACTTACGTAGTATAATGCAGTAGCCATATGCATCTAACATTACTCAACAGATAAGTTACAAGATAATTATATAAATGATAAATACCCAAGTCTAAGATCATCATATGCCACTAGTATCATACGAGCTATTAGCATGTTATAGAAAGAATAGAAAGAATATTCCTAAGATACTCCTAAATCATATGTCAATGAATACTACAATTAGTGCAATACATCTAGCTAGCATGGCAAGGTTGGATTACATCTACACATGGCAAGCATTACCAATAACAACCAAGGACAAAACTTGATCATTACCGTAATTATAAGCTTCGACTAGTCCTACATTCGTGTAGGGTGGATTACAAAGGACTCAACAGACTGCCACTCCCGCGATCTACCACACGCCCGAATGTAGGGTGCAATTGCGATAAACGTTGTATAAACACCACGTTTACACATTGCTTATCACCCACATAGTGATCATCTACGTGGATGCTATACAATTCCATGCATAAGATATAAGACAAACTCACTAAACTAAACATATAATCATAGCATGCATAAACACATATCAATAAGAATATAATAATTAAATAGATCAAAGCCATAACAATTGTATTTCGAATATAATAATACTTACAGATCGAATACAAGAGAGAAGTCTCAAGAATGATGATCCTTGCTACTTCTTGACTATCGGGAACTCAAGATGAACTTGATCTTCAACTAGAACTAGCTAGATAGCTAACTACTTCTAGTATGACTAGGGCTTAGGTCTAGACTTGGTTGGACTTGATGAGATTGAACTCACCTGGTATGAATTGATAATGAAGTTGATTATTAGCCCCGGGGTCACCGGTCTTCTTTATATAGGACTTGGCGATGAATGTGGACCCTTGGATTAAACCGACCTTCAATAACGGTGTAGATACAACCTCAAGGTCGGTGGTAAACCGACATAATAAGGTGAGGCCGACAGTGGGACCCACCCGGCTACGGCCTACATGGCACCGGCGGCCGCCAGTGGTGTCATGCCACCTTGGCTTCCCGTTTCTTCCGGTGTTCTCTCGTACCTTCTAGAATGTTTTAGTCCACTTTTTCGGGCCGAAGTTACTTCACGGTCAAGTCTTGTCATCATATGTCTTGTATATTCCTAACTTTCTCCATTCTTCTCTACAATTATCCTGTTAAGTCCCTCGAAAGTCACAGGATACCAAAACTCATGGAATTTTGTTAGTTAGACCCTTAGACTATTGTTTGGTCTTTAACTTGAGCCCTTATTTCATGTTAATTGACTAATAAAATTAAGCTATAACAGTGTCAACACCGATATACTCAACAAACAAAGACCTCAATGCATGTTTGTTTGGTGTCCAATGCTTCTTGTCAACAAAGAAGTAGACAAAAAGCCTTAATCAGTTCATGTGCTCTGCTCACTTCTAGGCAACAACAATACTCCAAATGTCCTCATTAACGACTCGATCCAAAGATAAATTACATGTCAAAAAAAAAAGATAATCGATCATAGGTCAAACAAAATAACCGTGTAGAAATTGTATGCACAATCACACATAGTACGTAACCTCACCTTGCAAATCCATGTCTTCACTTCTAGGCAACTAGAATACTCCATATGTCCTCAAGAATAACGCATATCAACAAATAGAGAAATGCATAAGCTAAAGATTACAAAATACCGATATAAGAAATTGCGTAAACTAAAATTTGCAATTTACATTGAAGCCGATTGGAATTTTACCTATATAAAACACGTATTAGTACTAGTATTGCACATCAACACAGTTGTTTCTTGTCGACCGGTAGTTCCTTGGAAAAACAAGACAACCAATTAGATCATGAGATGCTCTAGCATCAAGATATTGCATGGACTTAATAAAATTGATGCATCAACAAAGATCAACACCATCCGGGTTCTTCTCGCTTTAAAAGTCAACCTTTGAACACATAAAAGAACATGCAGACCGCCACATTCAAGAAAACTACCCTCCTGTTAAAAGGTTCAATATCCCGCACAACTAAACACAAAAACTAGTCTTCCCCTCATCCTTTACCAGTGGCATGGGACCCGCTTACGATGAGAGACAACCCCTAAACGTAGGCGGAGTTAAAAACGATTAATACAAAATTAAATACATCAACATAGATAACATAAATTTTAGTCTAGCATTCAAATATACGATATTGCATACAAAAATTAAAGAAATTTTTGTGTCCGACAAAGAATGGGCAACCTTACTCTCGCCTCCTCATCATTCAAGAGGATGTTTGTGCCACAAAGGACAAGAAACACCGGTAGTAAACCACCTAGCAAGACAATATTTATGGAAGACATGATGACAACGCAAAGCCCAAATCTTCTCGATCCAATCTAACTTTTGGATCAGGATCCGAACATCGAAAAGCTTCATCCGCAAATAGAACACAACTCATTAAGACTAAGAAGAACAGAACCACCAGTGGTACAGCCTAGAAGTGTCAGACGTCCGGCTACTTCTATCCTCCTCATTTCTATTAGCAGACATTGCTGAAGAGCGGGAACCTTGTGGACCTGTGTGGCATTCCATTCCTTGAAAAATCCAACACGAAAGATAGAGGAGAATAAAATGAAATGGAAAAATAAGATCCAAAAAGGAGAACACAAACAAAAGAGATGATGTCCTCACCAACAGACACAAGAAGGCAAAGAGCTCACCAAAAGAAATCAAAGGAGATGAAGAATAAAACAACAAGAAGGCCTTATAAATACACAAAACAGGAGGTTTAGAAGTGCTAGTCAAAACAGCCACACAACAGTAATTAAGCAAGGCTATGGGGAACGGTTCCCCAAGTAAATACCGTCAACCGCTTCAATGACTATAAAAACAAGGGTGAAGTAAATGGGGAACAGCTCCCCTATTAAATGGCTCGTCAATGGTTTAAAAAAAAATGGCTCGATTAATGGCTATTCATCATTTCATCTTTTGACTTGGAGCATAAGGAACATGTACCCTAATATCATAATCCTCTAACATGATGCAAAGAACATCATTCGAAGGCCATGAAATCGCCGAAGTTTGCGTGCCTATTACATCGTAACAACATTGCCTCAGCTTGCAAATTTCCCCGACGATTCAATGAACTTAATGAGAACAAGCAATTCTTGGGTACATGTCCAGTTCGTCACAAAACCAAAAGATGATCAAATAAAATTACTTCCTTTCCAAGACATGCCATTCCACTCATCGTAGCCACAACACAAATTGCTAGAATTGTATGCACAATCATAGAATATGCAACAAGATTCCAGCAGACACGCAACAAGAGTTTAATTGTCACTTCTAAAGAAGTGAACCAACTTCCAGCTTTAACTAATATTTATTAAAAACACTAAGATATATAGTACCAAATACGTGAAAACATATATGGACACATAAATCTTGATGTTTTTTTAATAAATGTTGGCGGTCACCAATGACATACTACCATAAAGGAGTAAAACTATACCTTTTATACTCATATACATTTATCACTAATAAATTCCACTTGTAGTGTCTAGAATTTTATTTTTTCAGATTTATAATAAAAGCAAGTGGAAAATCGACCAGTAGTACGCCATCCGGGAAAGCGCATTATTGCAAAACACAAGCCCAGGAGCAAATCGACCCAAAACATCAAAATTGGGCCGAGCCAAGCCCCGACCCACAACTTTTCAAGACGAAGGAAGACACCCCACCGAGACCCGGGCAAAGCCGAGCCCATGCGGTGCGCGCAAGACCACTTTGGTGCGGCCGCACCCTCCCCGAGGCGGTTTCGCCCAACCTCGAGGCGGTTCGTGCACCGCCAAATGGGGATTCCCCGCCGTGGGATGGTCGGTTTGCTCAGATTAGGAAGGTTTACTGTGTCGGTTTTGGTGTAAATTAGCATTTAGGCCCCTCCTCCAAGTGTATAAGTAGTCCCCCTCCTCCTCTCTCAACACACACCACTTGGAGTCCAAAGAAACCAAGAATCTTCCTCTCTCTACCACCTCTACCTCTCTCTCTTCTTCTACTTCTTCTTTCTTCTTCTTCTTAGTTCTTGGTTAGCACTTGGAGTAGAAGAGCTACAAGGAGGGCTTGTCTCCTAGAAGAAAGTGCCTTGGCAATACATCTTCTCAATGTAGCATTCTTCTATTTACAAGTCTTATATCTATGTTCTTGGCCTAACTTATGAACTAGAGTATAGTCTTGTTCATGTTCTTGTGTTGGTATATGAACTAGCATATAGTTTACATATCATAATCTTGACATGTTCATATCAGTTCTTCATCGATCATCATATGCCTAACTTGATTAGAGGTGGGATATCGGTTCGTTGTTCCTTCGGGTTTGCTCTTGTTCTAGTCCGTCCATTCGACGAGTGGGGATCCTAGGGGACAAGAGTAGTGTTTCGATATGCGGGCATGGTGCCCGGTATTACGACACCGCGAATATGAGGGCATGCCACGGTTGAGGGGTAGGCGCCTGGTCGTGACAAGCCTTGACCGCCCCTTGAAATCCCCCCCACGCTCGTATGTTCCGTAGGAGTTCAGAATGCCTTGGTGGGAAGCAGACTTCCCCGGTGGGGTCCCCCGTATCCTAGACCTAACCACGATTAAATCAGTTTGCATATGATCCTAACTATTCATTTGTATGGCCATGACTAGATACATTAGAATTACTCCATTAGGTTATTCATTTATTCTTTATCCATTTTCTTTATCCTTTGTCTGGTGGATTCTAAAGTGTGTGTCACACTATCCAAAACCGTTATTGCTTACCCCTCGTTATGAACAATTTGGTCTAAGCAAACACATGTTCCTCTATTCGATGCCATGCTAGCTTATTAAACACATGCCTTCCTTTGGGAAAATATAAATAACGATACCTCGAATACTTCGGGTGAAATGCTACCATGATAGATCCGTGCGCTTGCGGATGAAATATCTAAGATGGCAAGATCTATCCCGTTGACAATCCCTTTCGGATCACCGACATGGTGGTTTTACTTGGGAATGTCACGGGCGCATTTCGACGTATTTGTTATTGGGGATGGGTTTAATACCTGTTTCCTTTGATTGCGCTAAGAAATGTCAACAAGCATTTCGGCGCCGTTGTCGGGGAAGGCATTGAAAAAAAAAAACTAGCCGGCTATGAATATGAACGTGTGCGTGGCTACCATTTGCTCATACAGCTAATCTTTTATGTTTTCTCCCCGTTGTGGATGAAAACGGGATAGTGTATGTCGTTTCCTATCGCTGAAAACTTCATCTCCGATCCGCAGGCACTCCTAAGGAAGAACAGGTCTCGTGCCGCTTCTTCTTCGGCCGGAACCCCGACGGCCGAGACCGATCAACATCCCCCGCACCAACCGCATCTCAAGCCATGGCTCGTGGTCGCCGCGATTTCTCTATTTCCCTCGCTGTCACCAACGTGCCCACCGGGCCGGTGGTGAATGTGGCGGACAAAAACTTTGAACTGCAAGACCGGGCCGATCACCATGGTGCAGGCCACCCATTCTCGTGGACTCGCCTAGCGAGGACGCCAACGCCATCTCCAACACTTCCTTGAGCTATGCGACACCATCGTCATCAAGGACGCCGAACCCGACGTTATCAGTTCCTCTTGTTTCCTTTCTCCCTCGTGGGGAAGGCGAAACAAGCTGGTTCTACAAGGACAAGGAAGTCGCCAAGATGGGGCCAAGTGCTCCGCGGCGTTCTTGGCTAAGTTCCTCCCCATGGGCAAAACCAATGCCCCGAGGGGGAGGATCGCCAATTTCCAGACAAAGAATGGAACCCATTCCCGAGGCGTGGGAAAGGCCGCAGGAATACATTCTAGCATGCCCGCACCACGGATGGAAAATTGGCCGGTGCTCTAAAACTTCTACAATGGTCTCACGGCCATATCAAGGGGGGCACTCGACGCCGCCGGCCGGTGGCGCATTTCTATCGCCACCATCGACGTGCAACAGCCCCGATCGACAAAATGGTGGCAAATCGAGTGGGGCGAAGACAGAGCCCTAGCCAAAACACAAAAAGGCATGCATACCGTGAAGGAGGTGGATATGCTTGCCGCAAAAATGGATCTTCTCGCTGAAGAAGCCGGAGGAGCGCAAAGACAGACTCAACTACCCAAGAAGACCCGTTTACGCCACAGACGCCACATGACCTCGTGAGACGTGTGGTGAAGTTGGCCACCAGAGATAACTGCGCCTCGAGACCCATGAAGAAGCTGCATTCATCAACAACAAAGAACGGGTATCGCCAACCTCGCCAGGGGCCGGAATAACCAGCACCCCAGCCACCATTCCAAGGTAACCGTGGGTACAACTCCAATTACAACCCCGGGTCAGCCATCATTGAAGGACTGGTAATGGGCCAAGCCAAAATTAACGAAAACCTCACCACAAAGATGAGCCATCAAGACAAGATCCTTGAGGGAGTGAATAATAAGCTCGAGGGGTTGACGTCACCGTGAAGAATCAGCTAAGCTTCAATAAAATGATAGAGACACAACCTGGCCCAGATTGTCGCCCAAGTGCCGCTTAATCCACTCGGGAAGGATCCTGTGGCAACCCGAGGTCCCACACGAGTCGGTTAACATGATATCTCCGAGGCTCACCAACCCAGTGAGCTAAAAAGATCCCCGTGGACTCGCCATTTATTGCCAAGAAGGGAGACCCCGGGCGTCCGATCATTAGTCGTGCCATTGGCCCCCACAACTTCGCCAATGCATTTTGTGACTTGGGGGGCCAAGATCAACGTGATGTCCAAGGCCACCTTCGATTGTAATCCATGGAGGGACACTTGCTCCCGCAAGATTTGTCCTCCAAATGGCAGATCAAACAACACGGCGGCCCGAGGGAGTTCTCGAAGACATGTTGATTAAAATCCAAGATGAGTACATCCCTGCAGACTTTGTGGTCCTAGACATGGGCCCAAAAGAGGATGTGTCTCTCCTCTTGGGGAGACCATTTCTATACGGCCAAAGTCGACATCGGCCCTGGGAAGGGCTTCATCGCCTTCCATGTCGAGACAAGGCGGTAAAGTGCCCATTCATCGGGTACAGCAACAACACACCCGCTCATCATCATCATCAAAACCGGTGTGGAGTGTTGGAGGATCGACTCGAGACCCCGGAGCAGGTACTTCCCGCCAAGGAGTGGGAGAGTCGACAGCCGACTATAAATAACCCCCCTTTAAAAAAAAAAAATGGGGTATATTAAAAAAAAATGGGGTATATTCAAAAAGAAAAAATGGGGTATATTTAAAAAAAAAAATGCGTTTTATAAAATATTTTATTATCAACAAAAATATTTATTACATAAAATCTATAAGTAAATATTTTCAAAAACTAAAATAAAAAGTCTTCATAAATAAAATAAATTCTTTCATGAAAAATAAAGAAAAATATTTTCTACATAAAAAAAAGTATATACACAAAAATATTTTTTAAAATAATTTTTCTATTTAAAAATAAATTTATATTTGAGAATTTTGGAGGAAATCAAAAAAAAAGAGAGAAAACGGGTCGCCCAACTAAGCGAGCAAACAACGGCCACGAACTTTTCGTGGTCGTTGTGCACGCCCGCCAAAGCACGGCAGCGAGAGGCCTCGGGCAGGTGCGCGCGCACCCCAAGGTGCGCCCGCACCCACTGGCGCCGCGCGGGTCCCGCCTTCGCCAACGGCTCCTAGCCGTTGTGTGGAGCGGCCCTCGGCCGTTGGCTCGGCTATAAATAGCCCGAGCACCGGTGTGAGAGCACCCACCTCTCATTTTCACTCTCTCTCACTCTCACACTCTCTCCCACTTGTTCTACACTCCATTTTCTCCACCAAAAACATTGTGCCGAGCAAGAACACGGGTGTGAAAGTTCATACTTTCATCTAACCCTTGCACACCCAAGGTCTTGCTCAATCGTTTTTGCAGAAGCCATGAAGAAAGCTGGGAAGATCTTCAGCGGGTTGAGGCGGTCGTCAAGACATAGCTCACGACAAACAAGCACAAGCTCCGCCCTCAACTTCGACGATCTCGAAGGCTCCCCCATGCAAGAAGACGCTGCACCCGTCGGGGAGGAAGAAGCTCAAGCTCCCCCGACAATCGACGAAGCCGACGCGCCGTACCTCGACATCCGTGGAGATCGGGAGATGCAAGCATATCTCCTACTCAAGGACCGTGTGTTCCAAAGACACGCCCGGAATCGACTTCGAGCTCCTCGAACAAACAGGTATGGATGATGAATTCCCTATCCTTTGGAGAGCAGTCGGGTGGCAGGATATTCCCCCTCTTGAGGAGGAAGGTTCTCGCCTCCTGACAATACAGTTCTTGTGCACACTAGTAGAGGACCAGCTAGGAATTTCTTTCCGCCTTTTTGGTACACTTTATCATGTCACGTGGGCAGACCTAGCTCGCCACCTGGGGTTTCAGCTATAGATGTGCACTAAACATAGATGCCGCTCTTCCGGCTTTGTCTAAAACCACTTTTGGGAGGAGATATCCCGGTGCTCATGAGGCCGGTACTTTCAAACCTCGCCACTCACAAATCCAAAGACCCATCACTTAGATATATCCATCGCCGGATCTCGTTGACTTTGTTTCTTAGACATGGGGTTAGATGGGTGAATGAGGTTGAATTAAAATTACTCTATGCTATTGTCCACAAGGAGAAAGTAGCTCCAAAGTGGTAGAGATGTGCAGGAACTTTTTACATATTATCACAAAAGTTGTTGTTCCCTGTCACCGCACATCTCTTATCACACGCCTCGCTTCTCGCGATTGGAGCTTTGGATAATCGCCAGATAGAGTACATTTCCACACCTGTGGATTTTTTGGACTCATGCTAGCAGCTTGTGGGGGCACTTAGTTAAGATTTTACCATCCGGGCGAGCTTGGTCATCTTTTTCCTCGGCTATGCAACTATAGTTCGGTTACCTAACCCGGACTTACAGCTTGTATAAAAGTCGTACTAACATTTGATCTCGAGACTGCTGATAGCTTGCGCAGGAAAGACACCCCCATTAGTTCTTCACGCAGTGTTAAGAGACTGGAGGTCGGATCCTCCTCCCATGGCCCTACTTCACGCCACGCCTACCCCCACAGCCTACACCGGTGTTTCAAAGCATGGCCTCATCCTATGGGGACCCGTGGGTAATACCCGGGTATGATCCTAGGTGGGAGCCGCCGCCTCGCACACCGCACCATCGAGTGGCCTCAAGGGGATACAACAAAGATGGAGGGCCAACAGATTTGACTTTGACGACAAACTCCGACGATATGCCCCCACCCGCCCGAAGGGCAGCCACCACAAGGGGTGGAGGCTATCGGTGTCCAGCTGTAAAGACCTAGACGTCCGCACTAGGAACATTGAGCACACGCTCAATACCCATGTGCAAAACACCGCATGCTGGCAAAGCAGAATCGGGAGCAAAGCAGAGTCGCCAGAGATGGACCCAATTGAGTCCAACATGGCTACTCGCAACGCACGCGAGGAAGCATTCCTCGAGGTACCAAGGCTTCGATCCCGATCAAGAGGCCTCCAGATAGCTTGGGGAGGACCCCCATTGTGTATCATTGCATTGCATATTTACTTTCATCAAAATTTATTTTATTTTAGCATGTTTAAATTTCAGCAATCCTACATTGAAAAAACTAAAACTAAAAAAAAAATCCAAAAATAGAATAAGTAGCTCTTCTAGGTGCCTTAATGTTTATATATATGAGCTATAAAAATGTTTAGTCTTAGTCCTTTGTTGAAATGATGAATAGTTGCTCTGTCTCTTATGTTTTGCCCGTGCCTAGTTTATAATTCGAATTTCTCTAAAGTTTGGGTTTAGTGGCTAAGTCTAAAAAAAAACTCATCCCTGAAAAAACCCGATTCATGTGGGTTGCATAGGCTCTATCTAGTCTAAGTTGTTGCCAAGTATGATATGGTACAAATGGATTTGCTATGATTTCGTCCAAAAAAGAGAAACTTGACATCCGAGAATCTACTTTGAAAAAAAAAAAAGAGAAATGATATGGGCTAAAAAAAAAAAAAAAAAAAAGAGAGAAAAAGGAAAAATGAGATGAAAAATGGACAAGTGTCCGAGGGCGAGTAGAGCCCACATCTCTAAAAAAAAAAAAAGAAGAAAGAGAGGAAATAAAAGACAAAAGTCTAGGGCGAGCAGAGCCCACCTCTCCAAAAAATACATATATATATATATATATATATATATATATATATATATATATATATATATATATATATATATATATATAGCAATAGAGCCCATGCTTTCTCGAAAAAAAAATAAATACTATCTAAATAAATAAATCCCGGATAAAAAGTTGATCAAAAGGATGAATGATAAGTATTTTCATTTATAACCGTTCTATCCGCAACCGCCCAAGACTTTGAGGAAAGCTAGAAAGCCCCGCTACGATGAAAGGTAATAAAGGGTGTGAAAAAGATGTGCCATTTTATTCAAACTCTAGTAGAAAATCTTATTATAACCCCGGCACTTGTAAAACGTAATCGGCATAATAGCAACTCCTCGATCAACAACCAAGTACTTATCTCTTTCGCCCGAGGACGCAAGAAAGGGTAAGCTTGGGGGAGTTTGTTGACGGTCACCAACGACATATATTTTTACCGGTCAACTTACTACCATAAAGGGAGTAAAACTATACCTTTTTATACTCATATACATTTATCACTAATAAATTCCACTTGTAGTGTCTAGAATTTTATTTTTTTCAGATTTATAATAAAAGCAAGTGGAAAATCGACTGCAGTACGCCATCCGGAAAGCGCATTATTGCAAAACACAAGCCCAAGAGCAAATCGACCCAAACCATCAAAATTGGGCCGAGCCAAGCCCGCCCACAACTTTTCAAGACGAAGGAAGACACCCCACCGAGACCGGGCCAAAGCCAAGCCTAGGGGGGGTGCTGGCCACCACCTGGTGCGGCCGCACCCTCCCCGAGGCGGTTTTGGCCCAACCTCGGGAGGCGGTTCGTGCACCCGCCAAATAGGGATTCCCGCCGTGGGATGGTCGGTTTGCTCAGATTAGGAAGGTTTACTGTGTCGGTTTTGGTGTAAATTAGCATTTAGGCCCCTCCTCCAAGTGTATAAGTAGTCCCCCCTCCTCCTCCTCTCTCAACACACACCACTTGGAGTCCAAAGAAACCAGCAATCTTCCTCTCTCTACCACCTCTACCTCTCTCTCTTCTTCTACTTCTTCTTTCTTCTTCTTCTTAGTTCTTGGTTAGCACTTGGAGTAGAAGAGCTACAAGGAGGGCTTGTCTCCTAGAAGAAAGTGCCTTGGTAATACATCTTCTCAATGGAGCATTCTTCTATTTACTAGTCTTATATCTATGTTCTTGGCCTAACTTATGAACTAGAGTATAGTCTTGTTCATGTTCTTGTGTTGGTATATGAACTAGCATATAGTTTACATATCATAATCTTGACATGTTCATATCAGTTCTTCATCGATCATCATATGCCTAACTTGATTAGAGGTGGGATATCGGTTCGTGTTCCTTCGGGTTTGCTCTTGTTCTAGTCCGTCCATTCGACGAGTGGGGATCCTGGGGGGACAAGAGTAGTGCTCTGATATGCGGGCATGGTGCCCGGGTATTACGACACCCGTGAATATGAGGGCATGCCACGGTTGAGGGGGGGTAGGCGGCCGGGTCGTGACAAGCCTTGACCGCCCCTTGAAATCCCCCACGCTCGTATGTTCTCGTAGGAGTTCGTGAATGCCTTGGTGGGAAGCGGACTTCCCGGTGGGGTCTCCCCGGTATCCTAGACCTAACCACGATTAAATTAGTTTGCATATGATCCTAACTATTCATTTGTATGGCCATGACTAGATACATTAGAATTACTCCATTAGGTTATTCATTTATTCTTTATCTATTTTCTTTATCCTTTTCTTTGGTGGATTCTAAAGTGTGTGTCACACTATCCAAAAAACCGTTATTGCTTACCCCTGTTATGAACAATTTGGTCTAAGCAAACACATGTTCCTCTATTCAGATGCCATGCTAGCTTATTAAACACATGCCTTCCTTTGGGAAATTATAAATAACGATACCTTGAATACTTCCGGGTGAAATGCTACAATGATAGATCTGTGCGCTGCGGATGAAATATCTAAGATGGCAAGATCTATCCCGTTGACAATCCCTTTCGGATCACCGACATGGTGGTTTTACTTGGGAATGTCGGCGCATTTGGGCGCCGCTGTTATTGGGGATGGGTTTAATACTGTTTCCTTTGATTGCGCTAAGAAATGTCAACAATAAACTTAGGCAAAATGGAAATTGATTGACTTCTTCAAAGAATAAGAATTCTACTCTAAGCACATAAAAATCAAACCGCCATTGCATGCTCAGCCACCTCGGATAAATCACAGAGAGTACACAAACTCACCTTGCAAATCCATGTGTTCACTTCTAGGCAACAAGAATACTCCATATGTCCTCAAGAATATTTGCATATAAAGAAATAGAGAAATGCATAAGCTTATAATTGCAAATGCGGATATAAGAAATTACAGAACTGAAATTTGCAATTTACATTAAAGCTAATTGCAATTTACATTAAGGCCAAACTAGTTCAAACCCATTTCATATTTTATCCTACCAAACACATATTACAAAGTGTGTCCATCCTTTCACATTTCATATTTTGATTAAAGCTCATTGGTCCATCCCTTCACAGATTATAAGGTTATATGGAAGAACAATAAATGTAAGGTTTTAAAACAACTCACCGCACAACTCAAACTACTCCTTCCTCTATGAATCAATAAGCGCAACCAACAAGAAACAGATGTGTAACCATATAACCATATAAGCAGATCGGACAAACAGCATAAAAACAGATGAGCACCGATTTTCCTCACCTTACAAATCAGTGTATTCACTTGTAGCCACCATGTACTTAATATGTCCTCACCATCAACTCAAGCCACAATGATTACATGAGAAAAAACTATAATCAGTTCACTTACAAGCCCTAGAGTCTTGTCTAGCGATTATATGCAACAACAATAGACACAAGGTTTTAAACCAACTCAACAAACAATTTCAAACTAGTCCTTCCTATATGAATCAACCTCTCGCAACAAAGAAAAAACAGATATGTAACTATATAACCAAAATAAAACTCTCAAAGCCGAAGTATTGCAAGGAAATGACCTTAAACTGTAAAGACCTCTTGCCATCCTGTCCCACACCGAAAAAACAATACTAAATCAATAGTTTTCCCTCTCCTTTTCTAGGGCTTGGGACCCGCTACGATGGGAGTCCAACCCCCAAATGTAGGCGGAGTTAAAAACTTTTTTTTTCATATTAGAGTACAGATAAAAACAACATATAAGACCATACATATAAACCTTATTTATTCTATGCAACACAAATAAACATAAAAAACAAGTCAAACATGCAGATGATCCGGATAGAAATTAAGATGTCTAAATTATTACAAACATTCCAAAGTAAAAGTCTATTTCTTCAAGAACCTTCATTCCTCAAGCAACCGACTAGGAATCTCAAAGGCAACATGACTTGCAACATTAGCACGAGAAACACCAACATGCTTGATAAAAATCTTAAGCTTTAGGCCTAATTGATATTGACAACACTTGATACAGAGAGAACAATGAGCCTTCAACAAAGTCCACGAACGCCCTTTCATGAGAATAGCATCATCCTCATCGAGAACCTTAATATATACCGTGGTTGGTCCTTTGGATCCAACACAAACTTATATAAATCTAGGAACTCCCCGCCCCGATTCTCCCTAATAGCCCTTGCAACATTTTTAACACTTACAACACCTTTAGCAAGCAATTAAATTAGATTGCACACACCAGCATGGATGCCCAAAAGATTAGCAACAAATAGGGACACAGCTTCATTGGCAATGGTAAACGGAACAACAAAGCATTAGGAGCATGAGAATTCCTTATTGGAACAACCTAAAAATTTCACAATTTAATATAGATAAAGAAAAGTAACCATTAGTTAATAAAAAACCAGTCACAAATAAATACATACCTTAATCCTCATAGGAATTCTAAGATAAGCTATCGAGAGAGGTCTCGCTTGACCATTCGCATTTAAAAGCTCGCCTTTGAACAATACTTTCCACTAAATAAAAACGAACACTATGAGGTCTAACAAGAAAACACCAAGCACGACGGCCAGCAAACAAAACTATCCTCATGCACACGGACATACACAGTTTCATCATGCTCATCAAGACAAATTTTGACATCCTTGAAATGAGTGTGAGGATACATAGAGACAACCGCATCGACCAACAACCATAACTTTCTCATAACGACTCATGCCATTTATAGGCCTAGCACACAAAGCAAACGAGACCGAGGTCCATAATTCAAGCCGAGCATTTCAGTCACATGAGCGTAAACCGGCTCCTCCCTTGCAATAAACCCTCCAAAGAATTTGTGCCATCCGAAGGAAAGTTCAAAAAAAAGTGTAACAAACTTACTTGAATACAAAAGACATGTCCAAATAAACCATACCGAATAAAAAGCTTTAGGAAACAATCTCCTTGCACCGAACATAGGACGCACAACTATTACACATAACAAGGCAATAGGTAATATATAGGCCAACAAATGATAAAAATAGTATGTACAAGGTCAAATCAAGATCCATGATTTTCTCAGAACTGTAAAAGTTATTCGACCACTAATACAACAGACATGCATGCATTCAAATATAGATTTATGGCAAATAAAGATCCATGCTTTTGTCTCAAATCAAGATCCATGCATGCATTCAAATTCAATAACTATAAAGATCCTTCCTTTACTCAACCACCAACCTAATATAGATTTATGGTAAAAAAAACATATAAACTCATTATTACCTACTTCATTGTACACATCGACCTCAAAACATTTTCAACACAAAGAATATTAAACACATCCTCCATTACTTAGTCCACTGAAAAACCCATCCTCCTTTACCGGGGCTCTCATTATTACCTACTTCATTGTACACATCGACCTCAAAACATTTTCAACACAAAGAATATTAAACACATCCTCCATTACTTAGTCCACCGAAAAACCCATCCTCCTTTACTGGGGCTTGGGACCTCGCTACCATGGGACACCTTGGGACACCCACAATAGGCGGAGTTAAAAAACTTTTTTTTTTTCATCTAAGACAATAATAGAGGTCGAAACAAAGATGCACAAAAAAAAAAAAAAAAATTGCATATTATCTCAACAGGAATTACATTACACAGACATTGCAAATTATATGATAGGAGACCGCAATTATGAAACCAGGATTATAAATTTCACTCACCATTTCGATTTCATGACAGGGAATATAAAAACCATGATTTGATCCTAAATAGTATCAGATTCTACAGTTAACACATAGTATGCATAACAAACAATAACACAGATTATGGCTGTAGAATACCATAGACCACAATTGACAATCATTTATATATGGAAAATAAAAAGGTAAAAAGTGATGGTCTTCAATACGCACAATTCTCCAAGCTCGACATGACAACACATCGCATGATTTCCCAAACATAGAAGCATACACATGAGAAAACAATGATCGATTCGAAAGCATTTCAAAACAAAGACAGGTAACTAACCACAAGATACTACCTCCTTAATTTTGGATGGACCACCAAATTCAACATTCTCATCACAGAAAAAATCAGCTCATTCAGATACTTGATGCGAAGATTCTGAATATCACTCACACTATACTTGTCTTTCATATTGACACCAAGCTCAAAGTGCTCCAAATTCATCATGGTGCGATTCCACTATCATTCATCGAACCTGTAAGTACACCAAGAGAGCAATAACTACGAGCAAATACATCATCTTTTTTAAATCAATAAAAGACTGCGACCGCACATACTACCAAGTAAGTTGCGGGATATTTGGTTCATAAATGACTTGGTAACCACGGAAGCCATAGTCGATTTGAACAACTTCTTTCCAGATTGGCAATATATTTTCACGCTAAAATTCAGGCAAACACGACAATTTGTAAGTTCTACTAAAATAACACAAGTATATGAAAAGCTAACTCTACTACAAAGCAATTTGAATGAAAAAGGTACTTACAAATTCATCCTCAATAGCTTTTTGAAAGCTAAGTCTACTCCAAAGCACAAACAGCATGGATCCAAAGTGCACGACAAGAACATACCAGCGCTCACGATAAAGTATAGGAAAATACATCTGCCAAATTGACATCAAATTTTCATAAAAAGGATCAATCACTAACAACATGTAGGTAACTATTATTACAATACTTACACTATCACTATAGGACAACCGCCTTGCACGATGAGCACCTCTCGAAACATTTCAAAGCATTTTCATAAAGCTCATGCTCCTTCGAATCATTAACACCATGATTCCCAATTAGATAATCCTAAGAAGAAAATAAATATTAATCTAATATCCATATGATTGGAAACATACACAGTTGCAATTAGATAAAACAAAAACAGATCATAACTCACCCCAACTTTAGAGAAGAAGAAATGCTTTTTGAAGTCTTAGGGTGATTCCTTAAGAACATAAGTCTACATAGGGCATTCATAACAAAGTAGTTCAAAACTCCATTAGGCTTCATACAAGCAAGTGCATTGAACTTGACAATGATAAGACTATAATTGACAACATTAACACCGCATCATAAAACACTAGATCGAGACAAAGAGCCATCAAACAAAGGCAAATATAACATAAAAGGATATCAGGTTATTGCGGTTTCATACTCACTTCCATTTTTCTTTTTAAAGTGCCAATTCCAATGTAGCTTCATACAAGTCACCTGCACTATTGAGACTCTTATCTTCGGTTCAGTTGCGTAAAAGGGCTACTCTTGTACTTGCTTGGGTTTGCAAGCCGCCTTGGACGATGAACAGCAATTTTTGAGCTTGATGGCACAAACACAGATTCACTCGACAACGAATTGTCGCCATTTGACCTTGAACGTGTGGAGCTCCAACCATGAGCAGCAGAAGACGAAACCCCTTTCAACAGAGTAGAAATTCCAAAGAGGTCCCCTCGGAAATAAATAAAACATTAGCCAACTAAATATATACACAAGAAAAAATTTTCAGTAGGTCCGGTCAATAGGTTAGTCATCATCCTATTTCAAAATACGTTCCAACAACCCCACAAACAATATCCCGCAAACACAAAAACGCATAGAAAACCAACCATCTCGGATAAAACCACTGAATATATACACCATTCAAAGACCTCTAAAAAGTTAACAACAGTATTAGCATTATATACAAACATCCCTACTACTACATATTATCAAACTGTTCACAAAGATCACAAACAAGTTCCGAAGGGTCTTCCAAACAGTCAAAAAGTTCTTCAAGAAATCCTCCACAATATTAACATCGCACAATCCAAGTAAAAATATCGATCGGGTCTCCGTATAATCGACAACGGCTAGTGGAATAGGTTCATCAACTTCTTCACCAACATCTGCAGACTCATGTTCAAGGTTGAGTCTCGGAATAGATGTATCCCTAAAAAATACCAATTTAGATCAAGGGAAAAAAAAAACACCAACACCAAAGGCAAAAAAATGATATCAGAGAGCAACAAGCTTACGGGTGGTATTCCTTGATTCACATTCCTTTCAGTCTCAACAAGTTCATCAATTCGAAGATTACCAGCTACAGGAAATGGCATCTTACTCGTCCCCGTCAATGAAATATCTATCTCCAAATGAAGGCTGAGCCCTCAAGTTGAAAGCGCCAACAAATTGAACCCCGAAAAACAAACAAACAAGTAAAGAAACATGCTACATAACATTACAATCCATCACAAATACACAATTTAGCGGGCATAACATACATTAGAAGCACCACCATCGAATGGGTTTTACCAAAGATTGTGTAAAACTGAACTAGAACCTTCATTCACCTTCAAAGCATTTAAAAATAAATAAAAATAAAAACCACAACCAATCAATCAGAAAATGTAAAGATAAATCAAGTTGTCACGTAAAAACATTTACTACAAAAGTCATTTCTCACCAAACGGGGACACTAGTGCCACCCAACTGAACCAACAGGCCGCCTCTCTGCTCCGGGATCTTCAATAAAATTACCTAAATCATCTTCGTCATCAAACATTTTGAAAGACGGCATGCTAGGACTATTGAAGTACGGGGTACTCTTTTTTTGCACTAGAATTAGATATAGGTTCTTTCCCTAGTGAGGATAAACAAAATTACACAAGAGACAAACCAAAATTCCACAAACTTATAATTGCAAGTCACAGGAATAGAAATTGCAAGAAACAAAATAGATTCTAACCTCCACCATGAAGAGCAAAGACTAGTAGGGCCAACACCAAATGTAAGTATCGGGACCAGCGGCACGGACAGAACTGTACTGCATAACGGGACAACAGGGCTGAACTAATTGGCCGACCTTCATCAACACTACCAAGAAAGCCAACAAGGAGACCAGATTCCCTAGTTCCTTCACCTTCCTCACCGACAGACCGAGAAGCAAAGAAGACAAGTAGGGCTAGCAAAGAACAGATTGACTAGCACCAAAGACTAGAAGCAAAAAGGAGCACTACCCGATTGACCTTCCTCAACAATGCACAATAGATGCAAAACAAAAATCCGGCCAAGATGATATTATATAAAAATTTACTTCATAAATCAATAAAACGGCATACAAGTACAAGACAAATCAATTACTCACATTATGTGTTACCCTCGGCCTTTTCCCCGCAACTTTCCTAGTTTTTACTCGGGCATCGCCAACAACAAGAGGATTATCGAGGAAGCACTAGGTGAAACCCCGACTTAGAGGCAAACGGCGAACTTTTTCGGGTTGCAGAGCGAGTCCTGCGAGCAACACTATTCACAGGAACAAAACCAAGAGATACTTTTCCTCTTCCTACTGTTTGCACTCTTGCCGACCGAACTCCTTGAACACTTTCAACAGATGGAGATGATGCGTCTCCCGTCCTATTGCCCCTCTCTTTACCCTTCTTTTTGCTCTTCGATTATTTGCACCGATCCCGGGAAACAAACAAAATTTAAAGAAGCAAAGACACCTCAAAAAGAAATGGAGTAATTGTTGACACCTGTTATAGCATAATATTACTAGTCAACTAAACATGAATAAGGGCTTAAAATGAATATCAACCTAAGTCTAGGGGTCTAACTAACATAATTCCATGAGCTTTGGTGATTTATATATTTTCAGGTACTTAATAGATAAATGCAGAGAAGAATGGAGAAAGTTCTGAAATATACATCACATATGATGACAAGACTTGACCGTGAAGTAACTCAACCCAAAATGTGGACTAAAACACTCTAGAAGGTACCAGAGGACACCGGAAGAAACAGAAGACCAGAACCTTTCGGACCTGGCGGCCGCCAGAGCCACTTAGGCCAGCCGCCTGGTGGGTCCCACATGTCAGCCTCACATTTTTATGTCGGTTTACCACCGAGCTTGAGGTTGTATCTGCACCGTTATTGAAGGTCGGTTTGATCCAATGGTCATCGTTCATTGCCAAGGCCTATATAAGAAGACCCCCTGACCCCAGGGTGAAACCCTAACTCATTCTATCTCATTATCTCTTGACCTTTTGGTTAGAGGTGTCCCAATGTGAGGACAACCTCTCCTCTCTAGTTCTAATCTATATTAGAAGATCATGTAGAACTAGAAGGATTAGAGTGAGTTGAGAGCAAAAGCATATGAAGTTGATAGATTAGACCCAAGTCCTTCATGAAAGTGACTAGATCTAGTCTTGAGAGCTAAAGAGTGAGTGGAGGAGAAGAAGGGGAAGCACCGGACATGTCGGTGAATCCTCTACACTTGTACCTCCAGGATCAATGGCCTTGTGGCACTTGATCCTGAGACTTCTATGGTGGATCAACTTCTTGTTTAAGTAAGTAATCATGTTATCGTAAGTGTTAGTATTGTTCTTATTGTTTATAACTCTTTGAGTACTTTAATCTATGGGAATCTATAGATTAGAGGAGTATGCTTAGGTGTAGGCGTGGTGCCTAGATCGAAGTTACTTGTGAATGCACCCTACCTTCCGGAGTGTGGTAGTTCGTGGTAGTGACAGTGTCATTGATTCCTTTGTATTCCACCTCCCGTTGGATAGGACTAGTAGGACAATGTTGCTGGAGGAATTTCAAGTTTCGACCTTGTTTTCCTTTGAGTACATCCCTATAAGACAATATCAACATAACTTACAAGGAGAAGAACTAGACAACCATAGGAATCTTCTTACCTCTTTATCCTCTCCCGTTCCTTAATTGCTGCTCAGGGATTAGTTATATGCCTCAGTTATCCTCTCACCATCCTCCCTGTGGATTCGATATTAAAACCCTCTCCCGGGTGAAATGCTCACCAGTATCCGTTCGCTTGTGGATTATTATAAATATTTCTGTAGGCTTAACAAATACCAACAAGCATTTCTGGCGCCGTTGTCGGGGAGAATGGTTGCTAAGAAAACATTGAGTATAACTAATCTTGTATCATATCTTAGTGTAGTCTTTCTTTTTATACTTTCTTTTCTTTTTATATCTTTTTGGGATCTTCGGATTCCACATCTATTCTTATGCTGCACCCATAAGCACAAGCTTCAAGCCACTAGAATCTTTAGAACCTATCCTATCACCTGGCTATGAGCTGTGCCTAAGGTTGATCAAAATGATCATGAAACAACCCATTATAGGAGAGAATTCTGAAGTTAACCTCAGGCCAAATCCTATCCTTTAAAAAGGATAGTGTATTTGGGGCTCATCCTAGAAAAGTTGTTGGCATGACCATCATGCAGTTTTCTGGAGGAACTTTTCTTTCCTTTTCCAAAGCAAGGTTTGTCCTTGACAAACTCAGCGGGTGTGATCTTTCTTAGAATTCTTTCATAAACACCCAAAGGAAGAGAAGGAATCATCCTCTAGACCAAAGAAGAAGTTTTTGATAGCCAGATCATAATCTTTCCAATCCTTTGATTAGCTACCAATCCTAAATCATCCATACTCTAAACCTCTCCAAGGGAAGAAGTAATTCTACCCTTGAATCTTTTATGGTGATGACTTTGGGAGACAAACTTCTAGCTTCATAGGAGACCTTTGAGTGCCTATAAACCAAACCCTCTGTTGGTATAAATTAACGTGAACAGAGAAATCCGCAAGCGCACGGATACCGATGTAGCTTTCACCCGGGAGTATTCCAGAGTATCGATTTCCACGGGGAACGTGAAGTGTACTAGAAAGGTTTAGAACGTCCTAAGATAATAATGGTAATGATGTGGAAAGAGAGGGTTAAGTTTTCTAAGTATTCTAATGAGATCTATATGATTAAAGGCTCACTCTACTTTACTTACGTCGGAGCAACGGTACCGTCCCGATCCTCGAAAAAGACTGGGAAAGGGTGATCGGGGGAAGGCCGCCAAAAAGCTCTACGAAACACCAACCCGAACGTGGTGGATTACAAAGACCGACAGGTCAATCACCCCCCGGGCTACCACAACTAACCGTGGGATTGGGCGCAAACTCAGGTAAACTCTAGTCTAGACACCACGTCTACACTATCGATTACTACTCTAGCCACGTACGATAACTAGAGCACTCAATACGAGCGGAGATCCAGTAAATATAGTAAAGTAAGAACTGAAAGTAATTAAATAGAATAAATAGAAATAATAAATGAAGAACCCGGAGATTGTGAAGAACTAACTAGTTCTTTGTAGATGTACAATGTTGATGAAGATCCGGCTGTGTCCGGATCTCCGCTTTCTCCGCTCCTCTCTCCTTGATCTTACAACTAGATGAACTAGAAGAACTAGATCTAGAACTAGAACTAGATGAACTAGACAACTAGAGGGACCTCTCTCTCTTCTAATATGAAACCCTAACTTTTGCTCAGAGATAGCTAATGAGGAGATGATGTCTCTTGGGCGCCTTTGGGGCTGCTTATATATGGGTCTTCTTATGTCTCTCCAGCGTCAGCAAACGATGTGGTACTAATCTTGTGTTGGATCTTGATCCATCTCGTGCTTCTACCGACGCCCTCGGATCAAACCGTCATTGAACAACCGGTTTAGATTGCGTCTTAGAGGCGGTGGAGGAAGCTTCCAGAGACAGAGGTAACTTGGCGGAGGAGGCAGGCCGATCGGCCTGTTATTTGGGCCGATCGGCCCAGGGTGGGGCCCACCACGGGTCCTTGGGTGCGTCGCGGGCTTCCGGAGTCTTCTAGATGATGTTTTCTTTGGTGTCAAGTTTCGCCCACGTCGGGGAGTAATCCGGAGCCTTCTAGACTTGTTTTTCGAGTTGGATTGCGTTATGTTACGTCGGTCGTGTGACACGTCATTTCTATTTGTTTTTTGTTAAGTCCCCGCAAATCACAACTTTACCAAAACTCATGGAAATCATTAGTAGAAACCCCTAATAAGGTTATCTAATTATATTTTAGTCCTTTTCCATGAATGGTTGATGCATAAAAATATGAGTTAGTGAGCATCAACAAACTCCCCCAAGCTTACCCTTTGCTAGTCCCTAGCAAAGCTATATGCTATAGTAAGATCAGGAGTTGCTACTACGCTTTCATACCTCAGAAGTACTATGTTTATCAGAAATAAATTCTCCTCTTAACCAAATTGCTCATACTTATTTACCATGGGGTGTAGCCTTTTCACGAATCATAAGCAAGATAAAACAATCAAGTTAAGTACCATGTCTCAAGTTCTTTGATCAACTATCATCCTGGGGTTTTTGCAATATTTTATCAAAGGAAACTCAGAGATCCTATGTATGACCCTCTTAAGTAGATGGTGGTAGTGGAGTTACACACGTAGTAAGACATACATAGTGGGATGATAGTGGTGAAGTGGATGAGGATGAAAGGTAGTAAATAGCCCTTAGCCTTTTCTAGTATTTTTTTCTTCTCAAGCATCTTGGACTATATCTCTCTTTCTAAAAATTGCTAGGACCTGGGCTGTCCATTCTTGGAGAGGTGGGCTTTGCCCCGGACTTGTGTCCATTTTTCTCTCTCCTTAGAGATGTGGGCCCTACTCACCCTCGGACACGTGTCCATTATTCATCTCTAAATATTTTTATTATTAGGGAGGTAGGCCCCTGCTCGCCTAGTATGACTTTTGTCCGTTACTCTCCCTCTCTTGTCTCACTTTTTCTCTAAATATTTATTATTTTTTTTTTTTTCTCTTTTTTTTTCGAATGTAGCCCAGCCTCTATAAAAACACTGAGAGAGACATATCCAAAGATTGCAAGAGTTTATTTTTTTTTATAATTATGGCTAACGGCTTGATGGAGTATGGGGAGGCGTACTTCCGGGTTAGAAGCAGCGTATTTAGTGGAGTGGGATGATCTTGATGCGAATGATAAACTCTTAAGGGTCATAGCTAAGGAACTCATCATGTAATGTTTTATAATTTTCAAAGATAAAAACCAGGGATCAAGTATCTCTAGGAATATGATAAACAGTAGCTCAACTTTTCATGTACTTTTTATCTTTTAATGCTAAGACTCAGATTAAGCATGTGCTTCCCACAGGTCTTTGGGTTTAGAGCAAATTAAGCATTTAAAGCTTTTGGGAGAATCTAAGTCCAAAGTGTAAGTACTTTTTAAGAGGAACTATGGCGGAGCAACTATTCATCATTTCCTTAGCATATATCATCAAGATCAATATTTAAAGATAAAAGCTAACTAGTAGACTCTAGCATTTATTTAGACTCTCACAAACTAAGACTCTAATTAAGACTCATTATATCTAGCAAAGCAAATATATATATAAAACTAGCTAATATTAAAATGGATAGGATAATGATACTTATCGTGATAACTGGGGGTGCTCTCCCCCAAGCTGGATCTTGAAGTAGTCTTTTTATTCGTCCTTGGAACTTGTTCATCTCGGGTTTTCCTTAAATGTTCTCCCCTGCAAATATTAATTTCGCACATACCCGAAGGAACAAATTCTAGGATTATGTTGTGAGCCTTCATGTGCTCACATATTTTTGTATTTTTATTTTTATCTTTCGCCACGGCAAGGGGTGCTTGCATGGGGCTTTTATGGAACTAATGCAAATGCAGCAAACATAATTTTATGATTTTCTAATGCAGGTTTTAGAAAAAGTAAATATGCTTAAAGGAAACATGCTAATTGAAATATGCTATGCAGAAAATTAAATATGCAGATAAATACCGAAGTTACCTCTCGGTGAGAGTTTTGAGTACTTACTCGCGGGCGTCTTTGTCATCTATGGAATCTCGTCGGGATGTCATGTCCGTGCGGTGCCCTCAATGATCTCGATGAGTGGCGTAGATGAGGTAGCCCGACGGTGTTTGTTCGGTTGGTGACGCTGGTAGCGGTAAGTCTTCCGAAGGTGTACTCTTGTTGTCCTCTTTAGTAGGTGATGATTCTTTCTTTCCCCATGCTTACTTCTTCGGGTAGCGTCTTGGCGTCTTGTTCTTCTTGGGCTTGATAAACGGAGGATGCCCTCCCCAAGCTAGGTATTCACCTAATCTCTTAGCGATGTTGGAGTGAGGTAGACAATTGTGGAGGTGTCAACCCCTCTTGATCCTTCAAATCTTGCTTGATCACTCCTTGAGTGCTTCATCTGATCTTGACAGTTGCATCTCCTAGTAGGATGGCATCACCCATGTTCCTTGCTCAGTGTGCATGTCGTAGGTCGGGACATTCACTTGTGGAATTTTGGAGAAGTGGCAGACTCCTCCACATTTTGCGCAAAGTGTCCTGTTTGCATAGACAAGGTAGAGATCAAGTGCATGGGCTCTATTGGTGGGAAAACACCAATAGAACCAAAACTTTATTCATCTTACTCTATCCTTGGGCACATCTAAACATGGTAACATCATGTGTTCTATTTATTTATGATAAAGGTGACAAGATCAGACACCAAGCATGAAAGTAGCATTTAAAATTGTAACATGAATGATGAGTGATCAAGTGAGTGGTGTGAAGAACAATTTATAGAGCTAAACATGTTGAGATCATCAGATCAAGCAAAGTTGTAACTCTAACATGTTTGACTTTATGAGTAAGCCATGATAAAGAGAAGGTTCTATGACTTACCTCAAGATGTTACTTTTAATATGATGGCGCTGGAACATCTTGTAGAAGTCCTTGTGTCTTGCTTCATCTCAGTGTGAGCTCATCTCAGGACCTCCCCCAAGCTTATTTGAGAGTGTCTTATTTCCTACAGGGGTTAGTCCAACAAAAGATTCTTTTCGCTCCAATCCTATAATGATTAGTGACAGAAATATCCGAAGGAATATTTTCACATGTATATTTATATACTCATATCACAAGGAAAAGTAAAGACTCATGTTCTATCTCAAGAATTCTTATTTTAGGACACAAGCTCGTCTTTAGGAAACCTTTTGAAAACTACTTAAGATAGTGAAGTGGTCTCCCCTTCAACACCACCTATATCCAGATTCATAACCACGAGATCTAGAATATTTATTATAGATGAACGCATCTACAATCACCCTCTCAGAATCTATAGAAGGCAAGAGCACGAGGGGGTTGTACATCTTGAGAGTGGTTAGACTAGAGAGACTAGGTAGTTCAGGAAGTTTCTCATGTGAGCATGAACTAGATGAAGTGTCTATGTAGTAGCTTCCATGCTCATTGATGTCATCCTTCTTCTCAAACTCGAAAGAAGATTTGTCATAGATATCTAAAGTTTCTCTTGGAGTGGTGTCTCTCAGGTCGATCTCGTCTAGGGTCTCGTCCATCCATTCAACGGCTGTAGCATATAACTCTTTATTATCCTCTAGCCATTGTTGTCGCTCTTCTTGGTCTTCCTGGTGGTCTTGATGGCTCCTATATTTAGGTTGTCTTGATGAATTTTTAGGGCCCTCAAAGGGTCTCAAGGGAAAGAGAGTACAAGGATTCATCGGGGGTTAAGGGACGGGTCTCGAATATGTAATCTTGTCTAGGCATGGAAGGGGAGAAAATAAGATCGTCTTCTAGATAGCTTGGCTCTCCTTCTATGCCATCATAGAATTCCTCCCGATATCCTTTGTAGGAACGAGAACATTTTCTAAGAGACTCCTCCTCAAAAGAATTTGAAATATATTCACTTGGAGGTCTCTTAGGTGGATGCATTCTAAATGATAAATTCGAGGCATTCCTAGAATTTTCAAAAAAGATCAACCTCGATGGAAGGATGGGATTCATCACTCTCTAAAGTGTGATGTGTTTCCATAGTAGGAGATTCTATGGCAACCAAATTTTTAGAAGATATTATAGGAATTTTAGATTTGGTTGCGTGTGTCTCCTCTAGTTGTTCGGGGCTTGGCTCGATTTCTTCTTCGGGTAACTCATCAAAAACGTTAGTGTAGGGAGTGTTGTCAAGGATTTTCTCAAGAATGGCTTTTCCCTCACTAACTAGTTTATGTGAGAATGATCCTCCTGAAGTGATGTCGAGATTCGTGAGCGACTTCCTTGTTAAGACCGCGATAAAAGTGATAGAGCAGGACATGGTCGGGCAAGGAAAGGTTTGGGCCTGAATTGGTAAGGCTTGTGAATCTAGCCCAGTTTGCTCCTAGAGTCTCCTTCTCTTTTTGTCTAAATGTAAGAACTTCTATTCTAAGGTCAGCGATTTTATAAAGAGGAAAGAAGGCAAGACAAAATTTGTCTCGAAGTTCATCCCAATCTCCATTTACGTTTCCTACAGAGTGAGCATACCATTTTCTCGCTCTTCCCTCAAGGGAGAACGGAAATAATTTCCATTTAATGGTCTCTTGTGTCATGCCAGAAATATTTCGGCAGGAACACAATTGCTCAAAATCTCTAAGGTGGGTGTATGGATCCTCATCGGCTAACCCAGAGAAGGATTGCTCCCGAACCATGGCTATAAGAGCAGGGCGAAGCTCGTAGCCATCTGTAAGAATAGGGTGTGAAGATGGTGAAGGCTCCAACATGTCGCCCTTTGGAGCAAAGAATTTAATGATAGGAGTGAAATCCATGTGGTATGTGAGTGGTAAAAGAATAAATAAAAGATGGACGATCGTGGTTCTAACTAGAACAGCTACCGTTCCCCGGCAACGGCGCCAGAAAGCTTGTTGGTATAAATTAACGCGAACAGAGAAATCCGCAAGCGCACGGATACCGATGTAGCTTTCACCCGGGAGTATTCCAGAGTATCGATTTCCACGGGGAACGTGAAGTGTACTAGAAAGGTTTAGAACGTCCTAAGATAATAATGGTAATGATGTGGAAAGAGAGGGTTAAGTTTTCTAAGTATTATAATGAGATTTATATGATTAAAGGCTCACTCTACTTTACTTACGTCGGAGCAACGGTACCGTCCCGATCCTCGAAAAAGACTGGGAAAGGGTGATCGGGGGAAGGCCGCCAAAAAGCTCTACGAAACACCAACCCGAACGTGGTGGATTACAAAGACCTGACAGGGCTGTCACCCCTGGGGCTACCACAACTAACCGTGGGATTGGGCGCAAACTCAGGTAAACTCTAGTCTAGACACCACGTCTACACTATCGATTACTACTCTAGCCACGTACGATAACTAGAGCACTCAATACGAGCGGAGATCCAGTAAATATAGTAAAGTAAGAACTGAAAGTAATTAAATAGAATAAATAGAAATAATAAATGAAGAACCTGGAGATTGCTGAAGACGAACTAGTTGCTGTAGATGTACAATGTTGATGAAGATCCGACAGGTCCGGATCTCCAGCTTTCTCCGCTCCTCTCTCCTTGATCTTACAACTAGATGAACTAGAAGAACTAGATCTAGAACTAGAACTAGATGAACTAGACAACTAGAGGGACCCTCTCTCTCTTCTAATATGAAACCCTAACTTTTTGCTCAGTAGATAGCTAATAAGGAGATGATGTCTCTTGGAGGGCCTTTGGGGCTGCTTATATATGGGTCTTCTTATGTCTCTCCAAATACAAAGAAACGATGTGGTACTAATCTTGTGTTGGATCTTGATCCATCTCGTGCTTCTACCGACGCCCTCGGATCAAACCGTCATTGAACAACCGGTTTAGATTGCGTCTTAGAGGCGGTGGAGGAAGCTTCCCGAGACAGAGGTAACTTGGCGGAGGAGGGCGAGGCCGATCGGCCTGTTATTTGGGCCGATCGGCCCAGGGTGGGGCCCACCCTGGGTCCCGCGGTGCGTCGTGGCTTCTGGAGTCTTCTAGATGATGTTTTCTTTGGTGTCAAGTTTCGTCCACGTCGGGAGTAATCCGGAGCCTTCTAGACTTGTTTCGGAGTTGGATTGCGTTGCGTTACGTCAGTCGTGTGACACGTCATTTCTGCTGTTTTTCTGTTAAGTCCCTGCAAATCACAACTTTACCAAAACTCATGGAAATCATTAGTAGAAACCCCTAATAAGGTTATCTAATTATATTTTAGTCCTTTTCCATGAATGGTTGATGCATAAAAATATGAGTTAGTGAGCATCAACAAACTCCCCCAAGCTTACCCTTTGCTAGTCCCTAGCAAAGCTATATGCTATAGTAAGATCAGGAGTTGCTACTACGCTTTCATACCTCAGAAGTACTATGTTTATCAGAAATAAATTCTCCTCTTAACCAAATTGCTCATACTTATTTACCATGGGGTGTAGCCTTTTCACGAATCATAAGCAAGATAAAACAATCAAGTTAAGTACCATGTCTCAAGTTCTTTGATCAACTATCATCCTGGGGTTTTTGCAATATTTTATCAAAGGAAACTCAGAGATCCTATGTATGACCCTCTTAAGTAGATGGTGGTAGTGGAGTTACACACGTAGTAAGACATACATAGTGGGATGATAGTGGTGAAGTGGATGAGGATGAAAGGTAGTAAATAGCCCTTAGCCTTTTCTAGTATTTTTTTCTTCTCAAGCATCTTGGACTATATCTCTCTTTCTAAAAATTGCTAGGACCTGGGGCTGTCCATTCTTGGAGAGGTGGGCTTTGCCCCGGACTTGTGTCCATTTTTCTCTCCTTAGAGATGTGGGCCCTACTCACCCTCGGACACGTGTCCATTATTCATCTCTAAATATTTTTATTATTAGGGAGGTAGGCCCCTGCTCGCCTAGTATGACTTTTGTCCGTTACTCTCCCTCTCTTTGTCTCACTTTTCTCTCTAAATATTTATTATTTTTTTTTTTTTTTTTCTTTTTTTCGAATGTAGCCCAGCCTCTATAAAAACACCGAGAGAGACATATCCAAAGATTGCAAGAGTTTTTTTTTTATATATAATTATGGCTAACGGCTTGATGAAGTATGGGGAGGCGTACTTCCGGGTTAGAAGCAGCGTATTTAGTGGAGTGGGATGATCTTGATGCGAATGATAAACTCTTAAGGGTCATAGCTAAGGAACTCATCATGTAATGTTTTATAATTTTCAAAGATAAAAACCAGGGATCAAGTATCTCTAGGAATATGATAAACAGTAGCTCAACTTTTCATGTACTTTTATCTTTTAATGCTAAGACTCAGATTAAGCATGTGCTTCCCACAGGTGCTGGGTTTAGAGCAAATTAAGCATTTAAAGCTTTTGGGAGAATCTAAGTCCAAAGTGTAAGTACTTTTTAAGAGGAACTATGGCGGAGCAACTATTCATCATTTCCTTAGCATATATCATCAAGATCAATATTTAAAGATAAAAGCTAACTAGTAGACTCTAGCATTTATTTAGACTCTCACAAACTAAGACTCTAATTAAGACTCATTATATCTAGCAAAGCAAATATATATATAAAACTAGCTAATATTAAAATGGATAGGATAATGATACTTATCGTGATAACTGGGGGTGCTCTCCCCAATTTGGATCTTGAAGTAATCTTTTTATTCGTCCTTGGAACTTGTTCATCTCGGGGGTTTTCCTTAAATGTTCTCCCCTGCAAATATTAATTTCGCACATACCGAAGGAACAAATTCTAGGATTATGTTGTGAGCCTTCATGTGCTCACATATTTTTGTATTTTTATTTTTATTTGCCCAAAGCAAGGGGTGCTTGCATGGGGCTTTTATGGAACTAATGCAAATGCAGCAAACATAATTTTATGATTTTCTAATGCAGGTTTTAGAAAAAGTAAATATGCTTAAAGGAAACATGCTAATTGAAATATGCTATGCAGAAAATTAAATATGCGAGATAAATACCGAAGTTACCTCTCGGTGAGAGTTTTGAGTACTTACTCTCGTGGCGTCTTTGTCATCTATGGAATCTCGTCGGGATGTCATGTGCAGTGCGGTGCCCTCAATGATCTCGATGAGTGGCGTAGATGAGGTAGCCGACGGTGTTTGTTCGGTTGGTGACGCGGGTAGCGGTAAGTCTTCGAAGGTGTACTCTTGTTGTCCTCTTTAGTAGGTGATGATTCTTTCTTTCCCCATGCTTACTTCTTCGGGTAGCGTCTTCGCGTCTTGTTCTTCTTGGGCTTGATAAACGGAGGATGCCCTCCCCAAGCTAGGTATTCACCTAATCTCTTAGCGATGTTGGAGTGAGGTAGACAATTGTGGAGGTGTCAACCCCTCTTGATCCTTCAAATCTTGCTTGATCACTCCTTGAGTGCTTCATCGATCTTGACAGTTGCATCTCCTAGTAGGATGGCATCACCCATGTTCCTTGCTCGGTGTGCATGTCGTAGGTCGGGACATTCACTTGTGGAATTTTGGAGAAGTGGCGAGACTCCTCCACATTTTGCATAAAAGTGTCCTGTTTGCATAGACAAGGTAGAGATCAAGTGCATGGGCTCTATTGGTGGGAAAACACCAATAGAACCAAAACTTTATTCATCTTACTCTATCCTTGGGCACATCTAAACATGGTAACATCATGTGTTCTATTTATTTATGATAAAGGTGACAAGATCGGACACCAAGCATGAAAGTAGCATTTAAAATTGTAACATGAATGATGAGTGATCAAGTGAGTGGTGTGAAGAACAATTTATAGAGCTAAACATGTTGAGATCATCAGATCAAGCAAAGTTGTAACTCTAACATGTTTGACTTTATGAGTAAGCCATGATAAAGAGAAGGTTCTATGACTTACCTCAAGATGTTACTTTTTAATATGATGGTATTTGGAACATCTTGTAGAAGTCCTTGTGTCTTGCTTCATCTCGGTGTGAGCTCATCTCGGGACCTCCCAAGCTTATTTGAGAGTGTCTTATTTCCTACTGGGGGTTAGTCCAACAAAAGATTCTTTTCGCTCCAATCCTATAATGATTAGTGACAGAAATATCCGAAGGAATATTTTCACATGTATATTTATATACTCATATCACAAGGAAAAGTAAAGACTCATGTTCTATCTCAAGAATTCTTATTTTAGGACACAAGCTCGTCTTTAGGAAACCTTTTGAAAACTACTTAAGATAGTGAAGTGGTCTCCCCTTCAACACCACCTATATCCAGATTCATAACCACGAGATCTAGAATATTTATTATAGATGAACGCATCTACAATCACCCTCTCAGAATCTATAGAAGGCAAGAGCACGAGGGGGTTGTACATCTTGAGAGTGGTTAGACTAGAGAGACTAGGTAGTTCGGGGGAAGTTTCTCATGTGAGCATGAACTAGATGAAGTGTCTATGTAGTAGCTTCCATGCTCATTGATGTCATCCTTCTTCTCAAACTCGAAAGAAGATTTGTCATAGATATCTAAAGTTTCTCTTGGAGTGGTGTCTCTCGTGTCGATCTCGTCTAGGGTCTCGTCCATCCATTCAATGGCTGTAGCATATAACTCTTTATTATCCTCTAGCCATTGTTGTCGCTCTTCTTGGTCTTCTGGTGGTCTTGATGGCTCCTATATTTAGGTTGTCTTGATGAATTTTTAGGGCCCTCAAGGGTCTCAAGGGAAAGAGAGTACAAGGATTCATCGGGGTTAAGGACGGGTCTGAATATGTAATCTTGTCTAGGCATGGAAGGGGAGAAAATAAGATCGTCTTCTAGATAGCTTGGCTCTCCTTCTATGCCATCATAGAATTCCTCCCGATATCCTTTGTAGGAACGAGAACATTTTCTAAGAGATTCCTCCTCAAAAGAATTTGAAATATATTCACTTGGAGGTCTCTTAGGTGGATGCATTCTAAATGATAAATTCGAGGCATTCCTAGAATTTTCAAAAAGATCAACCTCGATGGAAGGATGGGATTCATCACTCTCTAAAGTGTGATGTGTTTCCATAGTAGGAGATTCTATGGCAACCAAATTTTTAGAAGATATTATAGGAATTTTAGATTTGGTTGCGTGTGTCTCCTCTAGTTGTTCGGGGCTTGGCTCGATTTCTTCTTCGGGTAACTCATCAAAAACGTTAGTGTAGGGAGTGTTGTCAAGGATTTTCTCAAGAATGGCTTTTCCCTCACTAACTAGTTTATGTGAGAATGATCCTCCTGAAGTGATGTCGAGATTCAGAGCAGCTTCCTTGTTAAGACCGCGATAAAAGTGATAGAGCAGGACATGGTCAGGCAAGGAAAGGTTTGGGCCTGAATTGGTAAGGCTTGTGAATCTAGCCCAGGCTGCTCCTAGAGTCTCCTTCTCTTTTTGTCTAAATGTAAGAACTTCTATTCTAAGGTCAGCGATTTTATAAAGAGGAAAGAAGGCAAGACAAAATTTGTCTCGAAGTTCATCCCAATCTCCATTTACGTTTCCTACAGAGTGAGCATACCATTTTCTCGCTCTTCCCTCAAGGGAGAACGGAAATAATTTCCATTTAATGGTCTCTTGTGTCATGCCAGAAATATTTCGGCAGGAACACAATTGCTCAAAATCTCTAAGGTGGGTGTATGGATCCTCATCGGCTAACCCAGAGAAGGATTGCTCCCGAACCATGGCTATAAGAGCAGGGCGAAGCTCGTAGCCATCTGTAAGAATAGGGTGTGAAGATGGTGAAGGCTCCAACATGTCGCCCTTTGGAGCAAAGAATTTAATGATAGGAGTGAAATCCATGTGGTATGTGAGTGGTAAAAGAATAAATAAAAGATGGACGATCGTGGTTCTAACTAGAACAGCTACCGTTCCCAAGCAACGGCGCCGTGAAAAGCTTGTTGGTATAAATTAACGCGAACAGAGAAATCCGCAAGCGCACGGATACCGATGTAGCTTTCACCCGGGAGTATTCAGTATCGATTTCCACGGGGGAACGTGAAGTGTACTAGAAAGGTTTAGAACGTCCTAAGATAATAATGGTAATGATGTGGAAAGAGAGGGTTAAGTTTTCTAAGTATTATAATGAGATCTATATGATTAAAGGCTCACTCTACTTTACTTACGTCGGAGCAACGGTACCGTCCCGATCCTCGAAAAAGACTGGGAAAGGGTGATCGGGGGAAGGCCGCCAAAAAGCTCTACGAAACACCAACCCGAACGTGGTGGATTTACAAAAAGACCCGTGTTTGTCACCCCTGGGGCTACCACAACTAACCGTGGGATTGGGCGCAAACTCAGGTAAACTCTAGTCTAGACACCACGTCTACACTATCGATTACTACTCTAGCCACGTACGATAACTAGAGCACTCAATACGAGCGGAGATCCAGTAAATATAGTAAAGTAAGAACTGAAAGTAATTAAATAGAATAAATAGAAATAATAAATGAAGAACCTGGAGATTCTTTGAAGACGAACTAGTTCTTTGTAGATGTACAATGTTGATGAAGATCCGATGTGTCCGGATCTCCAACTTTCTCCGCTCCTCTCTCCTTGATCTTACAACTAGATGAACTAGAAGAACTAGATCTAGAACTAGAACTAGATGAACTAGACAACTAGAGGGACCTCTCTCTCTTCTAATATGAAACCCTAACTTTTGCTCTGTAGATAGCTAATGAGGAGATGATGTCTCTTGGAGGCGCCTTGGGGCTGCTTATATATGGGTCTTCTTATGTCTCTCCAGCGTCAGCAAACGATGTGGTACTAATCTTGTGTTGGATCTTGATCCATCTCGTGCTTCTACCGACGCCCTCGGATCAAACCGTCATTGAACAACCGGTTTAGATTGCGTCTTAGAGGCGGTGGAGGAAGCTTCCAGAGACAGAGGTAACTTGGCGGAGGAGGCAGGCCGATCGGCCTGTTATTTGGGCCGATCGGCCCAGGGTGGGGCCCACCCTGGGTCCCGCGGTGCGTCGTGGCTTCTGGAGTCTTCTAGATGATGTTTTCTTTGGTGTCAAGTTTCGTCCACGTCGGGAGTAATCCGGAGCCTTCTAGACTTGTTTCGGAGTTGGATTGCGTTGCGTTACGTCAGTCGTGTGACACGTCATTTCTGCTGTTTTTCTGTTAAGTCCCTGCAAATCACAACTTTACCAAAACTCATGGAAATCATTAGTAGAAACCCCTAATAAGGTTATCTAATTATATTTTAGTCCTTTTCCATGAATGGTTGATGCATAAAAATATGAGTTAGTGAGCATCAACACCCTCTTAGAGAAGAGTCTCTTAGAAAGCATCCTTATTCTTACAAAGGACGTTGGGAGCCCAAGGGTGGCATACCTAATGATGCCATAGAAGGAGAGCGAAGCTATCTAGAATCCATTCATATCTTCTTCCCTTCTATTTCAGACTAGATAACTTATCCAAACCCATCTTCAACCTCATCCTTGACCCCAATGAATCCTCTAGTGTTCTTTTTCTTGAGTCTACCTACGATCTTAGAAATCCCAAGTATAGACATCATGAAGGATCTAAGGAAGACCAAGAAGAGCATTATCCAGAGTTGGAGAACATCCATGAGCATAGGAGTTACATCCTAAGTATTCTATCCAATCCTTGCCCATGTGAGCAAACTCCCCGAATTGATTACCATCTCTAATCTTGCCACCTACAAGATCTCAAACCCCTTGAGATAATTGTTCATAAGGATTTAGAAAGGGTGGTTGTTAATCTTATTGGTTTGATAGTTGAGATTGGTGATTTAAGGGAAAACCTCTTTATCATCTTGAATCATATTTGAAGGTTTCCCAAGGATGAGCTTTTTGTCCTAAAACAAGCACTCTAGGGGGAAGTAATATAAGTATAGATCTTTTGCTATAACACCCCCTTGTGTAGTGAGCATAGAGATATAATTGTGAATATTCCTTCGGGTATTTTTGTCACTAACCATTTCAGGTTTAGAACAAAGAGAATGGAGGATGACAATGTAAAGGTATGTCCAACCAGTTACTGAGCAACATTGAATCACTCATATAATTCTTGCCATGTTGCTACCTTATCCTGGTTATCTCTACCTTTAAAGATATGCTCAAGTTACTACACTATTTCATATCCATTTGAGTAAATCTCTGTAATGCTTTCATGTTACCTTTGTTTACTATAATATGCTAAGGTTTGGAATATCTTCATACATCTCTTAAATGAAGCATGGTGCTTAGTTTAGGAGTGGTGATTTTACTTCCATTGGCTTTTAAATTAAGCGTGGTGCTTAGGTTAAAATGCCTTCTCGAATCAAATTGGACGTGGTGTCTAGGTTGATTTTTTGAATCAATAGTATGTTGTAGTAGATGCTGGTATATTTTGTTGGACTAACCCTTGCAGAAAACTCTCAAATCCAATTCGGGTAAGTCAAAGAGATGAACTCGGATCGAGATGAAGCAAGGCATGTGATGAACTCCAAACTTGTGCAAAAGTCACGGTTCATTCATCATTAATGGAAGAACTGTAAGTCTCAAATCATTCACTCAGTTTTTTGCCACAAATCAGCTTTGCCTTGATCCTTATGCTAGAATGTAGCAACAAACAAAAAAAAAAAAGTGTTATAAGACATGATAATTAAAATCATTGCTAAGAGTAATCAAAGAACCATCTTTTCATTAGCATAGGTGAGATCTTATGAACTTTGGACAACAACCCCTGTTTCAACCATGTTGTATATTCCCTCGGGTATATGTCCACTAATATTTTGTAGAAAAAGAATCTATACTATGTCTATTCAATGAAGAAGAGTGCCATACACCACGATCACGAAAAGTAAACATTCAACGAGAAGTGGATGGACAAAGCAATGGGCCACAAGAACATCAAAGACAGGTAAGTGAATATAAATCACATATTTGTATACAACTTTTGTCTTATGTTCTAAAAATAATAATAAAAAAAATAATAAAAAAAAAAAAAAAAATCTGAGCACATGAGGGCTGATGCTAAAAGAAAACAACAACATGTTCCTAGGACAAGTTCCTTTGGGTATTTTTTGGTCACTAACCTTGCGGGAACAAAAGGACAAACAACATCTAAGGACATGGTGATTGCAACACACAATTAGGGATGGTTCAGCATTCACACTTAAAGTGCCGAGTGACAGGAAGGCTCGAGCATGGGGAGGAAGGTCCACTCCTCTAAAGATCCGACATTACTCTTCCTCTTCTCAAGCTACCGTCACTCGACATGCTGGTTTGCAATCCCCCTACTCACTATTACTTTGTCTCTCTAAGATTAAATGTTTATAAATGTCATACATCAAAATCAAACTTAAGATTTCCCATTAGAGAAAAGGTAATAGTGAGCGCATGCTAATTAAAATATACATCCAAAACTGTTTGTAGAATAAAAGATACCTTTAGCTCCATGACAAATCTACCCTTGTTTAAAATTACTTGTATATTCCTTGGGTATGTATGTGTCAAATAATACTGCAGGAATAAAATCATGAGAGAAGCAAAAAGGTCCTAACACAATTCAAAGGAGAAGAAAGAAAGGATGATGTAATAAAGGAGACAAGTTAGAAACAAGATACACAAGAGGCCAAATAAGGAAAGCTTCGAGAAGAAGGAAAGAACCATCACAAGGTGTTACGGTGCCATCATACTCTAATAAAAGGTAACATCTTGAGGTAAGCTATCATTAACTAAGCTTTTCTCTAATGATGGCATGCTCATAAATAAAGAATCAAACATGTTAGAGCCAAAACCTAACCTTATCCATTTTGCTTAGCTTCACATGTTTAGTTCTTTGTTCTTAAACACCACTCTCCGATCTCATAATCGTAATGATATAAGCCAAAATGCTGCTCATCCCGCTTTGCAAGATAATCATAATCAATTAAATTGTTGATACTCTATCTTATGATCTTATCACCCTCATCATAAATAAATGAAACGAATAAACATCAACTATGCCTTGTTTAATGTGCCTAAGGTTAGAGAAGAATGAATAAAGTTTTGGTTCTGTTGGTGTTTTTCCCACCAAGAGCCCATGCACTTGATCTCTACCTTGTCTTTGCAAACAGGACACACTTTAAGCACAATGTGGAGGAGTATGTCATTCCTCCAAAATTCTACAAGGAAATGTCCTGAACCCATAAAGTACGCACACTAAACAAGATGTTGCATGTTTCCACTATCAAAGCTTCACTTCAAATTATGAGACAAGCAAGCAACATGGGTGATGCCATCCTCGAGAGATCATTATCTCAGGAGACGCAGCCACCAAGATCAGATGATACACTTGAAGAGTGAGTAAGGTAAGAAGTCTTGTTCAAAGGACTTAAAACATTGAACCCTCGCGGAAGGTAAGATCGGTAGTTATCGTGCATAGCATATTTACTTCCTTGTATTGCATAATCAATTTTCCTTTAGCATATTTAAATTTTTTTTTTTTTTTGCATTAGCATTGCATTGAAAAATTCTCAAGCCCCATGTGAATAATCTTGTGGTAACCCATATGAATATTCACCGTGGTGGCATAAAAATAATTATGCATTCATCTAGTTGCATTTGCATTATAGTTCTTTGCATACATATAAAATTATAAAACTCCAAAAACATTTAGAGGAAAAATCTTGCTGAAGTTTTACATAGAATAATCATGACTCATCTTGAGAATCTTTAGACACATGAAGCCTATGTGGTAAACCACTAACACTTAATCAAGTTCCACAAAGCTTTGTTGTCTATTTGAGTTCAGCAGATTTCAAGGGAGAGAGACATGATAAGCCGACTTCATCGTCACCATCTACCTCAACTTCCATAACAACCCGACACTTCAATCCAGCTTGGGGAGAGCACCCCCGGTTATCACGATAAGTATCTTTACTACTATGTTATTATATTATTAGCTAATGTTTTGATTTGCTTAGTTCTATGGAGTCTAGTCGTTTAAAGAGTCTTTAGTAGAAGTGTGATCTTTAGAGTGTGAGAATAAATAAATAAATAAATAGGAGTGTATCATAGTTTTCTTTTCCACCAACATAAAATGATCTCTGAAGCTAAATCTTATGCATGGAAATGATGAATAGTTGCTCGTAGTAATTCCTTTTCAGTACCTAGCTTTCAAGCTTAATTTCTCTTGAGCCTTAAATGCAAAACTGTTTTGACTTGAGACTTACTTTAAACTTGAAACCTGTGGGTTGCAAATTGCTTGCTCTAAAGTCTAGGTAATTGACGGATATGATATATGAGAGTCGAGCTGCTATTGATCTTACTCCTAGTGATACTAGAATTCTGGAGATTTATTTTGAAACTTTAAAAGTGCACATGATAAGTTCCTGTGTGACAAAGTGTTGAACCTCCTACCACAGCCATATATACATGCTCCCTAGATTAGGAAAACCTTTTGACATATATATAGGCTGCTTGCTTTGCATTGAGTTTGTTCAATCTTTGTCGACCCTTAGAAACTTGTCATGCTGATCATGTACACTCCACCACCATTCCACTTCACTCTACCTCATTCCATTCCACTTCACTCGACTCTACTCATTTATATGTTATTTCCATCCTGGAAGTACGCATCCACCATTACAGCACCATATATACCCATCCACCATATATCCATTCACTCCAGCCACCAAAAATGTTCTACTCCTATCTTGGGAGAGAGCAACCAAAAATATTCCCTACACCCATTCATTTCTAGCCAATATCTTACAAAAGCTCCATTACATTTGTCTATCTCTTAAAAGTTATTGCAAAAGAGATTTGGGTTCTATTAAAAAAAAAGAAGAAGAGAGAGAAAAAGGGAGATGAAAAATGGGCAAGTGTCCTACGGGCGAGTAGAGCCTACCTCCCTAAGAAAAAGAAAGAATAAAGGAGAGTTAAAAAAAATGGACAAGTGTCCGCTGAAAACAATGGGTACTTAGATACTCGCCTCTCCATAAAAGAAAAAAATAAAGAAAGGAAGAAATGCAACCCAGGTTCTCTACAGAGTTTCCAAATTCCAAAAGAGAGATGATTCCTTAAGGAGCAAAAGTAAGATTTCCCCTCATTCATTCCATATTCCCTACCATATATATCCACCATACACATGCACTACTTGATCAGTGTGACTCGTAACTTTGGATCCATTGCTTGAACTTACAATATATGCTTAGTAAGTAGATATAGTTTTCTCCCACATAGAGCTCCAGATATAAGCCTTAGATATAGGGTGAGAGAGAAGAAGGCATAGTGTCCTACTGCCTTAGTCCAAAAAATATCACATATTATGAGAGAGAGGCAAAACAACTTTGTTGCCTTAGCGAGGATCCACAAATACCACAAATGAGAGACTTGAGAGAGTCATACTAGGAACTTTGAGTTTTATTTTGAAAACTTGCAAACACTCCAGAAGGACAGTTGAACAAAGAGTTTGAGATATGATGCTTGACTTGATTGTTCTATCTTTTAATTGCTCAAGATCAAAGAAAAGGCTATAAGCTCCATGGTTAAGGGTAATATAGGTAAGTTGAAATTTGAGCAAGTTTATTCTTATCTGGATGAGAACTTTTGTTTGAAAGCATGTATACTTTTGAGGTGTGAAAGTGTTGTAGCAACTCCTGATCCATTGCTAAGTTTGGCTTTGCTAGGGACTAGCAAAGGGTAAGCTTGGGGGAGCTTGTTGACACCTGTTATAGCATAATATTACTAGTCAACTAAACATGAATAAGGGCTTAAAATGAATATCAACCTAAGTCTAGGGGTCTAACTAACATAATTCCACGAGCTTTGGTGATTTATATATTTTCAGGGACTTAATACATAAATGCAGAGAAGAATGGAGAAAGTTCCGGAATATACATCACATATGATGACAAGACTTGACCGTGAAGTAACTCAACCCAAAATGTGGACTAAAACACTCTAGAAGGTACCAGAGGACACCAGAAGAAACAGGAAGACCAGAATCTTCTGGACCCTGGCGGCCGCATGAGTTTTTTAGGCCGGCCGCCAGGTGGGTCCCACATGTCAGCCTCACATTTTTATGTCGGTTTACCACCGACCTTGAGGTTGTATCTACACCGTTATTGAAATCTCATTCTATCTCATTATCTCTTGACCTTTTGGTCAGAGGTGTCCCAATGTGAGGACAACCTCTCCTCTCTAGTTCTAATCTATATTAGAAGATCATGTAGAACTAGAAGGATTAGAGTGAGTTGAGAGCAAAAGCATATCAAGTTGATAGATTAGACCCAAGTCCTTCATGAAAGTGACTAGATCTAGTCTTGAGAGCTAAAGAGTGAGTGGAGGAGAAGAAGGGGAAGCACCGGACATGTCGGTGACTCCTCTACACTTGTACCTCCGGGATCAATAGCCTTGTGGCACTTGATCCTGAGACTTCTATGGTGGATCAACTTCTTGTTTAAGTAAGTAATCGTGTTATCTTATATGTTAGTATTGTTCTTATTGTTCATAACTCTTTGAGTACTTTAATCTATGGGAATCTATAGATTAGAGGAGTATGCTTAGGTGTAGGCGTGGTGCCTAGATCGAAGTTACTTGTGAATGCACCCTACCTTCCGGAGTGTGGTAGTTCGTAGTAGTGACAGTGCCATTGATTCCGGAGATAACAGATAAGTTGTTGTCACTAATAAGTTCAGTTGCAACAGAAGCAGTAGCAATAGCATCATCAAAAATTCCATCCGAATCAATAATCTCTCAGAGCAAAAAATTCTCCTTCGGGGGAACCAATCGGACAATCATTTTCACCAGCTACATTACTTGCACCAGGACCACCTCCAGGAACCAACACATCCTCCATGACAGCTCTATTACTTTTAGTGGGAGCAACAACATTAACACCAGCTATATTTTGAACTAAAGAAGGCACTGCATTAACACCTTCAGTGGAGGCAACAGCAGCACATCACCATCATCATTTGACTCCAACACCGCGACCATCTTGATTTCCGGATGTTGGCGAACCCACTCTACCAGTAGAAGTCTCTGTCAAATCAGGAGCACCACCATCATCACCATCAACATTATCATCCCGTACAGAAGGATCCCTATGACCAGAAGTCTCAGGCCCAACATGTGCATCAACAGGTCCATCACCAGCAACAACAGGAGAAAGACCACCATGGGCACGGTGCATGTATGTGAAAATTTTACTAACAAGAGAGCCAGGATGTCTATAACCATATCTTTCATGATGCTTTGTGTTGACACCTGTTATAGCATAATATTATTAGTCAATTAACATGAAATAAGGGCTTAAGATGAATATCAACATAAGTCTAGGGGTCTAACTAACATATTTTCACGAGTTTTGGTATTCCATGACTTTGCAGGGACTGAACAGATAAAAGCAGAGAAGAACGGTGAGAAACCTAAGAGTTTACATCCCATACGATGACAAGACTTAAGCGTGAAGTAACTCAACCCAAAATGTGGACTAAAAACACTCTAGAAGATACCAGAAGACACCGGGGAGGAAGGAGATCACATTGTGATCTTGACCCCCGGCGGCCGCCGGGGATCATCTACGGCGACCGCCAGGTGGGTCCCACCTGTCGGCCTCAGATTTCTATGTCGGTTTACCACCGACCTTGAGGTTGTATCTACACCGTTATTAAAGGTCGGTTTGATCCAAGGGTCCCTGTTCATCGCCGAGGGCTATATAAGAAGACCACCTGACCCTAGGGCAAAACCCTAATTCATTATCAAGTCATTATCAACTCAGACCAATTCAGTTCTATTCAAGTCCAACCAAGTCTAGATCTTAAGCCCTAGTTCATCATATTAGAAGTAGTTAGCTACCTAGTTAGCTCTAGAGGAAGTCAAGCTTGCCTTGGATTCCCGATAGTCAAGAAGTAGCGGGAGCATAGTTTCTCGTGGCTTCTCTCTTGTATCCAATCTGTAAGTATATTTGTTGGAATACAATTGTTATGACTTTATTCTACTTAATGATTATATTCTTAGTGATATGTATCCATGCATGCTGTAGTTATATATCTAGATTAGTGAGTTTGTCTTATATTTTATGCATGGAATCTTATAGCATCCACTTAGATGATCACTTAGTGGGTGATAAGCAATGTGTAAACGTGGTGTTTATACAACGTTTATCTGCGATTGCACCCTACATTCCGGGATGTGTGGTAGATCACGGGAGTGACGGTCCTGTTGAGTCCTTTGGAGTCCACCCTCCGAATGATAGGCCAAGTAGAGCCATAATTACGGCGATGATCAAGTTTCATCCTTGATTGTCATTGGTAATGCTTACCATGTGTAGATGTATTGCAACCTTGCCATGATAGCTAGATATAATTGCACTAATTGTAGTATTCATTGACATATGATTAGGAGTGACTTAGGAATATTCTTTCTATACTATGTTAATAGCTCATATGATACTAGTGGCATACCATGATCTTAGACTTGGGTAGTTATTATTATTTATTCATTTATCTTTACTTTGTGACTTATCCTGTTATGAGTATTGTTGAGGCATATGGTTACTCCGCATTATACCACCGCAAGTGAATCTCAAGTAAATCATCAAGTCAACTAAATCATTAGACATCCCTATCTCTCTTACTTTTATAGACTACCCTTCCCCTGTGGTAAAATATAAATACGATACCGGATAGACTCCGGTGAAGTGCTACAATGGTATTTCTATCTCAGGCGCTTGCGGATATCATGCTTATCCTTTAACAAGGCATATCAAGAATACCATACCCGCATTTCTTAGAGCGTTATTGCTAGGGTGACAGACTAGTATGTAGGTAATGCCTAGAAATGAGTGGTATACCTTGAGTACATATCCTTAGTGAGATTAACTCCACTATGGATAATGATACTGAGATTACACCCCACAACTAACACCGCCTAACTCCGCCTTTGTTGGATCGTGAGATTAATTCCACATCCAAGCTGACAAGTAATGATAGATACCATATATATATTTCTTTTCGCCTTCCTAATTTGGATCGTGTAAGAAATATCAACACTTTGCAAAAACTTCACAAACACTTGCTCTGTCCTGAAAAAAAAGTATGGTAGGAAAACATCAATGATATCAATTGTAAACAAATAAGGGAAAGCAAACAAAACAAAAAAGACATGCCACGTACATGGGGACGGACGAATCTACAATGCTTCTCCAAAATCTCTTTGAAAACAACAAGTAGCATCATCTAGTAGAAGGTACTCATCATAGCAAGTGTCCTCATACTTTTCCAACTACATCAAAATGTGTTCGTGTCAGTGACCGATGTCAAACAAACAATTCATCTCATCGGTTAAACCTAGGAAACATAGAGAAGAAGAAAACAACAAAGCAATACAAGATATCAAACTCACCGGACGCTTTCCATAGATATTACCACCAACACGATCATAAGAAGCAAATCTCCCAATCACATTACCCTTCCGGATGCACATCCTTGGCAGAATATCGTATGCAGATCAGCATCATTCGAAAAACCAAAGTTTACAAAATCCGGATAATAACCCTAGAAAAACATTAAACACAAGACAATTAAATGGTTTGTAAAAATCCAATGCACCAAACAAGTCATCAAGACTCTAAAAAAACTTACAGCAAGAAAGTAAATGCATCCTCCAATAGTCCCTCGATGCTTTTTCCTATAGTTTGATATTGACTTAAAAAGCCACTCAAAGATAAATTTAGACCAATCTCAATCTTTAACAAGTAGAAACTTCAACCGGCGCCCTAGATACCGTGGGCACGGGTAACTATTAGAGTTTGCACAAAGAAACGTCGACAAAGCGATGACCATGAAATACCAAAAGAAGTTATCATCAGATAGAGAGCCGGACAACAACTTAACACCACACTCCTTGACACTAGGCGGACTAGTTTCATCAATCTTTTTTCAAAAAATCTGCCTTTGAGCTGTCTTTATAACTGGCCTTGATATCATCACCACCAATTGCAACACCCAAGAACAGATGCACTGACAGATAACTAAACGGGATAACTCTATCTGCCCTCACAATGTCATGACAATTGAGATCAATTTGATCAGCAATCCACTGCACAAAACCTCTTGGGGGATAGCAACCATCATACTCCAACAAGACACCAAACCCTCTATCCACAATGATCTTCCTCGACGCTCATCAAGCTTCGCTACTATATCCTTTGCAAAGTATTTGCAATTAAACTGCTACCTGTTGCGTACCGACGTAGCCCCCCGATCTACCATCACCCTCTTTGGATCTACCTGCCCCTCACTTGCCTACTTCTACTTGAGGCTGCCCCGACGCACCTTGATTCTCCATAAAATTGCACAACCTGTCATTTTTAAAAAAAGTGTCAAGATCATAACAAATCAAGATAACAACTAAACAAACAAACACCAAAAATTAAACAGATTTACCAGCACCGGCCAGGAGATTTACACCAAAAATTAAACAGATTTACCAAAGACCAAGAAGGTATTAACAACTTGAGTAGGATTTAAATCACAAGCACCAAAGAAGGTATTAACAACTTGAGCAGGATTTAAATCACCAAAGCACCAGCAGGAGCATTTACACCAACAAAGAACACCAGGATTCCGATCCTACACAAACAAACAAAGAATTTGAAGACTTCAACAAACAAAGACATGACATGTATACCATACCAACTAGTCTCATTCAAATCAACTTAATACCTGAACAATGTTTTCCACAGAAGAATCCATTCCTAAATCATCATCCATCCCAAAATCAACAGACCGAAGTTGCGGAATGTGAAGCCTCAGAATCCATACCTAAAGTAGTCGGGACTAAGAACAAAATGCACAACATTAAGACAAGAACAACATAATAAACAAGAATGTCCATATAACAAGGAAACTCAATTACCAACTTAACATAATGTTACAATCATTCAATTAAGCTCGCTTTAAGCGGCAACAAATCTAAACTCACACTTCATACATTAAGATTGTCGGCCAAATCTTTTATGCCTATGCCATGCTGATAACGGCACATAGGGCACCTAAATCTACCACTACAACAAAACCAATCACTAAGACATTCATCATGGTACATATGCATGCAAGGCAAATGCCCACACTCATCCCAAACCTGACTTAATGTATACCCATAATCCAAAAAGGCTCAACTAGAGTCCTCGACATATTACACAAACTACTTCCAACTCCATAATTCCCGTGCTTTGGATCAAACAATTTCTTCAGACTCTAGGCGCTTCTTCATCATTGGAAAAAGGTCGCGAACTTAGGGGCGGTTCAGACTCTGAACGAGGACGCGTCCTCCATCTATTCCGAGGCACTCCTTCAATTTCTACCTCTATTTGTAACGAGTACGCTTCCTCCCTCTTTTTTTCAGACTCTCCTTCCATCTCGCCCAATAAATTAAGGTATCATCAAACCACTATACTAAAAACTATTAAAAAACACCACTACAGAACTTTAAACCAAACTCACTATAACTAAAAATTAATTCAATAGTCTCAAACATCAAATCATATCATACAAATCAAATTGCTAAATGAAAACATCACATATTGCACATAATAAACACAGTGAATTGCAGTAATCAAGCTATGCAATTTACTCATCGACATATGCAAAAAAATGAAATGGAAGATTTAATGATTAATTTCATTAACACTTTAACCAAAAGCATATGTAACATCAACACAAACTACAACTCGACATCAACTCTCACACCACCTAGTCACTCTTGAGTTGTGGATACTCCCAACGACAAACTGGACAATTAATTTTCTGAGCAAACCACCTATTTAAACAATCATGGTGGAATACATGACCACAATACAACGCACGACAAGCTTCAGCAACCTCTTCAGCAGATACTTCAGGGTCTTCATCTAACGGATATGAAAGCTTTTCCATACATATCGGACAATCTTTATCCATGTTGCTATTAGTGTAAACACGGCCATAATTGCTTTCAGGCCCTTTGTATTCAACTTCCTCCTCCTCGCTAGCTGCGGCAACTTCGGACCGGGATGACTAGTCGCAAAGAACTTCTTGAGCAGGATGACTAGTCTGCAGGAACTTCTCGCAGCCAGATGACCAACTGCTGCAACTTCGGAGCAAGATGACTAACTCCTCGCAACTTCCGGAGCAGGATGACTAATCTGCTGCAACGGGAGCGGGGATCATTTCGATGAGCCTCCTCCTATTCAAGCGTAGGGCACGCCATATGGGCCCCTCCTAACACGCCGTATAACGTATTTCTTCCATCTAACCTATTGATTAACAATGTGATCTCAAATTTTTAAAAAAATACTAAGAAAGAAGTACAGGTAACTAAGACAAATCAAAATAAAAAATAAACCAGAATTTGTACCAAGAATCCACATATTCATATCTGAGATGTGTAAACAACATTAACTAGACATACTCTATGCATCGCATTACGGTGACTACATAATTACATGCACCAAAACCATATTTAAACAAAGCAAATCACCAACAATGCACCGCTTAACAAAGCCATCTTCAAAACTTACCTCAACAAATGCAGATACAAGATATCCTTTGCCTTCCTTGGAGCTTCAACTCGTGGTAAAATACCAAAAACAAAAACAAAACATTTCAGAAGGCTAGTACTTGTAAACATTTCAGCTACTAAAAACAGATTCTATTTGGACTCAAGTCCACCATGTTAAGGCCAAAACACATATAAAACAGACTACACCTTCTCCTTGTTTACTTGCTCATACACGTAAACTACAACCTGTCTATTGAAGTACACCTTCTCCTTGTTTATTTGCTCATACATGACCAGATCAGCAAGGCTATTCTAGAGCAACCTCAAATCCACAATTGCACATGTCTATTAAACTAGAGAAATATCCTTTCTATTGCACACAAGAATCAACCACAGACATAGCATATACTGAAGAAATGTCCATTTACTTGCTCATACAGACTAAACATATACCGCTAAACCAACCTCAAATAAATCGGTTGCCCTTACTACTACCGCATTATGTACTTACCACTAAGATTTGCCCACAAGGACTAGAACAAGCACAAGAAGACCCCCCCCCCCTCCCCAAACTACAAGATCCTTGGAACATGCACTAATCACAAATACATGGAGGACGGAGGAGGTCCTACCCCCACCACAAGCGCCAAAAAAATAGACAAAAAAACTAGAACCGGGGGGCAAAAAAATGCATGGCGGCTCCGGTCCGTGGTGCCGCCGCCTCATCCACACAAACCCTTGCCAAAAATCCCCAATTTGACTTGCACAAGAATCGCCGTAAATACAAAGAAAATCCCCTTTAAATACAAGGGACATCAGCACCAGCTCCATAGATCAATGAACAAATTCTACATGAATAGATTCTTCCCCTATCTTTCACGAACAGATTCTAGACCCTAATGGAACCAAATAACACCAAAATCTCCCAAATCCAACGCGAATCCCCAATATACAACCGAAAAACCTACACAAATCCATCATCGCACAAAACCTATCGCACAAATCCATCGGTTCATGCAAACCCTAGACCACCGATTCCACCCACCGAGTCCACAAAATCAATGGACACCAAAACCTAATCCTTCTCTTTAACAAGCACAAACAAGAAACCCTAACCCGAGACGGAATCGAGTAGAACGAACCAGAATAGGAGATGGAGAGGGAGAGTCGCCGCCAGCCGTCCACCGCCGTCACCCTCGTCGCGCTCATCGTCGCCCTCGTCGTCGCCACAGAACGAGAGGAAATGAACGGGAGCCGAGTGATAGAGAACTGAAGAGTGGGAGGGAGAGAGTTGAAGCGGCGCGGTTCCCAATTCAAACAGTGCCGCGGGACCCACAACTCAGACGACGTTTCGCATACCGGGTACAGATCCAACCCAACCCGTTAACGATTTGCATGCCACCATCCGGCGGGAAACAGGCCGTCCGCTGCCATCCAATCACCGCGCGACGCGTGTCGCCTGAACGGGAGGACAAAATTCAGGCGACACAGAGATAGGGAAAGTGAAAAATAAAAACAAAAGCAATTTAGTCCCACTGATCCAAACCTGATCCCTTCTCTTCCGGTGGGAAGTACACAATCTATTCATCTGGTATAAAGATTATCGGACTTGGCACGGTGCTTATATACTTTTCTTGACACAGTTGGTTAAATACACGGTGCTTTTATCAAGCAGTAACGAGATGGCTATGAACAAGGAAATCTCAAGATTTGCCGATTTATTTTATATTCATTCAATATGTGTACGAGTTGGGTATATGTGTATGCGCTGGCATCTCTTCGCATTTGGTAGAGTTTGGTTCCTGCGATGGGATGGTTCCAGGTGGGATATCCCACCTTGTCTAGCGTTTGGTCCAGAGACGAGGTCATCCCGCGAGAGAATATTCCTTGGAGTCCAGGGTAACCTCGTGCCCAAAAACATGATACATAACAGCAGATAATTCATTTTGCTTAGCGACCCTATATACATCCAAATTCACCTCGACGGGTAACTACTACACTAATGCAGGAGTGGGATCTATTCCCGGTTGGGAAACCCCCTCTATCCTCTATTCCCGGTTCTGGCAACCAGGATTGATCTGGGACTTCTAGTCTCGGTTGATATTACCAACCGGGATTAAAGGCTGCTCTAGCCAGGCAAGCCAGGCGCTACCAGGTAGGACACCTCTAGTCCCGGTTGGTTATACCAACTGGGATTGACAATTTCTTTGCATTGATTATTGTACACACCTATTAAGAGTGAAACTAATTAGGAGCTTATATATTACAATGATCATCCCCATTCATCAAGTTCATACAAACCATAATAATAATTTAAAACAAGTCATTGCAATAAACTAGATGTCAAGCCCCAAAGTTCAATTACACACACATGTCCAAGTACCCCCCAAAGTTCAGTGATGAATTTCGCTTTCTCGTACTTTCAATTCGGTGAAGTGTAGGTCACCGATCTTGTATCCAATAATGTCATCGATGAAGTCCAATGTATTAAATAGTGCACTCTCCGTTGCTCCCCAACTACAAGCATAGGGTCTACTAACTATGTTTAATGGTGCTCGAGCAGTCGATGGGTCACCCCTCTTAGTCGCAAGCACCTTTGCCTGAAATCCTTCTGTAGTTAGTGTTGGGTCTTCATGAGCATATTTCCACTCATAACCCAATCCATCCATTGACTGGTTTAGAATGGCTTCAAAACTGCACCCTGCGTAAGTCATGTCATACTCCTCTACCTATAAGTGTTGGCAGAAAATAGGGTTATGAGAACCAAGCTTTACAACATATAACAACAAATCTAGGTATAAGCTATGACTTGGACTCAGACTTTACCACAACATTTCGGTTGTTTCAAGCCATGTGTGCACACAAGCCCTAAAGATCATGACACATGTTGAAATTTATTCACGAGCCTAGTTGTACATGTAATAACAACATATTTTTTGTGCAACAGCCTGGTGGGGTGCCTTTACTCTCACCTCTGAGATTTGTACAACACCACGACCACGACTATGACCATGACCGCGACCCATCCTAGCGGCAATGGAAAAGCGAATTCGACATTGGAGTTGTGGACATTTTCTACATTATAGGTCTGAACATCCACTTCCTGAACCTCTAAATAGGAGTGTGTCTCTAAGCCAAATGATTGGGTCAATTACCTACGGTACATATAAGAATCATATATATGTATACCCATATAATATAAGAAACATATTAATTAATTTACTGGAAACATATAGAGTTACTTACGATGCTCGGATGATTCATCAGTACATTCAGCAACACTGGATCGAAACCCATCCAAGTACAATAGCCGTTGAAACCTATGACTTCCGGCGGAGGGCGACGATGTCCAGCCATCTATTCTCACTAAAGTTAATATATAAAAATTCAAATCAATCAAACGTATATATCAAATTCATATCAGTAAAGCAAATAAATCACAATGCATAACACTAAATAATCAATATTTGACTATCACCAAAGCAATTTTGATCCACTGAACTACAACTGCTTTCTCTGCCAATGTCTGTGTTCTTTGATTCTCAGTATTTATTTTTATGAAGACTAGTGATTATGGAGGTAGCATGTTCAGAATTTCTAATCCGAATATCTAAATTTGCTGGTTTGCTCTAATGGTTGTTGACAGTGCCACAGCTCTGTACAGAACTGATTTCTCAGGAAGAGGGTAGCTATCGGCTAGGCAAATGCATATGGCTAAGTTCCTGATAAGCCTTCAGAAGTTAGCAGATGAGGTTGCTGTAAGTTGTTATTGTTTATTTATCTTCAAGAATACCAAGTTTTTTTCTTTATGGTTTTTGTTTTAGCTTTCAGTCAAATGAAAATGCTGATTTACAGTGGAGTGTGGATATTTGTTTGCTTTTCTTAATTTGATTTGATTGATCATGACAGTTTGGAGTTGCTGTGGTTATCACCAATCAAGTAGTAGCACAAGTGGATGGCTCTGCTATGTTTGCCGGACCGCAGATCAAGCCCATTGGTGGTAACATCATGGCTCTTGCTTCCACAACAAGGTACATTATGCCAGTTATCGCGAACTGACTGGTTTTCTCCAAGACCCAGGTTCCTATACCATATCATTTCTTAAATTGTCGATACTGTCTCCAACTCTCCATCAGGCTTGCTCTTCGCAAGGGAAGAGGGGAGGAGTGGATATGTAAAGTAATAAGCTCTCCCTGCCTGGCTGAAGCCGAAGCCCGGTTTAAGATAGCTTCTGAAGGTGTCGCAGATGTGAAGGATTGAGGCTGTCTTATCTCTGCTTACAGTGCACAGTGGCTTCAGTCTCTAATCCTGGTCTGCTGTCTGCCTTGTCCTTCCTTGTCAACTGTTGAGTTGCCCCGCCTTGATGTACAGAACACTTGCCTTCACAGATGCGATTGCGCCTGTGATTGTCATCCGAGCATCCTGTTGTAAAAAGAAGCCATGCCTGTTGCCCTGTTGTGTACTGCATGAGACCTGACAACTGCAAGAAATATTGATACAAGTATAGTTATGATGTATCGAATATTAGTTCGCTCCTTTTTTTTCTTTTTTTTGCGTTGTGCTGTTCAATTATCACAGCAGTGTGTAGATAAGAATTCACAGAACAGCACTGGCCGATCCTGATAAAGTAGTTAGTATGGCGATATGTGACTCCGTTTGGCACGACCCCTTGAGTTCTTGACTGTTGGTGCAGGTTGCCTTGTCCATGTGACCTTTGACTTGTCTTTCCCTTTGTATGTATGTCGGCTGTTGTCTGACTGTGTTTGCCGGACAAGGCAGCCGGAGTGCATCGGTGGATCTCTCGTTCCAAACAAGGTAGGAGAAGTTCAGCCAAAATTTGATTGGGAAACTCACCCGTTCTTTCCTCACAAATCGACGCAATCCACCCATATATAGTTCCAGCATCGCCGTGCCGCAGCCCCCCGGATCAGCCAGCGGACGATCCGTCGCACTACGTACGTGGGTTGGCACGGTCATCACACCACCGTCCATGTGACCTAAGTGGCACAACTTAACAAGTTTGTAGACTTAAGTGACACGTTGTACTAGAGTTCGTGGACCTAAGTGGCACAACTTAACAAGTTCAGGGGGTTAGATTTCGATTTTGAGAGTTCGTGGACCTAAATGGCACAACACGACAAGTTTAAGGGTCGCCGGTGTATTTAACTCCACAATTAAAAACAGTGTTTGCTGACACATCCACACTGAAATCTCTGCAACAGGTATCTAATTGTTCTGGACGACATTAGTCTAGTGGACGGCTGGGAACTCTGTTTCCCGTGGAACAAAATGGGCAGCAGGATCATCATCACGGCCACACGCGACGACCGCATTGTGCGATCGAGCTGCCGGTTCACCCGTTTCTACTACATGTCCAGCCTCACGGGGGACTACACGAGGCTGCTGTTCCACAGGAGAGTCTTCGGTTCAGAGGACGGGTGCCCTGCGTATCTGGCACAGGTCGCCGACCAGGTCGTCCTGAGGCAGTGCCACGGCTCGCCGCTGGCCATCACCGTCATGTCCGGCTTACTGTCGAACAAGCCGCGCACGAGGCCTGTGTGGAAGACATCTGCAGCTGCGTTGGTGGAAGCAACAGCAGCAGCAACGGGACTGAAGAGATTTGTCTCTTGGGTTACTATGCGCTTCCGAACTACCTCAAGACCTGCTTGGTGTACCTGAGTATGTTTCTAGAGGATCGTCTCATCAGCCGTGAACGCGCAGTGAGGAGCTGGATCGCTGAAGGATTTGTCTCTGAAGAACATGGAGTGACACTAGAGGAAGCAGGACAGAGCTACTTCGATGATCTCGTCGGCAGAAGCATGATCCAGCCGGCATGCTGTGGCTATGGGTATGGTTGTGGAGGAAAACCTGAGGTTTATACGATCCATGGCCTCACCAGACGTAGATTAACTCGAGACAATTTTGCCACCTTGTTGGACATGGACAATGGAGAGCACGAGTCTAAGTCGGGCTGTGAAACTATTCGGAGGATATCTGTTACAAATGCTGAGAAAGATGTTGGCATCCCGCGGGATCAATGGACATATCGCATACCCGCTCACTGTTTATCTTTGGCGGTGTTCTGCCGAGAGTTTCCTTCAGGGATTTCATGTTTTTGAGGGTACTGGACTTGGAGGGCTCCAACGATTTGGAGAACCGACATGTCGTGGAGATTGCTGAGCTTGTTCATCTAAGGTACTTGAGCATCAGGGTGTCACAGCCCAACAGGATGGGCCCAACAGGCCGGTTAGGCCAGGCGTGTGCGAGGGGGCAGCCGCCCTGTGGCCGCCGCCACCACTGTCGTCTCGTTGTCATCCGAGTAATTTAGGAAATGTCAAAATATTAGATGAAAATGGAATATAGATTGCTTAGAAGCTAAGTCTCCCCAGGAGTATAAATACAAGGGGATATGTAATCATTTGAGGTTAAGAAATAAACAAATAGGGTTTATCCCTTATTCCTCTCTCTCTCTCTCTCTCTCTCTCTCTCTCTCTCTCTCTCTCTCTCTCTCGCTCACGCGCGCCGCCTTCTTCTTCTCCTCCCACGCACGCCGCCACACACGCCGTCGCGCGCACGCCACATCTGCCGTGGTCGAGCCCTAACCCAGCTCGGCTATTACATATGGTATTCGAGACCAATCGATCCTTCGCCACCATCACAATCAAGATCCATGGCCTTCCCCCACCACCGACGAATTCATGGCGGACATCCGCCATGACCGACCGCTGGGAGAAGATGTTCGCACCACTCGGGAGAAACCCCAGGAGGAATAGCACTCCGCCACGTTGACCAAGGACACCGACAACACGCCTCCTTCAACAACAACCTTCAGCGCATCGAGGGGCGCACGCCAACGACATCGACACACCGATGTCACCAGCGCCACCCTCAGCGACCCCGTGGCCACGCCATTCATGGCGCCCCGCCAGCGGCCACGTTGCCGGACGCCATTGTCCTCGCCACCAACACCCCCGACGACGTCACCATCGACTAACGGGCGCGACCACGCCACCAACAACAACAACAACCACCGCGACTATGCCAGGAGCACCACCGCAGCCCGCGGCCACGCTTGCAAGGCAACCAGACGCCGCAAACCGGCGTCACCGACAGCATGCTCATCGACGCGTCTCTATGGCGACACCCGATATCATCGCCAACAACACCGCCAACCCCGTGGACATGCCAACAACAACGCCACAGCACGCGGCCATGCTATCGGACAAGCGTGCCCTCAACGTCATGCCAACGATGCCCCGTGACAACATCAACATGATCTTCAACGCCGCAAGCAACGGGCACAACTACCCCCAGGATGCTGCCACTGTCGCGGATCCAGACCAGATCAGATCGGAGACCACCACCGACGCCCCAACTGTTCGATGAAAAGCCTACCCAACTAGGCCAACATCTCGCGGCTACAAAAATTGAATAGATAAGTCCCTACATCACAAGCAACATCATCTCCGACACAGCACACATCAGGCACGCCAACACCATCACCGACGCCACAACGGCGTCGCCCGACGCCGACCCCGACGTTGCCAACATCGACAACGCCATCGACAATACCGCCCGATGTCAACAACGTCAATCCTGACGTCGTCACCAACGTCGCCAACGTCATGAACGCCGACAACATCCTCCCCCGCCATCAAACGAGTCTAATCCACATTGAATCTGGACGACAACGGCAACGACAACCTTGCTGCGAAGGCATAGCAAGTGACGTTTATCGCCAACAATCCCGGCATCAACACTGAGATGGAGGAGCCCCATTCAGCCAGCGCCATGGAAATCATCACACAGGTATCGACAGATCTATTTGCAGCACCTCTACCCGCCATGGAAGATTCTCCACCAGCAAAGGACGCATCAGCACCACCAGCTCAGCCAAGCGAGCATCTGCCAACGCCAGCCCACTGGCCCCTAGTGCACACGACACCACCTCAGGCACCTTGCCTTCGGATCATCGAGCCAAGATTGCAGTCGGCGCCTACCCCGATTGCAACCCTGCACCAACAACAGTTCGGGGCACGTCTCATACCACCGACGTACGACGACACAACCAATCCAACACCATGGATCACCCGGATGACACTAATCTTCAACCTGCAACGCATCTCACCTGAGGACTATGTACGGTACGCAGCTTTTCATCTGACAGGTGCGGCACACCTTTGGTTCATCCGCATGACCAAAGAAGCACCATTGGAGGACTGGGGAGTCTTCACGGAGTCTCGTGCGTGACTTCGGACCTCCCATCAACAACGAGACAACCGGCGACCTCGCCCCGCCTCATCAGGACGACTCCTGAATGGCTACATCTACAGCTATGTCACCCGCGATCGGCATCTACAGCGAACTGCACCAAGTCCACCTCTTGGTCAACGGACTTCGTGCTGTACTTCGGACTGAGGTGCAACAACAGGAGCCCCGTACGTTGGAAGCGGCGATCTTACTCGCCCACAAGCTCGACATCTCTACACCTCTGTCATCCAACAACTCGGCGACGACGACCACTCCACCAACAACGGCAATGACGGCGACAAAGGGAGCCATAGGGGACACGTCGGCTCTGAGCTAGACGCCCCTGCCCAGCAACTCGGCGTCAGTCTACCCCAAGTCTGATCGGCATGCCATCGGTGACGGTCTTCTTCTTCGGCGACAACGGTCACCACTTCGTCAGCTTCAATGACGCCCCCATAAGCCAAGAGAGCAATGGCCTCCCAGCCGTCGGCCCAGCACAGGAATACATCAGCGACCTCCTCTACGGCCAGCTGATCCACATCACCACAACGCCTCCAACTTGGGTCCCAGCTAAAATATGTCAGCGCCTGCATATGCAAGTGGAAGCCGCATTCTTCGAGACATGCTGCTTCAACTTCCCCACCAACGTCGACAACCAGGCAACAATACAGCGGCGAGGACGTGCTGTGTGGAAAAGGGGGGAGAGATGTCACAGCCCAACAGGATGGGCCCAACAGGCCTGTTAGGCCAGGCGTGTGCAAGGGGCAGCCGTCCTGTGGCCGCCACCGCCGCCGTCGTCTCGTCATCATCCGAGTAATTTAGGAAATATCGAAATATTAGATGGAAATAGAATATAGATTGCTTAGAAGCCAAGTCTCCCCAGGACTATAAATACAAGGGGATATGTAATCATTTGAGGTTAAGAAATAAACAAATAGGGTTTATCCCTTATTCCTCTCTCTCTCTCACGCGCCGCCTTCTTCTTCTCAATGCACGCTGCCGACACGCCGCCGCTACAAGACGCCGCAGCCGCCGTGGTCGAGGGCTCGGCTATTACAGAGGGACACGGCCATAAGTGAACTCCCTCATCGGATTTGGCAGCTACAGCACCTGACAACGCTAGATCTTCGTGGCACTTCAGTACACGAGCTTGCTGCGAGTGTTGTGTATCTTCAGAGGCTGAAACATCTGCTTTTGCGATAAGATGAGGTTGCCCGAGTGGGACGCGAAGGTTGCGTCGCTTTGTCATCTGTCAGGGTTTGACATTTTTCAGAGCACAACAGTTGCCATGGAGGCACTTGGCAACCTTTCTGAACTGACAGAGCTGGGGATATGGTGGTCTCCTTGTGCAGCAGAACTCAACAACACTGAGAGATACGAGCAGTTTGCCTTCGCGATTTACAGACTGAAAGGGCTCCAGTCCCAGGGGCGAATTTATAGGATAGTATGCCATTGGGGTCTAAGGCCTAAGCAATGGGGTCAAAGACGTGTTGATTCTCCAATTGAGAAAGTAATTTGCTAGTGGATAAAAGGACTCTTAGTGTGTTTTCAGCAAGTTACTAGGGTCAGCTGACCCCAATGGTTACATGTAGTTTCGCCCCCGTCACCAGTCCCTGTGTATACATGGCAGTAATAGTTCAGTGGACTTTTTGGATCGCTTGCACCATCTTCTAGGGCGTCTGCAGAAGATTCAGGTCAACGGGAGGTGCTACGTCAACAGGATTCCTTCGTGGTTCAGATCACTTCTGGCGCTCGCGTATCTTCCGAACTACCATTCTGTAACATATATGCTGTGCCTCATCTTATTGGGTAGGTTCTTCTCAGGAGCAGGGTAATGTTTGATACTACTAGGGCTAGAGGAGAATTTATTCACGTATATCCACGAAAATAAGGGGCCTGTATTTATTCACTCCCACTGTCTCACCAATGTAATTTTAGTGTTCACATTGGTCTTATTCGTAGAGTATGAACATTGCAATACATATAATAATGCTAATACAAGAATGTCTTATTTGATTAAAATCTAGTGAAACTGGTTTGGACAAAAACACAAGCACCTGGTGGGCATATATGGGGAAAGTGTTCCCTACGTGGTCAGCCAGCAGCACAACTTGGCTGCGTTTGGATCCATCTTGGTATATCCATTTTGCTATGCATCTAGATATAGTAACATGTCTAGATACATAGTAAAATGAATTAACAAAAAAGGTCAAAACAACTTATAATTTGGAAAAGATGGAGTAATACTATAGTACTAACCAATGCTAAAAAAACTGACTTAGGAAGGAAATCTAGTGATTTTAGAGAACTAAGAACTAAGAAATGGGATCCACATTGCAAATCTAGCAATGTTTTAAGACTAAGCAAGCTTTAATAATGATGTAAGTTTGGCCTTTGTAACAAGCCGATACACACGGTAATCAAACCAAACGTCTGCATGCATACAGGACCATGCATGCTTGATTCGTGTTTTCATCTGAAAAAAGAAATATACACTGATACACTACCAATAGAGATGCATAAGAACCACAGACGCTGAAGATGCTCCACAACCGTTACGCTAATGCAGACGATCGTACTAACATCTCGACGACCAAAGATATAATGCGCAGACAGTGTGTTGACACCCAAAATGGCATAGGCTAAACCACCGCAAAATTCCGGACTTAAGCATATTTTGGAGGTCCAAGTCACCGCAAATTTCCGACTTAGCCAAATTCTCGAGGAGGATCGAAAACGGCTTTCGGAATGTGACCGGACTCATCGACCGGACTCACCGGGCGGCGGCGTCGTCCAGCGTTCGTCAGCGGCGTCGGTCGGGTCGCGCCTCCGCTTCGGGACACCGACCGGACGCGCCGGTCGCGCCCGTGCAACGTCCGGTCCAGCGTCCGGTCGGTCGCGCGCGCGCGAGCCAGCTGCGAACCTCTCTCGCCGGACGCGACCGACCGGGCGGCCCGGTCGTGGCTTGACCGGCCCCGGTCAGCCCGACGCAGCTCGCGGTCCGTGACGAGATCCGAACCGATTTGTTTCCAATCGTGTTTAGGTCGTTTTTTGGTACTTGGAAACGCCCAAGGATGGTTTCCTAAAGGGATAAGACCACCCCCTCTATATAATAAAGAGGTTTATGGCCGATTTGATCCCATCTACATCCAATCGTCACAACACATCTACCAAACCCAATCTCCTCTCCTCTTCCTCTCCTTCTTCTTCTTCGCCGATGCCATGAACGGAAGATCGACGACGACAACGCCCTAGAGCGGTCAGGCCGGCTAGGGCAGCCCATTGCCGCCGCACGCCAGACGGGGTCCCTCCCGGCGTGTGGGGTTCGGGGTTTCAAGAGACTTCGCCGGGCGTGTCTTTGCGTGCCGCGCCTCGACGAGGCTCCTCCGACGACGTGTCTTGGCGATCGCGCTCATCGTTGGAGGCACAAGGTCCAGGTGTGGATATCCCTAGGCGCTTGCCGATCTCTCGATTTCGGCTTGCCCCACGAGAGCGATCTTGCTCTTCTTATTTTTGGTGTGTTACCGATTTTTATCGTCAACACACTTTTGGCTTAATAGCCCGCAAATTGGGAACGAAGAATTGTTGGCTCTATTTTGCAGCCGAATATATCCTTACCCTAGCCCTAATTAATCATTGATCTATCAATTTGTCGCTTGGTGTTTATCACGCACAAGTGAAGCAAATTCGGGCGTGTCGTGCTGTGATTTGAACGACTCCAAGAAAATTACAAGAATACATGGAGGCGTATCAAGACACTACATCACAATATTATTACTCCATGCCTGAGGTAAAGCTTGCAAACTCATATGATAATTCTAATAATTATTATGTAAGTAATATAAATTCTTATGATGATGTTGCTAGTTATCATAGTACTAGATATGTTTCATCGGCTAATTCTGTTGATAGTGTTCCTTCACATCATAATTATACATCTTATGACAAAGAGCCGATGCATGCTGAAAATTTATTGAGTTCTAATTCTTCTAGCAACATGTCATATATACTTTCATCGGCTATAAGTTCGCAACGTGACATGCTGATGCATGATGATGATTTAATCAATTGCTCTCCAAAGTCAACATCTTATGCAGGTGTTAACTATCATGATTCGCTACACACATTATTGATAATGATCATAGCCGAATTAATAAAAATTCAGCATCTTATGATAGTGATGATTTTATTAATTCGGTTTTATTTGATTCTATCGAATTAATAAAAATCCAACAAGATATAGTGAAGATGTTGATTATGACTCGGCCTTATTCGACTTTCTCCAAGCAAATTGGGCTAATGAACAGTCAGGTCATGCCATAAATCCACCTGGATCTTCTAAATGGAGAATGCCCGCATACACTAGACCTTATATGTTATGTTATGATTACTTGAAGAGTCCTAATGATTGGCGGGTACCTAAGTTTCATTTATTTTGTGGAGAAAGTGGTACAACTGCCGTGGAGCATATTAATATATATCTCTCACAATTGGGTTCTGCTAGTAAAGAAGACTACATGAGAATACGGAATTTTCCTTTATCTCTCACTGGTATTGCCTTTGCATGGTTCACATCTTTACCCAAACATTCTGCTTGGTCATGGTCTATACTAGAGAAGCTGTTCTATGAATTCTTTGGGAGAGATACCGAGAAAAGGCCAATCACAATTAGGACAATGGTTGAGGAAGGATGGCTAATTAATTATCAAAAGGCAAGTCTCACTACAGAAAAGTGTGAGGAACATCGAAACATGCTACTCCCGAGACTTACATTGAATCGGTCAAACCGACTTGTCGGTCGGATAAACCGATTATTTTCGCTTAGTCAAACCAAATTGGTTTCTTTCGGCCGGTTGAAACCGATAAAACCAGTTTAGGAAATACACAATCTTTGCCTTGCCGAAAGACACATCCGATGGCTGAAATCTTGGAGAAAAATAATCCAGCTATCTTAATTCGACCGGGGCAAGCCGATTCCACTATTGGAAAAAATGTTATAATCGGCAAGCCTAGAGAGCCTAAGAAGAGAAAGCAAAATTCAGATCGTGAGGTGGTGCTACAAAAATCTAATGATAATCGGGAAAGCCTCAAGATCACCATCAAGTCTTCTGGGCTCGGGGGGCAAGCTCATGTTCCCATTCATAAGCAGAGGTCAACCACTAGTGTCATTGTCCAAAAGGGATTGCTGGAATCAATTTTTAGAACTAGTGGGCAGAAAAAATCAGCAAGACCGATTGCTCAAATCGGTCAAGCTATTCATAAGAAAAAGGTGCAGCACACACACTAAAGGTGAAGTATTGGTTCCTCGCATACTAATGTGTCAAAATCTTCACCAAAAGAGGGTGTGTGTGCTAATGAAACTCACAATGGGCAGCAATACTTATCTCGTAGCCGATTGAGCCATAGCCAATCGTGCTTTCGATAAGAAAGAGCCAACTACCTTACTTGAGATGGCTAAGCCGACCCCGCAGGCAGCCGAATTGGCTAAGGTTGCTGCCATTGAGCATGAATCGGCATTGGCGACTTCGAGTCGGCTAAGCCGATTCTTGTTGTTGTAGATTTTTCCACGGGTGCTTGAGAAAGTTTCGCCACTACTATGGTGGGCGTCGAGACACAAGAAGAGTTTGTGGAGGAAATTAGTGACGTTAGAGAGAGCACACAAACTCTTTCCAAAGGTATTGTTAACGATGAGATCATTAAGAGCAAAACCTTGGTTGCTACATCTTTCGTCACTAAGGTACAAAATTACATCGGCCTACATGTTGTCTTCAATTGGAAGGCCGATGATAATGTGTTGTTAAAGTTAAAGCTTTTCCCAATGCTTAATGTGAATTATACATATATGGGGATTGCTTTACTTATTTTAAATTCAATTCATACTTGGTCCCGAATGAAATATAAGTTTTGCAATTACTTTGGGTTTTATGATTCGGGACTAAGACTGAAGAATATTGCTCATGCCGACGTTTGTTCTACATTTAATTACGGCATGAAAGATTATTGTAAAGGTGTGGCGAATGGATTGGTGTTAAAGTTAGTCTTTTCGTTTGCAAGCATTGAAGCCGATTCTACAAAAAAATTCGACTTACAAATTTAATGCTCACCTTTGGTTCTATTTGTCGTGATCATGTCTTTAACATGTTGATGAAAAATAAATTTATTAGGCATGTTGATCACAATGTTTTGCCATCAATTCAGAACTTGGAAGAGCTTATATATTGCAAGTTGTGTAATTCGTTTGATCATAATACTCATAGTTGCAATGTATTTCATCATGAGATCCAATCGGACATTGATAATGACCGATTGAGGTTTTTGAGGCTCAACAAGTGGACCGATTAGATTCAATGGGCCCGATGGCATACTGGGTTTCAAATCGGCTTGCATTACTAGCCGATTCATTTGAAGCTCAAGACTCTAACGCTCAAGAGAGAGATGGAAGACCCTCAAGTGAAGACAGGATTGTTGTCCATGAAATTAAAATTGAAGATGTTTCAAAGGATAACAATATTGCTCCAATGTTAGAGAACACCGGGGGCAAATAAAATCTCTCCATCTCCGCCAAAAAGCCGATTGATTCCATTGAGCAAGGGGAATCGGCTGGAGGTCCTTCGTGGAGCATGTCCATCAAGATGAAGGAAAGGAGGATGCTCATAAAGCTAGTGGAGGCAAGGAGCATGACAAAGAAAAAGGCAATAGGAGATGAAGCTTAGCTTCGAGGAGCTCTTAGCCAAGTATACAAAGATAGGGAAGCGAATCGATTAAAGAAAGCCCAAGCATCAAAGTTGCCTCCAAAACATAATCCTCAAAAACAACATTAGCAAAGGAAGGTTTATGTTCCGTCATATTTCGAGCCACAACATGTGGAGTATGCAGCTCCAAAACACTCGAAAGAGTCATCATCTTACAAAGACCGATTTGATCAAAATCGGTCCGAGTCGTAAAAAGGGAAGGTGGTAAAAGCAAGTTTACCGCATGAAGTATGATGGACGGAAAAAGAAAAGTTCAGATCTGAATTCAACTATTGAAAAGCCGATTACTTTGTTGAAAAATCCGCTATCAATAGCAAAGAAGTGGGGAAACCATCTATTGATGTTGTAGGTGTCAAATCTGAACAAAAGAAGGTGCAAGTGCCTAAAAATAAAAGAGAATTGCTGCTGTCCACAAGAGAGACTAAACCGATATGCTCGGTCGGTTTACCAAGATGGCAAGAAAAGGAATTGCGAAGCTTAGTGCGAGAGAAGCCGAGAGAAAGGGGCTTAGCATGGGTCCCAAAAAGGAAGCATTAAAGATCGAAAGGATGATGATCAAGCAAGTGGTGCATCACAAACAACTAATAGAAGGAAAAGATGCAGGACACAATTGCCAAGTTGGAGGTTTGCACCAAATCATCGAGAATCATTGGTCATGGCATCATCCATTTTTCTCGCACTCGTGCATATGTGGAATTCACCTCAAGGTATGCATGGTTATCCCTCATATTCTTATGTTGATCCTTGGTATGGGTCTTTATATTATGGAGGGATGTCGAATTATCACGCTTATCAATGATCAAGAGCGAAATATTTTATTTCGGTCATGCATATTCCGTGTGTGTGAATTCATATGGCCGATACTTTATTATCGCCCTCAAAGATGCAATATAGCCGATGAATGTTTAGAACCATCGTGCTATATGAAAGGCCCCTAGGGAATTTTATTTCGATGATTTAAGGCCCGAGGGGCAAGAAGAAGATCACTTGCATGTAAAATATATGCAAAGAGCAAACTTGCTTGCTCAAGAGGCATCCGGCTTTGAGGTAAAAGAAAATATTTTCATTTACAACATTTGTCGATGCATGAAAATTTGCTTGTTTCAGATTCTAGTAAGAATTCGGTTCAACCAAAATTAATTGGACAAACCGATGTTACTAATGATTTGGGACAGCAATGTAAAGTTCTTTTAAATCGGTCTATCTCTATTTTTTGGACAATGGTAGCACCGATTTAGAAGATTGAGAACTCCTCTCTTGTCTTTTTGCGGGATCCCGGTACTAAAGTTGACAAGAATATTCGGCGGCTTGCTTTCAAGTACACATTGCACAATGGTGAGCTTTATAGGAGGACTGCGAAGACTTGTTGCTAAAGTGTCTAGGGGCTGATCAAGCACGAGTGACAATGGGAGAAGTTCATGAAGTCATTTGTGGTACGCATCAATCGGCTCCGAAGATGAAGTGGTTGTTGAGGCGGGCTGGTTTCTACTGGCCTACTATGATGGCCGATTGCTTTCGTTACTACAAAGGTTTTGAAGAGTGTCAGCGGTTTGAGAATATTCAGCTAGTGCCGGCTGCTATGCTTCATCCTATAATCAAACCGTGGCCTTTCCGTGGTTGGGGCTTGAACTTCATCGGTCAGATTCATCCTCCATCTTCGAAGGGGCATAAGTTCATCTTGGTTGCTACCGACTACTTCACTAAATGGTCGGAAGCGGTTCCATTGAAGAACATGACACACAAGGAGGTAATTGAGTTCATTACGAGCATATTATTCATAGATTCGACATTCCTCAAACATTAACTACGGATCAAGGGACGTCATTTATGGCTAAAGAAGTGAAGGATTTTGCCGAATCATATAAGATTAAGATGCTCAATTCATCTCCATATTATGCTCAAGCCAATGGTCAAGCAGAGTCAACTAACAAAACTTTGATCAAGCTTATTAAGAAGAAAATAATAGAACATCCAATAAGGTGGCATGAGGTCTTGTCAGAAGCTTTGTGGGCTCATCGCATATCAAGGCATGGTGCAACTAAAGTCACTCCTTATGAGTTGGTGTATGGCCAAGAGTCGGTGTTACCCGTTGAGGTAAATTTGGATGCATATAGATTTGCTAAACAAAATGACTTATCTCCTACTATGTATCATGATTTGATGATGGACAACATCGACGAGGTAACCGACAAGAGGGTACAAGCTCTAAAGGAGATTGAGAAAGACAAAGCCCATGTTGCAAGAGCTTACAACAAGAAAGTCAAGAGCAAATCGTTCCAAATCGGTGACTTAGTTTGGCAAACTATATTACCGATAGGGTCGAAGAGCAATCAATTTGGCAAGTGGTCACCCAATTGGAAAGGTCCTTTTAAGGTGGTCAGGGTGATATTTGGAAACTCCTATGTGCTTGAGTCAACGAGTGATGGAAAACGCCAAGATAAGGCGATTAACGGGAGGTATTTGAAAAAGTATTTCCCTAGTGTTTGGCAAGAGGCCTAGTGCTCTCCAAACAATGGCGATGCATGCATCGCCCTTAGAATAAAAATGGCGATACATAGTATCGCCCCTTAGTCAACTGGACAACCGATACGATGGGCATTCGTGTTGTTTAGTTTTTTTGTTTTGTTTTCAGGCTCGTGCACTTCTCACGAAAACAGGGGGCATGTGTTGACACCCAAAAATGGCATAGGCTAAACCACCGCAAAATTCCGGACTTAGCCATATTTTGGAGGTCCAAGTCACCGCAAATTTCCGGACTTAGCCAAATTCTCGAGGAGGATCGAAAAACGGCTTTACGGAATGTGACCGGACTCACCGACCGGACTCCGGGCGCGTCGGTCGGCGTCGGTCAGCGCGCGTCGGTCGGGTCGCGTGGAAGCGGGCTTCGGGACACCGACGGGACGCGCCCGGTGCGCCCGGTGCAGCGTCCGTCAGGCAGTCCGGTCGGCGCGAGCCAGCTGCGAACCTCTCGCCGGACGCGCACCGGCCGGGCGTCCGGTCGGGGCTTGACCAGCGTCCGGTCAGCCCGGCGTAGCTCCGTGTCCGTGACGAGATCGAACCGATTTGTTTCCAATCGTGTTTAGGTCGGTTTTGGTACTTGGAAACGTCAAGGATGGTTTCCTAAAGGGATAAGACCACCCCCCTCTATATAATAAAGAGGTTTATGGCGATTTGATCCCATCTACATCCAATCGTCACAACACATCTACCAAACCCAATCTCCTCTCCTCTTCCTCTCCTTCTTCTTCTTACGCGCCGATGCCATGAACGGAAGATCGGCGGCGACAACGCCCCCAGAGCGGTCAGGCCGGCTAGGGCAGCCCATTGCCGCCCGACGCCCCAGGCGGGGTCCCTCCCGGGCGTGTGGGGTTTCGGTTTCAAGAGACTTCGCCGGCGTGTCTTTGCGTGCGCGCTCCCCGACGAGGCTCCTCCGACGACGTGTCTTGCGCGATCGCGCCATCGTTGGAGGCACAAGGTCCAGGTGTGGATATCCCTAGGCGCTTGCCGATCTCTCGATTTCGGCTTGCCCTACGTAGAGCGATCTTGCTCTTCTTATTTTTGGTGTGTTACCGATTTTTATCGTCAACACAGTGGTTCGTCATTCCTGCATTTGCTCGTAGGAGGAGCTGGCAGCAGAGGTAGGTGCCTGCGGGTCGGTGCAGGTTTCCAGTTCTGTCGCCGAAACTGAAGTAGTATCCAATGAGTTGAGGTCGTCTGGCAGTGGCTTTCCATGTTCCAGGACTGCAATCACTTGCTCCATGCTAGGCCGCTTGTTATTATCAGGGTATGAGCACAAGAGCCCTATGACGAGCACACACTCCATTTCGCTTATGTCGAACTCGCCCTTTAACTTGGCATCAGCAGCCTGCAGGAGGCACCTTTTGGTGTACAGCTGCCAAACCTGTTCCCTAAGAAGCATGCTGCCTGGCATGCCGCTGGCGATCTCAAGCAGGGCGATGCCAAAGCTGTAGACGTCGGAGCTACGGCTGAACTCAACCTTCCCGACCGGCTTCCTGCATTGTGGATCTAGGTAAGCCTCGGTGCCTACAGGGATAGTCAAGACCTTGGAACTGTTATCCTCAACGATCCTCGATAGGCCGAAGTCAGCAAGCTTGGCATTGAACTTGTCATCAAGAAGTATGTTGCTCGGCTTGATATCTCTGTGCAAGATAAAGGGATCGCACTCATGGGGGAGGTAAAGTAGAGCCGATGTGACATCCTTCACTATCTTGTACCTGATTATAGATAGAAAACATAGAGGTGCGTACATATAATAAATCTTAAAAAGTTTTTCTCGAATAATAAACCATAAGAGTTGTAATAGTATATATATTCAATCAAAGTGTGTGTGTGCGTGCGCCCGTGGCTATGCGAAGTTTTGTTTTACTGACCTTATTTTCCATGGTAGTGCTTCCTCTTTGTGTAGGTGGTCGGAAAGGTTTCCCTTGGGCACCAGTTCATAGACAAGGAAGAGCCTATTATTGTTGTCGTTCTTGCAGCACCAGCACATGAACTCAACAAGGTTGCAGCTGCTTCCCCTGCACCAGCCAACGAGTTTGACGAGATTCTTGTGCTTTACTGAAGTTATAGCGTTGAGTTCGGCATAAAAATCACTGTTGTCGTTTGGTCCCGTTGACGTATTCAGGAGTTGCTTTACCGCTACATCACATCCCAGTTTCTTCAAGGATCCACTATAGACTACCCCAAAGAAACCTTGTCCGAGTTTCCTCTCTTCGGAGGAATTGTCTGTCGCGGCTGCCAAATCCTGATACTCGAACCGAGTAGGCCCATGCTTCCCTCGCTTCTCAATGCTACAGTGTCTGTTTGTCCACTTCAAGCAAGAGGATAAGCCACACCATGACCAGCAATAACACCAGTCCTCCAATAATTGTAATGACCATAATCATAGTTGTCTTGTTGTTGTGACCTGTCATTGTGTGTATATATATCTATTATCTGTCTATTATATTAATATAACAGAATTAAAAGGAGCCCCATGTTCGCTTAGAGGAACTTAAAATTACTAGATTACTTAAAAAATATATACTGTTGGATCTTATGATAATCTAACAATCAAGACTAAATAGAACATTAGAAAGAAAAGAAAATAATATGTATCGATGGATTTTATGATGATGTAACAACTGAGAAAAAATAGAGTATTGGAAAAAGAGAACAATATGCACTGTTGGATTTTATGATGATTTAACAATCAAGAATAAATAGATTATTGACATGGAAAATAATAACCACCATTGGATTTTATAACCAAACTAAGTTTTTTTAAAATAGTTTTGCATGTTTGCACCTAGGATCTAATTTACATCACATATTTTCCATACATACGAAGTCACCTACGATGTACTTTAACGTATACCCTATATATTCCCTCTATTCAAATTATAAGTCGCTTTGATTTTTTTTTTACATCCATTCCTCTATACATCTATATACATAATAAAATGGATGAACTAAAAAAGTTAAAAACGACTTATAATTTGGAGGAGTAGATTTTTTTATAAAACATAGAACTGCTTTGTAATATTGAATTATGTAGCCCGATTCTTGCCCCGATAAAGCTCAGTTTAGGTGGTGGGCCATAATAAAAAGCATATATAGCATCTTTATTCCAAACGGATTTCTACAAAGCGTATACAACACACTCACTTAAGTGGAATAGCATAAGTGTCAAAAAGTTTGGAAGTGGTCGAAGCTTTTTTTGTTGTTTTGTTGCGAAATATGGTTGGGGAATATTTTTTTTTTAGAGTTCAAGGGCACAGGTCGGGTCTTTAATTCCAAAGACCATCAGTTGAGCATTCATTATGACGTGCCTCAGCATAAAACGAGAAAAACAGAGACTGATTTATAGTGGATTTGCTACAGACAGTCCACCGGCATACTCAGCGAAGTTGGGGATTATTTGTTATTATAATTTCCTTCTTTTTAGTATTAGGAAATATCTGCAGACAAGTATGAAGAAAACGAATAGCCCCCGTCTACTTTCTCTGTAAAGAAGAAAAGAACACACAAAAAAAATCTTAAATACTCCATCTATTCAAATTGAGTTCACTTTGTTGTTGTTCTAATAAGTATTCAAATTGGAACAAATTTATTTATAACAAATTTCACCAACATATAGAATATCAAATTAATTTCGTGAAACAAGTTTTGATAGAGCATTTATTCAAATTTACATATATTAAGTAATATATTTTTTAGTTATTCTGTTAAAGTTAAAGTAGTTTGTTTTAAGATAAAACTAATTAAACTATGCTTTCATTTGTAGCTGATGGAGTATGATGTAGCGGGTGATACTGTGAAGGACATAGTATAATTATAATTTTAATAAAATAAAAGGAAAAAGTCTACATAGCCCCCTCAAATATTGAGGGTAGACTACATCACCATTGAACTATGAAACCGGATTTTCTACCCCCGAACTTTGTAAAACCGGTCAAATAACCCCAGGCGGTTTTGGATAGTTGTTTTGCTACAGTGACGGTGGTTTTATCTTTTTATATATTTTCGCTATTTTTTTAAAAAAATCATAGTAAATCAAAGAAAAATCATAACATAAAAAATCCAACTTTGTTGGACTCCACATGAATAGATCTACATAGTCAACATATAATATGGTATGCTTTAGTACAAAAGTCTTTTTATAGCTTTATGTCTTTCTATAATTAATTGGAATAAATTTTATACTAAAGCATATCATATTATATATTAATTGTGTAAATCTACTCATGTCGAATACAACAAAATTGGATTGTCCAGTTTATGATTTACTATGATTTTTCAAGGTTCGGTGATAATAAATAAAAAGAACAAAACCACCATCATTATAGAAAAACAACCATTCAAAACCACCTAGGGAGGATATTTGACTGGTTTTGAAAGTTCATGGGGTAGAAAATCCGGTTTCATGGTTTTGGAGGTGAAGTAGTCTAGCCACCTCAGTAGTTGAGGGGGTTATATAGACTTTTTTTCAAAAATAAAAAGGCTAAAACGGAATGCGAACTCTATGATACACAAGCAGTGCACTTCACATACCTTGACGTGTGATCGCCCGAGCAAGAGTGGAGTTGAAGGACCATGCCAGTATCTGATGGCGCTCAGCGACTATGCCGGTGGACGCCGAAAACCCCACTGCCACTTCCCGCGGAAGCAACGTCCTTAGATCTGGCAGCTGATAAGTGACCACAATTGGTTCGGGATTGGAACCAATCTCAAGGCAGGCAGCTAGTATCTGTGTGATGTTATCAAATTTGATTGTGGCCGTCATGTTGCCTGTCATTTCTGGGGTGCGTGTGGTGTTCTTTGAAAGGACGGAGTTGATGTCAATGCCTATGTGGTAGTATTTAGGATCTGGGATGTCGAAGTTTTGCCAGAAGGTGTCGAACTCGGGTGCGAGTAACATATCCTACAAAACCATGGCTGAATGTAAACGCTGAGCTCTCCTCGCCATCGCCGCCGGCCCCTCCGCCTGCTGGATCCCCTGCAGGGGCTCCCTCCCCTTTCCAGGCGTGGCCATGGGGGCCGCACTGCGTGCTCTCCGGCGATGCGCCGCCGTGAACCAGCCCATGCCAGCTGGTGATGGGCGCGGAAGAGTCGAGCATGGTGACGTGAGGCGCTGGGTGATGGTCACCTTCCGAGCCACGCCGTCGCACCGCCCCCAAGTTGGCTGGGACCCCTCCCGTCATCCTTGAGCCGGCTCCTCCCAGGTGTGTCCTCGCCATGGCTCCCCCCGTAACCCCCCCACCGGGTGTCGCCACCCAAGCTCTCATCCGTCGGCGTTTCAAATCGCCCGGTCACGCACCCTCGTACTTTTATCGGGCCTCTTTCTTTCTCGTGGCTGCCTTTGGTCGATCCAAATGCAGGCTTTCTCTTGACTCGGTTAGCCTGCTCCTCCAATCCGCCATTGGTGGCACGGCGGAGCATTTCTTAAATCTCTCATCTTCGGGATAGAACCTTTAAATTTGCTGTTGCGCCCAAACCTATTGGTCTGTTCATTGCTAACCTCAAATCCTTTGAATGTGCCGATTTCAAAGTTTTCTTCTTTCTCGGGGAAATGGGGCCCTAATTGGCAAGCCGAAGTTTAAGCTCTTCTTAGCGGAGGAGGAGCACTCTTGGACTCAGCCGGCCGCCAAGCTCCTTCTTCTTCCCGGTTGGTTGGGCCGCCGTTTGAAGTTCTTAAATCCAACCCTCTCACCGAGGCTAACGCCATCCCTCTTGGTCCGGCGGCGGCGCCCGCAACGGCGGCGGCGGTTCTCACCGGGGCCAATGGGGTCCCACTCGGCAACCCGGTTCGAAATGGCAGGGTGTCAGTCCATCATCGCCTTGTCTTCCCAAGCCATTCTGCCCCTCGGGCAAAGAGTTTCCATGCCATGCAGGGTAGGTTCTGCAGCAGGTGTCTCTCTAAGACGCACTAGCGAGTCAACCGCTCCGCCCCTATCAAATGCCGCGCATGCCACTCATCTGGCCACATTGCTGCACACTGCACCCGTGAAATTTTCAAACGGGGACAGCCAAATCTTGCCCAGCCCAATCGCTCTGCTGCAAATCCCTTATTTCTTAGGAAATGACAATTCTATCGAGCGCGGCCCAACCAGTCATCTGTCAGGCAGGCCTCCCAAGACAATGGTGCTGCGCACATGCCCGCGGCCCCAAACCCTTCACCCGGAGCCATTCCCTCACCTTCCAGGCCTATCAGCGCGGCCCAGCCCACTTCCTCCCAGCTGGCGGACGCGGCGGTGGACATTTATGAGGCGGCAGACCTGAGACGCTGGCTACTCAGCTCTTCTTCTTCCGTAGCTCACTCCTCCCTTGCTACTGTAGCCAAAGAAAACCCCCCCACCATTGCCGGACCTTAACCTCCCATTGCAAGCTCCGGCCGGCCGATTTCATATGTTCCAAAGGCGCGGACCCGGCTCCTTTCATCCCGGAGCACTTAGCGCCGCTCGACATCCCCAACCGGCGCTTCATGTCGCGCGCGGTGGCACCGTGTCGGCCGCAGGCGAACAACGAAGACCTGGCAATCGCCATCTTCAATCCTCTTCGGGTAATCCCATGCATTTCCTCGCCGTGTCCGTGCGGTGCTTAGAGATTTCTTCCGCGACGAAGTGAATATGCGATTTGCAAGTATGGAACGCACCAGCTTAGGTCAGGCAAAAGTTAGACTCAAAAATGCAGTGGACAGGGATTGGCTTGTTGATCATAGTCCGCATATATTTGATAATGTCACCGTCTCCTTTGTGAAACATGATGAGGGTAGAAACTAGAGGTTTGCACAGTTTAATCATGAGTGCTGGTTGCTTCTGCTTGACTTCCCCAATGACTACCTGTCACAGCGCCACATTGAGCATGCCATTGGTGATTTCGCCAGAGTCATCCTTTTTCAGATTGACCCTGAGTGTAAGGCAAATCTGCTGGTTAGGGTTAGAGTCACGGATTTGGCTCAAGTTCCACAGTACGTGGTTTATTCAGACCCGGACACGATTGGTGGTGACTCATGGGACAGTCTAGTGTGAAGTTCTTGCCCACAAGGAGCCATGCAATCTACCACCACCAAGACCCAATTCCGGAGGGCAATGTGATTGAGCGGCCTCGCCTCTTTGACTTCTTTGGTCCGGGACGGCCGGTAAATCATGAGCAGCAGGATGAGAATGAGATGCGGGGACAACCGGAATTTAGTGGATGTCCCGGTTCAACAAGTGCAGCACCTAGGAGATTGGGATCTTTGGCCAAGAGAAATCCCAGCTTTGCAAAGAGCCCCAAAGACCAACCATAGCAAAGAAGAAGCAGCTTGCAAAGCAGGGCGATGAAGATTTTGATCTCCAAAGAAGGGCTCAATGCGAATGAGCAGACCAGTGGTGCGTGTCCATGAAGGGCTTGATCTCAACCAGCCTCCCCCGACCCTAGACTTGGACCCAGTTATCATTGATCCACTGGAAGGAAACCTGGAGGGCCTTGAGCAAGTGAATTACCTTTTTCAGATGGACAACGAGGTGTTCCTCATGAACCTAGATGCTCCACTTGGCCAGCAGCTGGACCTGAATATACCCGAGCAGATGGTGGAGGAGGAGCAGCCCCTGGCCTTAGCAGAATAGCAGCCTCTCCGTGCCTCGCCCCCGTGCTATTCCCTCGTCTCGGCAGGAAGAAGGTGCCCCGTTTCGCGTAAGGAGAACAACATGAGCAGCTTGAAGGGTCTAAGAGTTTTGAGAGCAGTCATGACATCTTCCCTGATCAACTCTTGGGGTCTGAGGAAGTTGAGAACAGCACTGATGATGAGAACCATGAGCACCTGAGTATGCAGCCTGGTTTGCAGATTGGGGAGGGAAACAACATTGCTAATGATGACCATGACCATTTGAATGAGCAGCCTGGTTTGCGTGATTGGGGAGGAAGTTCAACAACATTCCCTAGGGTCCCAGCATTTTGAATCTCCGGATGTAGCCCACCTTGGAGCCCATCAGCAACACATCCTACCTGGGGGTTTATTTCCCCTTCAAGCCCAATATCCCCGACGGTGAAGTGCATGTCCGGAGGAATGGGCAGGCCCAAAGAAAGCCCTCCACCTGCCCATTTGATGCCCGTCCCTCCCCGGAGATGGTGATTTCTTTAGTGCTATGGTGGGGACAACTTCTAGAAAAGTCAAGAGGTACAGATGGATACCCTACATTTGGGTCTCAACCTTGCTGCACACGAGGAGCTGGACCCTGCTTGGTCCCAGGCTGTTAGTGCTCAAGCTTCCAAGCTCCTGCAAAGCTTCTTCTCCTCGGGTAACCCAGCCAACCTGCAAATCTCCATTCCTACAGTTTGGGTCAACTGTTTTGCTGTGCAACTCCTGAAATATGAGAGTTTTGGATGGGTCAGAAAGCTGCTAAACTCAGGCCTAATTTCATGCCTTGGGAATGATTGTAGTGGAAATATCGTATTTTCCATCCCACCTTAAAATCCGGACTTTGACTTTCCTTGTGAATCGGGTTTGGGAGATGAAGGGCGTGGTACCAAAGAAGCGTTGCCACCCAAGAAGAGGGGAGCTCAAAAGCCGTTGGCGGTTGTGGAATCAGAGGTAAGAAGAAGTCCCGTGATAAAATTGTATAATAATGGGTTTAAACATCGTGGATGTATGGATAAAAACTGCCTTGGTCAGTAACACTAAACCCCCACTCTAAAAAAAGAAAACAATCAAGAAAATAGCTCGACGGATTTTTGTATGATGGATGAATCTAAAATCGTGATGATGCTTTGCGGGCCAAAAGGCGAAAAAGCCACCCGGTGGTTGAGCTAGAGTTACTCCAAGTAACTCGCCTAGAGGAGGAGCTTGCTATCCCGGTGGAGGAGCGGGGAGGGAGCCAAGGAGGTGCAGGAGACCTCAAACAAGTAGTTCCATAATGTTAAGTACATTTGAAGGAGAACTAGGAATGCAACCGAGAATGAAAAGGGTCCACTTTTGTAATCGATTTGTCCTGGTAGAATCTGTAATAGGACTCAGCTTTTGCTTTGTCGGTCTTGGAACCCTTTGGTCGCTATCTTTGTTCTCGAACTTGATCGGGATTCCCCCGTAAAAAGACAACCCGGTGTTGGTCTTAAGTTATTGCTTTGAACAATCCAAAAGAGTTTTTATCTATGAATCAAAACCTTTCTAGAAAATGGAATGTCTTGTGTTGGAATGTGAGAGGCATTCATGCTTCCAAAAATGGGATGCGATTAGGAATAAAGTGGTCTAGGAGAACTGTGATGTTGTTTGTCTCCAAGAAACTAAGAAGGACTCATTTGACCTGCTTTTCCCGAGAAACATCATGCCACCGTTTTCAATGAATTTCACTTTGTCCCTTCTTTGGGTGCTTTTGGTGGTATCTTAGTAGCATGGAAAGGTCATCTCTTGATGAAACTTTAAAAGAAGCCCGGGTTTTGCTCATCGGTCCAGCTCACCTCCAAGGTAGATGGAACCTCTTGGACCCCCGGTAAATGTGTATGGTCCCTGCACAGCCGAGAAGCCTAGAGATCCCCCGAGGAAGAAGATTGGGTGTTCATGGGGGATTTCAACATGTACAGATATCCTGAGAACAGAAACAAAGAGGGGGCAGACATCAACACAATGTTTCTTTTTAACAGTATCATAAGTCAGCTAGGTCTTGTGGAAATTGGCCTCCAGGGGAAAAAGTACACCTGGACAAACAAACAGACCAATCCCCTGTTAGAAAAGCTGGATTGGGTCCTCACTAACTGCAACTGGACCCTAAACTACCCTCGAAAACGCCTGCGCGTAACTCTGTCGATGGAAATTTTAGACCACACTCCTCTCGCTCATCACCATTTCAACAGCCATCCCCAAGTCTCACATATTCAGATTTGAAAATTTCTGGCTCATGAGAAATGACTTTCACCAAGTTTTCCTTGATAACTAGCATGCCTCTGACTCCATCACTGACAGTGCTAAGAAGCTTACCAGCAAATTTAAAAATCTAAGAGCAGCCCTCAGAGTGTGGAGCAGGAGACTATCCAACCTCAAAGTGGCAATTGCCAACATCTCAGTCATAATTCAGTTCCTAGATTATCTAGAAGAGCATAGAGATCTAAGTCTAGAGGAGTGGAACTTCAGAGTCATCATTAAAGAAAAGCTGTTAGGCCTGTTGGAACAACAGAGAATTTATTGGAAACAAAGAGGATCAATTAAGTGGGCTACTCTTGGGGATGCAGGAACACATTTTTTTCATGCAAATGCAACTATTAGAAATAGAAGAAATACTATTGCTACCATTACTGATACTAATGGGAACCCTGTAAGTGCACACAGTGACAAGGCAAATCTGATATGGGCAGCTTTTAAGGGACAGTCGGGCCAAACCAACAACAATGCTATGGTCTTTGACTTGGCTGATCTCATCCGAGAATGATGCCTTGGCACATCTTGAGGAAGCTTTTTATTGAAGAGGAGATCACCGGGGTGGTCAAGAATTTGCCTAACAACAAGTCCCCTGGTCCAGATGGGTTTAATAATGAATTTATCAAGAAGTATTGGAATCACATCAAACGGGACTTCTTCAATCTATGCTGGGGTTTTCAAAATGGAAATGTCAGCCTTCACAGCATTAATGGTTCCCTCATCACTCTGGTCCCAAAAGTTCAAGACCCCACAACTATGTTAGATTTCAGGCCAATCTCCTTGCTGAACACATCAATGAAAATCATCACAAAGCTGCTTGCAAATAGGCTACAACAAGTCATCACACCCCTTATCCACATAAATCAGTATGGATTCATCAAAAGTAGAACAATTCAGATTGTTTGGCCTGGTCCTTTGAGTACCTACACTTATGTCATCACTCAAAAAAGGAAATCATAGTTCTCAAGATTGACTTTGAAAAAGCATTTGATAAAATTGAACATTCAGCAATCATCAGGCTCTTACAAGCAAGAGGTTTTGGCACTATCTGGACTGGATGGGTTAAAAGCATCCTAGAATCAGGGACTTCTAAGGTTATTCTCAATGGGGTGCCAGGGAAAACCATTCACTGCAGAAGGGTGTCAGACAGGGTGACCCCCTCTCCCCCCTTTTGTTTGTTCTGGCAGCTGATCTTCTCCAATCAGTCATCAACAAAGCTAAAGACAGAGGGCTTTTGAGTTTGCCCATTCTTCTAAACTCTACAAATGACTTTCCGGTGGTCCAATATGCAGATGATACACTCATAATTATGGAAGGGGATGCAAGACAACTTTTCCTCCTCAAGGGGTTGCTACAGTCTTTTTCTGACTCAACTGGGCTTCAGGTAAACTACCGTAAATCTTTCCTGGTCCCAATCAACATGACACAGGAAAGGGCCATGCACTTAGCAAATACTTTTGGTTGCTCTGTGGGTAACTTCCCCTTCACCTACTTGGGTCCGCCCCTTGGGAACAACCGGACCTAAGGTAGAAGACTATCTCCCCCTCGATTAACAAATGTGAAAGGAGACCGGTCAAGCACAACCTCATTTCTCACCCAAGCAGAAAGATGGAGCTTTCAAATGATGTTTTCTCTGCCCTTCCAACCTTTCACATGTGTGCTTTAGCACTTCCAAAAGGGGTCATCAAACAAGTAGACACATACAGAAAACACAACTTTTGGAGAGGTTCTGACATCAACTCAAAAAAACCTCTAAAAGCAGCATGGAAAATGGTCTGTATGGAAAAAGAAGAGGGTGGCCTAGGTGTGTTAGATCTACAGAAACACAATGAGGCTCTTCTTCTAAAGAATCTGAACAAGTTCTTTAACAAGCATGACATTCCCTGGGTCAACCTCATTTGGGAAAAGCACTATACAAATGGCAAGCTACCCAACCATGTTAAAAAGGGCTCATTTTGGTGGAGAGATATCCTCAAGTTGTTAGATACATACAAAGAATTTGCCACTGTACAAGTCCACAATGGGAGCTCATGTTACTTTTGGACTGACAAATGGAGAAGCCAACCCCCCATGATAGAATTCCTAGAGCTCTTCTCTTTTGCCACGAACAAAAGTATCACAGTGCAGAAATGGAGTCAACTGCCACAACCACTGAATATCTTCAGCCTCCCTCTTTCAGTTCAAGCTCGCCAACAATTCCTAACCTTGGAAGAGATCAAAGATGAGTTGGTACTGTCACCTGCAAATGATTTATGGGCCACTGAAAGGGGAACCTTCTCTGTAAAAAAGGCATATAAGTTTATTAAGGGCCATGTCCAAGTTCATCAAGCTTTCAGGTGGCTTTGGAAGAATTGCTTTGTCAGCCAAAGCACAAAGTTTTCTTTTGGTTGCTGATGAAAGACAGGCTAAGCACGAGAAATGTCTTGAGAAGGAAAACCATGCATCTACCCTCGTACAACTGTGTGCTCTGTACCTGTAACACTGAAGAGACAGCTCAACACCTCTTCCTTGATTGTCAGTTTGCTGTGGGTTGTTGGCAGGCCCTAGGCTTCGGTCTCCAAAATCAGCCAGACATCCTGCAGGCCATTGAACATATCAGGCCACAAGCAAATTCGAATTTCTTCATGATTGTGGCCATTCTAATGTCGTGGGCCATCTGGATTTCTAGGAATGATCTAATTTTCAAGGGTATCCCAGCTTCGGTTGATAGAGCAAAGGGGATTTACCTCAAGGAAGTTGAACTTCTTACCCTCAGGGTGAAGCCCAAGGACAACATAGCTTTTCATATATGGATCCAGAATTTCTTGTAATTTGTCTTTCTTTCTTTTTATCTTTTTGTCTCTTTTTTTGTTTCCTAATTTGGCAGTGTCTGCCCTTTTCTGTATTTGAGACTTTTATTCGCTGCTTTTAATAAAGTCCTGTAGGGGCTTCCAGCCCCTCCAGTTTATTCAAAAAAAAAAAAAAAAGGTGTCGAACTCGACCGCGACAAACTGTTGTGGACCGTAGGGGTTGCTGTCGTTGCTCTTGAGGCCAAGATTTTCCCCTTCTGAGCGTGGCGGCAAGCTTGACGGAAACCGGTGAGGAAGAACGCTATGCCGTCTCGGGCGGCATGCCCGCAAACTATCATTGACTAGGATCACGAAGGTGAAGCTTGTGCTGAAGCTCGCCAGGGTTGTGTCGCCGCACAACGGCACCGGCGCCTGTACGACATCCGCCCGTGCAAGTATTGCTGCTCTGCCCGATGTCGTTGCAGGTGAGGTCGATTAGTTTGCCATTCACCTTGGCACGCCCTCGAGCCTGATGTCGGTCGATTGGTCGTGAACTGGATGAGTTGGTGAAGTTGAAGCTGAAGGAGAACTGCGGAAGTGGCGAGTGTATAGTTTCCTGGGATAAGGTTGGGAGAAAGGAAGTGGAAACGAGGAGGAAGAGGAGGACCAGAAGCTGCGTGCTGCTTGCAGCCGAGGCCATGCCAGCACTCATCAGAATGAATGGCTTAACCGATAGGCTAGGTATGTTTTAGCTTGTTTGCACTGGCTGCCTGCTGCATATATGTTTATGTATACCTGAGCATAAATAGCATATTGTTGTGTTCGTTTGGTCACTCATCAATAATGCCTGCTGCATTATTGATGGGGAGCCAATAAGAAATTGCTACAGTAGGAAACGTGCTATCACACCTGCAGTACCGTACCCCACTGCATTCCGTGGGCATGCATGCCTATCCTGGGTCCCCATTTGCACTAGGAGAAACCTGACCTTCGCTGACGGTACAGCATTTTGCCAAGAGATGAAAATTTTGGCTCTCGGCGAAGGCCTAATTTGCCGACGGCCGTGCTCGCTAAAGCGGCACCCTTGACGAAGACGCCTTTGCCGAGAGCGGGTCTCTCGGCAAAAAAGGACCCTAGGCAAAGATCACCTTTGCCGAGCGGGCGTCGGCCGGGCGAAGAAGAACCCTAGGCAAAGACGGAACCCAACCCTCGGCGACGAGAAAGGGCTCGGCAGAGATAGACGTACCGACGTCGTCCATCCCGTTACCTTCGCGGACAGGCACACGTGTCCGACCCTTTGCCGAGAGTCGTTATCTTCGCCGAGGACCCCAGGTCAACCGTCGGTGAACACCTAGTTTTGCCGAGAGCCCTTCAAGGCCATCGGCAAATTAATTTTTTTTATTTTGGCTTCCATATTTTTTTTCTATAGTCTTGCTACAGTACTTAGAGATCTATGTTGGAGTTTGGGATTTTTTCAAACTTTTTAGTATATTTTATGAATTTTCCCCTTTTATTTGAATTTCTTTTCAAAACTCAATTTTGAACTGCAAGTCATTTGAATAATGGATCCAAACGATCGGAAAAATCATATTCATGTTTGCGAGTGTACGTTGAGGCCTCATCTAGGTCCATGCCCCAAAATTCAAACATCTTGTGTGCGAAACATGTCCACTCACTTGTGGGTGAATCATTTTTAAATTCTATAAAAAAGCAAATGAAGTAGAATGATGTCCATGCCCCAAAAAATTCGAACATCTTGTACGTGAAACATGTCCACTCACTTGTGGGTGAATTATTTTTAGATTCTATAAAAAGCAAATGAAGTAGAATGATGATAGTTCAAGTGATGATGTGAATGCACTACTGAAAAATGATTTTTGGAGATAGACCTTTTGATTAACAAAGGCAGTCAGATCATTTAAGGAGGCAACCGATGAAACAATGCCTCTCTAAAACATTTTTTAGAGAAGGGCCTCTTATTGTGTTCATGGATATAAACAAATTAAAACTAGTTTCCGGTAGCCACCTCTAACACCATTTCTCCGAGGGCCACCTATCATCTCTTGTGGAGAGGCCCCTCCCTCTAGTCTAGTAGATAAGACATCCTGCAAGTCGGAAAACCCCCGGATAAGACATGCATCCTCCTACGGTCGGAAGCCCCATGAGTGAACCATATATTCAGTAGCTAAAACCGTGGTGAGGCCAACACAGCATCGCCTTTATGCTCGGCAGGAATATAATGGAAGGGGTCGTTATCTTACACCTAAAACCATTCATGAACTTCACACCAAAAAGAGAGACGGTGTCATTTTCAAAATTGATTTTGAAAAGGCATACGACAAAGTGAAGTGGTCTTTCCTTCAACAAACGCTACACATGAAAGGTTTCTCCCCCAAATGGTGTCGGTGGGTAGAAACTATGGTTACTGGAGGAAGCGTGGGGGTCAAAGTCAATGATGACGTAGGCCCCTATTTCCAAACCAAACGTGGTCTCGAGGCAGGGAGATCCTATGTCACCTATCTTATTCAACATCGTTGCAGATATGCTAGCTCTTCTTATTAATAGAGCAAAAGCCGATGGTCAGATAAGAGGTGTCATCCCCCACCTTATAGATGATGGGTTATCCATACTACAATATGCAGATGACACCATTATCTTTATTGATCACGACCCAGAACAAGCACAAAATCTAAAACTGTTGCTTTGTGCCTTTGAGCAATTATCTGGGCTCAAGATCAACTTTCACAAGAGCGAAATCTTTTGCTATGGTGCAGCTAAAGAGATGGAATCCTTTTATACTACTCTCTTCGGATGCAATACCGGGGATTATCCCTTTAGATATCTAGGAATCCCAATGCACCATAGACAACTCCTGAACTCGAATGGAGAAAGGTGGAAGATCGTTTCAAAATGTAAACTCTCTTGTTGAATACCTGTCATATGGGGAAAACTAGTTCGCTTAATTCAGTTTTAAGCAGCCTACCTATGTTTATGATGTCCTTCTTTGAGATCCCGAAAGGGGTGATTAAAAACCTCGATCATTATAGATCAAGGTTCTTCTAGCAAGGCTCTTCAGACAAATATAGATATAGACTTGCCAGATGGGACATCCTGTGCCGTCCTAAAGACCAAGGGGGACTAGGTATCCTAAATTTAGAATTGCAAAATAAGTGCCTTCTAGCCAAATGGTTGGTTAACTTGGTGAACACAGAAGGCATGTGGCAATCTCTTATAAGGAATAAATACCTAAAATCCATCACCCTAACTCGGTGACAACCAAACCCAATGACTCTCATTTTTGGAGAGGCCTCATGCATATCAAAGATGAGGTTGGCCAAAGGTTCTTTCGTTGTCAAAGATGGAACCGCCAGATTTTGGGACGATACATGGGTAGGAGATAAGCCTCTGAAAGCTACATATCCATCTTTATATAATATAGTACGGGAGCCTCACGCAACCGTCGCAAAAGTGATGGCCTCTAGCCCTCTAAACATCTCTTTTAGAAGGGCTCTGGTGGATAATAAACTTACAGAATGGCTTAGTCTAGTAGCACGGATCTCAAATGTCGAATTGGTGGAAGGGTCGGATTACTTTAGATGGAACTTAACCAAATCAGGGTTATTCTCTGTCCGCTCAATGTACCTTGACCTTATAGATACACAAACACCTTTTTCGTCATAGGAAGATTTGGAAGATAAAAATTCCTCTAAAAATTAAAATCTTTCTCTGGTTTTTGCAGAGGGGGGGTGGTCTTGACCAAAGACAACCTCGCTAAGAAAAATTGGAAAGGGAGTCGGAAGTGCATCTGTTGTAACGGGAATGAAACTATCCAACACTTATTCCTAGACTGTCCCCTTACCAAAATGATCCGGAGGATTATCTTTTATGCTACTAGCCTAACTCAACCTAGATCAATCGCCATATGTTCGAATTGGCTAACTAATCAAAATAAAAGGATTAGAAAATTGATTTGGGTGGGAGTGGCTGCCATGACCTGGGCTATCTGGAGATGCCATAATGATATTATTTTTAATCAAAAGAAATCTAACTCTATTTTCCAGATAATTTTCGAGGAGCATATTGGTTACGCTCTTGGGCCCAAAGCTACGGTGTGACGAGACAGCCAACGAAGCACTCTCAACGATGAGCAAGAAATTAGAAATTATTGCTTTAGAGATATCCAATAAAGGATAGAAACATTTATATTGTTTGAACTAGCTTCCCGGTCGATCTATAAGACCATGGCTTTCTCTTTTGGTTCATCGAAAAGTTTATAATAATTGGTCGTGGTACATCCTTGGATGTAGAGGCCGGATATTGCATATCCATTATCTAAAAAAAAAATCTCAATGGGTCCGGCCTACAACTCTATATGGGCCCATCTGGAGAGGTAGTTGTGAATGTAAAAGTCCCTCTAGTTCTTGTGATTGTGTGTGACAAGTTCTGCATTGTACTTGTGTAATCTAAAAAAAAAAGAATATTTTGGTTTATTCTATAGTAGGTAGGGGTATTTATGTACAAGAAAATGTACATAATTGTACCCTATAAAAGGGGACTCGGATTCCAATAAAGGAAGAGATATTTGGGCTCAAAATTCCCAAAAGCCTTTGCCTCGGTAATCATGCTTTGTCAAGCAGAGGCCAGACCTTTCTAAGAGCAAGTACAATAATGGGCTTATAGCCAAGCTAGTCAGCATTTTTGCTGACGTGGAGGAGAGAAGAGAGGAGAGAGATGAGATCTTGGCTCTAAGTTACGCACTAAGCTGGGCACAAATGCAAAGGTAATAGTGGGTCTCAATAGAAATGTATGTGAGAGGAGGAGGAAAGAGAATGAAACCATTTAATAATAAAAAAATGTTTAGAGCCAAGTAGAATGTGAACTATTGTATAGCTTGACTCTTATGACTTGGCTATAAGCCAAGTACTTAGCTATATTATTGACCTTGCTCTAACAAGATCTTCGTTCGCCTAGGCTCCTCTCCCCTCTTAACCTTGTTGGGACACCCTATCCCAACATGATTGTTTATCCATCCGAGTTCATTTAAAAAATTAAAATTTTGTTGATTGAGCCATCTCAAAAAGAAGTTTCGAGAAATCATATATATATATAGTAATAATGTATGGTGATAGGTGCGGCGACAATGTTACCTGGCAAGCTTATATCAAAGTGTAATAGAATCACATTCTGTCGTGGGAATTGTGGTACCAATTTTCTTTAGTGCCCCAACCCAGGGCAAGGATGCGCGATTTTAGGACCTATGCCAGATCACTCACTGATGCTTTAGCCTTGTGACATGTATACAAGTTTTGCACGCCATCTAAGGACATGTAGATTTTCATATATCAGCAGTTTCATATATCAAAGATTTATTGATGGTGTGGAGTATAGAGATGGGTGAGGAGAAAGTGTTACTCTTTGCCCCCAAAAAGAAAAAACAAGGTATTGTTGGGACTCTGTCCGTTTGGCAATGTTTGTTGACATATTTTCCTAGATTAGCGAGTGTCTAGTTACATGTCGACAGATTTTACTAGATTAGGGAGTGTCTAGTTATCTGTCAACAGTTATCGGTTCAATTTTAGGGGATGGGGTTGCCTCAAATGCCTTACGAGTTACGAGGAGTGACTCTCCCTACTTATCTCTAGATGAAACGCGAGACAAGGTGGCATATCCCACATGGAATCATCTCACCCCTGGAATCAAACACTACCTAACATTCGAAGAGGTGGTGCCAGGGCATACACATAATTACCCAACTCGTATGTATTCAATTCTTGAATGAATATAAAGTAAAATGGCAAATCTTGAGATTTACTTGTTCATAGCCATCTGATTGATAAAAATAGTGCTATTTATTTAACGAACTGTGCCAAGAAAACTATACGCACACCGTGCCAAGTCCAACTTTTATACCGGATTAATAAGAGATATTTTTAAATATTACGAACTGTTCAATGGCCAATAATAGCACTAACGATGTGACTTACTCCCACTACTAGATTGGTTGTTTTAATTTAGAGAGACTTGACTTGGCCAGGGAATAAAGTGGAGTGTCTCCGTGCTTTTACGTCGCTTTGGAAACGAAACAAGATACGGTACGCGGTGGGCGTGGATCCGTGGCACATTGGGCGTGGATCACGCTGCCTGTTGTTACTATTAGGGCCGACCGGCTTGAGTGCCCTCACCACTACACCACAACACTTATACAGCAACTGACTGTAGTTGCTAAAAGTTTTAATTAGCATTGGATGGTGGGTTGGTAAAAGTTTATCACAGACTATCCGTGGCTAATCTCAAATACAACGATGGATGGTCCGTTGCTGTAAATATTTTGCTTTTGAGTTGGGTCGTCCGTTGGTATAGATCTTAACAGAGACCGATGGTCCGTTGCTAAACAAATTTCCGAGTTGGGCAGTGTGTTTTGGGCCGGTTTCCGCTACAACTTTGGCCCAAAACGTTCCAAACCCTAAGTCCCTCACCGAGAATACCCAGCCGCCGCTCACTTCGTTCCCACCCCGCATGCTGCTGCCTTCTCTCGCTCCGCCGACGCCGCATGCCGCAGACCCGCCTCCACGCCGTGCACCCTGCTCCGACTCCGCCCGTCGCCCCTCCCCTCCCCTCATCCCTTTCCTCCAACACCACCTTCCTCGTAGACCGGCATGGACTGAACTCAAGCCCCTCCTCCGCCGGCGGGATCCCTTTCCTCCGACACCACCTCCCCACCGCTCTCGTTCTTCCAGAAAGAAGCAAAATCCCCCAAATCGATTTCCATACTCCTAAATCAAAGCCTCCCCTTCTTAGATCTTGCAACTCTAGGTGTTCCTTTGCTCGGATCTGGCGTCATCAGAAGGTGGTGGGGGCGCAAGAGGGGGCACGGCGGACGGGAGAAGGCAGCGGTGAGTTGGGATGCGGAGGAGAACGCTGCGGAGGCGAGCCAGGAGCCGACGCGGCCCGCCTCACATGTGGCGAGGACCATGACGCGGAGGTGTTTGAGTGTCCATGGATGACGCCTGGGTGCTTCCCGCGAGATCTTGGCCGTGCAGGACGCGCGGAGAAGAGGAAGGACATGCAGACGCCACGTCTCAGCCACCAATGTTCACCGATCTGCTGTGGTATGCATGTGCCTTCCCTTGTGCTATTTTTGGCCATGATTCCCTTGTGCTATTTTTGGTCATGATTCCCTTGTGTGACTGGAAATTGTGGGTAATTTGAGTGGACTCCAAAAGGATTGAATACTCCTTTATATGGGAGTTGGAAACTTGGAGGAAATTGTGTGGGTGGATAGCTCACAGGGTACTAGGGTGAGGGGAAATGATGCTGGGGTGAGGGGAAATGCTGCTGTTGACTAACTTGTTTCTCTGGATCTACACTTGTGAATGCAGAGTTCAGCATGTTTGTGAAAGAGGAAGTGTTGTCCATGGCTACGAAGAAAGGCAGATTTTTCGAAGGCTGGGAAGGCAGATTTGAATGAGTGTCTGTGTGTGTTGAATGAGTGGCTGTGTGTGTTGAATGATATGTTTTCTCTTGTTACAGTTTCCTCTGTGCTAATCGATTCACTGGAAGCATCCCAAGGTCAGCTGCAAATAACTGAGCTATATGTCCTAACTGTGTTACCTATTTGGGGGCAATTGACCCTGCCTATGAATTTGTTACATGCTGTGTATGAAAATAATTTGGCATACTGTCTACATACGGCAGTCTATATTGAGGTCACAATTTGTTATCCCTAGCTTGGCCGGAAATACTGTCTTGGCCGGAAATCCAGTAGGGTTATTAATACAGAGATGGCTCCCAATCTTCTTGTTTGCTGACTCTGAAACTCTTCTATTTTCAGTGGATACCTGAACTGAAGCATTGTGCACCTCGTGTGCCAATAATTCTTGTAGGGACAAATCTTGGTAAGTATGGTTTGGTCCTAACTCTTTAGACAGGATCACATTTGCCAATTAGCATCAGTACTGCATTGAGTAATTTGTGTTCACACGTAGATGGTTGACTGTAGCATCAGTTGATGGTAGTAAAAATATAAATACTGTGGAATGCCATTGCTTGGACTTTTAGTTGCAGCAGGATCAAAGGCTCGTGACTCTTCCTACAGTTTCATGACTGATGGCTAGATGAAAGTGCAGTTTGCAATAGAATTCAGAGATGTTGTATTCAGTTATCTGTAGTAGACTAGTAGTAATAACATAGCACAACACATGGAATCTGTAGTTGTAGTCTAGTAGTAATAACATAGCAGTAGCATGCTTTCCATTTAGAAAATGCAATCCGTAGTAGTTTTAACCAGTTCCACTGAAGTTCAAATCTTAAATATAAATCTTAAGTAATAACCATAGTAGCCACGCCCTTATGCTGAAATCATGACTTTAGGCGATGCTGTAAAGATGTCGGTTGCTTGGCCATTTAATTGAGTAACGTCCACTTAATTCTATTTTTTTTTTATATGTGGTCTACAGTTTCTAATTATGATACTTGTGACAGCTGAAGGTCTGCAGTCAACAACCAAGAGGATAACAATGCTTTTTGGATGATGACTTCTGCTCAACAGGATAACAATACTTAACGACTTGATGACTTAGCTAGATTTGTATTCAGCTATATATGCTTGTTTGTTGCCATGATGACTTAGCTAGATTTTGTATTCAGCTACTATATGCTTGTATGGGTTGCCTTGATGGCAAGCTTAAGCTAATGACATGATTATACATGTACTCATTTGATATGAATGAATGAGAGTATGATTAATGCCATTAGTGTATGTTATTCAATATTGTGTTTGTTTTGAATGTGATCTAGTTTTAAATATATGTGGATTATTTTTTTTTCACATATTCAATTGAGCTCGATGGATTGTCGGTTGCTATAAGTTCAATTTTGCCATGGACCATCCGTTGCTAAAGGCTCTCGACTGGTTATCCGTTGCTAAAGCTTTATTGTTGGATGGTCCGTGGCTAAAGGAGGGTCCGTCGCTGTATACATTTAACCACGGCTTCATTAGCATCTGCAGAGGTCCGTCGCTGTAAGTTTTAGCCACGGACTGAAAGTCGCTGTACCCCCCCATATAGCAACGGATCGCAAGTCGCTGATTAAGGGTTGTGGTGTAGTGCACATTGTCAGTATGAAGAACAACGACAAAGACATATAAAATATGCGAGCAGCTCCAACAGTTTGCCATTTGAGTTTGGCATTCCCATATTTTTCCAAAAAAGCTAAAAATTGATCCTCCAACGGTTTGGCATTCATGTTTGGCATTTGGGAAGAGTTGACAAATCCAGCCTTCATGCGCGCAAAATGCGCCCCACGACGCTTTCGCATCGTACGTATTAAAAGAGGTGGAAGGGCATAAACATAATTTTGTTTTTACGTCTCACGGTTCCCGATTTTAGTTTTCAAGAGGTGGAAGGGCATAAACAAAATTTGGTTTTTCTCTCTCGGGGTTCTGATGTAAATTAGGTCTGAGTTTGTTAAGTGAATTATGCCAAACTGTTGAAGATGATTTTTTTTTGACTTGATATTTAGATTTGGGAGTTGGCAAATAAGGGAAATTGCCAAACCACAAATGCGAAACTGTTGGAGTTGCTTAGCAGTCACCATACGTCCACGCCACCGGGGCTAAGCTATCAGGAATATGGAAAAGCAAAAGTCCCCAACACCCATGTGGCCGCGGTCCAAAGTGGCATCTTCGATAATGCGTGATGCGTAAGGTTACACACCCCACTTTGGAAGTCTTTATCAAGTTCCTTAGCTCTCTTACAGATTGAAATCCGAGATGGTCTTGCTTCTTCTATTATGGATCTATAATTTCTTTTTTTCGCAATAGCATAATTTTATGCGTCATAATAAATTCCATGACGTGGAGGCATAATCCGCTAGAAAAGCCTGAAACCACTGTTAAGGCTTCATATAACCATAAGTCAATTTAAAGTGAGTTGTCTCGTAATAACTCGGGTTCCTTAATTTGTGCATTAAGGAACAGTGTGAGTTTGGTCTTACATTTTAACTTATTAGATGGTTGTTTTGCGAAACAAAAACTTCTCTCAACTCGCTATCCCTCCATATCATCAAAATTTCCACATGGCCTTGCATTAGACTTACAAGATCGCTAACGTGTACGTGCGTAGGAATATAGCTACATTGCAATGATCATTAGGAAATGTTCAAAATTGATCTTGGTCGTTGAACCAATGCTGAACAGATTATTGTTGTCGTCCGTGTCGTACACAGTCCATGCTGAAGCTGAAATCATGTTCTTTGTAGTATATGCTCGCCAGCCTTGAGTGCCGCCACTTGATGTTTGGTACGTACGGTATTACCAAGAGCACATGAAAGCGGATCTTGCCCCGCATTGCCCTTCCACACGTGCGGCTCGGGTGGCCAACCACAGCCGCCGCACTCCCTCCCCTACCCTCCACTCTCCTGCTGCACCGCCACCGGAGCAGGCCGTTGCCGTGGCTGCGCTGCCGGCTAGGATTGCATTTGCAGGTGCTTCCTCTCATTTGGTGGTATGGCGGCGAGGGATGACGGCAGGCCAGCGAGCATCGCCTTGCCCCAGCCGCTTGGGGCTTGGTGAGGCAGCCTAGCCGTGGATCGCGGTGGTGTCGGCCAGTCACTCAGGCTCTTTGCCGAGTGTCAAAACACTCTGCAAATGCCCTTATACACTCGGCAAAGGGCACACAGCATAGTTTTCTCGGCAAAGAGGCCCTTTGCTGAGTGTTTTTGTAAGACACTCGGCAAAAAAAAACACATGGCAAAGAATAAATATGAAAAAACCAAAAAATAATAGCAAACAAAATTTTTTTGAGAGTGGCCGTCACCAGCCAGCCACGAACCAACTCCGAATTTGTTCTAGCATTTTTCACGCAAGTTTCCCAAATATACGGCCAACGTGACCCGAATCCGCACCGTCTCTCTCAGACATCTCTTGTCTTACCACTACGCTACGTCATAACTTGTGTTTAGACTCCGTATTAGTTCCTCATATATTGTACTAAACTGAGCCTAAGTTGCTTGTTTGATGTCATAAACGAATTTAAATCAAAAAGTTGTCAGCTACAAAGTTTCAAAATTTTTCAAGATCTATAGTTTTTATTTAAGAAGTTTTTCCATACGAGGTCATTTGAAAAATTCAAATTTTAAATTTGATTGGAATTCTAAAATTTTAAGCGACCGCGGATGGAAAAACTTCCTAAATGAAAAGTGTAGATCTTATAAAGTTATGAAACTTTGTATTTGATTAACTTTTTTATTTGAAATCATTTGGGGTCTCAAAACTGATTTCAAAAACTCTTTTTCGCCCTTTGCCGAGTGTCAAAAAAAAAATAGCAGCGAGTGTCTTTTCTTTTGGCACTCGGCAAAGAGGGCAAAAACAATTTTCTAAATAAGTTTTTGGTATCCTAAATGAATTCAAATAAAAAAGTTGTCAACTACAAAGTTTCATAAATTCTCGAGATCTACAATTTTCATGTAGGAAGTTTTTCCATCCGTGGTCGTTTGAAAAATTCAAATTTCTTCAAATTTGAAATTTGAGAGATTCGGACCTAGTTTTGCATGATAAGATGAATTTGAACCAAAAAATTTCTACTAAAAAGGTTCATATCTTTTTTGAGATTTACAAAGTTTATTTTGGGGGGGGGTTATGTTGGTTGTGCCGTCTCAAAAGGAAGCCATTTCGAGAAATCATTATATATAGTAGATTAGTGCGGCGACAATGTTACCTGGCAAGCTTAATAATATCAAAGTGTAATAGAATCACATTCTGTCGTGGGAATTGTGGTAGCAATTTTCTGTAGTGCCCCAACCCAGGGCAAGGATGCGCCCATAATTTTAGGGGCAGATCACTCACTGATGCTTTAGCCTTGTGACATGTGTACAAGTTTTGCACGCCATCTAAGGACATGTGGATTCTCATATATCAGCAGTTTCATATATCAAAGATTTATTGATGATGTGGAGTATAGAGATGGGTGAGGAGAAAGTGTTACCCTTTGCCCCAAAAAGAAAAAAAAAGGTATTGTTGGGACTCTGGCCGTTTGACAATGTTTGTTGACATATTTTACTAGATTAGGGATGTCTAGTTACATGTCGACAGATTTTACTAGATTAGGGAGTGTCCAGTTATCCGTTCAATTTTCGGGGACGGGGTTGCCCCAAATGTCTTACGAGGAGTGACTCTCCCTACTCATCTCTAGATGAAACGCTAGACAAGGTGGGATATCCCACATGGAATCATCTCACCCCTGGAATCAAACACTACCTAATATTCGAAGAGGTGGTGCCAGGGCATACATATACTCCCTCTATACCCAAAAAGCTTGACGTTTAGGACAAGGTTTGGGCCAAACATTAGGAATATAAATCATCAATAACTTTTACGTCGTTAAGTTTGCAAATGTGAAACCTATATGAATAGATTTGTCTTGAAAAATAATTATAAAAGTATAAATATATCACTCTTCGATAAATATCTTTATAATAACAAGAGGTCAAAGTTGTGTTTTGGAGACCGTGTCGCTGTCCTAAACGTCAAGCTTTTGGGATACGGAGGGAGTAATTAATATACCCAACTCGTATGGTATTCAATGCTTGAATGAATATAAAGTAAAACGGCAAATCTTGAGATTTACTTGTTCATAGCCATCTGATTGATAAAAATAGTGCTATTTATTTAATGAACTGTGCCAAGAAAACTATACGCACACCGTGCCAAGTCCAACTTTTATATCGGACTAGGAAATATGCCCATGCGTTGCCACAGGAGAAAAAAATCAATTGAAACTTCGACTTATTTGCTCTAGCTTGCTTCATAGCTAGTGGTTACCGCGCGAGGGTCATCAACCACCCTGCAGTGGCGCTCAGGCATCCTGGCGTGTCCTTGGTGGCCGCACGGGTGGGGAGGCACTCTCTGACCTTGACGTCATGCTTCTTGCAGAAAGGCACCCAGAGTTTGGCCAACTCGGCGGCATCGCGCAGCACGTAGCATGTCATCGCCGAGCAACCGTCGTCGTAGACGTAGCACAACAAAGCTTGTCCGCCTGGTAGTCCAGCGCGAGCAACGACAGCACCGTGTTCACCGTCACCAGCGTAGCGCCGCCACGGCTGCGTCCCGGCAGTCGTACTTACGCTATCGGGCTTCACGCCCAGGAGCGGAATCGCCCACTGTCGCATCCATGGTGCGGTGATTCGTCAACCGAACCCAGCTGCCGCCCGTAACCGAGAGAGAAGCGGCGGCAGATTCGGGTGGGCACGGCGGCGACAGAGTCTGGGGAACCACAACCACCGAGGAAGAGCGGTGACCGCCGGCATGGTAGACATCCCCCTAACAGAAAGCATGGCGCGAATCGAATCGAACAAGCGAGCTTGCCAAATGCGGCATGGCATAGATCCCCCTAACAGAAAACATGCAATCGAACCTGAAGAATCAGGGCATAGATACTACCTCTCTCTCTCTCTCTCTCTATTAAATCCGCCCAAATTCTCCTACGCATATTAGTGCACAGACTTGCCAGCGATCGATGGGAGCCAAAGCTTGTAGCTCTCACCTGCGCCTGCCAATACGACGACGATCTCCCCTTGTTGGTTGCCAGCTGGTGCAGCTCTTTGCGGCGTTGCGAGCGATCGATTAGTTTGATTAGGACACGGATGGGCACAGCGAGAGGAAGAGGACGAGGACACCACGCGAAGCACCGATCGATACAGCTGATGGATCGTTGTCACTCGTCACCCCCTGGCCATTTGGATGCATGCATGCATCGTTATGTGTCAAATGCATGCCAAATATGTCCAAATTTGGTCAAACTGTGGATGGCTAAATATGTAAGGCATGAAGCTGTAATAGCTATCGGTCCCAGCCCGTCGAGGATGGCCTAGCGGCATGCCGGAGCAGCCGAGCTAGCAGAGACCGATCAGAGGGCAGACACGTCTCGATCTCTGCCTCCTCGCACCGCACGCGCCACCGTCCGGCTCTTGGCGGCTTCTCGCCGCGTGTGCGTGCAAGACTCGTACTCTGCTTGGTGGCTCGTACTCCCGCGCGTAGGCAACACATAAGCAGCAGGCGGACAGAAACAGGAGACCGGTAGACACGAAGGCAGACAGAAAGAGGCGAAAGAAAAAAGAGGTGAAAAAAAGTGGCAGAAATTTTCTCTCTTTATTAATAATAGATTTTTTTTAAAATATTACTCCTACGAACTGTTCAATGGCCAATAATAGCACTAACGATGTGACTTACTCCCACTACTAGATTGGTTGTTTTAATTTAGAGACTTGACTTGGCCAGGGAATAAAGTGGAGTGTCTCCGTGCTTTTTACGTCGCTTTGGAAACGAAACAAGATACGGTACGCGGTGGGCGTGGATCCGTGGCACATTGGACGTGGATCACGCTGCCTGTTGTTACTATTAGGGCCGGCCGGCTTGAGTGCCCTCACATTGTCATTATGAAGAACAACGACAGCGCATACAAAATATGCAGGTTAGCAGTCACCGTACATCCGCGCCACTGAGGCTAAGCTATCAGGAATATGGAAAAGCAAAAGTCCACAACACCGATGTGGCTGCGGTCCAAAGTGGCATCTTCGATAATGCGTGATGAGTAAGGTTACACACCACACTTTGGAAGTCTTTATCTAGTTCCTTAGCTCTCTTACAGATTGAAACCGAGATGATCTTGCTTCTTCTATTATGGATCTATATAATTTCTTTTTTCGCAATCGCATATACTCCCTCCGTCCCCTTATAAGTGTCGTCCGGGGTTGGCACAGGAATTAAGATGGAAATCCCACTAGCTAAGCACCCTAGTGACAAATGATTGATGCCATGCAGATTTGGACTGTATTGACATTAATGGTACTACTTTTCCTGTTGTGGTGCTTGGCCTGGTGAGTGGGAGACGACATGATAAGACTGCCTGCCCTGCTGTACACTCCTGCCAGCCTAGTATACGTAGCGAACGACATTTATTTAGGTACTAGACACTGTGCTCGGACGACAATTATAAGGGGACGGAGGGAGTATAGTTTTATGCATGCATCACAGTAAATTCCATGACGTGGAGCCATCCGCTAGAAGCCTGACACCACTGTTTAGGCTTCATATAATCATAAGTCACTTTAAAGTGAGTTGTCTCGTACTCAGGTTCCTTAATTTGTGCATAAAGGAACAATGTGAGTTTGGTCATTTAACTTATTAGATGGTTGTTTTGCGAAACAACAACCTCTTCTCTCAACTCGCTATCCCTCCATATCATCAAAATTTCCACATGGCCTCAGACTTACAAGACCTCTAACGTGCATAGGAATATAGCTAAATTGCAATGATCATTAGGACATGTTCAAAATTGATCTTGGTCGTTGAACCAATGCTGAACAGATTATTGTTGTCGTCCGTGTCGTACACAGTCCATGTGTTTGTTATATTTGATGGCAACATCCAACAGTAATGAATCTAGAGAAAGTTTAAAATGGATTAGTCCTCATTGTCCGATGCATGTATATTTACTGTCCAATTTTCGTTGGTCTCACCCGTTGCTTCCTGAAGCTGAAATCATGTTCTTTTTGTATATATGCTCGCCGGCCTTGAGTGCCGCCACTTGATGTTTGGTACCTACGGTATTACCAAGAGCACATCAAAGCGGATCTTCCCCGCGTCGCCCTTCCACACGTGTGGCTCGGGTGGCCAACCACAGCCGCCGCACTCCCCCACCCTCCACTCTCCTGCTGCACGCCGCCAGAGCAGGCTGTTGGCAGGGCTGCGCGGCTGGCTAGGATTGCGGTTGCAGGTGCTTCCTCTCATTTGGTGGTATGGCGGTGTGGGATGACGGCTGGCCAGCGAGCATCGCCTTGCCCGAGCCGCTTGGGGCTTGGCGAGGCAGCCTATAGCCGTGATCTGCGGTGGTGTCGGCCAGTGGCCTCAGCATGCGCAGGATGGTGGTGCCGGTGGAAGCTTCTTCTCTCCGTTGTCACCATTCCTTCTCGTATGCTGGTGTCGATGGGGACGGTCTGGGCTGCTCGGGTTAGGCAGATCAGCCGTCCTTGTGGGCGGAGTCTTCGGCACAACGATGTCCGGAGCTACTGGCCAAGCCAGATCCGGTGGCCTGCGGCATCGACAACAGCTGGCGCAGTCAGGTTGTGACCAATGCTATGCACGAGGATAAGTGGTACTGTGGCGAAAGCTTTTGCTGTCTTGGGTCGATGATGACGACGTCTCCAGATGTTGTTTCCTTCCTTGGAAGATAGCGTCAATTGCTCGGTCTTTTTCCCTTTGTGTGGCTTGTTTTCCCTGGGTGAAAACCTAAACTGAGAGGCCAGAAGACATCAACGAAATATACCTGGCACAATTGACAAGAAAATCATTTTTTTTTCTTTTGTGCCAACATGAGATCCTTACAACAAACAACACTCAGGATATTAAATCATGCATGATTTATTGCATGATTTATCACACAGTGTTTCATTTGGTGAATGTCTAAGACTTGAATCTGGTGATTATAAGTATGATAGAGATACAGTTAGACACTTGTGGATTGCAGATCTCAGCAAGTTAACAGTTAAGGAGACTGAGGAAATCTCATTCTTCAAGAATCTGCGCACACTTGTCATAGAAAGCTCCAGTGATCTTGGCACACGTGTAGATGCACAAAGTTGTTGAAAACTTGAAGGGCCTATGGTTACTGGTCTTAAAAAGGGTTCCCAAGTTCCGCTTTGCAAAAGAAGTTAGTAAGCACCTCTCTGGGATGCAAAAAGTACGAGGGCTTTCTAAGCTCTATCACTTGCAAATACTAATTGCAGACAGAAATATTGACATAGGGAAGAAATTAAAGTTCAGAAACCTTTCTCGGTTGAGATATGTTTCCGATGATTTCCTTGAGTTATTTGTTGCCAGACTAATTTCCATTCAAGAGCTGCACAATTTTCAGATTTAGGTAAAGGAAGGAAATAGAATAAGTTCTCTTCAAAATTTAAGCAGTCTCCGCAAGTTAAAAATGTGTAACCTTGACAATATTGGGAACCATGATGAAGTTATTGAGGCCAGACTGAACGAGAAAGACGATCTTAAGTCATTATCACTTAACTGGTCTGGGACCGAGGCCTCTCCTAACAATAAAGATGATATGGTTATTGAGAAACTTCGGCCACCTGCTCGCCTTGAAAATCTTGAAATTGTTGGGTTCAATGGTTTTCAATTTCCATCTTGGATAAATCATCTCTCTCTGACAAATATGGTGTCACTGGAACTGAGGCAGTGCAGAAATTGGGTGTACCTCCCAGCCCTTGAAACTTTCTTGTCGCTCAAGCATCTTGAGTTGCAAAATATTACTGAATTGACAGAGATCGGTTGTGGAAAAGTGCGGAAATCTGAAGAAGCTGCCACTTCTACCTTCTAGTTTGGTGAAATTGGAAATCAATAACGTTGGGCTGACTAGCCTTCCAAGCATGTGTGAAAACAAGCTACCCAAGCTACAGTCAGTCACCATCAGAAATTGTTCAAAATTAACTTCTTTATTAGAAGAAGGGAGGAGCTTTCTACTGCAGGAGCGCTGTGTCCAAACTATTCGGATCCTAAACATCATTTACTGTAGAAACTTAGTCCATGCTCCTTTGTTATTTGGGGAAATGAGGGACCTCACAAAATTTTGCATTGTTGGATGCATATCATTGAGAATGTCGGAAAATATTGATGGTGGACTACTCCCCATCCCCAACACACTTAAGGAACTCTCCATGGGGCACTGTGGCGACCTCCAGCTTCCACAGCTGAATTCAGTGTTTGGTCTTAATCTTACTACATTGAGTTTGTGTAATTGCCACAGAGTGAGGTCCCACCCATCATCTGATGTGTTCAGGAATCTCAGGGCACTACGACATATGTTTATAAGTCATTCTGATCTCCTGTCATCCCTGGGTGGTCTCGGAGCACTCGCATCCCTTACCTGGCTGCAAATCACAGAATGGGCCAAATTATTCTGGGCAGAATGGGCCAAAACGAACGAGGCCTAAACGAATTTTAAAGTCCAATGTCCAAACCCCACGAAGAGAATGGGATTTCAGATTTGGGCCAAAGGCTCAAAACTTTTTTTTCACGACCGCGCCGTTGCGCGTATTTCATTAAGCAGAATAAAGTTCAAACAACAAGATGCAATGGTAACCAAACCATTACCGATGCGAGACCTAACAACTACTGGATACACCAAATGGGATTACATGTTGACCAATTGCGACTAACCAACCCACTGTAAGCCGGACTAGGTCCCCACGTCGGCGAGCCCCTCGATGTTGAGGTCCATGGCGGAGAGGTCAAAAGCTCCATCAAGAAGTAACTCGAAGCGGCGCCGCTTAGCGGGCGGCATGCCGCTCTTGAAGATGGTCTTGACGTTCTCCTCAACGGCATTTGGAGCCTCACCCACGTCCACTTCAAAGCCCAACTTCCGAAGCAAGCAAGAGCGTCACGGGCCTGCAACGCCGCATTAGCAGCCCTTGGTCGGCTGCGATACGGCCGCTACGACGTAGGGTGTGGGTGGAGGCCGGAGTGCGTGCTCGACGCGGCAGCGGCCCCGACTTGAGAAGTGGTGATGCCAACGGCACACACCCCGTCTTCAACCTCCCCGCTGCCGGGACCTAAGGACCTACGAGGTGGTGGTGACAACCCCATCCTCGGCAAAGTAGTGACAACCTCATCTCCGGAAGACACCGGAAACGGCTCGAGAGGACAACAAGGCTCATCCACGCATCGAAGGGGCATCCTTGAGCGTCGGCGACGACGAGCCCAAGGTCGCAAACTCCGCCGCCACTAGATCAGCCCCATCGTTGGTATTTCTAACGTCACTAACTAGTAATGGCGTTTAGAAAGAATATCGATGTTGCTTTGAGATAAAACTAAAAGAAAATTATTCATTGCAGTTCATAGCATATCCGAAAAGGTTGTCATCCCTATAGTTAAACTACTAATATGCAAAGAATAACATATTCGTACTATGCCTTGATAAACTTCTCAATAAGTAAATAAACAATTATAATCGGGTATCCGCAAGCGCACGAGATATGAATATACCATTGTAGCATTTTAACCGGGAGTAAGAACCAGGTCTTGAATTTATATTCTACCACAGGGAAAGAAGTCTACTATCATGAATTAACTATGCATGTGTGTATCTAAACATTAATCATCTTAATCATCTCTCGTAGGCAATGCTTAAGTATTAAATCTATTAATTACATAAACAGGGATCAAAGTTCATAGTAAAGATAATGATAAAAGTTCTAATAAATAGATTCAACCAAGTCATATCCAGGTGTGCATCTTGGAAAGTGTCAAACAATGGACGATAGCAATTCATAGGTTAGCTAGCATTAGAAACTCCAATATGTAACTCTAAACTATAAGTTAGGATCTACTTGATTAGTGCAATACATCTAACAATCATTGAAGAAAGACTAATTAAATCCACACATGAGGACAGAATCCGTGAAGACTAAGGCCGAAACTTAGAACAACCCGAATAATATCATCCGCTAGGCCTACATACGGGTGATGGATTGCAAAAGGACTCAATGGTCACTTTGTCACCACCACGATCTACCACACGACCCGGCACATAGGGTGCAAACGCAGGTAAATAAGATCTAATCACCACGATTACATCGTCTCTACCACTCACCCATAATATTGATGGATGAGCGCTATACGAATCCATGCATGAACATAAAAGTAATTCAACTATGCTAAACATGTAATCAAAGTAAATACTAGAACAAATAATCTCGAATATAAACATGATCAAGATATTCATATTAAGAACGTGTCTGGAACTTGAAGACTACTTACAATGAAGAACTTACAAGAACGAGGCCTGATCTTGAGCCGGCCTCCGACGATCAGGAGCGGATTTCTCCCTTCCTACTAGATCTAATCTTGATTGCTACTCTTCCTAAAGCGGTGTTTCTAGAGCGTGGGATTGATGACTTGGATCTTGAAGCGGCTGTTGATGAACTTGATTATGAACTAGATGATCTGAAAGGGGGGTCTAGGGGTCTCCTTATATAGCCCGGAGGAGGTGCCAGGGTTTGACCTAGATACATCTCGGGATCCTACCGACGCCCTCGGATCAAACCGACATTAAACGGGTGGATTAGATTGAGTCTTGAAGTCGGTTGAGGAAGCTTCCGGAGGCGGGGCTGACGTGGCGAAGGGAGGCCGATCGGCCCCATTATTGGGCCGATCGGCCCGGGGCTGGCCCATCCCGGTGCCCGTAATCCGTCGTGTCTTACGGAGTCTTCTAGATGATGGTTTCTTGGGTGTTAAGTCTCGTTCACGTCGGGATTAGTCGGTGCCTTCTAGGGTCTTCTCTCGGAGTTGGATTGCATTACGTTGCGTAGTCGTACGGCTCCGAATTTACGGTGTTTTTCTGTTTAGTCCCCGCAATTCACAACTTTACCAAAACTGATGGAAATATGTTAGTGACACCCTATTCTAGGTTGTTATTATGATTTATACCCCTTTCTCATGTTTATTTGATTAATAAATTTATATGATAACAAGTGTCAACAAACTCCCCAAGCTTACCCTTTGCTAGTCCCTAGCAAAGCTATATGCTATAGTAGGATCGGGAGTTGCTACTACGCTTTCATACCTCGGAAATCTTGTGTTTTTATTAGAAATAAATTCTCCTCTTAACCAGATTGCTCTCTCAAACCTGTTTACCATGGGGCGTAGCCTTTTCATGAATCATAAGCAAGATAAAACAATCAAGTTAAGTACCATGTCTCAAGTTCTTTGATCAACTATCATCCTGGGGGTTTTGCAATATTTTTCAAAAGAAACTTCGAGAGATTCCTATGTATGACCCTCTTAAGTAGATGGTGATAGTGGAGTTACACATGTAGGGGGAACATACATAGTGGGATGATAGTGGTGAAGTGGATGAGGATGAAAGTTAGTAAATAGCCTTTAGCCTTTTAGTATTTTTCTTTTCTAGCATCTTGGATTATATCTCTCTTTCTAAAAATTGCTAAGGCACGGGCTGTCCATTCTTGGAGAGGTGGGCTTTTGCCCCGGACTTGTGTCCATTTTTCTCTCTCCTTAGAGATGTGGGCCCTACTCACCCTCGGACACGTGTCCATTATTCATCTCTAAATATATTTTTATTATTAGGGAGGTAGGCCCTTCTCGCCTAGTATGACTTTTGTCCATTACTCTCCTCTCTCGTCTCACTTTTTCTTTATTTATTTTTTCTTTTCTCTTTCTTTTTTTCTCTCTTTTTTTTTTCGAATGTAGCCCGGACCTTTATAAAAACATTGAGAGAGACATATCCAAAGATTGCAAGAGTTTATTTTTATATTTATGGCTAGCGGCTTTATGGAGGATGAGGATGCGTACTTCGGGTTAGAAGCGGCGTATTAGTGGAGTGGGATGATCTTGATGCGAATGATAAACTCTTAAGGGTCATAGCTAAGGAACTCATCATGTAATATTTTATAATTTTCAAAGATAAAAACCGGGAATCGGGTATTTCTAGGAATATGATAAACAATGAGCTCAACTTTTCATGTACTTTTATCTTTTAATGCTAAGACTCGGATTAAGCATGTGCTTCCCACAGGTGTTTGGGTTTAGAGCAAATTAAGCATTTAAAGCTTTGGGAGAATCTAAGTCCAAAGTGTAAGTACTTTTAAGAGGAATTAAGGCGGAGCAACTATTCATCATCTCCTTAGCATCATCAAGATCATAATTAAAAGGAAGAAAGTAATCTAGCAAGTTCAAAGCATTTATTTGACTCTTTAACACTAAGACTTTTAACTAAGACTCATTAACTAAGACTCATTAACTCTAAGCAAATATAACTAGCTAATAAATAAGACATAGGATAGTGATACTTATAGTGGTAAATGGGGGTGCTCTCCCCCAAGCTTGATCTTGAAGTAGTCCTTTGTTCATCCTTGGAGCTTGCTCCTCTTTTGGGGTCTCCTTTAATGTTCTCCCCTGTTAATATTAATTTCGCACATACCCGAAGGAACAAATTCTAGGATGTTATTGTGAGCCTTCATGTGCTCACTTCTTTTTGTATTTTATATAAAGGTGTGGACCTTCATGTGCCCACATATTTTTGAGAATTTTCTATACAATAGGGATGCTAATGCAAAAACATATGAGTGCAATATTTTTGTATTTTTATTTTTATGCCACCACAGCAAAGGAGTGCTTGCATGGGGCTTTAGGATCTTGATGCAAATGCAGCAAACATATTTTTATGATTTTCTTAAATGCAGATTTAGAAAGAGTAAATATGCTTAAAGGAAATATGCTAATTGAAATATGCTTTGCGAGAAAATTAAATATGCGAGATAAATACCGAAGTTACCTCTCGGCGAGAGTTTAGAGCACTTACTCCCATGGCGTAGAGTCGTCTATGGGCCCTCGTTTGAACGTTGTACCTGGTAGGGGTCCTTCAAGGATCTCAATGGCCGGTGTAGACGAAGTAGCCGTGGAAGTCGATTGTTCAGTTGATGATGCCGGCGCTGGTCGGGTCTCCGTACTCTTGTTGCTCTTCTTGGTGGGTGCAGCTTCTCTCTTTTTCCGATTTGTTTCTTTGGTGGAGACCTTTTCGGGTGTGGCCGGTGCAGAGTTAAAGATGGGTAGGAGCTGAGTGTACTTTTCTTTGATGTCCTTCTCCATCCTCTTAATGTTCTCCATCTTTGAGTCCGACTTTTTCGTTGTAATTTCGGAGACGCTTCTCGGCCCTTGGTCTTTCTTGGGGCTGTTCATTGTTAGTGTAAAGTATTGAAGAAACAGGCGTATCTTTTTTACCTTGAAACTGGAAGTGGATCTCGGCCGTCCCGATGTAGATAATGGCTCTTGTTGTGTTCAGGAACGGTCTTCCAAGTACTATGGGAGGATCTTGTTCTTCTCCCATGTCCATGACTAAGAAGTTAGTGAGGACATAACAATCTTTGATCTTGACGGGGGCGTTTCGTGCAATACCTTCGGGGAATCGGTGTGATTGATCGCCATCGCAAAGCATTACATAGGTGGAGCACAAAGGCAGATTACCATATATTAATTGATACGTTACCTTTGACATTAAGTTGATGCCCGATCCGTGTCACGGACAACTTGCTTTGGAAGTTCCATTGATTGATGGAGCGGTGGATTGATGGAACTCGAGGGTCGCCTAACTTCTCTAGTGGTGGTGGAGTGTGCCTGAGCCTTGCGTCTGTTGCAACTTGATTGATCATCAAGACTTGCTCCACGTGTGGTCGAGGTTGACGGTTCTTCTTGTTCTTGCTTCTTCTTCTTGTTTTCTCCTCGGCGGGTGCGTGTACTTGAGTGGTGCGGTAGTGGTACCGATGGAACAGGGGGAGCTAGGGTCTTGTGTTTGCAGTTGAATCTCTCCCTCTGTTTGTTGACGGTGAAGACGATCTTCGCGGTGTCGGCGTAGATGATGGCCTTGGTGGTCGCAAAGAGCGGGCGCCCCGAGAATGATCGGGCGTTCTTACCTTTGCCCGTATCCGGGACCACGAAGTCGGTGGCCACGTAGAGTTTACCGACGTAAAGACAAACGTCTTCCGGGATCCCCTCGGGGTAGCATAGCGCCCGATCTCGCAAGTTGTAGACACATGGTTGTATATAATAAATGCGAACTGGCTCAAGGTTTACCTTAGGCATGATGTTGACACTTGAGCCAAAGTCACGGAGTGCATCGTAGGTGCGGTCGCCGATCTCGATGGTGATGACTGGTCTCCCCGGATCTCCTTTCTTGGCGGGCATACCCCGGTCGGTGTAGTTCATTCCTTCTCGTGCGCCCTTGGTCCGAATACCGCATAATAGACATCGACAAGATTTGCGATTCTAATTCTTCGGGGTGGCCCGGAATCTTACTGGGTTAGGCATAGGAGCAGATAAAGCCACTGAGATAAGCGAGATTCTATCATTTTATTAAAGCTATCTTTGGTTCTTTATTGCGAGAAGAAAAAGATTTCCATTTTAGCATTAATAGTTTCTAGCATTTTATCGTTGGAAGCTAACTTCTTAGACAGATTATCCATGAGTCTACCTTGGTTTTGTACTAACTCTCTTAAAGGTGGGAAATTATTGAAAGAGTTATTACCTTGATAGTTACCCGAGTAGTTACCTTGGTAGTTGGGCCTCTGTTGATTCCATCCTTGATTCGGGGACGATCTTGGTTGTTGTTGTTGTTGTTGTTGATGTAGTTCACGTCCTCTTCCGGCTCGGGACGGTGGCTGCCCGAGTGTCGGTGTTGCCACATTCTTCACATGTCATGCGAGAATCGAAGAGTTGCATGACTTCCTTCTTCTCGGGAGCTTTGTCTTCAAGCTTTTTCATGATTAGGTCCATTTTGGCGGACAAAGCATGTCTACCTCTTTCGGTGGTGCATTCCCCTCTCTCTCTTGCGGGGTTGACGGTCCTCATTCCAAGCTTGGTTTGACGCCATCTTCTCCACAAGGTCGGTAGCTTGATTCGGTGTAAGGGACGAGGAAAGCACCTCCAAAGCGGCGGCGTCCATGGTCTCACGGGTGTTGTTGTTGAGCCCGTGATAGAAGGTCTGCATGAGTAGCCGGTTCTCCATTCCATGGTGTGGGCATTCAGTGATGTAGTCTTGGAAGCGTTCCCACGCCTGCGGAGCGGATTCATCGTGTTCTGCTTTGGAAACTTGAGATTTTCCCTCGTAAAGGCGTTGGTTTTGCCTATAGGGAAGAACTTTGCGGGAAGAAGCGAGAGAAGCGAGTGTCCAAGTAGTGAGTTTGTCTTTGTTGGCATAGAACCATCGCGCCGCTCGTCCCAAGAGTGAGAATGGGAATAGGCGAAGTAGGATTGCATCACTTGAGACATCTTTGATAGTGAAGGTGCCACGAGATCTCTAGAAAGTTTTGTAGGTGAGCATTGGCATCTTCATGGGCTTTTCCACAGAATTGGCTAGCTTGTACCATGTTGATGAGTGCGGGCTTGAGCTCAAAAGCTTTGTCTCCCACCTCATTTGTCGGCCCAAGGCGGATGTTGGCCGTAGTCGGTGCGAGTACTTCGCGGAGGGTCTTGTTCGCCATGACTTGAACACGGGTGTTAAGCTTCCAAGAGTGGAGGAGTCTTCCGAGGCGAGATCTTGGGTCGAGACTTCAACTTGGATCTTGCCCGCTTCAAGAGTTTTTCCGGATCGGAAACGAAGTTTTCGGGAAGATTTCTATTCATACATTACCACGAAATAGATAGAAAGAATAATAACAAGGGTAAACCTGTTTAAGCAATTAGTGATAAATTTAATACTTTACAATGCGTGAGAGAGATGCATGCAAGTTATTCCTATATTTGTATTTTCTTGGGCTAAAGACTTTCTTTCCTGCAACAACGGCGCCAAAAATGCTTGTTGGTATTTCTAACGTCACTAACTAGTAATGGCGTTTAGAAAGAATATCGATGTTGCTTCGAGATAAAACTAAAAGAAAATTATTCATTGCAGTTCATAGCATATCCGAAAAGGTTGTCATCCCTATAGTTAAACTACTAATATGCAAAGAATAACATATTCGTACTATGCCTTGATAAACTTCTCAATAAGTAAATAAACAATTATAGCGGGTATCCGCAAGCGCACGAGATATGAATATACCATTGTAGCATTTTAACCGGGGAGTAAGAACCAGGTCTTGAATTTATATTCTACCACGGGGAAAGAAGTCTACTATCATGAATTAACTATGCATGTGTGTATCTAAACATTAATCATCTTAATCATCTCTCGTAGGCAATGCTTAAGTATTAAATCTATTAATTACATAAACAGGGATCAAAGTTCATAGTAAAGATAATGATAAAAGTTCTAATAAATAGATTCAACCAAGTCATATCGGTGTGCATCTTGGAAAGTGTCAAACAATGGACGATAGCAATTCATAGGTTAGCTAGCATTAGAAACTCCAATATGTAACTCTAAACTATAAGTTAGGATCTACTTGATTAGTGCAATACATCTAACAATCATTGAAGAAAGACTAATTAAATCCACACATGAGGACAGAATCCGTGAAGACTAAGGCCGAAACTTAGAACAACCCGAATAATATCATCCGCTAGGCCTACATACGGGTGATGGATTGCAAAGGACTCAATGGTGCTGTCACCACCACGATCTACCACACGACCCGGCACATAGGGTGCAAACGCAGGTAAATAAGATCTAATCACCACGATTACATCGTCTCTACCACTCACCCATAATATTGATGGATGAGCGCTATACGAATCCATGCATGAACATAAAAGTAATTCAACTATGCTAAACATGTAATCAAAGTAAATACTAGAACAAATAATCTCGAATATAAACATGATCAAGATATTCATATTAAGAACGTGTCTGGAACTTGAAGACTACTTACAATGAAGAACTTACAAGAACGAGGCCTGATCTTGAGCCGGCCTCCGACGATCAGGAGCGGATTTCTCCCTTCCTACTAGATCTAATCTTGATTGCTACTCTTCCTAAAGCGGTGTTTCTAGAGCGTGGGATTGATGACTTGGATCTTGAAGCGCTGTTGATGAACTTGATTATGAACTAGATGATCTGAAAGGGGGGTCTAGGGGTCTCCTTATATAGCCCGGAGGAGGTGCCAGGGTTTGACCTAGATACATCTCGGGATCCTACCGACGCCCTCGGATCAAACCGACATTAAACGGGTGGATTAGATTGAGTCTTGAAGTCGGTTGAGGAAGCTTCCGGAGGCAGGGCTGACGTGGCACAGGGGGGAGGCCGATCGGCCCCATTATTGGGCCGATCGGCCCAGGGGCTGGCCCATCCTGGTGCCCGTAATCCGTCGTGTCTTCTGGAGTCTTCTAGATGATGGTTTCTTGGGTGTTAAGTCTCGTTCACGTCGGGATTAGTCCAGTGCCTTCTAGGGTCTTCTCTCGGAGTTGGATTGCATTACGTTGCGTAGTCGTACGGCTCACGAATTCTGGTGTTTTCCTGTTTAGTCCCTGCAATTCACAACTTTACCAAAACTGATGGAAATATGTTAGTGACACCCTATTCTAGGTTGTTATTATGATTTATACCCCTTTCTCATGTTTATTTGATTAATAAATTTATATGATAACAAGTGTCAACAAACTCCCCCAAGCTTACCCTTTGCTAGTCCCTAGCAAAGCTATATGCTATAGTAGGATCAGGAGTTGCTACTACGCTTTCATACCTCAGAAGTACTGTGTTTTATTAGAAATAAATTCTCCTCTTAACCAGATTGCTCTCTCAAACCTGTTTACCATGGGGCGTAGCCTTTTCATGAATCATAAGCAAGATAAAACAATCAAGTTAAGTACCATGTCTCAAGTTCTTTGATCAACTATCATCCTGGGGTTTTGCAATATTTTTCAAAAGAAACTCAGAGATTCCTATGTATGACCCTCTTAAGTAGATGGTGATAGTGGAGTTACACATGTAGGGGAACATACATAGTGGGATGATAGTGGTGAAGTGGATGAGGATGAAAGTTAGTAAATAGCCTTTAGCCTTTTAGTATTTTTCTTTTCTAGCATCTTGGATTATATCTCTCTTTCTAAAAATTGCTAAGGCCTGGGCTGTCCATTCTTGGAGAGGTGGGCTTTGCCCCGGACTTGTGTCCATTTTTCTCTCTCCTTAGAGATGTGGGCCCTACTCACCCTCGGACACGTGTCCATTATTCATCTCTAAATATATTTTTATTATTAGGGAGGTAGGCCCTTCTCGCCTAGTATGACTTTTGTCCATTACTCTCCCTCTCTCGTCTCACTTTTTTTTTATTTTTATTTTTCTTTTCTTTTTCTTTTTTTCTCTTTTTTTTTTTCGAATGTAGCCCAGCCTTTATAAAAATATTGAGAGAGACATATCCAAAGATTGCAAGAGTTTATTTTTATATTTATGGCTAGCGGCTTTATGGAGGATGAGGATGCGTACTTCGGGTTAGAAGCAGCGTATTAGTGGAGTGGGATGATCTTGATGCGAATGATAAACTCTTAAGGGTCATAGCTAAGGAACTCATCATGTAATATTTTATAATTTTCAAAGATAAAAACCAGGAATCAGGTATCTCTAGGAATATGATAAACAGCAGCTCAACTTTTCATGTACTTTTATCTTTTAATGCTAAGACTCAGATTAAGCATGTGCTTCTAATGTGTGTTTGGGTTTAGAGCAAATTAAGCATTTAAAGCTTTGGGAGAATCTAAGTCCAAAGTGTAAGTACTTTTAAGAGGAATTAAGGCGGAGCAACTATTCATCATCTCCTTAGCATCATCAAGATCATAATTAAAAGGAAGAAAGTAATCTAGCAAGTTCCAGCATTTATTTGACTCTTTAACACTAAGACTTTTAACTAAGACTCATTAACTAAGACTCATTAACTCTAAGCAAATATAACTAGCTAATAAATAAGACATAGGATAGTGATACTTATAGTGGTAAATGGGGGTGCTCTCCCCAAGCTTGATCTTGAAGTAGTCCTTTGTTCATCCTTGGAGCTTGCTCCTCTTTTCGGGGTCTCCTTTAATGTTCTCCCCTGTTAATATTAATAATTTCGCACATACCCGAAGGAACAAATTCTAGGATGTTATTGTGAGCCTTCATGTGCTCACTTCTTTTTGTATTTTATATAAAAGGTGTGGACCTTCATGTGCCCACATATTTTTGAGAATTTTCTATACAATAGGGATGCTAATGCAAAAACATATGAGTGCAATATTTTTGTATTTTTATTTTTATGCCACCACAGCAAGGAGTGCTTGCATGGGGCTTTAGGATACTGATGCAAATGCAGCAAACATATTTTTATGATTTTCTTAAATGCAGATTTAGAAAGAGTAAATATGCTTAAAGGAAATATGCTAATTGAAATATGCTTTGCAGAAAATTAAATATGAGATAAATACCGAGTTACCTCTCGGCGAGTTTAGAGCACTTACTCCCATGGCGTAGAGTCGTCTATGGGCCCTCGTTTGAACGTTGTACCTGGTAGGGGTCCTTCAAGGATCTCAATGGCGGTGTAGACGAAGTAGCCGTGGAAGTCGATTGTTCAGTTGATGATGCCGGCGCTGGTCGGGTCTCCGTACTCTTGTTGCTCTTCTTGGTGGGTGCAGCTTCTCTCTTTTTCCAGATTTGTTTCTTTGGTGGAGACCTTTCTGGTGTGGCCGGTGCAGAGTTAAAGATGGGTAGGAGCTGAGTGTACTTTTCTTTGATGTCCTTCTCCATCCTCTTAATGTTCTCCATCTTTGAGTCTAGCTTTTCGTTGTAATTTCGGGAGACGCTTCTCGGCCCTTGGTCTTTCTTGGGGGGCTGTTCATTGTTAGTGTAAGTATTGAAGAAACAAGTATCTTTTTTACCTTGAAACTGGAAGTGGATCTCGCGAATCCTCGATGTAGATAATGGCTCTTGTTGTGTTCGAGAACGGTCTTCCAAGTACTATGGGAGGATCTTGTTCTTCTCCCATGTCCATGACTAAGAAGTTAGTGAGGACATAACAATCTTTGATCTTGACGGGGGGCGTTTCGTGCAATACCTTCCAGGGAATCGGTGTGATTGATCCGCCATCCGCAGCATTACATAGGTGGAGCACAAAGGCAGATTACCATATATTAATTGATACGTTACCTTTGACATTAAGTTGATGCTCGATCCCGTGTCACGCACAACTTTGCGGAAGTTCCATTGATTGATGGAGCGGTGGATTGATGGAACTCGTGGTCGTCGTCTAACTTCTCTAGTGGTGGTGGAGTGTGCGAGCCTTGCGCCCTGTTGCAACTTGATTGATCATCAAGACTTGCTCCACGTGTGGTCGAGGTTGACGGTTCTTCTTGTTCTTGCTTCTTCTTCTTGTTTTCTCCTCGACTGACTAGTGCGTGTACTTGAGGTGCGGTAGTGGTACTGATGGAACAGGGGGAGCTAGGGTCTTGTGTTTGCAGTTGAATCTCTCCCTCTGTTTGTTGACGGTGAAGACGATCTTCGCGGTGTCGGCGTAGATGATGGCCTTGGTGGTCGCAAGGAACGGGCGTCCCAGAATGATCGGGGCGTTCTTACCTTTGCCCGTATCCAGGACCACGAAGTCGGTGGCCACGTAGAGTTCTGGCGACGTAAAGACAAACGTCTTCCGGGATCCCCTCGAGGGGTAGCATAGCGGCCGAGTGCGCAAGTTGTAGACACATGGTTGTATATAATAAATCTGAACCTGGCTCAAGGTTTACCTTAGGCATGATGTTGACACTTGAGCCAAAGTCGCAGAGTGCATCGTAGGTGCGGTCGCCGATCTCGATGGTGATGACTGGTCTCCCTGGATCTCCTTTCTTGGCGGGCATACCCCAGTCAGTGCAGTTCATTCCTTCTCGTGCGCCCTTGGTCTGAATACCTGCATAATAGACATCGACAAGATTTGCAGATTCTAATTCTTCCGGCTGGCCCGGAATCTTACCTGGGTTAGGCATAGGAGCAGATAAAGCCAGCTGAGATAACTGAGATTCTATCATTTTATTAAAGCTATGCTGGTTCTTTATTGCAGAAGAAAAGCTTTCCATTTTAGCATTAATAGTTTCTAGCATTTTATCGTTGGAAGCTAACTTCTTAGACAGATTATCCATGAGTCTACCTTGGTTTTGTACTAACTCTCTTAAAGGTGGGAAATTATTGAAAGAGTTATTACCTTGATAGTTACGAGTAGTTACCTTGGTAGTTGGGCCTCTATTGATTCCATCCTTGATTCGGGGACGATCTCGGTTGTTGTTGTTGTTGTTGTTGATGTAGTTCACGTCCTCTTCGGCTCGGGGACGTTGGCTGCCCGAGTGTCGATGTTGCCACATTCTTCACATGTCATGCGAGAATCGAAGAGTTGCATGACTTCCTTCTTCTCGGGAGCTTTGTCTTCAAGCTTTTTCATGATTAGGTCCATTTTGGCGGCGAGCATGTCTACCTCTTTCATTTGGTGCATTCCCTCTCTCTCTTGCGGGGTTGACGGTCCTCATTCAAGCTTGGTTTGACGCCATCTTCTCCACAAGGTCAGTAAGCTTGATTCGGTGTAAGGGACGGAAAGCACCTCCAGAAGGCGGTGTCCATGGTCTCACGGGTGTTGTTGTTGAGCCCGTGATAGAAGGTCCGCATGAGTAGCCAGTTCTCCATTCCATGGTGTGGGCATTGATGATGTAGTCTTGGGCGTTCCCACACCTCCGAACGGATTCATCGTGTTCTTCTGCTGGAAACTTGAGATTTTTCCTCGTAAAGGCGTTGGTTTTGCCTATAGGGAAGAACTTTGCCGGGAAGGCAGTAGAGCGAGTGTCCAAGTAGTGAGTTTGTCTTTGTTGGCATAGAACCCTTTGCTTCGCTCGTCCCAAGAGTGAGAATGGGAATAGGCGAAGTAGGATTGCATCACTTGAGACATCTTTGGTAGTGAAGGTGCCACGGATCTCTAGAAAGTTTTGTAGGTGAGCATTGGCATCTTCATGGGCTTTTCCACGAATTGGCTAGCTTGTACCATGTTGATGAGTGCGGGCTTGAGCTCAAAAGCTTTGTCTCCCACCTCATTTGTCGGCCCGGTGCGGATGTTGGCCGTAGTCGGTGCAAGAGTAGTCGCGGAGGGTCTTGTTCGCCATGACTTCGAACACGGGTGTTAAGCTTCGCGCAGATGGAGGAGTCTTAGAGGCGTAGATCTTGGGTCGAGACTTCAACTTGGATCTTGCACGCTTCAAGAGTTTTTCTCGGATCGAAAGCTTGAAGTTTTCGGGAAGATTCCTGTTCATACATTACCCCGAAATAGATAGAAAGAATAATAACAAGGGTAAACCTATTTAAGCAATTAGTGATAAATTTAATACTTTACAATGCGTGAGAGAGATGCATGCAAGTTATTCCTATATTTGTATTTTCTTGGGCTAAAGACTTTCTTTCCCAAGAACGGCGCCAAAAATGCTTGTTGGTATTTCTAACGTCACTAACTAGTAATGGCGTTTAGAAAGAATATCGATGTTGCTTCGAGATAAAACTAAAAGAAAATTATTCATTGCAGTTCATAGCATATCCGAAAAAGGTTGTCATCCCTATAGTTAAACTACTAATATGCAAAGAATAACATATTCGTACTATGCCTTGATAAACTTCTCAATAAGTAAATAAACAATTATAACTGGGTATCCGCAAAGCGCACGAGATATGAATATACCATTGTAGCATTTTAACCGGGAGTAAGAACCAGGTCTTGAATTTATATTCTACCACAGGGAAAGAAGTCTACTATCATGAATTAACTATGCATGTGTGTATCTAAACATTAATCATCTTAATCATCTCTCGTAGGCAATGCTTAAGTATTAAATCTATTAATTACATAAACAGGGATCAAAGTTCATAGTAAAGATAATGATAAAAGTTCTAATAAATAGATTCAACCAAGTCATATCCGGTGTGCATCTTGGAAAGTGTCAAACAATGGACGATAGCAATTCATAGGTTAGCTAGCATTAGAAACTCCAATATGTAACTCTAAACTATAAGTTAGGATCTACTTGATTAGTGCAATACATCTAACAATCATTGAAGAAAGACTAATTAAATCCACACATGAGGACAGAATCCGTGAAGACTAAGGCGAAACTTAGAACAACCCGAATAATATCATCCGCTAGGCCTACATACGGGGGATGGATTGCAAAGGACTCAATAGTCTTTGTCACCACCACGATCTACCACACGACCCGGCACATAGGGTGCAAACGCAGGTAAATAAGATCTAATCACCACGATTACATCGTCTCTACCACTCACCCATAATATTGATGGATGAGCGCTATACCTAATCCATGCATGAACATAAAAGTAATTCAACTATGCTAAACATGTAATCAAAGTAAATACTAGAACAAATAATCTCGAATATAAACATGATCAAGATATTCATATTAAGAACGTGTGCGGAACTTGAAGACTACTTACAATGAAGAACTTACAAGAACGAGGCCTGATCTTGAGCCGGCCTCCGACGATCGAGGCGGATTTCTCCCTTCCTACTAGATCTAATCTTGATTGCTACTCTTCCTAAAGCGGTGTTTCTAGAGCGTGGGATTGATGACTTGGATCTTGAAGCGTTGATGAACTTGATTATGAACTAGATGATCTGAAAGGGGGTCTAGGGGTCTCCTTATATAGCCGGGAGGAGGTGCGGGGTTTGACCTAGATACATCTCGGGATCCTACCGACGCCCTCGGATCAAACCGACATTAAACGGGTGGATTAGATTGAGTCTTGAAGTCGGTTGAGGAAGCTTCGGAGAGGCGGCGACGTGGCACGGGGGAGGCCGATCGGCCCCATTATTGGGCCGATCGGCCCGTGGGCTGGCCCATCGGTGCCCGTAATCCGTCGTGATATTACGGAGTCTTCTAGATGATGGTTTCTTGGGTGTTAAGTCTACCGTTCACGTCGGGATTAGTCCGGTGCCTTCTAGGTCTTCTCTCGGAGTTGGATTGCATTACGTTCTAGCGTGGTAAATCGCACTCCACGGTCGGTGTTTTTCTGTTTAGTCCCGCGCAATTCACAACTTTACCAAAACCGATGGAAATATGTTAGTGACACCCTATTCTAGGTTGTTATTATGATTTATACCCCTTTTCTCATGTTTATTTGATTAATAAATTTATATGATAACAAGTGTCAACACCCACCCGGTCGACTGGCGGGGGGGGGGGGTCTTTGAAGAGCGGGACGCCCCGCAGAGAGGTGACGGGCCGTGAGCTCATCAAGCATTGGGTCCCCCCCCGAGTGGGAGCTCCGCGCCCACACGCAGCTTGAGCGCCAGCGGATCGACGCGGTCGGGCGTGGCTTCGCGGCGGTGGCAACCTTCGGCGGCGTGGAGGCACCACACGCCCGACTATTGCGCCAATGGCGTCGAAGGGGCGGGAGAGAATTTGTCCAACGAGGAATGGAGCGCCTTTGTGGCCTGGAAGCCCCTAGAGCTCCCAGGTTCTCACCATGGTGACGGCGCCACGGCGATTCGGCGGGGAGTGGGCGCGGGCGTGGCTCTGCGCGGGCTAACGGGGGTGCTGCGGTGGCAACGATGCGATGCTTGCAGTCCTCGCCCGGTGCCCCTTGCTAAAGCGTAAAAGGCAGCGTGATGGAGCCAGCGCATCGGGCGGCGATGTGACCCCGGCTAGACAGTTGGAAGCGAGGCTAATGAGAGAAGGCGACATCGGCGGCGGCGACGGGGCGTGATGAGGTGTGGCGACAATGGCGCCACGCCCGCACGAGTGTGAAGCCATTCAAGGCCAACCGGGGCCGGGGGCACGCACCGGTGGCGGAGGTGGGCTGGCTCAGGCTTGGCGACGGGCGGCCACGGCGCGGGAGCCCGACGACCGCACGGCGAGACGCTGGTGTCGCGGTGGACATCGGGCGTGTCCGGCCGAGCACGAGCCGTAGGAGTGCGGGCACCTCGGCAACTGTAGTCGCCGCAGCGGGGTCGCCGCACCCACTCGGCCTTTGCGCCGCGACGGGGCGCGGCTGCGACGGCTACGCCGGCGCCCGGCCGCAAGGCGGCAGAGGCACGATGGTGCCCACTCAAACACCGATCGACGGTGGGCGGTGGCTCCGGCTTGGCGTGGGCCGCCGCACGGAGCGGCGGTCCCGGGGAGTGGACGGCTCGCGCTTCGACACCGGTGAGGGCCTCCGACTGACACCCTTGTCCGTCGTCCGAGCACTTTCGGGAAAAGTTGTCCACCCAACGCATTACTTTGGATCTTCTAGGGAGGGAAGTAGGGGTGCGACCGGGAGGGGCCACGGCGGCGTCGGTGTCGAGGCGCCGGCGTTGTCTTTGAGGCGGATGCATACCATCGCTTCAGTGGCGCCACAACAGCGACATAAACGAGCAGCCTTGGCGGCACGTATCAGGAAACCCAGCGGCCGACTCGTGGCCATGAAGGCAGCCGGCGGCGGAATGAGAATACCTTCGCCTTCCTCAATCTCACCACTCTTCAACATCGGTGGGAGCGGGATCCGGACGCGGAGGAAGTTGCCGCCATGGCTCTCTGCCCGAAGACGCCCATACCATCTTTCCACCTGCGGCCTTTGGCGGGGGAGGAGGTCGGGTGCTGGTGCCGGCAACGGCGCATCGGTTTGGGCGGGCCCTTGGCCCCCCGTAAGTTGAGGCACAGCAATTGCGGCGCTTGCGCAAAGAAGCGTGGAGGAGGCAACCACGTTGCGCCGCAATCGATTCTGGGGGCTGCCTCCACGGCCGGGGAGACAGCGGCGGGGGAGGTGGCGCCGCCGTCGTGGTCGGTGCCCTCCGGCCGGCGGGTTCCCGAGGACCGCCCCGGGGAGACCTCACCGAGGAGGGCGGGGTCCGCCAACAACCCCATGAGGGGATAGATCGGTGGAGGTGAGCTCGGATGGGCCGGAGCGTTGGGAAGGTTGCGGGGTGGAGGATCGGAAGGTCTTGGGGGTGGGCGGCGGCGGCGCCGTCTTGGGGAGGAGGAGAGGGTTGGGTGGGGGCTGAACGGGTCCATCCAAGGATCCCAAAGGCTCAAAAACTCACAAGCACTCACCGGGGCATCGCTTGGGATTGGGCGGCCGGTCAGCTACCGGCGCCGGGCGCCCGGGCGGATGTGCGAGTGCCGCACTCGTGGGATGGTGCTGCGGTGCCGGTGTCGCTTGAGGGCCGCCGTAGGGTTCTTTGAGGCCGTGGCCGGGCGGAGTCGAATGGCGGATGCTCACCGTCTGAGTAAATCACGAAGCGGGAGAAGTGTTGGGCTGCCTAGTGGTGTGCTGGGCCAAATTTGTTTTGGGCTGCAGAGTACTGAAAGTGTTTTTGGGCCAACTAGGCCCACTGTTAAAGGAGGAGAAACAAGGCCATCCTCTATGAAAATAAAGTTTGTTTCATTCATTGTTTTCATATGTTGTTGGGTAAGTTTTTTTCATGCTAGTGGTACTATCAAGCAGGGGTAAACTTGATTAGTGAATTACTTAATAATGATAATATGGCTGTCAGTAGCCATCAGGAAAAGGAGTTGGTGCTGTGGGAAGATTTCAAGGTCAGGCTGGGCTCCTCAGATTTTTGTTCCTTTGTTGTGGACCCTGCTCTTTTCTTGCACAGAACTGATAATCTTTCTGAGCTGGAAGCCCCCTTCTCCCAAGAGGAAATTGATAGCATTGTCAAAGGCCTCCCCAATGACAAATCCCCAGGTCTTGATGGGTTCAACAATGACTTCATTTAAAAGTGCTGGCCCCTCATCAAGCAAGACTTCTATAGGCTGTGTAATGATTTTCATGAGGGAAATGTGTGTCTTCAGAGTATTAACTCCTCCTATATTACCTTGGTTCCCAAAGTTGACAGCCCAAGGAAAGTTGGGGACTTTAGGTCCATTTCTTTGCTTAATTCTTGATAAAGCCTGGTAACCAAGATTTTGGCTAATAGGTTGCGACCAAAAATAATGTCTCTTGTTCACAAGAATCAATATGGCTTCATAAGATCAAGGACCATCCAAGACTGTCTTGCCTGGGCCTTTGAGTACACACTGTGCCATCACTGCGGGAAGGAAATTATAATTCTCAAACTGGACTTTGAAAAAGCTTTTGACAGAATCGAGCATCGGGCTATGATTACCATCATGGAACATATGGGTTTTGGTCGAGAAATGGTTGAAAATTTGGATGCGGGCTATTTTTTCCTTTAGAAACGCTATGCTCTTGAATGGAGTTCACGGGGGGAAGACCTTCCATTGTAGGAGAGGTGTCAGGCAGGGGGATCCTCTCTCTCCCTTATTGTTTGTGCTTGCTGCTAATCTTCTTCAGTCGATGATTAACAAAGGAAGAGACATGGGCCTCCTCAATCTCCCCATTCCTTGTTCTGCCCAAGATTTCCCAGTCATTCAGTATGCAGATGATGCCTTGGTTATCATGGAGGGGATGTTAAATAGATTTTCTTCTTGAAAGCCTTGCTTAATGGCTTCTCCTTGTCCACTGGTCTTAAGGTAAATTACAGCAAATCCATGATGGTCTCGATTAATGTCAGCAGTGAGAAGCTAAGTTTGTTGGCAAATACCTTTGGCTGTGCTGTGGGCAGTCTCCCCTTCACATACCTTGGTCTACCCTTAAGCATTGAGAGGCCCAAGGCTGTTGACTTCTTGCCTCTTGTTAGTAAATGTGAGAGGAGATTGGGTGGCATCTCCTCTTTTCTTAACAGTTTGGAAGGCTTTAGCTCACCAATCTTTGCCTTCAGTTCTTTGCCCATCTTCTTCATGTGCATCCTCTCCATTCCAAAAGGCATCATCAAGCAAGTAGATAAATACAAAAAGCATTGCTTGTGGAGAGGGTCCTCCATTAATGGCAACGCCCCTCCGAAACTGCCTGGCCCTTGGTTTGTGACACTAAAGATGTGGGGGGTTTTTGGGGTGCTAGATTTGGAAAGACAAAACAAAGCTCTTTTGCTTAAGCATCTGCACAAGTTCTTTAACAGAGAGGACATTCCTTAGGTTAATTTGATTTGGGAAAAACATTACAGAAATGGCAAGCTTCCCAACCATGTCGAGAAAAGGCTCCTTGTAGGTGGCGTGATGTTCTTAAGCTGCTTCCTATTTTCAAGAGCCTTGCCTCCCCTAGGTTCATAGTGGAGACTCTGCCCTCCTTTGGCATGATTGTTGGGATGGTCAAGCTCTCTCCAGTTCCCCTGCCAGAGTTGTTTTCCTTTGCCTCAAACAAGATGATTTCAGTCCAGATGGCCTGTAGTCGAGGAAGGATCCTTCGATCTTTTTTCAGCTGCCTCTCTCAAACGTGGCTTATGAGCAGTTTCAGGTTTTCCAACAGAGTCTCCTTTCCAGACCCTTTCAGATGAGAAGGACAAATGGTTATATAATTGGGGCTCCACCTCTTTCTCCTCGGCTAAAGCTTACAAGGCTCTGGGTTCTCAAGTAGTGGCTCACCCTGCCTATAAGTGGCTCACGGAAATCATGTTGTCAGCCTAAACAGAGTGTTCTTTTGGCTCCTCCTGAAAGACAGACTTAATACCAGGAATCTGCTTAGAAGGAAGCAAATGCAGCTTGATTGTTTCTCTTGTGTCTTCTGCAACAGCCTCTCTGAAGAAACTGTGGAGCACCTCTTTTCTGACTGTCAGTTCTCCTTGATGTGCTGGAACCTGGTAAATATTATCATCCCCCCTTTCAGCAGTCTCCTTGATGTGCTGGAATCTGGATTGTTTGTTGGACGATTTGGCATGCGAGAAATGAACTGATATTCAGAGGGATTCAGCCAAGAGTGGAGAATTGCAAAGCCTTCATGAGGAATGAGTTTCAGATTAAAGGCTAAATATTCAGTCCAGTTTGACTCATGGATTCAAACCCTTCTGTAACTGCCTGCTTGGCTCGTTTTCTTTTCTTTTCTTTTGATGTACCTTGATTAGCTTGGTTAGCTTAGCTTAGCTTAGTTTCTGTTAGTTTGTTTTCTCTGGCTCGTTTGTTTTTTCTGTACTCTTTGCTGCTTTAATAAATGCACTGTAGGGACTTGGTCCCTCCAGATTCTTCAAAAAAAAAAAAAAATGTTGTTGGGTAGTGATGATGAATATCTCCATGAGGAAGGTATCTTGGAATTCATGTTTTGACTGCATCATCATTTCGAAGATTCATGTGTGTATATACGTATACATATAAGTATTTCATTTGGGAATACAAACAAGTAAAGCTACATAACTGATCATTGCACACATGAATTAGCTACCTTGCTTGTGTGTGTAGCGTGTGGCAATCTTGGACAGTTGCATCTGCAACCTTGCGCTCACTCGGCTGCTCCAGTTGGTCTAGTTCAGCAGTTTCAAACAAGCGAGGGTGCAAGCTGGAGACGCCACCGACGCGTGGGCGCATGACATGACACGGCTGCGAGCAAGAGGCCGCGACGGCTGACGGGATGGTGTTTGGCCTTTACCCAAATCCTCGATGAGTTTGCACTCCACCGCAGTCTGCTAACACACGGAGAACTGGAAGGACGCAATCACACAACAGAAGTCACGGGAGGCGGTGGTGGTGAGTCTACAGTGTTCTCTATGCATTTTTGCTTCCCTGATGGCTGGACCGCTGAGGGGTCCAAACCCTGGTTCCGCCTCTGATGCCAAGCATCATCCCCAAGATCTACCAGCTGCTGGAGGAGTACAAACTGCAAACCAACATGAAGGAGCGCATCAGCTCCCTCACCAAGGAGCCTGAGCACGCGTAGGCCACACTCCGCAAGGTGGCTCAAGTGCCGTGGGGCCAACTCGATGAGCAGATCCATCTATGGGCACGCGAGGTTAGGGAGTCATCCTACAACATGGAAGACGTCCTCAACACCTTCCTCGTACATGTCCAGGGCCTGAGTTTGTTGAGGAGCAAAGCTTGCTAAAGCATCTCAAGAAAATCATCAACTTTTTCAAGAAGATGAAGGCACCCTGCAAGATCATTGTCATGGACATCATGACTCCATCTCCAAAAGGTGACAGAGCGTATTGTAGGTACAATGCGTGCCATATTGTGCCCACACAAGCAGAGATGGAACCAGGGGTGCAAGAGGGGCCGTGGCGCCCCACCCCCCCCAGCCCAAAATTTCTTGGAACCCCTCAGCGGCCCAATTTTTTTCGTGTTTGAGACTCCTTAGACAGTGTTTTGCTCGCTCATAATAATGAACAACACTATGCATTATTCAATGCAGAAGCTAGGATATTAATATTTTTTTTTAAAAAAAAATCCTAATATACTGTCCGCACTTGGCCCTGATCAGTGTTGCATATATAACTTTGACAGCAGCAATGCAACAATATTTGTACAAGAGTTAAATCCACCAGCGGCCCTTGAACTTATAAGAGTGTGCCACATAGGTCCATGAACATGGAAAATGTATTTTTAGGTCCTAAACTTGTTAAACGGTGCACCGCAGGTCCATGCTAGCCACGTAGACAATTTTTGCTGACGTGGTATGCTTGCATGGCTGCTTCTTTAGAGTACACAAGACTTGGAGACTATTCTGATATGAGCATATGGCATCTGGAATCTCTTACAGAGTAAGAAAATAAATAAAATTTAAAGGTAGCATTTATAGTTTTTCTAATAAAAATGTTTTTAGATTTATTAGGTGCACTATTATTATATAGTTATTATATATACTAATAGCCCATCCACAAAGTGACAGAACCGGCCGGCCTGGTTCAGTTTCCCTTTGTCCCATTTTGTTTGAAACAAAATATTCAGGGCGCCGCCGCCATCCGCCTGGCCAGCAACATTGACAGACGGGATTGAATTACATAATCTATATCTATGTGTACCACACCACTGGTCTAAAAATCACATGGACAAACTTGTCTTATTGTCCAAAAGTTAACACCATTAGGTGGACTTCACATAATAGGGGCAAACTCTCTCTTTACTTTGAAATCACCGCGGTAAGATTACGAAGTTAAAAAACTAATGAAATTAAATCACCATTTCGTTATACAAAACGGGGACAGGAACACTTAAACCTCTTTAAAAAAGATACAAAAGTTTGACTAGGAATTCTAGGAATCAAGCTAGAACTTGGCTCCATCATCCCATTCTACAACAGTTACAATATGATCTTTATATCATCAAGAACGCAGCAACCCTTTAATTTATATGGTGGCGTTCTTCGCTCCATGCAGCTGCTGTCCATCTGCCGTTGTTCCATCCGGGCGCGTAGGGGTGCAGGCAGGGCAATTGGCACGGCAGTCCTCCACGTTCTCATAACAACCTTGCGCAGGCTGGCAGCAGTAGCAGACGTCATCCTTACGATTGCTGTGGCAGTAGCATCTCTTGGTGCAAAATATCAGTGTGACCAGCTTCGTCTTCGTCTCATCATCTAAATCTTCCAAGCAATCTTCCTCCGTATGGTAGTAGGATCTTGTTGTGTTTATGCGCCCTACCTGCTTGCTGCCGAGCAGCTCATGACGAGGACGACCTGTATATAAACATGTATACATTTTGCATTCGTCGGAATTCAAATATACATGAACTCATTTTGTACCATTGACGACGAGATAAGGACGACGATGTAGACTTACCTGCTTGTGCAGTCACTGCTAGGCATCCGAAGAGAATAGCGACAAATATGGCAATGGCAGTCCCATAAACCAAGCTGCTACCGCAACCATTGTTGTGGCCCTTCATACTGAACTGACTTCTGAACTCTTTATTTCTAATCAGCTAAGCGTCTCCGTTTGAGATCCAGGGGTTTATTAGACTGGACTTGAGCAATGACCTCGCAACTCGGATCATCAGTATATAAAGGGAGGACGACTGGGTAATTTGGAAATGATAATCGGTTGGATCAGTAGATATCTACAAAATCAGCAAAGATTGTAAGAATTGAGGCGCTAGCTGTGGTGGATATGCTAGATCGTGTATATATTGACACCACTCCTTGCTTTGCTATATATATATATGCAGTATGTAATGAATATATATGACGTGTCCACTTATCGCTTGCAATCTCCAGGGCCAGATTGCCATACATGGACACAATAAGCTGACACAGCTAAATGATTTTTAGAGATCTCACAGCTTTTTTTTTTTTTTTGAAGAATCAGCAAGTATCATTATTTCTTTTCCTAATTAACGAAATACAGATGCATCCTATTTTCCTTATGGAACGGACGCGCTAGTCCAATGAACATCTATGGAAATTTGGTGATCCCACAACTAGACATCCAGTTCATCGTCTTGCATTTACAAATGTCAGCTGGCATCTCATTGTTGGCGAGCTTGTTTGCCTACTATATTTGAGATGAAAAGAAACGGCTACGATACAACATGAATTGGGCCGGAGTGGAACAATTACAATTGTCGTCGTCCTTTTTTTTCTTCTACCTCTCGTTACCTTCTCTTTTTCTGCATCGTTTCCTCGTCTATTCCCATCTCAATCTGGATTCTCGTCTATTCCCATCTCAATCTGGATTCTGCAATGGTGATTCCCGACGGCTGAGATGAATTAATTTCCCCATATTTGAGCTAGCTAGGGCGAGATTGAGTCGTTGCTCTGATTACTTTGAGATATATTCTGTGGAGTCACATATGTGGATTCGCATTTCCATGATGCATCTCGCCCCCACAGTCTCCGTGTCCTCCCTCTCCATCACCCAACAGCGATTTAATAACATGTCTAGATCATACATGGTACGATGGTAAGCCAGCAGCACAACTTGGCTGCATTTGGATCCATCATGGTACACCCATTTTGCTATGTATTTAGTCTAGATATAATAACATGTCTAGATTGTTGAGATATTAGACAATTTCAGATTAAATTCCATAATATAAATCATGATGAACATATCTACTAGATAAAGCATGTGAAGCATACTAGCATAGCACAAAAGCATATCACATATCATAGCATGATTCAACAACAAATAGCATAGCAAGTTCATATCAATAGGTGTAAGCACAACTAGCACACCGAGATAGATTGGATAAATTGAACATGAATAACACAAAGATTGGATCCTGGGAATACCTGGTTGACGTTGAGGACAACGTAATGGAGAGGTTCGAGAGCGGCTGCTGAGATCCTCCATGTCGCTGCCACTATCGCTGTCGCCGATCAGCGGCGGTGGAAGAGCTCGACGAAGGCGACGTTGAAGATGCCGAGACGTAGCGCCTCCATTCCTTGAAGGCGCACGAGCCGTGGACGAAGATCGGGAGCGTCGCGCCAAGAGCGCTTCCCAAAAACCTTATTTGCCTTCTCCGGTGCAGGATAGTAAAGACGGCGATTTTTGGAGACCTGCTCGCCCTCGCTGGTGCACGCGAACGATCGTTGGAGACTTGGCGGCAGCAGCAAAGAAGTGAGAAGAGGAAAATACTATTTTACTACTTTAGGATTTTCTAATTGAAACTCCCAATTGTAGTTGTTATATTGTGTCTATTCCCAGGAGGCTTGGTACAAATATATAGGGAGGAAAACTCCCTACCTCCAAATTAACTAGCAATATGGTACTAATTGATATTGCACCTCCCACCTTTACTCAAGGGCTAAAACAATAAAGCCCATTAGGGAACACAAATATTGGGCCTTTGAGATTTATCAGAATTTATTCATATGAATTTTAGGGGAACTATTCATATATAAATCCTAACAATCCCCCACCAGATCTCAAGCGCCGGTAAGATAGATATTTTTCTTATCTCACTACTGTTTTATATACTAGTGTTTCAGCAGAGACTGTTAAGTTGAACATCCGCCTAGAGCTTTAAGTTACACTCATTCACAACTTCAACAATGGACTACGCCTTGAATTGCAAGTTTTGTGCGAATGAGTTTTACTCAAAGTCAAACTAGTACTTGGCTTCCAGTAGCCTTTCTCCGTGGGTGGAGCATATACGTCATACTCCTTGGTCTCTTCATGAGCTTACTAGAGATCACTCAAGTCTCATAGACTGCGACGTTTAACAGTCGAACTCATATAGGTATGCTCTTTCAAGAATGCTCTGTAGGACAACATCTTTACTTATAAAGTCAATAGGACATATTAAGGCATTCTTGCCAACCTACCATACAGAGCCTCTTTGCTCTTGAGAGTATTGCATCTTCACATAGAGAGGGTTTATTAGTTTACTCTCCTCAGTTTACCAATAGCTTGTTCTTCCCAGATCCTTAGTCACGGGATCTCCGATCAAAAAGGTTGGGTTACTACTACTGTAAACTCATATGGGTCTCATACCCATCTCCCTAGATGCAATTTCTATCACATTATGGGATAGCCCTTTAGTAAAGGGATCTGCCAGGTTTTTATCTGTCTGTATGTAAGATATAGTTATTACTCCGGAGTTTCTCAACTTTCTGACAGTCTTCAAACATCTTTTAACGTGTCTTGTTGACTTTGAATTATCCTTTGCACTATTCACTTTCGTGATCACTGTTTGATTATCACAGTTCATAAGGATAGCCAGTACTGGTTTTTCAACCACTGGCAGGTCAGACAAGAGCTCACGCAACCACTCTGCCTCTGCAGATGCTATATCCAAAGTAGTAAGTTCTGCTTCCATGGTTGACTTAGTCAAAATAGTCTGTTTACAAGACCTCCATGACACTGCACCACCTCCAAGAGTAAAAACATACCCACTTGTGGCATAGATTTGAGCAATATCAGAAATCCAGTTCGCATCACTATATCCCTCTAGCACAGCTGGGTGCCCGGATTAGTGAATTCCATAACTCATTGTACCTTTAAGATAGCACAAGACCCTTTCTAGTACATGCCAATGATCATCACCCGGGTTGGACATATACCTACTCAACTTGCTCACAGCAAAAGAGATATCTGGTCTGGTTGTGCTAGCTAGATACATGAGTGAACCAACAATCTAGGAGTACTTCAATTGATCTCTAGTACTCTTCTTATTTTTTCGCAATGTCACACTAGGATCATAAGGTGTTGGAGAAGGCTTTCTATCCATAAAGCCAAAACGGCTCAGGACCTTCTCAACATAGTGAGATCGCGATAAAGTAATCCCACTCGCTTCCTTAATCAGCTTAATGTTTAGAATCACATCAGCCTCTCCTAGATCTTTTATATCAAAACTCTTTGACAAGAAAGACTTGACCTCATTTATAACATTCATGTTTGTTCCAAAGATTAGAATATCATCAACATATAAACATAATATAACAGATTCGCCCCCACCATGTCGATAATACACACACCTATCAGCTTCATTAACAACATATCCGACTAGTTAACGTAGTGTCAAACTTCTCATGCCATTGTTTAGGTGCTTGTTTCAAGCCATACAAAGATTTCAATAATTTACACACCTTCTGCTCTTCACCTTTTACTACAAATCCATCAGACTGATCCATATAGATCTCCTCATCCAACTCTCCATTAAGAAAAGTTATCTTTACATCCATTTGATGAATGATCAGACCATATGAGGCAGCCAAAGATAGTAGTGTTCGAATAGTGGTCATTCTAGCAACAGGTGAATAAGTATCAAAGAAATCTTCTCCTTCCTTTTGAGTGTAGCCCTTTGCTACAAGCCGAGCCTTGTACTTGTCAATAGTACCATCTGGTCTAAGCTTCTTCTTGAATACCCACTTACATCCAATTGGTTTACAACCGAATGGTAGATCAGATAGCTCCCAAGTTCCATTAGAAAGAATCGAGTCCATCTCACTACGAACAACTTCTTTCCAATCATCTACATCTGGAGATGCATATGCCTTAGAGATAGAGGTGGGAGTATCAAGGTACACAATGAAATCATCACCAAAAGATTTTGCAATCCTTTGTCTCTTGTTCCTCATAGGAACTTCATTGTCATCCTTCTCAAGTGGTTGCTCAAATGACTCAACAGGAGATTCGATAGGTATAGTAACATCTAGAGCTAATTTAGTAGAAAATCTAACATTGCTACGCATATCTTTCAAAAGAAATATATTCTCAAAATTGTAGCATCACAAGATTCAAAGATAGTATCAACATGCATATCGAAACTTCAGATCTTACTACTAAAAATCGATAGGCAATGTTGTTGTGAGCATATCCAAGAAAGATACAATCTACCGTCTTTGGTCCAAGCTTACGCTTCTTGTTAATTGGAACATTGACTTTCGCCAAGCATCCCCACGTGCGCAAGTATGAAAGTGATGGTTTCCTATCAACCCACATCTCATATGGTGTTGTGACTTTATTTTTGTTTGGAATTCTATTCAGGACATGACTCGCAGTCAATATAGCTCTCCCCCACCATGCTTTAGATAAACCAAAGAGTGTCTAACATGGCGTTCACCAAGTCGGTCGGCGTGCGATTTTTTCCTCTCGGCAACCCCGTTCGATTTGGGCGAATAGGGAGGTGTCCTCTCATGAATAATACCATGTTCCACACAAAACTCATCAAATGTTATATGAAAATATTCACCACCACAATCTGACCTTAGACGTTTAATCTTTCTTTCTAGTTGATTTTCAACTTCAGCCTTAAAGATTTTTAAAGTAGTCTAATGCCTCATCTTTAGTTTTCAGCAAGTAAATATAGCAATATCTAGAAGCATCATCAATTTAATGTCATGAAATATCTCTTTCCACCTTTAGTCAACACACCATTCATCTCGCATAGATCATAATGTATGAGTTCTAGAGGTGCCAAGTGTCTCTCCTCCGCCGCCTTGTGAGGCTTTCGAGGTTGCTTAGATTGCACACAACTATGACACTTAGAACCTTTGGCAATGGTGAAATCTAGAATTAACCGCAAGCTAGATAAATGTGACATCAAACCAAAATTCACATGACATAAACGAGAATGTCAAACACTCGAATTATCATCAATTGTGCCACAAATATGAATCATCGACTTATTATAAAAATCGCCAAACTTAGACGAGAACAAGCATGTAATCATAACCTTTACCAATAAATTGTCCATGCTTAGACATAACTACTTTATTGGACTCCAACACTACCTTAAACCAATCTCTTAAAAGAAGGGAAACACTAACAAGGTTCTTGCGAATAGTAGGGACATGTTGCACGTTCTTGGTTATGCGATCTTACCCGAAGTAAACTTCGGATCTCACCGTGCCAACACCACGAACAGAAGCATGTGGCCCATTCCCCATTAGGATGGAGGAACCTTGAAGCTCATGATAAGAAGAAAACAAAGAGATGTCAGCACACACATGAATATTAGCACCTGTATCAACCCACCAACTTGGTGATTGAAATACTGATAGTACTGTAGGAACATTACTGTACTTCTCATCAGCATTGCTAATAGTCACAAGATTGACATTCTTATTTTTCCCATTGGAAAAGTGACCAAGCTCTCCACTAGTGAAGCAAGGCACCTCATCATTATTTTTCCTTCTTCTCGGAGGTAGTTGTTAATTTGGCATTGGAAGATTTATTCCCTTTGTTCTTGCCATGTGGGGTTTTCTCGCACAAAATTAGTGCTAGAATGGCTCTTGTTCCCCTTTGCAATAGTATTCTTCACCCGAATCTTTTCCTCAACATCAAGAGATGCTATCAGGTTTATAAGCGATATGTGGCCCATTCCCCATTAGGACGGAGGAACCTTGAAGCTCATGATAAGAAGAAAACAAAGAGATATCAGCACACACATAAATATTAGCACTGTATCAACCCACCAACTTGGTGATTGAAATCTTGATAATCTTGTAGGAACATTCTTGTACTTCTCATCAGCATTGCTAATAGTCACAAGATTGACATTCTTATTTTTTCCATTGGAAAAGTGACCAAGCTCTACACTAGTGAAGCAAGGCACCTCATCATTATTTTTCTTCTTCTCGGAGGTAGTTGTTAATTTGGCATTGAAAGATTTATTCCCTTTGTTCTTACCATGGGTTTTTCTCGCACAAAATTAGTGCTAGAATGGCTCTTGTTCCCCTTCTCAATAGTATTCTTCACCGAATCTTTTCCTCAACATCAAGAGATGCTATCGGGTTTATAAGCGATATTTTCGTCTCTTGTGTTTGAGAATTGTGCCAAGCTCTTCCATGAAGAAAGCAACTTAGCAATAATGCATCCGGCTACAAACTCATTGGGTATGACACACTTAAGGAGTTCAAGTTCTCTCGCCATGTGTTGAACCTCATGCGCTTGCTTGACTATAGATCGGTTAGCAACCATATTGTAGTCATGAAAGTTCTCCATAATGTACAACTTAGATGTACCAATGGTTGCATTCAGTTGATCCCACAATGCCCTCTCATCTTGGAAGTGCAAGTTTGCATCTTCCGGATGACTAGCAAGACTGTTTAGGATTGTTCTTCTAAAGATAGTGTTGTCTCCCTGAAATCTTCTCTTATTTCTAGAGATATTTGCCCGAGGCGATTCAACAAGTAATCCGTAACATTTTAGCCTCTAGCTAGATCATGGCCTTAACTCGCCATCTCTTAAAATGTGCACTAGAAAAACTTTTCTAGTCTCGGCAGAAGTCGATTGAAAATAGTCATAGTTAAATCAAGAAAAAAGCCCTATAATAAGGTTTTTGGATTGTTGAGATATTAGGCAATTTCGGATTAAATTCCATAATATAAATCATGATGAACATATCTACTAGATAAAGCATGTGAAGCATACTAGCATAGCACAAAAGCATATCACATATCATAGCATGATTCAACAAAGAAATAGCATAGCAAGTTCATATCAATAGGTGTAAGCACAACTAGCACACCGAGATAGATTGGATAAATTGAACATGAATAACACAAAAATTGGATCTTGGGAATACCTGGTTGACATTGAGGACAACGTAATGGAGAGGTTCTCGAGAGCAAAGCTGAGATCCTCCAGTCGCCGCCACTATCGCTGTTGTCGAACAACGGCGGTGGAAGAGCTCGACGACGGCTGAGGTTGAAGATGCCGAGACGTAGCGCCTCCGTTCCTTGAAGGCGACGAGCCGTGACGAAGATCGGGAGCGGTCGGCAAGAGCGCTTCCCAAAAACCTTATTCGCCTTCTCCGGCAAGTGCAAAGATCGCAAAGACGATGATTCGAGAGACCTGCCGCTCGGTCGGTGGCGACGCGAACGATCGGGCCGGAGACTTGGCAACGGCAAGCGCAGAAAAGGAGAAGAGAAAAATATTATTTTACTACTTTAGGATTTTCTAATTGAAACTCTCAAGTATAGTTGTTATATTGTGTCTATTCCCCGTGAGGCTTGGTACAAATATATAGGAGAAAAACTCCCTACCTCCACATTAACTAGCAATATGGTACTAATTGATTTTGCACCTCCCACCTTTACTCAAGGGCTAAAACAATAAAGCTCATTAGGGAACACAAATATTGGGCCTTTGAGATTTATCGAATTTATTCATATGAATTTTAGGGGAACTATTCATATATAAATTCTAACATAGATACATAGTAAAACCGATAAACTAAAAATATCAAAAGATAACATGTCTAGATACATAATAAAATAAATGAACTAAAAAGGTTAAAGCGATTTATAATTTAGAAAAAATGGAGTAATACTATAGTACTAACCAATGTTAAAAAAAACTTTGGAAGGAAATCTAGTAATTTTAAAGAACTAAGAACTACTCCTAGTGATTTATAATTTATATTCGTGGACGGAGGGAGTAACAAATTAATGAGATCCACATTGCAAATCTAATACATAATGTTTTTAGACTAAGCAAGCTTTAATAGTGATGTAAGTTTGGCCTTTGTAACAAGCCGATACACACAGTAATCAAACCAAACATCTGCATGCATACAGGACCATGCATGCTTGATTCGTGTTTCAACTGAAAAAGAAATATACACTGATACACTACCAATAGACATGCCTAAGAACCACAGACGCTGAAGATGATCCACACCGAACATCTCGACGACCAAAGATATAATGCAGACGATCGTACTAACATCTCGACGACCAAAGATATAATGCAGACAGTGGTTCTTCATTCCTGCATTTGCTCGTAGGAGGAGCTGGCAGCAGAGGTAGGAGCCTGCGGGTCGGTTCTAGTTTCCAGTTCTGTCGCCGAAACTGAAGTAGTGTCCAATGAGTTGAGGTCGTCTGGCAGTGGCTTTCCATGTTCCAGGACTGCAATTACTTGCTCCATGGTAGGCCGCTTGTTATTATCAGGGTATGAGCACCAGAGCCCTAGGACGAGCACACTCTCCATTTCTCTTATGTCGAACTCGCCCTTTAACTTGGTATCAGCGGCCTGCAGGACGCACCTTTTGGTGTACAGCTGCCAAAATTGTTCCCTAAGAAGCATGCTGCCTGGCATGCCGCTGGCGATCTCAAGCAGGGCGATGCCAAAGCTGTAGACGTCGGAGCTACGGCTGAACTCAACCTTCCCGACCGGCCTCCTGCATTGTGGATCTAGGTAAGCCTCGGTGCCTACAGGGATAGTCAAGACCTTGGAACTGTTATCCTCAACGATCCTCGATAGGGCGAAGTCAGCAAGCTTGGCATTGAAGTTGTCATCAAGAAGTATGTTGCTCGGCTTGATATCTCTGTGCAAGATGAAGGGATCGCACTCATGGTGGAGGTAAACTAGAGCCGATGTGATATCCTTCACTATCTTGTACCTGATTATAGATAGAAACATAGAGGTGCGTACATAATAAGCCTTAAAAGTTGTAATAGTATGTTGTATACTCCCTCTGTACTCAAAAAACTTGACGTTTTGGGGAAAGGTTTGAGTTAAACATTGAGAATATAAATCATCAATAACTTTTTAAATTATTGAGTTTGCAAATGTGAAAACCATACGAATAGATTTTTCTTGAAAAATACTTTCGTAAAAGTATATATATACATATATTATTTTATTATAAATATTTTTAGAATAATAAGATGTCAAAGTTGTGTTTCGGAGACCGTGTCGTTGTCCTAAACGTCATGTTTTATGAGTACGTAGGAGTATATATTCAATCAAAGTGTGTGTGCCCGCTGGCACACGCACTTTATGCGTATGCAAAGTTATGTTTTACTGACCTTATTTCCCATGGTAGTGCTTCCTCTTTGTGTAGGTGGTCCGAAAGGTTTCCCTTGGGCACCAGTTCATAGACAAGGAAGAGCCTATTATTGCTGTGGTTCTTGCAGCACCAGCACATGAACTCAACAAAGTTGCAGCTGCTTCCCCTGCACCAGCCAACGAGTTTTACGAGATTCTTGTGCTTTACTGAAGTTATAGCGTTGAGCTCGGCATAAAAATCACTGTTGCCGCTTGGCCCCGTTGACGTATTCAGGAGTTGCTTTACCGCTACAGCACATCCCAGTTTCTTCAAGTATCCTCTATAGACTACCCCAAAGAAACCTTGTCCGAGTTTCCTCTCTTCGGAGAAATTGTCTGTCGCGGCTGCCAAATCCTGATACTCGAACCGAGTAGGCCCATGCTTCCCTTGCTTCTCAATGCTACGGTTTCTGTTTGTCCACTTCAAGCAAGAGAGGATAAGCCACACCACGACCACCAATAACACCAGCCCTCCAATAATAGCAATGATCATAATCATAGTTGTCTTGTTGTCGTGACCTGTCATATTGTGCGTATATATCTATTATCTGTCTATTATATTAATATATAAGAGAATTAAAAGGAGCCCCATGTTGGCTGAGAGAATACAAAAAATATATACTGTTGGAATTTATGAAAATCTAACAATCAAGAATAAATATAGCACTTTTTTTTTTAAAAAAAGAATATGTATCGATGGTTTTTTTTGGTGAGAATTACATAGTACAACGCAGACGCTCAAAACACGCACACACACTCACCCCCAATGAACACACGTACGCATGAGCATCTCCGAAGGACTGAGCACCCCTACCCATGAGCACCCGCAGATCTAGAGATTTTCGAAGTCACCATTGGCGCCTCGTTGTCGATGGGAACGCCGCTACCACTGAACGCATAACACCGGTAAATCCTGAGAAAATCCCAAAAAAGGTGCGAGCACCAGGATTTAAACCAGGTGGGTAGCATCCCACTGGACCGTCTTACCATTGGACTACAACCCAATTTCGTATTGATGGATTTTATGATGATGTAACAATTGAGAATAAATAGAATATTAGAAAAAGAGAAGAATGTGCACTGTTGGATGTTATGATGATTTAACAATGAGAATAAATAGAGTATTGACATAGAAAATAATATCCACTATTGGATTTTATAACCAAACTATGTTTTTTAAAATAGTTATGCATGTTTACACCAAGGATGTGATTTACACCACATATTTTCCATACATACGAAGTCACCTACGATGTACTTTAACATATACTCCCTCGGTTCCAAATTATAAGCTACTTAGAATATCAAATTAACATATACTCCCTCCATTCCAAATTAAGTCACCACTGATGTACTTTAACATATACTCCCTCTGTTCCAAATAACATATACTTTTTTATAATTTTTGTTAAAGTGAAAGTAGTTTGATTTAAGACAAAAACTAATTAATATATGCTTTCATTTGTAGTAGATGGAGTATATGATATAGCGAGTGATACTGTGAAGGACAGAGTATAATTATAATTAATAAAATAAAAGGCTACAAGGGAAAACACCAGTGCACTGCACATATATGTATACCTTTACGTCGGATCGTCGGAGCAAGAGTGGAGTTGAAGGACCATGCCAGTATCTGGTGGCGTTCAGCGGAGATGCCAGTGGACGCCGAAAACCCCACTGCCACTTCCGGCGGAAGCTTCCTTAGATCTGGCAGCTCCTTAGTGACCACAATTGGATCGGAATGGGAATCAGTCTCAAGGGAGGCAACTAGTATCTGGGTGATGTTATCAAATTTGATTGTCGCCATCATGTTGCCACTCAGGGTCTGGCCTGGTGGCAAGCTTGTGGTGTTACTGGAGCAGACCGAGTTGATGTCGATGCCTATGTGGTTGCTGCTGGGATCCCCGTTGTCGTCGTTTTGGAAGGTGTCGAACTCCACGGCGACGAACTGCTGTGCACCGTAGGGCACGGTGTTGTTGTTGAGGCCGAGATGTTCCCCGCTTGAGTTTAGCGGCATGCTTGACGGGAAACCGGTGAGGAAGAACGCCATGCCGTCCCCTGGCATGTACTCCGAAGTTCCGTTGGTTAGGATCTGGAAGATGAAGCTTGTGCTGAAGCTCGCCAGGGTTGTGTTGTCGTGCAACAGCACCGGGTGCCCGTACGACATCCGCCCTGTGCAAGAATCGCTGCTCTGCTCGAACGAGTTGCAGGTGAGGTCGATTAGTTGGCCATTCACCTTGGCATCGCCCTCGAGCCTGATGTCGGTTGATTGGTCGTAACTGGATGAGTTGGTGAAGTTGAAGCTGAAGGAGAACTGCGGAAGTGGCGAGTGTATAGTTTGCTGGGATAAGGTTGGGAGAAAGCAAGTGGAAACGAGGATGAAGAGGAGCAGAAGCTGCGTGCTGCTTGCAGCCGACGCCATGGCACTCGTCAGAATGAATGGCTTAACCGATAGGCTAGTTATGTTTTAGCTTATTGTTTGCCCTGGCTGCCTGCTGCATATATGTTTATATATAATACCTGAGCAAGCATATTGTTGTGTTCGTTCTTTGACTTGGTCGATCACTCTGTGTAACCAGAGGGGATCGATGGATGGGAGCCAATAAGAAACTGCTAAAACAGGAAACGTGCTATCACACCTGGAGTACCCCCAGTACTGCAGTCCGTGGGCTTGCCCATCCTGCTGGCTACCCATTTGGCTATATGTACTCAACATGGTCATTGATCAATTGATTGATTCTCCCATTCATTTCGAAATACGCTTACATGGAATCAAAGACGGTTTGCTCCTGCGCCCTCCACCCACTACCGGATCCGGCATCACTACCAAGTGTAAGGACCTTTGCCGAGTGTCAAATTTCGGGCACTTGGCAAAGACCCTCTTTGCTGAGTGCGGCGCTTGGCAAAGGTCGACGCTTCGGCAAAGGAGGCTTTTGCCAAGTGTCAGCTAGCCGAAGTGTTGACCATCGGCAATCCCAGGCACTCGGCAAAGCCTACACTCTGCCGAGTGTTGTGCTCTCGGAAAAATAAAACACTTGGCAAAGAACGGCAGCAAGTAACGGCCATCCCCGTCGTCGTCTTTGCCGGCGCCAGCCGTTCGGCACTCGGCAAAAGCTTGGCCACTTTGCCGAGTGCCGGGTAGCTGTTGACACTCGGCAATGTAAATTATTTTTTATTTTCTTATCCAAACTTTTTGTGTGACCTTGCTACACTAATTGGTACAACATGTTCGAATTTGGAATTTTTTTGGGACCTCTTGCCATAATTTTAAATTGTATTTCTTTTATTTGAATTATATCTGAAAAGCCAAAGTTGAATTGCAAGTCATTCAAATAAGTGAAAAAGTGATTGAAAAAAAAAATGATATCCGTGTTATTGAGTCTAATGTGAGGCCTCATCTAGGGATACACCTGAAATTTCAAACGGCTTGTTCACAAATCTATAAAAAGCAAAGCGAAGTCCAAAAATCATGAAACTTGTCGAGTTGTCGTGATATCGTATGCATGCGTAGGCTGCGATAAAAATTTGAGAAAGTTTCGTGCACGTTGTCACATACCATTGCAGAAACCAGAACATCTCCTGCGCCCTCCACCGTACATTCTCAAAAATGGCTTCAACTCTACCGAAAGAGCCCTACCAAAGATAGCATGTTTGAACTTAGCGGCCGCTATAGCTCTAGAATCTGTTGTTGTAAGACACTATTATTATTGCTAGGAGGCTATTCACTTTGCCGATAGTTCAAGTGATAATGTGAATGCACTACTAAAAAATGATTTTTGGAGATAGACCTTTTGATTAACAAAGGCAGTCAGATCATTTAAGGAGGCAACCGATGAAACAATGCCTCTCTAAAACATTTTCTAGAGGAGGGCCTCTTATTGTGTTCACGTATATAAACGAATTGAAACTAGTTTCCGGCAGCCACCTCTAACACCATTTGTCCGAAGGCCACGTATCATCTCTTGTGGAGGCCCCTCCCTCTAGTCTAGATAAGACATGCTCAAGTCGGAAACCCCCCAGATAAGACATGCATCCTATACTACAGTTGGAAGCCCCGTGAGTGAACCATATATCTCAATGGGTCCGGCCTAGAACTCTATATGGGCCCATCTGGAGAGGTAGTTGTGAATGTAAAAGTCCCTCTAGTCCTTGTAATTGTGTGTGACAGGTTCTGCATTGCACTGTGTAATCTCAAAGAAAAGAGAATATTTTGGTTTATTTATGAACAAAAAAAATGTACATAATTGTATCCTATAAAAGGGTACTCGGATTCCAATAAAAGGAGAGATATTTGGGCTCAAAATCCCCAAAAGTCTTTGCCTTGGTAATCGTGCTTTGTCAAGCAGAGGCCAGACCTTTCTAAGAGCAAGTACAATAATGGGCTCAATGCCAAGCTAGTCATCATTTTTGCTGACATGGAGGAGAGATGAGAGCTTGGCTCCAAGTTAAGCACCAAGCTGGGCACAAATGCATAGGTTATAGTGGGTCTCAATAGAAATGTATGTGAGAGAAGGAGGAAAGAGAATGAAATTAATCATTTAATAATAAAAAATATTAAGGGCCAAGTAGAATGTGAACTAGTATAGCTTAACTCTTATAACTTGGCTATAAGCCAAGTACTTGGCTGTATTCACTACTACAGAATTGTCCATCACTGCCGGGCTCCAACCCCCCTTCACTACCGAAAAATGAACCGGCAGAACCAAAGCGGTAGTGATGTGGGGTTCGAAACACTACCGGGTCAAAACACCGGCGGTGATTTGAGGATAGACTGCCGGTTTGCTATCAAACCCAACAAGACCGTAATAAACACCGCTTGTCGGGTGATCCATGGACCGGCGGCATTTTTGATCCAAGCAATGCTGGTTCGAAGTCGACGGCAGAGTTGATATTGAGAGCACTATCGGGCTTTAACGAACCGGCGTAGGCGCGGGGGATAACACTATCGGGTTAGATTGTGCCGGCGAGTGTATCGAAGAGCTAACAATGTCGGTTTACTTTGGACCCGTCGGTGAACTTTACGTGAACACTTGTCGGTGATTTCGACCCAAATGGCGTTATTAGAGTGGACACTATCGGTTGGTTAATGCAGCCGATAGTGATGTTACTGTCATCGATGACGGTTTGTAATTCAAACCGATAGTGTTTGGTGTAGTTACACTACCGGTTTGTTTCTCATTCCTTTGTCGGGCCCATGCCACCCGGCGTTTTTGTTTTTAAAATTTTTAAATTTTTGAATTTATTCATGGAATTCAGCTCTTTTAAACCCATAAACGCATCATATATACATTAAAATCGACAAAACATTACATGGTTCAACGGTTACATACAACTAACTCCACCTAATGTTCTACAAAATTGAGCCTAGGACATCAACTTCCAAATAAGAAAAACAATGACAATAGCCATAACTGAAATCAAGACATCTTTCATAGGCCAAGTCGCAATTCTCTAATCTTCATATCTATGGAGAGAGGCTTCTCATCAATCTCCGGGGCTGGTTGATAGTCAAAGTTTTCACCATAGTAGGCCCCGAAAGCTTCGACTTCCGTCTTGTATTTTTTGTAACAATTACCACGGTAGCGGAGACTTGAGAAGAGCAATCTTCCCGGGTTCGATAGATCCACGGAACTTGACCAACATGCACTACATACCACGCCATGGTTTGCCTATACATGCAACCAAAATAGGATGTTAATGCTATGTCATTTAGAAATGTTGTACAGTAAGATTTTGAACACCACAAACTCATGAATTTCAATATCTATCTCGTTTCAATCACACTTCGAGCATTAGTATGTCTTCAATCATGCTATAAATGACCATAATGTTTAAATATAATTTGTTCACCAAAGACCAAAAAATATTTGCTACTATATAAGGATCTTGAACTATTTGAAAGCAAAATCTAAATAGAAAAGGGAAATAGCGAGGTTGGAGTTATCAACACGGGCATTTCAACGAACAACTCAAAGGGCGTGACCGACGCACTCACCGAAGCTTCCGTGCGGTCCGCGCGCTCTGCATCTGTCTCGGCGGTGCGAGGCGGGCGCCCTAGAAGGAAGCGAGAGGGGCGCGGACGGGCGTTGCTCCGGCGGAATCAAGGAGTTCGAGGTCGCGGTACGGTGCGGCGTTGGGCCTAGACGGGGACGGCGTGAGGCTGCAGACGGTGGTGCTGTGTAGCGGCGGTCCCCCGTCGACGTGGAGGAAGAACAAGCGGGCGAGGCGAGAGGCAAGAACAATGGCGAATTAGGTCTCATTCTCATAGGCAAAATCTCGAAAAACTAAATGGCTAATTAGTTCTCACCGTGGAAGGGCGCAGGACGCCGGCGCGGTGTTGGGGACGTCGAAGAAGAAGAGAATGGCGGGGGTGCTGTAGGGGGCGATGAACGACTACGGCGTGTGTGGTTGTGGTGCTCCGTCGGCGACGCTGGTGGGGAACGACTGGGGCGCAGGGTTGAAATGACCTGGGAAAATTTCAGCTCGCCGCACCAGCCAATATATATCGTCGAGGTCGGACGAATGGCGCGGCATTCAAATGACTTGTGAAATTTTCACCTCGCGGCGCCCAAATCTATAGTTAATCATCGTCGGGTGCGCGGTAGCTCTGGCGGTGTTACATTAAGGTTCTTTGCCAGGTCTAAACATCGGCTGACCCGACGGTGATCGATTTCTTGTTGCCACCTACTACCGCTTACGGTGATAAGACATTGTTGCCACCTACCACCGCTCACGGTGGCCACTCAATCCACCTACCACCGCCTATAAAAACATCCCCGCGCAGAGAGCCATGTATGGCGAACCGTGCCCTGACTGATCTCTTCTGTTATTTTCCCATTTTCCTATCCACATATATGGCCGCCTCTATTTGGGAGAAAGCCCTCCACATAAACATTTTATTATGGGTAGACGGTGTACACAGCAGGTACTAGAAGGGTGTTTTTGAAGATTGCCGCAACGTTGCTTACGTAAGCTGGGTGTGATGCTCGTGCAACGCCATTGTTACACGGACCTCCGGAAGACAAAAAGCGGGAGCCAAGTAGCATGCATTCTTGTGCTTCCTCGCTAGGAGATGAGCCCCGTCTCTGTCGGGTTTTTGCCGACACGGAGAGAGACATTGGTTGTTCACGAGAGGTCTCCCATCCGCCTTAATTCGAAAGTAAGCATAACGGTAGCATTGTAACCACCTCGGGCATAGGTGCTAGAAGGGTGTTTTTGAGGTGATTATTTCTTAATGTGTTTGTACACTTTGCTTATTGTACCGTGTTGAACTATCAATTAATTGTAATCCTTTTATGAAGCATGTATAATCCCAGTTCAACTGTATTTACTCGATGTCGTCGCGTAGAAATTTTGGCACCACTCGGCTCTGTTAGTGGGTAACCCCGATTCAACCTGTAATTACTCGGGGTCGTCACGTAGAAATTCAATTTAATTGAAAAAAATACCAAACCTTATCCAAAAAATCTCAAACATCGTGGTTCCTTCACACATGGCATGTGGACGTCTAAGAAAAAGTTTGAGGCTGAGACGACACCGGAACGAAGATGACCCAACCAAAGCTTATGGATGTAATTGTTTAGTCATGCTTCGATGAAAGGGGTCATGTACCTTTGTGAAGCATGTATACTCCCACAATGTAGGAATGTCTTGAATTTTTTACAACCATGTACACCCAAATTATGCCCCCACACAAGATCTTAGGTTTTTTCGATCGATATTTTATTATTAGATTTTTCTAGGTGATAAACGTGATAGAAGGAGGTTAATTACGGTTTGCAAACGTATGAATTTTGCAAAGCAACCTACACACTTTGAATTGCCTTCTAGGGCACATGAGACCGTGTGGAAAATTTTGGAACCACTCGGCTCTGTTAGTGAGTAACCCTAGTTCAACCTGTAATTACTCGGGGTCGTCGCGTAGAAATTCAATTTAATTGAAAAAAATACCAAACCTTATCCGAAAAATCTCAAACATCGTGGTTCCTTCACACAAGGCATGTGCGTCGTCTAAGAAAAAGTTTGAGGCCAAAAATCTCAAACTTCGTGGTTCCTAGGTGATAAACGCGATAGAAGGCTCATCATTATCGGTTTCTTATTTTCAAACCGGTAGTGTAGTCTCTTTTCACTTGCCGGTGCTCTATTAACACCGGCGGTGATATATTTCAAAAGCATACCGGTGTAATCTCTTTCACCGCCATGAGATTATTTCAGGACCTTTCTTTTCACCGAGTTACGTGTTTCAATGATGTTTACCAACTTTTTTGGTTAGTACATAGAGCATTTATATATTTATGTTGGTCCATGAAAAAAATAAGAACTGCACTATATATAAATGCAAACATTCATTGGGAAAGAACGATACTTTTATTATATATATATATATGTGTGTATATATATATATATGTATATATATATAAATATAGGAGCAAAACGAAACATAACTACAATATCCGATTACATATATGATAACAAAGACCTTGAAAAAAAAAAATTTACATATATGATAACAAAGACCTTTCCACGAATAGATCAATGTTATCATCAAAGTGTACAAACACATTTAAAATCAAAAACACCAAAGGTTATATGATTCTTGAACGCCCATCGGTGCCCGTTGAGGTCCCATCGGTGCTTTGTGAGGTTTCTTGTGCTCGATCTTACAAGGAGGGCATGACTCGGATTTACATTTAATTTATTTACCACGGCAAGGCCGGAGGAGACATGCCAAGAAAATTTTCTTTGCTCACCAAGCCGTGGTTTAGTCCAAAGACAGCATGCATAGGCAATCGAGAAGAGAAGATCATGTCAATCTAGGAAAATCTCTTTTTGATCACCGAAGGAGATTTTCATAGATTGAAGGAGATTTTCATAGATGGCTATGATCTTCTCCTGAGGATGCCATGCCTCTCATGGACATGTAAATCCAGCTGTCCACTCTCTCAAGAACACAGAACCGGATGGCTCCGTGAATCTCACAGCGGTTCTAACCTTCAGCGCTGCTCAATCTTCAGTAAGACTCTTCTAGCACCTCTTGTGTGTGAACCATTTTGGTGGCCTAAGATGCATAAGAACGATATTTATACGTGGAGGGCTTTCTCCCATAGAAAGGCCATAGATATGTATGTGGAGAGTAGCAAAGAAGATCGAGGAAGAAGAACAGGCAACTAAATCAAGAGTATCAAGAAAGAGGACCAAGAGAACTGATTTGCAAAACTAAGGGCCGCACTAGCCATTTTTATAGGCCGAGATGTCATGGTAGTTCATGGCCGTGGTAATGACCGATCCACGCCGTTTCAATGCACCGGCGGCAGTGATATGAGCAAATCACTACGGATAATTGGCACCGGCATAAACCAAGCACCGTGGCCGTGGTACGAAGAACATGGCAAGTAGTGCTCCCCGCCGCAATGGCGCGATGGTCGAGCCATCATGGCGCACCGTTCGCCCGTTGACAATGCAAAACACCGCCAGTTTCGGTTTTAACCCGATAGTGATACTCCATAACACTGCCGCATAGTTACCACCGCCAGTGATATATGTGATCACTACCGGTTCTGAAAGTGCACCCAACAGTGTTATTACTGACATTGATATAACCCGTCGACGCGGCCGCCGGGGAGCACAACCTTTTCTCATGGGAAGCGAGAGACATTGTCGGTTTAATTAAGTGGAACCGGTAGTGAATACTATAGCAACACAATTCTCAAGGTTGCAGCCGCGACGTATCACAGGCCATGACCTATTACTGAACACTACATGGCAGCCTATACGTACCTACGTTGGGCGGTGCATTTTATCTGCTGAAGTGAAAATGTATAATACGGAGTGTACATGGCAAAAGTAACGGGGTTAGTTGAACTCTAAATGCATTAACGCTGAGATAAAATTAATGATTTCAATAAATCAATTTTGTTACATATATAACTATTTGTTTCACCGTTTTGTTAATCACCGTCGGTTCACGTGTGGGCCCGGCGGTGATCAATGAAGGTGGAGACTGGTTGTCGTCCGCCATTGGAAAGGCAGCCCAGGAATTCAAAGCGCAACCGTCGTGAGAAACGCGATTGCGGCGAGTGATCGTGCGAATTCCAGCGGCGACAGCGAATTCAAGCGGTTGCGTTGGACGCCGCGTTCGTGGGGAAGTGGAGCGTACCCGGCTAACTCACTATTTAAGCACACACTCGATCATGGCGTTCATCCTTTACGGTTCTCTAATCCGGACATTCTCTTTGCAATCATCAGCACCATGGCTGCCTTAGGCTCGGGGATCCAACAAGCGCACCGGGGAGGAGATGGAGGCGGCGGAGGGCAAGGGCAAGGATCCGGTGGTGGAGGCGCCGACGGCGGACCCAGGCCCGAGTCCGACGATGACTTCGACTCCTACGCCGCCCTCTCCTAAGCGGGACCGCATGGAGGTTCTGGCCTGTCGGCTACGAGGAGGCGGCCAATTCTAATCAACGCCGCCTTCAAGAGATAATCGAGAGGATTTCACCTCGATCGTCTCAAGCCCGCCTCGGGAAGCCGGAAGGAGCTAGCGGATGACCATGGTCTTCTTCCAAAGGTGGAGCCACCTCTCGGAAGAAAAGATCAATCACTACGCTCCGAAAGTGGACGAGTTGGCCGGGATCGTCCTCAAGGCCTTGGACAAGAAGGACGACGCTAGCGAGGAGGGAGGAGGAGGAGGGCGAGGACTAGGCCGGCGGCCTTCCTCTTTTTTTTTTTTCAATTTTAATATATTCTGTTTTTTTGTTTTTATGTAATTTATATATAAATAAAATAAATATTATATATATTAATGTTGTGTGTTGCTCCTCCTGGTCCCGAGAATCTATTTTGTTTCCAGTTCAAAGAGCGATTAAAATTAAATAGTGCTTAAATTTGATTCGAATCTAAACTTGTACAATGTAAAATTTGTCAAAAACAAACCATTAATCGGTTCGGTTGTGCCTTGGAAAACGCTGATCGCCGTTGAGTGCCGAGGAGACGGCCATTGGGCGCAGCGGCCGTTAACGTTTTTCCGAGGAACCGTCTTTTGGGAGACGCCATATTTATAACCCCTTCCGTTTGTCCAACACTAAATTCTCTTTCGTACTGTTGACACTGTTATAGCATAAAATTACTAGTCAATTAAACATGAATAAGGGCTTAAAATGAATATCAACATAAGTCTAGGGGTATAACTAACATAATTCCACAAGTTTTGGTGATTTATATATTTTCGGGGACTTAATAGGAAAATGCAGAGAATAATGGAGAAAGTTAGGAATATACAAGGCTTATGATGACAAGACTTGACCGTGAAGTAACTCAACCCGAATTGTGGACTAAAACATTCTAGAAGACACCACAAGACACCGGAAGAAAGGAGGCCGAGAGGAGGGCCCACCGACCTGGCGCCGCCAACACCATCATGGCGGCCGCTAGGTGGGTCCCAATCGTCATCCTCACCTTTGTAGGTCGGTTTACCACCGACTTTGAGGTTGCATCTACACCGTTGCCAAGGTCGGTTTGATCCAAGGGCTCACGTTCATCGCTAAGGCCTATATAAGAAGACCCCCTGTCCCCAGGGTTAAACCCTAATTCATTACTATCTTATTCTATCTCATTAACTCTTAGTAGTAGAGGGGTCCCTTGAATGGATCAACTCTCTCTAAGGGATTAGTGAAGTAGAATTAGACATGTAATTAGAGCTTAATTAGACATATCATTAGAACTAGATTAGATGAGTGAATATCAAGTTGAGAGATTAGATCAAAGAACTTAATTAGAGTTCTAGATCTATTCTTGAGAGCAAAAGAGTGAGTGGAGGAGAAGAAGGGGAAGCACCAGACATGTTGGTGACTCCTCTACGCTTGTACCTCTGGGATCAAAGGCTTTATGGGCACTTGATCCTGAGACTTCTATGGTGGAGCAACTTCTTATTTGAGTAAGTATCATATTATCTTCAGTGTTAGTATTTTTCTTAATGTTCATAACTCTTTGAGTACTCTAATTTATGGGAATCTATAGATTAGAGGGGTTTACTTAGGTGTAGGCGTGGTGCCTAGATCAAAGTTACTTATGAATGCTCCCTACCTGCCGGATGTGGTAGATCGTGGTAGTGACAGTACCATTGAGTCCTTTGTAATCCACCATCCCGTAGATAGGATTCGTAGGATCTGAGTGCTGGGGGAATGGTAAGTTTCGACCTTACTTTCCCTTGAGTACGATCCCTTTAAGATCAATATCTACATAACTTACAAGAAGGAGAACTAGACAACCATAGGAATCTTCTTACCTCTTGATCCTTTCCATCCTTGATTGACACTCAGGGATTAGTTATATGCCTCAATTATTCCTCACACCATCCTCCCTGTGGATTCGATATTTAAAACCCTGACCTGGGTGAAATGCTCACTAGTATCCGTGCGCTTGCGGATTATTAATTATTTCTGTAGGCTTAACAAATACCAACAAGCATTTCTGGCGCCGTTGCCGGGGAGGAATTGGTTGCTGAGAAAATATTGACCATAACTAATCTTGTACCATATCTTAGTGTAGACTTTCTTTTTTATATTTTCTTTTCTTTTTATATCTTTTTGGGATCCTCGATTCCACACTATCTTTATACTGCATCCTTAAGCACAAGTTCAGGCCACTAGAATCTTTAGAACCTATCCTATCCTTTGGTTTTGAACTGTGTCTACGGTTGAGCTAAATGATCATGAAACAACCTTTTTAGGGGGGAATTCTGAAGTTAACCTCAGTCCACATCCTATCCTTTACAAAGGATAATGTATTTGGATCTCATCCTAGAAAAGTTGTTCGCATGACCATCATGCAGTTTTCTAGAGGAACTTTTCTTTCCTTTTCTAAGCAAGGTTTGTCCTTAACAAACTCAGTGGGTATGATCTTTTCCTTAGAATTTTCCATGAACACTCAAAGGAAGAAAAGGAATCATCCTCTAGACCATAGAAGAAGTTTTGATAGCCAGATTATAATCTTTCCAATTCTTTGATTAGCTACTAATCCTAAAACATCCATACTCTAAACCTTTCCAAGGGAAGAAGTAATTCTACCCTTGATTCTTTTATGGTGATGATTTTTGGGAGACAAACTTCTAGCTTCACAGGAGATCTTTGAGTACCTATAAATCAAATCCTTTTAGAGAAGAGTCTCTTAGAAAGCATCCTTATTCTTACAAAGGACGTTGGGAGCCCAAGGATGGCATATCTAACAATGCCATAGAAGGAGAGCAAAGCTATCTAGAATCCATTTCGTGTCTCTTTCCTTCTATTTCAGATTAGATAACTTATCCAAAGCCAATTTCAATCTCATCCTTGACCCCAATGAATCCTCTAGTGTTCTTTTTCTTGAGTCTATCTATGATCTTAGAAAGCCCAAGTATAGACATTATGAAAGATCTAAGGAAGACCAGAAAGAGCATTATCCATAATTGGAGAACATCCATGAGCATAGGAGTTACATCCTAAATTTTCTATCTAATCCTTGCCCATGTGAACAAACTCCTGAATTGATTGCCATCTCTAATCTAGCCACTAATAAGATCTCAAACCCCTCGAGATAATTGTTCATGAGGATTTGGACAGGGTGGTTGTTGATCTTATTGGCTTGATAGTTGAGATTGGTAATTTAGTGGAAAACCTTTTCATCATCTTGAATCATCTTTGAAGGTTTCCTAAGGACGAGTTTTTTTGTCTTAAAACAAGCACTCTAAGGGGAGTAATATAAGTATAGATCTTTTGCTATAACACCCCCTTATGTAGTGAGCATAGAGATTATGAGAATATTCCTTCGGGTATTTTTGTTACTAATTATTTCAGGTTTAGAACAAAGAGAATGGAGGATGACAATGTAAAGGTATGTCTAACCAGTTATTGAGCAACATTGAATTACTCATATAATTTTTGCCATGTTGCTACCTTATCTTGGTTATCTCTACCTTTAAGACATGCTCAAGTTACTACACTATTCCATCTTCGCTTGAGTAAATCTCTATAATGCCTTCATGCTATCCTTTATCTACCATAGTATGCTTTGGTTTGGAAATACTGAAATTGAGTACTTCCAAAGGCTTTTAAATTAAGCGTGGTGCTTAGGTTAAAATGTCTTCCTTAATTAAATTAGACATGGAGTCTAGTTTGGTTATTGAACTAAATATTACTTGTGTAAATATTGGTATATATATTAGACTAACCCCTGCAGAAAGAAAGCTCTCAAACAAGCTTGGGGGAGGTCCAGAGATGAACTTAGATCAAAGATGAAGCAAGGCATATGATGAACTCCAACATTGTGCAAAAGACACGGCTCATTCATTTATGGAAGAACTGTAAGTCTTAAATCATTCACTCAGTCTTTTGCCACAATTTAGTTTTGCCTTGATCCTTATGCTAGAATACAGCAGCAAACAAAAATATGTTATAAGGTATGATAATTAAAATCTGTGCTAAGAGTAATCAAAGAACCATCTTTTTACTAGCATAGAAGAGATCTTATAAATTTTGGATAACAACCCCTGTTTCAACCATGTTGTATACTCCCTTGGGTATATATCCACTAATATTTTGCAGAAAGAATCTATGCCATGTCTTTTCTATAAAGAAGAGTGCCATACACCACGTAATTATCAAAAAAAACAGATGGACAAAGCAATAGATGGAAAATCAAAATGGGCCAAAAAAAACGAACAACAAAGGACATGACAAGTGCAACCCAAATAGGGATGGATATTCTTGGACACTGACAACCTTGAGCATGGGGAGGAAACTTTAAAAGGACATTACGAACCTCTTCTCAAATAACATCGAGGACATGATGATTGCAAAACACACAAATTACTTTGATTCTAAGATTGAATGTTTATAAAAGTAACAAATGAGAGAAAAAAGGTTTAAGCATGTCAAAAGGAAGGTCCACCCTTCCTAGACTAAAGATACGACATTACTCTTCCTCTTGTTACTACTTGTATATTTCGACACATGTTGGAATAAAGTCATGAGAGGAGCAAAAAGGTCTTACACAATTCAAAGGAGAAGAAATAAAGGATGATGCAATAAAGGAGACAAGTTAGGAGCAAGATATACAAAAGGCCAAATGAGGAAAGCTCCAAGCAAAAGGTAATAACTACCACAAGTTGTTACGGTGCTGTCACACTCTAATAAAAGGTAACATCTTGAGGTAAGTTATCATCCACTAAGCTTCTCCCTAATTATGGCATGCTCATAAGTAAAGAATCAAACATGTTGGAGTTGAAACCTAAACCTTATCCACCCTGCTTAGCTTCTCATGTTTAATTCTTTGTTTCCTAAACACTGCCTTCCTGATCTCATAACCCTCATTCATATGAACTAAGATGTTGCTCATCCTGTTTGGTAAGATAGTCATAAATCAATTAAACTGTTGATGTTCTATCTTGCAGCCTTATCACTCTTATCATAAATGAAACAACTAAATCTTAAATCTGCCTTGTTTAATGTGCCTAAGGTAAGAGAAGAACGAATAAAGTTTTGGTTCTGTTGGTGTTTTTCCACCAACGGGGCCCATGCACTTGATCTCTACCTTGTCTTTGCAAACAGGACATACTTCAAGCACAACATGGAAGAGTCTCACTCTCTCAAAATTCTATAAAGAGATGTCCTGACCCACAAAGCATGCACATTAAACAAGATGTTGCTCGCTTCCACTATCAAAGTTTCACTTCAAACCATGAGACATGTAAGCAACATGGATGATGCCATCCTTAGAGATCATTATCTCAGGAGACACAGCACCAACATCAGATGACACACTGGAGGAGTGAGTAAGGTAAGAAGTCTTGTTCAAAGGACTTAAAACATTGAACCCTCGCCGGAAGGTAAGCTCGGTAGTTATCCATATTTAATTCTTAGTATTGCATCTTTAATTGCATATCATATTTATCTTTTTGCATCTTGCATTAGCATATTTATTTCCGTGCATTGCATAATCATTTTTTCCTTTAGCATTTTTACATTTATGCATTAGCACTGCATTGAAAAATTCTAAAGCCCCATGTGAATAATCTTGTGGCGTATAACAACCCATAAGGATATTCCCTGTGGTGGCATAAAAATAATTATGCATTCATCTAGTTGCATTTGCATTAAAGTTCTTTGCATGCATATAAATTATAAAATTCCAAAAATATTTAGAAAAGAAATCTTGCTATATGAATAATCATTATCCATCTTGAAAATCTTTAGACACGTGAAGTCTATGTGGCAAACCACTAACGCTTAATCAATTTCCACTAGCTTTGTTGTCTATTTGAGTTTTAGCAGGATTTCAAGGAAGAAAAACATGATAGGCTGATTTCATTGTCCTTTGTCTACCTCAACTTCCACAATAAACATGACACTTCAATCCAGCTTGGGGAGAGCACCCCCGGTTATCACGATAAGTATCCCTATTACTATTTATATTTTATATTATTAATTAAATTTTGGTTTGCTATTAGTTTGTTAATAAGTTTAGTTTCATAGAGTCTAGTCTTTTAAAGAGTCTTTAGTAGAGTGTGATCTTAGAAGTATAAATAAATAAATAGGAATGTCCAAGAAGTTTTCTTTTCCACCTACAATAATCTCTGAAGCTAGATCTCATGCATGGAAATGATGAATAGTTGCTCCGTTGTTAGACTTTTCTAGTACCTAGCTTTCAAGCTTAATTTCTCTCGAGCTCCATTTGCAAAATTAATATTTACTCTAAAATAGGAAACATATGGGTTGCAAATGCTTGCTCTAAGGTCTAGGTAATTGACGGATATGATATATGATAGTCTGAGTTACTATTTAATCTTACTCCTAGTGACACTAGATTTCTGGAGATTTATGTTTCGAAAATTGAAAATGCACATGATAAGTTCCTGTGTGACAAGAGTGTGAACCTCCTACCACAGCCATATATACATGCTACTTAGAATAGGACAACCTTTTGAAAAAATATATATATATATATATATATATAGGTGCTTGCTTTGCATTGAGTTTGTTCAATCTTTGTCGACCCTTAGAAGCTTGTCATGCTGATCATGTACACTCCATTCATTCCACTTATTTCATTTCACTATCATCCATTCACTCTAGCCAACAAAAATGTTCTACTCCTATTCTAGGAAAGAGCAACCAAAAATATTTATATATACCCATCCACCCATTCGTTGCTAGCCAATATCTTACAAAAGCTCCATCATTTATACCTCTCAAAAATTACTGCAAAAAAAGATCTGGGTTGTGTATCTTTAAAAAGAAAAGGGAGATGAAAAATGGACAAAAGTCCTACGGGCGAGTAGAGCCTACCTCCCTAAATAAAAAAGAGATGAATAATGAACAAGTGTTCGAGGGCGAGTAGAGCCCACATCTCTAAAAATAAAGATGAATAATGGACAAGTGTCCGAGGGTCAGTAGAACCCACATCTTTATAAGAGAGGAAATAATGGACACAAGTCCGAGGGCCAGCAGAGTCCACCTCTCTTGATTAAAAAAAAAAAAAAAAAAAAGAAAAGAAAGAGATACAACCCGGGTTCTCTACTACAAAAATTTAAAAAGAGAGAAGATTCAAAAAAGGAGCAAAAGTAAGATTCCCTTATCTATTCTACTACATTCCATACTTATATTCTATCCACCATACACATGCACCACTTGATCAGTGTGACTTGTATCTTTGGATCCATTGTTTGAGCTTACAATATATGCTTAGTAAGAAATAAATTGTTTTCTCCTACCTATGAGCTCCAGATATATAAGCCTTAGATATTAGGTAAGAGAGAAGAAGGCATAGTATATTAATGCCTTAGTTAAAAATGTTACATATTATGAGAGTAAGGCAACATTATATTATTGCCTAAGTAAGGATCCACAAATACCACAAATGAGAGAGAAAGTCATACTGAGGAACTTTGAGTTTTATTTTGAAAATCAGCAAAAACTCCAGAAGGACAGTTGATCAAAAGAGTTTGAGATTTAGTACTTGACTTGACTGTTCTATCTTTCAATTACCCAAGATTGCGAGAAAAAGATATAAAGCCCCAAAAGGTAAGAGGTAATTGAATAATTAAAATTTGAAAAAGTTTATCTTTATCCGGAGAGAAATTTTGTTTGAAAGCATGTGTGCTTTAAAGGTGTGATAGCGTTGCAGCAACTCTTGATCCAAGTAAGTAGTTTATAATATTTTGTGTCTTGCTAAGAGACTAGCAAGAGGTAAGCTTGGGGGAGCTTGTTGACACCTGTTATAGCATAAAATTACTAGTCAATTAAACATGAATAAGGGCTTAAAATGAATATCAACATAAGTCTAGGGGTATAACTAATATAATTCCACAAGTTTTGGTGATTTATATATTTTCGGGGACTTAATAGGAAAATGCAGAGAATAATGGAGAAAGTTCCGGAATATACAAGGCTTATGATGACAAGACTTGGACCGTGAAGTAATTCAACCCGAATTGTGGACTAAAACATTCTAGAAGGTACCACAAGACACGGAAGGAAACGAGAGGCCGAGAGGAGGGCCGACCATGGCTGGCGCCGCCAATGAACCATCAGGCGACCGCCGGTGGGTCCCAATCATCCTCACCTTTGTAGGTCGGTTTACCACCGACTTTGAGGTTGCATCTACACCGTTGCCAAGGTCGGTTTGATCCAAGGGCTCACGTTCATCGCCAAGGCCTATATAAGAAGACCCCCCCCCCTAAGGTTAAACCCTAATTCATTACTATCTTATTCTATCTCATTAACTCTTAGTAGTAGAGGGGTCCCTTGAATGGATCAACTCTCTCTAAGGGATTAGTGAAGTAGAATTAGACATGTAATTAGAGCTTAATTAGACATATCATTAGAACTAGATTAGATGAGTGAATATCAAGTTGAGAGATTAGATCAAAGAACTTAATTAGAGTTCTAGATCTATTCTTGAGAGCAAAAGAGTGAGTGGAGGAGAAGAAGGGGAAGCACCAGACATGTTGGTGACTCCTCTATGATTGTACCTCTGGGATCAAAGGCTTTATGGGCACTTGATCCTGAGACTTCTATGGTGGAGCAACTTCTTATTTGAGTAAGTATCATATTATCTTCAGTGTTAGTATTTTTCTTAATGTTCATAACTCTTTGAGTACTCTAATTTATGGGAATCTATAGATTAGAGGGGTTTACTTAGGTGTAGGCGTGGTGCCTAGATCAAAGTTACTTATGAATGCTCCCTACCCGGGATGTGGTAGATCGTGGTAGTGACAAGTACCATTGAGTCCTTTGTATTCCACCATCCCGTAGATAGGATTCGTAGGATCGAGTCTTTGGGGAATGGTAAGTTTCGACCTTACTTTCCCTTGAGTACGATCCCTTTAAGATCAATATCTACATAACTTACAAGAAGGAGAACTAGACAACCATAGGAATCTTCTTACCTCTTGATCCTTTCCATCCTTGATTGACACTCGGGGATTAGTTATATGCCTCAATTATTCCTCACACCATCCTCCCCGTGGATTCGATATTTAAAACCCCGACTGGGTGAAATGCTCACTAGTATCCGTGTAAACTGCGGATTATTAATTATTTACGTAGGCTTAACAAATACCAACGGTGCCCCTTTCACAAGAAAGCAGACTCGCCGCCGACGACGATCGACATGGCCGTCAACCGGGAGGAGATGAAGTTATTTTGTGGAGCACCTTCGCGCCGCCCTCAACAAGCTCAACAGACTTCCGACGATGTTGGCACGCCAAAGGTGAATCTGCCCCTCGAGGAGAGGGCCAACTTCTATGCCCTCCAGATCGACTCTCTGGCCGATACCCTCGCCGAATCAAACATCTCACCCCTGGAATCAAACACTACCTAATATTCGAAGAGGTGGTGCGGGGCATACATATACTCCCTCTATACCCAAAAAGCTTGACGTTTAGGACAAGGTTTGGGCCACACATTAGAAATATAAATCATCAATAACTTTTACGCCGTTAAGTTTACAAATGTGAAACCTATATGAATAGATTTGTCTTGAAAAATAATTATAAAAGTATAAATATATCACTCTTCGATAAATATCTTTATAATAACAAAAGGTCAAAGTTGTGTTTTGGAGACCGTGTCGCATGTCCTAAACGTCAAGCTTCTTGGATACGGAGGGAGTAATTAATATACCCAACTCGTATGGTATTCAATGCTTGAATGAATATAAAGTAAAACGGCAAATCTTGAGATTTACTTGTTCATAGCCATCTGATTGATAAAAATAGTGCTATTTATTTAATGAACTGTGCCAAGAAAACTATCGCACACCATGCCAAGTCCAACTTTTATATCGGACTAGGAAATATGCCCGTGCGTTGCCACGGAAGAAAAAAAATCAATTGAAACTTCGACTTATTTGCTCTAGCTTGCTTCATAGCTAGTGGTTACCGCTAGCGAGGGTCATCAACCACCCTGCGGTGGCGCTCGGGCATCCCTGGCATGTCCTTGGTGGCGCCGCGGGTGGGGAGGCACTCTCGACCTTGATGTCGTGCTTCTTGCAGAAAGGCACCCGAGTTTGGCCAACTCGGCGGCATCGCGCAGCACATAGCATGTCATCGCCGAGCAACCGTCGTCGTAGGCGTAGCACAACAAAGCTTGTCCGCTGGTAGTCGGCGCGAGCAACGAAAATCGTGTTCACCGTCACCAGCGTGGCGCCTCCGCGGCTGCGCGTCGGCGGTCATTTTACGCTATCGGGCTTCACGCCCGGGAGCGGAATCGCCCCATCGGCGTCCATGGTGCGGTGATTCGTCAACCGAACCCAGCTGCCGCCCGTAACCGAGAGAGCGGCGGCGGTCGGGTGGGCACGGCGGCGGAGTGCGGGAACCACAACCACCGAGGAAGGCGGTGACCGCCGGCATGGTAGAGATCCCCTAACGAAAGCATGGCGCGAATCGAATCGAACAAGCGAGCTTGCCAAATGCGGCATGGCATAGATCCCCCCTAACAGAAAGCGTGCAATCGAACACGAAGAATCGGGGCACAGATACTACCTCTCTCTCTCTCTCTATTAAATCCGCCCAAATTCTCCTACGCATATTAGTGCACAGACTTGCCAGCGATCGATGGGAGCCAAAGCGTGTAGCTCTCACCTGCGCCTGCCAATACGACGACGATCTCCCCTTGTTGCTTGCCAGCTGGTGCAGCTCTTTGCGGCGTTGCGAGCGATCGATTAGTTTGATTAGGACACGGATGGGCACAGCAAGAGGAAGAGGACGAGGACACCACGCGAAGCACCGATCGATACAGCTGATGGATCGTTGTCACTCGTGACCCCCCGGCCATTTGGATGCATGCATCGTTATGTGTCAAATGCATGCCAAATATGTCCAAATTTGGTCGAACTGTGGATGGCTAAATATGTAAGGCACGAAGCTGTAATAGCTATCGGTCCCAGCCCGTCGAGGATGGCCTAGCGGCATGCCGGAGCAGCCGAGCTAGCGGAGACCGATCAGAGGGCAGACACGTCTCGATCTCTGCCTCCTCGCACCGCACGCCACCGTCCGGCTCTTGGCCGGCTTCGCAGCGTGTGCGTGCAAGACTCGTACTCTGCTTGGTGGCTCGTACTCCCGCGCGTAGGCAACACATAAGCAGTAGGCGGACTGAAACAGGAGACCGGTAGACACGAAGGCAGACAGAAAGAGGCGAAAGAAAAAAGAGGTGAAAAAAAGTGGCAGAAATTTTCTCTCTCTATTAATAACTAGCAAATATGCCCGTGCGTTGCAACGGGATACATAATTTGTTGTGTAGTTATCTTCTGCTGCTCCCCGGTAACGACAACATCTGTGTTAGCAACCTTGCCATTAGGCACCACTACCGGCTGCTGCAACTTCTTCCTATCCTTCCTAGCCTAATGGTTACATGAGCCTCAATGGCACATCGGTTCCTGGGTCTGGCTCCCTAGGGCTCATTTTTTTACTGAACCTCACTAATAGGACGCGGACGCTTGATCTCCCCAGAACTTCCTATTGGACGTGGACACATGGATAGCGGAACCGGGTAAGATGCGGACACATGAGCTCTGAGTGGAAGATGTTTCATATCAGATGCAGACGTGTAAGCAGAGATCGAGACTTGGTATTATTGGGTAGATGATAACATTACAATCATTTTCATTGTGTGTATAAATACTTAATCTATTTTTTTTAAATATTACTCCTACGAACTGTTCAATGGCCAATAATAGCACTAACGATGTGACTTACGCCCACTACTAGATTGGTTGTTTTAATTTAGAGAGACTTGACTTGGCCAGGGAATAAAGTGGAGTGTCTCCGTGCTTTTACGTCGCTTTGGAAACCAAACAAGATACGATACGCGGTGGGCGTGGATCCGTGGCACATTGGACGTGGATCACGCTGCCTGTTGTTACTATTAGGGCCGACCGGCTTGAGTGCCCTCACATTGTCATTATGAACAACAACGACAGCGCATATAAAATATGCAGGTTAGCAGTCACCGTACCTCCACGCCACTAAGGCTAAGCTATCAAGAATATGGAAAAAGCAAAAGTCCCCAACACCGATGTGGCCGCGGTCCAAAGTGGCATCTTCGATAATGCGTGATGAGTAAGGTTACACACCACACTTTGGAAGTCTTTATCTAGTTCCTCATCTCTCTTACAGATTGAAATCCGAGATGATCTTGCTTCTTCTATTATGGATCTATATAATTTCTTTTTTCGCAATCGCATATACTCCCTCCGTCCCCTTATAAGTGTCGTCCGGGGTTGGCACAGGAATTAAGATGGAAATCCCACTAGCTGAGCACCCTAGTGACAAATGATTGATGGCATGCAGATTTGGACTGTATTGACATTAATGGTACTACTTTTCCTGCTGTAGTGCTTGGCCTGGTGAGTGGGAGACGACATGATAAGACTGCCTGCCCTGCTGTACACTCCAGCCAGCCTAGTATACGTAGCGAACGACATTTGTTTAGGTACTAGACACTGTTCTCGGACGACAATTATAAGGGGACGGAGGGAGTATAGTTTTATGCATGCATCACAGTAAATTCCATTACGTGGAGCCATCCGCTAGAAGCCTGACACCACTGTTTAGGCTTCATATAATCATAAGTCACTTTAAAGTGAGTTGTCTCGTAATAACTCAGGTTCCTTAATTTGTGCATAAAGGAACAATGTGAGTTTGGTCATTTAACTTATTAGATGGTTGTTTTGCGAAAGAACAACCTCTTCTCTCAACTCGCTATCCCTCCATATCATCAAAACTTCCACATGGCCTTAGACTTACAAGACCTCTAACGTGCGTAGGAATATAGCTAAATTGCAATGATCATTAGGACATGTTCAAAATTGATCTTGGTCGATGAACCAATGCTGAACAGATTATTGTTGTCGTCCGTGTCGTACACAGTCCATGTGTTTGTTATATTTGATGGCATCATCCAACAGTAATGAACCTAGAGAAGTTTAAAATGGATTAGTCCTCATTGTCCGACGCATATATATTTACTGTCCAATTTTCGTTGGTCTCACCCGATGCTTCCTGAAGCTGAAATCATGTTCTTTGTAGTATATGCTCGCCGGCCTTTAGTGCCGCCACTTGATGTTTGGTACGTACGGTATTACCAAGAGCACATGAAAGCGGATCTTGCCCCCGCGTTGCCGTTCCACACGTGCGGCTCAGGTGGCCAACCACAGCCGCCGCACTCCCTCGCCTACCCTCCACTCTCCTGCTGCACCGCCGCCGGAGCAGGCCGTTGGCAGGGCTGCGCTGCCGGCTAGGACTGCAGTTGCAGGTGCTTCCTCTCATTTCGTGGTATGGCGGCGTGGGATGACGGCAGGCCAGCGAGCATCGCCTTGCCCCAGCCGCTTGGGGCTTGGTGAGGCAGCCTAGCCGTGACTGCGGTGGTGTCGGCCAGTCTCTCAGGCTCTTTGCCGTGTGTCAAAAACACTCTGCAAATGCCCTTATACACTCGGCAAAGCCCACTCGGCAAAGGGCACACAGCATAGTTTTCTCGGCAAAGAGGCCCTTTGCCGAGTGTTTTTTGTCGAGACACTTTCGACAAAAGAAAAACACATGGCAAAGAATAAATACGAAAAAAACCAAAAAATAATAGCAATTTTTTTTTTTTTTTTGAGAGTGGCCGTCACCAGCCAGCCACGAACCAACTCCGAATTTGTTCTAGCATTTTTCACGCAAGTTTCCCAAATATACGGCCAACGTGACCCGAATCCGCACCCTCTCTCTCAGACATCTCTTGTCTTACCACTACGGTACGTCATAATTTGTGTTTAGACTCCGTATTAGTTCCTCATATATTGTACTAAACCGAGCCTAAGTTGCTTGTTTGATGTCATAAACAATTTAAATTAAAAAGTTGTCAGCTACAAAGTTTCATAATTTTTCAAGATCTATACTTTTTATTTAAGAAGTTTTTTCCATCCGGCGTCATTTGAAAAATTCAAATTTTAAATTTGATTGGAATTTTAAAATTTTAAGCGACCACGGATGGAAAAACTTCCTAAATAAAAAGTGTAGATCTTATAAAGTTATGAAACTTTGTAGTTGACAACTTTTGATTTAAAATCATTTAGGGTCTCAAAACTGATTTCAAAAACTCTTTTAGCCCTTTGCCGAAAGTGTCAAAAAAATAACAGCGAAAGTGTCTTTTCTTTTGGCACTCGGCAAAGAGGGCAAAACAATTTTCTAAATAAGTTTTTTTGGTATCCTAAATGAATTCAAATAAAAAGTTATCAACTATAAAGTTTCATAAATTCTCGAGATCTACAATTTTCATGTAGGAAGTTTTTCCATCCGAGGTCGTTTGAAAAATTCAAATTTCTTCAAATTTGAAATTTGAGAGATTCAGACCTAGTTTTGCATGATAAGATGAATTTGAACCAAAAAAAATTCTACTAAAAAGGTTCATATCTTTTTTGAGATTTACAAAGTTTATTTTGGGGGGGGGGGGGTTATGTTGGTTGTGCCGTCTCAAAAGGAAGCCATTTCGAGAAATCATTATATATAGTAGATAGGTGCGGCGACAATGTTACCTGGCAAGCTTAATAATATCAAAGTGTAATAGAATCACATTCTGTCGTGGGAATTGTGGTAGCAATTTTCTGTAGTGCCCCACCCCAGGGCAAGGATGCGCCCATAATTTTAGGGCCTATGGCAGATCACTCACTGATGCTTTAGCCTTGTGACATGTGTACAAGTTTTGCACGCCATCTAAGGACATGTAGATTCTCATATATCAGCAGTTTCATATATCAAAGATTTATTGATGATGTGGAGTATAGAGATGGGTGAGGAGAAAGTGTTACTCTTTGCCCCAAAAAAAAAAAAAAAACAAGGTATTGTTGGGACTCTGGCCGTTTGACAATGTTTGTTGACATATTTTACTAGATTAGGGAATGTCTAGTTACATGTTGACAGATTTTACTAGATTAGGGAGTGTCCAGTTATCCGTTCAATTTTTCGGGGACGGGGTTGCCCCAAATGTCTTACGAGGAGTGACTCTCCTACTCATCTCTAGATGAAACGCTAGACAAGGTGGGATATCCCACATGGAATCATCTCACCCCTGGAATCAAACACTACCTAATATTCGAAGAGGTGGTGCCAGGGCATACATATACTCCCTCTATACCCAAAAAGCTTGACGTTTAGGACAAGGTTTGGGCCAAACATTAGGAATATAAATCATCAATAACTTTTACGTCGTTAAGTTTGCAAATGTGAAACCTATATGAATAGATTTGTCTTGAAAAATAATTATAAAAGTATAAATATATCACTCTTCGATAAATATCTTTATAATAACAAGAGGTCAAAGTTGTGTTTTGGAGACCGTGTCGCTGTCCTAAACGTCAAGCTTTTGGGATACGGAGGGAGTAATTAATATACCCAACTCGTATGGTACTCAATGCTTGAATGAATATAAAAGTGAAACGGCAAATCTTGAGATTTACTTGTTCATAGCCATCTGATTGATAAAAATAGTGCTATTTATTTAATGAACTGTGCCAAGAAAACTATACGCACACCGTGCCAAGTCCAACTTTTATATCGGACTAGGAAATATGCCCGTGTGTTGCCACGGGAGAAAAAAAAATCAATTGAAACTTTGACTTATTTGCTCTAGCTTGCTTCATAACTAGTGGTTACCGGCGAGGGTCATCAACCACCCCGCAGTGGCGCTCAGGCATCCTGGCGTGTCCTTGGTGGCCGCACGGGTGGGGAGGCACTCGACCTTGACGCGTCGTGCTTCTTGCGAAAGGCACCCGCAGAGTTTGGCCAACTCGGCGGCATCGCGCAGCACGTAGCATGTCATCGCCGAGCAACCGCCGTCGTAGGCGTAGCACAACAAAGCTTGTCCGCTGGTAGTCCAGCGCGAGCAACAGCAGCACCGTGTTCACCGTCACCAGCGCAAGCGCCGCCACGGCGGCTGCGTCGGCGGTCATACTTACGCTTATCGGGCTTCACGCCCGAGCGAATCGCCCACCGCCGCATCCATGGTGCGGTGATTCGTCAACCTAACCCAGCTGCCGCCCGTAACCGAGAGAGAAGCGGCGGCAGATTCGGTGGGCACGGCAGCAACAGAGTGCGGGGAACCACAACCACCGAGGAAGAGCAAGTGACCGCCCGGCATGGTAGAGATCCCCCTAACGAGAAAGCATGGCGCGATCGAATCGAACAAGCGAGCTTGCCAAATGCGGCATGGCATAGATCCCCTAACAGAAAATGTGCAATCGAACCTGAAGAATCGGAGCACAGATACTACCTCTCTCTCTCTCTCTCTATTAAATCCGCCCAAATTCTCCTACGCATATTAGTGCACAGACTTGCCAGCGATCGATGGGAGCCAAAGCGTGTAGCTCTCACCTGCGCCTGCCAATACGACGGCGATCTCCCTTGTTGCTTGCCAGCTGGTGCAGCTCTTTTGCGGCGTTGCGGCGATCGATTAGTTTGATTAGGACACGGATGGGCACAGCGAGAGGAAGAGGGCGAGGACACCACGCGAAGCACCGATCGATACAGCTGATGGATCGTTGTCACTCGTCACCCCTGGCCATTTGGATGCATGCATGCATCGTTATGTGTCAAATGCATGCCAAATATGTCCAAATTTGGTCAAACTGTGGATGGCTAAATATGTAAGGCACGAAGCTGTAATAGCTATCGGTCCCAGCCCGTCGAGGATGGCCTAGCGGCATGCCGGAGCAGCCGAGCTAGCGAGACCGATCAGAGGGCAGACACGTCTCGATCTCTGCCTCCTCGCACGCGACGCCACCGTCCGGCTCTTGGCGGCTTCTCGCCCAGCGATGTGCGTGCAAGACTCGTACTCTGCTTGGTGGCTCGTACTCCTGCGCGTAGGCAACACATAAGCAGCTGGCGGACAGAAACAGGAGACCGGTAGACATGAAGGCAGACAGAAGAGGCGAAAGAAAAAGAGGTGAAAAAAGTGGCAGAAATTTTCTCTCTTTATTAAAAATAGATTTTTTTTTTGAATATTACTCCTACGAACTGTTCAATGGCCAATAATAGCACTAACGATGTGACTTACTCCCACTACTAGATTGGTTGTTTTAATTTAGAGAGACTTGACTTGGCCAGGGAATAAAGTGGAGTGTCTCCGTGCTTTTACATCGCTTTGGAAACGAAACAAGATACGGTACGCGGAGGGGGTGGATCCGTGGCACATTGGACGTGGATCACGCTGCCTGTTGTTACTATTAGGGCCGACCGGCTTGAGTGCCCTCACATTGTCATTATGAAGAACAACGACAGCGCATATAAAATATGCAGGTTAGCAGTCACCGTACGTCCACGCCACTGAGGCTAAGCTATCAGGAATATGGAAAAGCAAAAGTCCCCAACACCGATATGGCCGCGGTCCAAAGTGGCATCTTCGATAATGCGTGATGAGTAAGGTTACACACCACACTTTGGAAGTCTTTATCTAGTTCCTTAGCTCTCTTACAGATTGAAATCCGAGATGATCTTGCTTCTTCTATTATGGATCTATATAATTTCTTTTTTCGCAATCGCATATACTCCCTCCGTCCCCTTATAAGTGTCGTCCGGGGTTGGCACAGGAATTAAGATGGAAATCCCACTAGCTGAGCACCCTAGTGACAAATGATTGATAGCATGCAGATTTGGACTGTATTGACATTAATGGTACTACTTTTCCTGCTGTGGTGCTTGGCCTGCTGAGTGGGAGACGACATGATAAGACTGCCTGCCCTGCTGTACACTCCAGCCAGCCTAGTATACGTAGCGAACGACATTTATTTAGGTACTAGACACTGTGCTCGGACGACAATTATAAGGGGACGGAGGGAGTATAGTTTTATGCATGCATCACAGTAAATTCCATGACGTGGAGCCATCCGCTAGAAGCCTGACACCACTGTTTAGGCTTCATATAATCATAAGTCACTTTAAAGTGAGTTGTCTCCTAATAACTCAGGTTCCTTAATTTGTGCATAAAGGAACAATGTAAGTTATAACTTATTAGATGGCAACCACTTCTCACAACTCGCTATCCCTCCATATCATCAAAACTTCCACATGGCCTTAGACTTACAAGACCTCTAACGTGCGTAGGAATATAGCTAAATTGCAATGATCATTAGGACATGTTCAAAATTGATCTTGGTCGTTGAACCAATGCTGAACAGATTATTGTTGTCGTCCGTGTCGTACACAGTCCATGTGTTTGTTATATTTGATGGCATCATCCAACAGTAATGAACCTAGAGAAGTTTAAAATGGATTAGTCCTCATCGTCCGACGCATATATATTTACTGTCCAATTTTCGTTGGTCTCACCCGATTCTTCCTGAAGCTGAAATCATGTTCTTTGTAGTATATGCTCGCCAACCTTTAGTGCCGCCACTTGATGTTTGGTACGTACGGTATTACCAAGAGCACATGAAAGCGGATCTTGCCCCCGTGTTGCCCTTCCACCCGTGCGGCTCAGGTGGCCAACCACAGCCGCCGCACTCCCTCCCCTACCCTCCACTCTCCTGCTGCACCGCCGCCGGAGCAGGCCGTTAGCGGGGGCTGCGCTGCCGGGTAGGATTGCAGTTGCAGGTGCTTCCTCTCATTTGGTGGTATGGCGGCGTGGGATGACGGCAGGCCAGCGAGCATCGCCTTGCCCCAGCCGCTTGGGGCTTGGTGAGGCAGCCTAGCCGTGACTGCGGTGGTGTCGGCCGATCACTTTCGGGCTCTTTGCCGAGTGTCAAAAACACTCTCTGCAAATGCCCTTATACACTCGGCAAAGGGCACACAGCATAGTTTTCTCGGCAAAGAGGCCCTTTACCGAGTGTTTTTGTCGACACTCGGCAAAGAAAACATATGGCAAAGAATAAATACGAAAAAAAAACCAAAAAATAATAGCAAACAAAATTTTTTTGAGAGTGGCCGTCACCAGCCGACCACGAACCAACTCGAATTTGTTCTAGCATTTTTTCACGCAAGTTTCCCAAATATACGACCAACGTGACCGAATCCGCACCCTCTCTCTCGGACATCTCTTGTCTTACCACTACGCTTACGTCATAATTTGTGTTTAGACTCCGTATTAGTTCCTCATATATTGTACTAAACCGAGCCTAAGTTGCTTGTTTGATGTCATAAACGAATTTAAATTAAAAAGTTGTCAGCTACAAAAGTTTCATAATTTTTCAAGATCTATACTTTTTATTTAAGAAGTTTTTCCATCCAAGGTCATTTGAAAAATTCAAATTTTAAATTTGATTGGAATTCTAAAATTTTAAACGACCACGGATGGAAAAATTTCCTAAATGAAAAGTGTAGATCTTATAAAAGTTATGAAACTTTATAGTTGTTTTAACTTTTAGTTGAAAATCATTTGGGGTCTCAAAAACTGATTTCAAAAACTCTTTTAAGCCCTTTGCCGAGTGTCAAAAAATAGCAGTGAGTGTCTTTTCTTTTGGCACTTTCGGCAAAGAGGGCAAAAACAATTTTCTAAATAAGTTTTTGGTATCCTAAATGAATTCAAATAAAAAAGTTGTCAACTATAAAGTTTCATAAATTCTCGAGATCTACAAGTTTCATGTAGGAAGTTTTTTTTTTTCATCGAGGTCGTTTGAAAAATTCAAATTTCTTCAAATTTGAAATTTGAGAGATTAGGACCTAGTTTTGCATGATAAGATGAATTTGAACCAAAAAAATTTCTACTAAAAGGTTCATATTTTTGAGATTTACAAAGTTTATTTTGTTCATATATCTTCATTTGACAAAGTTTTATTAACATTATTCGTTAATCTTATTAATCTTTCTTCTAGTTTCAAGAAAATATAAGAGGATATGAGAGATGTAGGTTTGGTGAACAACGTTACTAACGTTTTTTGTCAAATGAAGAAATGACCAAAATATACTTTGTAAATCTCAAAAAAGATATGACCCTTTTAGTAGAAATTTTTTTGGTTTGAATTCATCTTATTATGCAAAACTAGGTCCTGAATCTTTCAAATTTCAATTTGAAGAAATTCAAATTTTTCAAACGACCTCGGATGAAAAACTTCATAAATGAAAATTGTAGATCTCAAAAAGTTATGAAACTTTGTAGTTGATAACTTTTTATTTAAATTCATTTAAGGTCCCAAAAACTTATTTGAAAAATTTCTTTGCCCTCTTTGCCAAGTACCAAAAAAAAAGACACTCGGCAAATACCCTCCACTCGGCAAAAAGAGTGTCATTGCCGATTGCCTTTTTTTGGCACTTCCTAAAAAAGCCATCTTTACCGAAAGTGTTCTTTGCCGTGTGTTCAAAATACACTTTCGACAAAAGTCCAACACTCGGCAAAGAGTGTTTTTCGAGTAGTGAGTGGCCCGAGCATGCGCTAGGAGGATGGTGGTGCGGGTGGCGGCTTCTTCTCTCCATTGTCACGACACTTTTGTATTCTTTCATACATACACAACATTACATATTAAGTTTGACATACATAGTTGTTGACACTCTTGGAGTTCATACAGAGCTTACAAGGATTACTTGGCGATCCTAATTCATTCGATCGGAGGAGCAAGGAACGGAAAAGGGACCATCCGAGCGGCGAAGATCGGCGAGAGTACCCGGTATGTAGCATTACTCGTGTCTGCTCGTCCATATTGAATGCTCTCAAAATATTCTAACCATTTTCTCGGTACATGTATCGTGCATGCAGTGCCCTAAGCAGCCTGCAGGCACATCCCTATGTGGTTTCTATACTTGTCAGGCCCTGAGGCGCAGTGACGTGTACCGTAGTTCCTGGCGTGAGCTGAAGAAGAGAACCACAAAAGATTGGTGGTTGAAAGACGCCGATAAGGACCTTATGTTCGGGGATACGGTTGGCCGGATCTATAGGGCCGTCGCGGCGATATTGTGCAACTTAGCGGGCACTTCTTTGACGGAGACGGCGAGCTTGCTCTAGACGGCGGGTTATGGGAACTACGGGATTTGGAGGAATAAGTTGAACATGGCAGACTATATGTGGGGTGGCCCTTTTTAGATGTCGACTCTATTCGTAACATAAACTTAATCGAGGTGTGCTTCTAAAACTGATGGTTAGGTCTGTTTGTAACTTTTAAAACTAGGAATAATGTCTTTGTGGGACATCACCAAAAATTTGCAATTTTACGTGGGACACTTTAGCGGCTAGTACCCTTCACTAAAACAAGCGTCATTTGTAAACCATAAGGCGAATGACTATGAAATTTTAACAACAACACCATATGATAGTGGTCTATTGCCCCATAATACTTCCTTCTATAGAAAACCTTGTTAAGGACATGATTTTAGTCCCCCAGCAAATCGAAGTTCATTAAGGTCTCTATTGGACATAAAATCATGTCCTTAATGAGGTTTTCTATAGAAGGGAGTATTATGGGGGCAACAAACCACTATCATATGGTGTTGTTGTTAAAATTTCATAGTCATTTGCCTTATGGTTTACAAATAGCGATTGTTTTAGTGGAGGGTACTACCGCTAAAGTGTCCACCAGCCAAATTTTCGTTTTCATGATGTCCCACGCAAATTGCCCAACTAAGTGCTTGAGCGAAAAATGTCATTTGAAAGTCGGCATGTTCAAGATTTGTGTAAATATTCTCTTATTTTATTATTTAATCTATGGTGTATATCATAATATATAATTTTATATTATTTACAATTTATTTTTATTAATCTTGAATTAAATAATCATGGCGGTTATTTAATAAAAACCACCATGGTTAATATATTAACCATGGCGGTCATCGTAAGGAAACCACCACAGTTAATCTATTAACCATGGCGGTTTTTATTAAATAACCGCCATGGTTAATGGATTAACCGCGGGCGGTCGAGAAACCGCCACGATTAATCAGTTGATTAAGCGTGACCTAGCTTCATGGCGGTTGCAAAAACCGCCACGAAAAAAAACCAAAAAACGCCCCACGAAGTTCAAGGTAGTAGTAGTGCATCGACCGCCGGCGGTCGTCCTACACCGAGCACCGCCTCTGCGTACTTGTTGGCGGTCGTTATCGACTATTTTATACCACCAACTTATGTCTTTTTTTCAGAGAAACTTGCAAATCAATGGCACATATACCTTTACTTCTAACCTAGTTCCACTTGTATTATGAGAAATATGTTTTGCGGGACAAATATATGGAATCAAGTGAGAATACGCCAAAATACAACGAAAGCGCACTTCGGAAAACATGCCAAACACCAAGTGCAATGCAAGAGGCCCAATCCAGAGGTGAAGTGGACTTAAGCACCGTCACCACGGCGATCAGGGCCGGCCCAGGAGCCCACCTGCGAAAGGCGGTCTCGAGAGGGGCCAGCCCTAGTTCGGCCGGACTGGTGGGTCCGGCTGGACCCACGGTGCCGCCACTCGAGCCGACCTTTCACAGGCGGTTGGATGCCGCCATGCATAGGCGGTGCCGTGGGGTGCTTTTATTTTTACCTGCATAAACCAACCAAGAATGAGTATAAATAAAGGGTAGAGCCTCACCTCAAAGTAGGACATCACACCAAGAGCTACTACCTCTCCACTTGTATTTTCTTTAGTTCTAGAATTAGTTTGTGAGCAAGGTTGAGCTTCAAGGAGGGCTTGTCTCCTTGGAAGGATCTTCTTGGTAATATACTATGGAGTATTCTTTCATAATCAGGTCTTTTTATTCATATTACAGTGCATATGAACTAGAGTAGTTATCTTCATGTTATATTCATAGGATATGAACTAGACTATAGGTGATATGCTATGATAATGACATGACTAACTTTATGCTAATTGTTCATATGTTGTTCTTGGAGAGTTGTAGGGTTATGCTAGGGTGATGGTTCGGTGTACTTTTCGGGTTTGCCTTTGTCCTTGCTTGTCAATCCGTAGGGTCAGAGTCCCGGGGGGATATAGGTAGTTTTCTATATGCATGGGCGTGGTTCTCAGGTCTATAGGAACCATCGAAGATGTCGGCATCCCACGGTAGTGAGGTAGGCGGCAGGTGGTGACAGCCGTGTCCGTCCCTTTGCACTCCTCCACGTCACGGGTGTTGAGTCGGAGTTCTCAAAATGTCTATCGGCTGGCATACCAGCTGCGGGCATCTCCTCATCATCTAAACATAGTTCTATGATTGTTTATTAACTTCATATGATTACTAATGTTCTATGCACATGTGACATTAGAATTACCTACTCACCGTAGGAATATTCTTTTATTCTTTATTTTACATTTATCCTTTTAGTAGCTCGAAGTGTGTTCTCCCTATCCTTAATTATAATGTTTACCCCTGTACTAGACTAATGGTTATTCATACTTACATTGTGGGCTATAATCATCATTATGCTAGTCTTTACACAAACCTGCCTTCCTTTAGGAAAATATAAATAAAGATACCCTGAATACTCCGGGTGAAATGCTACAATGATAGATCCATGCGCTCATGGATTGAACTCTATAACCAATGAATCTATCTGAGTATTTCTAGGGTAATCATCCTAAGTAGATCAAAAGTCTACTATCAGTGGTTGCGCTAAGAAATACCAACAGTACCCCAACCGCTAGGAATAGGTGGGGCGCCGTGGTGCAGATCGCTCCGTTGGGCAGCCACGAGTCCGTCCAGAACCTTGCGGAGGCACCGTCGCCGACTACGATCACCACAGAGGCCGAGAACATCCTGTCGATGATCCGTTCTGGCTTGGTGGCGAGCTGCCCACAAGCCGAGTTGGGACGCGTTCTTCGGTTCCACTCCCACCGGAGCCCCGAGGGGCGAAACCAAGGATGGGGAGGTCGGGGAGCCCCAAGCCTCCACACTCCGGTGGAGAGCAAATGATGGGCCACGTGACCTGGCATTTCCCGCTGGCCACTGACTCGGTGCCCGCCCAGAGGAATGCCCTTCTGCGCTTGTCAATCTCCCTCAGTGCCCAAGGGGATTGGGCGCAACAGATGGAGACATGCACGGGAATCGCCGAGGAGCGTGGTGCGTGCCAACGTCTTCCTGCCCGCCTAGTTTAGGAGCCCGCCTTCCAAGTGGGGATCCCGGCTGTAACGGCATCCACCGGCCGACTGCTCCTACGACTTGGGCAGCCGCGACACGAAAAGGGGTGCCCCCAGGTATTTTGGGGAAGCCACGGAGGCGGCACGTGAACACCTGGAGCACTTCGTTGACTTGGTCCTCAGTGCATGGGATGGGGGTTAAGGAGCACTTGGTGAGGTTGGTCATGAGCCCCGACGCCTACCGCGAAAGTGTCAAGGATGCCCCTGATGCAGGTGAAGTCAAGCGGCAGCGGTTGTAGGAAGACCACCAAGTCGTCGTCGTGGATAAATCATCTCTCTCTGACAAATATAGTGCCACTGGAGCTGAGGATGTGCAGAAAATGGGAGTCCCTCCCAGCTCTTGTAAACCTATGCTCTCTCAAACATCTTGAGTTGCAAAATATGGCTAAATGGAGACACATTTTTTGAACCATCTGACGGTTCCTTGCCTCCAAATCTGAAAACTCTGGTTGTGGAAAATTGCAGAAATCTAAAGAAGCTGCCACTTCTACCTTCTAGTTTGGTGAAATTGGAAATCAATAACGTTGGGTTGATCAGCCTTCCAAGTATGTGTGAAAACAAGCTACCCAAGCTACACTTAGTCACCATCGACAATTGTTCAGAATTAATTTCTTTATTAGAAGGGTGGAGCTTTCTACTGCAGGAGCGTTGTGTCCAAACTATTCGGATCCTAAACACCATTTACTGTACAAAATTAGTCCGTGCTCCTTTGTTATTGGGGGAAATGAGGAGCCTCACAGAATTTCGCACTGTTGGATGCATCTTATTGAGAATGTCAGAAAATATTGATGGTGCACTACTCCCTATCCCCAACACACTCAAGGAACTCTCCATGGGGCACTGTGGCGACCTCCAGCTTCCACTACTGAATTCAGTGTTTGGTCTTACAAATCTTACTACATTGAGTATGCGTAATTGCCTCAGAGTGAGTTCCCTCCCATCATCTGATGTGTTCAGGAGTCTCAGGGCACTACAACATACGTTTATAAGGAATTGTGATCTCTTGTCATCCCTGAGTGGTCTCGGAGCACTTGCATCCCTCACCTGGCTGCAAATCACAGACTGCGAGAAGCTTTAGAAAGATGCCAAATTAGATAAAGTTTGTGGAGACATGGTGCTGGATTTCACCCTACAGGTGTACGCACTCTTTGTCCATACCACACATATGTTGGAAATAGAAACAGTGCATAGGTTGCACAACGTGAAGAACTTAATAATTTTTGTTGGTTATGACCGCATATCTCAACGATGGTTGCAGCAAAATGGGACGTCCCTTGTGTCCCTAGAGATAGAGAAACCTGCAGAAATCATGCTACCACTGCAAGATCTTTCCTCTCTCAAGAAGCTCGTGTTCGATATAGCTCCTTCTTCTTCCCTGCCCTTTCCCATGTTACCCTGCTCACTGGAATCTTTCATCATTAGAGGGTGTGATCCACAGTTGTTTAATAATTGGACAAGGGGACGGGACCTCCGAATGGCGCAGAATTTCTTGCATTCCTCACGTGAGAATAAGTATGATGAAATTTTAGCTAGTTAAATTTTTGCCTACTTCTTCCCTGCCATTCTTCCTGTAATCTGTTTGTCAGTCTGTAGTTCCTATACAAATTCTTATATGTTAAGGCATGTCTCTAGGCCAAAATGATTTCCTACAAGAATGTGATATGAGCATCTAGCTGACTTTACAGTATTTTTACAGGAGACAACTACTACAAACTTGGTAAATGAAGTGAGCCTTTCTGATATTTGCGGTTCTATCAGAAAATGAGTAGGCACATAGGTAAATTTTGTTGTAATCAACTACAAATGTTTGATTTGTCAATTCAATCTTTTACTTCATTATGAACCTAATGCATTGATAATTTACAGAGATTGGAGAAGGCGAAATTGCAAACCTATTGACTGAACGTCAACTTCATGGAACATAAAAGGCTCGTTGTAGAAGAGGAGGATGGAACTACCGTAGCATTGATGCCACCAAGTTGCTTCTCTCATGAATGTTACCCAAATGCCACTCTACCCTGATGTCAGTTGTGGTGTCATTTTCTGCTTGTGGTCAGCTTCTTTCAAAAAGAAAAATAATTTATGCTGCTTGTTATTAACCTCTCACAGATGAGCATTAGGGAATCAATAGACCAATTCCATGTCAAAAGTCGACATATTTGTTGTAATTTTAGCTACCGGAACATGTTTCTCCGCTGCCATGAAAGCCATCAAACATAAGCCACAATCCTTGGGACTGTCTCGAATTTTCTGCCTTTTTGTCAACATTTGGTTTGTAAAGTAATTAATAAGTTCGACTGAAGCTAAAGTGAGGTTTTAGATAGCTTATGAAGGCGTCACAGATGTAAAAAGATTTTTTCAATGTTGTATTGATTTGCTTTTACAACATTTATTGTAGTATTGATTGATGGTTGATTTACATATGAACTGCTCCTAAACACGGAGCAGAGGGGGAGGATTTGATGCACACTTGACAGAAGGATGTCAAGGATTGTGGCCGTCTGTCTCTGCTCACAGGGTACAGAGGTGTGCCTGTTGCCCTGTTGTGTGTGTTGCATATAACCTTGACAACTGCAACATTATTTGTACAATTGTGGGAGCATCAAATATACAGAGGTGTATAAAACATCTGTTCAGTTTCCCATTTTCTCAGTTTGAAATATTCAGGGCGCCCAGCAGGCAGGCAAGAAGAAGCCAGCACAGTACCACCGCCGCAACCTGTCTGGCAACCCTGACAGACGGCATTCCCCGTCTCTGTAGTTTTTCAATCCAAAATTCCAAAAATGCATACGTGCATCGGTGGATCTCGCGTTCCAAACAAGGAAGGAGGAGATGTTCAGCCAAAATTTGATTAGGAAACTCACCCGCTCTTTGGGAATACAAACAAGTAAAAAGCTAATTGCACACATGAATTAGCTACCTTGCTTGTGCGTGTGGCTCTCCTGGACAGTTGCATCTGCAACCCTGCCCTCGCTCCTGATTCCTAATCCTAATCCTTGGCTGCTCCGGTTGGTCCAGTTCGGCAGTTTCAAACCAGCAAGGGCGCAAGCGGGTGATGTCACCGGCAGCGTGGCACATGGCAGGCATGGCGCGACCGCGAGCAGGAGGTCGCAATGGCTGACAGGATGGCGTTTGGCCTTTACCTGAAGCCTCGATGACTCTCCTCTCCACTGCAGTCTAGTAATGCATGGAGAAGTGGCGACACAATCACACAACAGAAGTCACAGAAGGCAGTAGTGAGTCTATAGTGATCTCTGCTTGTTTCTGCTTCCATGCTGGCTAGACCGCTGAGAAGGGTCCAAAAACTTTCGGCCTGGTTTGGGGGGCGGGGCGGCTTCCACGTCTGATGCCAAGCATCATCTCCAAGCTCTACCAGTCGCTGGAGGAGTACAAGCTGCAAATCGGCATGAAGGAGCGCATCAACTCCCTCACCAAGGAGCTTGAGCACGACACGCACGCTACGCTCCTCAAGGTGGCCCAGGTGCTGTGGGGCCAACTCGATGGGCAGATCCATCTATGGGCACATGAGGTAAGGGAATCATTGTACAACATTGAAAACATCCTCAACACCTTCCCTCGTACACCAGGACCTGAGTTTGCTGAGGAGCAAAGTTTGCTGAAGCATCTCAAGAAAATCATCAACTTTTTGAAGAAGACCAAGGCACGCCACAAGATTAGTGGCGATGTCATGGACATCATGATTCATCTCCAAGTTGTGACAAAGCGTATTGTAGGTACAATGTGTGTCATATTGTGCCCACACAAAGGCGGAATGAAGGGTGCAACATGGGCCGTGCCCCCCTAACCGGCCCAAAATTGTTTGGACCCCCTCAACGGCCCAATTTGTTTTTTCATGTTTGAGATTTCTTAGACTCTTTTTGCTCGCCTGTAATAATGAACAACCATATACATTAGTCGATGCAGAAAGTTTGATATTATTATATTCCATTTTCTAAAAAATCCTAATACTATCGCACTTGGCCCTGATGTGTGTTGCATATATAACTTTGACAACCGCAATGCAACAATATTTGTACAATTGTGGTCGAGCTAGGAGGCCGCACTTGGCCCTTAAAAGCAATGGCCCCAATTCTAGACATGTATATTGTGTACGAGATCTCTAGCTAGCCTAATAAAAAAACAAGCATAGAGGCAAGCCTGGCTTGAGTCGATTTGCCTTGAGCGCTCTAGCATTGCTTATTTGTCGATGTGCGTCACGCCTTTGCCGTCTCCACGTACTTGACACGCTGGTGGTGACTTGCTCGCTTTGTGATTGTGATGCTGCTGGATCATATGTTTAATCATCATCAATGTTTTGATTTTTGTTTGTGCTTGATATTTATTCTTTAGAGTACACGAGACTTGGATACTATTCAGATATGAGCATGGCATCTGGGAATCCTATTTAAAAATATTTTTATAGGTATTTTAAATAGTCAACGTGATGTTTTCATGTGGTAGTATATATAAAAATAATAATGATTCCATGATTGAAAAAAATATTCTACCTTTGTTTTGAGAATTTTATTGATGGTAGGTAGCTTGAAAGACATGTATAGCACATATGTAGGTTTGGTTGCTTTTAACACCAGTTGTAAAAAGAGTATTTTTACAATTCAACCCTGTTAGCCTACCAAACTAATGGAAGGGCAAAGAAAGCAAAGAAAAATCATTCTAACAGCCAAATAACCTGCATGTTCAAGAAAAAAGGGTCAACGAACTATGCAACATTTTTCTAGGGTCAAGAAAATATTTTTCTCATTTCCAATTTACACAAGAGAGGATGAAAAATGCCAACCAAAACTGTAATGTTCATTTTGATGCCTACAGTGAAAATGGGTAGGTGGAGACGATGTATTATGATTTCATAAAGATGATCCAAGAACTAGACTACGGTGCACTGAAGGTGCCAGTGGGCTCAACTCTCAGGGGCTGTCTTCACTGATCAGGATGGTACGACTACTGTGGATGGATCTCAATGCATCGTGTACAAAGATAAGATGTACGTTTGTTCTTACAGAGGATGTACTACTACAAATCTGCTATGTAAAGGACAATGTTCACGGTGACAAACACGTGGTGCTCTAAGGGAAATTAAGATTGTCGGTGTTGAAGGTGTGATAAACGAGAAAGACAACAAGGGTTACAAGGAAATGGTGGCTTTTTAGGGAGGATCTGGACCTAACTATTTGAAGAGGGTTTGGAAGGAGCTATGTGTTATGCACTAGTCCCTTGCAAAAACTGGATATTAGTATGCTTCAATTAATCAGTTTCTGCCCAAATCCTACCGCTGTCCACCATAGGTTATGTAGTATTGCCCAGATTCATGCTTTGGTACTCACTTGAGCTTCCAATATTAATTTGTGTTTATATAAATTGTTAGCTAAAATAATATTGTGTTGAATTTTTCTAAAAATTGTTGAGCTTTGTACTGATTGAATTACATAATCTATATCTATGAGTACCACACCACTGGTCTGAAATCACATGGACAAACTTGTCTTTTTGTCCAACACTTAACACCATTAGGTGGACTTCACATAATAGGGGCAAACTCTCTCTTTACTTTGAAATCACCGCGGTAAGATTACGAAGTTAAAAAACTAATGAAATTATATCACCATTTCGCTATACAAAACGGGGACAGGAATGCTTAAACCTCTTTAAAAAGATACAAAAGTTTGACTAGGAATTCTAGGAATCAAGCTAGAACTTGGCTCCATCATCCCATTCTATAACCGTTACAATATGATCTTTATATCATCAAGAACGCAGCAACCCTTTAATTTATATGGTGGTGTTCTTCGCTCCATGCAGCTGCTGTCCATCTGCCGTTGTTCCTTCCGGGCACGTAGGGTTGCAGGCCGGGCAATTGGCACGGCAGTCCACCTTCTCGTAACAACCTTGCGCAGGCTGGCAGCAGTAGCAGATGTCATCCTTACGATTGCTGTGGCAGTAGCATCTCTTGGTGCAAAATATCAGTGTGACCAGCTTCGTCTTCGTCTCATCATCTAAATCTTCCAAGCAATCTTCCTCTGTATGGTAGTAGGCTCTTGTTGTGTTTGTGCGCCCTACCTGCTTGCCAAGCAGGTCATGACGAGGACGACCTATATGTATATAAACATGTATACATTTTGCATGTTGAGCTAATCTTGATGCAGATGACGATGCGGGAAGTTGTGCAAGCCAGCTAGGCGGGAGAGTTTGAATTTCAAACTCAGTCACAGCGGGAGCGGCGGTTGGCGTCGGGAGAACGTGGTGGCCGCGCCCACGGCGCGTCTGTTCAGGAGCAGTTTGTTTTCCTCTCCATGTATCGACTTGTAATTTGATTTCTATTGTGGTAACCATGTGTTGGTATTTAACCTCGGATGTTAGAGGATCATGTTAGTGCGTCGAGTTGGTTGTAAACTCATTTGTACTCTCAGTTTTCACAAGCGAAAAGGGGCGCTGTCACCCTGGCGGCTACCGTCTTGTCCCCGCCGAGTTCGTGTCTATTCTTGTGATTTAGGTTAGCCAGTTCATGATCTTGTGCTGTGATTCGATCCTTTGATCCAACATTTGGTATCAAAGCCACTAATCGCGCACAATCACCACCAGCAGCCACCATGAGTGAGAGGACCGGGCGACGGGGGGCGGTTGTCCTACCCGGGCCGACGGCGATCAACTATACAAGTTGGTGCATTCGAGTCCAGCGATCATGGAGGATCAGCAGGTGTGGGAGGTTGTGGAGCCACCGGAGGGGATGTCGGAGGAGGCGTTGTCGACGGAGGCGGCGAAGGCGAAAGATCGGAAGGCTAAGGCACACTTGCTGCTGTGCATCGCAGATGACCTGCTGATGCAAGTGGCCGGGAAGAAGACAGGCAAAGAAGTGTGGGAGTCGTTGAAGGTGAGGCGCGTCGGAGAAGAAAGGGTGAAGGAGGCGAGATTGCAGGACGTTGCGAGTGAGTTCGATGCTCGAGAATGAAGAGCACCGACACCGTCGACCATTATGCCGGGCAACCGCCGACCATGGCATTGCGGTATGGGAGACTTGGTGGAACTTTGGAGAACCGGACACCGGTGAAGAAGCTCTTCGACACCGTGCCAGAGAAGTACATCAATGTGGTGGCGGGGATCGAGCAAATCGCGTGATCCGAAGAAACTTGCCTTCGATGATGCTGCCGGGCGCGGTTGAAGACATATGAAGAGCGCAACCGGAGGTTCAGCGTTTTTGAGAAGTCCGGCGATGGCGGTCGTTACTGTTGACGCAAGCGAGTGGGAAGCAAGGCGTAAGAGCGCGCCCGGAGAGGGATCTAGGAAGAGTAGAGGACACACGGCGGTGGAAGTGGTCGTGGTCGAGGTCGAGGTCGCGGTGGTGGGAGCGTGGCTGTGGAGGTGCCGGAGATGGTTCTGTCAGAAAGGACAAGAGCCATGTCAAGTGTTTCAAATGCAAGAACTATGGACACTATGCAAATAGATGTCCAGGTGAGGAAAAGAAGAAGGAGGAAGCCCATCATACCAGGGCAATGGAGTATGAGCCGGCGGTGCTGCATGCCGAGGCCACAGTTGTGGAGAAGCGGCGGCGACCATCAGCGAAGAGAATTTCATTTGTCGGACGACCGTCGGTTGCCTCTCAATGAAGTCAAGGTGTATCCGTAACTTCATTGCATCGGATTCAGTGTGTCTTCCGGTGATGCTTGGTATGTGGACAATGGAGCAAGCAACCATATGACAGGAGATCGGACGAGAAGTTCAAGGAGCTTGATTCTACTATTACTAGTAAGGTAACCTTTGGTGATGGATCACCGTTGATATTCGGGGGTAGGGGTTCTATTATGTTTCAAGGTGTTAGTGGTGATCAGTGGTTACTCTATGATGTTTATTACATTCCTAAGCTTAAGAGTAACCTAGTTAGTCTTGGTCAGTTAACTGAGATTGGTTATAGAGTTAACATGGATGATGACATACTTGAAGTGTTTGATAAGAATCTGAAAAACCGATAATTAGAGTGCGAGAGAAGAGCAAATAGATTATATATAATTGGATTGAAGCATGTTGATCCAGTATGTTTGCTAGCAAATGTGAATGACTTGTCATGGTTGTGGCATGGTAGACTTGGGCATGTGAATTTTAAATCAGTAAGAATGCTTGTTGAGAAGGAGATGGCAGGACGCTTACCACTCATAGAGCATCGACCAAGTCCATCGATCATGTTTAGCAGCAAAGCAAACTAGATGTTCTTTTCCAAAACAAACTAGTTGGAGAGCAGAAGAACCACTTGAGCTTGTACACATAGATTTGTGTGGACCCATTACACCAGTGGCTGCGGGGCAAGCGAGGGTACTTTATATGTTGATTGTTGATGATGGCGTACTAGATGGATGGCAGTTTTCGGTCCTCAAAACTAAAGATCGAGCCGGTGAAGCTTTTGCAAAATTCAAGGCAGAAGCTAAGAATGAGCTAGGCTATAGCATTAAGTGTGTGAGATCTGATAGAGGAGGGGAATTCTTAGTTGTTGCTTTTAAGGAGATCTGTGAGAAGGCGGGGATTAGGAGGCGACTAATGACACCCTACACACCACTGCGAGAATGGGGTAGTTGAGAGGAGAAACAGGGGACTGTCATGGAAATGTCCAAATCAATCATGAAGAGTATGAAAGTACCTGGAATGTTTTGGGGAGAAGCAGTAAGGCACTCAGTGCATCTGTTAAATAGGCTGCCAACTAAGCCTATGGGGTACAGGACACCATTTGAAGCCTGGAAGGGGAGGAAACCTCAGTTGGGACACATGAGAGTGTTTGGATGTAAAGCACATGTCAGGCCATCAAAACCAAATCTGAAAAAGTTGGATGACAGAAGTGTACCAATGGTATATTTTGGTGTTGAAGAAGGTAGTAAGGCACCACGGGCTCTATGACCACGAAACTAGAAGGATAGTGGTCAGCAGAGATGTTATCTTTAAGGAGAATGTTGCCTGGAGTTGGAACACTGAATTTGGTGAAAATTTAGAATTTATTGTTGAAGAGTCTGTGGATGAAACAACTCAATATTTTGGTGGTGGTGATACTGGTGGACTTAATCGGGACACCGAACCACATGAAGCTTTCGGGGGAGTACCGAAGAGGAAAGCTATGAGCTCAACGAGGGAGGAACAGATCAGCATGATCTTTGTTCATGATCAGGAAATAGATGACAATGTGGAACTTGGTGGTGACTGTCTGATGACAACATGGATGTAGACCATGATGATGGTCTGTTAGATTCAAAAGCCTAGATGATGTGTGTTGGTATTTCTAACGTCACTAACTAGAAACAGATATAAACCTATCACTAGCAATGGCGTCAAAAATAAATATCAGATGTTGCTTGAGATAAAACTAAAAGAAATAATTCATTGCAGTTCATAGCATATCGAAAAGGTTGTCATCCCTATAGTTAAACTACTAATATGTAAGGAATAAAATATTCGTACTATGCTTTGATAAACTTCTTAATAAGTAAATAAACAATTATAACTGGGTATCCGCAGTTTACGAGATATGAATATACCATTGTAGCATTTTAACTAGGAGTAAGAACCAGGTATTGAATTTATATTCTACCACGAGGGAAAGAAGTCTATTATCATGAATTAACTATGCATGTGTGTACTAAACATCTTAATCATCTCTCGTGTGCAAAGCTTAAGTATTAAATCTATCAATTACATAAACAGGGATCAAAGTTCACAATAAAGATAATGATAAAAGTTTCGATAAATAGATTCAACCAAGTCATATCGGGTGTGCAAGTAGAAAGTGTCAAGCGATTGGGCGATAGCAATTCATAGGCTAGCTAGCATTAGAAACTCCAATATGTAACTCTAAACTATAAGTTAGGATCTACTTGATTAGTGCAATACATCTAACAATCATCGAAGAAAGACTAATTAAATCCACACATGAGGACAGAATCCGTGAAGACTAAGGCGAAACTTAGAACAACCGAATAATATCATCCGCTAGTCCTACATACGGGGGTGGATTGCAAAGGACTCAATGGTGCTGTCACCACCACGATCTACCACACGACCCGGCATATAGGGTGCAAACGCGAGCAAATAAGATCTAATCACCACGATTACATCGTCTCTACCACTCACCCATAATATTAATAGATGAGCGCTATACGAATCCATGCATGAACATAATAGTAATCCAACTATGCTAAACGTGTAATCAAAGTAAATACTAGAACAAATAATCTCGAATATAAACATGATCAAGATATTCATATTAAGAACATTATGCGGAACTTGAAGACTACTTACAATGAAGAACTTACAAGAACGAGGGGCGATCTTGAGCCGGCCTCCGGCGGTCGAGGCGGATTTCTCCCTTCCTACTAGATCTAATCTTGATTGCTACTCTTCCTAAAGCGGTGTTTCTAGAGCGTGGGATTGCTGACTTGGATCTTGAAGCGCTGTTGATGAACTTGAGAACTTGATGATCTGAAAGGGGGGTCTAGGGGTCTCCTTATATAGTCCGGAGGAGGTGCCAGGGTTTGACCTAGATACAACTCGTACTCCACCGTCGCCCTCGGATCAAACCGACATTAAACTTGGCCGGATTAGATTGCGTCTTAGAGGCGGTTGGAGAAGCTGGAGGCGGGGCTTGCTTGGCGGAGGGGGAGGCGGCTCGGCCTCCTATTTGGGCGGCCGGCCCGGGTAGAGCCCACCACGGGTCCCGCGGTGCGTCGGTGTCTTCTGGAGTCTTCTAGATGATGCTTTCTTGGGTGCTAAGTCTCGATCACGTCGGGATTAGTCCGGAGCCTTCTAGAGTCTTTCTCGGAGTTGGATTGCATTACGTTGCGTGTCGTGCGGCTCGCGAATTCGGTGTTTTTACGTTTAGTCCCTGCAATTCAGAACTTTACCAAAAGCGGTGGAAATATGTTAGTGACACCCTATTCTAGGTTGTTATTATGATTTATACCCCTTTCTCATGTTTATTTAATTAATAAATTTATATGATAACAAGTGTCAACAAACTCCCCAAGCTTACCCTTTGCTAGTCCTAGCAAAGCTACATGCTATAGTAGGATCGGGGAGTTGCTACTACGCTTTCATACCTCAGAAGCACTGTGTTTATCAGAAATAAATTCTCCTCTTAACCAGATTGCTCTCTCATACCTGTTTACCATGGGGTGTAGCCTTTTCACGAATCATAAGCAATTAAAAGACAGAACAATCAAGTTAAGTACCATGTCTCAAGCTCTTTGATCAACTATCATCCTGGGGTTTTGCAATATTTTTCAAAAGAAACTTCGAGAGATCCTATGTATGACCCTCTTAAGTAGATGGTGGTAGTGGAATTACACATGTGGTAGGACATACATAGTGGGATGATAGTGGCGAAGTGGATGAGGATGAAAGGTAGTAAATAGCCTTTTTCTAGTATTTTTCTTTTCTAGCATCTTGGATTATATCTCTCTTTCTAAAAATTGCTAAGGCCTGGGCTGTCCATTCTTGGAGAGGTGGGCTTTGCCCCGGACTTGTGTCCATTTTTCTCTCTCCTTAGAGATGTGGGCCCTACTCACCCTCGGACACGTGTCCATTATTCATCTCTAAATATATTTTTATTATTAGGGAGGTAGGCCCTTCTCGCCTAGTATGACTTTTGTCCGTTACTCTCCCTCTCTCGTCTCACTTTTCTTAGATATTTATTTTTCTTTTCTCTCTTTTTCTTCTCTTTTTTTTTCGAATGTAGCCCAGCCTCTGTTTGACATAAAAACATTGAGAGAGACATATCCAAAAGATTTCAAGAGTTTATTTTTATAATTATGGCTAGCGGTGATGGAGTATGGGGATCGTACTTCGGTTTAGAAGCGGCGTATTTATTGGAGTGGGATGATCTTGATGCGAATGATAAACTCTTAAGGGTCATAGCTAAGGAACTCATCATGTAATATTTTATAATTTTCAAAGATAAAAACCAGGAATCAAGTATCTCTAGGAATATGATAAACAGCAGCTCAACTTTTCATGTATCTTTATGCTAAGACTCAGATTAAGCATGTGCTTCCCACAGGTATTGGGTTTAGAGCAAAATTAAGCATTTAAAGTTTCGGGAGAATCTAAGTCCAAAGTGTAAGTACTTTTAAGAGGAATTAAGGCGGAGCAACTATTCATCATTTCCTTAGCATATATCATCAAGATCATAATTAAAAGGAAGAAAGCAATCTAGCAAAGATCTAGCATTTATTTGACTCTTTAACACTAAGACTTTTATTTAAGACTCATTAACTCTAAGCAAATATATAACTAGCTAATATTTAAGACATAAGATAGTGATACTTATCGTGGTAAAGCAGGGGGTGCTCTCCCCAAGCTTGATCTTGAAGTAGTCTTTTGTTCATCCTTGGAGCTTGCTCCTCTTTCGGGTCTCCTTTAATGTTTTCCTGTTAATATTAATTTCACACATACCGAAGGAACAAATTCTAGGATGTTATTGTGAGCCTTCATGTGCTCACTTCTTTTTGGATTTTTATCTATACTATAAAAGAGCGAAGGAATTGGAGGCCATATGTCATGATCTCATCCATCCGATCTGTCTAGATTTGACATCCAACGGTTCTCAAAGCAGGGACCGACCTTAGGTTACATGGTGTTTTGGTAGTCTAGGCGGCGACTGAGGGGTACCCGACCGCGGCTCGCCAAACGTCGTGGAGCATCCCGATACGGCGCCATTGTACCGCCGCGGCGCTTTCGCTTCTCCGCCTCGCCGCGGGGAACCATACCTCCTCGCTGCCCATCAGTTTTTGTCGGACACAAGGATCGAGCAGCGGCCGCCGCCGGCGGCAGCGGCGGCGCACACAACCGGAATAGTTCGTAGTGCAATCGCCTGCGGATGCCTCAGCGAACATCGATGCGTGACTCTGCAGGGACTCTCAGGAGATCATCGCACCCCGGGGGCCTGTTCTGCATCACGAAAACAGTTCCCCGCCGTGCGTTCCCGTGCTCTTGCCCCGGCAGCCCACGCTACCAAAAACAGGAGCGTCGACCGGTGCAACTCATCTCCCGTCCTCGATCGACTGATACGGAAGACGGGAACCACTCCACCGTCACGTCCGGCGGCTAGATAGTAAGTGCAATGCCCTTCTTGTCGTCTCCGGTTCTTGCATCTTGGCCTCCTTGCTTGCATCTCAGTATAGCACTTGCATCTTCAGGTTCCCGTCTGGAGGCCACGTTCGCCAGATCGAAGTGCCGAGCAAGAAACGTCGGTCCCTCGGCAAAGGTCGCCATCGACGACGTCCTGCTGCGTCAACGCCGGCAAAGGGTCACCCTGAATATTGACTCAATTTTTTATTCCTTAATACACACGGATCGCCAGATCATCTTATTTGCATCTTTCTAATGTACGCACCGTGTCCTTAAAGTATGGCCCAGCATAGATACGTACGTATCTTTCTTTTCAAATGCACTTAAAGAAATTTGGCATCCTCATTGCTTCAAAATCATGAAGCCGTGTTATTAGCACGATTGTTCTTATTTTCAGTTAAGCGACTGGCAAGCTAAGTTCTGAAAGTAGAGAGGGTATTCTGTATTGTCCGATAACAGGGAGGAATTAAAAAAAATGCATATTGACCTTTTGTTAGGACAACTCAAGTGTTTCTGCCTTGTGGAGTGGCCTGTTAACATGCATTTATGTAAATAGAAATTTATCTTTTACCATTACTACTTTATTTTAACTACACATTATTCTAAAGCCACGTGTGATTCAGTAATGAAGTGGAAAATAGCAAATGAAAATGATAAAAAAATGTTTTTTTCGTGATTCGGTAGTGAAGTAGAAATTGGCAAGGATGAAAGTCCTAGCATCAGTTGCAAAAATTTTATAAATTTCTAACTCAAATACTATAGATTCCATGTTGAGTGACTACATGAAGAAGTTGACATGTCAAACTAAAATTGCATGATCTTTAATTATTTGTTCCTATCGCTCAGTAGATTTTTTTTATTTGCTAAACTTGTTGCATAAATGATGATATGTGAAATGGCTGAGGCTTCCTGAACCTAAAAGAAGACTTGGATACTGGGACATATTTAGCTTCATTTCAGAAGGTATTTATTCTGGAATGCCTTTTATAATTGCTAATTTATTTTCACGTTTTAAGCTAATTAATTATATATGTTCTATACTATCGATATACTAATTATTAGTTGACCTCAAAAGTGTTAACGACAACTATAAAATTATTTTATGTTGTCTATGCCTCCACAAGAGTTAGAGCTGAATAATTTTTTTCACAACATAATTAGATATAACTTTATATGGTATTTACTCTTGTACACAATTTATTTCTATCTGAATTGTTCTCATTTATTACATGAAAAATATTTGGCTACCAACACCTTCATTATGATTACTATCTGAATTGTTGTTATCTCTTAACTTAATATTCTCTCCAATGTGCATTATTATTTCTAGAAATTTTCAAAAATAAACTTTTTATGGACACGTGTGTACAGTTCAAGACCTCATCAGATGTATCAAAAACACTCAGATTTAGAGAACTGGAGTTCAAGACCTTATTAGATGTATAAAAACTCAGACTTAGAGATAGCCAAGTATCTTTCTTATGCTATCTATGTTGTTATTGTTATATATAATGTAAATCATAAAAGAAATTGTAAGTGGAGCAATGGTCTTGAAGAAACAAATTCTTGCATCAGGTGAGTTTGTGCTGTACACTCTTTCAGGTTCAGAGTATTTTATTATGCGAGTGAAACTTTATACATCCTTATATTCTCTATAACCTGGCCCATCAATTCAATATTCTGACCATTTGTATTATTGTATAAGCAATAAATTATCTAACCATCCGAACAACTGGACGCGCTGTAATTCTTTTATTGATATATTGCTCATTTAATATGCATGTGTACAATTGTAGATTAAAAGGGACAAAGCAATATGGGATGCAGTCCATAATCCATATAAATATTTTCATAGACATTTTTCTAGATTAAATAGCTTCTCATATTATAGTATCAGAGAATAGAACTCTGGGTTTCAATTGTTTATTTCCCAGTGGCCATTCAGATCCAGGAGTAGGATATTGCTACAACTCCAGTACTTCAAATTATGCAAGTTCTGGAACACCTTGGTTTGATCCCTTCATGGGCAGTGTCTGTTCCTTCCATTTTGCTGCGAGCAGAATAATACAATAAAAAGCATATTGTTTCCCACAATAATTCAAGGCATTGAGAAGTCTCTGATAAAGAAATTGTAAGTGGAGCAATGGTCTTGAAGAAACAAATTCTTGAATTAGGTGAGTTTGTGTTGTACACTCTTTCAGGTTCAGAGTACTTTAGTATGTGAGTGAAACTTTATACATTATACATCCTTATATTCTCTGTAACCTGGCCCATCAATTCAATATTCTGACCATTTGTATTATTGTATAAGCGATAAATTTTCTAACCATCAATACTTTTTATTATTTGATAAATGACTGTACCGGCTATATAAATCTGTGCCATTGGCCAATGTTATCGGTAGCCCTATGGATATACTGATTTAGCATTTGAGGTACACTGGCCCAAAATTGCAATTAGTTCAGTTGCCTGCAGGTCAAATCCATGGGATTTAATTATGGATGCTGACACTGGTTTTACATCTAAGGTATGCAAACTTTCTAATTATTTCCTTCACAACAAAGCAATCAATTCTCTGTAATCGATGAGATTTAATTATGAATGTTGACACTGGTTTAACATCTGAAGTATGCAAACTTCCTAATTACTTCCTTCACAAGGAAGCAATCAATTCTCTGTAAGGGTTCTTCCTTCTTTTTTTATTCATAATATATTGATATCCACCTCTCTTGGTTTTTGAGAGAAAAAAACAATAATCAAAGGTATACTATGCTCTGTTTGTGATTGTACTTAAACACTTCACTGATTATACACCCTCAGTGATGTCTCATTGTCATTTCCATAGTGATATTTTAGGGTGTTACAATTTTTAACTTGCTTGTACTGTGTTAGGAATGGATATGGAGCAGTGAACGAGAAATTTCTATATAAGCTCTTTGGTGATTATGTCAATAGGTAATTAATATTTCTATGTTTGAGCTTTTATGCCTAGACTGTAGAATTATTTGATTTTAGTTATTGCTTGCTTGTGCCGAAGCATTTAAGAAATAAGTTTGTTAGGCATGGACATTTGCTCTTGCTAAGCACTTCTGAAAAGGAGGGATAAACATTCCAAGTATTTATCTTGAGTTTAATTAGCAATTATTACTTATTTTGAGATGAGTTAGTAATTGGTCTTCAGTACAAGAAGAGAGTGAGGAAAGTGAGTCTAGAACTAGGGTCATTGACCGATGAAATATGTGATGAACTTTTAATACAAGTATGTAGATGAACATGATTTAGAGGCGTCAATGATGCTAAAGAGGCATATGAATGGCACTGTTATTTTTTTACTAGACACGTGCGTGCTGCGTGTGCATTGCCACTAGTATATAAAAGGTGTGGACCTTCATGTGCCCACATATTTTTGAGAATTTTTTCTATGCAATAGGGATGCTACTTTGCAAAAACATATGAGTGCAATATTTTTGTATTTTTATTTTTTATGCCACCACAGCAAGGAGTGCTTGCATGGGGCTTTAGGAGACTGATGCAAATGCAGCAAACATATTTTTATGATTTTCTCAAATGCAGATTAGAAAGAGTAATTATGCTAAAGGAAATATGCTAATTGAAATATGCTTTGCAGAGAAAAATAAAATATCTTGAGATAAATACCGAGTTACCTCTCGGCGAGAGTTTAGAGCACTTACTCCCATGGCGTGGTGTGTCGTCTATTGGCCCTCGTGTAAATGTTGTACCTGGTAAGGGTCCTTCAAAGGATTTCAACGGGTGGCGTGAGGCGAAGTAGCCCGTGGAAGTCGATTGTTCGAGTTGGTGATGCCGGCGATGGTTGGGTCTCGAAGATGTACTCTTGTTGCTCTTCTTAGTGGGCGACTTCTTTCTTCTTCGGGATTGCTTCTTTGGTGGAGACCTCTCGGGTGTAGCGGTGCGAGTTCAAGATGGGTAGGAGCTGAGTATACTTTTCCTTGATGTCTTTCTCTATTCTCTCGATGTGCTCCATCTTTGAGTTTAGCTTCTGTTGTAGTCTCAGGAGACGCTTCTGGCCCTTGGTCTTTCTTGGGAGCTGTTCATTGTTAGTGTAAGTATTGAAGAAACAGCATATCTTTTTACCTTGAAGCTGGAAGTGGATCTCGCCCGTCCTGATGTAGATGATGGCTCTTGTAGTGTTCAGGAACGGTCTTCCAAGTACTATGGGAGGATCTTGTTCTTCTTCTCCCATATCCATGACTAGAAAGTCAGTGAGGACATAGCAGTCTTTGATCTTGACGGGGATGTTTCGTGCAATACCTTCCGGGAATCGGTGTGATTGGTCCGCCATCTGCAGCATTACATAGGTGGAGCACAAAGGCAGATTACCATATATCAATTGATACGTTACCTTTGACATTAAGTTGATGCCCGTTCCGTATCGCGGACAACTTCTTTGGAAGTTCCATTGATTGATGGAGCGGTGAATTGATGGAACTCAGGGTCGTCTAGCTTCTCTAGTTGTGGTGGAGTGCGCCGAGTCTTGCGTTCTGTTGCAACTTGATTGATCATCAAGACTTGCTCCACGTGTGGTCGAGGTTGACGGTTCTTCTTGGTCTTGCTTCTTCTTCTTGTCCTCTCCTCGACAGCTAGTGCGTGTATCTCAGGGTATGGTAGTGGCACAGGTGGAACAGGGGGAGCTAGGGTCTTGTGTTTGCAGTTGAATCTCTCCCTCTGTTTGTTGACGGTGAAGACGATCTTTGCGGTGTCTGCGTAGATGATGGCCTTGGTGGTGGCAAGGAAAGGGCGTCCCAGAATGATCGGGGCGTTCTTACCTTTGCCCGTATCCAGGACCACGAAGTCGGTGGCCACATAGAGCTTACCGATGTAAAGACAAACGTCTTCCAGGATGCCCTCGGGGTAGCATAGCGGCCCGATCGCAAGTTGTAGGCACATGGTTGTGTATAATAAATCTGAACCGGGCTCAAGGTTTACCTTAGGCATAATGTTGACACTTGAGCCAAAGTCGCAGAGTGCGTCGTAGGTACGGGCGCCGATGCTAATGGTGATGACTGGTCTCCCTGGATCTCCTTTCTTGGCGGGCATGCCCCAGTCAGTGCACTTCAGTCCTTCTCGTGCATCCTTGGTCTGAATACCTGCATAGTAGACATCGACAAGATTTGCAGATTCTAATTCTTCCGGCTGGCCCGGAATCTTACCCGGTTAGGAATAGGAGCAGATAAAGCCGGTGAGATAAGCGAGATTCTATCATTTTATTGAAGCTATGCTGGTTCTTTATTGCAGAAGAAAAGCTTTCCATTTTAGCACTAATAGTTTCTAGCATTTTGTCATTGGAAGCTAACTTCTTAGACAGATTATCCATAAGTCTACCTTGGTTTTGTACTAGCTCTCTTAAAGGTGGGAAATTATTAAAAGAGTTATTACCTTGATAGTTACCTGAGTAGTTACCTTGGTAGTTGGGTCTCTGTTGATTCCATCCTTGATTCGGGGGGGGCGATCTTTGGTTGTTGTTGTTAATGTAGTTTACGTCCTCTTCGGCTTCGGGACATTGGCTGCCCGAGTGTGTCGGTGTTGCCGCATTCTTCACATGTCATGCGGGAATCTAAGAGTTGCATGACTTCCTTCTTCTCGGGAGCTTTGTCTTCAAGCTTCTTCATGATTAGGTCCATTTTGGCGGCGGCGGCATGTCTACCTCTTTCGGCTGGTGCATTTCCCTCTCTCTCTTGCGGGGTTGGCGGTCCTCATTCCAAGCTTGGTTTGGCGCCATCTTCTCCACAAGGTCATTAGCTTGATTCGGTGTAAGGGGCGGGGAAAGCACCTCCAGCGGCGGCGTCCATGGTTTCCGCGGGTGTTGTTGTTGAGCCCGTGATAGAAGGTCTGCATGAGTAGCTTGAGTTCTCCATTCCATGGTGTGGGCATTGATGATGTAGTCTTGGGCGCTCCCACGCCTGCAGAACGGATTCGTCGTGTTCTTCTTTGGAAACTTGAGATTTTCCCCGTAAAGGCGTTGGTTTTGCCTATAGGGAAGAACTTTGCCGGGAAGGCGTGTAGAGCAAAGTGTCCAAGTAGTGAGTTTGTCTTTGTTGGCGTAGAACCTTTGCTTCGCTCGTCCCCAAGAGTGAGAATGGGAACAGATTTAAGTAGGATTGCATCACTTGAGACATCTTTGATGGTGAAGGTGCCACAGATCTCTAGGAAGTGTTGTAGGTGAGCATTGGCATCTTCATGAGCTTTTCCACAGAATTGGCTAGCTTGTACTATGTTGATGAGTGCGGGGCTTGAGCTCAAAAGCTTTGTCTCCCACATCATTTGCTTGGCCCGGTCGCGGATGTTGGCGTGAGTCGGTGCGAGTACTGCGGAGGAGGGTCTTGTTCGCCATTACTTGAACACGGGTGTTAAGCCGCCTGGTGGAGGAGTCTTCGAGGTAGTGATCTTAGGTTGAGACTTCAACTTGGATCTTGCCTCCTTCAAGAGTTTTTACGGATCGGAAAGGAAGTTTTTGGGGAAGATTCCTATTCATACATTACCACGAAATAGATAGAAAGAATAATAACAAGGGTAAACCTGTTTAAGCAATTAGTGATAAATTTAATAATTTACAATGCGTGAGAGAGATGCATGCAAGTTATTCCTATATTTATATTTTATTTGGCTAAAGACTTTCTTTCCCAAGAACGGCGCCAAAAATGCTTGTTGGTATTTCTAACGTCACTAACTAGAAAGCAGATATAAACCTATCACTAGCAATGGCGTCAAAAATAAATATCGAGATGTTGCTTCGAGATAAAACTAAAAGAAATAATTCATTGCAGTTCATAGCATATCTAAAAAGGTTGTCATCCCTATAGTTAAACTACTAATATGTAAGGAATAAAATATTCGTACTATGCTTTGATAAACTTCTTAATAAGTAAATAAACAATTATAAGCTGGGTATCCGCAAGTTTACAGATATGAATATACCATTGTAGCATTTTAACGGGGAGTAAGAACAGTGTATTGAATTTATATTCTACCACGAGGGAAAGAAGTCTATTATCATGAATTAACTATGCATGTGTGTACTAAACATCTTAATCATCTCTCGTGTGCAAAGCTTAAGTATTAAATCTATCAATTACATAAACGAGGGATCAAAGTTCACAATAAAGATAATGATAAAAGTTCGATAAATAGATTCAACCAAGTCATATCGGTGTGCAAGTAGAAAGTGTCAAACAATGGACGATAGCAATTCATAGGCTAGCTAGCATTAGAAACTCCAATATGTAACTCTAAACTATAAGTTAGGATCTACTTGATTAGTGCAATACATCTAACAATCATCGAAGAAAGACTAATTAAATCCACACATGAGGAGAATCCGTGAAGACTAAGGGCGAAACTTAGAACAACCCGAATAATATCATCCGCTAGTCCTACATACGGGGGATGGATTGCAAAAGGACTCAATGGTGCTTTGTCACCACCACGATCTACCCACGACCCGGCATATAGGGTGCAAACGCGAGCAAAATAAGATCTAATCACCACGATTACATCGTCTCTACCACTCACCCATAATATTAATAGATGCGCTATACGAATCCATGCATGAACATAATAGTAATCCAACTATGCTAAACGTGTAATCAAAGTAAATACTAGAACAAATAATCTCGAATATAAACATGATCAAGATATTCATATTAAGAACGTTAATGCGGAACTTGAAGACTACTTACAATGAAGAACTTACAAGAACGAGGGCGATCTTGAGCCGGCCTCCGATTTGTCGAGGAGCGGATTTCTCCCTTCCTACTAGATCTAATCTTGATTGCTACTCTTCCTAAAGCGGTGTTTCTAGGCGTGGGATTGCTTTGACTTGGATCTTGCGGCGTTGATGAACTTGAGAACTTGATGATCCGAAAGGGGGGTCTAGGGGTCTCCTTATATAGTCCGGAGGAGGTGCCAGGGTTTGACCTAGATACAACTCGTACTCCACCGTCGCCCTCGGATCAAACCGACATTAAACGAGCGGATTAGATTGCGTCTTAGAGGCGGTTGGAGAAGCTTCTGGAAGCGGGGCTTGCTTGGCGGAGGGGGGACGCCGCTCGGCCTCCTATTTGGGCCGGCCGGCCCAGGGTGGAGCCCACCCTGGGTCCCGCGGTGCGTCGTGTCTTCTGGAGTCTTCTAGATGATGCTTTCTTGGGTGCTAAGTCTCGATCACGTCGGGATTAGTCCGGAGCCTTCTAGAGTCTTTCTCGGAGTTGGATTGCATTACGTTGCGTGTCGTGCGGCTCGCGAATTCTGGTGTTTTTCTATTTAGTCCCTGCAATTCACAACTTTACCAAAACTGGTGGAAATATGTTAGTGACACCCTATTCTAGGTTGTTATTATGATTTATACCCCTTTCTCATGTTTATTTAATTAATAAATTTATATGATAACAAGTGTCAACAATGTGTACCAAGATGCTGCAGAGGTTCATTTAGATCCTGACAATGATGTTGAAGTGGGTGCACTGTTGGCTGTAATGGAAGAGCCAACTAACTATCAGGAAGCAGCTGGGAGTGTTGATTGGGTGGCAGCCATGGACAGTGAGATTCAGTCAATCAACAGAAACAAGACTTGGGATTTAGTCAATATACCAGCTGGCCACACACCTATTGGTTTGAAATGGGTCTTTAAACTCAAAAGGAATGCAGAGGGAGAAATAGTGAAGCACAAAGCAAGGTTGGTTGTCAAGGGTTATGTGCAGAAGCAAGGCATAGATTATGAGGAAGTTTTTGCACCTGTGGCAAGATTGGACACAGTGAAACTAATCCTAGCAATGGCAGCAAACTGGGGCTAGCAAGTGCATCACTTAGATGTTAAAACTGCTTTTCTAAATGGTGAGCTTGAAGAGGATGTTTATGTGGCACGACTGATGGTTACATGGTAAAAGGAAAGGAGCAATTGGTCTACAAGCCGAGCAAGGCTCAGTATGGCCTGAAACAAGCTCCAAGAGCTTGGAATGTCAAGTTGGATAGCTGTTTGAAGAAGTTGGGACTAAGAAAATGTGCAACTGAACCTGTAGTGTATCTGAGGGGCACTGGGAGAGAAAAATTGGTGTTTGGTGTTTATGTAGATGACTTGATAGTAACTGGTGGTAATCCAGTGGAGATTGCAAGCTTCAAACAGCAGATGACTTCACAGTTTGAAATGAGTGACTTGGGAAAGCTGTCATTTTATTTGGGAATTGAAGTTGAGCAGGAAGGAGATTGCATTACTATTAAGCAAACTAGTTATGCTAAGAAGGTTCTTTCTCAGTTTGGAATGGCTGAGTGTAACTCAGTCAAGACACCAATGAATCCAGGTATGAAATTGCATGAAGACAAGACAGGAAAAGCAATAGATGCAACAAATTACAGGAGGGTAATTGGATGTCTCAGATATTTACTGCACACAAGACCAGATTTGGCCTTTTCAGTTGGAATTGCTAGTAGATTCATGAAGAGACCCACTACTATGCATTCCAATGCAGTGAAGCAAATCCTGAGGTACTTGAAGGGGACTTTGGGTTATGGAATTGTGTACACTAGAGAAGAAAAGGAGGAGAGAATTGTGAGCTATTCAGATAGTGACTTGGCTGGTGATATTGATCACGGAAGGAGCACGGCGAGGGATGGCATTCTATTTGAATGAGAGTTTGATCACTGGGTTTCACACAAGGGAGAAAACAGTGGCTCTCTCGTCATGTGAGGCAGAGTTCATGGCAACAACAGAGGCAGCTAAACAGGCTATGTGGTTGAGGAATCTGTTGAGTGAGCTCACAATGCGAAGCCAAAGTGTGTCACTTTGTTTGTTGATAACAACTCGGCAATTCAGTTGATGAAAAATCCAGTCTTTCATGGACGCAGCAAACACATCGATATTAAGTACCATTATATCAGAGAATGTGTTGGCGTGGAGACATTGCAGTCAAGAAGATTGGGACCACGGAGCAAAGGGCAGATTCTCGACAAAGGCAATGGCAGTGGGGAAACTTAGTGAGATGAGGCATCTGTTAGGTGTCCAGGGAGCTTGAGGTGCATCAAGCTTAAGGGGGGAGAATGTTGAGCTAATCTTGATGCGGATGACGATGCGGGGAAGTTGTGCAAGCCGGCTAGGCGGGAGAGTTTGAATTTCAAACTCAGTCCACGGTGGGAGCGGCGGTTGGCGTCGGGAGAACGCGTGGTGGCAGCGCCCACGGCGCATCTGTTCAGGGAGCAGTTTGTTTTCCTCTCCATGTATCGACTTGTAATTTGATTTCTATTGTGAGTCATTGTGTAACCATGTGTTGGTATTTAACCTCGGATGTTAGAGGATCGTGTTAGTGCGTCGAGTTGGTTGTAAACTCATTTGTACTCTCAGTTTTCATAAGCGAAAAGGGGCGCTGTCACCCTGGCGGCTACCGTCTTGTCCCCCCCGAGTTCGTGTCTGTTCTTGTGATTTAGGTTAGCCAGTTCATGATCTTTTGCTGTAATTCGATCCTTTGATCCAACATTGCATTCGTCCGAATTCAAATATATATGAACTCATTTTAGACCATTGACGACGATGTAGACTTACCTGCTTGTGAATTCACTGCTAGGCATCCGAAGAGAATAGCGACACATATGGCAATGGCAGTCTCATAAACCAAGCTGCTACCGCAACCATTGTTGTGGCCCTTCATACTGAACTGACTTCGGAACTCTTTATTTCTAATCAGCTAAGCGTCTCCGTTTGAGATCGAGGGGTTTATTAGACTGAACTTGAGCAATGACCTCGCAACTCGGATCATCAGTATATAAAGGGAGGACGACTGGGTAATTTGGAAATGATAATCGATTGGATCAGTAGATATCCACAAAATCAGCAAAGATTGTAAGAATTGAGGCGCTAGCTGTGGTGGATATGCTAGATCGTGTATATATTGACACCATTCCTTGCTTTGCTATATATATATGCAGTATGTAATGAATATATATGACGTGTCCACTTATCGCTTGCAATCTCCAGGGCCAGATTGCCATACATGGACATGATTTGGAGATCTCACAGCTAGTATTTTTTTTTTTTTGGAAGAATCGGCTAGTATGATTGTTTCTTTTCCTAATTAACGAAATACAAATGCATCCTTATTATCCTTATGAACGGACGCGCTAGTCAATGAACATCTATGGAAATTTGGTGACCCCACAACTAGACATCCAGTTCATCGTCTTGCGTTTACAAATGTCAGCTGGCATCACATTGTTGGCGAGCTTGTTTGCCTACTATATTTGAAAGAAACGGCTACGATACACAACGGTTGAATTGTCAACCATGCATCCTGACCACTGCCAAGATGATGCTGATCATGTGACTGGGAGCCCAACGTCTGAAGACGCACGCAGGCCAACTGGGATTCATGGGCCGGAGGTCCAACCAGGCCAGGAAGCTGAGCACCCCTTATGTCTGCAGAAACATGGTCCAGCCGGCACGGTGCGGTTTGGGTATGATTATGGAGGTAAGCAACCAGAGTACGATCCATGGTGTCATCAGGCGAAGATTAACTCGAGAGAATTTTGCCACCTTGTTGGACATGCACAATGGAAAACATGAGTCCAAGTCGCGCGGTGAAACACATGGCTTTGCCTTCGCGATTTACCGAGTGAAAGGGCTCCAGTCCCTGTGTATAAAGTGATAGTTTAGTGGACTTTTAGGATCACTTGCACCATCCTCTGGGGCGTCTGCAGAAGATTCAGGTCAACGGGAGGTGCTACGTCAATGAAGTGAATGAAGTGAACTTTTTGGATCCCCTCGTGGTTCAGATCACTTCCGGTGCTCACGTATCTTCGCATAGATGTAAATGAAGTGAAGAATGGAGACCTTCAGCTTCTCTCGGAGCTGCCTTCGCTTCGCCACCTCTCGCTGTTGTTGCTGTTGGAATTTATGTCTTATATATATGGGCTTGACCCAATACAAAATCCTTCGTAATAAATCTCAAAGGCCTATTCATGAATATGGAAAGGAGGGAGTGGTGGAATCCTTTAGTACCACATTGCTAGTGGAAGGTGGAGAGGATCAACTTAAATATGGAAGTTGTTCCTACCTTCTCTAGTCTAGTGTAAGAAGGAGAAAGGGAACTCCACACTGGCGCTCGCTCACTCGCCTCGCCGGGCGTGGGGTGGGGTGGGGTGGCGAAAAGCACGGGCGCGCGACATGCGCGTGAATGGTCCGCCGAAATCCGGCTCCTCGCCTTGCGGGTGTGCGGTCTCTTTTTGCATTTTTAGTTTTTGGTCTTTTGGTTTGCAGAGTTCTAAGCGAATACGAACAGCAGAGTCCTAACCGATTTAGATCGTGGTGTGTCCCGAGGTCGGTCTACGGACTATATAAGCAGACCACCGCCCACGCTAAACACATCCATTTGAAAGCACAGGGGTTTTGCCTCTTCTCGCTGCTGCCGCCATCACCAAGTCTCGGCCCGATCATTCGCGTGCACCGGCGGCCAAGGCGAGCAGGTCTCGGAACCATCGTCTTTGCGATCCTGCACCGGGAGAAGGCGAAAAAGGTTTTGGAAAGCGCTCTTGGCGCGGCTGCTCCCGATCTTCGTCGCGACTTCGCCTTCCGGGAAGGACACGCGTAGGACCGTCTCGTCGTCATCTTCATCATCAACTTCTTCGACTTCTTCCGCCACCGCCGATCGGCGACAACGGCGCGACACGGAGGACCTCGGCTTCGCTTTGGGAACCTCTCCATTAAGTTGTCCTCAACGTCAAACAGGTATTCCCAAGATCCAATCTTTGTGTTAGTCATGTTCAATCTATCCAATCTATACGGTGTGCTAGTTGTGCTTACACTGTTACAATGATCATGCTATGCTATTTGCTATTGAATCATATTATGATACGTGATATGCTTTTATGCTATGCTAGTATGCTTCATGTTGGTATTAATTATATGCACACAATAAAGATAAAGATATCCGCAAGCGCACAGATAAAAATACGTTGTAGCATTTCACCAAAGATAAACTTCCGGTTTTAATATCAAACCCTAAGGAACAGTAGGTGAATATAACTAAGATCTAACTTAACCCAAACTTCACAATCAAGATACTTAAGAAACTAGCATATAAAGGAGATTCCTCAAGTGGATCTAATCCAAACACTCATAAGCGTTGTTTCATATTGTTCTATCTAGGACGCTAATTCTTAATAGGGTAAGACAAAATTACTCTACTAAGAACAGACATTGTCTAACATTTCTTCTTGGTGGGAAGTGGACTACAGAGGATTCAATAAAGCTATAAAGTCACCTTTATGATACTACCACTGATTCTCTACCAAGCAAGTGTCATTCACAAATAACCCTAGTCTAAGCACCACGCTCACACTAGAAATTACTCCCTTAATCAAAAAATCACCAAGATTAAAGTACTCAAAAAGAGAGTTGCAAACAAGGAGAACAATATAATCAATGCTTACTTTAATAAGAAGTTGACTCACGAGAGAATCTCAGGAGCAAGTTCCTCTCGCGAAGAACTTGATCCCTTGAGAATACACCGAGAGAAGATCCGAGCGGGCGGAGCTCCTCTAATCTACTCATTACTAGATCTAATCTATTTCTAATCATAGACTAATTCTAAGAATTAGTCTAATCTTGATTGCTAATCATATCCTTGGTAGCTAATTGGAATTGCTCGTGGCTCGACATGAGGATAATGACTTAGGGTTTGAGGGGGTAGCCACGCCCCTTCTTTATAGCCACGAGGGATGGATGTGAGCTATTGGATCAAACCAACTTTAATGGGCGGTTGGATTAAATTCTAGGGTTCCCATAGGTCAGTGGAGGAAGGTTCGAAGGCTGGGCCCGTGGGTCCACGAGGGGTGCCGCCGCCCCCACCACTGGTGCCGCCCGGCCCCCACTGGTGGCGGGTGGGCCACGGCCTTTGCGAGCTGTCTTCTCTTCTCATTTACACCCCTAAAATTTATACCAATCGCCCTGGTTTTGGTCCTTTTCTTCTGTTTCTCTATTTCTCCTCTTTTCTTCAATATTCTAGAATATTACGGAGTTCTCTGCAAAGCGAGTGTGCACCAAAACTCGTGGAAATCATTAGTAATAATAATATTTTAATAACATTCATCCCATGTTTGATAGGTTTCCATATATATAAAAGTGGTCAATAACTACCGTCAACAAGCTCCCCAAGCTTACCTTACGCTAGTCCCTTAGCAAAACATATAAACTATAGAACAAACTTGAATCAGGAGTTGCTACGATACTTTCATTCTTATAGAGTACTCATGCTTTCAAAAAGAGACTCAACTCCGGACGGATAGACTAATTCGACTTCAAACTCTTTCTTTTACCAACTATGGTGCTTTTACGCTCACTTAGGTACTTGAGTAATTGAAAGATAGAACAATCAAGTCAAGCACTATGTCTCAAGTCTTCGATCACTAATATTCTGGAGTTTTTAATAAATTTTGCAAATAAAACTCAAAGCTCACGTATTGAATGGCACTCTCAATCTCTCAGTATGTAGTATTTGTGGATCCTCATTAGGCATTAATAATAGTTGCCTTCTCTCTTAAATATGTGGTATTTATGGCACAAAGCTAAGTATTAAGCCTTTATCTCTCTAACTCACTCTCTCTCTAAATATGGCTTATGTGGAGCTCATTGGAGTGGCACTCTTAAAAATAATATTGCATATCTGCAAGGGATATATCTATAGTTCAAACAATGGATCCATAGAGAGTTCAGCCAATCAAAACAAGTATAGCATGTGTATGGAATATGGTGGATAGGTTTATATTTGGTGGCTAGAACAAATTCTACGTTTACTCCTTTGATGATAGAACAAATCTCTCTTTTGGAACTTGGAAACTTTGAGAGAACTTTGGGTTGCATACTTTCTTTTTCTTTCTTTTTTTCTTTCTTTTTCTTTCAGGAGAGGCGGGCATCTAAGTACCCATTGTGTTTATTTGAACACTTGTACTTTTTTACTCTCTTCTCTTTTTTTTTTTTTTTTTTTTTTAGGGAGGTAGGCTCTACTGCTTTGTAGGACACTTGTCCATTTTTCATCTCCCATTTTTACTCTTTTTTTTTTAGCGGCAACCCACTCTCTTTCCAGCGATAGACTTTTTAGAGATATCAACAAAGATATTTGGAGTAAATAAACATGGGCTTCCTATAGTTTGATGGGGTGTTTATTCCCAGTGTAGGAATAATGTATATGTATGTGGAAGGTGTGTGGATGGAAACTTGTCTTTTCATGGTGAACTCCTCACAGGTAACTTGACAAAGCTTGAACTACTCAACCCAAAGCAAATAGCATATGTAACTGGAATGTTTTCCTAATCTAATGATCATAAATATGGCTTTGGTAGGAATTTAACACTCTGCCAAACAAGAGCTCGTCATGAAAGATTTTAAATTTTCAAAAACAAATCTCCGGATATAGTTTCACAAAGGACAAGATAAATAGCATGCTCGGACTCTCTCATATCATATCCCCAATTACCTAGACTTAGATCAGCGTATGCTACCCACAAGTCAGGTATAGAGCAATTTGAAAGCGAGGACAAATATATCCAAAACATCGGAGGAGTTTCTAGTAAAAAGCAAGGTACTAAAAAGAATTAGAGTAGAGCAACTATTCATCATTTTCAAGACTAACTTTATTTATTCTAACAAACACTTATTAGCCACACCTTAAAAACAAGCAAACTCATATATATATATATATATATATATATATATATATATATATATATATATATATATATATATATATATATATATATATATATATATGTATATATATATATATATATATATATATATATATATATAGGACTCTTTATTTGATTTAAAACTTTATGCATCTTTTTATGGTCTTTTTTTTTTTAAAAAATAAAGCAAAAGATAGTAAGTAAAAGGGGTACTTATCTCGATAACAGGGGTGCTCTCCCCAAGCTAGATTTTTATGTAGGTCTTTGAGGTGAGGTAGGCGAATGGAGATGATGTCGTCCTTCCTTGATGGAGCTTTGATGATGATGATTTGTTGAGTTAATGCTCTGTCAAGTGGTCGAACATCTCCTCGTCGTGGCTCATTGATGCTTAAAATCTGTGAAACTCAAATAGACAACAAAGAGAAAACACACATATCCATTCGACAAGCTTTGTTGTCTAATTAATGATATGCCTTAACCAATTGGATATGTAAGTTTTAATTATCTAGAGTTTCTTACTAAAAATTAAAGATTAAGCTTTAACAAGGATTAAGCAAAAGCTAATATTTTTTTATTTCCACATCTAGCATGCATGCAGGAAAATAAGAATGAATGCAAACTTCATTTTTATGCCTCCACGGTAAACATTCCTATGGATGTTTATGCCATAGAAGTATTCACATGGGGCTTTTAAGAAGACATGCACGAAACATATGCAATAAGGCAAACATGCTAAAAGGGGAAAAATTACTCATGTAGGGAGAGTAAATTTGCAAGACTTAAGTAGAAGATATCGGTACTTACACTCGAGTACGTAGGGAGTTCATTCCTCCAATGATTGTACTGAGGTCTACGAGGGTGTTACCTTGGATGTTGAAGGAGAGGATGTCTCTAGTTCTAGAGGCGGGCTCTCTTTTCTTCTCCACACCTTCTTAGTTGACTTAGGCGCTGGTTCATTTGTCTCCTCCTTAACTTCTCCTTCATCATGGACCTCTTCATTATTCCGGTCTTTTCTTGTCCAACTTTATTCCTAGCTGCCTCTACTACGTAGGCTTCCTAGTCTTCTTATGACATCGGGGTGTACCCTTGTGGTGAGAGCTGCATTTTCTTCTAATTTACTCCTTTAGGGATACCATCCATGTTCATTGCTTGTCCAGCATCTTAAAGTGAAGCTTTAATAATAGGAGCTGGCAGCATCTTGCTTAGTACACATGTCTATAGATCCGGGACACTTTACTTGTAGAGTTTAAGAGATCCCCCAAGCTTAGCTTGAAGTATGTCATGTTCATAAAGACAAAGTAGAGATCAAGTGCATGGGCTCTGTTGGTGGAAAAACACCAACAGAACCAAAACTTATTTCTTCCTTTCTAACCTTTGCACACAAAGCAAGAAAAGATTCATGTTATATACACTCTACTTAATCATGACATGGGTGATCAGACTAAAAGATAAATATAGAATGTTGCTTTTTAAAACATTTTAATGGGAAGGATCAAATGGTTTGACTCATGGAAGGGTTGTCTATTTCATGGTTATGGCTATGAGGTCAAAAGAGTGGTAAAAGGAACAATTAAAGAGCTAGCATGCTGAAATGATTAGATTGAAAAAGTTGTAACTCAAACATGCTAAACTCTATGCATAGCATAATCAAAGAGAGACTTTATAAATATTAATGACTTACCTTGAGATGTTACCTTTATTATTGGAGTATGATGGTACTGTAGCACCTCGTGGCAGATGTTTCCATCTCTCTTGATCAGCTCCTTGTTCAACTTATCTCATATGTTCCTCTTCTTCTTTGTCCTTTTGTCAAGCCATCTTTCTGTTATTATTCAGATCTTCATGCTTTTCTCATTTATTCACCGCAACGTTAGTAGACAACACATACCGAAGGAATATACAAGTAATAGCAAGAATAGTGTATTCATCAATCTAGAGGTTGACTTCTATGCTATGTAAAAGTTTTGTTGATTAATGAGCATAGACTACCACTACTTTTTCTTAAAGGATTGATTTTATCTTGTATCTCAAGTTTAACCTTTGTTATAGCATTTGCGAAAGCATTTAAACTTATAGAGATAAAGTAGTAGTGAGTAGAGGGATTGCAAACCAGTGTATCGAAGTGAAGAGAACATGGGAGGCAGAGCACATCAAGATCATCTCATTGGAGTTAGTCTTCCTCCCCAAGCTTGAGCCTTTCTATCACTTTCGACACTTAAAGTCAAGTGTGAATGTTGAGGCATCCCTCATAATATTGTAATGCCTATGTCCTCGGACATTGTCCATCCTTCATTCTTTCTCTTATCCTGCAATGATTAGTGACCAAGAATACCCCGAAGAGAACTAGTCCTAGGAACATGTTATATATTAAAAATATTTATGAGCCTTCATGTGCTCACATTTTTTTTTATAATTATTATTTTCCCTATTATATAGCTGAACCTTCATGTGTCCATATTTTTTTATAACTTTAAATGAAAAATTGATATAGAAATAAATATAAGATAGATACTAACTTACCTGTCTTTGACATTTCTTGTAACTTGTTGCTTCGTCCATCCACTTCTATGAGCGAGTGCCTTTATTATAAATCCTTTACGTGTGGCACTCTTCTCATGAAGTGATGTCTTGGTAGGTTCATACCGAAACCATGAGCAGTTGCAACATAGCTTCCTTCAGTTCTTCCATGAGGAATGAGCTAGGTCTTCTTTTGCACGAAGTCACTTTGGAGCTCATCATATGTCATGCTTCATCACTTATTTGAGTTCATCTCTTGACTTCCTCGAATTGGATTTCAAAGTTCTTCTCAAGAGGGGTTAGTCTAACAAAATATCCCAACATCTCTTGTAGCATACTATCAGCTCAAAAATCAACCTAGACACCACATCTAATTTGATCTAGGAAGGCATTTCAACCTAAGCACCATGCTTAATTTAAAAGCCTTAAGAAAAAGATCATCATTCTCAAACTAAACACCATGCTTAATTTAAGAAATGTATTAAGATATTTGTCGTGGTGCGATATCGCGGTGACCAGCCATCCGCGATGTCGGCCCGGCTGAGTGCGTTCTCGAATGGCCTAGCTCTAGAGACAATGACACAATGTTTATCTTTGGTTCGGGGCAAAATCGAGGCTCCCTAGTCGGTGTGATCACTATCGAGCTCAAACGCTCATACCGGGGGTGCGTACAAGCGGATCGAGAGAGGGGAGCGGGCTCTGTGTCTCTCGTGATTGAGCTAGTGCCAATATGAGGGTGAGTGAGGGGCGTTGGTGTGAGGAAACTTAGGTGGGTCGTCTCCTCTTCTTCTTTGCTTGCTTGCCTCAACTGAGAACCCTGCCCCTCCTTTTATAATGGCAAGGGGAGCAGGACATATGAGCTCTTTGAGTTGAGGCGAGAGTAGATAGGGTGAGGGGCCGTGGAGCGGCGGGTAGGTGAAGGAGCTCTCTGAACGAGCTCGTTGATTGGCCAGGAGCTCTCTTCAAGCTCTTGGTAGCTTTGGATGCTGAAAGTGGTTGTCGTCGCATGCGGGAATCCGGGTGCAGGCGATGGTCGGGCGTCGCCACATGCATGTCGTAGTTGGAAGCCATCTCTTCGGTATGGGAGGGGCGGCCATGCTGCTTGACGCCGGGATGCACCCGCATGTACCGCGGGGGGACTGTAGTAGAGTTGTTGGATGCGACGGAGTATGGCGAGGGAGCTCTCCGGATGAGCTCTTTGGTCGGGCCGGAGTCGTCTTCGAGCTCTTTGGAGACTTGGATGTTGAAATTGGCTGTCGCCGTACGCGAATCGAGGTTTGGGCGGTGGTCCGGCGTCGTGCCGCCCTTAATCGCGGTAGGAATCGATCCCGTCGACATGGGCGCGGCCATACCATGGATGAGGCTCGCACACGTCGACCGTACTTGAGGGTACTGTGGCGGCGCTGTTGGAGTCGATGGGGTATGGCGGTATGATGGAAAAGACCTCTCTCCTCAGAAGGCTGTAGCGCTGCATGGCTCGGTGCTTGTCGAGGAGCGATTGGCCAACTTCCGTACTTGCCGCTTCGCGCGGGAGACAGGGGCGAGCTCCTCCGTCCGTCGCGGGGCTCGTTGAGCTCGAGCTCGAGCGAGGCGGAGGAGCTCTCTTCGAGAGAGCTCGGTCGAGGCGAGAACAGGTCCCTCGGCGGAGCTCGTACGTGTACTCGGCCATGGTGGGAGCTCGTCCGCGGGCGCAGAGCTCTTCGGAGGGAAGTGACCTCTTTGGGTTGAGCGAGTGGGCGCTTAGGGCTGCATTAGCTTGTCGACGTCGAGCAGGGAGCTCATTCTTAGTGTCCCGGATATCGATCCCCCACGGGCTCCCCGAGGCGCCCGGGGAGAGGGGAGTCTCTCCCAGGATGCTGTCCATATGGTGGCCTTTGTTGCGGAGATTCTTAAGTAGGAGAAAGTCTTGGTCGTGGGTGCGCGCGCTGAGCGCACCCGCGGTAGTCTCGAGGCTCCGTGAGGAGAGCTGTGAGCTCTCGCGGAGGCTTTTAGAATTGTCGTGGGCTCGTCGACCCGTCGGCGTGCGAAGGTGATGAGCTCGAACCCGATCTAGCCTCGTTGGGCGAGATCGGCTCGGTGAGCTGCTGTTGGATGGTCGGTGAGGTCCGAGCTTGTTAACTCGTTCGTTCGATCGGTGGTGGATCGACCTCAGATTCTAAGGGCCGACTTCCGTGGCCCCGAGCTCCGGGGGTTGCCGGTGGCGGTGCTTCCTCTTCGGAAGAGGCCTCGTAGTCGTTCGGCCCTCGGCTACCGGGCGCACGCGCAGCGAAGCCCCCGAGCCCTTCGAGAGCTCGGGGCATGGGCCGTCGATGCCGCTTCCGTGAGGTGCTCCTAGCTCTTATTGCTTTAGGGCGGCGCAAGGACCTCTCAAGTCAAGCTTGACCTTTGGACCTGCGGCGGTGAGCTCGCCCACGAGCTCCGCGCCGAACTCGGCGTTTCGACCGTTGCGTCGAGCTCTCAACGTTTTACCCGTTATGTAGAAAGACCTGGCATCGCCTCGTCCCTAACCGGAGCTGGAAGTTGTCTCCTCGGTGCGGGTCTCCCATGCAGGGTATGGAGGTGTGGTACCAGAGCAAGCACCCCAGGGCCTCGTAGCGGAGCTGTTGGAGTTGACGGGTACGATGGCATGATCGAATGACCCTTCTCTGTCTTTGCAGCCCCGCATGGCTACGGTGGTTCATCGGGGGGAGTGGTTGGTTGTGTCGAGAGTTGGCGGCCAACTCTTGTACCCTTGAGACCGAGTCGAGCTCTTCGGGGTAGCCGCGCCAGGGGCTCGTCGTTGGGGAGCTTCGGACGGCCCGGAGGTCTGTGGGGAGGTCTCGCGGGGAGCTTCGGGTGGCGAGAACTCGTGCAGGTGGATTGAAGGGCCACGTTGGGTGGGCTTTTCCGAGAGCTCCACGTGGGCCCGTTTCCAGCGGGGAGCTTCATCGTCGGGGGATTCTGCCGGTTCGAGGTCGCTTTTGGGGTCGTCGGTTCGCATGACGGTTTTCGAATTTGAAGCGTCGCCGGACGCTTCTTCACGTCGGTGGTTAATGCGGGCGCTCGTGCACCCGCAATTGGTCGCGATTATGGCGGGTTCTCGCGTCGTCACCATTGGTGGCTGTTCCTCGTAGATCGTCGCGTCGTGGGCGGAGATCATGGGGAACCCGTCGGGCGCCTCCCACGTGTGCGGGAGGCGAACAGTCGTCGTCCGGCTATAAATTCGATGACTCGGGTCGCGGCGGTGGTGTCCGTCTCCTTCCTCCAGCGCCATTCTTCGCTTCCTCGAGCCCTCCTTGCCTTAGAGATGGAGGGTGAGGGATCTTGCATTCTGGAGGCCTGGGGGAGGGCGCCGTCATCGGCGGGATGCGGGCTCGTTCTCCCGCCGTGGCTGCGTCGCCGGCCGATCCCGGCACCGCCCGGGGCCATGCCTCCCCCTCCCGGCTCCGCGCCGCCTCCTCCTCCACCCTCGGGAGGCGACGATTGCCGAGCTCCGCCTCGGCCTCGGGCTGCACCGAGGTCAAGGGACGTGAGGGCGGCGCTCATCGACCACCAGGCGGGAGCTCGCGGCGCGGCGCATCGGGCGCGAACGCCGGCCGGTTCGCGGGCGGTGAGCGTCCATCTCCCTGGTCGATCTTCGAGCGGTGATTCGTTCGCTGACCCTCTTGTGTTTTTTGTTCGCAGCTCGCTTTGGAAGAGGCGGACCACCGCGGAGCGGCTCCCCGGTGGTTGCGGTCCGTGGCGTCCGCCGCGGGGGTGGTGACGACCTTCGGCCATGGCGTCGTCGGCGACCGGCCGCGACTGGCGGGGAGTCCGAGGGTTCTCGGACGGGGATTTGGCGACCTTTGCGGACGACGTCGAGGAGTTCGGGCCACCGCGAGAGGAGGTGGTGGCGAACGTCGACGTCGGTGCCCTCCTTGTGGAGGAGTAGCTCGTCGGGACTGAGGCGGGCGCGGCACGGGCGGTCCCCGGGGTCTTCGTCACCAAGCTGAAGCTGGACGAGGACCGCAAGATGCCTCGACCACAGGGCTCGTGAGCTTGGCGCGACCGTAGGGTGCCGTCGTCGCGGAAGCCATCGTAGCTAGGACCTCTCCGTGCTCTTCTGCTTTTGTAGTCTCCTACTTGGTTCATGTGTACGTACCCATACGTATATATATATGTCTATGAACGATGAAGGCGTAGAGACTCAGTTCACCTTTGGGATGCCCCTCGGTATTTCGAGTGCTCGACACCAATTTTGCCTTGCATCGACGAGGTCTCGATCGTAGTTAGTCGTGAGGTCCCCGAGCTCGTTGGGCGAGGTGTTCGTGCTCGACGTCGTGATGGGGAGCGCGAGACAATTTTGCTGATAGTGTTCCCGAGTTCGTAACACTTCGCCGCGGATGGTCTTACCTTAGCTCGCCGTTTTTCGTCGCACGACTCGCACCGAGTAGCCCCCGTGTCTCTTCCTTTGCTCAGGTTTCGTCTCGGAGATGTTCGATCATCTCCTTGCGGCGCGCTTTCGAGCGCACCCGGAGTGTAGCCCCCGAGGCTCCGCGGGAGCGAGAGGTCCGCGTGGAGGCTTTTTGTAGGTCATCGTGTGTTTGTTTTCCGTTCTGCGGGGAGGCCGTAAAGGGGGTGAGCTCGGGCTCGATTTTGCCTCGTTGGCTGGAATCGAGTGCTCGGTGAGCCGATAAGCGGGTAGTTCGGGGAGGTCAAGCTTGAGCTCATTCGATGTGGTCAGCTGGTGGACCGACCTCGTGTCCAAAGGCACAACCTTTACGGTTCCGAGCTCGTTCGGGGGAGCTCGAGGACTAGAGTCTCCTCATCAGGGGACAACCTAAGGTCGTCTTTCCGCCTCCTTTGGCAGCCCGAACAGCAGGCGGGAAGCCCCCGAGCTCGTTCGTGAGCCCGGGCGAGAGCGTCGATGCTGCCCGCCTTAGCGCCCCTCGCTCGTGGTGTTCGGGCGGCCGTCGAACCCCGTGGGGGCCGGCCTTCGAACCCCTAGGACAGGTCGCTCGGTAAGGACCCGAGCTCTGCTGGCCGTTCGAGACTGCTTCGTATGTGCTGGAATCTGCGGTAAGGACTAGTTATCGATATCGGACATTGGAAAATTACCGTCGGATGTTGCGGTTATTGTGCGCTGCCGCCGCCCGCCGCGTTATCGGACGGCCGGATGAGGCTTGAGCTTGTTGGCTCGTTCGTTTGATCGGCCGGTGGATCGTCCTCGGGCTCCGAGAGCTTGATTCCGCGGCTCTTCAACGGCCCGGACGCGCGTGGGCGGGAGCCTCCGAGCTCTTTCGAGAGCTCGGGCCGTCGGTGCCGCTTCCGCGGAGCGCTCTTCACACGCGGCGTCTCTGGGCGGCGTCCGGAGCTCTCGGGTTTCGAGCTTGCCTTCGGACCCTGGGGTCGGTGAGCTCGCGCTGCGAGCTTACCCTCCTCTGACGCTCGGCGATCGGGCCGTTAAGCCGAGCCCTGGGATTTTAGCTTGCTGGGTAAAAAACAGCCGTTGGGATCTTACCGTTAAGATTTTTACCGTTGGGGAGGAGTCGTCCCATTAAGACGGCGTCGATTCAGCTTCTGCCGGGTGTCGTGCGCGGCGCCCGATCTCACGGTCGGTTACACGTGCGGGCGTGGTGCGTGGCGGGCCCCCGCACGGTTTCGCCTCTTTGCCTCCATCGTGGCGGAGTCCTATAAATGGCGGGGAGATCGTGGGGTGGGCTCACCTTCCCGTTACCTGCCTTCCTTCACGCAAGTTCAGAAGAAGAGAAATCCGAGCGCCGGTGATCGGCACATAGATTCAATCCTCCACCTCCCCTGCATCGCGGCGGGGGCCTTCTCGGGTGCAAGATGGGCTCTGGCAGCGTTCGTTGGCGGACGGAGGACTTGATCGGCGGTGCGGCCTCGTCGGCGGGCTGCGTTCCAGCGAGCGGGGCGGAGGAGTGGATCATCGGCGGCGCGCAGCGGAGCCCGACCCGCCCGCCGGCTCGTCGTCTCGTTCGTCGCGTTCCACGGAGCGGGTTGGGCATGCGCCGGCGACTTCCTCGGCGGCTGATCACGTCTTGGGGCGTCGAGCTCCAGCACGCGCCCGTAAAGGATCTTTGCTGCTCTCGACCTTCGCTATGCTCTGTTTGGCGGGGAATTTCCCAGCGGGAGCTCTTCAAGCATTACATCTTCGCCAAGATCCGGCCGCTGGCCAAGGGCAGCGAGACCGCCCCGATCGCCTGCGTGCGGCTGCGACTCGGCGGGGAAGGTTTCGCGGACCTTTCCGGTGAGCGACTTCCGACGGCGGCGCTCGTTGGAGGGAGGGTGGTTCTACCTGAAGAACAGCGACTCCTTCCCATCAGCCCCGGTACCGCCGGACGTACCTCCGACGAGGGAGCGAGCTATGGCGCGAGAACCCTCCCGTTTGGTGCGAGCGGACGTGGCGGCGCGGGCGTGGCCAAGATCAAGGCGCTGCGTGAGCGCTGGGTTGATGGTGAACCCATCATCGAGACCTGGCTCCCGCGGCGGTGGTTTCGCTTCAGCGTCGAGCTCTCCGTATGTGGGAGATGACGGGGACAAGGAGCCGTTCGAGGGTACTGCGAACGCCCGCGATCTCGATGACGACCGGGTGGAGTTCTACACGGAGTTGGTGACCAAAGACGGGGGGATGAGGGGCGGGGAGCCCCGGCTCTCCCGAATGCGCGACGTTGGCGTTTGGTAAGTGCCCTTCTTTTCGTTTGAGCTGCCCTCCACTTGGCTAACGTGAGGTTTTGCGCTTTTCTCGACGAGCTCGTGCTCTTCGGGTTGGGGTGATGAGCCCTTCGGGCCTCGCCTCCTCCCCCAACGAGGCCGGGCGCCCATCGTTGTCCAGCGCGCTCGTGCGTAGCGGTGAGCGGGCTCGTCGAGCGGAGGCGATGACCGGTCGGCCGAGAAATCCGGAGTCGAAGCGCCGGGCGAGCTCTCGGCGTCGTCCACCCGCCGCCGGAGAGGCCGGCGTTCCGCCGAGCCCAACGAGCTTTCCGGACACTGGTGGCGGTGTTCGGGCACGACGCGCGCCAGTTCCGCTTCTTCACTGCCGGTGATGAAGCCCGTGACCGAAGGTCGACTTCTCCGGCCGACGGTGAAAAGTAAATGGCCGAGGCAATGCTCCGGAGGAAGAGGAGGTCGGCGGGTGGCCCCCGGTGAGTTCTTTGTCTTCGTTGCCGTGGCTGACTGTGCGGGTACATGGTCGCGTTCCGCCGAGCCATCCTCCATGCTTTCGGGCGGCGGAGATTACCCCGGAAGCGCCCCGAGGACGGGAGGGACTCGGCTTGAGCCGACGCCGGCTTGGGGCTCGGAGGCCGCGAGCTCTTTTGCCGTCGTCGTCAGTGAGCTCGATGCCGTGATCCCGAGCTCGCTGTCGTCATGCTTTCTGAGATGACGAGTACGATGGCGCCGATGATGAGCTCCATGGGAACGAGCTCTTTAGCGGCGGTGGCGACGGCGACGCGATGACAAGGTCGCAGACGGTGTTCTTCGCCCTTTCGGGGGAACTGTCGACCGATTCTCGCCGACGTCGGGAGCTCGCGCGCCCCGGGCTCCTCGTCGGCGACCGCGAGCTCTCCGGCGAAGGGTCACCGCGAGTGCGGGGCCGAGGGCCCGCGAGGGCCGGATGGCTCTTTCGAGGATGCCATTGTTGAGCTTCGCCGACGGCGATGGCGATGGTGAGGGCGAAGAGGCGGCCACGAGGGCGGCCCGTCCTGAGAGGAGGAGGAGGAGGCTTCTGCGGAGGACATCTTGGAGGGGGCGGCGTCGGGCTCAACGTCACCGGCGTGTGCGGGTGCCGTTCCTCGCCCACGGCGATGATGGATGTCGACGGGGCATGGGTGCGAGGTGCGGTGTCGCGCGGCAAACGTCCCTCCCGACGCGGACGTCGGACTCCCGACCCTGCGTGCCGATGACGCCTCAACCCCCGCTCCGTCGGAGGGGCCGACGTGCGAGCGCCTCCGCCTCGCCTGTGTTTGGTCTAGAGGTGGTACTCAATCGCTTCCTTTTTGTGCCTTGTTAGGGCGCTCACATGTTCTTTAACCCTTCGGGAGTGCGGGACTCCCTTTGTGGCTAAAACCGACGCTGGCTCGTTGAGGGCCAGCGACCTGGTGAGCAAGCCGACGACGGCGTCGCGCAGATATGCGTGAGGAGATCGGCGTAACACGGTCCAGCACCGATATCTCGGCGCCGGGTGAGGTCACGAGTATGCTCGTGGAGTGGAAGACCAGGCCTCTCGTGAGGCGCAGGAGAGGGTGGAGGCCGTGCTACGTGAGCGCCCGGAGGGAGGAGGAGCGCGAGCTCGCCCACAGGCTGCGGTGAGAAGACCCGGGAGGAGCCTGGACTCCCTCCGCGGGATGCTCGAGAAGAAGGAGCTTGAGCGTTCGGGGCTCGAGCTCGCAACGAGGCCCCTGGGGAAGGACAAGGACGAGCTCAAGGGACAGCCTCGACCGCCGCAACGCCGAGGCTCGCGGGTGAGCACTTTCTCCCTTGTCTCGTAGCTTTCCCTTTTTCCCTTTTATTATTTGGGTTCTCGGCCGTCGGGAGTTCAGCCTATGATCGCGAGCTTCGAGCCGTGGGTTTGACCCCCGCCTCGGAGGCGGAGAGGATCCGGCTCGACGCCGAAGTTTGAGTTCCGGCATAACGAGCGGAGCTCTTCGACGAGCCGGGGAGGGGCGGGGACCGTCTCTTCTCCATGTTTTCAGGGTTTCGCGACTGGCGTCTGATCCCTTTACTTTCCTCTGCGGCCGAGAAGGAGAGGACCCGAAGGCGGAGCAGGAGGCCGAGGACGGAGGCGCAGACTCTGTCTCTGAGTCCACCCTGAGCTGCCCGGCTCGCGGCTGCGGGGAAGGAGGGCGGACCTCAAGCAGCGCACCCTCGAGCCTCGTCGCCACGGAGCGCTCGAGAGGCCTCCCGAGCGGCCGCCAAGGCTGCGGAGGAGGCCGGAGCTTGAAACGTGCTCACGGGACCCTCACCACCGCGGTCGGAGACGCCTGCGACATCCTCGGGGTGGAAGACGCGGCGGGGCCCGACTAGCAGCGGGTGTCGGTGTTCCGCGCAGGTAACGGAGGACGCGGCGCGCACGGTGCACAAGGCGGTCAGCGTCGTCTTCTCCCACTACCCCGATTTCGAGGTCGGCCTCGTGCAGATGGGGTGGGCTCCGGGCATCGGCGCGCCGACACGGCGGAAGTCTCTGGCCGCCGAGGCTGCCACGGCGGAGCTATCCACCGAGCTTTTCAAGATGGCCGCCGATGAGCTCGAGGTCTTCGGGCATCCGTCGGTGTGAGGATGGAGCGGATGAGGAATCCGCCCGCGGAGGGGAGGCGCACATGATGTCCCCACGCCGGCACCGATGGATCGGGGACCTTGCGCAAGGGTAGAGATTCAAGGCTCGGCCTCCCTTAGTGATCCTGGTTAGGTCCTTGCGATTGAGGCGAGTTGTAAAAGACTCGGTGGTTATGGTATGGTGGATGTTGCGCTTCTCTGCGCCTTCTTTTCCGTGCCCCCGCTTGACTTTCCGTACGAGGCTCGCATTCGGAAGTCGAACGAGCGGGCCCTTCCTTTGGCAGCGAGGGCGAAGGTCGTTGGCGGTCGTCATGCTCTCGGTGATGAGCTCATAGGTTAGCTGTTTCGGGGCATTGCCCGTCTTGAGGGAGAGGTGCGAAGTTTGTGAGTTTGAGGTCATTGCCCAGCTGTATTTGCGGCTTTTTGTGAAGAACTGGTTTGCGAAAATCGTGGGGTGTGCACCCTGATCTCTGTGGCCCCCTGAGCGAAGACTGGCCTCGTCGTCGAGGGCCAGTCATTGCTCAATAAACTATTAACGAGAAAATGAGCTCGAGAGCTTGCACGGATCGATGCAATCGAAGGACATTTTTCTTAACACAGCTTAGAGGGGTACATAGCATCTAGGTGAATTGAGGAAGGTCAGGCCTATAGGCATGAAGCGCTAAGAACAAAGCAACCATTTTAGAGATCCTAAGAGGAATCGACGAGCCGTTCTCGCCACGTCGATCTCATTGCTCGCTTGTGTCTGCCCTTCGGGTTGGGGCCTCCCGGAGAAGGTGGAGGTCGAGGTCGAGATGATCGAGCTCGTGGGCGGCCGCGGCGCCCCTCCACCTTCCGCCGTCGTTCAGCCGATGCCGAGGTGACTGAGCGCGGGGCGTGCCCTCGCAGCTTCCTCCTCCTCCGCCCCGGGGAGCCCGCGGAAGCCGGTGAGGCTTGAGGCGGCCCGCAGGCACCCTCGGTGATCCCGGGGCTTCTCCGGCCGGGGGGGAGTAGAGGCCCTCTTGGCGGCCACCTCCTTGCTCGGCGGCGGAAGGCGGCTCGGAGGTGGCCGGTCGGTTGCTCCCTCGATGGGAGGCGCGAAACCGGCGCGTTAGTCCCGCATGTACACCGGGACGGTTGGGCGAGGTGGCGTCGGCCCAGGCCGCGGCTGTAGCGATGCGGATACGCACGGACGCGCTCAAGCGAGCCCAGTATAGCCTCACGGATCGAGGAGGTCGACATGTCCCTTGGCCCGTCCGCGGGTGTCCGGCTGGAGCTCGAGCTCGGGCCGGAGGCCACGAGGTCTCCACGCTGGTTGTCGCTGCCCCGCCTCGGTCCGGAGGAGTGGCGTGGGCATGACGCGCACTGCCGGTGGTGGCGCTAAACCGCGTGGGGGCCGAGACGGCATGGTCGTGTCGCAAGCCTCTGGTTCCCCATGCGCGTGTCGCTGCCGCGACTTTGACTTCCAACGCCACGCCGATTTCCGAGGGGGACGCACGCGGGACCCGGGTAGTGATGGAGGGGAGGCCTCCCCGGCTTCCCAAACCGTGACGGGTGCCGAGGGCCGAGCAAGTCAAGAACGGGCCAGCAAGCTGGCCTCGCTTCACTAAGCGGCCGGGCCGGGGTGTGTCGGGGACGCCTAACTGGAAACCCGCCGAGAAACGGCGCGAGGATGCCGCCAAGGCGGTAGGCGGGTGCCATCCGGCCGGGCGTGGAGGTGGGTACGGTCCCTAAAGCCCCGCTGGCGGGACAGACGCCGATGGGCGCCCCGCCGTGGGCGGGATGAAGGGAGGAGGACCATGCCGAAGCCCCTCGCCGTGACCACGAACCTCGTGCGGAGCCGAACCGAGGATCATGGTCCGAAAGTGATGCTATGGGGGGCCATCTTCCTGAGTGGAGTCACACTAGCGCACCCCTACCGGGCGCCCAACCGCCGCGGGTTCAATATCGCGTGACCACGGGCCACAAAGAATCGACCGGGCTAGTGCTTCTCCTAATGGCCTAGCTCTAGAGACAATGACACAATGTTTATAATCGTTCGGGGCAAAAATCAGGCTCCCTAGTCCAAGCAGGATCACTATCTGAGCTCAAACGCCATACCGGGTGCGCATAAGCGATCGAGAGGGAGCGGCTCCTGTGTCTCTCGTGATTGAGGCTAGTGCCAATATGAGGGTGAGCGAGGGATGTTGGTGTGAGGAAACTTAGGTGGGTCGCCTCCTCTTCTTTCTTTTGCTTGCTTGCTCACCGAGAGAACCCCGCCTCCTTTATAATGGCAAGGGGAGCAGACATATGAGCTCTTCGAGTTGAGGCGAGAGTAGATAGGGTGAGGGGCCGTGGAGCGGGAGGGTAGGTGAAGGAGCCCTAACGAAGCTCGTTGATTGGCCAGAGCTCTCTTCAAGCTCTTGGTAGCTTTGGATGCTGAAATTGGTTGTCGCCGTGACGCTGGGAATCTGGTCTGGCGATGGTCGCCGCCTGGCTCAGAATCGGTGAGTTGGAAGCCATCTCTTCGGGTATGGGAGGGGCGCTATGCCGGGCTGACGCCGGATGCACCCCCGCATGTACCCGCAGGGACCGTGAGTAGAGTTGTTGGATGCGACGGAGTATGGCTTAGGAGCCTCCTGATGAGCTCTTTTGGTCGGGCCGCAGTCGCCTTCGAGCTCTTTGGAGACTTGATGTTGAAATTGGCCGCCGCCAGTGCTGCGGAATCGAGGTTTGGGCGGTGGTCGCGTCGTGGCCGCCTTTAATCGTGGTAGGAATCGATCCCTGGCCGACATGGGCGCGCCATACCATGGATGAGGCTGCGACACGCCGACCGCATTTTGAGGGTACTGTGGCGGCGCCTGTTGGAGTCGATGGGGTATGGCGGTATGGATGGAAAAGACCTCCCTGTAGCTGTAGCGCCGCGTGGGCTGGCTGTGCTGTTTGTCGTGAGCAGCTTGGCCAACTTCCGCATTTGCTAGCTTCACGCTGGAGACAGTTAGCCTCCTCCGCCGCCGCAGGGCTCGCTGAGCTCGAGCTCGAACGAGGCGGAGGAGCTTCCTTCGAGAGAGCTCTGGCCGAGGCGCAGAACAGGTCCTCGCCGCTGAGAGCTCAGACACGCATACTGGCCATGGTGGGAGTCGTCTCGGGGGCAGAGCTCTTCGTGAGGGAAGTGACCTCTTTGGGTTGAGCGAGTGGGCACTTAGGGCTGCATTAGCTTGTCGACGCCGAAAGGTGGAGCTCATTCTTAGTGTCCCGATATCGATCCCCCACAATATTCCAAACCATAGCATACTAAAGGCATAAAAAAGTAGCATGAAGGCACAAAAAGAGATTTACTCAAACAGGATTGAGAAATGTTTAGCTTGTGCTTATATTATAAAGGTAAGAACAACCAAGTTAATGTAGCAACATGGCAAAAGATATTTCAAAAGAATGTGATTCAATGTTGCATAATAATTGGTTATTCATACCTTGTATTGTCATCCTGCAACCTTTTTGCTCCAAACCTAGAATGGTTAGTGACAAAAATACCCGAAGGAATATTTTCACAATGACAAGCATGAGATGGAAACTCATATTATCAAGCAATCTCTAATTTTCAACTAACTTGATAAGCAATGATAAACACATGTATCTACAACCATCCTTTCTAAGTCTTTAGGAATAGCTAGCATGAGGGGGATTGAAGATATCATATATATGGCAAGATTAGAGAGCAAAAAAGATGTAGGAGTTTTGTTCAATGAGCAAGGGTTTGATGAAGTGTTTGTGAAGTAGCTTCATTACTCACCGAGGTTCTCGGCTATTGACAAAGTTCTCCTTGGTCATCTCTAGATCCTTCATGGTTTCTATGTTTAGGAGTTCTAGGATCATTAGAGGACTTTATGGAGAAGAATAGGATTCATTGGGGTCAAGGATGGGACTAGAGATGGGTTTATGTAAGTTATCTAATCACAGCGTAAAAGGAGGGAAGACATGAATGGCTTGTAGATAGCCTTACTCCCCTTCTATGGCATTAGATATGCCATCCTTGAGCTCTTACTAGTGTCCTTTCTAAGAATAGGAAAGCTTTCTAAGAGACTTTTCCTTAGAAGAATCTTGACTATAACTGCTCAAAGGTCTCTTTTGAATTTGGAAGTTTTAAATACTTCCCAAAAGCTATAAAAGCAGGAACTTAAGTGTAGATGATGCTTTTGGGATTGATAGCCAGGTCTTGGAATTGGAATGATTCTAATTGGCTATCAAAAACTTCCTCTTTTTATTTGGAGGATGATTCCTTCCTGTGGGTGGTCATAAAGAATGCTAACGTGAGGGCTTCACCCATTAATAAAGTCAAGGATAAACATTGCTTTGCTAACAAAAAAGGAAAGAAAAGTCTCTCCACAGGCTGCATAAAATGTACAACCTTCCTAGGAAAAGATTCACTACCCTCTTGCAAAGGATATGATCCAAAGATTCATTACCCTTTTGCAAAGGATATGATCCGATTCTTCGAGGTTAACTACAGCTTCCTAGAAGTGTTGATTAATAAAGATAATCAACCTTAGGCATAGCTCATGGCCTAATGCTTAGATGGGCTTTAAAAAGATTCTAATGGGCCAAAGCTAATGCTTAAGGATGTAGCACATAAAAGAACAATCAAGTTCATGGAAAATAAAAAGGTAAAGATAATAGAAACTAAAAAACTAAAAGATAAATAAAAAGATAAAAGGTAAAAGTATAATACAAGACTAAGTTAGACTCTTTCATTACTATCAAGCAAAACTACCGTTCCCCGCAACGGCGCCGAAAATGCTTGTTGGTATTAATTATATGCACACAATAAAGATAAAGATATCCGCAAAAGCGCATAGATAAAAATACATTGTAGCATTTCACCAAAGATAAACTCCCGGTTTTAATATCGAACCCAAAGGAAAAAGAGGTGAATATAACTAAGATCTAACTTAACCCAAACTTCACAATCAAGGTACTTAAGAAACTAGCGAGATAAAGGAGATTCCTCAAGTGGATCTAATCCAAACACTCATAAGCGTTGTTTCATATTGTTCTATCTAGGACGCTAATTCTTAATTGGGTAAGAAAAAAAAATACTCTACTAAGAACAGACAATGTCTAACGTTTATTATTGGTGGGAAGTGGGCTACAGAGGATTCAATAAAGCTATAAAGTCACCTTTATGATACTACCACTAATTCCCTACCAAGCAAGTGTCATTCACAAATAACCCTAGTCTAAGCACCACGCTCACACTAGAAATTACTCCCTTAATCAAGAAATCACCAAGATTAAAGTACTCAAAAAGAGAGTTGCAAACAAGGAGAACAATATAATCCAATGCTTACTTTAATAAGAAGTTGACTCACCGAGAGAATCTCGGGAGCAAGTTCCTCTCGCGAAGAACTTGATCCCTTGAGAATACACCGAGAGAAGATCCGACGGCCGGAGCTCCTCTAATCTACTAATTACTAGATCTAATCTATTTCTAATCATAGACTAATTCTAAGAATTAGTCTAATCTTGATTGCTAATCATATCCTTGGTAGCTAATTGGAATTGCTCTCGTGGCTCGACATGAGGATAATGACTTAGGGTTTCGGGGGTAGCCGCCCCTTCTTTATAGCCACGAGGGATGGATGTGAGCCATTGGATCAAACCGACTTTAATGGACGGTTGGATTAAATTCTAGGGTTCCCATAGGTCGGTAGAGGAAGGTTCCAGAAGCTGGGCCCATGGGTCCATAGGGGGGTGCCGCGCGGCCCCACCCTAGTGCCGCTTCGGCCCCACCGGTGGTGGGTGGGCCCCGCCTTTGCGAGCTGTCTTCTCTTCTCATTTACACCACGGAATTTATACCAATCGCCCCCGGGTTTGGTCCTTTTCTTACGTTTCTCTATTTCTCCTCTTTTCTTCAATATTCGGAATATTCGAGTTCTCCTACAAAAACCGAAAGTGTGCACCAAAACTCGTGGAAATCATTAGTAATAATAATATTTTAATAACATTCATCCCATGTTTGATAGCTTTTCATATATATAAAAGTGGTCAATAACTACCATCAACACTTCACATGCTTTATCTAGTAGATCTATTTATCATGATTTATATTATGGAATTAACTGAAATTGACTAATATTTTAACAATCCAAAAAACCTTATTTTAGGTCTTTTCCAGTACCTATGGCTAGTTTTATTGATGCTCGAGGCGGAGAAATTCTACGGTGAGCACTTTAAGAGGTGGTCTGTAAAGGTCACAGATTGGCTTACTGCCATGGAAGTTTTCTAGGTCAAAGATGCCTTACCTGAGGGAGACCTCTCTCATGAAGATCAGAGTAAATTCTAGAAAGCCAATGACATCTTTGGAGGAGCTATGCGTAATGTGCTATCAGATCATATCTATGATGCTGTGATGCACTATAGAAATGCTAAAGCTACGGGGACCATCCGAACACTACCTATGGTGCTTCGGATGCAAACAATCAGATATCATGGAGAGCTTTCATGACTATAAGATGGTTGCAAACAAATCTATAGTCAACCAAGCTCATGAGATGCGGCCTACGGCTAAGGAACTTGAACTCCTTGAGTATGTTATACCCGATGAAGTTGTGGCTGGTTTCATTATTGCAAAGTTACCTTCTCCATGGAGGAACTTCACCACAAGCCTCAAACATAAGAGAGAGAAAATGTCAATTGAAAACCTGATTCAATCTCTTGATGTTGAGGAGAAAGCTTGGGCCAAAGAAAATACCGAGAAGGGGAACGAGGAAAATAATAGCGCCCACTTTGTCCAGAGAAATTTCAAAGGCAAGAACAAAGGAAAGGGGAAACAGCAGCCTTTCAATGCCAAAGCTACTACTACCTTCAAGAAGAAGAAGAAAGACAAGTCTGAGATGCCTTGTTTCACTTGTGGTGATCTTGGTCATTTTGCTAAGGAGTGTCCTAAGCGTGCGGACCGTAAAGAGAAGAAGGTCAACCTCGTGACTGCAACTAATTTTAATGACGGGTATATATGGTAATCTTCCTACTGTACTTTCAGTATTTCAATCACCTAGTTGGTGGCTTGATACGGGTGCTAATATTCACGTATGTGCTGACATCTCTTTGTATTCTTCTTACCAGAGGCTCCAAGGTTCCTCCATCCTGATGGGGAATGGGTCACATGCTTGTGTTCGTGGTGTTGGCACGGTAGATCTGAAGTTTACTTTGGGGAAGATCGTACAGCTGAAGAACGTGCAGCATGTCCTTACTATTCGCAAGAACCTTGTTAGCGTTTCTCTTTTGTTAAGAGATGGTCTTAAGGTAGTGTTAGAGTCCAATAAAGTGGTTATGTCTAAGCATGGACAATTTATTGGTAAAGGCTATGATTGCAGAGGCTTGTTCCGCCTTAGTTTATCGATTTTAGTAATAAGTCAGTCAATCATATTTGTGGCACAATTGATGATAATTCAAGTGTTTGGCATTCTCGTTTATGTCATGTGAATTTTGGTTTGATGTCACATTTATCTAGCTTTGCGGTTAATTCCAGATTTCACCATTACCAAAGGTTCTAAGTGCCATAGTTGTGTGCAATCTAAGCAACCTCAAAAGCCTCACAAGGCAGAAGGGGAGAGACACTTGGCACCTCTAGAACTCATACATTCTGATCTATGCGAGATGAATGTTGTGTTGACTAAAGGTGGAAAGAGATATTTCATGGCGTTAATTGATGATGCTTCTAGATATTGCTATATTTATTTGTTGAAAACTAAAGATGAGGCATTAGACTACTTTAAAATCTTTTTAAGGCTGAAGTTGAAAATCAACTAGAAAGAAAGATTAAACGTCTAAGGTCGGATCGTGGTGGTGAATATTTTCCTATAACATTTGATGAGTTTTGTGCGGAACATGGTATTATTCATGAGAGGACACCACCCTATTCGCCCGAATCCAATGGGGTTGCCGAGAGGAAAAAATCACACGCGATTTGGCCGACTTGGTGAACACCATGTTAGACACTCGCTAGTTTATCTAAGGCATGGTGGGGGGAAGCTATATTGACTGCGAGTCATGTCCCGAATAGTATTCCAAAGCGAAATAAAGAGACAACATCATACGAGGTATGGGTTGGAAGGAAACCATCACTTTCATACTTGCGCACGTGGGGATGCTTAGGGAAAGTCAATGTTTCAATTAATAAGAAGCGTAAGCTTGGACCAAAGACAATAAATTGTGTCTTTCTTGGATATGCTCACATCACAACAAGCATTGCCTATCGATTTTTAGTAGTAAGATCCGAAGTTTCGATATGCATGTTGATACTATTTTTGAATCTCGTGATGCTACATTTTTTTGAGAATATATTTCTTGTGAAAGATATGCATAGCAATACTAAGTTTTCTACCGAATTAGCTCTGATATTACTATACCTATCGAGTCTCTGTTGAGTCGTTTGAGCAACCACTTGAGGAGGATGACAATGAAGTTCTGTGAGGAACAAGAGAAAAAGGATTGCAAAATCTTTTGGTGATGATTTCATTGTGTACCTTGTGGATGATACTCCCACCTCTATTTCGAGAGGCATATACATCTCTAGATGCAGATGATTGGAAAGAAGCTGTTCGTAGTGTGATGGACTCAATTCTTTCTAATGGAACTTGGGAGCTCTCTGAACTGGTTGTAAACGAACTGGTTGTAAGTGGGTGTTCAAGAAGAAGCTTAGACCTGATGGTACTATTGACAAGTACAAGGCTCGGCTTGTGGCTAAGGACTACACTAAAAAGGAAGGAGAAGATTTCTTTGATACTTATTCACCTGTTGCTAGAATGACCACTATTCGAACACTACTATCCTTGGCTGTCTCATATGGTCTGATCATTCATCAAATGGATGTGAAGACAACTTTTCTTAATGGAGAGTTGGATGAGGAGATCTATATTGATCAGCCTGATGGGTTTGTAGTAAAAGGTGAAGAGCAGAAGGTGTGCAAATTATTAAAATCTTTGTATGGCTTGAAACAAGCACCTAAACAATGGCATGAGAAGTTTGACACTACGTTAACTAGTGCCTGCTATATTGTTAATGAAGCTGATAGGTGTGTGTATTATCGACATGATGGGGGCAAATCTGTTATATTATATTTATATGTTGATGATATTCTAATCTTTGGAACAAACATGGATGTTATAAATGAGGTCATGTCTTTCTTGTCAAAGAGTTTTGATATGCAAGATCTAGGAGAAGCCGATGTAATTCTAAAACATTAAGCTGATTAAGGAAGAGAGTGGGATTACTTTATCGTAATCTCAATATGTTGAGAAGGTCCTAAGTCGTTTTGGCTTTATGGATAGAAAGCCTTCTCCAACACCTTATGATCCTAGTGTGACATTGCGGAAAAATAAGAAGACTACTAAAGATCAATTAAAGTAATCTCAGATTGTTGGTTCACGCATGTATCTAGCTAGTGCAACCAGATCAGATATCTCTTTTGCTGTGAGCAAGTTGAGTAGGTATATGTCCAACCCGGGTGATAATCATTGGCATGTACTAGAAAGGGTCTTGTGCTATCTTAAAGGTACAATGAGCTATGGAATTCACTATTCTGGGCACCCAGTTGTGCTAGAGGGATATAGTGATGCGAACTGGATTTCTGATATTACTCAAATCTACGCCACAAGTGGGTCTGTATTTACTCTAGGAGGTGGTGCAGTCTCATGGAGGTCTTGTAAACAGACTATTTTGACTAAATCAACCATGGAAGCAGAAGTTACTGCTTTGGATATAGCATCTGCAGAGGCAGAGTGGCTGCGTGAGCTCTTGTCTGACTTGCCGGTGGTTGAGAAACCAATACCGGTTATCCTTATAAACTGTGATAATCAAACAGTGATCACTAAAGTGAATAGTGCTAAGGATAATTCAAAGTCAACAAGACACATTAAAAGACGTCTGAAGACTGTTAGGAAATTGAGAAACTCTGGAATAATAACTGTATCTTATATACAGACAGATAAAAACCTGGCAGATCCCTTTACAAAGGGGTTATCACGTAATGTGATAGAAATTGCATCTAGGGAGATGGGTATGAGACCCATATGAGTTTATAGTAGTAGTAACCCAACCTTTTTGATCGGAGGTCCCGTGACTAAGGATCTAGGAAGAACAAGCTATTGGTAAACTGAGGAGAGTAAAATGATAACCCTCTCTATGTGAAGATGTAATACTCTCAAGAGCGATGAGACTCTGTATGGTAGGTTGGCAAGAATGACTTAATATATACTATTGACTTTATAAGTAAAGATGCTGTCCTACAGAGCATTCTAGAAAGGGCATACCTATATGAGTTCGACTGTTAAACGTCGCAGTCTATGAGACTTGGGTGATCTCTAGTAAGCTCATGAAGAGAGTAAGGAGTATGACGTATATGCTCCAACCACGGGGAAAGGCTACTGGTAGCCAAGTACTAGTTTCGCTTTGAGCAAAGCTTATTCGCACAAAACTTGCAATTCAAGCCGTAATCCATTGTTCAAGTTGTGGATAGGTGTAGCTTGAAGTTCTAGGCAGAAGTTCAACTTAACAGTCTCTGCTGAAACACTGGTATATCAAACGGTAGTGAGAACAGGCAAATCTCTAAATGGGTATTTGAAATCTGATGGGGGATTGTTGGAATTTATGTCTTAAATGGGCTTGGCCCAATACAAAATCCAGAAATTCCTAATAAATCTCAAAGGCCCATTCATAAGTATGGAAAGGAGGGAGTGGTGGAATCCTTTAGTACCACATTGCTAGTGGAAGGTGGAGAGGATCAACTTAAATATGGAAGTTGTTTCTACCTTCTCTAGTCTAGTGTGAGAAGGAGAAAGGGAACTCCACATGCGCGCGGCGCTCGCCTCGCGGGCGTGGCGTGGCGTGGGGCGTGGCGAAAAGGCGCGGCGCCACGACATGCGCGTGAATGGTCCGCCGAAATCTGGCTCCTCGCCTTTGCGGGTGTGCGGTCTCTTTTTGCAGTTTTTAGTTTTGGTCTTTTGGTTTGCGAGTTCTAAACGAATCACGAACAGCGAGTCCTAACCGGTTTAGATCATGGCGTGTCATGAGGTCGGTCTACCGGACTATATAAGCAGACCACCCGCCACGCTAAACGCATCCAATTGAAAGCTTAGGGTTTTGCTTCTTCGTTGTTGCGCCGCCGTCGGCAAGCCTCCCCGACCGATCGTTCGCATGCACCAGCGACCGGGCGAGCAAGTCTCTGGAACCGTCGTCTTTGCGATCCTGCACGGGAGAAGAAGAATAAGGTTTTGGGAAGCGCTCCACGCGACTGCTCCCGATCTTCATCACGGCTCGTCTTCGGGAAGGACACGCGGAGGACCGTCTCGTCGTCGTCTTCATCGTCAACTTCTTCGACTTCTTCCGCCACCGCTGATCGGCGACAACGACAGCGACGGAGGACCTCGGCCGCTTTCGGGGAACCTCTCCATTACGTTGTCCTCAACGTCAAACAAGTATTCCTAAGATCCAATCTTTGTGTTAGTCATGTTCAATCTATCCAATCTATCTGGTGTGCTAGTTGTGCTTACACCTGTTACTATGATCATGCTATGCTATTTGCTATTGAATCATGTTATGATCTGTGATATACTTTTATGCTATGCTAGTATGCTTCACATGCTTTATCTAGTAGATCTGTTTATCATGATTTATATTATGAAATTAATCTGGAAATTGCCTAATATGCTTTTATGGTATGCTAGTATGCTACACAGAAACCGGACCTGATAACTGATGTACTGAGTGACCTCTCTTTTTATCAGAGGCTACAAAAGTTTCCATGAAATTTTTCTAATACTGCCTATTTTGTTTGCATTAAAACTGTACAGATGCAATGGTCACAGAAGAACTGCTCTTTGAATGACGATGTTTCAGTATAGAATAGATTGTTTTCTAGGAAAAAAATCGAACTAAAATTACTACCAAATAATAGTGAGGGGAGGTAACGCCCTGCGGACTGTAGGTAGCCTGGCGGGGCGGGCGGGCGGCGGCGTAAAAGTTAGCGCTGGTGGTCGCGGCGTGGCGCTGGTGGACCGGGCAGTGGCGCGCAGCTGTGGAGATGGAGGTGATCCCACGAGTGAAGCGGGCGGCGTAGGGTTGATGCCAGATGTGTCGAACGGCGGCCCCTAGCGTGGGACGGTGGGGACGCGACGCCTTGCATCCTGTCGTGGTGTAGGGGCGGGGCGGGTTCGGCAGCGGCAGGGACGGAGGGGGGAGCAAGGGGAGACGGCGGTGCTTGCAGTGGTGGCGAGCGCCGGGGGGGAGGGCAGGCAGGTCGTGGAACTAAGGGCCGCAGACGGCAGCGGTTGGACCGCACGGGGGGACGTCGAAGGCACAGAAGTATAAGCTGGCTACCGTTGATGTGGAATCCAATGGATGAGAAAAAAGTGCGACGTGGCCTCTTGTGGTGCTAGATAGAGTAGTATAGGAAGAGTAGATATCAACAGATAGGCGATGTAATGATTTTAGTCAACATGGAATTAGCAAATTGGAGATCCATTCAAATCTAACACATTACCTTTTAATAGAACTAACAAAGCAAGTTTTATGAGTAAATATAAAGTTCTAGTTTTTGTAAAAAAGTTGATACACGAAGTCATCAAACGAAAGCATATATATATTATGTATGTAAACAAGACCTGCTTGATGTATGCAGGGCAACATGCTTGATTCATCTCTTCTGCAGAGTATATGGTAAAAGCAATATTCGCAGACGTGCTATTATTAGCAGAGCCATATTACAGACACTGAAGCCAGTCGTCGCCATTACCACGCATACTCAATGCACGACCAAGTAACACCACCAAAGATACAATTCATCGATCATTCATGCATTTGCTCGTAGTTGGAGCTGGCAGCAGAGGTAGCAGGTCCCTGCGGGTCGATGTACGTATCCAGTTGTGTTGAAACTGAAGAAGTGTCCGAGGAGTTGAGGTCGTCTGGAAGCAGTTGCTTGCCATGTTCCAGGACTGCAATTACTTGATCCATGCTGGGACGCTTGTTATTATCAAGGTAGGAGCACCAGAGCCCAAGTTTGAGCACACTCTCCATTTCCCTTGTACTGAACTTGCCATTTAGCCTGCCATCAGCGGCCTGCAGGAGAGACTTGTTGATGTACATCTGCCAGACTTTTTCCCTAATATGCGTACCAGCTTGCTCGCCGCATGCGATCTCAAGTAGGACGATGCCAAAGCTGTAGACGTCGGAGCTACGGCTGAACTCAACCATCCCGACGGGCTTCTTACATTGTGGATCAAGGTAAGCCTCGGTTCCTACAGGGATAGTGAGGATCTTTGAACTGTCAGGATCAGCAATCCTCGATAGGCCGAAGTCAGCAAGCTTAGCATTGAAGCTGTCATCGAGAAGTATATTGCTTGGCTTGATATCTCTGTGCAAGATGAAGGGATCACACTCAAGGTGGAGATAATGAAGGGCATATGTGATATCCTTCACTATCTTGTACCTGATTATAGATAGATATAAATACAGAGCGAGGTATGTAATAAACCTTAAAATTTGTAATAATAAGACATTCAATTGAAAAGTAAAGTACATAATATACGAGGGTGTGTCTTATTGACCTTCTTTCCCATGGTAGGGGTTCCTTATTGTATAGGTGGTCGTGAAGGTTTCCCTTGGGCTCCAATTCATAGACAAGGAAGAGCTTATTATTTTGGTTCTGCGAACACCAGCACATGAACTCAACAAACTTGCTGCTGCTTCCCCTGCACCAACCAACGAGTTTGACGAGATTCTTGTGCTTCACTGAAGTTATAGCATTGAGTTCGGCATAAAAATCACTGTTTTTTGAATTATTCAGGATTTCTTTTACCGCTACATCACGTCCCAATTTCTTCAAGTATCCTTTATAGACTACCCCAAAAAACCCTTGTCCGAGTTTCCTCTCATCGCAGAAATTGTCTGTCGCGGCTGCCAAATCCTGATACTCGAACCGAGTAGGCCCATGCTTCCCTTGCTTCTCAATGCTATGGTGTCTGTTTGTCCACTTCAAGCAAGAGAGAATAAGCCACACCATGACCAGCAATAACACCAATCCTCCAGTAATAGTAATGATCATAATCATAGTTGTCTTGTTGTTGTGACCTGTCATCACTACTGGAAAATCGATTAGTTCCGTGCGTTCAGTGAACTAGATGGCAGTGAACTTTTGTATCAAATATTCATATCAGGCATAAGAATATAATATTGTACTCTGGTAAAAAAAAAGAACTATCACAACGGATGAGTCTCCATAGGCAGTAGCATTCAGTGATTTGTGTTCACAAGTAGATGGATGATAGTAGCATCCGTTGATTGCATAGGTTCTGGAGAGCAATTTGCCATGTACTGATAACCTTAGATGAGTGGTGCAATACGAATGACAGTAGTATAATTATTTCCCTGAATTTTGTCAAGTAATATTGCACACAGATTTTTATGCAGGTGTATGCTACTTATAATGTCATAAGATCTGATGTGTTCTAATGTTTCTTTGTCAGACGTGCCTACTTCCATGGAGACGAGGTGAAAATGGACATGACTGTCACAGATGCTAACAGAAGATCAATAGAGTTAGACATTGTTCGATTGGCTTCGCAAAGAAGTTAGTACAAGCAAGACCCATGTCATCAATCGCACATATGCTCCTGTGCATTCCAGGTCTGTACAATCACCAACTCACCAGTGATCTTTCCTTCTCAGTTTGCTTGCTCGGTTAATGATTTGACAATATCTAAGATTCTTTATGTTCTAAACTTAATCATTTGACTGTGAAAGCGTAGTACATGAAATGTCTTTTTACTTCTTATTTCTATTGAAATTTCTATGGATGAAGATATGTTAAATTGCCTCTTTAACAGGTGTATGTTTTGCACGGGTGGTGACTGGAACACTGGAGGGAGCTGTCACCTAGAAACTCTTCCAGACTTGCTTAACAGGTAGTGTTTCTTTGCTGTCTTAAAAGAGTGTATGTTCTGCAGAGGTGGTGACTTGGTTAACAATACTGGTGTTTTTTGTTGTCTAAAACTAAATCTTTGCTTAACAGGTAGAGATGGAGTGCATGGTCAAGCAGTTACTATTGGTTGAACAAAGAAAACGTAGTTTAGTATCTTTTTCCATATCCATATTTATGAATTCATTGCAGTATTCTTTTTTGAACATGTAGATGACCAAATATATGTGCTGATAGATCAAAGTGATTCTATTTTTAACACATGTTGACTCCATTCATGATGGACTATTGATTTGTGTATTATTTGAATGGAACTTTGTCTGTCATGCACAAAAATTATTGGATAGACAATATATATTTTTTTATATGTTGTTGCTACTGTTTTAGTTTTCTTTCTTTGCATGTTCATTTCTATTTTTTTCTGTGAGTTTAGCTATACCGACAGAAAAATTCATATATTTTTGTCTGTTTGTTTCTTTTTTCTGTGTGGATTCACGCACACAAAAACACATTTTTAATCTGACCAACTCCATTTTTTTTGTGTGTGCACTACCGTCAAAAAATATAATTTTCTGGCGTGCACCGTCAGAAAACGTGAATTTTTCTGTCAATGTATTTCTGTGTGTATTTTTCTAATGGTACACGCTCGAGAAAAATATTTTTTCTAATGGGATTCATATTTTTCTATGTGTTTTTGCACGCACTGAGCAATTGAGTTTCCAGTAGTGCATTATGTGTATATATCTATTATCAGTCTATTATATTAATATAATAGAATTAAAAAGGAGCCTCATGTTGGCTGTGAGAATACAAAAATTAATAGATTAATAAAAAATAGAGTTTTTGGTTATCTATGACATATTTATTTTTATCAAATATGTACGGACTTGTAGCACAGATCCTAAAACACAATCAAATGTATAGAAATCTGACTGATTTAGTTCCAAAAAAAAAAAATCTTTCAACAGATAAATAGCAAGTCAAAACAATAAATACAGTTGGATTTTACGATAACATAGCAATCAAGAATCAATAGAGTATTAGAAAATAATAAAGAATATGTAGCGTTGGATTTTATGTTGATATAACAGCTGAGATAAATAGAGTATTAGAAAAAGAGAAGAATATCCACCGTTGGATTTTATGATGATTTAACAATCGAGAATAAATAGAGTATTGAAATTGAAAATAATATGGATCTTTAGATTTTATGATAATCTAAGGAACAATGTCATACTAAATAGTCCATACTAAAGGGACTATCTCTTGTTTTTCCTTTCCGTGAATTTTTTTGTTTTTCCTTTCTTTTCTTTTTGTGGAATACTAGCAAAATTGCCCATGCGTTACCTTGGGGCACATCATGCATTTTAATTGGTTGTGCAATTTATTAGATATTATAGCTAAACACGTGCTACCGCGTGTGTTAAATTTTATATATAACAACATTGTCGTCATATGGCACGTTTGCGTAGCTAGTAATATTGGCTTGAAGCAAATAAACAAATTCTTGTAGATGTCCTTAAAATCAATGGTTGCTGCTTATTATGAAACAAAGTGCCACATGAGATTGAAATAAATAATTGTGGAATTATAAAAGTAGGGCAGATGCAAAACAAGATAATGGATCTAAATCTGCACTTTTAAAGGTGAGACGAACCTAAATGGCACAAAACAAAAAAGATAATGGACCTATGGTGCATTTTGCTCAAAAAATATTGTGCACCAAAAATAACAAAAGTGTTTGTAGTCTAATGGGAGGGCAGCGAGCTCCTTTCCTGGTCATTAAAAATATCGTTAACTGGTTATAATATACATATAAATAATGTAGGGCAAAGATCTCCTGTTCTCGTGGTCTTTGGCTCTAAGGCCAGTCTCAATGGGGGTTTCATGAGTGTTTCATGCACATTAAATGTAGCGCCACATCAGCAAAATTTCACTTTTGCATGAAACTCCTAGGAGAGAGAAGGAAAGAGTTTCACCATGGTGAAACCTTTGGGCCTGATTTCACATGCGATGGAAACTGTGTGAAACCCTCATTGAGGCACAAATAGAGTTTCACCATGCAACTATGCAATTAAACCATGCAATAAGAGAGAGGTTGTGGGACCCTTGAGCCTATGAAACCGTGCAATGAAACTGTACATTGAGGGAGACATCTATTTCATACCAAAGTTTCACATCTTGGAAACCGGGAGGTGAAACTCTCCATTGAGACTGGCCTAATGAGGCATCATTACTTTTTGAAAAATGAATTCCCACCTTGAGAAAGCTGGGCCGAGCTCCATGCAGCAGCTTGGGCCGGGCTCTGCACACAAAGCATGCGGAGAGCCGGAGCTACATACTAATTAACGCTGGGAGAGGACCCGTGCGTTGCAACGGGATATAACGGAAGCTGCCGCTGCCACCGCCTCTTAAGTCTTTTGGTCGCCTCATTGTCGCCCAGGTCGGCAAGCATGCCCCCACACGTTTACACTGGCCAACTTGATCCCGCCGCCCGCACCCGTTCACAACCATGTCGTCTCGTCGGCAAGCACGCCCCACATGTTTACGCTGGCCAACTTGATCCTGTCGCCCGCAACCGTCACAACCATGTGCGCGGCTTTGCTGTCCTTAATCTCCCTCTCAAATCTCTTGATCGCCTCATTGTCGTGGGGATCCTCGTCGCCAAGCAAGCATGCCCCACACATTTGCGCTGAACTTGATGCCGCCGCCCGCAGCCGTCATAGCCATGTCGCCGGTGGACGGAGGTGGTAGTCAAGCGATCGGTCCAATCCAATCCATGGCAAGTCATATAATTTGATGATTGTTTCGCATGATTTCCTCATAGTGACACGGCAGTTCAGGTTACACATTTTAAGGCCGCGATCTACACCTTTCATAAGCCGTATGAGACTAATACACCAAAGCGAAATACAGAACATACGGAATATACTTGCACGCTAAAATAACAAACAAACGGATCAAAGCGGCGGGACTCGCGGAGATTCAATAAATGGGCCCAATAGCCTAGTTCTTGTCGGTTCAACTGGACTACTGTTGTGGACTCATTTTGTTGGGTCTTGGCCTATTAGCCCGCTCTCGATTCCTAATTGATATTGTATTGGGCTACTTTTTTTTTTTTTCCACGAACTCTAGAGGGACAGTGAACATAAATTTGGGTGAACTGAAATTTTTCTCTTTTTGTAGTTATATACTTTTCACAATCACTAATGAAAATGGTGAATGAAATAGATACTGCATGCTCCTAATTAATATGGTACAAATTAATATGTATGCACGCACATACGCATCTATCATGTGCGTGCATGGCTAATACTGTTGCTGGCTTTGGAAAATTAAAAAAAAAAACGTCTACATGGAGTAGGAACGAATGGGAGTGGACAACTGCACTGGGCGGACCCACGTCGGACGTATAGTTTGCGGACTCTGGAGCAGAGGCAAGCAGACACATTTTCGGACTGGTGTGCGGAGGTGCGCGGACTTGTAGCCACGGCAGAGGAGGTGATACGGAGAGGCTCGCGGACAGATTTGGCTAGCGGACGCCGCCGTTAGCCAGTTCGTACGCGATTCTTTCGCTAGGTACCGTGAGCGCGTTGGACTTTTGGCAGACGGAAATTTTGGTGGACAAGAAATTTTCTCTCTTTATTAGTAGGTATAGATATAGATATATATATAGGTATATAGATATAGATATAGATATAGATATAGATATGTCCCATCCATCTTTTGTGCCCGTTCTATCTCTATTTTGCATGTTATTTTTTCTCGAGTATCTCATAGTTGTTCATGTAAACGCATCGCAAAAAAAAAAGTTGTTCATGTAAACACCAAAAATAAATAATAAACATAATATTATGAGTTTTTAATCATTTATCTTTCACTAATCCTTAATAAATAATTATTTTCACCACTAATAAGTTGTTGATGTGTAGTATGGATTTAAAATAAAAATTATTCTTATTTGAACCTAGATGACACAATGACAACTAACTCCTTGAGACTAAAGAGATATTAGAATATAACTACAAATTTTTGTGAGGTAACTCGAAAGGAAGTTAACACATAACTCTTATATCCATCTCTACCAACACATGGATATTTGTCATACTATAGGTATGGTATCCAATTTGTATAGTACCAGGTCACTATGGGCACGAAAAACTGAAAACTGAGAATTGAACCGAATTAAGCGAGAACCGAACCCAAAATAACCAAAAATTTTGGTTTCGGTTCCTATTTGGTTCTAGGTTTCGGAACCGAAATTACAGGTTAATTCGGTTCGACCTCGGGTACCGAAATAACTTGAATTACCCGAAATAAGTAAAAGGCTTAATAAGCACATCCAACCCAATAGAGCACCTAGCCCTCACCGCCACTGCTCAGTCTCGCAGCCCCACGACCCCACGCCGTCACTCTCGCGACTTGCGGCGTGGAGTCTCACCCCACGACCCCCCGCCCGTTCCCCACCACGCTTGGTGCTTGCCCTTTCGGCCCCACGAGCCGCCACCCCCCGCCCGGGCCGGGGCAGCATCGGCCATCAGCAGCCGCGGCCATCCCCTCCCCTCAAGCTATCCCCACCAGCTATCCCTCCCCTTCGGCCTCAAAGACTCGAAGCACGATGGCAGCGATCGGTGGGCAGTGGTACTGTCATACGCCCAACATGGGCAGCAACCCTCCGCAGAGTTAACGGGCCCAATAGGGAGGGAGCCTTAGGGCAGCCGCCCCCAACCCTAGTGCCGCTGCCGCCGCCAAGCTGCCACCATAATCGCTATGTTATCTAGTTTCCATATTGTGCTTTAGTAGATTAGGAAAGAGTTAATTAGATAAGAGATTGTATTAGAGTTTGTTAGGAATGGCGAATCCAAATCTGATAAGCTCCGTGGTTGCTTAGCGACCAAGAAATCATTGCAGTCAGAACGGAATAGTCAAAAGACTTTTACCTAAAGCTCTCAAGCTCTCTCTCTCTCTCTCTCTCTCTCTCTCCCTCTCGCCACTGCCCCTGACTACCCTAACCCTAAAGTCGCCCGTCCCATGCCACCGCACTGCAGCATGGTTCCCTAGCCGCTCCCTCGCCCCTTGCCACGGTGTGCCCCCTCCGTACGCCTCTTATAGGAACCAACTTACTGGTCACCAAAAAAAAAAAAAAAAAAAAAAAAAAAACTGCAACAAAAAAAAATGATGGGATGAGGGCAGATATACGTGCTTCAAAACAGTATATACGGAAAGCTAAAAGTTGAGGGTTAATACAGTATCATTTTATATAGTTTTCTTATGTGGTTGCTTTTTATCAAATTATTGGAGAAATTTATTTTGCTAAAAATGTAAATAGGAAGTTTATTTATCTAGTTTTTGGAGTTGCTCCTACATGTTTCATAATCAAAATATAGTGTTATTTATCTAGCTCTTTAGATGCAATGTAGATATACCAAGTTTAAATTTTGTTGTATAACCAAACTATGTTTTTTAAAATTGCATGTTTGTTTCTAAGATGCAATTTACACCACATATTTTCCATACATAAAAAGCTACCTACGATGTACGTACTTTAACATGAAGAAAACCAATAGCCCCAGGTAATACCTTTTTTTTGTAAAAAGAGAAAAGAACACTAAAAATCTTAAATACACCCTCTGTTCAAATGTGGTTCACTTTTGTTGTTATTCCTAAGTATTGAAAAATTGAAGCAGTTTTATTTATAAGAAAGTTCACCAACATCTGGAATCTCAACTTAATTTCATGAAACATGTTTTGATATAGCATTTCTTTGAAGATACATATATTAACTTATTTTTAAACAATTTGGTTAAAGTTAAAGTAGCTTAATTTAAGGCAAAACTAAACTACGCTTTCATTTGTCGTAGATGGAGTATGATATAGCGCGTGATCCTGTGAAGGACAGATTAATTATAACTATATATATGCTTAATAAAAGGCTAAAAAAAAAGAAACGCCTGTGAAGAAAGAATGCGAACTTTGTGATACACAAGCTAAGAGTGCACTGCACATACCTTCACGTGGGATCGCCGGAGCAAGAGTGGAGTTGAAGGACCATGCCAGTATCTGATGGAGCTCCTCACCGCCCAGGCCGGTGGACGCCGAAAACCCCACTGCCACTTGCCGTGGAAGAATCATCCTTATATCTGGCAGCTGATAACTGACCACAATTGGGGGATGGGAACCATTCTTAATCTCAAGGGAGGCAGCTAGTATCTGGGTGATGTTATCAAATTTGATTGTCGCCGCCATCCTGCCTCTCAGCATGAGCTGGCCGGGTGTGTTGGTGGTGTTCCTTGAGCGGACAGAGTTGATGTCGATGCCTATGTGGTTGCTGCTAGGATCTTGCGTCTCGGTGTCATTGTTTTGCAAGGAGTTTTGGAAGGTGTCGAACTCGACAGCGACGAACTGTGCTGGACCCAAGGGCTCGGTGTCCTCTCCCATGAGGCCGAGATATTTCCCTTCTGTGTGTGTCGGCATTTTTGATGGGAAACCGGTGAGGAAGAACGCCATGCCGTCCCCTTGAAAGCTACTGTGGGGTAGGATCTCGAAGATGAAGCTCGTGCTGAAGCTCGCCAGGGTTGTGTCGTCGTACAACGGCACCGGCCGCCCGTACGACATCCGCCCCGTGCAAGAATAGCCGCTCTGGCTGACGTCGTTGCAGGTGAGGTCGATTAGTTTGCCATTCACCTTCGCATCGCCCTCGAGCCTGATGTCGGTTGATTGGTCGTAAGTGGATGAGTTGGTGAAGTTGAAGCTGAAGGAGAACTGCGGAAGTGGCGAGTGTACAGTTTGTTGGGATAAGGTTGGGAGAAAGCAAGTGGAAACGAGGAGGAAGAGGAGCAGAGGCTGTGTGCTGCTTGCAGCCGAGGCCATGGCATTCATCATAATGATAGGCTAGGTATGTATTACTAGCTTGTTTGCCCTGGCTGCCTGCTCCATATATATGTTTATATATACCTGATCATAGTATTCTTGTGTTTTGTTCCTGGTTATTCTTAAGCAGGCGACCAGAGGGGATGGATAGGAGCCGGGTCGTCCAGTGGTTTCCACAGGGAGCCACCACCAGGTCAACGACCTCTGGGCCTGGCCATATGGCAGTTTGTCACAAACACTGCCATATGAGCATCATGCTGTAAAAAAAAAAAAAAATGCCTGTTGTGCATGTGATGTAATGTGACAGGCAACATATGTTGAATCGGTATTGGGTTAGTGCATCCCTATACCAGGTCAACAACCTCTGGGCTTGGCCATAAGCGTGTTTGTTGCAAATGCCTGCCATATGAGCATCATTCTGTAAAAAGTATGCCTGTTCTACTGCATGTGATGCAGTGGCGGAGCTACAGGGGGGTTCAGTTGGGCCGCGGACCACCCTGAGCTCAGCCCAAGTAGAGCCCATGCCGCTGGAATTTGATCCGTTTACAAAAAAAAAAGTGAATTCCATCGGTCTCTACTCGCAGTCAGCCGCGCCGTCGAACCCCTTCGGCTTCGCCCTTTAGTCTACCCGTGATCCCGTCGGTTGCCTTCATGGAGTTTTGACACACCGATGGCCGGCGCCGCTGGAGACTTGATCGGAGCCGTGCCTAGTCCACTTCCGCCGCCGGCTGATAACAAGTAAGGTTTCCTGGCAGCAATGCCCTGTGCGTCATAGCAGTACTGCGTCATAGTAATTATAAATTAGTTACATCTACTAAGTACTAACTACTAAGCTGATTCATCTACAGCCGGCCGGCCGTGGGAACTCAAGTCAACTCCATAATCCATATTTACCTTGATCGATCGGCCGGCGGCCGTGGCTACTGCCTCGATCAGGTTCACGTTCGCCGTTCACTTGTTCTAATCTTGTATGAAATCTGTATATGTGTATAGCTTATATACGGCTATACTCTTATTATTTTATTTATTTATCACAGATCACAGGTGTCTTTGTCTCTAGGATTCCAATATAAAAAATTTGTTCAGCCGTCAGTGATCTGCACAAACAGTCGGATAGGCATAGGGTATGCAAATGCAAAGCTGAATTATTTTATTTCAATATATGATTTTTAAAGTATTGAATTATTGGTTTGGTATACTAATTTTTTTGCAGAATTGTTGCAACATGAAGAGGAGGGGTGATATTGCCTCTTTATGGCAGAATTATGAAGCAAAGAAAAAGACATCTTCTTCGCTCTCCTTCTGTGGCTGCAGCTCGTCAAATTGAAGAACAAGAAGGTGGACTTGATCAAGAAAGAGTTATTGAAGAGTATAATTTCAACTCCAATGCCTCCAGCTCCACCACCACCGGTTCCTGAAAACCAACCAATTTATGATATCAGTCGACTTCCACTTGATCCAGGAGAAAGACAGCCCATTGCAAGTTATCACATCAATGATCAAGATGCTGTTCGACGATCATATATTATAAAAGGTCCATTCCATCCTTTTGCACATGATTTTGACACTAGGAAAATTGGACATAAGGACAGGAAGTTCAATCCTTTATGGTTTTATAAATATCCTTGGATAGAATGCAGGGTCAAGAAGGAAGCAACATTCTGTTTTGTTTGCTATCTGTTTGGAAAGGGTAGAAGTGAGACATCTCCATTTGTTGATGGTGGTTGGAACAATTGGAATAGAACTGATTCACTTGATGTACATGTGGGTGGTGTTTCAAGTGCTCACAACGCAGCTCAAGAAAGATACAATTTATTTATGACTCCCAATGTAGCAATTGATGATAAAAAGGTGGGGGTGGATGGTGAGGAGCGTCGTCTGTACAAGATCAGGTTAACTTATTCATTTAGATGTTTGAGGTTTCTTTTTGCAGCAAGGATTAGCATTCCGTGGCCATGATGAAAGTGAAGAGTCTAGCAACAGAGGAAACCTCATTGAGCTTTTGAAGTGGCTTGCAGCAAATAATGAAGAGGTGGATAAATATGTTTTGAAGAATGCTCTAGGTAATTGCACATTGACTAGCCCGGATATACAAAAATATATTATTCAATGTTGTGCAATGGAGATTAGGGATCAATTCATTCAGGAAATTGGTGATGATCACTTTACAATTTCAGCTGATGAGTCTAGTGATGTCTCTCATAAAGAACAACTTGCCCTTTGTGTGCGTTATATTGATAAATCAGGAAGGCCATGTGAGTGATATCTTGGAATTGATCATGTAGATGATACAACTTCGCATCACTTAAGGAAGCAATTCAGTCATTACTAGTTAGTAATGGTTTGACTATAACCCAAATCCGTGGACAAGGCTATGATGGGGCTAGTAACATGAAAGGAGAGATTAAAGGGCTGAAAACCTTGATCATGAAAGAATCACCCTCTGCTTATTATGTTCACTGTTTTGCACATCAACTCCAATTGGCTCTTGTTGCTGTGGCTAAATACAATGATGATTGTGTGTGGTTTTATGATCGAGTATCCCTCTTGCTAAATATTGTTGGCAGTTCTTGTAAGCGTCATGCCATGATTCGAGATCACCAATATGACAATGTCATGAAAGCACTTGACAGTGGTATACTAGAATCTGGAAGTGGATTAAATCAAGAAATGGGGCTGCCTAGGCCTGGTAAAACCCGATGGGGCTCTCATTATAAAACTATGGTCAACTTGATTGCTATGTATCCCACAATTCGTGATGTGCTCATAGCTTGAAGATCTCTAGTTTGGTTTTGGATAATTAGTGACACCTAAGGACTAATCCCTCGATGCAAAGTGTTGGACTAGATTGGAGATTGGGTCGTGCGGGAGTTGGTGCATGGTGATCATGGAGGATGGATCAAGGTGATCCAAAAGATGATCAAGCATGCAACTCGGTGGAGTTTCGGAGATCAATTGACCCCAAGGCAAAGGTATAACCATAGGGCTTTTGATTTCACAGTCAAGACACCATAGAGGGTGTGAGTGATTATAGGATCGATAAGCCGTACTATTAAGAGGGGAAACTTATCGTATATATATCGGTCCTCCAAAGTGCCTTTAGGTTCAAAATTCATATGCATGCATTCTAACCTAAAGAGCTAACTCCGCACTTGATGAAAATGTTTTCAAAATGCTAACACATGGTGTCGGGGTGTTCTTCAACGTGTCGACAACAAGAATCAAGTGACGGAAGTCGGTTTGGAGCAAAGGCGAAGGAACGACAACACAACGACGAAAATTCGCAGCTCAGGCGGTGACCGGACTCACCGACCGGAAGCGAGGAAAAAGTGACCGGACTCGGTGGTAAACGCGTCCGGCAGAGAGCATGTTTTTCGGGGTCTCGGCCGGCCGGCCGGACGCATAACCGGACGCTTCCGGTGCTGACCGAAGCACCGAACGGACGCCGCGACGGACGCGTTTTGCGAGGGGGGGCGGGTCGGGTTTGTCGTGTCGGTTGTGGCCGGACGCGCAGCCGGACTCACTCGGTGAGTCCGGTCGGCGCGCGTCCGGTCGATGCAGAAAGCGTGGCTTTACGCCCAACGGCCACATTTTCGTGGTGTGGCCTATTTATACCCCTTTGGCCGGCCATTGTTCTCTCTCTTGGTCATTTGAATCATTCCTAACACCCTAGAGCTGAGCAACAACACTCCCTCTCTCTCATTCTTGATTGTGAGCTTCATTCTTGAGAGAAGAGTTGATCCAAGTGCATTTGCATCGAGTTCTTGCATCTAGAGGCACTTGGGGATCGTTGTGAGCCGGTTAGTTTCCTTTTGCACTTGGAGACACCGCTCTCAGCCGGCTTGGTGATTTGGTGGAGGCGTTGGCAAGAGAAGGTGATTGTTCTTGGCCACCTCTGGTTGGTTTGTGAGAGGATTACGCACTCCTCGTCGGGAAGACAAAGTGCAAGGAATACATTGCTCGTGCTTTGGGTACCTCACTTGTGAGTGGTGTGTTGAGGCTAGCAAGTGCACCGCCTAGCTCAAACACCATCCTTGTGTTGGTCGGCACAACCGGAGACTAGCTTGTCGGTGTACAAGTGAACTCCGGGTCAACACATCGACGTGTCTCTTGTCTTGGTGATTGGTTCATCATCTCATTGTGTTGATTGGTTCATCCTCTTCCCGGTGATTGGTTCATAGCCTCTACACGTTGGTATATCGCTCTCTCACTTGTTCTTACATTCCTAGTTTATATTGTGTAGAGAGCTAGCTTTGCTTTGTGTAGTTGTTCTTGCTAGCATAAGGATCATATTAGGATTGTTCACTAGATAGAGTAGTGACATAGCTCTTGATTGAGATAGAGATCATAGCTCTTTGCTAGATTTGTCACTAGAGGCTTGCAAGACAATAGAGCTAGTGCAAACCGCAATTACGCCTTTTGTTATACTAATCGGTTTGTTAAGTGAGCTTGTAGAAAATTTTTAAAGGCTATTCACCCCCCTCTAGCCATCTAGGACCTTACAAGTGGTATCGGAGCCGTGGTCACCGTATTTGAAGGCTTAACAACCTTGGTGTGAAAGTATGGCTCATGTTGTGTTCAACCATGTTGGGGGAAAGCCTCCATTCTTTGATGAGGTCAAGAATTTTGATTATTGGAAGAGAACCATGAGAATGTACTTGGGATCAATCAATGACCAAGTATGGGAAGTGACCGAGAAGGATTATGTCATCCTTGATCCAACCAATCTCACTCCCACCGACAAGGCAAACAAGCAATGTAACACTATGGCATTGAACACATTGTACAATGGCATGGATGTCAAAGTGTTTGAGGGCATCAAGGATCTTGATCGAGCAAGTGAAGTGTGGGAGAAGCTAGGTGAGACCTATGAGGGCACCAAGATGGTGAAGAGTGCCAAGTTGTATGTTCTCAAAAGTGAATTTGAGAATTTCAAGATGAAGAAGGATGAGAGCATACCGGATACATTCCATAGGCTCCAAGTGATTGTGAATGACCTCAAGGCATTGGGTGTGAAGACATTGGATAGAGACTTTGGGCACAAATTCTTAATGTGCTTGCACAAAAGATTCATGATGTTGAGGAAGATTCTCTTTAGAGGAGCATTGGACACTATGACACCAAGTGACTTGCTTGGTGAAGTGCTAACCGATGAGCAAGTTGATGGCATGGAAGATGAGGAAGAAAAGGAAGATGACAAGAACAAGAAGGTTGTGGCATTCAAAGTCGCCACCACCTCAACCAAGGCTAAGGGCAAGTCCAAGGCTCAAGAAGAGGTTGATGAGGAAGTTGATCTTGATGAGATTGATCAAGAGTTTGCTATGTTTGTGAGGAAATTTAGCAAAGTCTTGAAGAACAAGAAGATGGGGCAAAGCTCTAGAAGAAGAAATGATTCATCCAAGGGCAATGAAGAGCCAAGAAAGTGCTTTGAATGTGATAGCCCTTATCATGTCATTGCCGAATGCCCAATCAAGAAAGAGAAAGAGAAGATGAAGGCATATAAGAGTGGCAAGACAAACAAGAAGAGCAAGACCATGACTTTCAAGAAGACCAATGATGGTGCTTTTGTTTGTTCTTGGGATAGTGATGGCTCCTCCGATGAAGAGGAAGACAAGGCCAAGGCAATGAGTGCAATTGGTCAAGATAAGAAGCCATCTCTCTTCGGCTGATCACCATCATGCTTCATGGCTAAGGCCACTAAGGTATCATTGCATGAGCATGAAGAACTAAATGCTAATGAAGTAAAGTATGATAGTGATGATGATGATGATGATGAATATGAACCCACTAGAGATGACCTTCTAGAGATGCTTAAGCAAACTCATATCATGCTTAAGACTAAGGACAAGGAATGCAAAACTTTGCAAAAGAGTGTAAAAACTCTTGAACAAAGTTTTAGTGAGCTAGAGGCTACCCATGAGGGTCTAAAGGAAGACCATGGAGAATTAGAGCTAGCTCATACAAGGCTTCAAAAAGCCCATGCCTTGCTCTTAGAAAAGAATGATAAAGCTTGCTTAATCATCAAAAAGGATGTTGGTTCAATATGTGACATCATAGATGAACCATTCTTGGTTGATGTTGAAGAACCATCAATTCCTTCCACATCCACATCAACCCACTCTATCTCTACTAGTAGTGATGAAGTAATTTTAGATTCATCATTAAAAGTTGAGAATGAGACTCTCAAAAGAGTGGTGGATGAGCTCACCCACTCCTTGAGAAAGGCATATGGTGGGGATGCCCGCTTGCTAAAGTGCTTGGATAGCCAAAGGTTTTCCCTTAACAAGGAAGGCTTAGGCTATGTCCCCAAGAAAGGCAAGAAGGCCTTTGCTACTCCAAAGCCTAGCTTTGTGAAGAGCAATGGTGCTTATTGCCATAGATGCAAGCAAGTGGGGCATCAAGAGCATAAATGTGCTAAAATGAACATAAACAAGAAATCAAGCAAAGTGCATTCCATACATTTTGATTCTTGTTATTTGCTTACCAAGGGTGAGAAGGGTGTCAAGGCAAAGTTTGTTGGTACACCCATTGTTGGCCCAAAGAAGAAGGCAATTTGGGTACCAAAGGCTTTGGTTGCTAACCTCCAAGGACCCAAGGGAAAATGGGTACCTAAATATTATTGATTTCCTTGTAGGTGAATTACAAGATTGGGGGAAATCATTTGATTCTTGATAGTGGGTGCACTCAACATAAGACCGGTGATGCAAGGAAGTTCTCCTCAATTGATTCAACTCAAGATAATGGCAAGCCAATTACATCTGGTGATAGCAAAAGTGGCAAGATACAAGGCCTAGGCAAGATAGCAATAACCAATGATTTGACCTTATCAAATGTGGCACTAGTGGACATATTGAAGTATAATTTGCTTTCGGTGGCACAAATTTGTGATCTTGGTTACAAGTGCATCTTTAGTGAAGATAGTGTTGAAATAGTGAATGCAAAAGACTCAAGCTTGATCTTCAAGGGAATAAGATTTGACAACCTCTACCTTGTGGATTTTGGTGCTAGTGAGACACAAATTAGTACATGCTTGATATCTCAATCTAGCATGGGTTGGCTATGGCATAGAAGGCTTGGTTATGTTGGCATGAAGCAACTCAACAAGTTAGTGACGCATGATCTAGTGAGGGGCTTGAAGGATGTTCACTTTGACAAGGACAAGCTGTGTAGTGCATGTCAAGCCGGCAAGCAAGTTGGCAACACACATCCAAAGAAGAGCTTCATGAGTACTTGCAAGCCATTTGACTTGATACATATTGATTTGTTTGGTCCAACCGCATACACAAGCATTGGTGGTAACAAGTATGGATTTGTGATTGTGGATGACTATACAAGATTCACTTGGGTGTTCTTTCTCAATGACAAGAGTGATACTTATTCAATCTTCAAGACATTTCTCAAGAGGGTGCACAATGAATTTGACATCATAGTGAAGAAAGTGAGAAGTGACAATGGAAGTGAGTTCAAGAACACAAGAGTTGATGAGCTATGTGAAGATTATGGAATCATGCATCAACTTTCGGCCAAGTACACACCACAATCCAATGGCCTAGTTGAAAGGAAGAATAGAACTCTCATTGAAATGGCAAGGTCTATGCTTAGTGAGTACAATGTGAGTCAATCATTTTGGGCCGAAGCAATCAACACCGCATGTCACTACATCAATAGATTGTATTGCCATCCCATGTTGAACAAGACACCTTATGAGCTATTGAATGGAAGAAAGCCAACCATTGCATACTTTAGAGTATTTGGGTGCAAATGCTACATATTGAAGAAGGGTGCAAGACTTGGCAAGTTTGACAAGAGGTGTGATGAAGGATTTCTAGTTGGATATTCAACCACTAGCAAGGCATATAGAGTGTGGAACAACTCAAGTGGCTTATTGGAAGAAGTCCATGATGTTGAATTTGATGAAACCAATGGGTCCCAAGATGAAGATGAGAACCTCAATGATGTTAGTGGAACTCAATTGGTAGATGCCATGAAGGGTATGGACATTGGTGATATAAGGCCAACTCAAGTTGATGATGATAACAAAGATGAGATGCAATCAACTCAAGCTAGTGGTGCTCAAGTGCAAGATCAACAAGCTAGTACATCTTCTCAAGCTACAACAAGTGATCAACCAAGCTCAAGTAATCAAGCTCCAATACTCCAAAGCTCAAGCATAGCTAGAGATCACCCAATTGATCAAATTGTTGGTGACATTGCAAGTGGAGTGCAAACAAGAGGAAGGCTAGCAGCATTTTGTGAACACTTTGCATTTGTGTCACAAGAAGAGCCCGAAAAGGTTGATGATGCTTTGAAGGATGAAGAATGGGTCATAGCAATGCAAGAGGAGCTCAATAACTTTGATAGAAACAAAGTTTGGGAATTGGTAGAAAGACCAAAAGACTACAATGTCATTGGAACCAAATGAGTTTTCAAGAACAAGCAAGATGAAGATGGCATTGTTGTGAGAAACAAAGCAAGACTAGTTGCACAAGGTTACACTCAAGTAGAGGGTCTTGACTTTGGTGAGACTTATGCTCCGGTTACAAGATTAGAGGCAATTAGAATTCTATTAGCCTATGCTTGTGCCCACAATATCAAGCTCTATCAAATGGATGTCAAAAGTGCATTTCTTAATGGATTCATCAATGAGCTAGTGTATGTTGAGCAGCCACCCGGTTTTGAAGATTACCATCATCCCAACCATGTGTACAACTTGAACAAGGTATTGTATGGGTTGAAGCAAGCACCTAGAGCATGGTATGAGAGGTTGAGAGACTTCTTACTCAAGAAAGGCTTCAAGATGGGCAAAGTTGACACTAATCTTTTCACCAAGAAGATTGGAAAGGATTTGTTTGTCATGCAAATATATGTTGATGATATCATCTTTGGCTCAACAAATCAAGAGTATTGTAAAGAGTTTGCTAAGATGATGGCAAAAGAGTTTGAGATGTCAATGCTTGTAGAGCTCACATACTTCCTTGGTCTTCAAATCAAGCAAATGAAGAATGGCACCTTCATTAGTCAAGGGAAGTACATAAGAGACATGATCAAGAAGTTTGGCATGCAAGATGCAAAGGGCATTAACACACCAATGGGTACCAATGGATCATTGGACAATGATGAAGGTGGCAATATGGTTGATCAAAGGTACTATAGGTCATTGATTGGAAGCTTACTCTATGTGACTGCTTCTAGGCCCGATGTGATGTTTAGTGTTGGCAAGTGTGCAAGGCTTCAATCCTCACCTAGAGAGAGTCATCTCACCGCATCAAAAAAAGAATCTTGAGGTATTTGAAGATGTTGGGCTATGGTATCCCAAGGGGTCAAACTTTGAGCTTATTGGATATTCGGACTCGACTATGGGGATGCAAGGTGGATAGAAGAAGCACAAGTGGCACTTGTCAATTTCTAGGAAGATCTCTAGTATCATGGTCATCCAAGAAGCAAACTGGTGTGACACTTTCAACCGCCGAGGCTGAATACATTAGTGCCGGTAGTTGTTGTGCACAATTGCTATGGATGAGATCAACATTGAAGGATTATGGTTTTGATTTCCATCATGTGCCTTTGTATTGTGACAATGAGAGTGCTTGCAAGATGACACAAAACCCGGTCCAACATACAAGAACCAAGCATATTGACATAAGGCATCACTTCATAAGAGATCATCAACAAAAGGGTGACATTGCTATCCATCCTATTGGCACCGAAGATCAACTAGCCGACATCTTTACAAAGCCACTAGATGAGAAGAGGTTTTGCAAGCTAAGAAATGAGTTGAACATCCTTGACTTCTCCAATATGAGTTGAATGCACCTCACATCTATGACATGCCCCTCCATCAAGCAAAGCAAAGGTGAAATTGTTTTTTGACATGGCATTCATGCTATCTAAGGACTTGTTAGAACATATAGACATATAACTTGTGCCTTAGGAAGCATTCATGGAAAATCAATGGATTTCAATGTATGTATGTCATCACTATTGCTATTTATGCTTGTTTGATCTAGTGATGACATATGACATGTTTATGGGCTTGCAAACTCAAGTGTTGAATTTGGGTATCTTTTTTCACACATATACTTCAACATAGGCAAGATAACCCTTGTCATGAGGTGTGAAGAAGCTTGTCTTTGATTCAAACCGAAATATATGTTTGACAAGTGATCCAAATTTAACCGAATTTGAGCACTATTCTCTCTTCCATAACACAACATGGTCATACCTTTTGTGAAAATTGTCGACAAAGGGGGAGAGATTAGTGCATGAAAGGGTTTTTGAAAATTAAAAATTCCACATGTTTTTGGAAATCTTTTAAGTGGTTCACACAAGTAGGGGGAGCAAGCTCATAGACAAATTGTTGCATTTATTTGTGCACTAACATATGACTTGCTCATTGCACATGTATTTAAATTCCATATATACATGCTTGTGTGATGTATGCTAGTATGTTAATTCACAAGTGGTTTGCAATTGGTTGAATAACTAGCATGCATAGGAGCTAGCTAGATTTTCTAAATTCCGCTCTTAATTCAAGTACCTTGCTTATAATGTGATCTCACGTGGTACTTTGAGTTTTGATGAAAATCTAGTTATCTTGATGCTTGTATGGTGAAAATGGCGCAACTCGATTTGTATCACGCTTCAAAGGTCCATTTCTTTCACCTTAAGCATCATTTTGTAACATAGCTCACCCTCAATTTCAATATTCATACATGTATGCAATGCTTCATTCCAAACTCGTGGCATACATGTAGGGGGAGCTCATGCTACCAAAACCAAACTATGATGATTGTCCAATTGTATGATTGTAAGCAAAATGCTTTGACAACCATGATATGTTCAAAAACATTAATCGAAAAACCTTTTATGCGGGTTGTCACCAATTACCAAAAAGGGGAGATTGAAGATCTCTAGTTTGGTTTTGGATAATTAGTGACACCTAAGGACTAAATCTCGATGCTAAGTGTTGGACTAGATTGAGATTGGTCGTCTTGGGAGTTGGTGCATGGTGATCATGGAGGATGGATCGAGGTGATCCAAAAGATGATCAAGTGTGCAACTCGGTGGAGTTTCGGAGATCAATTGACCCCAAGGCAAAGGTATAACCATAGGGCTTTTGATTTCACACTCAAGACACCATAGAGGGTGTGAGTGATTATAGGATCGATAAGCCGCACTATTAAGAGGGGAAACTTATCGTTTATATCGGTCCTCCAAAGGCCTTTAGGTTCAAAATTCATATGCATGCATTCTAAACTAAAGAGCTAACTCGCACTTGATGAAAATGTTTTCAAAATGCTAACACATGGTGTCGGGGTGTTCTTCGACGTGTCGGCAACAAGAATCAAGTGACGGAAGTCGGTTTGGAGCAAAGGCGAAGGAACGACAACACAACGACAAAATTCGCAGCTCGACAAAGGACCGGACTCACCGACCGGAAGTAGGAAAAAGTGGCCGGACTCGGTGGTAAACGCCGGTCCGAGAGCATGTTTGCGGGGTCCCGGCCGGCCGACCGGACGCACCAACCAGACGCCGGTGCTGACCGGAAGCACCGAACGGACGCCGCGACCGGACGCGTTCGCAGGGGGGGCCAGCGGGTCGGGCTTGGGTCGCTGTCGGTTGTGAGCGATTCCACCGACCGGACTCACCGTGAGTCCGGTCACCGCCCGGCCCGGCCGCCGCAGAAAGCGTGGCTTTTCTTCCCAACGGCCACATTTCGTGGTGTGGCCTATTTATACCCCCTTTGGCCGGCCATTGCTCTCTCTCTTTGTCATTTGAATCATTCCTAACACCCTAGAGCTGAGCAACAACACTCCCTCTCTCATTCTTGATTGTGAGCTTCATTCTTGAGAGAAGGGTTGATCCAAGTGCATTTGCATCGAGTTCTTGCATCTAGAGGCACTTGGGGATCGTTAGAGCCGGTTAGTTTCCTTTTGCTCTTGGAGACACCGCTCCTAGCCGTCTTGGTGATTTAGTGGAGGCGTTGGCAAGAGAAGGTGATTGTTCTTGGCCACCTCCGGTTGGTTTGTGAGAAGATTACGCACTCCTCGTTGGGAAGACAAAGTGCAAGGAATACATTGCTCGTGCTTTGGGTACCTCACTTGTGAGTGGTGTGTTGAGGCTAGCAAGTGCACCGCCTAGCTCAAACACCATCCTTGTGTTGGTCGGCACAACCGGAGAGACTAGCTTGTCCGTGGTACAAGTGAACTCCGGTCAACACATCGACGTGTCTCTTGTCTTGGTGATTGGTTCATCATCTCATTGTGTTGATTGGTTCATCCTCTTCCCGGTGATTGGTTCATAGCCTCTACACGTTGGTATATCGCTCTCTCACTTGTTCTTACATTCCTAGTTTATATTGTGTAGAGAGCTAGCTTTGCTTTGTGTAGTTGTTCTTGCTAGCATAAGGATCATATTAGGATTGTTCACTAGATAGAGTAGTGACATAGCTCTTGATTGAGATAGAGATCATAGCTCTTTGCTAGATTTGTCACTAGAGGCTTGCAAGACAATAGAGCTAGTGCAAAACCGCAATTACGCCTTTTGTTATACTAATCGGTTTGTTAATTGAGCTTGTAGAAAATTTTTATAGGCTATTCACCCCCTCTCTAGCCATCTAGGACCTTACATAGCTCTTGGACGAGATACTACAGCAAGGGGTGACTGGCTAAAAATACATACTATGGTTGGAGTGCTTGAGTCATTTGATTTCATTTTCAATGCTCATTTGATGCTTGACATTCTTGGTCACACAAATGAATTGTTTGAGTGTTTGCAAAGAAAAGACCAAGATATTCTTAATGCAATGTCACTTGTCCGTTTGGCAAATAATAAAATTCAACAAATGAGGTCTGAAGGGTGGGATTCATTTCTTCAAAGGGTCACAATATTTTGCAATAAATATGGCATTCAAGTTCCTGTAATGGAAGATAATTATGTGCCATATGGAAGATCAGCACGTTTTGCTCCGGACCAAACAAATGATGATCACTTTAGAAGAGAAATATATATTGGTGTCATAGATAAGATTAGTCAAGAACTTGACAGTCGATTTGATGAGGTAAATATGGAGTTGCTTACTTGTATGGCTGCATTGAATCCAGCAGATTCCTTTGCTTCTTTTGATGCAAGCAAGGTACATAGACTAGCTGAATTTTATCCTAATGATTTTTCAAGCTCTGACTTGCTAAGACTTCATTTACAACTTGAAACCTTTATTGATGACAGGAGAAAAGATGAGTTGTTCAAAGGCATAACAAACCTTCATTGTTCAAACTAGGGTGGTCAAACTAATTTATTATGTACCTCTTCATTATTTGCTGCAAGCCACTTCAAAAGCTCAATGAGGTTTCCTCTGTTGCTAGACTCTTCACTTTCATCATGGCCACGGAATGCTAATCCTTGCTGCAAAAGAAACCTCAAACATCTAAATGAATAAGTTAACCTGATCTTGTACAGACGACGCTCCTCACTATCCACCCCCACCATTTTATCATCAATTGCTACATTAGGAGTCATAAATAAATTGTATCTTTCTTGAGCTGCGTTGTGAGCACTTGAAACACCACCCACATGTACATCAAGTGAATCAGTTCTATTCCAATTGTTCCAACCACCATCAACAAATGGAGATGTCTCACTTCTACCCTTTCCAAACAGATAGCAAACAAAACAGAATGCTGCTTCCTTCTTGACACTGTATTCTATCCAAGGATATTTATAAAACCATAAAGGATTGAACTTCCTGTCCTTATGTCCAATTTTCCTAGTGTCAAAATCATGTGCAAAAGGTTGGAATGGACCTTTTATAATGTATGATCGTCGAACAACATCTTGATCATTGACGTGATAACTTGCAATGGGCTGTCTTTCTCCCTGGATCAAGTGGAAGCTGACTGATATCATAAATTGGCTGGTTTTCAGGAACTGGTGGTGGTGGAGCTGGAGGCATTGGAGTTGAAATTATATTCTCTTCAATAACTCTTTCTTGATCAAGTCCACCTTCTTGTTCTTCAATTTGACGAGCTGCAGCCACAGAAGGAGACGAAGAAGATGTCTTTTCTTTGCTTCCTAATTCTGCCATAAAGAGGCAATATCACCCCTCCTCTTCATGTTGCAACAATTCTGCAAAAAAATTAGTATACCAAACCAATAATTCAATCCTTTAAAAATCATATATTGAAATAAAATAATTCAGCTTTGCATTTGCATACCCTATGCCTATCCGACTGTTTGTGCAGATCACTGAGGGCTGAACAATTTTTTATATTGGAATCCTAGAGACAAAGACACCTGTGATCTGTGATAAATAAATAAAATAATAAGAGTATAGCCGTATATAAGCTATACACATATACAGATTTTATACAAGATTAGAACAAGTGAACGGCGAACGTGAACCTGATCGAGGCAGTAGCCATGGCCGCCGGCCGATCGATCAAGGTAAATATGGATTATGGAGTTGACTTGAGTTCCCACGGCCGGCCGGCTGTAGATGAATCAGCGTAGTAGTTAGTACTTAGTAGATGTAACTAATTTATAATTACTATGACGCACAGGGCATTGCTGCCAGGAAACCTTACTTGTTATCAGCCGGCGGCGGAAGTGGACTAGGCACGGCACCGATCAAGTCTCCAGCGGCGCCGGCGATCGGTGTGTCAAAACTCCAAGAAGGCAACCGACGGGATCACGGGTAGACTAAAGGGAGAAGCCGAAGGGGTTCGACGGCGCGGCTTGACTGCGAGTAGAGACCGATGGAATTCACTTTTTTTTTTTTTTTTTTTTTTTGTAAACGGATCAAATTCCAGCGGCATGGGCTCTACTTGGGTTAAGCTCAGGGTGGTCCGCGGCCCAACTGAACCACCCTGTAGCTCCGCCACTGTGTTCTTCAATCAAGCTACCGGCATCTACCAGAAAACTTACAACTCTGCTTCAGATACTGTAGCATATTTCCAAAAGATTGTATGTTAACTTACAACTCTGCTTCAGATACTGTAGCATATTTCACCCTGAATTGGTGAAAATGTGGATGGGCTCAGGACTGATTCCATAGGTTGAAGGTGGAATTGAGAGGCCAGAAGACATCGGTGAAACATACCTGGCACAATTGACAAGAAAATCATTCTTTTCTTTTGTACCAACCATAGTTTTAAATAACCAAAATATTTCTCAGGGCTATATAGCTAACTTTGAAAAAAAAAGACCATAGAGATCAATACTAACTTTAAGAGGGTCATATAGATAATTCTCTCTAGTTCTAAATAGTGGGCTAAGGGTGTTTAGCGGTTTGCCTCTAAAACAGCTATAGCGGAGCTAATAGCGGGCTATAGCGGCTAAATTGTACATGAGCAGAAATAGCGGCACCCTGCCTTGAAAGGCTATAGCAGGCTATAGCGGGCTATTTAAAACACATTAGATTCTTACAACAAACACTACTCAGGATATTATGTCATGCATGATTAATTGCATGATTTATCATGCAGTGTTTCATTTGGTGAATGTCTAAGACTTGAATCTGGTGATTATAAGTATGACAGACATACAGTTAGACACTTGTGGATTGTAGACTTCAGCAAGTTAACAATTGAGCAGACTAAGGCAATCTCATTCTTCAAGAATTTGCGCACACTTGTCATAGAAAGCTCCAGTGATCTTGGCACTGAATGTGTATATGCACTAGAGAAAGTTACTGAAAATTTGAAGGACTTTCTGAACTCTGTCACTTGAAAATACTTATTGCAGACAGAAGTATTGACATAGGGCCGGAGCAATTAAAGTTTGGAAACATTTCCCAGTTGAGATATGTGTCCTATGGGTTCGGTGAGTTATTTGTTGCCAGACTAACTTCCATTCAGGAGTTGGACAATTTTCAGATTCAGGCAAAGGAAGGATATAGAATAAGTTCTCTTCAAAATTTAAGCAGTCTCCGCAAGTTAAAAATGTGTAACCTTGAGAATATTGGGAACCATGGAGAGTACTGAGGCCAAACTGAATGAGAAAGACCATCTTAAGTCATTATCACTTAACTGGTTTGGGACCAACAACACTCCTAATAATGAAGATGATATGGTTATTGAGGAACTTAAGCCACCTACTGGCCTTGAAAATCTTGAAATTGCAGGATTCAATGGTTTTCAATTTCCATCTTGGATAAATCATCTCTCTGACAAATATGGTGTCACTGGAGCTGAGGAAGTGCAGAAATTGGGAGTACCTCCCAGCTCTTGGAAACCTAAGGTCTCTCAAGCATCTTGAGTTGCGAAATATGACTAAATTGAGACACATCGGTCAACCATCTGACGGTTCCTTGCCTCCAAATCTGAAAACTCTGGTTGTGGTAGATTGCTTATTTCTGGAGGAGCTGCCACTTCTCCCTTCTAGTTTGGAGAAGTTGGAAATCAATCTAGTTGGGTTGACCATACTTCCAAGCATGTGTGACCATCATGACAGCAACGTGGATTCCGAAGGCTTGCTACCCAAGAAGCTACTCTCAGTCATCATCAACAGCTGTTCAATGTTAACTTCTTTAGGTGGGAGCTTTCTACTGAAGAAGCACTGTGTCCAAACTATTCGGATCCTAAATATCATTGACTGTACAAGATTAACCCATGCTCCTTTGTTATTTAAGGAAATGAACGACCTCACAGAATTTCGCATTGGCAACTCCAAATCTTGAAAATGTCAAAAAATATTAATGGACTACTCCCTAAAACACTCAAAGAACTCTCCATGAAGCAATGTGGTGACCTCCAGCTTCCACTGCTGAATTCATTGTTTGGTCTTACAAATCTTACTTCATTGAGTTTGGATAATTGCTCCGTGGAGTCCCTCCCATCGTCTAAAGTGTTTGAGAGTCTCACGGCACTGCGGGAGATGTTTATAACGGCTTGTATAAACTTGTCATCCCTGGGTGGTCTTGGAGCACTTTCATACCTCACCTGGCTGGAAATAAAAGAATGCAACAAGCTTTGGTTGGGTTCCTTATCTGGTGAAGTTTGTGGAAATCACAGACTACAAGTGTACACACTCTTGGTCCAGAACCCAACTATGTTGGAAATAGAGCCATTGCAGAGGTTGCACAACGTGAAGAGCTTAATAGTTTCCACTTGCTGTGACCCCATATCTGAACGATGGCTGCAGCAAAATAGTACATCCCTTGAGTCCCTGGAGATAGAGAAACCTGTTGGGATCAAGCAACTACAACTGAAAAATATTTCCTCTCTCAAGAAGCTGGAGTTCGGTACAGCTCCTTGTGACCTGCGTTTTCCCATTCTGCCTTCCTCACTGCAGTCTTTCATCATCAGAACTTGTGACGATCCACAGCTGTTGGTTGATTGGACAAGGAAAGGGACCTCCGAATGGCAAATAATTTCTCGCATCCCTCTCGTGAGAATAGGTATGATCAAATTTTAGCTATTCAAATTGTTGTCTACTTCTTCTGTGCCGTTCTTCCTGTAATCTGTTTGTCAGTCGTAGTTCATATACAAATACCATTCTTATATGTTAAGGCATGTTTTCGTGTGTAGGCCAAAATGATTTCCTGCAAGAATGTGATATGAGCATCTAGCTGACTTTACTGTATTTTTTGCAGGAGACAACTACTACAAACTTGGTAAACGAAGTGAGCCTTTCTGATATTTGCGGTTCTATCAGAAAATGAGTAGGCACATAGGTAAGTTTTGTTGTAATCAATTACAAATATTTGATTTGTCAATTCAATATTTTTACTTCGTTATGAACCTAATGCATTGATAATTTACAGATTGGAGAATGCGAAGTTGCAAACCTATTGACTGAACGTTAACTTGATGGAACGTAAAGGCTCGTTATAGAAGAAAAGGATGGAACTACCATTGTTGCCACCAAGTTGCTTGTGTCATGAATGTTACCCACATGCCACTCTGCCTTTGTCAGTTGTGCTCTGATTTTCTGCTTGTGGTCAGCTTCTTGCAAAAAGAAAAAAATAATTTGTGCTGCTTGTTAGCCTCTCACAAATGAGCATTTGGGAATCAATTGACAAATTGCATTTTAAAAGCCGACATATTTATTGTGATTTTGTTGTAATTTTAGCTACTGGTACATGTTTCTCTACTAGATCACCGCCATGAAAGCCATCTAACATAAGCCACAATCCTTGGGATAGTCTTAGAGTTTGCTACCTTTTCTGTCAACATTCAGTCTGTAAAACAATAAGATCAGCTGAAGCTAAATTGAGGTTTCAGATAGCTTCTGAAGGCGTCGCGGATGTAAAGGATTTTTTTAATGTGGTATTGTTTTTTAACAACATTCATTGTAGTATTTCTCCTGACAGCATCTTATTCATTCACATCAAAATTTTCTGGCTGCATAATCAGAGGTATAGATTATATATTTTTAATGTAGTATAGATTATATTTTTTCTGGCTGCATAATCATAGGTTTAAATAAGGCATGGACCTTTTTAAACTCCTGACAGCATCTTATTCATTCACACCAAATTTCGAATGGGATTTGGCAGAACACTAAGAAGCACTTCAATTTAAAAAAGACTAATTTCACATATACACAACCCTCTAAACGAATTTTACGGTGGTAGCGTATGCTATGGAAACCAGCTTCGTATGAAAACCTATGCAAACCACGACAAAAAAGTCATCTAAATTTACGAAAAAAAAAATCACACATGTAGATGATATGATGATGCACAATCCTGTAAAATATCTTGTCAAACTCAACTTCGTTTGTAAGATATAAAAATAACAAATTTATAACAAATCATTGGGCAGCTTTCTGCCTTAAAATTTGTTATTTTTATATCTCACAAAGGAAGTCGAGTTTGGACAAGATATTTTATAGGATTGTGCATCATCATATTATCTACATGTGTAATTTTTTTCATAAATTTAGATGACCTTTTTGTCGTGGTTTGCACAGGTTTTCATCTGTTCTGGTTTCCATAGCAAGATACGTTGCCTTTTACAGTCCAATGCCCAACCCCATGAAGAGAATGGAATCTCAGATTTGGGAGAAGGCTCAAAACTCACAAGCACTCACCGGGGCAACGCTCGGGATTGGGCGGCCGGCTAGCTGCTTGGCGCCTGGCGCCGCCGGCGGATTTGCGCGCGCCTTGCGGCTGGTGGCGTGGTGCCGGTGTACTGCGCTGGCGCCGTCGGGTGCTGAGGCCGCGGCCGGCGGGGGTCGGACAGCGGATGCTCGCCGTGCAGAAGTCGCGCTGAGGCAGGAGAGGTGTTGGGCTGCCTAGTGGTGTGCCGGGCCAAATTTCTTTTGGGCCGCAGAGTACTAGAAGTTTTTTTTTGGGCCAACTGGGCCCATCACTGTTAAAGGAGGACATCCTCTGCCAAAATCAAAGTTTGCTTCACTGTTTTCATATGTCGTTGGGTAGCGATGATGAATATTCATGTTTTGACTGCATCATCATTTGGAAGATATTACTTTGGAAGTTCCCTTGCATATTCAAGGGATCCCAACAGGCCTAGCTGAAAGCAGTGATGGCACCAGCAAAATGGCGAGGGGCCAGCCGGCCAAACAAATATAGGATGACCATTTATTTTAACGAAGAGTAAATACTAAAACAAATATTTACTCAAAACATTTTAACCTGTGTGTGAGAGCATGAGTTGATAGACTAGTTCGCTAACTCTAGTAGTATCAACCATTACCCTGCTCCTGAAAAACATATATATATATATATACCCAATAAGATGAGGAACATCTTGAGCCTCTGGTTTGAGGCACCGCATCTTGAGCCTACGGTCGGAGCGTCGGTCGGCCCGCAGGAAACGCAGTTTTTCCTTTCAACGGCTCTATTTCGTGATGGAGGGTATTTATACCCCATTGGCCAGCTTGTGCTCTTTCTCTTGGTCATTTGAATCACTCCTAACTTCCTAGAGCTGAGCAAAAAGCCCTCCCTTCTCTCATTCTTGCTTGTGAGCTTCAATCTTGGGAGTTGAGGAGATCCAAGTGCATTTGCATTGAGTTTTGCATCTAGTGGCACTTGGGGATCATTGTGAGCCGGTTGGTTTCTTGTTGCTCTTGGAGACACCGCTCCTAGCCGGCTTCGTGTTGGTGGAGGCGTTGACAAGAGAAGGTGATTGTTCTTGGCCACCTCCGGTGATTGTAAAGAGGATTACACATTCCTCGTCGGGAAGACAAAGTTGCAAGTAATACATTGCTCGTGTCTTGGGTACCTCACTTGTGAGTGGTGGCTTGGAGCTAGCAAGTGCACCGTCTAGTCGTTCAAGCACCATCCTTGTGTTGGTCGGCACAACCGGAGACTAGCTTGTCGGTGTACAAGTGAACTCTGGGTCAACACATCGACGTGTCCTTTGTCTTGGTGATTGGCTCATCATCTTATTGTGATTGATTGTCCATCCACTCCATCGGTGATTGGTTCATTGCCTCTACACGTCGGTATATTAAGTTCACCGCTTTAGTACTTCATTCCTAGTTTATTTTGTGTAGAGAGCTAGCTTTTGCTTGTGTAGTTGTTCTTGCTAGCCTAAGGATCATATTTAGGATTGTTCACTAGTTAGAGTAGTGACATAGCATTTGAGTGACATAGAGATCATAGAAGATATCTAGAATCGTCACTAGAAGGCTTGCAAGACAATAGAGCTAGTGCAAACCGCATTTACGCCTTTTGTTATACTAATCGGTTTATTAATTTGAGCTTGTAGAAAATTTTTATAGGCTATTCACCCCCCTCTACCCATCTAGGACCTTACAATTACACACAAACAATCTTGCAACAGATGTGTGCTTTTCCTTTTGTCTTCTTCTCTGAAGAGGCATGCATCAAAGATAACATACAAGTGTTAGGCTTCCTGTCCTTGGAGGAGACCATTCATGCAACATTTTTGTATGAGGCCGCGCCGTCTCCGTGGCCTTAAGAATGGCCACGGTAGCTTGGTCTCTCAACCCCGCCTGATGTGGTTTTTCTACGGTTCTAATCACTAGGTTCCTATTATTGTCTTACGCTTTCTCCTCTAAGCTTGTCAATCCATCGCTCTCATAAAACTATACTACTACTACATTTCTGAAACCTTGCTACCATGCCATGGTCGATCCATCGCTCTCATAAAAACTATGCTACTGCATTTCTGAAGCCTCACTGCTATGCATGCAAATAATACTAGCATTGATACTATGCTCCAGCATCATGCATGCCTCTTCTGTGCATGTATGGCCATGCACACCACTCCACACAAACAACCCAGCCATGCACGCTCTCAGCAGCATGCATGCTCTCAGAAGCATGCCAATGCACACAAACAAGCCAGACATGCATGATACTCCTAGAAGCACGCCACTCCTAGTTGACCAGAATCTTCTGCAGACGCCCCAGAGGATGGTGCAAGTGATCCAAAAAGTCCACTGAACTATCACTTCCATGTATACACAGGGACTGGAGCGTTTTCAGTCTATAAATCGAGAAGGCAAATTGCTCGTATCTCTCGGTGTCGTCGTTGAGTTCTGCTGCACAAGGAGACCACCATATCCCTAGCTCTGTCAGTTCAGAAAGGTTGCCAAGTGCCTCCATGGGAACTGTCACGCTCTGAAAAATGTCAAACCGTGATAGATGAGACAGTGCCGCGACCTTCGCGATCCACGTGGGCAGCCTCATCTGATAACAAAGCAGATGTTTTAGCCTCTGAAGATACACGACGCTTGCAGGAAGCTCGTGTACTGAAATGCCACGAAGATCTAACTTTGTCAGGTATTGTAGCTGGCAAATCTCTTGAGGGAGTTCGCTTATGCATGGCCCTGTTCCTCAATGCTCAAGTACCTTAGATGAACAAGCTCGGAAATCTCCACAACATATCGGTTCTCCAAATCGTTGCATCCCTCCATGAAGGAAACACTCGGCAGAGCACCGCCAAAGATAAATAGTGAGCGGATGTGAGATATGACCGTTGATCCCGGAATGCCAACATTTTTTCTCATCTATTAAGTTGCATGCACCAACCCCCTTAGATGAACAAGCTCAGAAATCTCCCACATACATGTCGGTTCTCCAAATTGTTGCATCCCTCCAAGTCCAGTACTCTCAGAAACATGAAATCCCTGAAGGAAACACTCGGCAGATCACCGCCAAAGATAAACAGTGAGTGGGTCTGAGATATGTCCATTGATCCCGAATGCCAATATCTTTGTTAGCTATTAAGTTGCATGCACCAACCAGTTCAACCCAAAAGCTTAAGCTGATGGGGAGAGGTGGGCAATTCACTTATATGCCAACACTCCCCCTTACGTGGAGGCTCCCTCAGGTCTCGATGTGGAATATGAGCGAGCAACAATTATTTTATTTAATTGCGCTAACCAGGATTTGAACTCGAGACCTCGACTTTGATACCATATTAAGTTGCATGCACCAACCAATTCAACCCAAAAGCTTAAGTTGATGGGGATAGGTGGGAAATTCACTTATATTCCAACATCAGCATTTGTAACAAATAGCCTCGAATAGTTTCGCAGCCCGACTTGGACTCGTGATATCCATTGTCCATTGTGGCCGTCTGTCTCTGCTCACAAGGTACATTGGTGTGCCTGTTGCCCTGTTGTGTGTGTTGCATATAACCTTGACAACTGCAACATTATTTGTACAATTGTGGGAGCATCAAATATACATAGGTGTATAAAACATCTATTCAGTTTCCCATTTTCTCAGTTAGAAATATTCAGGGCACAGCAGAAGCTAGCATAGTACCACCGCCGCAACCTGTCTGGCAACCCTGACAAACGGCGTTCCCCGTCTCCGTTGTTTTCCAAAACAAAATTCCAAAAATGCATACGTTATATGCAACACACACAAGTAAAAAGCTCACCCGTTCTCTGGGAATACAAACAAGTAAAAAGCTCATTGCACACATGAATCAGCTACCTTGCTTGTGCGTGTGGCTCTCTTGGACAGTTGGATCTGCAACCCTCCCCTTGTTCCTGATTCCTAATCCTAATCCTCGGCCACTCCTGTTGGTCCAGTTCGGTAGTTTCAAACCGGCAAGGGTGCAAGCCGGTGACGTCGCCCACGTCGTGGGCACATGGCATGCATGGCACGGCCGCGAGCAGGAGGCCGCAACGGCTGACGGGATGACATTTGGCCTTTACCTGAAGCCGCGATGACTCTCCTCTCCACTGCGGTCTAGTAACACACGGAGAAGGGGCGACGCAATCACACAATAGAAGTCATGGGCGGCATGCAGTGGTGGTGAGTCTATAGTGATCTCTGTGTGTTTCTACTTCCCTAATGGCTAGACCGCTGAGAAGGGTCCAAAAACTTTTGGGATGTTTTTTTTTTGTTGGGGGGGGGGCATGGCCCCTCCTACCCCCTTGGTTCCGCGTCTGATGCCAAGCATCATCTCCAAGCTCTACCAGCTACTGGAGGAGTACAAGCTGCAAACCAGCATGAAGGAGCGCATCAGCTCCCTCACCAAGGAGCTTGAGCACGACTGGCAGGCCAAGCTCCTCAAGGTGGCCCAGGTGCAATTGGGCCAACTCGATGGGCAGATCCATCTATGGGCACACGAGGTCAGGGATTCATTGTACAACATTGAAAACGTCCTCAACACCTTCCTCGTACACGTCCAGGTCCTGAGTTTGCTAAAGCATCTCAATAAAATCACCAACTTTTTCAAGAAGACCAAGGCACGCCACAAGATTAGTAGTGATGTCATGGACATCATGACTCATCTCCAAGTTGTGACAAAGCGTATTGTAGGTACAAAACCTACAATGTGTGCCATATTGTGCCCACACAAGGCGGAATGAAGGGTGCAACATGGGCCGGTGCCCCCCAACCGCCCAAAATTGTTTGGACCCCCTCAGCGGCCCAATTTTTTCATGTTTGAGATTTCTTAGACTCTATTTTGCTCGCCTATAATAATGAACATTCATATATATTAGTCAATGCAGAAAGTTTGATATTATTATATTCCATTTTCTAAAAAATCCTAATACTATCCAGACTTGGCCCTGATGTGCGTTGCATATATAACTTTGACAACCGCAATGCAACAATATTTGCACAATTGTGGTCGGGCTAGGAGGCCGCACTTGGCCCTTAAAAAGCAAGGGCCCCAATTCTAGACATGTATACTGTGTACGAGATCTCTAGCTAGCCCAGTAAAAAGCCAAGCACAGAAGCAAGCCTGGCTTGAGTCGATTTGACTTGAGCCGCTCTAGCATTGTTTATTTGACGATGTGCGTCACGCCTTCGCCGACTCCACGTACTTGACACGCTGCTGGTGATGACTTGCTCGCTTTGTGATTGTGATGCTGCTGGAGCATATGTTTAATCATCATCAATGTTTTGATTTTTGTTTGTGCTTGATATTTATCCTTTATAGTACACAAGACTTGGAGAGTATTCTGATATGAGCATCGCATCTGGGAATCCTATTTAAAAATATTTTTATAGGTATTTTAAATAGTCAACGTGATGTTTTCATGTGGTAGGATATATAAAAAAATAATGATTCCATGATTGAAAAAATATTCTACCTTTGTTTTGAGAATTTTACTGATGGTAGGTAGCTTGAAGGACATGTATATGTAGGTTTTGTAGCTTTTAACACCAGTTATAAAAAGTGTATTTTTTACAATTTAACCCTTTTAGCCTACCAAACTAATGGAAGGGCAAAGAAACCAAAGAAAAGTCATTCTAACAGCCAAATAACCTGCATGTTCAAGAAAAAAAAGGTCAACAAACTATGCAACATTTTTTCTAGGGTCAAGAAAATAATTTTCTCATTTCCAATTTACACGAGAGGATGAAAAATGCCAACCAAAACTGTAGTGTTCGTTTTGATGCCTACAGTGAAAATGGGTAGGTGGAGACGATGTATTATGATTTCATAAAGATGATCCAAGAACTAGACTACGGTGCACTGAAGGTGTGATAAATGAGATCAAGACAACAAGGGTTACAAGGAAATGGTTGCATTTAGGGAGGATCTGGACCTATTTGAAGAGGGTTTGGAAGGACTATGTGTTATGCACTAGTTCCTTGCAAAAACTGGCTATTAGTATGCTTCAATTAATTAGTTTCTGCCCAAATCCTACCGCTGTCCACCATAGGTTATGTAGTATTGCCCAGATTCTTGCTTTGGTACTCATTTGAGCTTCCAATATTAATTTGTGTTTATATAGATTGTTAGCTAAAATAGTATTGTGTTGAATTTTTCTAAAAAATTGTTGAGCTTTGTACTGATTGAATTACATAATCTATATCTATGTGTACCACACCACACTGGTCTGAAATCACATGGACAAACTTATCTTTTTGTCCAGAACTTAACACCATTAGGTGGACAATAGGGGCAAACTCTCTCTTTACTTTGAAATCACCGCAGTAAGATTACAAAGTTAAAAACTAAGGAAATTAAATCACCATTTCGCTATACAAAACGGGGACAGGAACACTTAAACCTCTTTAAAAAGATACAAAAGTTTGACTAGGAATTCTAGGAATCAAGCTAGAACTTGGCTCCATCATCCCATTCTATAACAGTTACAATATGATCTTTTATATATCATCAAGAACGCAGCAACCCTTTAATTTATATGGTGGCGTTCGTTCTTCGCTCCATGCAGCTGCTGTCCATCTGCCGTTGTTCCATCCGGGCACGTAGGGTTGCAGGCAGGGCAATTGGCACGGCAGTCCTCCACCTTCTCGTAACAACCTTGCGCAGGCTGGCAGCAGTAGCAGATGTCATCCTTACGATTGCTGTGGCAGTAGCATCTCTTGGTGCAAAATATCAGTGTGACCAGCTTCGTCTTCGTCTCATCATCTAAATCTTCTAAGCAATCTTCCTCCGTATGGTAGTAGGATCTTGTAGTGTTTGTGCGCCCTACCTGCTTGCCGAGCAGCTCATGACGAGGACGACCTGTATATAAACATGTATACATTTTGCATTCGTCGAGATTCAAATATACATGAACTCATTTTAGACCATTGTCGACGAGATAAGGACGACGATGTAGACTTACCTGCTTGTGCAGTCACTGCTAGACACCCGAAGAGAATAGCGACACATATGGCAATGGCAGTCCCATAAACCAAGCTGCTACCGCAACCATTGTTGCGGCCCTTCATACTGAACTGATTTATGAACTCTTTATTTCTAATCAGCTAAGAGTCTCTGTTTGAGATCGAGGGGTTTAATAGACTGGACTTGAGCAATGACCTCGCAACTCGGATCATCAGTATATAAAGGGAGGACGATGACCTCATTTGACTAGGTAATTTCGAAATGATAATCGATTGGATCAGTAGATATCTACAAAATCAGCAAAGAATGTAAGAATTGAGGCGCTAGCTGTGGTGGATATGCTAGATCGTGTATATATTGACACCATTCCTTGCTTTGCTATATATATATGCAGTATGTAATGAATATATATGACGTGTCCACTTATCGCTTGCAATCTCCAGGGCCAGATTGTCATACATGGACACAATAAGCTGACACAGCTAAATGATTTGGAGATCGCACAGCTAGTATGTTTTTTTTGAAGAATCAGCTAGTATCATTTTTTCTTATCCTAATTAATGAAATACAAATGCATCCTTATTATCCTTATGGAACGGACGCGCTAGTCCAATGAACATCTATGGAAATTTGGTGATATATCCCACAACTAGACATCCAGTACATCGTCTTGTGTTTACAAATGTCAGCTAGCGGAGAAGGAGCGATATCGAAAGGAGCCGGATGTTTCCGTTGGAGCCCCCTACCACCACCAGACCCTCCCCTGGCGATGGCGGCTCCGCCGCCCTCCTCCAGGCGCCGCCACCACCTTCTAGCCCCCCTCCTCCTCCCCCTATCACCAGATCCGGATTCCCCACCGCCGGATCCATCGACCCATGGCCCTTCTGGCGGCTTCGTGCCCCAGCCCGGACGGCGGACGCCGCCATTGCTGGCCCCCATGGCGCCGCTGCTCTAGTGGCGGCGCTGGCGCTCTCCTTCGTCGTGGGTCCGCGCGTGCGTCGCCGACGGACGCCGCCACCGGTGCTGACCGCGTGGCGAACGGCGTGGTGCCGCCCCCTGCGGTTGCCCACGCGAGGCGTCGCCGCCCCGGTCGGCGCCGCCCCCGCTTCCCCAGCAACTCGGGGTCCTCGGAGGGACGGCGTCCCACATCGTGGATGTGTAATGACGACGACGGCGAGGGCGAGATGGAAGAGGGGCGAGTTCGCGGCTCCCTCGTCGGCATGCCGCCCGGCTGCGCCGAAGGGGGCACGGCCGCCGCCGCCGTTGCCCGAGGCGCCCGCTGCGGCCGAGGCCCTCGCTCTCCCCCACGCTGCCCCCCTTCCACCCGGGGAAGCTCCGCGGGCGCTCCGGGGCACGGCGTTGGGAGGACGCGGACCACGATTCGGGCGGCTCGGGTGTGGCCGCCGCTCGTCGTTCTCTACCTCGATTGTCACGCCCCCCACTTTTAATGGGTCGATTAATCACACGTGTTTGCGCCAGGATCACGCCACAAACACGTCTATTAGTAACAGATAATGACAAACAGAATTAATAATAAACCGAGCTGTTGAAATATAGGATAGAAAGGGACTTACAGTGGCGACGAAGGGTCACCAAGTCGGGTTACAATATCGAGTTGGCCAACCGGAAGCGGTGGATCAACTATGACACCGCCTCGCACTCCACAGGCAGACTTGTGCATGGATGAAATCACGGGCTTCAACGCCCTTCTCCTAAGCAAACACTTTACTTAACTCCTACGATACGCTGGTCCTCTACCTTGTCGTCGATCTTACCTTCACATGTGCCGATATCTGTAAAAAATAGAGGGGTGAGTACAAACGTACTCAGCAAGTCCCAACCAGGGGTGGTAATTATTAAGGGTTTAGGCCCTAGCAGAGTCTCTAAAACTGCTCTTACTAGTTCCCGGTTATCTCAGGTCATCACTGCTGTCATAACACCACAGGTTAGTCATCATCAATGTGTGTATCTAATCATAGATGTTCAGGCCCAGCACTTGCCCATTCCATGGACATGGCTATTCGAATAGATTCAATTAACTCTGCAGAGGTGTACAAATTTCCCCACACGATAAGCACAGTCTTACACCGGGACGTCATTGGTTCGCACGGGCCCTAACGAGATCCGTACCCGCTTGAGTGCTACTCTAGGTATATTGGTATAATCTTCACCACGACTAACTTCGGGGTTGGAAAGGATGACGCATCATCCTAGACGTAGCTTCAATACACACTACGTCCGACGTAGCTTCAATACACACTACGCCCGACATGGCTTCAATACACACCACGCCCATGTGGCTTCAATGCACACCACATAGTCATAGTCATAAATTTGTGCACTTAATACCGCGCCACTGCGCTCAAACACCTTACGTGGAGGATCACATAGCAACCATGCCAACCCGACCTCGGAAGATCACTTAGCATCCGAGTCGGCTCCGATAGATCGTTCGCCTACTCCGGCCACCTTGGCTCCAGATTATACCTCAACCCAACGGGGTGTGGAATCAAGCCGCCCCATCCCGGCGTGTGGCATGTGCGTAATATCACACTAGGTAGAAGGTCTATGAACTGGTCCTTAGGGAGGCGTAGTATCTCTCCGGCAGAACCCCTCGTGGCGATTCCCGATGTGGTATTTAGGCCGTACCGGACTACCACTACTCACGTCTTTTGTTGGTTAGGGTTCATTAGGCATTCTCATGTTTCTCTTTGGATTACAACGTATGAGCGCGGATAACGTGGATGATTACGTCATCCGGCTTAGCTCCATAGCTACGTTATCAGACTCATACCACTATTTACTAAACCGATTATCATTATCAACTTCCTCATCATCTCATTATATTATCATATTAAGGTCATGATTAGGGGGTAAGGACTTGCCTGGGAGGTTCTTACGAATCCAAGACGGCGTCGAACGTCTCTAGCTTTCCTCGAATCTACTCTACGCCCGCGATAAACCCTAGCTTGAACTATAACATGTAAAGCAACATAGAACATTATGGTGGCAATGGGTTAGATGCATAGAGCTAGATTTTAGATGAATTATGGAAGTCGTTTCACGCGAAACGGAGTTAGTATGCATGAGATATGGATTTTATAATATTAATCCCTAATTAAATCATTAGGGTAATATTATAATATAATTTTATCATGTAATAAAATGGAACTAATTACATGATAAAATTCTATAAATCAAATAATGAATTTACAAATTTTTTCGGGAATTTTTTCTCGACAAGGGAAGGTATACTTATAAACATCCGCGGTACAATAATCGGGTGGATCTAGCAATTAGAAGTGTACCGAGCTGCCCCTCAGTACATGTGGGTGACACGTGGGTCCGAGTGGGACGCCACCTGTATTCCGCATCGGCTTCCACGTGGCCGACGGAGTCGGCCCGACGGCCGTGGACGGGGGGATGGACGGGCGGCGACGTGGCGGCTCTGGTTGGCTTTAGCCCAACGCCGTCTTAACGGACAACGGCGACGCCAAGACGCGTTCCCGCCCGTTGCCTCCCCAACGGCGCAGCCGCCGGAGGTTCGCCGGAGTCGGCCGGACTTCCTCTCGTTGCTCGTTGCGGAGCCTTTGTAAAGATCGCCTTTGCCACATCGGTCACCTTGGTCGGCACCCCGGTGGCGGAGGGGTCATCTTCCCCAACGACGGCGGTCGCTGGCGGTAGACGGCGGTGGCGGTGCTAGGGAAAGGCCCCTGGCTGTATGCCAAAACGAGGGGAAGAAAGGAAATCGAACAACGGAACAACCGTAAAGGCAACGAACTCACCGATTTGGCCTTAGCAACGACGAATTCGGCCCGAACGCCCTGACCTAGCTTGCGGCGTTGACGGAGCAAGATTTGGGGAACCGCTGATTGCTCGGCGCGGCGGAGGAGGGGAGAAGGAGCTACAGTGCGCACCGCATGTTTCGCACTGGGCGGCTTGGGGTGGCGGTGGCGCGGTTGATTGAGCGCCGGAGGGGCTATTTATAGCCTCGCCGCGGGGCTCCTCGCCGGCACGATCTTTTCTCCGCCCCGAGATCTTTTCCGACCACCGGTCGTGCGCTCGAGGACCTCCAGCTGTCTTCCGCTGTGATGCGCTCGCCGACGCACGTGTTTCGTGCTCCGATGAGCTGGCGGTAGTCGGGTCGCATCATCTACAGCCGTGGTTGCCGTCCGCCATGGCCGGACTTGTCTTGTCGCATTCCTACGTGGCTGGTCGCCAGCCGGGCTCGCGGCATCCTTCTCGTGCTCGTACACCCCACCCATGTGGCGCTCTATTCCCTCGTCTTCGTCCACAGCACCGGCGTCGCGAGGTATCACGCGGCGGTGGCCGGTTCCCGCGTTCGAGGCCGCCATCGGTCCGCGGCCGCAGATCAAGCGCGAGGGGTCGGGCAATCGACATGATGGGACGGTTCGGGCGATTAGCGCCAGCCCCACCGTGGTCTCGCCGTCGCTAACAGCTGATAGGTACGGCGGAAGGGGGCAGCGTGGCGGGCGGCTCGCAGCGCGGTCGCCGCGGGGAGAGGGAGATGGTGCCGACGCCCCGCCCCCCTTTGTCGGTCGGATGGAGCGAGGAGAAGGCGGCCCGCTTGAGCTGGGCCTTGGGCCGTCTTTGCCCGCGAGGAGGAGAAAGGCGTGGGCTGCCTTGGGCCAAGGAAAGGAGAGGGGAGGATGAAGTGCTTTTGGGCGAAGAGAAATAAGCCCACGAGCTCTTCTCATTTTATTTTCTTTTTCCTTTTTCCTTTCTATTCTTTCTTCTCCTTCTTATTTTCCCTTCCCATTATTTTTTGTGTGTAAATGTATATTACATGTATTTACACAAGCACTCATATGTATCTTCATGACTGGTATTCATGAACATATTTATTTAATTGTACTTGTATGAATATGTGTATATATTCGTGCACACATATCTTCCCCGAAGTTCTATCATTTCATGTGTTTTGTATAATATAAATATTTATACAAGCACACTTATATTCTCGTGATTTTTATTGTCGAGAACAATTATTTATTGTGCTCATAAAATATATATGTTTGATACACACGGGTTTTTCGGTATTTAATTCCCGAGAAATTGTAATCCGATTCTCATGCCTTTACTTCCATAAATAAAATCTAGGGCTTACCTTGCATCCTTGCCATCATAAAGTTCAACAAGCAACAAACAAGGTTTCCTATTTCTAGATGGTGAGAGTTGGAATGCAGGGTTTTCAAAAACATGGTTTTTAGTTTAGCGGGAAATATATCAAGTTTTAGTTGTAATTTGAAAAGTTCAAATTTTTAGTGAATTTTAAAATGATGCAAAACACGGGTGTTACAAATCTACCCCACTTTAGATGAATCTAGGCCCCCGAGATTCCTAGTCTACTGAGTGAAGGTCCTAACTTGAGGCTTAAAGGAATAGAGAGATAGAGAGGGAGGGAAAACTTTCCATTGCTTACAAAGTGCTATCTTTTTTTCGAACCCCTACCATTATCGTGCTACTTCGTTTCTTGGGCAACACGACCTTTGTGGAGGGCATGCCTTGGCGTTGGTGCTGCTTCGCTGCTTCTACCCCATCTTCTTGGTCTTGCATCTGTCTTCAAAATCTTCGGGTCTTCTTTGGCGGCTACCCCACTTAGAGGATTTATTCCACTAGTGTCCTCGGTCTTCGGGCGTCTTCGGGGTCTCTTGCGCGTATCCTACTTGTCCGGATTCTTTTGAGTGTGATCATCGTGTACTTGGGACTCCATTTCTTTCGGGACCATAGGTTTTCTCATTTGCTTTTTATTTTCCTTGACTTAGCCCATTTACGTATTTCTTTGCTTCCTCTGGTTCTCGCCCAGTTGCATATATCACTACCCCACTTAGAAAAGTTTATGCGTATTATTTGCTCTATGGCTTTTATGCGTAGGCACTCGTCAAATTTTCTTTGTCGGCACTCGCTTATTGATTGTGGATCAAGCACAAGGATCTCGATTACTCCAGGAGTTACAACAAAGAGAGCGAGAAGGGAATGCTACTCTACGGTTACACCTCCCTTGGGGGTGGTGGCTCTACAGCATCAGTCATGGTGGCTTCTGCTTCGTCTTCTGCGGGCCCGGTACTTGGCTCTGCGCTAGGGGCTTCTTCTCTTGGTGGTGCCGGTCTGAGGGGCAGGGATGGTTCTCCTTGTCGGTCTTCTGGCGGTGATGGTGGCCTGGTGGAGTCTGTTCTTCTTCTTCTCGTGAAGGGGTTAGTGGAAATTCCTTTCACCTTTGCGGGTTCTGTCTCTCGTACATGTTGAACTTTCGGCGTCTCGAGGGGCGAGGATGTAGGCCTCTCTTAGCTCTTGGGTATGTTGCTCTGGATTGTCTTGAGTCTCGGCGAGTGTAGTCTCCGGCGTCTGCCCACGGCGACTTTATCTCGTGCGTGAGCGTGTTCTACGAGGAGTTGTTGGATGTAGCTTTGGCTTGCTCGGCTCGATGGATCCGGTCTCTTAGGGCGGCATCTTGTCGCTCATCTTTGCTTTCGTCGAGGGTGAGTAGGTAGGACATCAGTCTTTGGATGATGGGGCTGTCTCTCGGATCTTGTAGGTCTTCGTGCGAGTAGTCCGGGTAGGGCGGTTCTTCTCTTCGGGTGGCAGGTACTTCATGGGGGTGCGAGCCATGGGTTCCTTATAGAGATGACAAAGGCGGAGTAGTGCCTTTGCGGCGGCGGCTTGGTAGGTGTCGGGAATCGAAAACCAATGGTGGTCATGCTCCATCCTTCCGTGATGGTGGGGTACTTCCGGCTCTTGGCGATGTGGACGGTGACTATGCAACGATGGGTGCCACGCTCTTCATACTCGCCGCCCTCATACCTTGGGCGGTCTTAGATGCCAAGGTTAAGCATGGTGGCATAGAGAAGCCGGGAAATCCGGGGTGTCGATGCAATCGGCCGCTAATCGGATCATGCCGCCATTTTGGCGGTGGTTGGTGATGGTTTTTGGTGAGTGGATGGCAAGGAGGGTGATGGCAAAGGGTGAACGAGGGAGGCTAGCAGTGGAATGGTTGGAGTGGAATGGCGATGAGAGCGATGGTGGTGCTCTTTTTATAATGGGTCGAGGGTGATGGCTTACGGGAGAAGCTTGGTCGACCGTGTCATGGTTATGGTGTGTGGTGGAAGGATGGGAGTGAGTCTCGTATCCATTGACCTTGTAATAGTGTCGTGGTCATGGGGATTTGTGTGGATCTTGGCCGGTGGATTCCTATAGTGGGGACTATGTGTCCCTCTCTTTGTTGGTGTATCACTCCATGGCATTTCGTATGTTTCGGGGCATCCGTTTGCTTTACTGGCATAAATATCTTTTATGGGCTTGACGACCGTCTTCGATTCTTTGTAGTCCTCGATTATCTTACGCTCCACGATGCTAATCTTCGGCTTTGGCTTACATTATTTGGCATTGGTTGTCACTTGATCTGTTGCAATCGTGTCTTGAGCGGCCGGTCGTGGTCGGTGGTTCGGGTCGGGTAACAGCGGTATCGCTGACTTTCGGCATTGAGGTGACAGCAGATGTCGGCAATGTTGCACGGTCGTCGGTCCGCGAATATCGAGGCGACGGCGTGCAGACGGTCCGTAAGGGAAGAACACTGGTGTGGTTCAACGGCTGCAGTCGTGGAGTCCACTGGTTGTCGTCACGTTCCTGCAGGTTAGTTCCTATTCTATTTTGGACGAAAGGGGTATGGGAAGCACAAGGTACGCTAGGGTCTACCTAACTAAGGATTAGGGGAAAGCAAACATTTTAGGTAGGGATAGATCTTTGGGGTATCCTAGTAACACGGGTGTCTAAAGACAAAGCACAAACTTACCTCGGTGTGAAGCGTATGAAAAGTTAGTCACGGCGCGAACTAAGTTTATAGGGAAACTTGTCTTATTCCTCGTGACTTAAGGGATTTTCAAAGACGTTCACCGATCCTATCGGATTTTCCTTCAATTAACCACTATGAGTAGTAAAAATGGAGAAATTTCCTTTAGGATTGAAAAGAAATAAGACATTATACTAAACAATCAAGCGCGACAATAGTTCTCATCACCGGACAGTTTCGTTGATGGCACATGGTCGCACCACATGTAGCAACTGCCATGACGATTATTGCGCGACTTTTCACCTACTAAAGGCCTTGAAGCCTAGGCATCTATGACTGCGAGCGAACGCTTAGCAACTAATGCTAAGACAGTGCTTGCTCAACAAGCTTGCAAAAGGATTTTGCTACTTATTTGCTGCCTGGACTTATATGCCTGGTAGAGTTTCCATCAATTTTTAGACTTGCACGTTACATTAGCGCCCATTTAGGTACTCGGACGTTCTTGGCATTCCCAGTGGATCCATTTGGATAGCACTTGACAGTCCTTCCTGTTGGGAGCTTTTGGAAGTATACAAGTTCATTAAGTACTTGGATACTTGGTCTTCATGAAACTATCGATTTTAATATCAAGGAAGGCCAAGGTATCCTAGGCACTTTAGCATCTCTAAGAGATGTTGTGGAAATTCTCCTTTGGTCAGGCAGTCCGATTGAGATCATCCTTACTAGTCCATGGCTGTAAGAGTCTTGATGTGATCATCGATTCCGCAGCATACGAACTATTGAAGTAAGGTGTACTCGTAGCAACAAGTTTAAAAGTAGTTATCCTTATGTGGAGTTAAAATTTCTATTAACCCAAATTTCATCCTATGGACAACCTGGCTCTGATACCACTCTGTCACGCCCCACTTTTAATGGATCGTTAATCACACGTGTTTGCGCCAGGATCACGCCACAAACATGTCTATTAGTAACAGATAATGGCAAACAGAATTAATAATAAACCGAGCTGTTGAAATATAGGATAGAAAGGGACTTACAGTGGCGACGAAGGGTCACCAAGTCGGGTTACAATATTAGAGTTGGCCAACCGAGAAGCGGTGGATTAACTATGACACTAACGCCTGTACTCCACAAAGCGGACTTGTGCATGGATGAAATCTGGGCTTAAACGTCCTTCTCCTAAGCAAACACTTTACGAACTCCTACGATACGCTGGTCCTCTACCTTGTCGTCGATCTTACCTTCACATGTGCCGATATCTCGTAAAAAATAGAGGGGTGAGTACAAACGTATTTAAGCAAGTCCCAACCGGGGTGGTAATTATTAAGGGTTTGGGCCCTAGCGAGTCTCTAAAACTGCTCTTACTAGTTCCCGGTTATCTCAGGTCATCACTATTGTCATAACACCACGGGTTAGTCATCATCAATGTGTGTATCTAATCATAGAGGTTCGGGCCCAGCACTTGCCCATTCCAAGGGCGTGGCTATTGAATAGATTCAATTAACTCTGCGCAGAGGTGTACAAATTTCCCCACACGATAAGCACAGTCTTACACCAGACGTCATTGGTTCAGACAGGCCTAACGAGATCCGTACCCGCTTGAGTGCTACTCTAGGTATATTGGTATAATCTTCACCACGACTTCTCTGGGGTTGGAAAGGATGACGCATCATCCTAGACGTAGCTTCAATACACACCACGTCCGACGTAGCTTCAATACACACTACGAAGCGTGGCTTCAATACACACCACGCCCATGTGGCTTCAATGCACACCACATAGTCATAGTCATAAATTTTGTGCACTTAATACGGCGCCCATGGCGGCTCAAACACCTTACGTGGAGGATCACATAGCAACCATGCCAACCCGACCCGAGGAAGATCACTTAGCATCCGAGTCGCCTCCCGATAGATTGTTCGCCTACTCGGCCACCTTGGCTCCAGTTATACCTCAACCCAACGGGGTGTGGAATCAAGCCGCCCCATCCCGGTGTGTGGCTGTGCGTAATATCACACTAGGTAGAAGGTCTATGGCGGTCCTTAGGGGAGGCGAGTATCTCTCTCCGCAGGAACCCCTCGCGGCGATTCCCCGATGTGGTATTTAGGCCGCATGCGGACTACCACTACTCACGTCTTTTGTTGGTTAGGGTTCATTAGGCATTCTCATGTTTCTCTTTGGATTACAACGTATGAGCCGGATAACGTGGATGATTACGTCATCCGGCTTAGCTCCATAGCTACGTTATCAGACTCATACCACTATTTACTAAACCGATTATCATTATCAACTTCCTCATCATCTCATTATATTATCATATTAAGGTCATGATTAGGGGGTTAAGGACTTGCACGGGAGGTTCTTACGAATCGGCACGCGCATCGAACGTCTCTAGCTTTCCTGGGACGGAAACTCCTATTCGGTCGTCGAATCTACTCTACGTCTGGCGATAAACCCTAGCTTGAACTATAACATGTAAAGCAACGTAGAACATTATGGTGGCAATGGGTTAGATGCATAAAGCTAGATTTTAGATGAATTATGGAAGTCGTTTCACGCTAAACGGAGTTAGTATGCATGAGATATGGATTTTATAATATTAATCCCTAATTAAATCATTAGGGTAATATTATAATATAATTTTATCATGTAATAAAATGGAACTAATTACATGATAAAATTCTATAAATCAAATAATGAATTTACAAATTTTCTCGGGAATTTTTCCGACAAGGGAAGGTATACTTATAAACATCGTGTACAATAATCGGGTGGATCTAGCAATTAGAGCAGTGTACGCAGCTGCCCCCGTACCCGTGGGTGACACGTGGGTCCCAGTGGACGCCACCTGTATTCGCATCGGCTCCCACGTGGCCCGACGGAGTCGGCCCGACGGCCGTGGACGGGGGATGGGCGGGCGGCGTGGCGGCTCGGGTTGGCTCTAGCCCAACGTCGTCTTAACGGACAACGGCGACGCCGCACGCGCGTTCCGTCCGTTGCCTCCCCGCGGCGGTGCCGCCGGAGGTTCGTCTGAGTCGGCCGGACTTCCTGTTGCTCGTCGCGGGAGCCTTTGCGCCTTTGCCTTGCCACACCGGTCGCCTTGGTCGGCACCCCGGTGGCGGGAGGGTCATCTTCGACGACGGCGGTCGCGGGCGGTAGGCGGCGGTGGCGGTGCTAGGGGGAAGGCCATGCTGTATGCCAAAACGAGGGGAAGAAAGGAAATCGAACAACGGAACAACGAAGGCAGCGAACTCCAGGTTGGTCTAGCGGCCAGGTCGTCGGGCCCGACCTAGCTTCTTGGGTGGCGGCGGGCAAGATTTGGGGAAGCTGGGTGCTCGGCGTGGGGAGGAGGGGGAGAAGGAGCTACGGCGCGCACCGCATGTTCGCACCCTTTGGCGAAGCTTGGGGTGGCGGTGGCGCGGCTGATTGGCCCGGAGGGGCTATTTATAGCTTTCGCCGCGGGGCTCCTCGCCAAGACGATCTTTTCTCCGCCCGAGATCTTTTCACCGACCGCCAGGCGATGGGCTCGAGGACCTCGCTGTCTTCGCCGATGCGCCACCGTGACGCCGCGTGTTCCGGTGCTCCGATGGCCGGTAGTCGGGTCGGATCATCTACGGCCGTGGTTGTCGTCGCCATGGCGGGCGTGTCTTGTCAGCGTTCTGCGTGGTTGGTCGCCCGGCGGGGCTCAGCGGCATCCTTCGTGCTCGTACACCCCACCCATGTGGCGCCTGTTCCCTCGTCTTCGTCCACAAAGACCGGGCGTGGTGAGGTATCACGGGGCGGTGGCCTCGCCGTGCGCCGAAGGCCGCCATCGGTGCCGTGCCGCGATCAAGGCGAGGGCAAGGCGGCACCGACATGATGGGACGGTTCGGGCGCGATAGCAAGGGGCCACCGTGGTCTCGGCGTCGCTAAAAAGTGGATAGGAAATGGTGAAGGGGCAGCGTGGCCGGGCGGCTCAGAAGCGCGGTCGCCGTCTCGGGGGGGGAGATGGTGCCGACGCGGCCCCCCCCCCCCCTTGGTCGGATGGATGGAGCGAGGAGAAGGCAGCCCGCCGGCCGGGCCTTTGGGCCGTCTTTGCCCGCGAGGAGGAGAAAGGCGTGGGCTGCCTTGGGCCAAGGAAAGGAGAGGGGAGGATGAAGTGTGCTGCTGGGCCAGAAGAGAAATAAGCCCACAAGCTCTTCTCATTTTATTTCTCTTTTTCCTTTTTTCCTTTCTATTCTTTCTTCTCCTTCTTGTTTTCCCTTCTCATTATTTTTTGTGTGTAAATGTATATTACACGTATTTACACAAGCACTCATATGTATCTTCATGACTGGTATTCATGAAAATATTTATTTAATTGTACTTGTATGAATATGTGTATATATTCGTGCACACATATCTCCCCCGAAGTTCTATCATTTCATGTGTTTTGTATAATATAAATATTTATACAAGCACACTTATATTTCGTGATTTTTATTGTCGAGAACAATTATTTATTGTGCTCATAAAATATATATGTTTGATACACACGGGTTTTCGGTATTTAATTCGAGAGAAATTCGTAATCCGATTCTCATGCCTTTACTTCCATAAATAAAATCTAGGGCTTACCTTGCATCCTTGCCATCATAAAGTTCAACAAGCAACAAACAAGGTTTCCTATTTCTAGATGGTGAGAGTTGGAATGCGGGGTTTTCAAAAACAGGGTTTTAGTTTAGCGGAAATAAATCAAGTTTTAGTTGTAATTTGAAAAGTTCAAATTTTTAGTGAATTTTAAAATGATGCAAAACACGGGTGTTACATCGATCTGCTTTCGTCGGGCTATCGGTGTTACACCACGCCTCGGCCAGGTGGTGGTGGGTGCTTGGGCGGCGTCGGCGGGCGGCGTCTGGCTGCGATGGCCAGTCCCCGCTTAACGAGGCGGCGCGGGTGTCCGCGCATCTTCGCCTTGGTCCCAGGGCGGTGCGCCGGGAGGCTTGGACGCCGGGCGGCGAGGCATGCCGGGCTTCGGCAGCTCGCGTGATCCCGCGTCGGCGACCCGGCGGTTTCGGAGTCACAAAACGCCGCCCGCCGTCGTTCACGGGACCAAGAAACCCAGCGCCGCGGGCCCGTGCCACCCGAGCTTGCGGGCTCTTTCGCAAATCGCCCCGCGGCGGGACCATGTCGCCCGGCGCAATGTCGCCACCGGGTCGTCTTTGCCGGTCGCGGGGCGCCCGGTCACGGGCATCGGCGTGCAGGTTCGCCGCCCGATCCGTGTCGGCGGCGGGTCCGGCTCCCTCGCCGGCGGCCGCGGTAGCGTTGTGGGGACGCCCGTCATTGGCGATTCACACGCGTATTGGTCGGTGCGATCCTTCGCCCGGCGTCGCCCGGCGCGCGGCGCATGCCTTTGAGGCGCCCGGCCTCGGCGCTGCCGGTGCTTTCGTTGACCGCTAGCGCTTATGCCGGAGGTGGGGGAAACGTCACAGGTTGACCCCATGCTCGTTGAGCTCGCGACCTCCTTCGCCATGCGCCCGGCTACCTTCCGGAGGACGAGGTCTTGTCGGGCCCGTGTCCATCGTGGCGCACGCGGTGGGTGCCCCTCCACCGGCTACCACTCCACACCGGACGGCCGGGTGGGCCAGCTTGTGGTTGAGCCGAGCTGCCGTCCCACTAGTCGCCGTCGTGTCGGACCGGCGCACTGGCGACCTCCCGGCGCTCGCCGCCGCGAGGGGCTCGAGGACCGCGGTGAGTCTGCTGGCCGCAACCCGAGGTCGAGGTCGACCTCCCGGTGCTCGACGCTAGTGGCACCGATGCTCGTGGTGACTAAGAGGGCTGCACCGCACACTCTTCGATCTCCATGCTCGTGCGTCGGTTGACGAGTTCTTAGCCGCTTTCACGGCCGCTGGAGCCATCCATACTCTCCACGCCGGTTTTGAGGAAAACACGCCCCGCGCCCGGGGCGTGTCGGTGATTATGCCCAAACGCGGCCGCGACGGCTAGCTGCAAAGAGTGGGGCTAGGCATCATAAGCCGCAGGACCGGGCAAGGAGAGTGTTGCTCAAGAAGATGGGGATCGAGGTTGAGGCCGAGCATGAGGACGCCGTCTCCTTTGATGAGTTGCGATGCCGCCTTCACGGGTCTCTTTGCTGAGGACAACGGGGGGAGGCCATGGAGCGCTTCCTTCTACGCAAGAAGCCACGCCATGGGGCCTGAGTGGATGTACACGTCCTCCCGATCTAGTCGCAGAGTTTGTTATCATGTAATCGCCAAGTTTATTTCCAGTAGATAGGTTGTTCGTTCTCTTTTCGTTTCGTTCGTTTGTTTGATGTCCACTCGGCATCATGAACTCTCTTTGTATTTGGATTTGGTTTTTCTCCTCTTAATGAAAAACGGGTGAATGGCCCGTCGAGAAAAAAAAAAAAAATGTCAGCTGGCATCTCATTGTTGGCGAGCTTGTTTGCCTACTATATTTGATCACTGCCAAGATGATGCTGATCATGTGACTGGGGCCCAACGTCTGAAGACGCACGCAGGCCAACTGGGATTTATGGGCCGGAGCGTCGCGAGGTCCAACCTTGCCAGGAAGCCGAGCACCCTTATGTCTGGGTCGGAGTGGTCGTCGTCGTCCTACTCTTTTCTTCTACCTCTCGTCACCTTCTCTTTTTCTGCATCATTTCCTCGTCTATTCCCATCTCAATCTGGATTCCCGACGGCTGAGATGAATTAATTTCCCCATATTTGAGCTAGCTAGGGCGAGATTGAGTCGTTGCTCTGATTACTTTGAGATATATTCTGTGGAGTCACATTTCCATGATGCATCTCGCCCCTACAGTCTCTGTCTCCGCCCTCTCCATCACCCAACAGCGATTTAATAACATGTCTAGATCATACATGGTAAGAGAAAGGCCAATAATAGAGCCAAGTACTTGGCTTAAGAGCCAAAGCTATACAATAGTTTATATTTTACTTGTCTCCAAACATTTATTTATTATTATATGATTACATTCTCTTTCCTTCTCCTCTCACATACATCTTGATTGGACCCACTATTGCCTATGCATTTGTGCCTAGCTTGGTGCTTAACTTGGAGCCAAACTCTCATCTCTCTCCTCTCTTCTCTCCTCCACATCAGCAAAAATGCTGATGGCAGTTTATAAGCCTATTATTGTACTTGCTCTAAACTATCAGCACAACTTGGTTGCATTTGGATCCATCTTGATCTTGGTACATCCATTTTGCTATGTATCTAGATATAATAACATGTCTAGATACATAGTAAAATGGATGAACTAAAAATATCAAAGATAGATATAATAACATGTCTAGATACATAATAAAATGGATGAACTGAAAAAGGTCAAAGCGATTTATAATTTGAAAAAAAAATGGAGTAATACTATAGTACTAACCAATGTAAAAAAAAAAACTTAGGAAGGAAATCTAGTGATTTTAAAGAACTAAGAACTAACAAATTAATGAGATCCACATTGCAAATCTAACACATAATGTTTTTAGACTAAGCAAGCTTTTAATAATGATGTAAGTTTGGCCTTTGTAACAAGCCGATACACACAGTAATCAAACCAAACATCTGCATGCATACAGGACCATGCATGCTTGATTCGTGTTTCAACTGTAAAGGAAATATACACTGTTACACTACCAATAGAGAATTAGAGATGCATAAGAACCACAGACGCTGAAGATGCTCCACACACTAACATATCTCGACGACCAAAGATATAATGCAGTGGTTCGTCATTCTTGCGTTTGCTCGTAGGAGGAACTGGCTGCAGAGGTAGGTGCCTGCGGGTCGGTGGAGGTTTCCAGTTCTGTCGCCGCAACTGAAGTAGTGTCCAATGTGTTGAGGTCGTCTGGCAGTGGCTTGCCATGTTCCAGGACTGCAATTACTTGCTCCATGCTAGGCCGCTTGTTATTATCAGGGTATGAGCACCAGAGCCCTAGGACGAGCACCCTCTCCATTTCTTTTATGTCGAACTCGCCCTTTAACTTGGCATCAGCGGCCTGCAGGAGGCACCTTTTGGTGTACAGCTGCCAAAATTGTTCCCTATGAAGCATGCTGCCTGGCATGCCGCTGGCGATCTCAAGCAGGGCAATGCCAAAGCTGTAGACGTCAGAGGTACGGCTGAACTCAACCTTCCCGACCGGCTTCCTGCATTGTGGATCTAGGTAAGCCTCGGTGCCTACAGGGATAGTCAAGACCTTGGAACTGTTATCCTCAACGATCCTCGATAGGCCGAAGTCAGCAAGCTTGGCATTAAGTTGTCATCAAGAAGTATGTTGCTCGGCTTGATATCTCTGTGCAAGATGAACGGATCGCACTCATGGTGGAGGTAAACTAGAGCCGATGTGATATCCTTCACTATCTTGTACCTGATTATAGATAGAAACATAGAGGTGCGTACATAATAAGCCTTAAAAGTTGTAATAGTATGTTGTATACTCCATCTGTACTCATAAAACTTGACGTTTTGGGGAAAGGTTTGAGTTAAACATTGAGAATATAAATCATCAATAAATTTTAAATTATTGAGTTTGCAAATATGAAAACCATATGAATAGATTTGTCTTGAAAAATACTTTCGTGAAAACTATATATACATATATTATTTTATCATAAATATTTTTAGAATAATAAGATGTCAAAGTTGTGTTTCGGAGACCGTGTCGTTATCCTAAACGTCATATTTTATGAGTACGGAGGAGTATATATTCAATCAAAGTGTGTGTGCCCGCGCACACGCACATGCGTATGCAAAGTTATGTTTTACTGACATTATTTCCCATGGTAGTGCTTCCTCTTTTGTGTAGGTGGTCGGAAAGGTTTCCCTTGGGCACCAGTTCATAGACAAGGAAGAGCCTATTATTGCTGTGGTTCTTGCAGCACCAGCACATGAACTCAACAAAGTTGCAGCTGCTTCCCCTGCACCAACCAACGAGTTTGACAAGATTCTTGTGCTTTACTGAAGTTATAGCGTTGAGCTCGGCATAAAAATCACTGTTGCCGCTTGGCCCCGTTGACGTATTCAGGAGTTGCTTTACCGCTACAGCACATCCCAGTTTCTTCAAGTATCCTCTATAGACTACCCCAAAGAAACCTTGTCCGAGTTTCCTCTCTTCGGAGAAATTGTCTGTAGCGGCTGCCAAATCCTGATACTCGAACCGAGTAGGCCCATGCTTCCCTTGCTTCTCAATGCTACGGTTTCTGTTTCTCCACTTCAAGCAAGAGAGGATAAGCCACACCATGACCAGCAATAGCACCAGTCCTCCAATAATTGTAATGATCATAATCATAGTTGTCTTGTTGTTGTGGCCTGTCATTGTGTGTATATATCTATTATCTCTATTATATTAATATTTAATATATCTATTATAGAGTAACTTAAAATTACTAGATTAGTTAAAAAATATATACTGTTGGATCTTATGATAATCTACAATCAATACTAAATAGAGCATTAGAAAGAAAAGAAAACAATATGTATTGATGGATTTTATGATGATGTAACAACTAAGAATAAATAGAGTATTGGAAAAAAGAGAACAATATGCACTGTTGGATTTTATGATGATTTAACAATAGAGAATAAATAGAGTATCAACATAGAAAATAATAACCACCATTGGATTTTATAACCGAACATGTTTTTAAAAATAGTTTTGCATGTTTGCACCTAGGGTGGAATTTACACCACATATTTTCCATACATATGAAGTCACCTACGATGTACTTCAACATATACCCTATACTCCCTCTGTTCCAAATGGATGAACTACAAAAGTTAAAATGACTTATAATTTAGAGAGAGTAGATTTTCTTTATAAAACATAGAATATTGAATAATGTAGCCCGATTCTTGCCCCCTGATAAAGCTCGGTTTAGGTGGTTGGCCCTAATAAAAAAAACATATATAGCATCTTTATTCCAAACGGATTTCTGCAAAGCGTATACAACATGCTCACTCAAGTGGAATAGCATAAGTGTCAAAAAGTTTGAAAGTGGTCCAAGATTTTTTTTTTTTTGTTGTTTTGTTGGGAAATATGGTTGGGGAATATTGTTTTAGAGTTCAAGGGTACAACCTGGTCTTTAAATTCAAAGACCAACTGTTGAGCATTCATTACAACGTGCCTCACTTTTTAGTAACTTTACTTCCAAACTGGGGTGATTAAAATCTAAGAGGTGACTAAAATTGAGAAGTCGGGGTCCCAACTTTTATATTTTAGTCAAACACCCCTAAGTATTCAAATTGGAACGCATACAGATTTGTTTATAAGAAATTTCACCAACATCTAGAATATCAAATTAATTTCGTGAAACAAGTTTTGATAGAGCATTTATTCAAATTTACATATATTAAGTAATATATTTTTAATTATTTTATTAAAGTTAAAGTAGTTTGCTGTAAGACAAAACTAATTAAACTATGCTTTCATTTGTAGCAAATGGAATATGATGGCGCAGGTGAAACTGTGAAGGACAGAGTATAATTATAATTTTAATAAAATAGAAGGAAAAAGTCATAGCCCCCTCAACTATTGAGGGTAGACTACATCAGCCTAAACTATGAAACCAGATTTTTACCCCCCGAACTTTGTAAAACCGGTCAAATAACCCTCAAGCGGTTTTGGATAGTAGTTTTTTGCTACAATGACGGTGGTTTTGTCTTTTTATATATTTTTGCTGAATTTTTAAAAAATCATAGTAAATCAAAGAAAAATTATAAAATAAAAAAATCCAACTTTCTTTGGACTCCACAGGGAATAGATCTACATAGTGAACATATAATATGGTATGCTTTAGTACAAAGTCTTTTTTATAGCTTTATGTCTATGCTTTTCTATAATTAATTGAAATAAACTTAATACTAAAAAGCCTATCCTATTATATATTCATTGTGTAGATCTACTCATATGGAATCCAACAAAATTGGATTTTCCAGTTTATGATTTACTATGATTTTTCAAGGTTCGGCGATAATAAAAAAAAAACAACAAAACCACCATCATTATAGCAAAACAACCGTTCAAAACCACCTACGGGGTTATTTGGCCGGTTTTGAAAGTTCATAGGGTAGAAAAATCCGGTTTCATAGTTTAGAGATGAAGTAGTCTAGCCACCTCAGTAGTTGAGGGCGTTATATAGACCTTTTTCAAAAATAAAAAGGCTAGCTAAAACGGAATGCGAACTCTATGATACACAAGCAGTGCACTGCACATACCTTGACGTGTGATCGCCCGAGCAAGCGTGGAGTTGAAGGACCATGCCAGTATCTGATGGCGCTCAGCAACTATGCCGGTGGACGCCGAAAACCCCACTGCCACTTCCCGCGGAAGCAACGTCCTTAGATCTGGCAACTGATAAGTGACCACAATTGGTTCGGGATTGGAACCAATCTCAAGGGAGGCAGCTAGTATCTGTGTGATGTTATCAAATTTGATTGTGGCCGTCATGTTGCCTGTCATTTCTGGGGTGCGTGTGGTGTTCTTTGAAAGGACGGAGTTGATGTCAATGCCTATGTGGTAGTATTTAGGATCTGGGATGTCGAAGTTTTGCTAGAAGGTGTCGAACTCGACGGCAACAAACTGTTGTGGACCGTAGGGGTTGCTGTCGTTGCTCTTGAGGCCAAGATTTTCCCCTTCTGAGCGTGGCGGCAAGCTTGACGGGAAACCGGTGAGGAAGAACGCTATGCCGTCTCCGGGCGGCATGCCTGGCAAACTATCATTGACTAGGATCACCAAGGTGAAGCTTGTGCTGAAGCTCGCCAGGGTTGTGTCGTCGTACAACGGCACCGGGCGCCCGTAGGACATCCACCCCGTGCAAGTATTGCTGCTCTGCCCGATGTCGTTGCAGGTGAGGTCGATTAGTTTGCCATTCACCTTGGCATCGCCCTCGAGCCTGATGTCGGTTGATTGGTCGTAACTGGATGAGTTGGTGAAGTTGAAGCTGAAGGAGAACTGCGGAAGTGGCGAGTGTATAGTTTGCTGAGATAAGGTTGGGAGAAAGAAAGTGGAAACGAGGATGAAGAGGACCAGAAGCTGCGTGCTGCTTGCAGCCGACGCCATGGCACTCGTCAGAATGAATGGCTTAACCGATAGGCTAGTTATGTTTTAGCTTATTGTTTGCCCTGGCTGCCTGCTGCATATATGTTTATATATAATACCTGAGCAATAGCATATTGTTGTGTTCGTTCTTGGTCGATCACTCTGTGTGACCAGAGGGGATGGATGGATGGATGGGAGCCAATGAGAAACTGCTAAAATAGGAAACATGCCATCACACCTGCAGTACACCACATCCTGCTGGCTACCTGCAGTCCGTGGGCTTGCCCATCCTGCTGGCTACCCATTTGGCTATATGTACTCAACATGGTCATTGATCAATTGATTGAGCATTTTCCCATTCATTTCGAAATACGCTTACATGGAATCAAAGACGGTTTGCTCCTGCGCCCTCTACCCACTACCGGATCCGGCATCACTGCCAAGTGCAAGGACCTTTGTCGAGTGTCAAATTTCGGGCACTTGGCAAAGCCCCTCTTTGCCGAGTGCCGCGCTCAGCAAAGGTTGACGCTCGGCAAAGGAGGCTTTGCCGAGTGTCAGCTAGCCGAGTATCGGTACTCGGCAACACGGCACTCGGCAAAGGGGCCTTGTTGCCAAGTGTTGACCGTTGGCAATCCTGGGCACTTCGGCAAAGCCTACACTTTGCCGAAAGTGTTGTGCTCGGAAAAATAAAACTCTTGGCAAAGAACAGCATCGGTAACGCCGCCCCGCCCGTCGTTGCCGAAAGTGCCCGGCCGTTCGGCACTCGGCAAAGCCCGGCCACTTTGCCGAGTGCTGGGTAGATGCATTGTCGAGTGTCCTCTTGATACTCGGCAATGTAAATTATTTTTTATTTTCTTATCCAATTTTTTTGTGTGGCCTTTCTACGGTAATTGGTACAACATGTTGAATTTGGCATTTTTTTGGGTCCTCTTGCTATAATTTTAAATTGTATCTCCTTTATTTATATTTGACCTACAAATCATTCAAATAAGTGAAAAAAGTGATTGAAGAAATGGTATCTGTGTTATTGAGTCTAATGTGAGGCCATATCCAAAACATATAGACCTAGGCACCGCCATGCGCACGGAGAGAAGGCCTAGGCAGCCGCCCGCCGCTCTCTACCAAACCTAATCGCTGGTCCCCCTCCCTTCCCTCCGGCATCCGGACCCGAGGTGAAGGGGAGTGGGGATCCATTGTTTTTCTATAAGTTTTTCCTATTAGATCGAGTTCTTAGGATTAGTGTCTCTCCATGTCCGATGGAGTTTAGGGTTCGGGCGGTGGCGTCGCCACCGTACGACAAATAAAGTTTACGGTTTCCGGTGGATGTTGTGTGCTTTCGTCTTGCGCGAATAATTGGTGTGTCGGGTATGTGAGCTCTTCGGTAATCCTCATGGGTTTGTGGTTCTTCCTCGTCGATGGGCTCCCCTAGCGGCGGTGGATGTTTTTCCGTCGTTGGTCCTCGGGCCGACGGCGGCGGATTTTATTTTCCTCTTTCCTTTTGCCAAGGGGGGCCGATTTTCTTTCAACGGAATCGATTCGCTTTGGTGATCCGGGGCGATGGATGATCGCGGCTTTTCCAATGCTTGGTGTTTCTTGGCGGAAGCAAAGGTGGACATAGATCGTCGTGGTGGTGTCGATGACGATTTGGAGATCGAGACGAGGAAGATGAGATTGGATCTTGAGGACTCAATTGTAATTTTCTTTTTCTTTGATGTTAGTGTGTAATAGGGGAGAATGTACTATGCTGATGCTTAATATATCTTCCTTTCAAAAAAATGTGAGGCCATATCCAGGGATACACCCAAAATTTCAAACATCTTTTTCACAAAACATGACCATTTACTTGCGGGTGAATTGTTTTTAAATTCTATAAAAAGCAAACGAAGTCCGAAAATCATGAAACTTGTCGAGTTGTCGTGATATCGTATGTGTAGGCTGCGATAAAAATTTGAGAAGGTTTCATGCACGTTATCACATACCATTGTAGCGGCCACTATAGCTCTAGAATCTGTTGTTGTAAGACACTATTATTATTGCTAGGAGGCCATTCACTATGCCGATAGTTCAAGTGATGATGTGAATGCACTACTAAAAAATGATTTTTGGAGATAGACCTTTTGATTAACAAAGGCCAGATCATTTTAAGGAGGCAACCGATGAAACAATGCCTGTCTAAAACAATTTTTAGTGGAGGACCTCATTTTGTTTTCACGTATATAAACGAATTGAAACTAGTTTCCGGCAGCCACCTCTAACACCATTTCTCCAAGGGCCACCTATCATCTCTTGTGGAGGCCCCTCCCTCTAGTCTAGATAAGACATGATCCTACTACAGTCGGAAGCCCCGTGAGTGAACCGTACTCTCTCCGTCCTGGAAAGAGAGGCGTTTTAGGAATGGGCCGCGAGGGTGCGCTGCGAGGGTGCCATGGGACGCTCCCGCGCTTTGCGCCGCTGGACGCGCCTCGTGCGGCGCCAGCGCCCAGCGCTCATTTTGATCTTGTGACTTTGCCAGATTTTTGATCTTGTGACTTTGTTGCCTCACTTTCTAAGTATATTTATGACCTCCTAGACACGCCAAAATCCTCCTAGACACGCCAAAATCACAAAAATCATGTACAGACGCTTTTGGGTGTCAACATTTGGGTGTCAACAGAGTACGTCTAGTTACATGCTGACAGATTTTACTAGATTAGGGAGTGTCTTGTTATCCGTCGACAGTTATCCGTTCAATTTTCGGGGATGGGGTTGCCCCAAATGTCTTACGAGGAGTGACTCTCCCTACTCATCTCTAGATGAAACGCTAGACAAGGTGGGATATCCCACATGGAATCATCTCACCCCTGGAATCAAACACTACCTAACATTCGAAGAGGTGGTGCCAGGGCATACAACATAATTAATATACCCGACTCGTATGTATTCAATTCTTGAATGAATATATAAATTAAAACGGCAAATCTAGAGATTTACTTGTTCATAGCGTACACCGTGCCATCTGATTGATAAAAATAGTGCTATTTATCTAACGAACTGTGCCAAGAAAACTATACGCACACCGTGCCAAGTCCAACTTTTATATCGGATTAATAATTAATAGATTTTTAGAAAATACTACGAACTGTTCAATCGCCAATAATAGCACTAACGATGTGACTTACTCCCACTACTAGACTAGTTGTTTTAATTTAGAGAGACTTGACTTGGCCAGGGAATAAAGTGGAGTGTCTCCGTGCTTTTACATCGCTTTGGAAACGAAACAAGATACGGTACGCGGTGGGCGTGGATCCGTGGCACATTGGGCGTGGATCACGCTGCCTGTTGTTACTAGGGCCGACCGACATGAGTGCCCTCACATTGTCAGTGTGAAGAACAACGACAGCGCATATTAAAAATGCAGGTTAGCAGTCACACCCCTATACGTCCACGCCACTGGGGCTAAGCTATCAGGAATATGGAAAAAGCAAAAGTCCCCAACACCCATGTGGCCGCGGTCCGAAAGTGGCATCTTCGATAATGCGTGATGAGTAAGGTTACACACCCCACTTTGGAAGTCTTTATCTAGTTCCTTAGCTCTCTTACAGATTGAAATCCGAGATGGTCTTGCTTCTCCTATTATGGATCTATAATTTCTTTTTTCGCAATAACATAATTTTATGCGTCACAATAAATTCCATGACGTGGACCCATAATCCGCTAGAAAAGCCTGACACCACTGTTAAGGCTTCATATAACCATAAGTCAATTTAAAGTGAGTTGTCTCGTAATAACTCGGGTTCCTTAATTTGTGCATAAAGGAACAGTGTAAGTTTGGTCTTACATTTTAACTTATTAGATGGTTGTTTTGGAAAACAACAACCTCTCTTCTCTCAACTCGCTATCCCTCCATATCATCAAAATTTCCACATGGCCTTGCATTAGACTTACAAGACCGCTAACGTGTACGTGCGTAGGAATATAGCTACGTTGCAATGATCATTAGGAAATGTTCAAAATTGATCTTGGTCGTTGAACCAATGCTGAACAGATTATTGTTGTCGTCCGTGTCGTACACATTCCATGTGTTTGTTATATTTGATGGCATCATCCAACAGTAATGAACCTAGAGAAGTTTAAAATGGAATAGTCCTCACTGTCCGACGCATATATATTTACTGTCCAATTTTCGTTGGTCTCACCCGATGCTTCCTGAAGCTGAAATCATGTTCTTTGTAGTATATGCTCGCCGGCCTTTAGTGCCGCCACCTGATGCTTTTGGTACCTACGGTATTACCAAGAGCACATGAAAGCGGATCTTGCCCAGCGCCGCCCTTCCCACACGTGCGGCTCGGTGGACAACAACAGCCACCGCACTCCCTCCCTTCTACCCTCCACTCTCCTGCTGCACCGCCGCCAGAGCAGGCCGTTAATTGGTAGGGCTGTGCGGCCGGCTAGGATTGCGGTTGCAGGTGCTTACTCTCATTTGGTGGTATGGCGGAGTGGGATGACGGCAGGCCAGCGAGCATCGCCTTGCCCCAGCCGCTTGGGGTATGGTGAGGCAGCCTAGCCGTGACTGCGGTGGTGTCGGCCAGTGGCTCGAGCATGCGCTAGGATGGTGGTGCCGGTGGCAGGCTTCTTCTGTCCATTGTCACCTTTCCTCCTCATATGCTGTCGCCGATGGGGACAGTCGGGCTGCTCGGTGAGGCGGATTAGCCGCCCCTGGTGGCTGGAGTCTTCGACATGATGGTGTCCGAACTCCGAGCTACTGGCCAAACCAGATCCGGTGGCCAGCGGCATCGACAACAGCTGGCGAGTGGACAGGTTGTGGCCAATGCTATGCACGAGGATAGGTGGTACCATGGCGAAAGCTTTTCCTCTCTTGGGCCGATGACGACGACATCTCTAGACGTTGTTTCCTTCCTTGGAAGCTAGCATCAATCGCTCGGTCTTTTTCCTTTTGTGTGGCTTATTTTCCCTGGGTGAAAACCTAAACTGTCCGGTCAGGCGACGGCGACATCAGTTCCTCCTTGAGGCGTCGTTTTGGGAGATTATGTTCGGCCGTGGCAATGAAGGTAGAGGTTTAGTTGAGGACTCAAGCTTACAAAGTGTCAATGACGGAGGAAGGTGGTTATGAGGATGGTGTTGGCGTGGTGATTGGAGGGCCTCGTAGGTGCTAGCAATGGACCACGAAGTTAGCAAGGAGGCCATAGTACGAGGCTCCCACGAAGTTGGGTGGAGGTGGGGGTTAGCAGATTTGAGTTAAGGAGATCGCCTATGTGATATGACGGCAAACAATGTCACATTGTGGCGGTTGTTTCTGGCGTAAGGAGGACCCTGACTGATAACTAGAGGACGTGTATAGAAAATCTATATCTTTGATTAGGCAACTAGGTCTGGAACCCACAGCTTACGTGCTTTATGTTTCTTTTGTGTGGGTTCTATATGTTTGTGAGATAATAAAGAATAGCTATATGCATCTGTCATTGAAGAGACTGGGATATTAATGTACCAGTAGGATTCTCCACGCGTTGTTGCAGGAAGTAAGGAGGTTTTGTTAAAGGATTCATTTGTATCACTAAGAATTCTAATCATAATTAGCTCTTGAGGACAATCACCTTTTGCAGGTGACAAATGTGTTGTTCATTTTCAACATCTTTGAATTCAAACTTTGTGGAAGAGTGACTGATAGTTCAGACAGGCAAGAAGATCATAAATGCATGAAACAGAGAGTAAATTCAATGGAATATATATTTTTTCCATATGCTTCACGCAATTGTATATGATCATGCATATAATCCAGAATATACTTATGCATAATTCATTTTGGTCTACATGAACCCGCTAAAGAGGTACACAGGAATATAACCAACGCTTTTAACAAAAATTATAGGAATGCAAGCTGTTATATTCTACAGAAAATGTTAAACTGGAGGCTACTGTTCCTGTTGTTGCTTGAGAAGCTACTACTTCAGAGCATTAAAATTGAGGCCAATCAGTTAAGTGAAAAAGAACCCATAAAAGACACAACAGGCTTGGTGTATACATCCACTCTTTTATAGACCGGGTGACCTCGGATCTTAGAGGGGAAAAAAGGAATTCACATAGGAAACCAATATGAAAAAGATTGGAGCAAAGTTGAACAATCGCCTTAAAGCTACCTTATTCAGATGTATGGCTGTTTGTTGCATAATGCATCTTCAAATGTGGCATCTGAATGCCAAGGTGCCTCTGTTTTCTCATGTGAATCTTCAGGCGAACCATCCCTGCAACTTGTACTTCTTTTTTTTCGACTCAAACTCCATTACATATAAATGATTTATCATGGCAAAGAATGCATGTTTACAGAAATCATGGTCTATACTGTATCAGGGTGATGTTTATTTATCCTTACCTCTTCTTTAGCAGCAAACATTTTTTTCTTTGATATTGGGGTGGCTGTAGATAAATAATTTCAGGTTGTTGTTTCAAGATAGGATCCATATAAGCCAAACAAAATTAAAAATTGTCTTATGACTAAGCTCAGCGACTAACCTCCACAATCGTTTCAGTGCCACACTCTCTCCGCCACTGTCAATCCATATTTGCTTTGCTTTGTCGATATCAAACTTCATTGCTTTCAGAAATCTGCATACCAAAATATCTCTAGTATCATTCATTCATCAGTCCAGTTAAAGCACATTAATAAGTAGGTTGAAACAGTTAAGGAAAATAATTGCCATGATCAAACCAACAGGCCTTTGACGTTGAGGTTGAGAGCCCCTCTGTTCCTGCTGTTACTTGTGAAGCTACTGCTATATATGGGCATCGTGCCGTGCCGCGGGCGTGCTCGTGCCTGGCCAGCGGCTTGCAAGGCACGCCCGTGGGCCGGTTTGCCATGCCGTGCCACCCGTTGGGCACGACACGGCGGGCACGGAAGGCACAGCGCGACGGGCGAGCACCGGAGCGAGGCGGAGCGGGACTGGAGGACCGCGAAGAGAAGGGGTTTCGAGATGTCGAGCACGGCTGTCTATGGCCGCCTGCCTGGCGAGGGCGGGGCGGGGCGCTTCCAGCGAGGGCGGCGGCGCTGGGTTTGCAGGGGCGCCTTTGCTGCGGCGGGTGGTGGGCAGCGGCGGGCGCTGCTGGTGAGGGCGGGCGCGATGCTGCAGCGGCAGAGGCGGGACGAAAGTGCTGGCGGCGCTGCACTGCAGGCGAGGGCGACGGGCGCTGCTCGGAGGGCACGGCACAAGACAGAGTTACGGGACAGAGTTACGCCGGGTCGGGATGACAGGGAGAGAAGGGGAGTTGGCCTCGAGGTGGACTACAGGCCTGGGGAATGGCTCGTGGGCTTGCCGGCACCGGGCCGTCGGGCCGCGCCTGCCGTGTACACGGGCCAGGCCGGGCGCCCAGGCACGCCTGGTGCCTCGGGCCGGGCCAGCACGGCACGGTACAGGCCGGGCCGGGCCGACGCATCGGGCCGCAGGGCGGGCCGCAGGCTCCTGCATGCCCATATATAGCTACTGCTTCAGAGAATTAAACTGGATGCTGAGATTTGATCGATGTAGCCCAGCAGTCAGAGGCTGACAAGCTGATGAAATCCAATGCCCACAATGAACTTGGCAACAAAAGCGGTAGGTTTTTCCAAATCCAAAATAATTAAAACATAATCATCAAGTCAGTTCCTAACAGCTAACATGCAAAGTTGAGAAAAAATCATAGGTCATGCAAAAAGTCAATAAAGATAAGTGCAGCTGTAATTGGTTTCAGACTTCCCATGGCCTGTGGGCATGAGGCTGGCCTCCTACAATCTGCTCTCTCTCAATTGCTGTAATACCCTTGTTTTGCTATTAAGAAAAATAGCACGAAATAAAGAAAACGAGTTGTATGCCATGCAGACTGCCCAAGTCTCATGTCCTAACTATCAAACCAAAATGGCATAATTCTTTCTTCCAAAACTCAGACTATACCCTTACTCCATCCAGGATTATCTAACTGGAGAATTGATATACCTATCTCTATGTAAAGTTCGCATATAGGCTATTGTAGATTATCTAACCAATCATTGATCAGGAAATCTAAAAAATACCATGAATTACCTATTTATTTACACTTACAGAATAGGCTATTGTAGCTTATGTAAGTACTAAAAATTTATTCACAATTGTTATTCTGAAGACAATTAACCACCCAAATAGTTCTTATTGATTTTGGGAGCAGCTGTGCAAACAGGGAAACTATTATTGCATATACATCAAAGCAGATCCAGCAGAGAGGCACAACTCACCCATTCATAATTTCTTTAGCATCAGCAATGCTCCACCGTATCCAGAATCTGAATGACAGGGAAAGTATTGTACATGCGAGAAGCAGGAACGGAGATTCAGTCAAAAACATTGTACATACTTAATGCAGGGGACGGAGATTCAGATTTCACATACAGAATGCACATGTGAGAAGCAGGGAATGACAGGGAACGAATGACATGTCGACTTAATCTGAACGTATTGTACATGCGAGAAGCAGGGAATGACAGGGAACGTATTGTACATACTGAATGCTCCATGTTTAAATTTTTTTAGCAAAGAAGCAGGGAACGGAGAGCGGGGGAGGACATACCGACCTTGGGCCTTGGGGCTTCAGCTCAGGGAGGACACCTGCGGGGAGGGACCGGGCGGGAGGAGCTTCTAGCGAAGATAAAGCGACCGGCCGAATCAGCTTCCTGGAGGAGAGGAGCGGGGCCGGCGGGACCAGCGTCCAGAAGGTGAGGAGCGTGGCCTACGGGACCACCTGCCCGGCGGGGAGGAGCGCTGTGGGCTGCAGCATCTTTCCGGCGCGGTCGCAAGGAGGTGAGCAGCCATATCAGGGAGGTGAGGGAGGAGGTTTGCTGGGGCCTCCCTGCGAGTAGGTGGCATCGGCGTGGACGCGATGTGCATGTGTGCTTACTTGATGGGGAGCGTGTCGTCGAGGGCGTCCATGTCCATGGACGCGAGCGCGCCGCCCTTCCTCCCCGCCATCCTGGTCCCGGCGCTGTCCACCTCTTCCCCGTCCTCTTCCTCATCCTCGGACGCCACGCCGATGGACGACCCCTCCGCTTCCGCGTCCGCCTCTTCTTCCACCATCTCCAGCGCGGGCGGGGAGCGTCGATGACGGGCCGGTGGATACCCCGATGCGATTTTTATGGAATTGGGCGGGAAGGCGGACGGGCAGGGAAGGGGAACGGTGGCACTGGAGCTATAACGGCGACGCGAGGGGCGCGCGGGCAGGGGAGCGTCGATGACGGCTATGCGAGGGCGGGGCGTGGGTGGGAGTTTCTGGTGACGTGGATTAGCCATAGGCCAGAGAATTCCTAAGTGAGAGTTACACATATAGGTGTAGTAGATTTCTTTTCCTAAAAAAAGTATTGTGAATTTGTTTCTTGGCATCATCTAATTGGATGCAATCAAATTGCCATCTACAGAGAAGTTGGCATCATCTCACACGCAACCGTACGTGGTACCGGTACGCCTGGCAGCTCCATCATTTATTTCCTACCCGTGCCGAGGAAGCAGATAGCAGTAAATAAATTTCCTATCGGCTAGAGCTTCAAATCAAATAAGACTATATATTGGTCGGGAATGCATTCGTCCAGCCTGTTGGGTCAAAAACCAATCTAAAATGGGCCAAATTAGGGGCTGGTAGAGCGTTTTACCGGGCCTGACTAGTAGAAACGAATTTCGCGGAGACTCAGAAGTGTCGTGTCCTTGTGAACTGTGATGCTCTTCTGGTTATTCTGAACCATTGTGTCCTCCAAGGCTCCATGGATGGAGCCCTGGAGGTGGACCTCGCCGGCAATATTCTCTCCTCTTCTCTACTACGTCGCGCTGCCCGGGCTTTTGCTGTATACACGCTCAAGAAGCCGTTTCGTCCTAGGTGGGACAAACAGTTCCGTTCAAGAAGATTTACTTCTTCATAGTCACCACCTCGTTACTGATCGATCAATAGCGCAGTGTTTATTGACGACAATAAATCAAGAAAACTATAAGTATCATACCAAGTTTGCGAGTACTATAACGAGATTCTTGGGGCACCCTTCATCCGGCTGCACAGCATTGATTTGTCGCGGCTGCACCTCCCAACGTTGAACCTCGAAGCCCTTGCCTCGCCGTTCACAGCTGATGTGGTTTGGGACGCCGTGAAGGGAGAGCCCCTCGGGCAGGGCTCCAGGCCCGGATGGGTTCAGTGGCACCTTCTTAAGAGCTTCTTGGGGGACCATCGGCCCCGACGTCGTGCACGCGTTCCATGTCCTTTGGTGCCTTGACTTAGAACTTCCACCACCTCAATGAGGCCACCATGGTTCTGTTGCACAAGGTGAAAAACCCCACATGTCTACGTGACTGCCGGCCGATAAGCCTCGTTCACTCCATTGGGTTGCTCTTCGCGAAGTGTCTAGCCTTGTGGCTTGCTCCCTGCATGCCGCAGCTCATACGCGGCAACCAGTCCGCCTTCATCCATGGACGTCGTATTCACGACAATTTCCGGACGGTGCAGCATTGCTACCGTGTTGTGTACTCCAAACGCATACCGGTTATCCTGCTTAAGGTGGACCTGGCCAAGGCTTTTGACTCGGTATCCTGGCCCTTCCTGCTGGAGGTGTTGGAGTTCTTGGGTTTTCCTAGCTGATGGCATGACTGGATCGCCAATTTGCTAGCCACGGCGAAAGCACCAAGGTGCTGATTAATGGCAGGCCTGGACGTCACATTCTTCATGCTCGTGGCCTACGGCAAGGCGACCCGTTGTCACCTTTCCTCTTCCTCATCGTGATGGAAGTGCTCAATGCTCTACTCGCGGAGGCCGACCATCGCTCACTGCTAGTGCCACTGCTGGCAACCATCTCCAAGTGCAGAATGTCGATCTATGCGGACAACCTCGTCGTCCTGCTCTCGCCGGACACCATGGACTTTGTGTGCATCAAACAAATGCTGCAACTATTTTAAGGGGCTTCAGGGCTAGTGACGAATCTCACCAAGTGCTCCATAACCCCGATCCGGTGTTCTGACGTCCAGGTGGCGGAGGTCCTCGAGGTGTTTCCTTGTCGTCTGCAGAACTTCCCAACTCAGTACCTTGGAGCGCCGTTATCCATCACGAAGCTGAAGAGGGAACAAGAGCAAGCCACCGTGGACGCTGTCAGGGCCAGGCTACCGGCCTAGAAGGCGGGTCTGCTCACTTCGGCGGGCAGAGCCACCCTCACCCAGACGACCCTCTCGGCAATCCCGATCCACGTGTCGATCTGCTGCAGCCTCTCACCGTGGACAATCAGGGAAATCGACAAGGTCAGACGCGGCTTTCTCTAGACCAGGTCTGACAAGGCGGCGGGAGGAACGTGCCGCATTGCATGGCCTATTGTTTGCTTGCCGAGGGATCGGGGTGGTGTAGGGTCGAGATGGGGACTAGAGGGGGTGAATAGTCCTTTCTAAAACTAATTGCGCCGGGCTAAACAAATATAATGCGGAATTGAAACTATTCGTTTAGCCAAGACTTCACCCCTCTAGCTATGACTCTAAATCACCTCACAAAAGATCCTACACAAAGCAAATGAGGTGATAAGCCTAGCTTGAGCTCCTAACCGTTTCTATTGCAAGGTCACACAAACCTATGCAATAGTACTTCAAACAAGGGTGAGCTCTAAGCAATTCTAATGAGCAAAAGCACAAAGCCAATCCTAAGCTCACTAGATGCACTAAGGATAAGGCGACACACGCCTAACCCAAAGGCTCAAATTACTTAGCTACACAAACTAAGCAAAGCAACTAACAAGCTACACAAGCTAGTAATTGCAAGAGCTACTCCACAAGCGCAAGCACAAGATAAATATGAAAAGTAAATACGAAGCTTGTGATTTGGAGAATGCAAACCACCGAGAAGAGTAGACAAGTTGACACCGGTGATTTTTTTACCGAGGTATCGGGAAGCTTGCCAACTTCCCCCTACTCCTCGTTGTGTCGACCAACACCTTGGGTGGTTCCTTTGGTGTTTCACCTAGATGGTTCTTCGGTGTGATTCTCCCGATCACTTGCCCCTCAAGGCACGCCCGCCAAAGGCACCACAAGACACCACTCTCAAGTGAGCCTCTCAAGGCACCGCAAGACACCACACGCACAAGGGAGGTACTCACCGACACGCCTAGTAGTGTCGCTCTTCGCGATCCCCCGGCGAGGTGAGCACGAACCTCTCACAAATCCTCCTTCGAGCACCGCACAAGCTTCCTTTGCGTGCTTCACGAAGTCTCTTGCCACCAAGCCGCCTAGGAGGTGGCAACCTCCAAGAGCAACAAGCACACCGGCTTGCAACACGATCACCTAGTGCCCACGAATGCGATCTCTCAACGCTAATGCACTAGAATCACTCCTCACTTTGATTTGGATGAACACTATCAATCACAAGTGAGTGGGAGGGCTCTCAAGCACTCTCAAGCATGGACACAAAGTCCCCAAGGTGCTAAGCACCAGCCATGGCCGGCCACCCTATCTATTTATAGCCACAAGCCAAAATAGAGCCGTTGGGGAGGAACATGCAATTCTGCTTGGCCGACCAGGACTCATGCATGAGTCCGTCGATGAGTCCGGCCGAACCGACAAACCCAACCTGCCAAATTTAGAACCCCTGCGCAAGATGCGTCCCGGTGCATGCGTCCCGTCAATCCCCGAGATCAACCCCCGAAAACATGCTCTCAGATCCCCGACCGAACCACTCACCGGAGCGCCCGGTCAAAGTGCATGCGTCCGTCGCGGGTCCGGTCACCACGCCCCGGTCAGATTAACGCCGGTAAAACGGCGATATCTCCTTCATCCGAACTCCGTTTTCGATGATCTTGGACTCTATGGAAAGCTTACTCAGAGGGCTACACAACTCATATGGTTACTTGATCCAACTCACAATGGATCAAAGCAGTATTCCACTCTAAAAGCAGTCCAAGTGTCCGAGAAACACCGAAACAACTTCTCCTTTTGCAAATGTGCCAACACCACCAAGTGTACATCACCATGTGCATGTGTGTTAGCATTTTCACAATCATTTTCAAAGGATTTTCTCTTGCTCTTACCACGCCACTCGATCCTAACACATCGTAAAGTTAGATCGCTCAAGTGGCACTAGATGACCGATATGCAAACAAGTTTACCCCTCTTGATAGTACGGCCATCTATCCTAAATCCGTCATAAACTTCTCTAAGCACCAATGACCGGCGAAATGAAATGCCCTATAGGTTATACCTTTGCCTTGCGCATTTCCATTTCGCTCCATCTTCAAAAATCGCCGATGCAACCAATGCACCAACACGATCAAGAATGATATGATCCACTTCATATCATCACGTGACACTATTGGTCCATCGATGTTGACCTCACTTGCTTTTCACCGCTAAGGCCGGGTCCGTCGGCGCCAAGTTTTGCCCAAGCTTCACCGCCTCATGGGTCCATCGCTTCACCGCCTCGACTTGCCCTTCACACTTGCAACCGGGTCCATCAAGCCAAGCCTTGTTTCGATCTTCACCACCTTGGTCACATGACTCCATGTCATGTCTCATATGCAATAAAGCTCCTTCATTGCGTCATCACATGTGAACTAATCTCCGTGGTATTATCTCAATCACATATTATTAGTTCACCTAATGTTGTCACTCAATTACCAAAAACCACAAGGGACCTTTCGGGTGGCCTAGGGCTCCCTGGACCTCACGGTGCTCGACTTTGCTCTACGCCTTCGCTAGGAGTGGGCAAAGCGGACAAACCCCGACGCCTTGCGCCATGCTTCCAGGAAGACTAGAGTGTGCCATGGATGCGGTGTTTGTGGCTTTGGTCTCGGTGGTGGTGGGGGACGGAGCAAGTGCGCGGTTTCGACCGATGCTTAGCTCCCCGACGGAGCAATCCACCTGACCGCCCCGCACTCTTCCAAGCTATGGGTCGACGACGCCGGAAGCGATTTGTTCATGATGCTTTGGCGCCGAGCTAGTGGATTAGAGACAACACCGGCGCTTACAGCACCATCGTTCTGGTGGAATGCGCCGAGCTATTCGACAGGGGTTGCAAGAGTGGAGCTGCAACCGGGCATGCCTGACCGTTTCATCTAGAGGTGGACTGCCAATGGAGAATACTCAAGCTCCTCGGTGTATCAGGTGTTCTTCATCGGCTCTTCTCGGTTGCTCGGCGCTTAGGACCTATGGTGCTGTCAAGCTCTGCCAAAAGTTAGTTTTTCTTCTGGTTAGCGCTTCACGCGCGTTTATGGACCGCGGAACGACGCATGCGATGATGCGACATGGACTTCAACCGACGGCCGACTATGCGCTCTGCTCGCAAGAGTTGGAAACTACAGATCACCTCTTTGCCTCTTGTGCTTACACCGGGGAGATTTGGTACAAGCTACTTGCTCTTTGCTCATGAGTGTTGGTTGCACTCGCACCCCCAGGTGTCATTTGATGCCTTTGTACTTTTTGTCACCTAGGAGATTTGGAAAGAAAGGAATCGGCTTACATTCCAAGGAGTCTGCAACTCGACGTCGTAGCAGCTGCTCATCATCCTCGCCAAGGCGCCAGGTTCAGCCATCTTGCGAGGCTGATTGCCGTGGTACGCTAGTGTGCGCGCTTTTCTCTTCTTAGGAGCACTACGGTTTCTAGACTTAGTACACCTTTCTAGTGGTGTTGTTTGTAGCCGACGATTTGTGTTTGTGTGGCCTTGTAATCGTGGTTGGGGCAACTTGCCTTGGCTCAAGTACTTTGTGCGAACTCTATCATCTCTTAATGCAAAGACGTTCCAAGCACCCTTTCAAAAAAAAAATCATCGTACTAAGTCAAATTTCTATATCGGATGAATAGATTGACGTGCGAGAGAGAAAAAAATCTAACGAACTGCTCAATCGCCAATCACTACTACAAAAAGCTTACTATGGGAACACACCTTTTTTGAGTAAGGGCGGTTTTGTTTTGAGCCGCCCCTATCAGTGGACACCGTGTAGGAGCGGCTAGTGTTACGAGCTGCCTCATTGTTAGTAGAGGCGGTTCAATATCCGGTCGGTCCTCATCGTGGGTCCACGTGAGGGGCAGCTCTATATTGAAGTGCCCCTATAGTGAATTCTTTGAATTTTGAATTGAGACACTAAAAAATATATTTTTAAAATGACCTCGAATGGAAAAACTTTCTAAATAAGAGATGTAGATCTCGAAAAATTATGAATCTGTGTTGTTGACCATTTTTTGAATTGACTTTATTTGATGCCCTCAAAATGTGGGTCCGAATGACTAAATTTTGAAATTTGAATTTTCCACACGACCTTGCATGAAAAAAACTTCCTAAGTAAGAATGGTAGATCTCGAAAAAGTCATGAAACTTTGTAGTTGACCACATTTTAATTTGAAATCATGTAGTCATGCAAAACCTACGTTCAAATATCTCAAATTTGAAATTCAAATTTCATAAGCGACCTCGAGATGGAGATACACTCCTAAATAAAAATTGTAGATCTTGAAAAGTTATGAAACTTTGTAGATGACCACTTTTTGATTTGAATCCATTTAGGGCCTCAAATAATCAACTTTCATTCGAATTATATAATATGTGTGGGGACGCTGAATGAGATATCAACACATCCAAGTGAGTAGCGTAGTGGAGGGAGGCCCTACGCGTGAGGGGGATGTGGCGGGTTCGAAACCTGGTGGCCGCATAGTGCGCGATTTTGCACGATTCGTGGGGGCCTTGCCCGATTAAAAAATGTTTTGATATTTCTTTTTGAATTTTAAAAATGCGATTTCCGAAATGCACAGTAGGGGCGGCTCAGAGGAACGGAGAGTTAGGGGCGGTTATTTAAAACCACCCCTACGGTGGCTTACGAGCCGCCGCCCTATAGTACGCGTTTGTAGTAGTGAATGGCACTAACGAGATGTGCCTACTGAAAGAAAGGGATGAAGTTTGGATCAAGGCAACATATCCTATGGAAACCAACTTCGTGTCCAAACTATGAAAACTCCGATCTAGATCGCAGGATTCTCATCCGATGGCCATCTTTGGAGATGGGTTATTTTAGCACTTAAGTCCCCACTCATCCCACTGTAATCCTATGTTTTGCATATAACCCCACCTAGCCCACTTCATCGGTATGTTGCCGCCCCACCTGATCGCCCGCGTGTCCGCGTTGGAGTTACGCCGCCGCTGCCTGGTCCTCGACGGGATCACAATTCCATCAATGGCCATCGGATGAGAATCCTACAATCTAGATCGGAGTTTCCATAGTTTGGACACAAAGTTGGTTTCCATAGATATGTTGCTTTGATACAAACCTCATCCCTTTCTTTCAGTAGGACACATCTCTCGTTAGTGCCATTCACTACTACAAACGCGTACCATAGGATACATTGCCTTAGATCAATGCTAGACCAAATCGGTTTTTCGTTCCTTTTTTTTAGTGAGAAGGTTTCCCCCTGCTTTTCATTGAAAAAAGCACATTATATTGTTCAAATTGTTTCTATTTTTTCGATAAATAAAGACCAAACTAGTAGCCTGTTTTAGAGACTTGATGAACTTTGGACCGGGAATAAGGTGGAGTGGCTCCGTGCACCGTCAGTGTCCAGCTTTTTCGACGCTAGCTTTGGAAACCAAAGGAGATTCCCTAGGTGGGCATGGAACCAAAGCAGTTTGTCTTGTAAAATCGTTCCACGGAATCAAAACGTGGAATGCATGGCTTATTTATATAATATACTCACCGGTTTTGCAGATTATGTTTGCTCGGAGATTAAGGTCCGTCAACCACAGCACGCGTACGTTGCTGCTGCCTGTTACTAGTAATAGGCTTTCGATGCCCTCACTGATCATACGGTATGTATGGAGAACAGCGAGAGCGCATAGGATGCCGTGAGCAGTCGCACCGTGCGTCCACACCACTGGGGCTAAAGCTGTCAAGAATATGAACAAGCAAAGGTGCCCAATGCCCATGCGGCTGCGCGGTCCAAAGTGGCATATGGCATCTTCAGACTTGTGGACTTGCGGTCGTCGGTCCTAAGCTCACTCACACGGCACAACAAAAGGATCTTTCAGACTTGGTGCTCTAGGGTCTTGGCATGGTTTTAGGGTTTTCTTTATAGCGTGGGGTGCTAGTAGTAGTTTGATGTTTTTTTTTTTATTTCAGTCTCATTTGTGCAGATACTTTCATTTATTTATTTGATTACAATTATTTTCTCTCGATTACTCTATCTATTGGTATGAACTTCAATTCCGACTAAGACTTCCTTGTCTTTTGTATTCTTATACTATCTCATGACTCCGCAATTTCAGCTGAGGCCAAATTCAAGTAAATCTTTGGACTCATATTAGTGAGCTCTAATAGCGATAAGACCACTTTGTTCCATATAATCATAAGTTGATGCAGTAGAAAACTTGCTATAATTGTGTCTTCAACCGTTGAGTCTTATATGAGTCCGTCATTACCACTTCATCAAATGAACCCCACATGTAAATGATATTTTATGCTACATCTCTCTCCTTTCTCTCACAGTCTTTATGAGCAGGCCCACAAAAGAATCTCTTTGTCCATTAATAAATGGAGGCGGGTTAGAATAATCCTACACGATGCAACATAGTAGCACTTAGCAAGTGCTGTTTAAACAAAGATTAAGTATGATGTCATATTGATTACAGAAGTAGCATGATGTCATATTGATTACTGCAGAAGTACATCTGCTGCATTCTTGGAATCAGCTTTTGATGTGTGTTCACTAGTCAGGGAGTAAACTTGCTGGTCTTCGCAATGGGAAAGAGAAGGGAATATGGATTAGCTTGGCTTGTGAATATTGACAACTACTCAAAAGTTCATAGTGTCCAAGACTTCTGAAGGCCATGATTGATATGCTTGTTAGTAAGTTACAAAAAAAAAAAATACATACTATATTATACTAGCTAGGTACGTATAGCTAGAAAAAACAAAATGAATATATAAAATTTTGATGGAGATGACCTGATGGAGTCATGATACGATTAGCCAGGTGACACACACAGATGCTAAGGAAACATCACATCGATCAAATGCTGGACTACGCAACTAAGGGACGATGCGTAGTGTTGATATATACTGTATATGTATGTGCACTTGCACAGCTATATATAACTAATAAGAGTGTTCTTTCCACCACCAAGCAAGCAAGAAAAGAGCAGCCTCCAACCAAATGGCACCACCAACGACCCAGTCCCAGAAGGACAACAATCCTTCAGCAGAGTACAGGCTGAAGAAATACCTTCTTCTACTGGCCACTCTGGTTGTGGCGGTCACATACGGTTCCGGCCTCAACCTGCCAGGAGGGGTCTGGCAGGAGGACGGCGACACAAAGGATGGTCATCACCTCGCCGGTGGCCTAATCCTTTTGCACACCCACCATGCCCGATACCTCACCTTCTACTACTGCAACGCAACTGCGTTTGCGGCCTCGGTTGTGGTCTGCCTGCTCCTCCTCATCCTGCAGGAGAGCAACAATGGAGTCTGTGAAACCGTGCTCCGGGTGGTCATGGTCCTCGATTTGCTTGGTCTCATGGGGGCCTACGCCGCCGGAAGCTGCCGCGATGTATTCACGACCATATACTCCACAGTGGTAATGTCCGTTGTCTTGGCCTACGCCGTCCTTGCTTTCTCACTTTATATCATCTCCAAGCTAGAGAAATGTAAAGGTGGTAAGCAACAAGATCACGAGAGCCGAGCCGAGCCAGAGCCGAGCCAAAACCAGCATGAGGAGGTCGCAAGTAGCGAGGTCTTGATGCTACTTGCGACCTTTGTTGTTACCATCACATATGGGGCTGGGCTAAGCCCACCCGGTGGCTTCTGGAGCGATGGCGACCGTGTGAGCCTCCCCATTCTGCAGGACCACAACTCTGCCCGCTACAAAGGCGTTCTTTGTACGCAACACAACGGCGTTTGTTGCCTCCCCTTCTCATCATCATGCTGCTCCTCGACAAGAGGCTCAAGAAGAAATTCCTTGACAAAATCACTGTGCGGTTTTTTGCGCTATACGGGCTCATCGTCGTCGCGCTCTTTGGCCTCGTTGGGGCCTATGCTGCTGGGAGCTGCAGAGAGATTGACACTACTATCTATGTAGTCTCTCTGATTGGCGCAGTTCTTGCGTACATCTTCCTCCAAGTGGCGATTAAGAAGGAGCTGCAGCCTCTTTCCCTCCAATGTAATTTATATAGCTGCAGCCTCTTTTCCTCCAAGTGTCTTGACAAGAGCACACACAGGTATAAATATGAACACAAGCCTCTTAATTTCCCTCCAATGTAACTTATTTGTCAACCTTCATGTCGCACAGTCCAATAACATTTATCACTGCAGGTAGTCACCCAAGTAATAAAACGGTATGGACAAAAATAAATAAGTCCCAACTCACTCTAAATAGATCACCTAGAGATATTTGACATTTTTCAAAAAAAAAAAAAAAAAAGGGTACTAGTTTCATATTTTATAATTGTTTAAAAGAAAATAATTGTGATTCTTTTTTGACATTGAACCAGAATTGTATTACTATATCTTTGAAAAATAGAAAAAACATAGTTGAAGAGCGTCATATATGTAAGTTGAAGCTGGAAAAGTAAGTAAACATTACCCTTACTTTTGAATTTACAGGGTTATAGGTCCACCCAAAAAGGATGATCTTGGACTGGAAAAGGTTCATGAGCTTGTTATTTTGCTTGCTACCCTTGTTGCAAGCATCACTTACCAAGCTGGACTAGATCCACCGGGCGCCTGTGGCGGAGACAACCGTGATGGCCATAAGGTTGGTGATCCGGTACTCCTCACAACACACCCTTATCGGTACAAGGTGTTCTTCTACAGCAACTCAGCAGCATTTGTGGCATCCTTGGTTGTCATCCTTATGGTGAAGTGCGAATTCCCGTTATGCGCCGCTTTGGAGGCAGCCATGTTAGTGGATCTGTTTGGACTCATAGTTGCATATGCTGCAGGGTGCTGCAGGGATCTGAGCACATCCATATATGTCGTCGCCTTGGCTGGCGCCGTCCTTGTCTACGTGGTGATTCATATCATCTTCCTCACACTAGATAAGGACAGCAACAAGAACCCTGCAGGAGAGGATCATGAGTTGGACAGTAAACGGGAGGTGTTGCTGCTCCTTGCAATCTTGGGTGCTACAGTCACATACCAAGCTGGGCTGACCCCACCAGGTGGTTTTCGGTCGGGCAGACGAGGCGAGTTAGGTCACCTTGCAGGATATCCAGTCCTCCTAAACAAACATCCTAGCCATTACAAAGCCTTCTTCTACTGCAACGCGACGAGCTTCATGGCGTCGTGGCCCTGATTGTCCTCCTAGTGAACAAAACCTATACAGGCCAGGCATACGGTGCTATGCATTCTTTGTATGCATGGTTGTGGGCTTGTTTGGATTAATGGGCGCATACGCTGCAGGAAGCTCCCGGCAACTAAAAACCTCTATCTATGTCTTGGTATTGTTTGCTCTGGTTTTCACCTGTGTTACCTCGTGGGTGGTCATTCTCTTCATTCATCTTCTTATGGAACATCATCGTCATAATAAAGGAGATGCGCCGCCAACTGTTGGCAACACAGTTGTAGGGCCATCGATCTTGATACACCCCATCAACAAGATAACGACAAGGAGAAGGAGGAGGAGGAGGAGGAGGAGGAGCAGAAGAAGAAGAAGAAGAAGATGCATGAGTACTTGATGCTGCCGGGAGTCCTGGCTGCGAGTGTGGCATACCAATCTGGCCTCAAACCACCAGGTGGCCTCTGGGACAACAACGGCAACGGACACTCTGCAAGCAACTCAATCCTCCATGATACTGACAAAAGTCGGTACCATGCTTTCTTCTATAGCAACTCCACTTCATTTATGGCGTCCATCGTCGTCATCGTCCTGCTGCTTCTGTTTCCGTTTGGGAATGACAAGTTGCCACTTTGGTCACTGCATATGGCCATTTTGCTAGATTTGGTTGGCCTCCTGATTGCTTATGCAGTAGGGAGTACCAGAGACTGGGAGATGTCCAGGAATGTCATTGCTCTGGTAATTCCCTTGCTGGTCTATATCGCATCATACGCACTATACACCCTGGTAACCAAGAAGAAAGTGACCGGTGGTCAAGAAAAAAACCCAAGAAAGTGCAGCAACATGAGCGAGGTGACACAAGTTTAGCATGGAGGCAATTCCAATGATGTGGAGAACTTGTCGTGATGCAATTCTCTGTTCTGAAGATGTAGTCTTTCTTATTCAGGCTATATTGTTCCTTGTATATGCAGATAATTTGTCCTCGACCTATGAATAAGTCACACTATCTCATCGGGTTATATATTGAATGTCATATTATTTTCTCTGCGACGTAAATTATGTCATCAAAAATAATGGTTTGATTTGACAAATTTTGGAGTGCATGGAAATAATATGATAGCCTTTCATTCAGGAAGACCTATTTGTGTCAAATAACAAGGAACCAGTTAAGAGAAATTTTGAGTCGAAATCTAAAACTAGTGGCACTATGTCAAAAGACTCAAAACAGCACAAAAAGAGACACCTTAATTAGTGACTCTGAATTGAAACAGGTCTCTGATGTTCAGAAAACAAAAATACATCAATAATGCTGAATTATCAAAGACTCTTCCCAACTAAATGTGTCACTGATAACATCGGCAGTTAACAGTGACATGTTCCAAAAAATACGTTAGTACCTAAGCCACGGGACCCAAAAAATACGAGGATTGACTATGTCGGACTCAAGTCAAAAACTGATCTGTCACCTCCCTCGCCCTTGTGTGCGAGGTCCTTCCCTCTTCTCCCAAGCAACTCTTTGACTAATAATGCTTTTCCTGGCCTCGCCACCACTAGATCTCGCACCTTGTGCTCCTGCTCTCCACCATCACAGTCCTTCCCTAGTCTCCCCATGTCATGACCCAAGAAATAGAGCCGGAAGGGAGGGGCCCCGGCCAGGCCCGAGGGGGGCACGGGCGCCGCCCTCCAGGGCTAGGCGCGCGCCGCCGCCTCCTCCCTTCCGTGGATTCTTGACAATTAATTGGGAATAAAGGAGGAAATTATCTAGGATTATCTTAGGCTTTTTGTGTGCAAGGGAATATTTTATCTATAAGGAAGGCTCTTATTAGGAAAATAAATAGGATATGCTTGTAAAAGGTATTCCAATCTATAGGAAACCTTTAGAGAGATTGCTTGAGATACAAGTCCCACTAGTCGGGCTATAAAAGTAGGGGATCTGTAATCTTTTCAGGGTAACAAGCAAACAAAGAAATTTATCCCAATCTTCTCCTCCTTCCCCACGCGCCCGGTCCTGCCGCCATCGCCGCCACCGCACGCGCCTGCCGCCGCTGCGCGCCCGCCCTCGCGCCCGACGACGCTGCGCCGCCGGCCGGCGCTGCAAGAGCCCTCCAGCCGCCTCCTTTCCCCCACGACCCGTCAATCGGGTGTCAATTTCGCCCAATCCAGCCGGAGTCCGACACCGGGTATCCGGAGACCACTACGATCCACCCACCACCATGGGACAAGGGACAAAGAAGCTCCCTAAGAACTCGGGGACCAGTTCGCGGGATTCACCACCGGGGATCAACACACTCGCCGAACAAGTTGCTATCCTCTCGGGCAACGATCCGCGGGAATAACGAAACGCCAAGCACAACCGCAGAGGCCGATCTGAGATGAAGACGCCGTTGGAGACAATGACCGTGATTTCATCAAGAAGAGGACCGATGGCAAGCGAGAACCGGTGATGATCAGTCACCGCTGGCCGATCCGAGAACCTGATGAAGGCCTACCTAGGGCCGGCTTGACGCTCGCCAGGGCGCCGCCCCCCACACTACCGTAAACCGAATATTTTGTGAGGAACGCTTTTCATGAGAGTGAAAAATGAACTCTCATGAAATTAATATTTTCATGAGAGTGATATAAATCCCGCCCACGAAAACATATTTTCATGAGAGTACTTGACACAACGCCATGAAAATCAGTTGTTTTCGTGAAGGTTTACTCTCATGAAAATACCAAAGTCTCACTAAATCCATTCGTGAAGGTTTACTCTCACGAAATACCATAAAAAATAGTCATGAAAAACATTGATGCAAACTTGGTGGCAATATACATTCGTGAAGGTGAACTCTCATGAAAATACCAAAGTCTCATGAATTCCATTCGTGAAGGTTTACTCTCACGAAATACCATAAAAACAGTCATGAAAACATTAATGCAAACTTGGTGGCAATATACATTCGTGAAGGTGAACTCTCATGAAAATACCAAAGTCTCACGAATTCCATTCGTCCAAGGTTCACTCTCACGAAATACCACAAAAAAACGTCATGAAAACACCGATGCAAACTTAGTGGCAATATCCATTTGTGAAGGTGAACTCTCATGAAAATACCAAAGTCTCACAAAATCCATTTGTGAAGGTTTACTCTCACGAAATACCAAAAAACAATCATGAAAAACACAGATGAAAAACATGGTGCCAACGTTCATTTGTGAAGGTGAACTCTCACCGAAAACACCAAAGTCTCACGAAATCCATTCGTCAAGGTCTACTCCCACGAAATACCTCAAAAAACAGTCATGAAAACATCAATGCAAACCTAGTGGCAATATCCATTCGTGAAGGTGAACTCTCATGAAAATACCAAAGTCTCACAAAATCCATTCGTGAAGGTTTACTCTCACGAAATACCATAAAAACACTCATAAAAACACCAATTGAAATATGGTTGGGTATTTTTCAATAGAAAAATAATTGGCTAAATACTGAAATGGTTTTTGACCTCAAACGTTTTCTCAAGCTTGTAGATGACCTATGTGAAGGAACCACCAAGTTTGAGATTTTTCGAAATGGTTTGGTACTTTTTCCAGTTTAATTGAATTTCCGCGCGACTTCTCCCGGTAATTATATGTTGAACTGAGACCACCCCAAAAAGATGCGGAACAGTGTCAAACTTTTTCACAGGGTCTCTTGTGCCCTAGAAGACAAAAGTTTGTGGAGGTCGGTCCAAGATTATTGTATTTTCATTGTGTAATTCACCATATTTGGTCTCATGCGCCATGGAGAAAAAAATATAGTAATTCCAATAATGATGAGAAAAACCTAGGATCTTTGCGTTCCATTGGATGGGAACATTTTATTTCTTATATTATGTTAACTGGCATATGACTTGGATGAATTTGACTATGCCTTATGCACGCTAGGTGTACATGATTTTGCCTAGGAAAGAATACGGATGTGCAAAAGCAAATAGACTCGATGGCTTGCCCAAATTCATGTCATATAGACTCGATGGCTTGCTGGTTAACTGGCATAGAGATTGATGGCTTGCTGGTTCGGGATTTCTTGTGAAAAAAACCCCAAAGTTTTGCTATAACTTGCAAGTGTTATTAATTCAGACCTGAACATAGCTAGACAGTATGAATGACTGAAGAAATTCCACATTTATCCAGAGTACCCAGGTTTTCAACTGCTCGCAAGAATATGAGTCATATATTATCTTGTGTTATATTGTATTGTACTCAGGAATTCACTTTCAATCACATTTCACTATTTGAGTTGTCATGAATTTGATCTTGAGATTACATCAAAACTTACTGGAAAACAGAAATATGGGTTGTTTGAGACTGATGGATTGAAATGAATTGTCTACCCACAATAGTTGAGTTCTGTCATGCTGCTTTGAATTTTTTTAGTGGCATTCTGAGCCATTTGTGTTGTAAGATCATCTTATCTATCTATATCTACTATTTTTGGATCATGTATTTTGTGTCTTACTATTTAGCTTAGAAATTGTTGGTGCTACTGCAGTAGGATAATTTGAGATGACAAGCGCCTTCCTCAAGTGCTTTCCTCAGTATTATTTAGGTTCATGAAGATGAGATGACAAGCGCCTTCCTCAGGTTTGGTCAGATTTCCCTCAAGTTTGCTTGCTGCTTGCGTTCTATGCAAGGTTATTAGCTCGTGGATTCTTTGCACCTCACACAATTTTTCTTGGTAGTGTCCTTTGTGCCTCACTATATATTGAACAATCTTGCTTTTATAAAGTTTGTTTGCATATAATTGTTGTTATTTCAGTCAAGTTGTTGTCAGCCTAAGTGTCCTAATTTACAACTATCCTATGCAACTCGCCTTTTGCAGCTTGCCCTTTTCATGTACTTCCTCTTTTCAGCTTGCTCTTTTCATGTACTGCTAGTATAATGAGAATCACACAATGTGTTATATGTCAATGCATGCAGGTGTGTTGCTCCTCCTTGTTCAACGTCATGTACTGATCAAGTCGGTTTCAGTTTGTCAGGTGACTAGCAGTGATTTGCACTAATATATCATTTTGTTAAGTGCACCTTTCATGCTACACTAATTGGCTTTGTTTAACACTTGCCATCCTACTTAGTTGCTTGAACTATATCTGTAGTCCTCAGTGGCTTGTTTGCTATTGGAGATTTTTATTTGATCGTGTTACTCCCCTCATTTCAGACTACAACCATTTTATTTGATCGCCTAGACTTGTCACATGTAGATCTGTAGTTGTTTCTCAAGTTGTATGGAGGGTCCGATATGTTTAGTAGTTCTTTCTACTTGGAAGAAACCGTAATGCTTATAGTATGACAAAGGCTTGCCCATGTATGCATGTATATATCTGTCCATTTCATATGATGAGTCATACAATTGTATTTATATTACTGTTCTCGTGCATTGGTTTGTTAATTCTCGGGAAAATGTTACAGGTTGAAGGCCATGGGAAAATTACTTGAAATGACTTTGCAGTTGTGCCATCTTGAACTGGAAATTACATGTAGGTTTATGTGCACTAGTTGTTTTATCCAAGGCATCGTTCACAACTTCAGTGGATGCCTAGCACTTGACTTTAGTGTAGGTGTATGTACACATGACATTATCCTTTTAATGTTGGTATATATTTGTACACGTGACAATATCCTTTTTAATGTAATAGTTGGAAATTACTCATGTATGTGTTGGAATGAGATTTGGATTTATATATGTGGCACATTTAACTCTCAGCTCTATTGGTAATTTTCGTGACTAACTCTCAAGAAATAACTAGAAGGCGGTGAACTCTCACGGAATATAAGTCTCGTGAAAATAATTTCATGATGGTGGCCTCTCACGAAATAGCTTAAGTCTCCACGAAACAACTTGGTGACGGTGGCTTCTCACGAAATAGCTAAAGTCTCACGAAATAACTTTGTGACGGTGGCCTCTCACGAAATAGCTTAAGTCTCATGAAATAACTTTGTGACGGTGGGCTCTCCACGAAATATCTAAAAAAAAAACCGCCATGAAAAATAGCGATGCAAATCTGAAGGCAATGATCTTTTTATGAGAGTGACCGTCACGGTGAACTCTCATGAAATTAATCCGTGGCGGTGAGCTCTCACGCGAAAGTGTGTATTTCATGAGTGCAATACTGTGAGAAGTAATGCGGACGGTGTACTCTCACGCATTATTTTTGTGAGAGTAAAAAACCGTATTTCGTGACTATTTTTCACTCTCACAAAATATCCGGTTTACGGTAGTGCCACCCCCTCGGTGGACACCTTCCCAGTCTCGCTCCTCGCTTGCACAAGCTGTCCTTCCCCGACCTATGGCGGCAAGGGAGCACCCTCTCCCATGGATCAACCGGCTGCGAGCAATTCTTGGGGGACAAGGTGCGCCGACAGCGAGCAAGTGCAGTGCGCTACCTATCGGCTCACGGGAGGAGCACGCAGCGGTGGTACATGAGGTTGTCCCAGAGAAACCGGTGGCAGATTGGGCAGCTTCGCCCAAGATAATCAACGAGCGCTTCAAATTTTCGCACGGCGGGAATCCGGCTGGGCGAGCTGGCATCGCCGAGAAAGACAAAAACCGCCGATGAGTACACGGAGTAGTTCTTGCGCCACGAGCGGCGTGTAGGCCACCTCGACGACAGGCCGCAGGTGAACATCTACACAGCCGGATTGGGCGATCGCTCAAGACGGACGCCGAGATGCAGGACCCCAAGGACATGGAGGCAGCCATGTCTCGCCGGCGCACGGCGACGCTCACCATCCTCTTACAACTCTGGCAAGCCCGACACGCCGAAGGGCAGGCGCCTGCCCCCGTGACCTTGCTGGCCGCCCCCAGGTGCCCAACCCGGGCAAGCACCAAGAACGTCTCGGCCGTTCAAACGGCTGACACCGGAGGAGATGACGGAGCGACGCAAGGCGGGACTCTACTTCAACTGTGACGAGCCGTTTACAAGGGGTCACAAGTGCAAGCACCTCTTTGACATCACGATCTTCAACGACTACACCGACGACTCGACGAACATCCCACTGGCGGACGTCAAAGAGGAGCCAGCCGACCTGAAGGTCCTCTTCGAGGACCCCGACTCCCCGGTACGTGGTGCTCATTCTCTATACCTCGTCGGTATGATCTCAGGCACGGGCGTCAACATCATCGTCGACTCGGGAGCAACGCACAACTACATCGACCCCCGTGTGGTGACCACGGCAGGCCACCGGACTCAACCAGTGCGTGTGCTAATCACCACTGGCACCGGCGCCACCTCTACATGCCGGGCTGCCACCTTCGATGTACCACTACGCCTCGACACCAGCATCTTCGACATCGACGCATACGTCATGCCACTGGGTAACGACGTCGACGTCATCCTTGGCATGCTTTGGCTAGCAAGCTTGGGACGAGTGGCGTGGGACTTCGTGACTCACGAGCTACAGTACTACCGCGACGGCCGCCCGAGCACGTTCACGTCGGCTCCAGCTCCCCAGCCTTGGGGGCGCGCCTGGTCCTGACCTGCTAAGGTCAGGCATCTTCGCCGGCGTCCGGACACTTCCCTCTCGGCTTGGGAAACGTTCGAGGCACATGACTGCCTTGGACCTCTACGACACGTCCACTGGAGTCTTCGTACAGCTACGACAGGCGACGCTGGAGGACCAGCACCTACGCCGGATCGCCCTCGACGTCACCACGGGCGACGCCGCACCGGCATGGACGGTTGAGGACGGCCTCCTCCTCTTCGATGGCCGCTTCTACCTCCCAGCTTCCTCTCCACTGCTACCAGACCTGCTGGAGGCCTTGCTTCAAGGCGGAGTTCGCAGGACGAACTTCCTCGCCTTGGGAGCGTACACGACTGCACCGACAACAGCTTCACCGACCAACATCCTATTGGGCGGCATGTGGCCGCGGCGCCACCATGTCGGCCCTGCCAGGGTCGTGTTCCTCGACGGCATGGATCGCCTCTTCCTCATCGTCGACAACATCCACATCAGCTATGACGTAGAGAGGGGCACACACCAGCTTTCTCCCTCTCTATTCGGCGTCGGCTCCTTCATATGCGATGCGATGTTGAACTTGGCCTTCTCCCCTACTCGCCCGCGACATCACCATCTGGCGTCTCCTTACGCTCTTCGTCAACGCTCCGCCCAATGGCGTTTCTTGTTCTACTGGAGAGCCCACCCCGCGACATGGTGCATCGGCACCTTGAGGTGGGCGTTCAAAGGAGCTCCTTTCGCGACCCGTCGCCCGGGCAGCATCCGCAGCGGGGCGTCTTTGTCCCACCAGTACATCTACCATGGCTACATCGGCAGCCTTCACTACCTCTGGAGTTTGCTCCAAAGCGAACCAGGGAGAACATGATCCTCGGGGAACCGGTGCGCGGCAACAAGCGATGCTGCGGGTTGAGCTCATCATGCCGGGGCAATAGACCTCCACCCGGGTATGACAGAATGGACTTTCATCCAACGCGAGGGGGCGTGCGGTCGGAAGGGAGGGAGATGTCATGACCCAAGAAATAGGCCCCGAAGGACAGGCCCGCCCGGCCCGAGGGGCACGGGCGCCGCCCCTCCCGGGCGGCGCGTGGCGCCGCGCCGCCACCTCCCTCCCTTCGCCCGATTTGTTAATTGTGAAGCCACAAATAAGAAGGAAAAAAAAAGTGTCTCGATATTGTTAAATGCAAAAACAGAGGTATTTTTTAATTGTTGTAATTGCATAGTGTAGCCAACTGGATTCATAGTTTCTATCTTTCATGGCGCCATGTGGTTCTCAAACTAGATCAAAGTAGCTTCAACGGTCAAAAGTTGTGTTTATTAAGATTAAGTCCCGAAAGCTGAACACCAATTGCAATTTTGGTGTTTGGCTCTATTTATACTTGTGTGGTTGGCCATTTTGGCTCTCTTGGCTGATATTGTTGCATATTAGAGCTCAAGCAAACACTCCAACTTAGCTCCTAACTTTGTGAACACTTACGTGCAAGATGGTGAGAGATATAGTGCATTTCAATTGATATTTTGCATTTGATGTCATTAGGTGGTCTTTGTGACTTGGATTTCTTGTTACTCTTGGTGATTGTAAGTAACCTAGGCGGTTTGGTGCTTGTGGAGACCGGGGTAGGGGCTCTTTTGATTGTTGTCGCCTTAGGTCATTGGCTATTGTGAGGGTCTTAGTGTTCATCCCCATGGGAGATTCGAGAAGGAGTAACTATAGTGAAATCAATGAGGGGTTTGGAGAGTCAACGGTGATCTACCATCTTCAATGTGCATTTGTGATCTTTGGGTCCACCTCAATGGGGATGTAGGTTGCCAACAATTAACTTAGAACCTCCGGGGGAACTTACTTTGTGTCACTTGTTGTCACGTTAGGTGGTGGGCCGGCCAAATGGGCCAGCGCCGCACGGACGCGACGAGGGTGGCGGCGAGCCTGCGCCATCATCTGGCGTCGTTTACTTCATTATTAAGTAATAATTATTTAGGAAATAAATATTTAGAAAAGAAATAAGTTGTTTTGTCAAGAGGTATTCTGATCTATAAGAAACCTTCGAGATATTTCTTAGCATGCAAGTCTTCCCAGGACTATAAATATAATGAAGTTGTAATCAGTTGGGTCTTAATCGAGAAAAATTAAAGGGGTAACACACTTGACTCTTGTCACTCCGGCTCTCTCTCTCTCTCTCTCTCTCGTCGCGGCGCCCTCAACCCTAGCATGCGCATCATGCGCCACCCCACCCCCCTGCTCGCGGCGCCCCTAGGGGCGCCGCGGCGCAAGCCACCGCCGCCCCAAGGCGGCGCCGGCGTGTCGCCGTCATGGGAATCCAACCCATGCGTGGCGGTGGTATCGAGGAGACCGAGCGATTCCCACCACCCGGCGGCCGACCACCATCGCGCCCGTCAAAATCCGATGGACGACCCACGAGTACGCCCGTTGCCGCAACATAGATCCAAGCCACGTTCAGCGCCCTCTTGGAAGTTGACGAACGGCGCCTCGGCGACCCTACAAGGGGCGACATGACCATGGGCGCCGCCAACGGCGCCGGCGCTAGCATTGCCATGGATGCTCCGACATAATTTCGCTCCCCACGGGCACGACGGCGTCCTCATCAACATCCACGATGACCTTAGTGGCCGCGCCGGCGGCAACGCGCGCAGCACGCGGCCATGCCGGGTGCGGCGTCGCGCCTCCCGACTTCATCCCAACCGCTATCGGCGGCGCCCATGCCATGGGTGCCACCCCCGGCAATGATGCTCCCCACCGCGCCGTCTACGTCACACCCTCCACGATCATCGGCGCAAACAGCGGACACGCCTACGCATGGATGCCCCACGGCTATCCAGCGGCCCAAAATCGAGATCGAGACGGGGAGGCCACCACCAGGCGTCCACCCACCGGCTTCGATTTAAAAGCCTACCTAACTAGGCCAACATCTGCGTGGCTACTACAATGGCAGAGATAAGTTTCCCGGACACCAACTACATGATCTCGACATCAAGATTGCAAAGCGGCATCATGTGCAACACAACAACGTCGGCCGACGTCGACATCGGCGTCGCCGACCACGACATCCTGATCAACAACGGGCGCCATGAACACCAACGACGTCAACACCCTCGCGGTCGAACATCACAAGCTCGACAATCACCGGGGCAAGTCCATATTACCCAACAAGCCACCCACTACCTCTATCACCAATGGTGCAATGACATCACCCGACATCACCATTGGCGTCACTCACCACAACGACCTCGACGCCGACAACACCTCCAAGGGCACCACCAACGTCAATGATGCCTCCTAAGGGCGCGTCATCAACCTCGGCGTCGACAACCTGGACCATGGCGCCTCAACATCGCCTTGCCGACCATCGACAACATCGGCTCCGGCGGCGACAACTCCGGACCAACACCACTAATGTCAACCCCAACATCACGAACATCAACGACGTTTTTTCGGACACCTATGCCAACGTCGGCGGCGGCGGCGCCCCCAGGCGTTGCTAATGGCAAAAGCGCCCCTCCCCGCGGGTGCCAATGCCGACCACGGCGTCAACAACAATGGCGTCCACGACAACAACGGCAAAAAAAGGCAGCCCCATCGGCACCTCGTCAACGGAATATCAGCTCTAGCAAAGATATGAGGTATACCGCTATCCACGACAATAGCGGTCCTTCTACGGTTCATCCGCATGCCAAGCCCGGCGTGACTAGAGGATAGGGATACGCACCACGGTGTCTCCCTTGCGGCTTCAAGCGGTCCATCTACGGCGACCTAATCGGCAACATAGCGCCACGGGATCCCGCGAGGACGATCACGACTACATCTATGCTTCCACGTTCGCATGGCGGCCTCTACACCCAACCGGGGGAGGCCCCTGGCCGGGAGGTGCCCGCACAATGGACACAACGATGCGCACCGCTCATATCCTCAACACTCCTCCGCCACGTTCGCGCTGCTTCGGCAGAACGGGCAATGGACATGATGGCGGCGACAATGACATCACCATCGGCAACTTCGGCTATGGCGGTCGGGACGACTTCGAGGGGCCCAATCAGCTAGCCACCTCGATCATCAATGACAACAAGCGCCCGGTATGACTACACCCTCAAGCTCATCGATGGCGACAAGAGGTGCATGCCACCCACATCGATTCACTACCTCGTCGGCCCTCGTCGCTACCAGAGGCTCTCATCCTACCTCAACTTCGCTACACCGGCCAGACAACAAGCTATATGGCGTCACCGGAACCATCAAGCTCCGGCGGGAGCACCGGCCTAAAGGCGCCACCCAAGGTCATTGGCATTCACCTCGGCGACCTCACCAACCATGCCGGGCTTCACAACAAGCACCTTGGCGATGGAGAAGCCCTCCGCAGGCTTCTTGCCATCGGTGCCAATCTTCTTCCTCTTCAACCATCGCTACTACATCACGGCATCATCAAAGCGCTATGGGATGTTCTCCAACCAGTGGGCTCCATCTACACACTCTTGTAGTTGGCTTTCACCCCTTGAAGTACTTTCGCCACCAATACAAAACCTCACGGCGAGCATCTTGCTAATGGAAGAGCTACGACATAGCTCCGTGCCATTAAAGTCGGTCTTCTTCTTCGGCGGCCTTAATCTCCACCTCGCCCGGCATCTACAATGTTCCCATGGGTCGGAGAGCAATGGAATTCCATCCATTGAACCGGCATCGCCAAAGGTCGGCGTCCTCATCTCCGTCCAACTCCTTCCTTCTATAGAAGTGGATGCGGCAATTTTGAGACCATCTTTGCATCGATCGGCGAATCAGCGATATGACCGTGCGAGAACCCGAGGGAGGATGGCGCTGCCGAGGAAAAAAGGAGAGAGATGTCCGCGTCGTGCGTGGTGGGCGACCAAATGGGCGGCGGCGCCGCATACTTGCCTGCGGGCGGCGGCATCCCTACGCCATCATCTATCGTCGTTTACTTCATTATTAAGTAATAATTGTTTAGGGAATAAATATTTAGGGAAAGAAATAAGTTGCTTTGTCAAGAGGTATTACGATCTATAAGAAAACCTCCGAGATATTTCTTAGCATGCAAGTCTTCCTCGGACTATAAATACAAAAGGGAGTCAGAATGTCGGTTGGATCTTAATCGAGAAAAATTAAAGGGGTAACACCCAACATCTCTTGTCTCTCGGCTCTCTCTCTCTCGCGCAACGCCCTCAACCCCTAGCCCGTCGCCGCATGCGGCACCCCCACCCTTTCAGCGCTCCCTAGGGCAGCACCGCCCCAAGGCCCGCCACGACGTGTCACCGATCGCCCGGAATCCAACCGATTTGTGACACTTGCCCTCGATGTTTCTCTCTCTAAACTCTTGCATTTACAATTCATATATTGTGCTAGTGTTGTGGCATGCTTAGAAGTAGTTGTTGTAGCTTTGGCTTCTTGTTTTGCGGCTCTAGCACTCTTAGGTTGTGTAGCTTCGATGCTCTTGTTGCTAGCTTCATAATTGTGTTTTTAGATCCTCTAGTTGCTTGTTTGTTTGGGTGTGAAATTCTTGTTGATGCAACTAGATTTGTGTAGAGGTTCTTGCCTTGTATTGCATCGGCTAGGCAAGTAGTGGCAATTAATTAGGACCATCTTTTTTTTACATGTGTTTAAAATCGGGGGCTACGGTATTTAGCGGGGAGCTTGGACAAAAACGTTATCATAGCGCTATTTAGGCGCTATAGCGGCGCTAATCGACATCCGCGACACTTGCCCGGCCCGCAACGGGCGCTATTTTAGCAATATAGCGCTATTTTTTACAATTTTAACTAACATCCTGTGAGTTTGTAAAATTTAAATTAGGCTATTCATCATATCTACTTTAGTACGAGTTTTTGCTATGAAGGCTTTACGTTTTTTTCTTTTATTTATTTTGGCTAAACCTTTAAAAATCATAGTAAATTACAAAAAATATAAAAAATGGAAAATACAATTTTGTTACGCTTCACATGAGCGTATCTACACACTAAAGATACAATATGTTATTCTTTAGTATAAACTTTTTGTTGTAGCTTTAGATGTGTAATCAATTGAAATAATTTATATTTGTAGCTTCTAACAAAAGCATGTCATTAGAAGTATGAAGGCGCCCGTCTAGGCCGCCTCTGAAGGTGTCCACGTCTCCTTCGTCCTTTTCGTGCGTTAGATAGAAATTTCACGATCCGATATAAGCTTGGTCACAACCGGATATCATTCTGCATGCATACAAAGACACAATCAATCATGTGCAAGTTGTCCATTACAAGCAGCGGGTAGATTCCATGCATGCACAACCAAACATGAAGTGACTAAACATGCATGCATGCAATGACAAAAATCATGCATGCAATGGCAATAAGAATCATGGTGGTCATTCACATGCGTAGATTCCATGCATGCACATCCAAACATGCAAAGGGCGTCGCCGACGAAGTGAATAAACATGCATGCACAAAAGTAAATTGTGGTTGTTCTTCACATGCATAAAAGTAAATTGTGGTTGTCCTTTCCATGTACATGCAACGACAATGTAAAAATCATGGTTGTCCTTCACATGCACAAAAAGTAAATTGTAGTTGTTCCCATGCATGCATGCATGCAAAATAAAGTAGATTCTATGCATGCAAAAAGTACATTGAATGACCATACATTCTGCATGCGGAAAAGTAAAATTACAGATGTCCTTCCCATACAAATGAAAAGAATTTACTATGAATAAGCAAGTGCATAGATAAATGTACATATTCAATTTACCACTACTAGAAAGAGTACTTACATCTAAAAATTCAGTTGGGCGCATGGGGAGGCTCGAAAGCTGGTGGGACCACGGACTTGCATGCCCATGCATGGACGGTGGGCATTTGTACTGCACTTGAAACAAGCACTCAATTTGTAGTGGTAAATTTTCTTGCATGCAAGGGTGTTCCCTATGCTATAATTTTTTATGTCCTCATTATATAGGTTTACTAGGCCATATTCACCGTGGATGAGGTCTTGACTCGGCATCCTTGCACACATCCAAGCAAATATATATAGGAATTTGCAGATGTCCTTTGCGGGTAGAAAGTTACCAAAGGGATTTACATTTCACATGCACCCATGCCTCATCAAGTCTCCCATTCTTGCCTATATAAGCATGTGGTGTGCCACACATTTCTTCATCGCTCTCCTCCCATTGCTTCCCTCCTCCCATTGCTTCGGGTGGGCCCCGTCGTTTGCCTTGTTGGTCCTCCTATTTGTTGCGCTTAGGCCACCACCACCACAAGATTTTCGATGATTTCCTAGGGCGTGGATAATGGCCTAACAAGAACAGCTTACCTAGGGGAATTGGCGGCGTGAGGTCTGTGCTCTCAACCTATCTACATAGAGGTTTATTTATATTTGACCTCACTTGGCTAGCATGCGACTAACTATGTGTGTATGGAGTGGCTACATAAATATTTGACCTCACTTAGTTAGCGAAAGTGCGTATGACCCTTGCAATGACTAACTATGTATGACCGTAGCATCGACCGACTAACTATGCCTATACTCGAGAACAACTAACTATGTGTGTACCGATGTGGCTAGAGAAATGTTTATTAATATTTAACCTCACTTGGTTGGCGTGTAGGTATGACCGTAACAGCCGTGCTATGCCCCCTTAGCCGCGTCAACCAAAGACCGTGCCATCGGCGAGGAGGAGACGTTCGATCGTGGCACGGCGAGCTGGCCCGGCTACGTTCCCTATAATGGGTCGTCGTCGCCCACACAAGGCCCCCGGCTGGATGGGTGTGCGAGGCGGCGTTGGGGTGGGTGGGCTACTAGAGATCCGCATCCCACACACCCGGTTAAGGCTGTGGATTGGCGGTTTTCACCATGCTCTTGAGGCGGCGCTTGCCTATGATGCCGCCATGTTTTGTTTTGGCGAGCGCCTCCCGGGACAACGCAAGTGGAACTTCCGGACGTCAAGCCTCCTGCCATCGAGCATCTCCGCATCCACCTCACCGCAGGCACTATCAAGGCAATCGCCGCAAACTACGGCCGATGGTGTCTTTGCCTTCCTCATGCCGCTCTTACGTAAAGCGGTACTATCAAAACCACCTTCAATGGTGTCCACGCGGACCACGCCCGGTCTGAGATGGTGTTGGTACCACCAACCGTGTTGAGGCAGCTGCCCTAACCGATGGCCAACATGGGAACAACGAAAACCGATTGTTTTAGCTGGCTAGGCAATGACCAATTGTTTTGAGAGGGGACCATCCCTTGGCTTTGTAGTTTTTTATTGGAAATAAATAGCTGCTCATAACTTCCTATGTTATGGCCATTGTCCGCTCTTGAGTTAGGTCCAATCAAAATCAGGTGTGAGGGTGTCAGTAAGACAACCAGATGTTGTAGTGTGTGCTCTTGGTCTACGTGCACATGGACAATTGAGGTGTTGTCTTTTGTTCCATCAGTCTTGGTTCTAATACAGTGAGTGTATGTTTCTCATCTCCGTAGAAAGAACTACCGGCCGAGGAGATGAGAGTGCACCCTTCTCAGACATAGGAAAGCTTAATCTCTTAAAAATACATAACATTGAAAGAGTGAGCAAAAGCTTGAAATTCAGGCTTATCCTTTATATGATTATGAACCATGAATTATTCCAAAATCAATAGGTGAGCTCCCTAGAGGAGTGTTTTCTGTCCCTCGACCTTTGTCTTTGGATTACTTTTTCTATTTCATACAGACGACGAAGAAGAGCTCCATTTTCCAGGGAAGGGCACCTTTCTCTTTTTGGCACGAGAGACTGATAAGGCAAGGTTTTCTTATTCCCATAGAGCATGCTAGGCTTGGCCGAGATTGTACACAAAAGGATAGGACTTTGATTGATGCAAATCATTAATCTCTAGAAATTAGCTAACATGAGTGGACCGTTTAACAGGTATGATGATTGCACTTAACGAGCCTCACCACCACCCTCTGTTTATTCACTACCCCACATCTTATTATTTTGTTTTCCCACAATAGGTTCCATTCTATCTTCATGTACCAACAACAGAGAATGCCCTTGCCGTTTCAGAGATACTAAAATTTTATTAGTAACACCATGTTCGTTCAGAACAGGTGGCAACTTGTAGAAGCTATGAGTTGCGGGTCAGCAAAAAAATAGTAAAATAGTTTACGTGTGACCAAATTTCTAGTGAATATTATCCATATCTATGACTTTAAATTAATTTATTAAAAAACTACATTTGGTAATGAATCTAATGATATTTGTTTTATATCATTAATATTAATATTTTTAATCTATAATTACTCAAATTTGAGAAACTAAACCACGGTATTGTGCTAGAGTTACATGTTTTTAAGGATGGAGTAGTTATCAAAAGATAATTTGTGTTCACCTGAAAATAAATGGTTTGAACGAACAGCCGACGAGCGCTTCAGCCCAAGCTACTTGTCTGCGGCTTGCCTAGCTTCTGCTGCCTGCGCCCTGCGCCCAAGTGCCGCTCGCCTCAGCTCCATGCCCAAACCGGGTGCCTGGCTACCGGCTCTGGCCCGGTCGCGCCGCTGCTCCCCTACCGCCAGTCTACCGGCGGCCACCTAGAAAGCGGCGCACTCGCCCCCTGTCGCTTAGGCCCTACCATCTGGCAGGCTTGGCGTCGTTGGCGATGGCTGCTGGCATAGACAGATCCACCTATACGGCGAGGTCTCGGCTTTGGCATCCCTCAAGAGAAATATAAAACTAGAGTACTTGTTCTCTTTATCTTCAATACTGTAATAAAAAAACATTGTAATAAAAATTAGAATGTATGTTAAAATTAGGAGATTGGAAATTGGAATTTTAGAATCAAAATCAATCAGTCTTCCAGATCCAAACCTATGAAGGGAAGGAGCTGGCGCTCCGGGCAAGCGACAGCGGACGGCCGGCGGATTGCCTGAGCCTGAGGACGAAGCCGCGCCGGCGTCAATGTCGCCGCAGACTGCAGAGCGGCGGACGGACGGGACGAAGGCCACCGAATCGGAGCGCAAAGCACGGAGCGGAGGGCTGAAGAGCCGGAGAGGGGCAGGGGGCGATGGCCGACGGCCAACTGCGGCTCACAGCGTCGAGTCGACAAATGGGAAACTCCAAAATTGGAGCTCCACTTGCCACGATTCGAGGCATGGTGGGGACGGGCAACTAGAGGACACGACCACGGAGATGCGCTGCGAACCGAACTGAGAGGCCTCACCGTGCCGCTCTTGCCAGCGCGGGCCTGGCGGACACGGCGACAGAGAACAGGGAGAGGAGAGAGAGGCGTCGGGCTTGCTGCGTCCAGCACTGGGCGGGGTTGAGGATTTCCGAGGCGGATCGGGATTCGTGACGACACAGGGATGTCGGCTCCACCTTGCCTGATTTGCCGAGGGCACGGAGAGCGGAGTGGCGTCGTTCTCGTCTTGGCGGAACGCAGCAGACCACGGCCTCGGCACGCGAGAGGGAAAAGGGAGTGGGGTCGAGCGCGGCAGCACAGGGGCAACGAGAGGAGCGACAGCGTGCACACGGGAGCGAGGTCGGGGAGTCGAGCAACAGCGCAGCGCAAGACGACGGACTCGGCAGCGCGCTCGGAGCCGGCGAACAGCACCCGGAAGCAGGAGAGCTCAGCGCTGCGCGAGAGCTTTATTTCCACTTCTTTCTTTTCTTTTCTTCTTTCCATTTCCCCCAACAAATAAAATAATTATGCCATCATTTCTGATTATTCTCAGTTTATTAATATCCGTACACGTATGCATGTATATACCATGTATTGTTCATATGTACATATACATTTCTATAGAAATTACTTAGAACAAAAATACACTACACATTTATTAATATATGGTAAGATGTTCATCAAAACAAATTAAATAATTGTATGTATACATACTTATACACACACTCCTCTATAGATATTATTTTGCGTCCATTTTTCATGCCAAGTAATTTAATTAAGATATTTGTTTGATGTCTAGCGAATCATGCAGAGTTTGTTTATCATTTCGTGTGTGTTTTGAATATTAAAACCCACATAAATCCTTTTGCTAATTCTCTTAAGCCTTAATCTAGGTGCTAAGCGAGATCGTAATAACACCAAAGGTGCTACAACCAACCCCCCTTAATCTAGGCGAACATACATTGACATATGCATCCAAGGCTGTTACTCTAAAAAAATACTCCTGACGTGAACGCATCTTAATTGTGTACGCATCCTGACACGTGCCCAGTGGTGCACATCAGGAGAACACGTAGCCATAAGGGCATAATTTAATTTCTCTCCTTGCTGATCTAAATCTAGAGCAAGACTATTAATACAACCAACTGCTGGTTGAATGTAAACTTTGAGCTAATCTATCAATCTATTCCGTCCTCAATTATAAAATGTTTTTAGCCTTTTTAAATTCATAACTTTTACGTATCTAGATATAACTTGTGTCTAGGTGTGTAGCAAAAACTATGAATCTAAGAATGACAACGTCTAGGCCGCCTCGAAGGTGTCCACGTATCCTTCTCGTCCTTTTTCGATGCGTTAGATAGGAATTCCACGACCCAGATGAGGTTGTCCTCTTCCTGCATGCATGCAAGGGACATATATAAAATTTCAGGTTGTCCTCTTCCTCGCATGCATGCAAGCGGTGAGTGGACATATACCTACCTCCAAGCAAGTGGTTGTCCTTTTTCCCGCATGCATGCACGCAGTGTCCACACGCTTGGAGTACCATGCATACGACCACATGCTTGGAGGTATATGTCCACTCAAATTTGTTGTCCTCTTCCCCGCATGCATGCAAGTAGTGAGTGGACATATACCTACCTCCAAGCAAGTGGTTGTCCTTAGCGTACCACAAAGCTCTACACGCTTTCGAATTCACCTTGATCATCTAACGCACTTGGCGAAGCCAAGGGTCGAGATTATTTTGACCCCACCCGGCCTCGCTCGCCGGTACCGCCTTGAGTCTAAAAGTGTCAATTGCTTCAACTCAAATCTAACATACACTTTATTACTACATATTTCTAAATATACCAAGCACATCACCCTTGTGAATAAGCTGGCAACAATGGCTTATATGCTTATGTGCAAAGGTACCAGGAAGGAACACCTATATACACTATAGCAATATAATTATCAAAACAAACACACGAGTGTATATATACTTCTCTATAAAATTATGTTCATAGGATTTACTTATCATTTCATGCTTTGAGATTTGAAAATTTGTGAAATTCATTTTGTTAATTTCTCCTAAGCCTTAATCTAGGTGCTAACGAGATCGTAACACCGGGGGTGTTACAATCAACCCTCCCGAGATTGAGTGAGAACGAGAAGGGAGAGAAACGATTAACATACACCGATATGAAAGTACACTCAGAGAGGTTACATGAGTTCAAAAACTAAACCACTCGGATCTAGAACAACACAGCCTAAGAATGAGGGAGAACAACTAAGCACCTAATCAAGCGGCCTAGATAAGCGAGGGCAATGAAGGAACAATAGGATAATGATTATCCGAACATGGCGTAAGACCAACGAGATCCTTAAAACTTGAGTGTGAAAACTTCGATCATCGCGAATGCTAAGATGAAAAGCATCCCGAGAATAAATACTTCAACGAACGCCATATCGATAGCTCGCTTTCAATCGCTTCTCCCTTCCAAGCTTCTCCACCATGAGCACCGGGCGAAGAGAAACGACTAACGAGCTCTACTCCGATCCGGAGATGGAAAAGGGGAAAGGGCGCATGTGGAGTCTTATATTTGGGTGGCGAGGTGGGGGTACATCACGTCCGGGAAGTGGGGTGGGTGGGGAGCATCGCCGGGCGGGTATGGAAAGGGGTTGGCCATGGCACGCTTCCGCTGTGGTGAACCAAGGTGGGGAGAGGGAGAGGATGAGAGGAATGGGTTCGCCAAGCAAGGAGGCGTGCGAGAGGCCGCGCCAAAAGACGAGAAGAGGGGGGGTCCGCATGGGACGAGGGCGAGTGTCGAGAGCCGACACGCAGTGCGAGGAAAAAGGAGAGGCGCATCGGCGCGAGGCGGCGAAGTGCGAGGCGTAGCCGCATGCGAAGCGGGCACGTGGGGCCCCCCGACACTGTTGATGTCCCGATGCGCGGCGATAACGAGCCAACGCACACAACAATAAATCCAAACCGGGTGCTTCAATCACCCGAAAGAGCGCTACTCCATCGACTCATTGTGGATTTCCGTTTGAACACTAGAATATTTTTACCAAGGTGAATATTTTATTGCAAGAGTGGTATGGTGGTGTAACTTGGTAAAAAGACAACCGATCAACGGCCTCGATACAAAGTAGCGTGCCAAAGCGGCGTCATCTCGTGGCAGCTGTTCCATTGCGGGGGCCCTTGGTTTCGTCGCGACACCATAAGCTATTAACCGGCGACTATTACCAATTTACACATAGTAAAAGCAAAGTGGGGTCGAGACCACGGAAGTAGAAGAGGATTGCAAGGAAAGATTCGGGGCAACAAGGATGCCTTTTACAAAGAAGGAACAAGGCATTCAAATCCAGCAATGGATTTAATTTAAAAATGATTCAAATGTTCTATCGGGACATCCACAACAAGTCAACACAAGATCCTCTACCATGCAAAACACGATGGATTATGCAAAAGAAACTTCCAAACCTCCGCTACGAGGAACCAACACTCAAGCACACGCTCTCACACTTCTCCTCACGGCACTGCCCTCCATGGCAAAGCAATCTATTGGCTACTCTAACGGGATACAAAGGACAAGTTACAACACCGGAAGACAACGAGGGAAAACACTACTAGCTAAAGATACACCTCCACGGGACAACTAATGCTTCGAACCACCAACTTCCTTTCGGGCTCCAAATTGGGTTACGCTTCCTCCCGGTGGTGGTGGCTGGTGAGGGGCAACAAGGGCTCTTCTTCGATATATCTCGATGATGGCGGTCTTTGGTGGCACCGTGAACGACCCTCCGTCTTCCGGTTGGGTGAATAGGGACTCCCTCCAAGATCGGGCGCCCAACCCTTCCATGACAATTGCCCCACGCTTGTCCCTTGTGACAAGATAGGCGTTATTTAACTCCTGGGACGTCTTTGGTCTTTAGCCTTACGTGAAAGTCCTCCGATGCGGCAACCGACGACTTTCTGCATCCGCCCGTATCGGCTTGTGTGCTTCGGCAAGCTGCACCTCGAGCATCCTAGAGAAGATCTCAGCCTCTTGAGCTCGATGGATACACTTCTGTAGCTCCGGGGCTCGCGGTCATACCGCTCATCCAAAGCGAGCAGATATGCAGTCAAGTGCACCACCGGATCTTCCTGTGCACCCAGAAGTTGCAAGGCCACCATGCGAGCCTCCCATGCCAACCGATTCTTGTCCCGAGGAGGAAAGAACCGCATGGGGGTATGGGCAATAGGCTCTTCATAGATTTGGCAGAGGTACCTCGAGGGGCCTTGCGAGCCACGGCTTGATAGGTGTCGATGAAGCGAAATCCGATTTTGCAGTCACACTCCGGGCCGGTGGCATCGGGGAACTCCTCACTCTTCCCAATGTAGGCGGTGACCTCACATCGCCTTTCGGTGCCAAGCGCACATACTCCACGACCTTGATACAAAGGGCGCTCTTTCACCCAAGCTCTTGCGGGGTGGCGTACAAAACCTTTGGAAAACCCTCGGTGTTCCCAAAGTAGCTACTAACCAAGTCTTACGCCATCTTTGGTGGGTGGTGGTTGCAAAGGCGAAACGAGATGGAAGCTTGGACAAAAGCAAGGGCTAGACAAGCGAGAGATGCACCGAGTGATATTGGCAAGGAAGATGTGCCCCTATTTATAGGCAAAAAGGGCGGTGGGCATGGTAGAGTTCACTAGAGGTCTTGATATGAGAACTAGCGATAAGAATGCATCGGGATCCCTTATGTGCTCCGACATAAGTGGCATCCCAGGTCATAAAGGATAAAGGAACCGATATGAATGCAAGGCGGGGGTGGCAAAAACGATTTAAAGAGTGTACGAAAGGCGTGAGACACGATAAACGTGAATCACGGCGAGCACGGCGCTCAAAGCCACGCATGAGCCTTATTCACTAACGAGGGGGATCGTCACTTAAAGAACGGCGAATCTATCGGCAATATCGACATGACGGCCTTGAGACCGCAATAACGCATTTACTCGAGGATCGCATGCCATGCAAGAGTTAGTTCACGGAAGAGAGTCCGATTTAACCTATTGTAATTACTAATATAGTAATAGGGCTACTTATATACCGTATGCAAACGCCCTAGCTTTTTGTAGAAAAATGTTGTCAAATTTTAATTTCGAAAAGGTTTTGAAGCTTTATTTTCTCATTTATGCTCGATATCCCTCCAAAATGATCTGCATTGATTTGACCCATGAGGCGATTACCCTTCAGTATCGTCCTCTTGCCAAAATAAATGCTCTTTCCATCATATGATACTGATTGATATGTCACGGCTTAAGGGGACTATTGAAACTTTTACTCTTTCTACCTTTACGTTTTAAACATATTTTTTTTTTTTTCTCGAATACTTTTATTGCAAAGTAATCACCCGCAAAGCGAAGGCTGGCAAAATGGCTAGTATTATATGTTTACTATACAATATTATATGTTCACTATGTATATCTACTCATTTGGATTACGGAAAAAATAGATTTTCTATTTTATGATTTTTTCTATGATTTACTATGTTTTTTTCCAAAGATTTAGCCAAATAAATAAAAATATAAAACCTTCATAGCAAAAGCTTTGTAGTAAAGCATATCATATTATATGTTCACTATGAAGAACTACTGCGTGTGGATTCCAACAAAAATGGATTCCATTTCATGATTTTTGTAAGATTTACTATGATATTTTAAACATATAGGCAAAATAAATAAATAAATGAGAAAAAGATAGAATCATCTGTCACCGTAGCAAAACCACCTTTAACTATATATCAAAAACGCCTTCAAAACCACTCTTGGGAAGTAAAATAGATGGTTTTAAAGTTGAAGAATGTGGTTCGCCTGATGTTAGAGTTGGCGTAGAAATTCATAAAAAGTTGCGGGAGGAAAAATGGACTTCTTCCTTTTTTTTAAAAAAAAAAAATAGTCCACTTTCGTTTCTGGGCGACCTGGCCCATCGTTCTCTAAATCCCGTGCGGAACGAACTCTAATGCTGGGCCACGTTACACCAAACACGCGCAGCTGGGCCGTCGAGCTGGGTAACCCTTTAGAGCCCAACCAATGAGAATGGATGAATCCTCGTTCCCAGGCCCAATCCAGCGGACTCATCAAAACTTCGAACCCTAGCCGCCACCATCCACCACAGGCCCGGCGGCGAGAGATTCTCTCGATGGCCTTCGCCGGCGCCGGCGCCGCCGACTCGGCGCAGGAGGACTATTCCGCGGAGGCCACCGTGGTGCGCTTCGACCCGCCGCTGCCTCTCCTCCGCGCGCCCGTCCGCTCCCCGGCACCGAGCGGCGAGGGCCCCGTCCTCGCCTTCCGCGACGCCGCCAGCTGGCGAGCCGCCTGGGAGGCCGCCGAGGCCAGCCTCGTCTCCCAGTGTGAGGTAAATTAATCCCCATCCCGCCGTCATATCTTTACGTCCCCGACGACCCTCCTGCCTGTGTTGGCAAAGCGACGAGATTTTGGGACGCGTCGAGGGGAGCAATGCGAGGTCAGGAGTTGCGGCCTAAGAATGACCCGAGCAGCGTAGGTATGAATAGATCCAGCGTGTAGCTTAGATTGTTAGATTGTTCCAGTGTCTAAGCGTGTCAGCACGTGATGAATGGTGGACACCGCCTGTCAATTGAGATTATGTGGAGCTCTTGCAGCTGGCCGAGGTGCCTCGCGGTAGTCATGCGTGGCAGTAAGTTTAGCAGCTGCAAATATCAAAGAGAGCGGGCAAACCAGCTCCTGGCTACTGGAGTTTAGTGGTTAGGGTTGACAATGCCCCACAATCGTTGGACTATGTTTATATAACTTATGTTTTTTTTACTTTCTGATGATGATGTGCTATTTGAGGAATGTGGAATGCTAGTTAAGGAATCGGTAAAAGAAGGCTAGTTGAGCACTTAAGCTTATTCAGAGAGGCTGGTATTCATCCTCTCATGCCCTATTTGTGTTTGTCATCTTTCAGTGTGGCATTTATATTTGTTTTCTTTCAACATGTGATTTTCAGTTTTATTCCTGTTGACAAAGACAACAAACCACCTACTGGCATCTGTAGTTCAGTGGTCAGGGACTAACATGGAGTCAGGGTTGACTGTGCTATGTAACACTGGCCTATGTTTCACTTGTGGTTTGTTTCTGATGCTTTCTTTGTGGAATGACAGTTATAGAGTCAGTAAACGTAGACTAGTTGAGTGGTTTATAGCTTATTCAGGTGTATGCGGGTTTTTGTCCTTCCATGCCCCATTTGTGTTTGCTTCTTTCAATGTGGTTTTTACTTTATCCCAGCTGTCTCAACCAACATGCTTTTTACACACGGAGCCAAACCAGAATCGACTTTGTTTGACAATGATTAGTTGTTGGCTGATTACCTTGATGCTTGGGAAAACTGCCTTCCCTACGATTGTTTCCACAACATTAACTAGAAATGTTCACATGCATTATTCATGCTTCTAGTCACAAAAAAAAAAGTACCGGAATGAGACAGGTTATGTTTTCTCTTTTTCTTCGATATAGCTTTCCATGTATGTGCAGCTTATGTTCCCTTGTTCAAATGAAAATATATTTTCACTATGTTCTATCTCAAATGCTATTGATCATTGATTTCATCACTGAGACAGCCCCCCTCCCCTCACCCCTTCCCCATGTTTTTGAGGCGCCGTGGCGAGGCGCGGCGCCCGACCCCCTTCACAACGCCTAGGCGACGCAAGGCGACGCCTTACCAGTCTAAGAAATACGAAATAACATCAGGGAATAGGGTGGAAAAAAGAGAAAGGGAAAAAGAAAAATAAAAAAGGGCAAATGTAAAGAGAATGGTTGGCCCAGCCCAATAGGCAGCCCAATAATGTGCCCTTATCCCTTCTCAGCTCCTTCACACGAGCAGGCATCCTATCTCTACGCACGCAGGCAGCGCCGCCGCAGCTCTTCCTCTTCCCGCGGCTCTTCCTCTTCCCTGCTTCACGCACGCGGATGCAGCGCCGCCGCATCTCCCTCCTTCACGACGGTGCAGCGCCGCCGCTTCTCCTCCCTCATGGCTCACGCAGGTACAGAGCCGCCCGCCCGCCCGCCCTCCCTCAAGCTGCTCTTGGCTGCGTGCGCTCAGCCTGCCCTCCGCTTCTTCTCTACATCTTGCTGCTGCTCCCTCAGATCCGCCGCAAATGACCCAGGCGGCGCCTGATCTGGTGGGGATGAGTGAGGAGGTAGCTGCGTGGCCTCTCCCTATCGATTTCCTCTGCTTTTGGCTGGGCGTCGGGGACGCCTCGCCCCCTGCGAGCGCCTTGTCGCCTAGGCGACGCCTAGGCGACGGTTTTAAAAACAGAGCCCCTTCCCCTTTTTTTTTCCTCTTGTTCTCTCCTATCTAAAGTGCAAATGATTTAATTTACCATTGCAGCTGGCGAGTTGGCTGGCTCTAGTTCTGCCAGTCAATAAGTATAGCAGCTGCATACATTAAGGAGGGCAAACCAGCTCATGGCTACTTAACTTTAGTTGTTGTGGTTGACACTGCTCCACAGTACACATGCCAAATCCACTTCTTGTACTGATATCTGCATCTAATGTAATTTATTGGTGTCAAGGCTGAAACAGAGTGATTGACTGTGAGAAGCACAGTTGACACTAAGAACATATTGTTTAGGATTTTGTGATACTTTCGCATGTTAACATCAAAAAGAGCAAGCCAGGTCCTGGCTACTGGAGTTGAGTGGTTGTTATGCTTGTTGCCTTTTTTTGTACTCCGTTACATTGGACTATGTTTGTTGTTTGTTATGCTTGTTGCCTTTTTTTTTTTCTTTGTGATCATGTGTTGTTTCATGCAGTTGTGTAATCCGTTAAAGAAAGCTAGCTTGTGACTTGAGCTTATTCAGATAGGCTGGCTTTTGTCCTTCCATGCTCTATTTCTGTTTGTTTGTTTGCCTTCAATGTGAAATTTATGTTTCTCTTTCAATCTGGTTTTCTGTTTATCCCAGATTTCCAGTTGACAGAGCAAACTATCTCCTGGCATCTCTGGTTGAGTGGTTGAGTTGTAGTTTTTCATAACATTGGGCACTGCTTCACCTATGATTTTTTTTTTTTTACGTTTTGATGTTTTCTTTGTGGAGTGCGGTTATGGTGTCAGTAAACAGAGACCAGTTGAGTGCTTGAGCTTAATCTGATGGACGGGTTTTTGTCCTTCCATGATACCTATTGTTTTGGTTTTCTCCAGATGTAGTTTTCAGTTTATCCCATCTGCCATCTATGTCAGCTGTGATGCTTTTACACACTGAACCAACTCACAATCTATCTTATCTGAAAGTGATTAGTTGGCTTATTAATCAAATGCCGGTGCCCTGTCTTCTGGGAAAACAGTCTCCTTACAATTTTTTGAAAACATTTGCTAGAATCTACATTATACATTTTTGTACACATTAAAAATATTTGTATTGCCTAATCAGTTGATAAACTTCTCCATTATTTTCTTATGGGAAAATCTATGTTCACCTTTTGGTTATTTTCCTTTGTTATCTCCTACTTGAAGTGCAAGGTTTTTTTTTTATTTATTTATGATTGCAGCTGGCCGAGTTGCCTGGCTCAAATTCTGCCAATCAATAAGTATAGCAGCTGCATACATTAAAGAGGGCAAACCAGCTCACGGCTACTTAACTTTAGTTGTTGTGGTTGACACGGCTCTACACTACACATGCAAATCCGCTTCTTGTATTGACATTGTGATTTGTGATCAAATATAACATCAAGGCTAAATCAGAGAATTTTTTGTTGACATGTGAAACATAATTTGCAGTTACATCTGATTTTTGTTCTCTTAATATAATGATATGCAGCTCTCCGGTGTTTTCGAGAAAAAGGAACTCATTGTACGGGATATGGCTACGTTTTTTATATTATATATATAAGCCGTTATTTAAAAAACTGATTTTTGTTACCTAATGATTTGTCAAATTGCATGTTCTGTAGCTTTATGAAGAGCAGTGAGGGAAGTTTGTCAAATTTCATGGCTTACTGTTGCTTTTTTTTAAGAGTTACGCACGTCAATAAATGATCTGAGAAGTACAATTTCTTTCAAATCTAGTTATGCTGCCTTGGAATATGGATCTGACTGCCTGTTTTGTTACTTGCTGCTCAGTGAGGCCGAGCTTGTCATATTTCATTTACATTGCACATATCATTCACATTTGACACAAGCTTTGATGTGGCCTTGTGGAGAGCAAGGAAAGTTTGTCAAATTTCATGGCTTACTGTCGCTTTTGTAAGAGCTATGAATGTCAATAAATAATCTCAGAAGTAAATTCAGTTTCTCCCAAATCAAGTTATGTTGCCTTGGAATATGGATATGACTGTAGTTACTTCCTGCAGACTTGGAATAAGTTTGCCATATTTCATTTATGTTGCATATATCATTTACATTTGACATATGCTTTAGTCTGTGTTGTGTACTTAGTCCTAAATTCTGTTTCACAAGATTTGCCTCCCACCCTCAAATTCCAACATGATGCTGATACACATCTTTGCAGGCTGGTGCACGATCAGGGTGCTCAATCACTGCATCACGCAAATGCAAGCCTCCCTGGTGGAAAGGCTTATTTGTAGCTGCCCCGACTGACTACGAAGAAAGAGAGAGATGTGAAGAGTGGGAGATGGCTGCTTGTCTTGAGGCAGCAAACAAAGCTTGCATTAAGTTTGCAAAGGCTAAGTGCATTGGACCATTTCGAGATGCAAGGATTGCCTCAGACGGTCTCCTGGAAAATACAGAGTTTGATGTCTGGGGTGCTGCTGCTGACAAAAGTTCCTCAACATCAGCGTGTGCTCTGAACAATCGGCAGTCATTTAGCCCTAATCCTGGTGTGACAAACTACAGAGGAAGTGATGTGCTTGACAGCTTGTCATCAAAAGAAAGCAGCAGCTCTGAATAATGGCTGTCAAAGGCATTACAGTGGTCAAGACATCGAGTGCTGGAGTTTGGAATCAGATTGAGTAATCCAATAATGACATGCATGAGTTCTGATGATGGTAGTTTTGTGACATGCTCGTGGGTTTTTTTTTTACAGAAGCTGGTCCAGTTACCAGGGAAGGTGAAAGAAGTAATTCCTGGGAATGAATGAAGAAGATTAATTAATAAAGAGGAGAAAAGACCAGAGGCCTGGTTGGCCGAAAGCAAGATCGATGTAACATGGAGTGGAAAGCAGCAAGACAACCTGGTGGTTATTGTTGATTTTGGGATTGTTTCAGACCATTGTGTGAATCCGGGCAACACTGGAGGACTCGAGCACAACACTGTAAAAGTAGAAATAGCAATCATGTCCCTTACACCGACAAATAACTTTGGATACTGCAAACTCACAAATTGTTTAGCCACGCAGGGCTCATTTGAATCAAATTCACAGCAACACATCATCAGTCGATATCATCACATGTCTTCCTATTAGAACAGTACAAGTGCTACAATAAGCAATCCACATAAACCAAGTTCATTTGTCATGTCACTTCTGAGGCTTCCTCTTTTGTTTAGAACTGGGCTTCTAAAGCTGGCTGCTTTTGCTGGACAGCATCAGAATGGATCTCCTGTAACTTGACCACTCTTGTAAATTAAAAGGAAAACATGAGGTTATGGAGGATGATACACTAACCTCGCTGGTAGGATATTTTGAGGCAAATCTTTTCCATTGTAGTTCTCTAGAAACCACAAGGCTAATAAGCCAGTGTTATTTTTAGGAAGCCCTTTTTCAAAAGGAACATGCTTAATACTCCACTTGGCACATGTGGTGAATGAAACTGTCCTAGGGAAGTTGAAAAGAGCCAAGACAAGGATGCTACAAAGAGAAGGAACAACATAGGTTGCAAAATCCTCCAGCTGTGTTAAAACGCCCCGAGGACAAGGACGCTATAACCAACTTCTGTAATGATGTCTTGAATAAATGCTCTGAGAAGGTCGAAGATTATAAATAAAAAGAAGGGGAAAGTTTTACATGACAGCAAACGAGGGCAATTAATTCTTGAATGGTGGCCCCATCACCATAGAATTGTTCAGAGAAGTAAATAAGTGTCTGCTTGATTTAGATGAAAAAGATGTAAACAAGTATAGGGCCATTTTTGATCCAACGGGCCTGGTAAATTTTCCAAACTTGTGTAGCATAATGGACCCTCTGTTAACAACAAACCTGATAATTGTTTTTGTGCAGTCCACCTTCGATGATGAGTCCTTGATCTCTGCCGAAAATATCAAGGCAAAAGTGACAGTGGCCACACTCCCGAGAGATCATAAATTGGTAAAATTAGTGAATCATAACCTTTTCAAATTCCTATTTAGCCCTTTTTTTATCACTTACTGAAACAATGTCTTGCAGATTTTCATTCCTATCATAAAAGGTAGTGTTTGGTCCCTGTGCTGCATTAACAAGTGTCTGGAACAGATCTACTTCCTGGCTGCTTTGGAGGAACTTTCAAAAAGTATCTGCAAGCCCTTTGGAGGCACTATCAATCTGTAAGCCAAAGTCAATCACCACATGTGCCAAGTGGTGTATTAAACATCTTCCTTTTGAAAAAAGAGATTCCTGAAAATAACACTAGCTTATTAGCATTGTGGTTTCTAGGGGTGTGTTTGGTTGCAAGAAATTGGGGTGTAAAGGCTAGATTGGGCCAACTTTTACGTGTTTGGTTGCACTTTGGCTGGTTCTAGCCGGGCCCAAGGCTTGCCATCCGTCTGCCGAGTTAGCCGGGCCGTAAACGAATCGCAGGGTTGGCGATTCAATCCTCGGGCCGGGCCCGCCCGGCCGCGAGCCGCTTTCCCCTCACCGCCTCCTCACCTCACCCTCCGTTCCCGAGCTCCCTCCCCACACCCACCCTCCCCCCCACTTCGACGGGCGCCGCCGCCGGCTCCCGACGGGCCGCAAAGATGCCTCCCTCCTACAAAAGACAAAGAAATAATGCCGCAATGTTCGCGCCAGCCGCTCGTTCTCCTCCATCAAAGACGACCGCGCCAGTACCGCTCGCCATGCCGCGGCTAGTGGCTCGGCCCACACTTAGTCGCGGTCCGCTTGCCGGAGAATGGCGGCCGCCGCCATGGATGTTTGAGGGCGCCGCACTCGCGACGGAGGATGTGGCGGGGTGGACGCCGCACACGCACAACCCGGTGGTGCACGACCGATGTTTGAGGGCGCCGCAGTCGCAACCATGGAGAAGCTTCCAAATCCAACGGGGGATGCGTTCTTGGGATCCAATGGAGAAGCTGCTCTGCCGTGCTCGTTGTCCCCATCCCCATCCTCACGCCAAGCTCATGGATATGCCGTTGCTTTTTGAAAGTTGTTGTGCTTGAAGAAGTTGGGGAGGATGTCGCGAGCGAACTCCGGCGGGCGCCAGACGATGAAGGTGGAGACGCACCACATGTTTGATAAAATGTGCCAAAGGTGGTAAGTTTACCAAATCGAGAAGAGGTGACCCTATCAAAACAAACCGGCTAACCAAACACTCCAATCTCTAAACCGGGCTACAATGGGCCACCAAAACCAAAAGCAACCAAGCAAACTCATGCGGCTAGATTTAGCCAGGCTCTTTCTAGCTATGCTAGGATGGGCTAGCAAGGCTACAATTGGCACCACAACCAAACACACCCTAGAGAACTACAATTCCCTCGTTCACAAGTCTAGGGAGCTAACCCTAGAGATGTGCGGTAATGTATTGATTTCGTGTAAGGTTACAAACCTCCCAAGGCTGCCACACGAAGGGGGCAAGCTCAAGGGCGACGCCTAGCCGTCTAGGAGCAAGCTCCCTCCTAAGGGCGCCACCATCGATGACTTTGGCTCCATCGACGACAGTCTTCAGCTCATCAAAGGAACGCACACCAACATCGACATCACCAACGACGCCCCCACGGGCGACACCACCGACGTAATCGGGCGATTCGCTGAACTCCGACAATTACATCAACCCGCTACACCGTTGGACGTTCCATGGATATCCACTACGGCGGAGAACATCGACAAGCAAGCTACGACTCCTATCGTAGCTTCAACCTGTAAGTGCAATCAAGCTATATGTGGGTTTTGGCGTTGATGACCACCGAATTAGGGGATTAATGAGATTTGTGGAGATGATATGCAGGAAATAAATTAAAGAGTTGATGTACAGGTCCAAAGGCATCTCATGAGCTAGATGATGGTGTTTAGGATCAAGGCGTTTAAATTCTTTATATTTTGAATCTTGAGTTTAGGAAACACCGTACTATCAAGAGGGATCCTAGGACTCTTGGCTACATGTGAACTAAATGCTCAAAGCTCCAATACAGCCAAAAACACAACTCCAAGCGCAGAACAGCCAAACAAACAACACATTTTCACTCTTCGCCGTTCGTGGTGGGGCGGTAAAGTGCGCAAGATATGGTGCATTAGGTTTACGCGTTAAGTGCGGCAATTGCCACACTTAACCGACCATTGGGAGTCAGGTCTAAATACAACTCCTATCCCTCCCACAACGGTTACCTGGTTCACTTCATCTCCTACCTCGAGCGTAAAGCCGGGAACTCACCTCTTGCTCTCTCTCACTCCTCCATTGAAGCAATCGTTGGTATTTGTTAAGTGCTAAAAAGAATATGAAGGATTACGCAAGCGCCACGTAACACCTACCATTGTAGCTTTTCTCTAGGATGAGTATTCTAGAGTATCGTATCCACAGGGAAGCTTTGGCTAAATAATTCTAATAAGTCACAATCATGCATCTACTAGCTTAGCAAACCACTAGACTAAGTGAGGAGGTAATTTAATAAAGGATAAGTAAATAACAAAGTATAACCTATCTAAGATTAGTGAAGAACAACTAAACTAATCAAGAGATCAAAGAGAGAAATCAAGGTTCCTAGGTACTTCTCTATTACTTAGGTTCTATGATAGCAATTACACTAATACACTTTGGAGCAAAGAAGCACCTTTACGGTTCTCGAATAGACTGGGAAGAAGTGCTTAGGGGAAGGCTGCCAAAAGCTCTACGAAACACCAACCCATACGTGGTGGACTACAAAGACCGACAGGTTTTGTCACCCCTGGGGCTACCACAACTATCCGTAGGTTTGGGCGCAACCTCAGGTAACCTATAGTCTAGACACCATGTCTACACTATTGATTACAACTCTAGCTACTGCAAATAACTAGAGCCCTCAATACGAGCGAAGATCCCATGCAAAAATATAACAACTATACTTAACCAAATATATGAAAATCATAGAAGTAAATAGAGAAGATAAATATATGAATCATAAGTCTTCCAAAGATAAGATATGAAACATACCAAACTCTGTAGACATCTCCAGAACCAAAGTATAGTTCAACTCTCCTTTACTCTTGATTAGATCTAAGTTAGATCTAATCTAGTTCTAATTATATGTCTAATCTACTTCTAATTACATTGCTAATCCTCTTCTAATCTACTTCTAATTCACTAATCCCAGAGAGAGGTTATCCTTACATTGGGACACCTCTACAACTGAGAGTTAATGAATAGAATGAGATAGAATGAATTAGGGTTTCACCCTGGGGTCAGGGGGTCTTCTTATATAGCCCTTGGCGATGAACGATAGCCCTTTGATCAAACCGACCTTGGCAACGGTGTAGATACAACCTCAAAGTCGGTTACAAACCGACATAAAAAGACTAACTGATTGGCCAAAAATGCCCGGGCGGCCGGTATAAAATTACCTGGCGGCCGCCAGTCATGTTCTCCTCTCGGGTTCTCGTTTGTTCCGGTGTCCTCCGGTACCTTCTAGAATGTTTTAGTCCACTTTTCGGGTTGAGTTACTTCACGGTCGAGTCTTGTCATCATATGGGATGTATATTCCGGAACTTTCTCCATTCTTCTCTGCATTTATCTGTTAAGTCCCTGTAAAGTCACAGAATCACCAAAGCTTGTGGAATTATGTTAGTTAGACCCCTAGTCTATGTTGATATTCATTTTACGCCCTTATTTCATGTTTAGTTGACTATTAAAATTATACTATAACAAAGGTGTCAACAAGCACCTTGAGCTCCCCACCCAATCTCTCACTTCCTACCACGGATTCTTGAGAGAAAGGCAAGCAAACTTCGATTGGAGACCGGATCTACTACTTCCCCCACTCAAAAGAGCATTTGGTTCACGTTTGGCCGAACCCTAGGGTTCTTTACTCTTGAGCTTGCTCCTAGACGGCTAGGCGTCGCCCTTGAGCTTGCCCCCTTCGTGTGGCAGCCTTGGGAGGTTTGTAACCTTACACAAAATCAATACATTATCGCACATCTCTAGGGATAGCTCCCTAGACTTGTGAACGAGGGAAAAGACAAGCCTTTGTGGCAAGCTAAGCCTTGTGTGGCAACCTCAACAACGTGGAGGTAACCCAGCCTTTGTGGCGACGGTGAACCACGGGATAAATCCTTGTGTCACTTGTGTTCTTTACATTCTTGCATTTATATTCTTGTGAGCTAGGGTTTTGTCCCGATCTATCTTGTTACTGGGCTCCAGACATATTTGGTTAGCTTTTTGTGAGGTATTTGTGTGCAGGAACAAGGAGGAATCACTAGCATCAAACTCAAGTTCGTAGATTTACTTTTCTATCATATTTGTTTCTGCCACACGCGGCAGTTTGCGCTCGTGACATCGCGGCAGTGCCGCGCCTCCTGCACGGTCAACTCTATTCCTGTCTATTACACGTGGCAGTGCCGCACCTACACGCTTGGCAAAGGCCGCGCAACTGCATCGACAGCCTTGTTTGAGTTTTGACAGGTCGATTTTAAGGGGTCAGCTTATTCACCCCCTCTCTAGGCTTTCATCAGATCCTACAAGTGGTATCAGAGCTAGGATACTTCATATACGCTTCACCGTGAAGTATGGACAAGCCGGGAGGGATCGAAGAAAAGGAGGAAAGACCACTCGTCAACCGGGTGACGATGGGGGCAAGAAGAAGAAGTGACCTCTCGCCGAGTACAGCCCGGCGAGAGCACCGTGAAGGGAGACGTGACCGATCCCGAACGAAGAGCGGCAAGGCAAGCTAGAAGGCTTGCAAGAAGAGAAGAGCGAGAAAAGAAACGGCTTGAAGAGCAAGCTAGCATCAAACTCGCCAAAAAGCTTCAATGGAAAGAACAAAGAAAAGCAATCCGTGAAGCAAGAGCCGCAAGAAGAGAAGCAAGGGAGAAGAAGAAGCAAGAAGAAGAGGCGGAGTCAAGTGAGCTATCAAGTAGCTCGAAGATGGGGATGATGATGTCTCCTACATCCCCAAGAAGAACAAGAAGGAGAAGAAGGATGAGGGCAGCGTCAACAACAACAAATTTGCCGCCATATCCTTTAACTATTCTTCTTATTTGACTAACCACGATAAGAAGTCCTTCATCAATGTGCCCGTGGGAAAGTTGCCCCGTTTTGATGGGACCAACTATGCCAAGTGGAAGCACTTGATGAGAGCCTATTTTAAAGCTCTTCACCCCCGGTCTTTGGGAAGTTGTATGCAGTGGATTTCAGCCACCCATGAACCCCAAGGAAACAACAAATGAGGAGATGGCAGCCGCTCACATCAATGGTCAAGCCACAAGCATTCTCCTAAGTGCTCTAGAAAGAAATGAGTACAATAGGGTGATGAATGTAGATGAAGCAAAGAAGATTTGGGACACCTTGGTGCTTACACATGAAGGTGTAGACAAAGTAAGAAAAGCCAAGATCGACTTATTGAAGGCCAAGCTCAACCGATTTATGATAGTTGATGGAGAAGGGGCCCAAGAGATGTTTGATAGGTTGATGGTCTTGGTTGGCAAGATTAGAGTCTATGAAGATGAAGAGCATGATGATCACAAGATAGTGAAGATAATGCTAGAAGCTTACACACCAAGGAATGATATAGTAGTCACCTTGATTAGAGACAAGAAGAAGTTTGAGCACTTCACTCCAAATGATGTGCTTGGAAGATTGCTAACCTATGACATGTAAAGAGAGGAAGCAAATGAAAGGAGAAAGCTTGAGGAGTTGCAAGCAAAGCTTGATGGCATCAAGATCAAGAATGTTGCTCTCAAGGCCACCAAGACAAGCAAGTCAAGCACCTCCAACAAGGTCAAGGGCAGCAAGCAAGCATTTTCAAGTCAAGCCCAAGAAATGAAGAAAATGCAAGAGCACATAGATGCAACCTCTTCCTCTAGTGATGATGAAGATGATGGGGCTGATTTCATGAAGATAGATGACATGGCCCTCTTCATGAAGAAGTATGGGAAGGGGATGAAGGCAAATAGCTACAAGATGGTGCAAAGGAGGTTCCCAAATAAGAAGAGAACATGCTTCAATTGTGGCAGCACCGAACACTTTGTTGCCGATTGTCCACATGAGAACAAGAATGACAAATACAAGAAGGACAATGGCAAAGACAAGAAGCAAGATTACAAGAGGAAGGGAAGGACCATGGGAGAAGCTCACATCGGCCATGAGTGGGATTCAACCAAAGAGTCAAGTGAAGAGGAGGTGAACATTGCCACATTTGCTATGCAAGAGTACTCTACACCCAAGCTCTTCAACAACATGACCGATGATGATGATGATGATGATGATAATCATGACAATGACTCCCCTCATGTTTGTCTTATGGCAAAGCATGAGAAGGTAAAATCCAAATCCAAACCTTCCCCTTCCCTTAGCGATGAATCTAGTGATCTTAGTGAAAGCTCTAGTGATGATAGTGAATCTAGTGATGATGAGGAATATGCTAGACTTACCAAAAACCTAGATCCTAAAACTAGAGTCTTTCTTTCTCAACTAATGGTGGATTTAAAGAGTACCCAAGCTGAGCTAGCAACAAGAGATGGACAACTTGATAGGCTTGAAAGGCTCTATGTTGCTAACAAGGAAGCTCTTATAGTTGAAAGAAGTGAGGTGGTTTCCTTGCAAAAGAGCCTAGCTAATGAGCAAGAAAACCATGCTCTCACAAAGAAAGCTATGGTTGCCCTAAATGGGAAATATTGTGACTTGCAAGACAAGCACAAAGAGCTTGAGTCTCAATATAGCATTCTTTGGGAGAGCAACTCACATCTCTCAACCACAAAGGATACCTCTACTCCCTCCACTAGTCAAGGTTGTGGTAAATGCTTTAATGTTGATTTAAATGTCTATGCCACTAACCTTGCAAACATGGAAGTCATGAAGAAAGAGATTACTAAGCTCACTGCTATGGTAAGAAAGGAAAATCAAAATGACAAGAAAATAGTGAGTAGCAAAGTCGAGGAGCTAAAGAGGCCAAATTACATTGATGGGAGAAATCCAAGGATCAAGGATGGACTAGGGCACAAGAAAGGGAACAAAACCAATGGTCGAAAGATGATCAATTGTGTTGAATGTGTCAAATTCTTGAGCAAAGGCACAATAGGTATAGAGAGACCTGCACAGAGTGTTGGACACAAGCCAACCCGAGCTGTTCTGTCTGCCAGGCGTGGCAGTGCCGCAGTGACGGGCGGTAGTGCCGCACCCCCAAGAAAAGGGAAGATCACCTACTCTGCCTCAGCTCAAAACAGGCCCAAGAAGATAGTCCAAAAGGTTGAGAAAAAGGTCTAGAAGTTAGAGAATGTTGTTTGGGCAGTTCCAAGGACTTATTCCCTTCAACCAAAGACAAAAGCAACAAAACAAGACTCAAATCCTTGCTTTGAAGTGAAGGCAAACAGCAAGGGGGAGGTGTATGCTAAGTACATGGGCAGTGATAGAAACATTTATCTCAACACCTCTATACGGGTTCCCAAAGTTCTTGTGACTAATATAAAAGGTCCCAAGAATTTTAAGGGGCCTAAACTTGTGAACTAAACTTGTTTTGCAGGCATACTCCTCCGGTGGGTCAAGTTGGGTGCTTGATAGCGGCTGTACACAACATATGACCGGAGAAAGGAGTATGTTCGCTTCATATTCCCCAACTACAAATTATCATGAGAAAATTCTATTTGGTGATAACTCTAAGGGGGATGTGATTGGTCTTGGTAATGTTGCTATTACTCTTGAACACTCAATTTCAGATGTTATGCATGTTGATTCATTGAGTTACAATCTATCGTCAATATCACAATTATGTGAAAAAGGCTATAATTGCCTCTTCACAGATGTTGGTGTGGAAGTTTTTCATAGGGAGGATTCCTCTCAGTAGTCTTTTACAGGAAAGCTTAAGAATAAGCTATACCTTGTTGATTTCAACAAGGGAAAGAAAGTTGAAACCTGTCTAGTGGCAAAATCTAGCATGGGCTGGTTATGGCATCGCCGACTAGCACATGTTGGCATGAGGAACTTGGCCAAACTGTAGAAAGACAATCACATCATTGGACTAACAAATGTTGATTTTGATAAAAACAGGATTTGCAGCGCTTGCCAAGCCAGAAAGCAAGTAGGTGCACCTCACCCACCAAAGAGTATGATGGCCACTACTCAACCATTGGAGTTAATACACATGGATCTCTTTGGACCGGTGGCCTACCTTAGCATCGGGGGTAACAAGTATGGTCTAGTTATTGTTGATGATTACTCCCGCTTCACTTGGGTTTTCTTTGTCTTTGATAAGTGCCGATACAAGATAAGGTGAAAGCCTTCATTAGAAGGGCACAACGAGAATTTGGACTCCTAGTCAAGAAAGTGAGAAGTGACAATGGGTCCGAATTCAAGAACACCCAAGTTGAGGAGTTTCTTGATGAAGAAGGCATCAAGCATGAGTTTTCAGCTACATACACCCCTCAATAAAATGGTTTAGTAGAGAGAAAGAATCATACACTCATAGAGATGGCAAGGACAATGCCCGATGAGTACAAGACTTGGACATCTTTTGGTGTGAAGCTATCAACACCGCTTGTCATGCCATCAACCGCCTCTACTTACACAAGAAACTCAAGAAAACCTCATATGAGCTCTTAACCGGTAACAAACCAAAGGTATCTTACTTTAGGGTGTTTGGGTGCAAGTGTTTCATTCTTAACAAAAAGCCCCGAACCTCTAAGTTTGCTCCTAAAGTTGATGAAGGTTTTCTTCTTGGTTATGGATCAAATGAGCATGCCTATCGTGTCTTCAACAAAACTACCGGTAGAGTTGAGGTCACTATAGATGTGATATTTGATCAATCTAATGGCTCTCAAGTAGAGCAAGTTGGTCAAAGTGTTGTAGGAAAGGTGGATCCACCATGTGAGGCAATCAAGTAATTGGCTATTGGAGATATAAGGCCTCAAGAGGATCAAGTCACTGGAGAGGAGGATCTACCAGTTGTTGCTGCACAAGATTCCGCTGACGTACTCGACAACCAAGTGCAGCACACCCCTGCTGGAGATGACCAACGTGGCAGTGCCGCACCCAGGCGTGGCAGTGCCGCGCCCTCCACCTCGACAGCAGCTGATCCACCTACATCACCTGCTCAGCCACTTGATCTTGCTCCAATTCTTGAAGCTAATGATGAGTATGATAAAGATCAAGAAGAGAATGCGATGGCGTTGAACATCCACGACTTCGACAAACCATTCAACGGGATCACCCCATTGACAATATCCTTGGGAGTCTTCGAAAGGGAGTTACCACTCGATCTTATTTAGCTACCTTTTATCAACATTACTCGTTTGTTTCATCTTTGGAACAGACAAAGGTAGATGATGCTCTCAAGGATCCGGATTGGGTGTTGGCCATGCAAGAAGAGCTCAACAACTTCGAGAGAAACCAAGTGTGGGACTTGGTGGAAAGACCCAAGACGAACATCATTGGCACCAAGTGGGTCTTTCGCAACAAGCAAGATGAAAATGGGTTGGTGACAAGAAACAAGGCAAGATTGGTCACTCAAGGCTTCACTCAAGTAGAGGGCTTAGACTTTGATGAGACCTATGCATTAGTGGTAAGACTAGAGGCAATTCGCATTCTTCTAGCCTTTGCTACCCACCATGACTTCAAGCTATTTCAAATGGATGTTAAGAGTGCATTTCTCAATGGCCTCTTGCAAGAGGAGGTATATGTTGAGCAACCGCTGGGTTTTGAAGATCCCAAGTGTCCCAACCATGTCTACAAACTCCGTAAAGCGCTCTATGGGCTTAAGCAAGCACCAAGAGCATGGTATGAATGCCTTAGGGAATTCTTGCTCAAACAAGGCTTTGAAATAGGCAAAGCTGATCCTACACTCTTTACACATAAAGTTAGGAATGATATATTTGTATGCCAAAGATATGTCTATGACATAATATTTGGTAGCACTAACAATGTGTATGTTGAGCAGTTTAGCAGGACGATGACCAAGAGATTTGATATGTCCATGATGGGTGAGCTAAAGTTCTTCCTCGGTTTTCAAGTCAAGCAATTGAAGGAAGGGACATTCATTAGCCAAACCAAGTATACCCATGACATGCTAAAGAACTTTGATATGGCTAAGGCAAAGCCAATCAAGACTCCAATGCCAAGCAATGGACATCTTGATCTTGATGAGGAGGGTCCAGCCGTGGACATGAAGGTATATCGCTCCATGATCGGCTCCCTTCTCTATCTTTGTGCATCTACGCCTGATATCATGCTTAGTGTGTGCATGTGTGCTCATTTTCAAGCTAATCCAAAAGAGTGTCACTTAGTGGTTGTTAAGAGGATCTTGAGATACTTAGTACTCACTCCTAACCTTGGTTTGTGGTACCCCAAGGGTTCCAAGTTTAATCTACTTGGCTATTCAGATTCTGACTATGCCGGTTCCAAAGTAGATAGAAAAAGCACTTCGGGGACATGTCAATTCCTTGGACGTTCCTTAGTGTCTTGGAGCTCTAAGAAGCAAAATTGTGTAGCCCTATCCACCGCCGAGGCCGAGTATGTTGCAGCCGGTGCATGTTGTGCTCAACTACTTTGGATGAAGCAAACCTTAAAGGATTTCGGATGTCAATTCACAAAAATCCCACTTCTATGTGACAATGAGAGTGCCATCAAACTTGCAAATAACCCTGTAGCACACTCAAGAACCAAACACATAGACATCCGTCATCACTTCTTAAGAGACCACAAACTCAAAGGAGATATCGCAATTCGCCATGTGAGCACCGAAAAACAACTAGCCGATATCTTTACTAAGCCTCTCGATGAGTCAAGGTTTTGTGCTTTGCGTAGTGAGCTAAACATTCTCGATTCTCGTAACTTAGTTTCAATTTCAGCACACACAATTGTTTGAGACACTAGCATGTGTAGGAAAAGATTGTGAAAACTTTGATATAGTGTTTCTAAAGGATTTCAAATTCTAATCCGAGACTCACCGCCATAGTTATGCAATAATTATCTGTCTCTGGCAATGAATCTTGGTGTCTTTGTGGTTAAATTTGAGAAAGAAAGAGTCAAAATGGCAACATATATATGGGGACAGCGGCAGTGGAGCGGCGGTGCGCGCGTGTCCCGTGTGGCAGTGCCGCACTTAGGGTTTTGGGTCCCGCTTTGTCCGAACCGGTTTTGGGCCAAAACTTTCTATTTCCTTTTCTACCCCGGCCCAGGCGGTTTTCTCTTCTTTCTCCGGCCCAACACCCATGTGCCCGCACTCTCTTTTCCCTCGAGAACGTGAAGCCGGTGCCGTCGTCGCCGCTTTCATGTTGCCGCTACCACTACCGCCGCCCCGGCAGTCTGCCGCGCCCGCCGCCGGCCGGGTCCTCCCGCTCGATGCCGGCCAGCCGAGCTCCCTCTCCCCGAGCTCCTGCTCTTCTTCCCCTCCTCACTCCGCGAGTTCAATGGCAAGGTAAACCTAACCCTTGTTCATGGAATTTTTGCCCGATCTATGCAATGTGATGGTCTTTTTCATGGATTCTTGTTCCAAATTGATGTATGAACTGTAGGAAAGTGATTTTGACACTTGGGATGAGTGGATTTCATGGTTCCATGACTTGATGATTTAGGGGAGGGGCTGCACTGCCGCCCCCAAATAGAACTTAAACGTTCTTAGCTGCTTCCAACAGCAAATATCCCTCAAATCATCCCTATGATTGAACCACGAAATCGATTGGTTCCAAGAATCGAAGTAAATTTTTCTACAAGTTCATGCTCATTTTTCGGTTCATGAAGAAATCATCATATTTCCGTGAATTTGTAAATGAAATTGTGATGGTATATAAAGATGTCTTTGAATGGATGCAATAGGAAGCCTAGAAAACTGAAAATTGATGTTTTGAGCAAGAGGGAGCGGCAGTGCCGCGCCCACCAGGCCGCAGTGCCACTCCCACTGAGCGGCAGTGCCGCTCAGCCCAGGCTGTTATCATGGACAGCTTGCTCATTGCATCAATTCTCATTTTTCTACTCTTACTGTTGTATAGATTCAACCATTTTATACTCTGTCAAACACAGTTTCTCATCAGATTCTATCTCTTTGCATAGATGGATCCTGGAGGTGATCCCAGCGGCAAGAGGAAGATGAGGGTCAAGGTTGTGGAGAGAAGAGGCAGAGGCCGTGGCAGAGGTGATGGTGACATCTCATGTTTGGTTTTGGAAATTGATGACACCTTGTTATGCTAATCCTTTGCTCCAAGTGTGCTTAAGAGATAGGATTGCATGGATGACGTGGAGCAACATGATCATGGACATGAACGTTGATGTTGGACACGGTGAATCATCGAGTTCACGTGCCGGAAAGGAAAGGACCCGGAGATCAAGGCAAAGGTATAACTTGATAGGGTTTGCTTTCGGTGATCAAGACACTATAGAGAGTGTGATCACATTTAGGATAGATAGCCGATATCAAGAGGGAATGCCATGGCTAATCTGATGTTGAAAGTTGAAAGGTCCTTTGTGGTTTTTGGTAATTGAGTGACAACATTAGGTAAACTAATATGTGTGATTGAGATTATACACAGGAGATTAGTTCACATGCGATGACGCAATGAAGGAGCTTTATTGCATATGAGACATGACATGGAGTCATGTGACCAAGGTGGTGAAGATCAAGACAAGGCTTGGCTTGATGGACCGGTTGCAAGTGTGAAGGGCAAGTCGAGGCAGTGAAGCGATGGACCGCGAGGCGGTGAAGCTTGGGCAAGACTTGGCGCCGATGGACCGACGCAACGGTGAAGAGCAAGTCAGGTCAAGATCGATGGACCAAGAAGGTCATGTGATGATATAAAATGGATCATATCATTCTTGATCGTGTTGGTGCATGTGTTGCATCGGCACTTGGAGATGGAGCGGAATGGAATTGCACAAGGCAAAGGTATAACCTATAGGGCATTTCATTTTGCCAGTCATGAGGAGCTTAGAGAAGTTTATGACCGGGTTTAGGACAGATGGCCGTACTATCAAGAGGGGCAAACTTGTTTGCATATCGGTCATCTAGTGCCACTTGTGCGATCTAACTTTGCGATGTGTTAGGGTCGAGTGGCGCGGAGAGCTAACCCGTCCTTTGATATGATTGTGAAAATGCTAACACACTTGCACATGGTGATGTACACGTGGTGGTGTTGGCACATTTGCAAAGGCGGCGGTGTTTGGGGCTGAGTTGGTTTTGGGTACCGCTCATCCTCCCGCCGAGCTTGCGAGGCAGGATTCGGCCCTTTTGAGAAAATGAAATGCATATTTTCTATTGTGCCGGATGCAATTTGTCAGAGAAATCTTGCTAACCCTCGTGCTCAAGTTGGTATACTTGTTGGGTAGCAAGTTGGAGCAAAGGCGACAACGAACGACAAAATTCGCGGAAGAACGGGAAGGAGGAATGGCGACCGGACGCTACTGGGCGACCGGACGACGAACTGAACCTCTAACCGGAGCGTCCGGTCGGGGGTCCGGCCGATTCGCGTAAGGTCTGGAATTGGTCGAATCCTCAACCGGTGCATCCGGTCATCGACAGGAAGCACCGACCGGACGCTGGCTCCGGCTTGTCAGTTGTGGGTCCAGGCGGTTTGTCTTATCTGACCGGAAGCGCGACCGGACGCATGGGCGAGCGTCGGTCCAGCGACCGGGCGTCCGGTCAGCAGACGCTGTTAAAAACGTGATTTGAAGCTCCAACGGCTCTATTTCGATGGGGACCCTATATATACTTGTTTGGCGGTCATGGGAGGTCGGTTAGCACACTTGAGCCTTGGTGGCTGGTATAGTGGTGCTTGGAGAGCCCTCTACTCACTCTAACTTGATAGTGTTCATCCGATTGAGTGAGTGATCGATTCTAGTGCGTTGCGTTGAGAGATCGCATTCGTGGCACTAGGTGATCGTGTTGCAAGCCGGTGTGCTTGTTACTCTTGGAGGTTGCCACCTCCTAGACGGCTTGGTGGCAAGAGGCTCCGTCGAGGCACACAAAGAAGATTGTGCGGTGCTTCGGAGAAGAGATTGTGAGAGGTTCGTGCTCACCTCGCGGGGATCATGAAGAGCAACTCTAGTGGAGCGTGTCATTGAGCTACCACACTTGGATGTGGGTTCACGTGGTGCCCTCTGCGGGATTGGCTCGAGGATTCCCATCTTATGAGTAATTCGAGCGAGCTCCCACCGTGGGATTTGGCACCGGCCATTAAGCTTGTGAATCATCAAGTGGGTGAATTGTCAAACCGTGGAACCACCAAGGTGTCGGTCGACACAACGAGGAGTAGGGGGAAGGTGGCAAGCTTCCCGAGACCTCGGTAAAAAATCACCGGTGTCATCTTGTGTTCACACTTCGCGGTGGTTTGCAATCTCTTCCTCACAAGCTTTGTTCTTACATTCATATATACATTGTGCTTGTGCTTCAGTAGTATAGTTGTAACTATCTAGCTTGTGTAGCTTGTTTAGTTACTTTGCTTAGCTTGTGTAGCTAGGTAATTTGAGCCTTTGGGTTAGGCGTGTGTTGCCTTGTCCATTGTGCATCTAGTGAGCTTAGAGGCTTTGTGCTTGTGCTTACTAGAATTGTGTAGGGGCTCACCATTGATTGAAGTACTAGTGCATAGGTTTGTGTGACCTTGCAATAGAATTAGTTAGGAGCTCAAGCTAGGCTTGTCACCTCATTTATTTTGTGTAAGATCTTTTGTGAGGTGATTTAGAGTCATAGATAGAGGGGTGAAGTCTTGGCTAGACCGATAAATTTAATTCCGCGTTAGTTTCGGTTAGCCGGTGCGATTAGTTTTAGAAAGGACTATTCACCCCCTCCCCCTCTAGTCCCCATCTCGACCCTTCACTTGGTATCGTAGCTGTGGTCTCTCATTGAGTGGTCTTAACCGACCCAAGAGGATGGAAACTAGAGGGTTTAATGATGCTTGTTTGAGTGACACACATAATTTTGATGGCACACACTTTGCATGGTGGAAACACCATATGCTTGATCATTTTTGTGCTATGGGACCTAAAGTGTGGTGGGTTGTCACAAGTGGTCTCACCTTCATGATGGACCATAAGAATCTCACCAAAGTTCAAAGGGCTCTTTTTGAACTTGATTCAAGTGCTTTCTTGTATCTAATCAAATCCTTGAGCTTTGATGTGTTTGAGAAGGTGAACACTAGGGTGTCCGCACATGTGTTGTGGGAGGACATCAAGCACACCTATGGCGATGCCTTCACATGGGACGATGGCAGGTACAAGGAGTATGAGACGCCAAAGGTGGTTGTTCATGAGGATGATGAGCAACATTGCTCCACCTCATGGTCAAGTGAAGATGGTGATCGAACTACCACAAGTTCACTTGACAAGGTTGATGAAGATGCCTCAAGTGATGCAAGTGATGACTCTACCTCAAGCACACTTGATGGCAATGTTGATGGTTCATGCTTGGTTGATGATGCTACTACAAGCCCATCCACTACATCAACATATTGTCTCATGTCACTAGGTGATACCAAGGTATCAAATGACAATGTGATTGATCATGTTGACTCTTATGATGAGCTTGTTAGTAGGCTTGCTAGCATGACCATATCTTTAGAAAATGAGAAAGTCAAATCTTTGAATTTGGAGAAAGAAAACTCATTTCTAAAGAAAACATGTGAACAACAAGAGCATCTACTTTATGTCACTACTTGTTCACATGATGTACTAAAATTAGCTCATGAGGAACTTAGTGTTACTCATGATAACTTGGTACAAGACCATGCTTTTATCACTAAGAAGTTTTCAAATAAAAATCTAAAACTAGTGAATGCTCATCACTTGGGTTAATTGATCAATCATATATTTGTGCTAACCCTTGTGATGTAGGCAAGAAGCATGTATCCACCTCTTATGATAATTTATTGGATATGCCATGTTCTTCTTCTTTAAATGCTTGTTCTTCTCTTATGTCTTGTGAAACTAACCTTTTGAAGGAGAATGATGAGCTCAAAAAGAAAGTGAAGAATTTGAGCAACCGGTTAGAGAGGTGCTACAACTTCAAGGTCCTCTTTGAGAAAAAATAGTGAAGAATCCAAGAAGCCTACATGACAAGAGTGGTCTTGGTTTCATCAAGAAGAAGTTGACCAAAAGTGGGAGAAAAATAGCAAAGAAGATCGAGAAACAAGAAAAGGAGAAGCTATCTCATTTCATGTGCTATCGATGCCATGAAAAGGGACATCTTGCTAAGGCTTGTCCAAATGAAGAAAAGCTCAAGTTGAAGCTACAAGAAAAGCCTCAACCGAAGCCTCAAGATCAAGTCAAGATCAACCATGAAGCTAAAGTTGATGACTTGAAGATGAATAAGAAAACAAGAAGGGGTGGAAGAGCTTATGCAAGGCATCCAACTCATATCCAAGATGCCAAGATGATGAGCAAAATTCAAGAGAAGAATGTGCATGCTCACATCAAGTACCATAAGTGTGATACATTGGGCCACCTAGCCGGGTTGTCCAAACAAGCTTGAGAAAAAGGCTCAAGCAAACAAGTTGAAGCAAGGCAATGAGAAGCATCACATGAGCAAGAAAGAAAAGGCTCAACAAAAGAGAAGATGCTACTTATGCCGGGAAAGGGGACACATGGCTCATTCATGTCCCCTAGGTAACAATCCTAAGCCTATTTCAATTGATGATGATATTGTACTTAGAAAGGATGACAATGGTACCTCCTTGGTGGCTATTGCAAAACATCCCGCTACTCATACTAAGCCTTTGCCTAAGTATGTTACACCTAACTTGAGAGAATACAAACAAGTTTGGGTACTATCAAAAAGTGGATGATTGTGTGTAGGTACCATGGCATTGGAGGCTTGATTCAATTAAGTTCACATTGTTCATTATTTCATTGAGTCAAGTAGTGAAGCCTAGTGCTATTATATCCCAATGCCAAGTCATGACAACTCGAAGTCCAAGTGCTACAACATACAAGTGCTCATATTCAAGTTGTGGTGATTCATAGCAACATTTGATGGCTTGCAAACATTTGAGTTGAAGCTTGCTATTTGATGATCATGAGCTACAAAGGTATACTTCTAGTTGATCACACATATTTGGGTGCATATGAGTTGATTGAATTGGATATATATGCATGTGTTGCTTGCTATGAGATGCTTGAATGGTTTAAATACCTAGTAGTCAAATTTGAGTTGGTTTGAATGGATATGATCATGAGATGACCTTTAGTAAGTGGATTAAATGGATATATGTCTTATGAAAGTATTCAAAACAAGTTAGCATCAAGTTTGATTCAAATTGATGAAGCATAGCTCAATTACTCAAATCTGTCCACTATTGTAAAATCTGAGTGAGCTGTGACTTTTGCCATGTTTGGATGTTCAAATCTTATTGAAATGACTTGAAGCTTGATATGAATGCTCTATACTTATGATACAAGATGCTGTAGAAATTTCATGATGATAGAACAAGGTATACTTCGGTTTTGGAGTGGAACTTGTGAGATATGTTGCAGCAGTTTTCAGCATGTAGTAGTGTGAAAAGGTATGAAATCTGGTAGTAATCCATAAGGACTTTGGAGCTCAAATTTTTATGGCTGCTAGATGACTTAGTGTTGCACATCTCTACCAAATTTCATGGCATTTCAACATGTACATTGTGAGATATGGTTCATTCTTTGAGATGTACAAAATCTGCTAGAAAAGTGACAATTATTGGATTGATCAAAAGTCACTTTGATTGAAAGGTCCTCAAGTTAGAATCTTGTTTATAAGTATTTGAGGCACCTAAGTTTGGTTTTGAATTGAGTTAGAAGCATAACAAGCATGAGTACAAAGGCCATTGATTTGGGGAGTGTATTTTGTACACATCTAGTACTCTAGTTGAAGATCAAGACCAAGCTCAAGATGGAGAGCAAGAAATGAGCTCAAATGATCATTGGATATCTTTGGTAGAAAGAAAACGATTTAAAGAAGATTCAAGGTTACCTATCATGAAAAGTACACCATTTGGATCAATCAACCAAAGTCAATTCAAGTGAGTATCAAGAATGGTTCTTGGAGAGAGGTCACTTCTCCCGCCGAGGGGCATGCCGCATATACGTAGGTAAACCGTGCACCGTGCTTGGATGGCTAACATGGAAGTGATAATCTAGGGATTATTGGAGATGCTTAGTTGAAGAAATCAAAAGGATTGATCTATAAAAGAAAGCAAGCAACACCCAAATAGAGAGATATTTTATGCAAAATTCTAGTGGTATTCTCTCATGCAAGCAAAGATCAAAAGGAAAGCAAGCCAACCACAACAAGAAGAGCACTTGATCATTAGTGGTTCTCATTTCATATGGGTGAAGCATGGAATTCATATTGGTATATTTGGTCTTCACCAAGCTATAGAAATGGACTTCACATTGCTATTGCGGAGCAAAATTGGAATTATATTGACTATCCTCGACTCCATGATAGCAAAGGTATCATTGTAATGTGCATGATCATTTCATCCCTTACTAGTATGCGGTTAGTGCATATAGTACATGCTTATTAGGATCATGCATGACAAATGAAAAGGTTTAAATTCATTGCTACCACTATTGCTTGAATGATTATATGATCTAGTGGTTTGTATATGAATTTGTTCATGAGCTAGTGATCCCAAGTATTTGATCTAGAGAATGAGCATTCAAATTCTTTAACTCAACATTGTCAAGATAACCCTTAGCATGAGGTGTGAAGAAGCTTTTCATTGGTTCAAACCGAGTTAGATTATTTGTGCAAGTGATCTAGATCAAGTCAAAGAGAAAGAAGCTCATGTAATCAATGTAGTTCAAGAATTGGCTACAATTGACAAATCTTTTCAAGTGGCATCCACATTGCAAGATATATCATATTTCTACACGTGGTATCTTTCATTCACGTGGTATTCTTGCTCACTCAAGTGATATTTAGTATATCAATGGTGGTTCCACAAGTGATCCTCAACTTTATGTGATCAATTCAATTCAAGAAAGCTACCCTCACCAACAAGAGCTCAAATTGTTCAATGGATTGACATATGCTTTGACATAGGGGAGGTGTCCCACCTCAAGGTATCAAGGTCAAGGATCCTACAAGTGACCTACATGTGGCATTTCTTTGTCTTCATGCTTCCACATGTGGTAGTTACAAGTGGTGTCATTCCAACATATGGTGTGTCCATCAAAAATGAAGAATCAAGACTCATTCATCTACCCTAGTACCACCCTTTGTATCAAAAGAGGCATACCTTTTATGAAAATTGATGACAAAGGGGGAGAAGTTGGACAAAGATATGTATATGTCTTTGGACATATGACAAAGGGGGATGAGAACATGGACATAGAACAAGAGGGAGCAAGATTGAAGATTTGAGGAGGATCAAAATTCTTGGACAAAAGAGAAGCACACAAGTTGGGGAGCAAGCTCATGAACTTGTTTGTTTGCATTTGATATGTGCATATTCATGTGCTTGCTTGTATTTGCATAAGTTTTAAAATTTTATATGCAATGCTTGTGTGGTGTATGCTAGTTATAGAACTTGCTTGATGATATGGTAACTAGCATGCATAGGTCATAGCTAGACATATATATGTTTCATGTGAATCAAGTACCATTGCATATAATGTTGATCTCACATGGTATCTTGAGTTTTGATGTATGTCTAGTTACATGGATGATGCTAAGGATGAACTTCAAATTCGTAACTCCGATTGGTATCATGCTTCAAAGGTTTATCCTATACACCTTAGCATCACATTGTAGCGTTAACCCTCTCAAAATTTTCATATTTATGTATGTGTGCAAACCTTGAATTCAAATCAATTGGGCACACATATAGGGGAGTTACCACTACCAAGTCGGGTTTTATGGTGCTTATCCAAATATCGACATAGTGCTTAAATGTTGGATAAGTGACATAAAATCCAAACCAAGTTAGCAATTTATACTTGTATGAAGTGCTAGCTTGGAATTTAATATTTAATTCTATATCTTTATAGTGTTGCCATCAATTACCAAAAGGAGGAGATTGAAAGGTCCTTTGTGGTTTTTGGTAATTGAGTGACAACATTAGGTGAACTAATATGTGTGATTGAGATTATACACGGGAGATTAGTTCACATGCGATGACGCAATGAAGGAGCTTTATTGCATATGAGACATGACATGGAGTCATGTGACCAAGGTGGTGAAGATCAAGACAAGGCTTGGCTTGATGGACCGCCGCAAGTGTGAAGGGCAAGTCGAGGCGGTGAAGCGATGGACCGTGAGGCGGTGAAGCTTGGGCAAGACTTGGCGCCGACGGACCGACGCAATGGTGAAGAGCAAGTCAGGTCAAAATCGATGGACCAAGAAGGTCATGTGATGATATGAAATGGATCATATCATTCTTGATCGTGTTGGTGCATGTGTTGCATCGGCACTTGGAGAAGGAGCGGAATGGAATTGCACAAGGCAAAGGTATAACCTATAGGGCATTTCATTTCGCCGGTCATGAGGAGCTTAGAGAAGTTTATGACCAGGTTTAGGATAGATGGCCGTACTATCAAGAGGGCAAACTTTTTTGCATATCGGTCATCTAGTGCCACTTGTGCGATCTAACTTTGCGATGTGTTAGGATCGAGTGGCGCGGAGAGCTAACCCGTCCTTTGATATGATTGTGAATATGCTAACACACTTGCACATGGTGATGTACATGTGGTGGTGTTGGCACATTTGCAAAGGCGGCGGTGTTTGCAGGGTTGAGTAGGTTTTGGGTACCGCTCATCCTCCCACCGACCGACCGGCCCGGCTCCGGCTTGTCAGTTGTGGGTCCAGGCGGTTTGTCTTATCGACCGGAAGCGCGACCGGATGCATGGGCGTAGCGTCCGGTCACTAACCGGAGCGTCCGGTCGGCGCGCAGAAAAACGTGATTTGAAGCTCCAACAGCTCTATTTCGATGGGGAGCCTATATATACTTATTTGGCCGGTCTTGGGAGGTCGGTTAACACACTTGAGCCTTGGTGGCTGGTATAGTGGTGCTTGGAGAGCCCTCTACTCACTCTAACTTGATAGTGTTCATCCGATTGAGTGAGTGATCGATTCTAGTGTGTTGCGTTGAGAGATCGCATTCGTAGCACTAGGTGATCGTGTTGCAAGCCGGTGTGCTTGTTACTCTTGGAGGTTGCTAGCTTGGTGGCAAGAGGCTCTGTCGAGGCACGCAAAGAAGATTGTGCGGTGCTCCGGAGAAGAGATTGTGAGAGGTTCGTGCTCACCTCGCGGGGATCATGAAGAGCAACTCTAGTGGAGCGTATCATTGAGCTACCACACTTGGATGTGGGTTCACGCGGTGCCCTCTGAGGGATTGGCAAGAGGCTTTCCGAGACCTCGGTAAAAAATCACCGGTGTCATCTTGTGTCCACACTTCGCGGTGGTTTGCAATCTCTTCCTCACAAGCTTTGTTCTTACATTCATACATACATTGTGCTTGTGCTTGAGTAGTATAGTTGTAACTATCTAGCTTGTGTAGCTTGTTTAGTTACTTTGCTTAGCTTGTGTAGCTAGGTAATTTGAGCTTTTGGGTTAGGCGTGTGTTGCCTTGTCCGTTGTGCATCTAGTGAGCTTAGAGGCTTTGTGCTTGTGCTTACTAGAATTGTGTAGGAGCTCACCATTGATTGAAGTACTAGTGCATAGGTTTGTGTGACCTTGCAATAGAATTGGTTAGGAGCTCAAGCTAGGCTTGTCACCTCATTTATTTTGTGTAAGATCTTTTGTGAGGTGATTTAGAGTTATAGATAGAGGGGTGAAGTCTTGGCTAGACCGATAAATTTAATTCCGCATTAGTTTCGGTTAGCCGGGTGCGATTAGTTTTGGAAAGGACTATTCACCCGCCCTCTAGTCCCCATCTCGACCCTTCAAAAGTGCCTCTAGGTTCATGTTGACTTGCTTATGCATTTAGAATCTAGTGCACTAACTTCACCTTTGAAATTGGTTGTGAAATTGCTAACACACTTGCACATGGAGATGTACACTTGGTGGTGTTGGCACATTTGTAAAGGCGGCGGTGTTTTGTAGGGTTGAGTTGGGTTTGGGAGCCGCTCATCCTCCCGCCGAGCTTGCGGAGGCAGGATTCGGCGCTTTTGAGAATATGAGATGGATATTTTCTATTGTGCCGGATGCAATTTGTCGGAGTTTTTCTTGCTAATCCGTGCTCGAAGTTGGTTTACTTGTTGGGTAGCAAGTTGGAGAAAAGATGTCGACACGGGCGATGAAGTGTGCTTCATTTGGCCCGCCGGACGCTAGAAATGGTAGCGTCGGACGCTGGCTCCAGTACCTGGCGCGATTGTGACTTCGCGGCGGTGGTGAACGCGGCGCCGGGCGCTGGTCCGGGCGCGCGACGGACGCTGGTTTCCGCGTCCGGCCGGCACTAGCTTCCGGGGCAGCGAATGACAGCGGCGGCAGACGATCTGGCGCGCGCCGGCGCGCGCCGGACGCAGTCCAGTAAGGTATGCATTCGAGGGGTCGCGGACACAGCCGCGACGCCGGGTCCCGGGTCACGGCGGACGCCATCTGCGGCTGGCGTCCGAGCATGTTAGAAACCGTTTGAATTGCAAATCGGGACACGTGGCCTCATCTCGAAGCGGTGGACGCTGGCTCGCAGCGTCCGGCGCCTCCTGATGCAGGCGTCGGGGGCGCGGCGTAAACTGGTTTTGGCCCCCTCCCACTCCATCTCTTTGGGGGCTTATAAATAGAGGAGTGGCAGGCTCTTTGGAGTCTCTCTTGCACATTTGAACACTCTAACACTCTTATGAGTCAAGGACACTCCCCTCCACTCATCTCTCTAGCCTAACTTCGATTCTTGGGTGAGATTGAGTGAGATTCCAAGTGCATTTGCTTGTTGCTTGCATCTAGAGGCACTTGATCGTTGGAGGAGCTGCGGGATTCTTGTTATCTTGGGAATTTACTTGGTTCCCTAGCGGCTTGGAGCTTGAGGCGGTGTTGAGCTCGATTAGAGCTTGTTCGAGGTCATACCGGTGGACTTGTGAGGGGTTGATCCTACCCCACGGGAGGTTCACGAAAGGAGTCACTAGTGGATTGCTCGTGGCTTGTGGATCCCCTCTTGTGAGTGGTTTGTTGAGCTTCCACCGTGGGATTTGGCACCGGCCATTAAGCTTGCAAACCATCAAGTGGGTGCATCACCACAACGAGGAGTAGCGTGTCAGCAAACACGTGAACCTCAGTAAAAATTCATCATGTCAATTGTCTTGTGCTCGTTGGAGATTTCATATTGATCACGGTGATTGGCTTCCACCTCTACACGTCTACGTCGGTATATCGATCACACCCTCTCTAGCATTTACACTTGCTTACTTGTTTAGCTTGAGTAGTGATAGTTGATTTAGCTAGTGTTCTTGCTCTAGATTGTGTAGTGTCACCACCTAGGATTGACATAGCTAGCTAGATTGTTTGACTAGTGATCATAGACTTTATTTAGTGGTTGATTGCATAAGGAGGCTTGCATAGTTAAACTTGTAGCACCGCTTATTTCGCTTCGTCATGTTATTTACTAATCGGTTGCTAAAGTGTTCTTGAAGGAAATTTGAATAGGCTATTCACCCCCTCTAGCCATTAGGACCTTTCAGATGGGTGCAGCAGCAGTTTTGCATGGCTCACTGAGGAGCAGCAGCAGTTGCAGGGGTATACCATTATGCCTGATGGTGACCAATATACTCCCAGGCACATCACAGAGTTCGATGACAGCTATATGATGCCTGGTGGAAGGAGAGTATGAGAAGGCTGCTCCAAACAACACTCAGTCCAATCCCGGTGATCAGCTACTTCAGAAAGCAGAGGGAAGTGGCAGAAGCTAGAGAGCTTAATGTATATGCAGATGAGAGGACTGATGGTGTGGATGAGAGGTTCTGGGTGGTGTTTCACTCAAACTTCTACCTCACTGTCATCTTTCACTCCAAGAAGAGCAAGATCACCATAATGCACTATATTGATTTTGGGAAGATGGCAGAGAAGGAAGAGCCTAGATTTGATGAGGCTATAGAGGCTTGCTCCAAGTTTGAGCTGACAGATATCAAGTCTTTTATGCATGATTGGAATGAGGAGATCCTTAGTCAGTTTCATGCTACCTACTTCTGGGACAAGCAAGTAGATACCATTCACTGGATGACTGACAAGAGGCATTACAAGATTCACTATATCATTTTTTGTCAGATTCTTGGCTTTGGAGAGGAGCACAGGACCTACACCGATATTCATGACATTGATCCTATTGAGTACAAGGTGATCAGGGACTGTTGGGAGAATCCAAGAGAGGCAGATGGCAAGAGAAAAGGGTTGAAGGGTTTCTTCTATGTGATGAACAACCTCTGCAGGTGCACCATTGATCCCAAGGATGGTGCAGCATCAGATGTGAATGGGTATGCAAGGAACCTTCTAGCTCATTTCAGGAATGATGAGGTATTCAATGTTGGGAGGTTTCTGTGGAGGCAGCTGGCAAATGCCATGGATGATGGGAGAAGGAACCTTCCTTATGCTCCTTATCTTATGTTCATGATAGAGAGGGTCACGGGACACATCTTTCCCAAAGACGGCTTCCACACCGTCTACAACATTGAGAAGACCCATGCTCTTGATAGTGGCAAGACCAGTGGCAGGACTAGTATTGGTGGCACTTCTGTAGGGCGAGAGGACTTACCTGAGCCTTCTAGCTCTGGGCCTAGGAGCAGGGGCACTAGCAGCAAGGTGAAGGCATGGCTGAGGGCGATCTTTGGACACTGCGTGCATATTCTTCTCAGCAGAGCTATGAGACCAAGCAGGGGAGATCGAGCCGAGCATTCAAGAGTGTCAGGGAGAGACAGGGATTACCACCTCTTCCACCTATCCCTAGGCCTCCTCAATACGAGCTTCCAGACTTGTCAGGCACCAGCAGCTCAGATCAGGCTTACTCAGACTTGCTTGGCTCAGTCTCGCAGCAGGTTCCAGCTCGCTGGTCTACTCGCCGTCCTTCTCAGTCTCACCGTGCAGCTACTTTAGAGGAGGAGGAGGAGGCTACTTCCACCAGTCGGCGTGATGATTCTAGTGAGGACTGATCCTTTCCGCTTTTCTTCTCTTTTCTGTGATCTTTTTGGTACTTGATGCCAAAGGGGGAGAAAATTAGAAGAAAGTAGAGGGGTCAAACCTTTAGAGGGGTCAAACCTTTTCGACGCCGTGTTCATGCTTCGAGGATGATGGTTGCAGCAGATGTGGAGCTGCATTGCTTAGATTCGATGAGAGTAGTCTTTAGGTGTGAGAGTTTGAGAGTCGCTCGAAACTCTATTTTATGTAATAATGCTACCTATGACTCTTTGTTTCTCGAATTTGATCTTTGTGTGTTAGACTTTTATCTATGATAATCTTACATCGCCTTATTTCCTCATATTGCTGTGGATGATGAAATGTTAGTGCATGCAGGCCGATGAGCACGGCGAGTCTTTGCACCATGGCGCGGCAAAGTGTCGCACCTCACCTGCGAGACCAGGCCTGCGTGTCTCGAAAGCGCCATATATTTGTATGCATCACGTTTATATGCATCTATGACACCTTGTTCAGCACCCCACAGCAGCCATGGATGTAGGGGGAGGCCCTACATATCACCTAAATGTGTGACTTTGACTTTTATGTCAAGTTGAGAATTCAAATCTCGCTCACACATTTAGGGGAGGCTCTCAAACACCTAAATATGTGAACTTGACCTTTTTATGTCAAGATTGAGGATTCAAAACTCACTCACATATTTAGGGGGAGGCTCCTACATCCTTGGTTTCAAAATCTCAGTTTGACTTTACATCTTATGTAAGCTCTAATTTGGTTGTCATCAATCACCAAAAAGGGGAAGATTGTAAGTGTAATCAAGCTCTATGTGGGTTTTGGCGTTGATGACCACCAAATTAGGGGACTAATGAGATTTGTGGAGATGATATGCAGGAAATAAATTAAGGAGTTGATGTACAGGTCCAAAGGCATCTCATGAGCTAGATGATGGTGTTTCCGGATCAAGGCGTTTAAATTCTTTTATATTTTGAATCTTGAGTTTAGGAAACACCGTACTATCAAGAGGGATCCTAGGACTCTTGGCTACATATGAACTAAATGCTCAAAGCCCCAATACAGCCAAAAACTCAACTCCAAGCCGGAACGGCCAAAAAACAAACAACACCTTTCACTCTTATTTTGTTGGGTGGGCGCGGCGTAACAAGACGTTAAGTCGCGGTTGCGCCACACTTAACCGACCGTTGGGAGCTATCGGGTATAAATACCACTCCTATCCCTCTCCCACAATGGTTACCTGGTTCACTTCATCTCCTACCTCGAGCAGAAAGCCAGGAACTCACCTCTTGCTCTCTCTCTCTCTCTCACTCCTCCATTGAAGCACCTTGAGCTCCCCACTCAATCTCTCACTTCCTACCACGGATTCTTGAGAGAAAAGGCAGCAAACTTTGATTGGAGACCGGATCTACTACTTCCCCCACTCAAAAGAGCATTTGGTTCACGTTTGGCCGGAACCCTAGGGTTCTTTACTCTTGGAGCTTGCTCCTAGACGGCTATGCGTCGCCCTTGAGCTTGCCCCCTTTGTGTGGCAGCCTTGGGAGGTTTGTAACCTTACAAAAAATCAATACATTACCGCACATCTCTAGGGTTAGCTCCCTAGACTTGTGAACGAGGGAAAAGGCAAGCCTTTGTGGGAAGCTAAGCCTTGTGTGGCAACCTCAACAACGTGGAGGTAACCCAGCCTTTGTGGCAACGGTGAACCACGGGATAAATCCTTGTGTCACTTGTGTTCTTTACATTCTTGCATTTATATTCTTGTGAGCTAGGGTTTCGTCCCGATCTATCTTGTTACTGGGCTCCAGACATATTTGGTTAGCTTTTTGTGAGGTATTTGTGTGTAGGAACAAGGAGGAATCACTAGCATCAAACTCAAGTTCGCAGATTTACTTTTCTGTCATATTTGTTTTACGCCACACGCCGGCGGTGCCGCGCCTCCCGCACCGATCAACTCTATTCCATGCATTACACGCGGGCAAATTGCCGCACCTACACGCGGCGGTGATGCGCAATCTGTACTGACAACCTTGTTTGAGTTTTGACAGGTCGATTTTAAGGGGGCAACCTATTCACCCCTCTAGGCTTCCATCAGATTCTACAAGTGGTATCGGAGCTATATACTTCATATACGCTTCACCGCGTGAAGTATGGACAAGCTGGAGGGATTGAAGAAAGGAGGAAAGCCCTCTCGTCAACCGGGTGATGATGGGGCCAGCAGCAGCAGCGACCTCTCGCTGAGTACAGCCAGCGAGAGCACCGTCAAGGGAGACGTGACCGATCCCGAACGAAGAGAGCGGGAAGGCAAGCTAGAAGGCTTGCAAGAAGAGAAGAGCGAGAAAAGAAACGGCTTGAAGAGCAAGCTAGCATCAAACTCGCCGAAAAGCTTCAACGGAAAGAACAAAGAAAAGCAATCCGTGAAGCAAGAGCCGCAAGAAGAGAAGCAAGGGAGAAGAAGAAGCAAGAAGAAGAGCCGCAAGAAGAGTTTTAATCGGTCAATTTTAAGGGGTCACCCTATTCAACCCCCTCCCTCTAGGCTTCCATCAAATCCTACACAACCCCGGGCGAGTACAAAGACGTGAGGGCAACCCCACCCTCGGCCCGGACGACTCCCGATGACACCAAAGATCGGCTCAGTAGCAGAGGGCGCCCCTTCATCACCACGATATCGGAACATCATCACGGTCAAAGACATGAGGTATGCCGCTATCCACGATAATAGCGGTACTTCTTTGGTTCATCGGCATGCCAAGCCGGACATCACCGGAGGACTGGGACACCTCCACTCGATGTCTACCTTGCGGCTTCAAGCTGCCCATCTACGGCAACCTCATCACCAACCTTGCGCCAACTCGACTGGAAGAGGACCCGTACGACTACATCGGCACCTTCAAGTTCGTCAACAGGCTCCATGCCACGCAGCGGGGATGCACTACGCGGGGGCGGCCCCACATGATGGACGAAGTGATTCAACTCGCCCGTCTCCTCGGCGTCCCTTCATCACGTTCGTCACATGGCTCCGCGACGGTGACGGACACAACATCATGGATGACTTGGCTATGACAACCGGGGACGCCCGAGAGTCGATCCGTAGGCTCCCTCGTTCCTCGGCGAGCGGCAATGCCCGGTACATCTACACCAACGAGCTCTACAACAAGCTTTGGGCTATGATGCACCCGGAGGCGCCCTACATGTTGGGAACGACGCTCCAACTCGCCCACCCGTTCGACGCTCCTGTCTCCTATGAGGTCTTTAGCAAGCCTTACCTCGCGAGCTCCATCGACGACGACATGAGGTACATGCCACCCACAGCGATCTCCTACCTCGTCGGCCTTGTCGCTACCTCGGCTCTCATCCATCCTCAACTTGCTACACCGACCGGCGACAACTTACATGGCACCGCCCCAGAACCATCATGCTCCAACCGGGATCAACGGCTTGGCGCCACCCATTGGCGTTCACCTCCCGATGACCGCCAACCATGTCAGGCATCACGACAAGCACCGGTTGATGGAGGAGTGCCCACGAACTTCTTGCCATCGGTGCCAATCTTCTTCGTCGACAACCACCGCTACTACACCTCGGAATTCTCAAAGGTGCGAAGGGATATTCTCGAACCAGGTGGGATCATTTTGCACACACTTGAGGTTGGCTTTCACCCCTCGGCGTACTCGGCACCGCTGCAACCATCTCGAGAGAGCAATGGACTTCCATCCATTGAACCAGCATCGGCAAAGGTCGGCGTCTTCATCTTCGCCCAGCTCATTCCCTCGACACAAGTGGATGCAACAATCTTCAGGTCATGCTACGCCCGATCGCCCCGTCAACAACGACAGCCGTGCAGAACCACGGCCGCGAGGGCCGTCTGTCGAGGGAAGGGGGGAGATGTCATGCGCCAAATAATGGGCCCCATGCGGCAGCCCAACAAGCCCCATGGGGGTCACACACGCAAGGGAGGAAGGGCAGCGACCTCATTTGCCGCCGCCGCCATCATCGTCATCGGCTTCGTCATTAAGTAATAGATATTTAGGGAATAAAGATAGGAATAAAATAAAAAATAAAATCGGGATTTCTTTAGATGCAAGTCTCCCCGGACTATAAATACAAGGGACTTGTAATCGTTAGAATCAATCGAGAAAAATTAAAGGGGCAACACCCAACGGCTCTCCGCTCTCTCGCTCTCGCTCTCCCTAACCCTAAGCGCCCCCGTGCGGCCCGTCGCCATCAACAGCGCCGCCAAAGAAGAAGCCAACACACATGCGCGCCGCCCGGCCGCCGCGCGCCCTACGCCCAATCCGTCGCCGTCGCCGCCGCCGGTGCTACCGTACATCATCATCACCGCCCTACCTCGCCCTCGCGTCGGTCTACATCATCACGCCGCCGATCGTCTTCACCACCGCCATCATGCCGCCCAAAGCCGGGCGCCGCCACCCCCAACGCCGCCGCCCCACGTGTCACGCCGGAATCGATCCGGTTTGTGACAAAAGTTCATTTCAAACTTCATTTATAAATTTTATATATGTTGTAATTGTCATTTTTCTCATATCTTCATGCATACAGAAAATGAATACTACAAATACCGTCTTGCTGCTGTCATTGTACACGAGGCACAAACATTGGGCGGAGGACACTATGGCCCCGTTTGTTTCAGCTTCGGCCGGCTCCAGTGACACAGTCACGGTAACGGCACTGTGTAAATCACTGTTCACAGAGCAGATTTTTCTCTCTCCCTCCCTCACTCTCACTGACATGGCAGGAGCTGCCGGAGCCAAGAAAACCAGCTTCACCGGCTCCTTGTTTGTCAGCGTTGGTCAGCGAGAGAGAGGGAGAGGAGAGAGGAAATCTGATCCGGTGAACAGTGTTACTACAGTATAAATGGCAGGAGGAGGTGAAGCTGCTGAATCTGTACCAGACGGGGCCTGTATTTTGTCAGAGGGAGCAGGATTGGGTATCAGCAGCAGGTGAATGGTGCTGCTAGCACATGGTTCTATGTTAGTGATGAGCACGTCCGAGATGCCTCTCTAGAGGTACTTGGGTCTCAGGCCTACATTGAGCCTGTTTCGCTGATTTCGGGTGATGGCTAATTTCGGCTGATTTAATAGTATTCTCGTGAGAGAAAATAAGTTGAAATAAGCCGAAGCGAGCACAAGCTAGAATCAGCCGAACAAGCTCATTCTTTTCTATGAAAGACTAAAACAGCCAAATGTTAATACAAGTCTGGAGACACAGCTAATCGATCACTCATCAGCAGAACAGTAAGCAAGGATGGAGAGACTCGGAACCAATTTTCCATTGGGAACTCCAAAAGCACGGCAACCACACTGATTCTGTACATGCTACTCGCATAGATTCATTTTTCTTATCCTTTCAGCAATCAGTTTTTTTTATGGGAATTCAGTGCTTGTGCCCCTGCTTTACAATGCAATACTCTATTTTTCTAACTTTGTGATTTTGCATTCACGATTTTATTTTGAATTAAGTTTCCATTTGCCCCTGGTTTGTATCAGTGTTAGCTGCTATGGGAATAAACGACGAAAAGATAGAAATCAAAACTAGGACCATATTATCCAAAAATACCACTTTTTATTTGAGTTGTTTAGATTTTTTGTAAAAAAAATGATATCTATTTTTTATAAAAAAAATTAAAATAAATAAACTCAATACTTGAAAGTAGTAGATCTCATTTAGTGATACAACTTTCCCATAAAAAGTATCTTTATCCAAAGGTAGGATTTTTCTAACACAACAAGAAACTTTATTATTCTTTTTACCATCTTAATGACTTCAAATAACAGAATTCAAACCTAAGAATATGTAGATCTCACCGGCAGCTCCAATTTTCATATATAAAGTATATTTATCTGACATCATCATACAAGAAAGACATGAATTTTTTAGAATTTGGAGGCTATATGACACGTGCAGACAACTGAACGTTCTTTGATGAATTTGAATTTTTGGATAATTCCTTGATTTATTATTTTTTATAGAATTATTGGAGATGCTCTAAAAACAAAGAAATAAATAAAGAAAACACCTGAAGCACTTTTGGATATGATGAAACCAGTCTGCAGGGCCCAGTAGAGCCCAACAAACGAGAATGAACTAACCCATACCACCTCCCAGGCCCAATCCAAAGGGACTTCCCAAACCATAGCCAAGCGTTCACAACGCCTCCCGCCGGCGCCAGGCGGCGATTCCCGAGATGGCCTTCGAGGGCAGCGCCGACGACTTCGGCGGAAGATTATTCCGCGGCGGCCACCGTGGTGCGCTTCGACCCGCCGCTCCCTCTCCTCCGCGGGCCCGTTCCATCCCCAGCACCAAGCGGGGCGAGGGCCCCGTCGTCCCCGCCTTCCGCGACGCCGCCAGCTGGCGAGCCGCCTGGGAGGTCGCCGAGGCAAGCCTCGTCTCGCAGTGCGAGGTAATCTGCCCTGGTCCCCCTCACTACCCCGTCTCCCCTCGTCGGTCGTATCTGTGTTGGTAAAGCAGTGAACTTTGATGCGTGATTGTGAAGCAGTGCGAGGTCATGATTAGTCTAAAAATGGAGTTAAGTGGTTAGGGTTGACAATGCTCCATAATCGTTGGACTATGTTTGTTTGGCTTGTGGTTTTTAGCGTTCTTTGAGGAATGTAGAATGCTAGTTATGAAATCAGTAATAGAAGGCTAGTTGGGCACTTGAAATTGTTATTCAGATAGGCTGGTTTTTATCCTCTCATGTGCCATTTGTGTCTGTTATCTTTCAATATTGCATTTATATTTGTTCTCTTTCAAAATGTGATTTTCAGTTTTATCCCAGTTGACAAAGAGAACAAATCACCTCCTGGAATTCAGTGGTCAGGGTTGACAGTGCTAACACCGGGCTATGTTTCGCTTGTAGTTTGTACTTGGTGATGCTTTCTTTGTGGAATGCTGACCAGTTGAGTGCTTTAACTTATTCAGGAGGAGGGTTTTTGTCCTTCCATGCCCCCATTTGTATTTGTTTTCTTTCAATGTACTCCTCCGTTCCAAATTATAGTTCACTTTAGCTTTTCTAGATGCATTGCTTTTTGCTATGCACCTAGTTATACACTATGTCTAGATACGTAGTAAAAAATAAATGCATCTAGAAAAGCCAAAGTGAACTATAATTTGGAACGGAGGGAGTAGTTTTTTACTTTATCCCAGCTGTCTCAACTATCATACTTTTACACACTGAGCCAAACCACAATTGTCTTTGTCTGACAATGATTAGTTTTGTTGGCTGATTAACTGGATGCTAGTGCTCTGTCTTTTGGGAAACAACCTCCCGTACATTTTTTTTTCCACAGCCTTAGCTATAATACAATATAAATGGTTCTACTCGGTAAAAAATAATAACTTTTGATCAGCTGAGTTATGTTCTCCTTATTCTTCAATGTGGCTTCCAAAGAATGTGCAACTTATGTTCTCTCCTTCTAGTGAAAAACGATTTTTACTTATGTTCTGTGTCAAATGCTACTGAACATTGATTTTATCACTGAGAAAGAGCCCCCTCCCTTATCTTTTTGTTTTCTTCTGTTCTCCTACCAAAGTGCAAAGGATTTGATTTACCATTGCAGCTGGCCGAGTTGGCTGGCTCAAGTCTGCCAGTCAGTAAGTATAGCAGCTGCATACATTAAAGAGGGCAAACCAGCTCATGGCTACTTAACTTTAGTTGTTGTGGTTGACACTGCTCGACATCTAATAATTTATTAGTGTCAAGGCTGGAACACCGTGTGATGGACAAGTGGCAAGCACATTTCACAATAAGAACATATTGTATAGGACTTAGTGATCCTTCTCTATGATATTAGACATCAAAGAGGGCAAACCAAATCCTAGCTACTAGAGTTGAGTGTTGGGGTTGACAATGTCTCATTACATCAGACTATGCTTGTTTTGCTTGTGGTTTCTTACTTTGTGATCATGTAAAAGAAGCTAGTTGGGGACTTGAGCTTTTTGTCCGTCCATGCCCTTTTTCTGTTTGTTTTCATTCAATATGAAATTTGTGTTTTTCTCTTTCAATGTGATCTTCAGTTTATCCCAGATTTCCAGTAAACAAAGATTGCAAACCATCTCCTGGCATTTGGAGTTCAGTGGTTGGGGTTGAAGTTCTCCATTACATTAGGCTATGTTTCACCTTTTTTAAATAAGTTTTGATGTTTTCTTTGCGGAATTCGGTTATGGAGTCAGTAAATACAGATCAGTTGAGTGCTTGAGCTTATTCTGATGGACGGATCTTTGTCCTTTCATGCCCCAATTGCTTTTGTTTTCTTTCGATATAGGTTTCAGTTTATCCCATTGTCTTAGGATCTTAGCTATGATGCTTTTAAACACTATGCCGAATCACAATATATTCATATCTGACAGTGATTAGTTGGCTTATTAATCAAATGTCGGTGCCCTGTCTTCTGGGAAAACAGCCTCCCTTGTGATTTTTTTCGACAACATTAGCTAGAATCTAATATGCATGCTTTTACACAAAAAAAATATTGTATTTTTAATGAGATGAGTTATGCTTTCTATTATTATTCAGTTTATCTTCTCAATTATTTTGTTAAGTTTAAAACCTATGTTCACTTCTGTTTTGTCTGAGATGCTATTTATCATTGGTTTCACCACTGAGGCAGAGGAGTTTATTTTCCTTTTTTCTCCCTTGTTATCTCCTACCTGAAGTGCAAGGGATTTATTTGTCTGTCATTGCAGCTGGCCGAGTTGCCTGGCTCAAGTTCTGCCAGTCAATAAGTAAAACAGTTGTTGTGGCTTTAATTAAAGAGGGCAAACCAGCTCATGGCTTCTTAGCTTTAGTTGTTGCGGTTGACACTGCTCCACAGTACACATGGCAAACCCGCTTCTCGTATTGATAGTCATCTAATATAACATCAAGGCCAAGAATTTTTGACTGACATGGGAAACATAACCGCAGTTACAACTCATTGTATGGCTCTCCTGTGTGTTCGAGAAAAAAGAACTTGTTGTACGGGATTTAGCTATCTTCTGTATGATATCAGCCTTTATTTAAAAAATGATCATGTTACCTAGGTTTTTTTTTTTTTTTGTCAAATTTGAAGAGCAGAGAGGAAAGATTGTCAAATAATGATCTCAGAAGTAAATTTAATTTCTCCCAAATCTAGTTATGCCGGCTTGGAATATGGCATATCGGACATGTTTGATATGCATATCGAACTGGTCTGGTTTGAACTGTGATTTCGGTTTTCTTGCTGGTTCTTGCTCGATTTGCTTCTGCATCTTTTCTGCACCTTTCCAAAGATCAGACTGTATTTTTTGTTATGTTGCTTCTGCATCTTTTCAGCTCCTTTCCAAAGATCAGACTTTATTTCCTGTTATGTTACTTCCTGCTGACCTGAAAGACTGAGTTTGCCATGCATATATCATTTGCATTGCATATACCATTCCCATTTGACACATGCATTTGTGTGGTGTACTTGGTACTAGATTCTGTTTCGTAAGAGTTCCTTTGCTCCCCATCAAAATGCAATAACTATAGAGCTTGTCCTACATTTGACTAGATGCTAGTGCTCTGTCTTTGGGAAATCAGCCTCCCTACAATTTTTTTCACAGCCTTAACTAATACACTATAAATGGTTCTAGTCACAAAAAAAAATTGTACCTTTTAATCCGCTGAGTTCTGTTTTCTCTTATTCTTCACAATGTAGCTTCCCAATAATGTAATTTTCAGTTTTATCCCAGTTGACAAAGACAACAAACCACCTCCTGCCATCTGTAGTTCAGTGGTCAGGGGCTCACACACACGGAGTCAGGGTCGACTGTGCTATATAACATTGGCCTATGTTTCACTTGTGCTTTGTTTGTGATGCTTTCTTTGTGCAATGACAGTTATGGAGTCAGTAAACGTACACGAGTTGAGTGCTTTATAGCTTATTCAGGTGTACGGGTTTTTAACCTTCCATGCCCCATTTGTATTTGCTTCTTTCAATGTGGTTTTTACTTTATACCAGCTGTCTCAACCATCATGCTTCTACACACTGAGCCAAACCACAATCTATTTTGTCCGACAGTGATTAGTTGCTGGCTGAATACCTTGATGCTTGGGAAAACTGCCTTCCCTACGATTGTTTTAACAACATTAACTAGAAATGCTCAAATACATTATTCATGCTTCTACTCACCAAAAAAAAAATGTACCTTAATGAGACAGGTTATGTTTTCTCTTATTCTGCAATATAGCTTTCCATCTATGTGCAGCTTATGTTCTCCTGTTCAAGTGAAAATATATTTTCACTATGTTATGTCTCAAATGCTATTGATCATTGATTTCATCACTGAGACAGCCCCCTCCCATCACCCCTTTTCCTTTTGTCCTCTTGTTCTCTCCTATCTAAAGTGCAAATGATTTAATTTACCATTGCAGCTGGCCGAGTTGGCTGGCTCAAGTTCTGCCATCAATAAGTATAGCAGTTGCATACATTAAGGAGGGCAAAACCAGCTCTTGGCTACTTAACTTTAGTTGTTGTGGTTGACACTGCTCCACAAAGTACACATGCCAAATCCACTTCTTGTACTGATATCTGCATCTAATGTAACTTATTGGTGTCAAGGCTGAAACAGAATGATTGACATGTGAGAAGCACAGTTGACACTAAGAACATATTGTTTAGGATTTAGTGATCCTTTCGCATGTTAACATCAAAGAGAGCAAGCCAGCTCCTGGCTACTGGAGTTGAGTGGTTGGGGTTGACAATGTCCCATTACATTGACTATGTTTGTTGTTTGTTTTGCTTGTTGCCTTTTTTACTTTGTGATCATGTGTTCTTTCATGCAGTCGTGTAATCCGTTAAAGAAGACTAGTTTGTGACTTGAGCTTATTCAGATAGGCTGGTTTTGTCCTTCCATGCTCTATTTCTGTTTGTTTGCATTCAATGTGAAATTTATGTTTCTCTTTAATATGGTTTTTCGTTTATCCCAGATTTCCAGTTGATGAGCAAACTATCTCCCACGGAATCTCTGGTTCAGTGGTTGAGTTGTAGTTTTTCATAACATTGGGCTATGCTTCACCTATGACTTTTTTTTTACATTTTGATGTTTTCTTTGTGGAGTGCCGGTTATGGTGTCAGTAAACATAGACCAATTGAGTGCTTTAGCTTATTCTGATGGACGGGTTTTCGGTCCTTCCATGACCCCTATTGTTTTTGTGTTCTCCCAATGTAGTTTTCAGTTTATCCCATCCGTGTCAGCTATGATGCTTTTACACACCGGATCAACTCTGAATCTATCTTATCCGACAGTGATTAGTTGGCTTATTAATCAAAATGTCAGTGCCCTGAATCTACATTATACATTTTTGTACACACAAAAAATATTTGTATTTTTAATCAGTTGAGTTATGTTTCTATTATTCAGTTTATCTTCTCCATTATTTTCTTAAGGGAAAAACCTATGTTCGCTTCTGGTAATTTTCCTTGTTATCTCCTACTTGAAGTGCAAGGGATTTTTTTTTTTTATTTATGATTGCAGCTGGCCGAGTTGCCTGGCTCAAGTTCTGCCAATCAATAAGTATAGCAGCTGCATACATTAAAGAGGGCAAACCAGCTCATGGCTACTTAGCTGTAGTTGTTGTGGTTGACACTGCTCTACATTACACATGCAAATCTGCTTTTTGCATTGACATTGTGATTGAATATAACATCGGTTAAATCAGAGATTTTTTTGTTGACATGTGAAACGTAATTTGCAGTTACATCTGATTTTCTGTTCTCTTAATATAATGATATGCAGCTCTCCTGTGTTTTCGAGAAAAAAGGAACTCATTGTACGGGATATGGCTACCTTTTTATATGATATATCAGCCATTATTTAAAAACATTCGCTGTGTTTTTGATGGTATTGCCCCCCAGCCTTGGTGCTGCTCTCACCCCTTGCTGGAGAAGAGCGCCGGTTGTGGAGTCTAGCTGGAGCTAGGGGTCTGTCCTCTTTGTGGAGTCTAGCTGGAGCTAGGGGGTCTGCACATGGCGCCGGTTGACAGCCCCTCTCCCTTGTGGTTAGCTTAATGTTTTTCGGGCGCAAATGTAACTTTCCATTTGTGAGGAGTTGTGTGTGGCGTGTGTTGTAGGGCTCTTGCCCTTTCTTTCTTCTTAATATAATGAAATGCAGCTCTCCCTGCGTTTTTCGAAAAAAAAACTTATTTAAAAACATGATTTTTGTTACCTAATATTTTGTCAAATTTCATGTCTTACTGTAGTTTCATGAAGAGCAGTGAGGGAAGTTTGTTAAATTTCATGGCTCACTGTTGCTTTTTTTAAGAGCTGTGCACGTCAATAAATGATCTGAGAAGTCAATTCAATTTGTCTCAAATCTAGTTATGCTGCCTTGGAATATGGACATGACTGTATTTCCTATTGTGTGATTTGCTGCTCACTGAAAGGCTAAGCTTGCCATATTTCATTCGTGTTGGACATATCATTCATATTTGGCACAAGCTTAGTACTAGATTCTGTTTCATAAGAGTTCCTTTCCCTCCCTTAAAATGCAATAACAATAACATAACATGGACACTCATCTTTGCAGGCTGGTGCACAATCAGGGTGCTCAATAAGCGCATCACGCAAATGCAAGCCTCCCTGGTGGAAAGGCTTATTTGTAGCTGCCCCAACTGACTACGAAGAAAGAGAGAGATGTGAAGAGCGAGAGATGGCTGCTTGTCTCGAGGCAGCAAAGGAGGCTTGCATTAAGTTTGCAAATGGAAAATGCATTGGACCATTCCGAGATGCAAGGATCGCCTCTGATGGTCTCCTGAAAATACAGATTTTGATGTCTGGGGCGCTGCCGCCGCCGACAAAACGACATCAACATCATTGTGTGCTGTGAACAATCGGCAGTCGTTTAGCCCTGGTCCTGGGGTGACAAACTACAGAGGAAGTGACGTGCTTGATAGCTTGTCATCGAATGAAAACAACAGCTCTGGATGATGACTGTCGAAGGCGTTACAATGGTCAGGACATGTTGATGGAATTTGGAATCAGATTGAATAATCAAATAATGACATCAATGAGGTCTGATGATGGTGGTTTTATGCACATTTTTGCGTTTCTGTTGCTGAATTACAGTACAAGGGAAGGTGAAGAAAGTAATTTTTTTGGAATGAACGTTGGATCAATAGGCCAAGGGCAAGATTGGTGGACATGGATTGGGAAGCAAGACAACCTGGTTACTGTTGCTTTTGGGATTGTTTCGGATCATCATTGAACGAATCTGGGCAACACTACTACACGTGTAATGTTGCTGAACACGTTAAGTTGTCAAGATGTATTTATGTGCAGAGAGGTTCAGTTGGATATGAATGAAGGGAATGAAAGCGCAATCCATTGATGTCCTGGAGTACACTGTAAATATTTTGTTCTTTTTAAAGCAATGGGTTGTGAGGAATAAATTTGAACCTTTTTGTTAGTTTTGGCAGCCAAAGTATTTATCTGTACATTATGGGTGTGTTTGGTTTGTTGGCTAGGTTGAGCCTGGCTATCTCAACTCAGCCAGGCTAACTCAAGCCAAATTTAACAAGCTAACAGGTGATTGTTTGGTTGTCTGTACTATCTAGGCCTGGCTAGCCCTGAAGCATGTTTGGTTGCATGCCCGGTTTTGATACAATCACCTCTTCTACGAATTGGTAAGTTTACCTCTTGAGTCATTTCATCGAACACCCTGGCTGCTTGCTCTCAGGCATCCCCCGCCTACCAGTTTGGGAAATCACCTCAACAAAAAAGAGTCAAGAAATACACAAACTCAGCTGCTATCAAACATGACTCGGCACTGAAATTCAATCCAGAATTTACCAACAATTTCAATTCGAAGAAATTACTACCCATACATACAAATTCTTAGAAAATTCAGCGCAATCATCAATCACTAGCTAATCGGTCCCTTCAACAAAACAAAAATAACAAATTCAGGAACAGCCTGCCATCGGCCGGCTAGCTGGCTAGCAATTTTTTGTCAGGCTTGGCGAGTTTGCATTGGACCTTTTGGAAGATGATGGCCGTCGTCCCCGGCGGCACATGTAGTTTCACCATGGGCCCCACCAAGTGCAATCTGGCAGCGATGTACCCGGCGGCGCAAGATGCAGATCACCCGGAACAGTCAGGCCCATGGCGTTCTCCTTGCGGAGCTAGGCGATGCCAGGTTCCCGAGCGCGACGTACACGCCGTCCGCGCCGGAGTCAAGGCGGTACATCCGCTTCCGCACGGCGGCGCGATGAACACCGCGGCGGCTGGGGCGGAGACTCCACCAGCACGGCGGCCTTCAGCAGGGGAAGAAGAGTCACGGGCCGCCAGAGGACGAGGACGGCAGCGTGCGGTGGTGCCGCTTGCCGTGGGCACATGGCTAGCTGCCACCCGCGGCGTTCTTGCTCGGCGGTGTGTGGATGGATCGATCGATGGCCACCCGGGAGTGTGGATGGATTGATCGATGGGGCCACCCGGCGGACCACAGCAGCAGTAGGTCAGGTTCCAGCGAGTATGAACCGGAGGAGGAGCACGTCTTGGCCTCCATGGCCCGCTCCGCCGCCTGCAGCGCCGCAGCTCGCCAAATCTGCGAGGACCACCGGCTCTCTGATGCTACGACGGAGATCCAGCCTCCCGATCCGTGAGGACCACCGGAGGGGCTGGGGGCGGGGGGTGGAGGGGGTGTTGGAGCGGAGGAGCAGCGGCGGCGGAGGGAGGATTGGGAGGTCGCGGAGGTGAGGGCGTGGCGGAGGGGAGGCAAGAGCGAGAGCGAGAGCGAGGAGGTGAGACGAACCGAGCACATGCGCTGGCCCAAGCCAGGCTTAGCTACAACGGCCGGGCTGGCTTAGCCTGTACGGTTGCATTGTGAAAGCCTGGCTAACTGGCCTAGATTTATAACCAAACACCTATTTTTCAGACCAACTAGGCCTGGCTAGATATTTTTGGTGCAACCCCTATGATGCTGGAGCAAGCTTCTGCCTACATAGCTGACATAGCAAGCTGACGGCAACAGATTTATCTGAAAACACGGGGCTGTAAAACTCCAGTGCTGAGTTGTTTTCCTTGTGCAGTGTCCTGGAAATCAATGTACTACGTACGATGATCCTTGTGCTGCTTGACACTCGGTTTATGACATTGTCAGTTGTCGCGTACTGTTCGCGTTTCAAGTCCTGTGAGCCGGCCTGTGGACTTGTGGATCCAAGAAAAAAAAATAAAAAAAAAATGGCGGCTGTGTCTTTTGTGCACTTCTTGCCAGCTGTATGTATGGCATGGGGTGCCGTCGCCAGTGTTCCTACCGTACCCGTACAGGGGAGCAGCGGGTACAAACATACCAGTACATTAGTATACAACGTGGGCAGTGACAGAGCGTACATGCATGAGCTAGGCTTTGTGAGGACAATCTCTCTCGCTCGATCAGATCGTGCAGGTGACTTGAATGGAATCCCAGGCAGGGCAGGTGATCCGATCCACGGCCACGGTCACGGTCACGGTCTGCTCCTGCCTGGGTCCTGTTGATATGCTCGCTGTCCGCTGGTCATACTCTATGAGAGGACCTAAGATTGTCAATGCATCGTCTAAAAGAAATATTATGTCCTGGTCATCGATATTCTCTTCTCTTATACTATTTTCTCCTGCACTCATGCATCCTCTATATCTCATCCTCTATATCTAAAAGGAATATTACAGTTATGACACAAGAACACTGAACGAGATCGTTGGTACTTCGACGTCAGGATATTATTAATAATTACCCAAAGAATTCGTTCATTTGCATTGGTGTCGATCTGCTACATACTGAAAGTTTTCTGAAATCCTTGGAAGTGTCACCGACAGCAGTAGTCGTTCCAGGGAGGGAGAGGGACGGCGGCAGGGATCTGAAAAGTGAAAACCATATCGTGGCTGTGCTTCCAAATATATTATATTGAAATCACTATAAGCAATGCACAACACGATCCTAGAATTGCACTTGACGTTGTACTGACATTTCAAAGTTGTTTCTTATTTGACAATAGCAGGTAATTCAAAGCATCTTGAATAGGTTGTAACACAAAAAAAAAAACTCACTGGAATTAGTGCATAATCCCTACAGTACATAATTACAACCACAAACTGTATCTAAGAATAGATGCACTGAATACACACTTCAATTACTAGTTTACTAAATGAACAGGTCCAGAAGTTCAGAGCAGAACTGATCTAAAGTAAAAATTAGCTTACCCAATCAATTGGCCATAAAGTATACAGTTACATACTTGGTACAAATAACTCTATTCGCTATAGCCTACAGAAATTTTGCCAACATTTTTCTGCACGCATTTTCTCCGGTCCCCATTATCATTTATATGAGTTCTGTATGCTTCTATATGTAAAGAAAATGGCATACAAATATAAGATCCGCTAAAAAGTAGTTCTGAGTTGTTTTCAATGGAGGCAAACAGAAACTAATGACCTGCAACAAAGCAAGGTATCCTGAAGAATACAGCTTGCAATTGTCAAGACGAGCACGGGCGAAGCACAGATGAAGCGCGAAGCGGCATGGGGCGAAGGTCGATTCGAAGCGCTGAGCGGGCGGGCACAGAAGCGCGGGACAGTGCGGCATGACCGGCAAGAAACGGATGGCGGCGACGTAGAGGATCCGGATGGACTCGACTAGTTTCTCTCCAACGGCGTTTTGGTTGTGTCTATGTGCCTTGTTGTTAAGCGTGAGACTTCGATTCCCTGAAGTAGAAACTGCTTTCTTGGATTTTTCACTCTTTTCTCATTAATTTATGCCACATCATAAAAAAGCTGAGTTGTCAACCTAATTAATAGAGATAGAAACTCATAAATTCATCATTGGGACTGTCCTAATATCAGTATCCTAGAGAAACTTCTAGATTCTAGCAGTGTATGGGAACTCCGGCGACGCACTCCGAGGCCGTTGGAGTTCTAGAGAAGAGAGATTGTCATCCATGCCGACAAAGTGGCGAGGGGGACACGATGCCTCGCGGCTTATACTCACCGCTAGAGGTTGGTCCTCTCTCGAGCGCCACAAACGCCAAGAAAGGGCAAATAGCGCTTTGTAGAGGATCTACCGAGGGGCGCGCTCGGTACAAGCCCCTCGGTGAAAATTTAAACGGGAAGAGGATGTACCGAGCGCCAAAAAGGGCCTCGGTGCAACCTCTGGCCAAACCGTACCTAGGGCTCGGCCCCTCTCGCTAAAAACTAGCTTCACGCCGACGGCGTTTGCCACCGTCGATGCCAACTTCAGCGAGCCACCCCCCTCTCGCCAAAGGTAGGTACTTCACCGAGGGCCATCTTAACCATGCTCTCGGTGAAGTTATTTTTAAAAACTTTAAAACAATATTTACCGAGCGCCTTGTCGAAGGGCGCTCGGTAGATTTTAAATTTTAAAAAAACCCGACACCATCTCTACCGAAGGTCGGCTCATCCACGCTACGGGTAGAGCTATGGTCGCTTTCACCGAGGGCCATGGCCGCTGGTAAAATCGACCATAGTTACACCAAGCGCTACCATCGGTATACTGGGGAATATGGGGTTCCTGTGCTCCCCTCTCCCAGATTTATCGGGTGCTACCCGGTACAAGATGATTTATCGAGCCGCGGCGCCGGTGAAGTGACCAAATTTGAAAACCGAGGTGTGCGGGTGGCACACCGCACGCCAGGTGTACACCCCGCCTTGATTCAGCCCACGTGGACAGGTTTACATCGGACGCTGGCATGCGGCGTGGGTTCCTTCGCTCGTTCACCGGCGGGCGCCATGCGACGGCCGTCGCGATGGCTCGCTCGTTTCGCCTGTAGTACATCGGCCGCTTTTGCGTCGCCGACCACCAGGTCCACCGCGCGGCTCGGCAAGTCCACGCATCGCCAGGCCGCATTGCGCCACCATCGCCGCGTCTCCCCTGTTGCGCCGCCATCGCCGCGCATTTCCTTGTCTCTCGGCCGCCGCCGATCGTCCATGGTGAAGGGGGCGAGGCTTAATCCTTCTCCAACGAAGATGCCGGGTCATCGAGACAACGGACACAACGACGGCCACGGCCACGGCAACGCCGCCGCGGCAAGGGCGGTAGACGACACAACGAAAACCCTACTGGCGACGCCGTCATTTAACGACGGCCACGGCAACATCGCCACGGCTAGCGTTGGATGGCATGAACGCTACTACGCCGCAATCGGACCTCGGGTAACTATTGCGGCTTCTCCTCACTTGATCATGATCATCGCCATGTCTTGGGCATCGATGTGTGATGATCGCTCCAAGTCGAGTCCTACTTTTTATTTGAGCTAATGATCATGATCATCGCCACATCTTGGGCTTCCTCGATTACACGGTCCATCTTTGAATCATGTTGTTGATAGCGATCATGGAGAAGATGAACAACAAATACCACATGTTAGATTAGTGGAGAACGAGGTGCCTAATGAGGTAAAAAAAAAAAAAAAAAGTAAAAAAATTAAAAAGGACTATATAGTGTTTCTTTTATTATTTTACACCTTTAATTGACAATTCAGATATACGGGGACGCCGTCGATAAATCTGACAACATTTGATCACACTTAAACTTGGAATGACTTTTGAATCGAGGACGCAAAGATATGAGATGTACAAATGCCTATGCCGGAAAGGTTGGGTTCAAAGATTAGAAAGAGTAGGTCAAAGAAGCGTCGGGATGGGAGTGTATGTACCAAACATATGGTTTGCGTGTAATGAAGGATATAGAAAAATGAGCAATCGCAAAAGGACGTCACAAGGACAAAGGTTGTGATGCTCGTGTCCCAGTTTAGTGTTAGCAAAGAGGGGATTTATACAAAGGCAAAAGGTCGTAGAAGAGCACAACCATTGTCTTGCTAGTCCAAATAAGAAACACAAGCTAAGATCCCAAATGACAAAGTTATAGAGGCGCATTTAAAATTAATTGGGCGATACGCGAAGTCGGAATGAAGCCAGCCCAAGTTTATGAGTTTATGAAGCGATTTTATGGAGGAGAAGAAAACGTGCCATTTTCTAAGAAGGACTGCGATAATGAGATTGGACGCGAGCGCAGAGAGTACTTATAACGCCCGCATTTTCACTACCAAGGTAAAAATGCCGGTTTATGGATTATTACCCAACGTCTTCGAGTAATGACCCTAATCAAAGTGTTGCAAATGTATCAATGGTTAGTACCTTACAAAAAATTTGTTACAACTAAGGGGAAACGCATATAATAAATATTACCTAAAACAAGAATACTCATAACTCTTCACATTACACTATAAATTATGTGTTTCTCCCGTGACTTCCTTTTTCGATCATGAGCTTGGCATATCTCATATCTCTTTTCATCTGAAGGGGAGAGTTAACAAGAGTGAGTACAAAAGTACTCAGCAAGTATATAATATCAATGAAATGCATTCCTATTCACTTGTCATCTTATTCTCCATCATAGATCATTTATCAAAAAGGTTCATATTTTAGAAAATAAGTTGAGAAATCTATTATCACCCATATAGCGAGAAAGAACCTCCTATAGGCTCCCGTAGCCTCCAAACTAGGAGACATGACATGAATTCATGATTTAACCCTACGCAGGTTTGTGTTTGTTTTTACCCATGATTACCCCGACCAATTTTCCATCACACTTCCTTTGGTGTAACTCATGATCAAGATACCGTGACTTTCCCCACTTCCGTATATTATATACATCCACATCTACACACGTGCGCTAATATAGGCGCCGGGTTGTACTTCATCGACACCTGATTGGGGACTCTCCCCCAACCCTCTCCTCACATACCATAGGGAGTATATAACAACATTCGTGGGTACTGGACTCGGCCCGCCCCAACCGGATTCACTTGTCGACACGGTCTATACGGCTCACACAATGAGAGATAGGGGTGAGTCCTTATATATTCATAGTCGTATGTAGAGGAGCTCGACCCACCCAAGTTCATCATCACATTCCGTGAGCTCTCTCTACACCGAGTAATCATCCATCATCAATCAACCATCATCATCATCATCATTGATCCATTTAATTTAATTTATAAAATAGATTTTAATGCAAGTATTTTGGAAATAGGTTTATTTTATAAAAATCCATGTATCATCATCTACATGACTTGCCTGTCCCTCGAAATGTCATCTCAGATCCGCCTGTCGATCTGTGTACTGTGGACGTCCCTCAATGTTATAGCTTGCTTCCTGTAATTAATTATAGTATTTATATACATATTTGTATTTAGCAATTCTAAAAGAATACAATAAATTTACTACACTATGTCTACGTGTCCGTGTGTCTTATCCTAGAGTCAAGATATTTCATTAGTCCCACATTTTAGCTTTACTATGATTTGTCGGAAATATATTATTGATACCTATGAATTTAGTTTGGCACTAGATAAGTTAATCCTCTTATCTCTCCTTATTTTCCATTCACACGTGAGCAACATTTTTGGACCAAAATACTCTGCCGTGTAACCAATGTGTATGTGTACTAGTACTAGTGCTCCACGCCACATCCCAGCATACTGCTACTACCGAAGCTTAGATGAAAACCCAAAGGCACTGGTACAGGCCAGCAGACCAACCCACGCACTCGTCACTCTCCGTCCCGTACTCCCATCTCCAAGCTCTGCTTCTTTTTTCCCCTCCCTACATTCTCCCATGATGTTGAAGCTAGCTGCCCCAAATCGATGGCCATGGTTGGGGTTCTTCATCATTTGGTAGTACAAATCAAGCCCCTGTAGACTCTACGTGCTCGCTAACTATTTTCCCCCCTCCGATTGCTCTCCTTTCCTCGCTCTGCCTCATCCATCTCCCCCTCTCTGTTCTTCATGTTACGGTACCTCCCGTTGCCCAAATCCACCACCATGGGTGGGGCATCTCACCTCTAGTCACCCCCATACTACTCTTATGACTACCCAGAGCTATCCTTTGCTATTCTCCTCTTCGATTTGACCATCTATTGCCCTCTATTTTAGGATCCTAGCTCTGCTGCTCGTCTGGGTCGTGACCCACGGTTCATGGCTGAGGCATGCAGGGTTGTGTGGTGCCGCCGCCGGTCGTGAGCAGCGCCCAGGCCTAAAGCCTTGGGCTTTTGGTGGCTCCGGGGCAGTGCCGAACTCGATTCAGGTGGGAGGTTGTGTTCGTGAAGTGCTCCTGTACACCACCCCTTTCCTCTCTTGCACTCTACTCTTGCATGTTGCTATTTTGATTTGTGATACTTCTATAAATAGTGGTTGACAAATGGTGGCAAGAATTTGTGATGTGTATTTCCGCCGTGCATGTGCAGAGTTGTTCTTTGTCAACGTGCTTAAGGGAGCAGATTAGTGTGAGGGATTCACCTTTGCTTTGGTGATGGCGGTCAGGGCATGAACACAGCAACAAGGTTGTGGCCATTCTTGCATAAAACTCCTTCCATGTCTGGCCAGCTCCATCCTCCATCTCAGCACACCACGACTCCCCCTATCATGGCTAGTTCTCTCCTCTGAGTAATCTTTGGCTATTGGCCGGTTGCTTCCTCCATGATCTTGCATTTGCTCATCTTCCTACTGTAGTACTACTCTGGGGGGTGAAGACTACTACTTCGATGGAAAGACCCTGTCATAGCTTCTACTACTACTCCACCTCTCCTATATATTTTACTACTTCGGTGTGTGCTGGTGAGCTGTTATTGGACCGGCCAAGGCATGGTTGGAATAGTTGGCCACTGTAGTGAATAGTGTGAGGATTATTTATGCTTGAGTTCTTTGTGGACCTTGTGTGGCTTTAAACTGGATGGCAAGCGGTGATCACAAGTGAGACTATGTGTAAAGGGAATTATATGTGATTGATGGAAATTTAGCCGAATGATGCATCCCAAAAGCTAGAGTTGCCGATTGGCTCTGATCAGTCCCGGTATCTCAATGAGCTAGGCGAATAATATTATTGGGTCTTGACGGCAAAACAAAAGCTAAGTTATGCTTTAGCGGCATATGGCCGACCATTAGCTTCGTTTCTATGAGTAGGGAAAACTAAACACAACATTGTTGTATAAGAAGTTTATTTTATGTGGTGCTTGCCATACACCAAGAAATTTCTTATATACATATATGTTCGAGATATTGTAATGTATTTTATTTTTATTGTTAACATTGTCAAGCACGTCGCTCATATAACCTTTATCTAGACTATAATCTAGTTCATTGGTTCGTATCATGAGATGGATAAAAATTAATTTACTTGATTAGCTTTACATTAATTAATGATTATCAATCTCATGATTTCTCACTAAGATTAGGTTAAAAAGTTGGGGTGTTACAACTTAGAAGCCAATGATGCCCAAACACCGGCCTCGAATATCTAAGAAATAAATGATTACAAGATCCAAAGCATTTTTCTATGCTGTTCGGGTAGACAAGGAGGATGGTCGTATTGCAAATTTCTTTTGGGCAGATGGTCAGTCCATCATGGATTACAAATGCTTTGGTGATCTTTGTCTCATTTGACACCACATTTAAAACCAATAAGTTTGAAATGCCCTTTGTTCGATTCTTGGTTGCAACCATCATAAGCAAACAATAATTTTTGGTCAGGCACTTCTATTCAATGAAACTATTGAATCATTTGTTTGGCTTTTTGATACTTTTCTAACAAAGAATGTCGAAAGCACCAAGACAATTTTTACGAGATCAAGATGCGGCTGTATGGCGGGAGCAATAGCTTATGTATTCCCGGATACAAGCCATCGTCTTTGTTTGTGGCACATTTGCTTAAATGTCGCAAAACATCTTGCTCATGTAATTCATGAGGCGGATAAGAAAGGTAACAACTTCCCGACATATTTCAAAAATTGTGTGTATGAAGACAGTCGAGACTTATTTTATAGAGCAATGACGTGCATTGGTGGCTAAATACGATCTTGAGAATAATTCATGGATGACAAACCTATATTCTTTGAGGGCAAAGTGGGCGGCCGAAAATCGTGACTCTTCTACGGCAGACATGAACTCGACCCAAAGGAGCGAAGGTATGAATAATGTCTTCAAGAAAAGATTTCGTAGGAAGCTTGGTCTTTCGTAACTCCTTGTAGAATGTGAGAAGGTTGCGGCTAGTCTCCGTTCAAATGAATGGATCCGATTTTAAGTCACGCCAAAAGAAACCGGTTCCATATAGTCCAAGTCTACCAATGTTGAAGGTTGCGGTGATTCATATACAAGGCGAATGTATTGAGTTTGAGGAAAATTTAAGAGACAATTTACATTGACTTGTGTTTTGGAGGAAGAAGCGGGGACAAACTTGACATTCTTTGTTAAGTATATGGAGTCTGACCGTTAAAATCTCTTGTTTGGTTTTGGAAATTGATGACACACTTGTGGCACTAATCCTTTGCTCTAAGTGATGACTTGAGATAGGATTAGATGGATGACAAGGAGCATGATGATCATGAACATGGACAATGTTAGTGGACTTGATGGATCGTCAAGCTCGGTGATCGGCTTGAGAGGTACCCGGGAGATCAAGGCAAAGGTATCTTGATAGGGTTTTCCTTTCGGTGATCAAGACACGATAGGCGTGTGATCACATTATAGGATAGATAGCCGACTATCAAGAGGGGATGCCGCGACAATCCTTTGGTGAAGTGCTTCTAGGTCCAATTGACTTGCATATTGCATTTAGGACATGAGAGCACTAACTTCGATCTTGCCTAACATCTCGACGAGGCGAACATGCATGATAACGGTATCATCTTGGACGTGTTGGCAACTTATGGCAAGAGGCGAAGCAAGGTTGAAGCAAAGGGCGACAACAAGATGAAGAACACGCTGAAATCGGTGACGGACGCGACCGATCGAAGCACGCCGCTTCGACCGGACGCTTCCGGTGGAATGCGTCCCGCGTGAGAGCCCCCGCGGCGGCGATTTCACCGGACGCGTCGGCCGGAAGCGGACCGAAGCCCCGGTGACGAAGCGCCGGCCGGACGCGTGGAGGAAGTCGTTTCCGGGCGTGGGCCCGCTTGTCTATTGTGACCGAGGCGGTGGACAGGACTGGGCGACCGACTCGGGCCGGGTGAGTCCGATTCAAGGCCCGGCCACCCCCCAGAGAGCCCAATTTGAAGACCAACGGCTCTATTTCGTGAGGTGGGCTATATATACTTGGATGGCCGGTTCCTAGCCTTCTCTCTTGCACATTTGAACACTCTAACTTGCTAGTGAGCTTGTGAGACTCCTCTCCACTTATCTCTCCATCCATAACTCGAATTCTTGGTGAGATTGAGAGTGATAGAAGTGCATTGCTTGCATCGGTTGCATTTAGAAGCACTTCATCCTTGGAGAAGCCGCGGGATTCTTGTTATCTTGGGAATTTGCCCGGTTCCTAGCGGCTTGGAGCAAGAGGCGGTGTTGAGCTCAAGTGGAGCTTGTTTGAGGCCACACCGGTGGTAATTGTGAGGGGTCGTTCCTTACCCCATGGGGAGATTCGCGAAAGGAGCACTAGTGGATTGCTCGTGACTTGTTGGACCCTCTCTTATGATCGTTTGCTTGAGCTCCCATAGGGGATTTGGCACCGCCATTAAGCTTAGCATACGTCAAGTGAGTGTGTCGCCACAACGGGGACTTAAGCGTCTTGAGTCAAGCACGTGAACCTCGGTGAAAAATCATCGTGTCTTGTGTGCTAGTTCGTTGGAGATTTCTTGTACACGGTGATTGGCTTCAACCTCGACACTACACCGGTGGTATTGTATCCTAAGCATCTCTTTGCATTACTTTAGTAGCTTACCTTGTTAGGGTGCTTAGTTTGGTAGCTTGTGTAGCTAGTGTAGTTTGCTTAGCCTTGTTAGCTCCTTGTGGTAGAACTAGTTAGTTTTGCTTGTCCACCTAGGAGTAACTTAGCAACCTAGCCTTTGTTTATGTTTAGAGATATTAGAATTGCTAGGAGGCTTGCGTAATTAGCTTGAAGCATTTGCTTATTCGCTCACGCCATCTTATTTACTAACCGCCTTGCTTAGTGTTGTTTGTAGAATTTTTTAATAGGCTATTCACCCCTCCTAGCCATTAGGACCTTTCAAGTGGTATATGAGCCGAGGCACCGTATTTGAGAGGCTTAACATCCTACGGTGACAAAATGGCGATGACGTTTCATGTCAACAACACCAAGAAGGCGCCACCTTTCGATGGCACCAACTTTGCCTATTGGAAGGTGAAGATGACCGCACACCTCAAGTCAATCAATAGAGAAGTGTGGGTTGTGACGAGAACAAGTTTGAGGTGGCAAAGCCAAATGAGCCGACCACGACCGAAGAGAAGAAACTATATGCCAATGATGTGGCCGTGAGTGCTTTTCATGAGGCATTCAATGATAGAGTGTTTGAGCAAGTCAAGTCACTCACTATTACCCATGAGATTTGGAAGAAGCTAGAAGAGTGCTATGAGGGGCACCGAGAAGGCGTCAAGCAAGCAAAGGCCTACATCAAGCTTGAGCAATTCAATAGCTTCAAGACGGAGGAAGATGAGACCGTGCGAGGAGATGTTTCACCGCATGCAAGTGTTGGTGAATGATCTCAATGCTCTAGGAGAAGAGATCAAGGACAAGACCTTCAACATGAAGTTCTTGAGATGTTTGCCCGAGCGGTTTGGGATGTTCATCACCATGCTAGTGAGGTCAAATTTGAAGGATTTGACTCCCCAACCAATTGCTTGATGAGGTCATGACCGATGACTCCTATAGAGATGACAAGAAGAAGCAAGAACTCATCAACAAGGTAAACAAGAAGGTCAAGGATGAAGAGAAGAAAGAGGACAAGAAGAGCTTGGCACTCAAGGCTAGCTCATCATCCAAGGGCAAGAAGAAGAAGGAAGAATCAAGTGATGAAGAGGATGTCACTTCTACAAGTGGAAGTGAAGTGGATGAGCAAATGGCTCTCTTTGTGAGGAGATTGGGAAAATTTATAAAGAAGAACTACATCTCCAAGAACAAAAAGAAGCAATCATCCAAGAAGAAGACCAAGGATGGTAAGAATGAAGGCAACATGACATGCTTTCATTGTCATGATGATTGTCACTTGATTGTCGAGTGCCCATATGATAGTGATGATGAGAAGGGCATCAAGAAAGAAGAATGATGCCAAGAATGAGAAGGAGAAGAAGCCCAAGAAGAAGAATGAGTCACATGTGGCTATGTGGGATAGTGATGGCTCATCCTCTTCAAGTGATGAAGAAGAGGAGAAGAAGAACAAGAAGAAGGGACAAGCTCACCTTGCTATGCATGACAAGATCTCCATCTTCGACACTCCTTCCTCATGCTTCATGGCTAAGGCCACCAAGGTACAATCTATCACTAAAGATGATGATGATGATAGTGATAGTGATAGTGATGATGAGGAGCCAACTCAACCTAGGGAGGAGTTGCAAAGAATGTTTGATGAGCGCGTTGTCATGTTCAAGCAAAGTAGAAAGGAATGCAAGTGCTTGCATAAGGAAACAAAGAGCCTTAAGCAAGAACTTGATGAGCTTCGGACAACTTATGAGTGTCTAAAGGTAGACCATAAGAAGCTTGAGAAATCTCATTCTAAGTTAGAGAAAGCTCATTCCTCTCTACTTGAAGAGCACAAGTTGTGCTTAGTTGTTGAAAATGTTGATACATCCAACGCAAGCATCATGTGTGACATTCTTGTTGATGAATCAACCCCCAAGTGTGAGACCTCCACTAGCATTATCACTAGCACATCCATCTCTAATGAGGATAATGACAACCCTATGCTTATCCATGAGAATGCTTGTTTGAAAAGGGAAGTGAAGGAGCTCAATCACACCTTGGCTAAGGCTTATGGTGGTGAGGACCGCTTGCTTATGTGCTTGGGTAGCCAAAAGGCATCCTTATATAAGGAGGGCTTAGGCTATATCCCCAAGAAAGGCAAGGCCGCCTATGTGACTCACAAGACTCGTTTTGTGAAGAGCAATGATAGCTATTGCAAAGCTTGCAAGCAAGTTGGTCATTTAGAGCCAAAGTGCATGAACAAGAAAGCCAATGTCTCTTCTATCAAGCTTGATAACTCCTATATGCTTGTGAAGAAGAACAATGGTGTTCGTGCAAGGTATATTGGTACACCATGGATGGGCTCAAGGAAGAAAGCCATTTGGGTACCAAAGGCCTTGGTGACTAACCTTGAAGGACCCAAGCAACATTGAGTACCTAAGAAGAATTGATCTTTTCTTGTAGGTCAATTATCGTGCCGGAGGAGAGCGTTGGATAATGGATAGTGGGTGCACTCAACACATGACCGGGGATTCTCATATGTTCAAGACTTAGCATTAAGGGCATTGATGCATATGAGTCAATCATATTTGGCAATGACAAGAAAGGCAATGTGTTGGGGTTAGGCAAGATTGCAATTACCCAAGAGAAGAGTTTGTCAAAGGTGTTGCTAGTTGATCATCTTGACTACAACCTATTGTCGGTATCTCAACTTTGTGATCATGGCTACAAATGTATATTCACAAGCCAAGAAGTTAAAGTGGTTAGTGGTGATGGTGCAAACATGATCTTCAAGGGATTTAGATATGGTGATCTCTACCTTGTTGATTTCAAGTCCAAAGAAGCCAAGTTGACAACATGTCTACTCTGAAAGGCTAGCAAAGGGTGGTTGCGGCATAGAAGGCTTGGTCATGTTGGAATGAAGCAATTGAACAAGTTGATGAAGCATGACTTGGTTAGAGGCTTGGATGATGTGAAGTTTGAAAAGGACAAACCTTGTGGAGCATGTCAAGCCGGCAAGCAACATGGCAATGCACATCCAACCAAGAGCATCATGAGTACAAGCAAGGCATTTGAGTTGCTACACATGGACTTGTTTAGGCCAACATCATACTCTAGCATTGGTGGCAACAAGTATGGTTTTGTCATAGTTGATGACTACACAAGATATACATGGGTGTTCTTTTTGCATGACAAGAATGATGTATTTGAGCTTTTCAAGGCTTTTGTCAAGAGGGTTCAAAATGAGTTTGAGACATCCATCAAGAAGATTAGGAGTGACAATGAAAGTGAATTCAAGAACACAAAAATTGAAGAGTTGTGTGATGAGCTTGGAATTGGACATCAATTCTCACCAACCTACACTCCTCAATCCAATGGTGTAGTTGAGAGGAAGAATAGAACCTTGATTGAAATGGCAAGATCAATGCTTAGTGAGTACAATGTTAGCCATTCCTTTTGGGCCAAAGCAATCAACACGGCTTGCTATTGTAGCAACCGACTCTATTGCCATGGTATGCTTGGGAAGACACCATATGAGTTGCTAAATGGAAGGAAGCCCAACATTGGTTACTTTAGAGTCTTTGGATGCAAATGCTACATTCTCAAGAAAGGCACAAGATTGGGCAAGTTTGACAAGAAGTGTGATGAAGGATTCCTAGTTGGATATTCAACCACAAGCAAAGCATATAAAGTTTGGAACTTGGGTAGTGGCAAGCTTGAAGAAGTCCATGATGTGGAATTTGATGAAACCCAAGGCTCTCAAAATAAAGTTGAAAATCATGATGATGTGAGTGGCTCCAACTTGGAGAATGCAATGAGGACCATGGATATTGGTGATATTCGGCCTAGGTAAGTTGATGATGATCATGACACTCCATTGCCTACCACTACGGTTGAGATTGGAGACAATGAAGCAAGCACTAGTGGCACTCAAGATGAAGATCAAGAGCAACAAGCTAGTCCAACCCCTCATCCTAGTCATCAAGTGCAAGTGATGCAACCATTCAACATTGCAAGGGATCATCCAATTGATCAAATTGTGGGTGACATCAATAGTGGAGTGGTCACTAGAAGAAGATTAGCATCCTTTTGTGATCACCATGCCTTTGTAGCACAAGAAGAACCGGAGAACATTGAGAAGGCACTAAAGAAGGAGGATTGGGTAAATGCCTTGCATGAAGAGTTGAACAATTTCAAGAGAAATGATGTATGGGAATTGGTGGAAAGGCCAAAGGACTATAATATGATTGGAACCAAGTGGGTCTTCAAGAACAAGCAAGATCAAGATGGAATTGTTGTGAGAAACAAAGCAAAGCTAGTAGCTCAAGGGTATACTCAAGTAGAGGGTCTTGACTTTGGAGAGACCTATGCACCGGTTGCTAGACTTGAAGCAATTAGAATCTTACTTGCTATGCATGTGCTCATGACATCAAGCTTTATCAAATGGATGTGAAGAGTGCATGCTTGAATGGTTTCATCAATGAGTTGGTGTATGTGGAACAACCACCGGGCTTTGAAGATGACAAGTATCCCAACCATGTCTACAAGTTGAAGAAGGCTTTGTATGGGTTGAAGCAAGCACCAAGAGCATGGTATGAGAGGTTGAGAGATTTTATCCTCTCTAAAGGGTTCAAGATGAGAAAGGTGGACACCACTCTCTTCACCAAGAAGATTGGCAAAGACTTGTTTGTGTTGCAAATATATGTTGATGACATTATCTTTGGGTCAACCAACCAAGAGTTTTGTGAAGAGTTTGCTAAGATGATGGCCAATGAGTTTGAGATGTCAATGCTTGGAGAGCTCACATTCTTTCTTAGTCTCCAAATCAAGCAATTGAAAATGACACATTCATTAGTCAAGGCAAGTACATCAAGGATATGATCAAGAAGTTTGATCTACAAGATGCCAAGTCAATGTCCACACCAATGGCAACTAATGGAAGCTTAGACCCCGACCCTAGTGGCAATATGGTTGAACAAAAGAAATATCGGTCCATGATTGGTAGTTTACTCTATGCAACCGCATCAAGACCGGACATTGCATTTAGTGTGGGCATGTGTGCTAGATATCAATCCGATCCAAGAGAAAGTCACCTCAAGACAACAAAAAGAATTGTGAGGTACTTGAAGGGCACACAAGATGTTGGACTATGGTATCCAAAGGGATCCAAGTTTGATTTGATTGGATATTCAGATTTCGATTATGGAGGGTGCAAGATCAATAGAATGAGCACAAGTGGCACATGTCAATTCCTTGGAAGGTCACTAGTATCATGGTCTTCAAAGAAGCAAAATAGTGTTGCTCTTTCAACCGCCGAAGCCGAATACATTAGTGCGGGAAGTTGTTGCACTCAATTGCTTTGGATGAGGTCAACATTGAAGGATTTTAGATTCAAATTTGATAAAGTCCCATTGTATTGTGACAATGAAAGTACAAGAAAGATGATCCAAAATCCGGTTCAACATACAAGAACAAAGCACATTGACATAAGACATCACTTCATAAGAGATCATCAACAAAAGGGTGACATTTGTATCATGGGCATTGGCAATCGAAGATCAACTAGCCGACATTTTCACCAAGCCACTTTATGAGAAAAGATTTTGCATGCTAAAGGGAGAATTGAACATTATTGACTTCTTCAATTTGAGTTGATGCACCCCACTTATATGACATGCCTCTCTTTCGACAAACCCAAGGTAAAAGTTGTTTGTCATGGCATTCATATTATGCTAAGGACTTGTTAGTGCATCTAGCCATCATGCATGCTTATTAGGCTCATTCATGGAAAATAAATGATTTTAATGTATGTGTGGCATCACTATTGCTTTGATTGGTTCTATGAACTAGTGGTGGCATATGACATGTTTATGTGCTTGCAATCCTAGTGTCAACTCTAAAAAATGCGCTATTGATGTGTATTCTAACATGGTGCAAGATAACCCTTATGTATATGAGATGTGAAAAAGCTTGTCCTTGGTTCAAACTTGAATACATGGAAAGGCAAGTGATCTAGATGAGACCACATGTGATACTTTGATTGACTTGATTTCTCTCATTTACACCTTTTTGATGATTGTTGACAAAGGGGGAGAAATAAGTCGCAAAGATGTGTTGAAAAGGATCACACAAATAGGGGGAGCAAGCTCATAGACTATTTGTGCATTTGTATGTGCATGATCATAATGAAATGTTGCATTGGCAATTTAAATTCAATATACATGATTGCTTGGTGTATGCTAGTTTTTGAAAATTGATTGGTGTATTGACCAACTAGTATGCATAGGATGTATCTAGACAAAGCTCAATCTTAGCCTATAATGTTGATCTCATGGGGTATGTTGAGTTTTTGTTGAATATCTAGATACATGATGCTAAGGACTCCGATGGTTTCACGCTTCAAAGGTCCGAATTCTAGAACCTTAGCATCTCTTTGGTACTAGTATCTCTCCCCAAAGGTTTCTATCTTTACATATGTGCCAACTTGATCCAAACACATGGAAGCACATTTGTAGGGGGAGCTACTACTACCAAAACCGAACCTTGAAATGATTGTCCATTCCTTGACTTTTGATCAAAACTCAATGGGCAAGCAATTCAAGTTAAATTGAATTTATGTCTTATCTTTGTGAGTTTGGTTATCATCAATTACCAAAAAGGGGGAGATTGAAATCTCTTGTTTGGTTTTGGAAATTGATGACACACTTTGTGGCACTAATCCTTTGCTCTAAGTGATGACTTGAGATAGGATTAGATGGATGACAAGGAGCATGATGATCATGAACATGGACAATGTCGGTGGACTTGATGGATCGTCAAGCTCGGTGATCGGCTTGAGAGGAACCCGGGAGATCAAGGCAAAGGTATCTTGATAGGGTTTTCCTTTCGGTGATCAAGACACGATAGAGCGTGTGATCACATTATAGGATAGATAGCCGACTATCAAGAGGGGATGCCGCGACAATCCTTTGGTGAAGTGCTTCTAGGTCCAATTGACTTGCATATTGCATTTAGGACATGAGAGCACTAACTTCGATCTTGCCTAACATCTCGACGAGCTAACATGCATGATAACGGTATCATCTTGGACGTTTTGGCAACTTATGGCAAGAGGCGAAGCAAGGTTGAAGCAAAGGGCGACAACAAGATGAAGAACACGCTGAAATCGGTGACCGGACGCACCGACCGGAAGCACATATCGCCGACCGGACCTTCCGGTGGGTGCGTCTGGCGAGAGAGCCCCCGCAGCGGCGATTTCACCGGACGCGTCGGCCGGGAGGCTGGACCGAAGCTTCCTTCGGTCTTGACCGAAGCGTCGACCGGACGCGCGTGGAGGAAGCCGCGGCGTGGGCCCGAAGCTTGTCTGTTGTGACCGGAAGCGGTGACCGGACCCGCGACCGGACTCGCTGGTGAGTCCGGTCGGTCGTCCGTCACCCCGCCAGAGCCCAATTTGAAGACCAACGGCTCTATTTCGTGAGGTGGGCTATATATACTTGGATGGCCGGTTCCTAGCCTTCTCTCTTGCACATTTGAACACTCTAACTTGCTAGTGAGCTTGTGAGACTCCTCTCCACTCATCTCTCCATCCATAACTCGAATTCTTGGTGAGATTGAGAGTGATAGAAGTGCATTGCTTGCATCGGTTGTATTTAGAAGCACTTCATCCTTGGAGAAGCCGCGGGATTCTTGTTATCTTGGGAATTTGCCCGGTTTCCTAGTGGCTTGGAGCAAGAGGCGGTGTTGAGCTCAAGTGGAGCTTGTTTGAGGCCACACCGGTGGTAATTGTGAGGGGTCGTTCCTTACCCCCGCGGGAGATTCGCGAAAGGAGCACTAGTGGATTGCTCGTGGCTTGTTGGATCCTCTCTTGTGATCGTTTGCTTGAGCTCCCATAGGGGATTTGGCACCGCCATTGCTTAGCATACGTCAAGTGAGTGTGTCGCCACAACGGGGGACTTAGCGTCTTCGGCAAGCACGTGAACCTCGGTGAAAAATCATCGTGTCTTGTGTGCTAGTTCGTTGGAGATTTCTTGTACACGGTGATTGGCTTCAACCTCGACACTACACCGGTGGTATTGTATCCTAAGCATCTCTTTGCATTACTTTAGTAGCTTACCTTGTTAGGGTGCTTAGTTTGGTAGCTTGTGTAGCTAGTGTAGTTTGCTTAGCCTTGTTAGCTCCTTGTGGTAGAACTAGTTAGTTTTGCTTGTCCACCTAGGAGTAACTTAGCAACCTAGCCTTTGTTTGTGTTTAGAGATATTAGAATTGCTAGAATTGCTAGGAGGCTTTGCGTAATTAGCTTGAAACATTTGCTTATTCGCTACGCCGTCTTATTTACTAACCGCCTTGCTTAGTGTTGTTTGTAGAATTTTTAATAGGCTATTCACACCCCCCCCCTCTAGCCATTAGGACCTTTCAACCGTGGAGCAAAAGTAGTATTGAACACTAGCGATTCCACCATTACATGCTCTTGTCGGATGTTTGAATGCATAGGTATGTGAAGTATATATATTTAAAATTGTATATTGTAACCTATAATATATGTACTAACTGGCAACTATATTTTTCTGAGGGTTATTATGCAAGCATGCTCTTAGAGTCTTCAATATAAATAGAGTATACAATTTGCCTTTGCAATATATTTTGCCTCGATGGACAAAGTATGCAAAAAGTGAATTTTATATTGAGAAACAAAGATCCGAAAACGGAAGATTTTGAAGACACAAGCAGCTCTTATATCTCGACAAGCCACATCTCTAGCATTGAAGTCTTCAGCGGCAAAAGAACTTCTCTATAAATTACGAGAAAGCCATACATAACTTGGACCTAGAAGCGAGATACTTATCTAAGTGAGATGCATGATAAATCCAATGAGGTCTCTCCAATTCCAAATGAAAATGTCCAACAACCACTAAATGGTGTAATATCTTTTAGAGTCCCCGAAGTAATAAAAGGATCAAAGAATTCTCGTTTTAAAAATGTTGTTGAAAAGAATGCAGGAAGAAGAAGGGCGGTAAAAAAAAGGTACTGACCTGACTACTACAAGTTCCTTATGACTAGTTTTAAAATATTGTATTATCATTTACATATTTTATTTTAGGTGAAGAACCCCAAAATAATGATGTAGACACAAGAGATGAACATGTTGGGGCATCTTCACCATGGATGCTCCTTTCCTACAAGCTGAATATGCTAACTCTACAATGCCACAGATTCAATATACTTGATGATCCTTCAGACCTTTGGCCGCTCCATACATACCGGGGAGGATACACGTGTCTTTTAATGGGAGTTGAGGAAGATGCTACATTTCAAAATCCTGCTAGACAGTTACATTTTGATGCATCTCAAGAATAATGTATTAGTTAGAGTAAAGTTTGAATTTGTCTCTTTTCAGTTTATGAGAATTGTATCAATCTGACTAAAGATTAAACATGTTGGAAGTATATTTGTGCTCTATTGCTGTTAAGGAACCTGCCATTTTGTGTTCACGTGAACCATATTATTATTACTCATTTCTCTTGACGTGAATTAATGTATCAACATTTTTTTTTTTTTTTGCTCTGGTGATTAATATGGTGTATTCTCGGCTATTTTATGCTCTTGTGATTCATGTGTACACAGTGCCGGCTCTAGGGGTGGGCAGCCAGGGCGCCGGCCGGGGGGCCATGGAAATGTGGGGCCCAAGATGACATGAGTATTAAGGCTATCTGCACTTTTCGTGATACTTTAAATCCATACTTTAAAAGGAATATTCTGTCGCGGTCATCGATATTCTCTTCTTTATATCCAGTTTTCCCGCACCCGTCCATACTTTATATGTTTCTCTATCCCAACTACCAATCATCGGGGGCCCACACGCCATACACACCGGCCTTTGCTTTGCCCCATCTCTCTTCCCCTCCCTTCTCTCCCAACCGCACAATCCTTTCCTTCCTCCCTTCTCCCAGCCGCACAAGGCGAGCCAAGATGGAGCATGCAGCGCGAGCGACATGGTGGCGGTTCGGCAAGCGCATGGAGGGGGTCAGCGCGACATGGCGCAGCGCGCGAGGTCCCCCGAGAGGTCTGCGGCGGCGCGAAGCGGCGTGGAGAGCGAGGGCGCGGCGAAGCGGCCGGCCGCGAGGGTCGGCGCCATCCTTCGCTCCTCCGTGGGCGAGGCGGAGCTGCCGGTCGGAGTGCCGCCGCGCCCAGCAAGCAAGGTGCAGCGGCGAGGAGAGGCGGGAGGTCCACCCGGGCGCGGCTCAATCGGGCCATGGCGGGCGGCGGACCTCCAGTCGGCGGTGGCGGCGGAGTTTGCGTGGCGGCGGGCGCTCCAATGGAGGCGGGCCGGGAGGTTCGCTCGGCGGCGCGAGCTCTCCAAACGCGCAGCGTGACGGGGAGATGCGGCCGGCGGCGCGAAGCTCTCCCAAACGCGGCGTGACGGAGATGACCGCACTGGCGACCTCGCGCCGACGCGATTTTGCCCGGTCCTAGCGGCTCACCGCGGCGCCCTCGCGGCTCTGCTTTCCCGTCTCCCTTCCCTGTCCCACGAGCGAGGCGCCCGTCTTCCTTCCCTTCTCTGTTTCTCTCCCGTGGCGAGGTGGGGCCTTGCGCGTCAGACGAGCGCGCACTGGAAGGCCGCTGTGGGGAGCGTTTTTCGGATGAAACTGGAGGATAGCGAAGGTGGTCGCGTACCCCGGTGCGGGTCAAAAAACGCTATCCAGGTACTCAAGGAAGTTATACCGCTCAGCGGTGCAGACAGCCTAAGTACCTATAATCTTGTATTTGGTATATAATAGGTCTTTTCATTTGAAGGTCCATAATAATTGATTAATTGACAAAGCAAAAAGCCCAAGGCATATATGTTCCTTGGTCCTGTACGTAGGCAACGTTTCGGTTTCCGGCTGCCAATCGTAACTTCGTTCCTGCTAGCTGCCACCGCCGCTCCTAGACCTGGTGCCCTACCTCACCCGCAGCAAGTTCACCTGTACAGCCGTATTGTATTCAGATTTTTTTTTGGTGTGGATGGCTTTGGGTCTGTACGTGGATTGGTCTCCCGTACCTTGTATTCTCGGCTATTTTATTTAGCCTACGGCGACCGATGGCTTGAGTACTACAGGGCGAACGAGCCGAGCCGTCGCGCACGAGCGCCTGCCAGCTGAACGAGCGAAGGAACCCTGCCTGCATGCCAGCGTCCGATGTAAACCTGTCCACGTGGGCTGAATCAAGGCAGGGTGCACACCGAGCGTGCGGTGTGCCCTGGGCACACCTCAGTTTTTTCCCCAAATTTGGCGTGGAGGGCAAGTGGTAATACAGAAATACAACAACTCATTACGTCTAAGTAGTGGGTCTACAGTGGGTCTACGATGACATCAGACATAAATAGTGACGTATTTCAAACTATTGAGGAATTGTAATGACATCATCCCACTTAGACAAACAGTAATGACCAGCTCGTTCAAGATTGGATTGCAAAATGCAATCCCCTGACTGAAAGATTTTGTACAGACTTTATGCAAGTGGGAGGCGATTGGTGCGGTGGCAGTGGAATCAAAAAGGTCAGGAGGCAGCTCAGCTCGGTCACCATCTCCACCCCCACCGATCTTGGTCAACTTGCCGTTGCCCATCCACCGACTCTCGCCATGGACGAGACGAAATCCTCCAAGGCGGCGGCGGCGACCGTCGTCCTCTACCCCGGTGCGGGCGAGGTCGGCCACGTGACCCCCATGGTGGAGCTCGCCAAGGCCTTCGTCGCCCACGGCTACGCCGTCACGATGGTGCTCATCGACCCGTCCGGTTCCAGTACCGCAACCAGCGGCGTCTCCGATCCACGCATCACCGTCCACGTCCTCCCTCCGGTTCCTCCGTCCGACTCCGACGCCGCCAGCACGGTCACTAACGCTCTGCTCCTACTGCCACGGCGGTACAACGGCGCGCTGGAGCGCTTCCTCCGCTCCACAACCACATCCCCAGTGCGCTGCCTCGTCGTGGACGTCTTCTGCGTGGACGCCATCGACGTCGCCCCGCGGCTGGGGATCCCCGCGTACACGTTCGTGGCCACGTGCGCGTCGGCGCTGGCCGCGCTGATCCAGGTCCCAGCGCTACTCACGGGCAGGAAGACGGGGCTGGGGAGCTCGGCGACGCGCCGCTCGAGTTCCTCGGCGTGCCGCCGGTGCCGGCGTCGCACCTGGTCCGGAGCCTGCTGGAGCACCCGGACGGCGAGCGGTGCAGAGCCATGGCGGACGTCTGGGCGCGCTGCACTGCCACTGGGGGCGTCCTGGTCAACACGTTCGAGTCGCTGGAGCGCCCGGCCGTGCAGGCGCTGAGGGATCCCCGGTGCGTCCCCGGGCTGGCGCTGCCTCCGGTGTACTGCGTCGGCCCGCTGCTGAGCGCCGGCAGCGTGGAGAGGCACCAGTGCCTGGCGTGGCTCGACGCGCGGCCGGAGCGCAGCGTCGTGTTCCTCTGCTTCGGGAGCAAGGCCGCGCACTCGGTGGAGCAGCTCAGGGAGATCGCCGCGGGACTGGACAAGTCCGGGCACCGGTTCCTCTGGGTCATCCGCGGCCACGGCGAGGGTGTCCTGCCGGAGGGTTCTTGCAGCGGACCCAGGGCCGTGGCCTCGTCGTGCGGTCATGGGCGCCGCAGGCGGACATCCTGCGGCACCCGTCGACGGGCGCCTTCGTGACGCACTGCGGATGGAACTCCACCCTGGAGGCCGTCACGGCGGGCGTCCCGATGCTGTGCTGGCCGATGCACGCGGAGCAGCGGATGAACAAGGTGTTCGTGACGGCGGCGCAGGGCATGGCCGTCGGGGTGGAGGTCGCCAGCGCCGCCGAGGTGGAGGCGAAGGTGCGGCTCGTGATGGAGTCCGCGGAGGGGAGGGCTCAGGGCGCGCGCGGCGGCTTGGAAGGAGGAGGCGCGGGCGGCGACGGCGGAGGGAGGCGCGTCGCGGGCGGCGTTCGCCCGGTTCCTCTCCGACTTGGAGATAGCGCAGATGAATTCCGCGGAGAAATTCTCACCGCACCGGGCCGGGGCTGATGGATTGGCAAACTGTGGTCCCAAACTACAACAAAAAAATTTGGAATTTTAAATGTCTGAAAATTGTTAGTCTGTGTCCAATCAATTTGAAGCATACGCTAGCCCTATTAAAGTTAGTGTGTATTGAGAAGTGTGTCTTGCAAGACGTAATCACAATACGAATCGTGTGGTCCGCAGCGTGGGAGCACATGCTCTTAAGGGCAAATTTAACTTACACCTAGCGCGATGGTTTGATTCTCCACTGCAATTCAGTCATTTGACAGTGTATGTAATTTGGACTATATATAGTTCTAAAAAAAAAAAAAAAAAACTTGGACTATATATAATCATAATACCACTGAAAAACCAAACTTCATTCATCAGCATGTAAGATAGAATCCACAAAATTTGATTGAAATTCCCCTAACATTTTAAATCCTGGTAACAAGCTCAGGGGCAACCAAACTTACACATTAGGCCCTGCCTGAATCCTGAAGAGCAAAACATCAAATGCACAACAAAAGAATATACATGGGTTGTGTAAGAAATGCACAAATGTGAATTAACTTTAACTGCAGCATCTCTCAAGCATGAAGTACATGGGTTCAAAATAAATGTGTTACTCTTTTTTTGTTGGACCTGTTTTGTTTCTTTCAATAGTATAATAATTTCAGTAGGGGAACCCCCGCCTTCTTTTCACCTAAAAAAACAATTTCTGTACATGCTACTGGCATATATTTATCTTTCCTTGAGCAATCAAGAGCATTTTGACCACAACACATCAGGAGGGTGCACCATCAGGAGAGACAAACAATGTGAAGAGAGCAGCTATCAAATTCTAAAGTTCAACACAGTAAACAAAAAATTCGTCGAGGAAATTAGAGGGAATCGACATCCTCATTGTCAACGGAGGGAAACAGCGGCCCGCAGGCAGCACCGGTGGTCGACGAGTGCGGCGGCCGCCGGTGGGGAGGGAGAAGTCGGATTGCGCTAATGGGACTTCGTGGGCTCTTTTCTTCTTCCCAGCATCTTACGACCAGACTTGAATGGGCCGAGATTGGAAAAAGCATGCAACGTTATCAACTTGGCAGGCAGGAGGATGAGGGGCTATATGTCTGTCTGCCTCCTGTGTGTTTTTCAGCCCACGGGAGATTCGCGGGGGCTCTTTGACGTGGCCTGACGGGCTGCTGAACAAGGCTCCTTGTACGATCTCACACTCGCCTCGGGCTTTTTAGTCCATGACTTTGCAAAGCTTGCGGGAATTGAATGCCACATCTAATGACGGAGAAGCTTGATCTCAGTTTGGCGATACCGGCAAAGAAGGGAAAAAGTCTGGCCCCAACTATCACAAAAGTTTACTTTTCCTCCCTCAACTCGAAAAAACGGGGCATATCGCTCCCTCAACTTTTCAAACCATGCAAATTACCTCCCTCGAACGGTTTTGAAGATGGATTTGCTACAGTAACCGTGGTTTGCTACAGTGCCAGTGGGTTTGCTACAGTCACAGTGTCTTTGCCTTTTTCTTTTTAAAAAATTCTGATTTAATCTTTAAAAAATCATAGTAAATTATAGAAAAATCATAAAATAAAAAATCCAATTTTATTGGAGTCCACATGATTAGATCTACACAGTGAATATATAATATGATATGCTTCAGTACAAAGTTTTTGCTACCAAGGTTTTGTCTTTTTCTTTTATATTTATAATTTGTAGCTGCAACTTCTATAATTATTTTGTTAGACAAAAGCACACCATATTATATATTCACCGTGTAGATCTACTCATGTGGAGTCTAACAAAATTGGATTTTTTATTTTATGATTTTTCTGTGATTTACTATGATTTTTAAAGATTCAACTAAATAAATAAAAAAAAGACAAAATCTTTTTAGCAAAAAACTTTATACTAAAGCATATCAAATTATATATTCACTGTGTAGATCTAATCATATGGAGTCCAATAAAATTAAATTTTTTATTTTATGATTTTTTTATGACTTATTATAATTTTTCAAAGATTCAACGAGGATTTTTTTAAAAAGAAAAGGTACTGGTACTGTAGCAAACCCACTGCCACTGTAGCAAACCACGGTTACTGTAGCAAATCCACCTTCAAAACCGCTCGAGGGAGGTAATTTGCATGGCTTGAAAAGTTGAGGGAGGTGATATGTCCGGGTTTTGAGTTGAGGGAGGAAAAGGAACTTTCGCGATAGTTGGGGAGGGAATCCGGACTTTTTCCGGCAAAGAAGCCTGTATCAGTTGTGGACTTGTATGCCGAGGCGAATATCCAGGATTGGCGCTGTACAGACTGTTTTTCTGCTGCTGAAAATGCCTCTACCGACCAAACGGAGCAGTCAGAGTGTGGAACACAAATAGGTGTACCAGACAACAATGGAGATGAACAACAAATGGAACAAAGCCAGAAACTGGAAAACAAGATATTCAACTATGATCCACATGCACCACATGATAAGACCCAGAAGTTAGGGAACCTGTGATCTTTGATGATTTTGTTGTTTGGCGTAGCCGCCTCAAAAATGAGCAAGATGTAATTAGCTTAAATGCTTGGTGCAACCGCTTCCTGTCTTGTAATACTCAACCTTAGCCCTACTTCGGTATGGGCTTAAAATGAAATGAAATTAAAGGTGGGGAAGCTCTCCCCGTTGCTTTCAAAACAAAAATAATATACCGTCTTGCTACTGTCATTGTACACTTTGGAGACTATATGACACGTGCAGACAACAACTGTAAGGTTCTGTGATGATTGACTTTTTGAAAAAATCCTTGATTTATTATTTTGTATTGAATTATTGGAGATGCTCTAAAAACAAAGAAATAAATAAACAAAACGCCTGAAGCACTTTTTTTGGATATGATGAAACCAGTCTGCAGGGCCCATTAGAGCCCAACTAAAGAGAATGAACTAACCCATACCACCTCCCAGGCCCAAACCATAGCCAAGCGTTCACAACGCCTCCCGCCTCCGCCGCCGGAGCCGGCGCCAGGCGGCGATTCCCGAGATGGCCTTCGCGGGCAGCGCCGACGACTCGGCGGAAGATTATTCCGCGGCGGCCACCGTGGTGCGCTTCGACCCGCCGCTCCCTCTCCTCCGCGGGTCCGTTCCCTCCCCGGCCTCAGGCGACGGTCCCGTTGTCCTCGCCTTCCGCGACGCCGCCAGCTGGCGAGCCGCCTGGGAGGTCGCCGAGGCCAGCCTCGTCTCCCAGTGCGAGGTAATCTGCCCTGGTCCCCCTCACTACCCCCGTCCCCCTTCCTCGGTCCTATCTGTGTTAGCAAAGCAGTGAAAATTGATGCGTGAAGCAGTGCGAGGTCATGATTTAGTCTAAAAAGATGCTGCATTGCGAGTAGGATGAAAATAGATTTAGCGTGTAGCTTACTTTGTTCAGATGCCTGGAGCGTGTCGATGGAGCTATTAAAGTTAGAAACATTTGCCTGTCCTTCGCAACAACAACGAAAGAAAGAAAAGAAACAAGAAAAACCTTTGCCTGTCAATTGATCATGTCTCCTTATTGCAGCTGGCCGAGGTGCCTCACGCTAGTCATGTGACGCAGTAAGTTTAGCAGCTGCAGATATCAAACCGGGCAAACCGGCTCCTGGCTACTGGAGTTGAGTGGTTAGGGTTGACAATGCTCCATAATCGTTGGACTATGTTTGTTTCGCTTGTGATTTTTAGCTTTCTTTGAGGAATGCAGAATGCTAGTTATGGAATCAGTAATAGAAGGCTAGTTGGGCACTTGAAATTATTATTCAGATTGGCTGGTTTTAATCCTCTCATGCACCATTTGTGTCTGTTATCTTTCAATATTGCATTTATTTTGTTCTCTTTCAAAATGTGATTTTCAGTTTTATCCCAGTTGACAGAGAACAGTTGACAGTGGTTAGGGTTGACAGTGCTATATAACACTGGGCTATGTTTCACTTGTAGTTTGTACTTTATGATGCTTTCTTTGTGGAATGCCGGTTATGGATCCAGTAAACGTAGAACAGTTGATTGGTTAGGGTTGACAGTGCTATATAACACTGGGCTATGTTTCACTTGTAGTTTGTACTTTATGATGCTTTTTTTGTGGAATGCCGGTTATGGATCCAGTAAACGTAGAACAGTTGAGTGCTTTAACTTATTCAGGTGGACGGGTTTTTGTCCTTCCATGCCCCCATTTGTATTTGTTTTCTTTCAATGTAGGTTTAACTTTATCCCAGCTGTCTCAACTATCATGCTTTTACACACTGAGCCAAACCACAACTATCTTCGTCTGACAATGATTAGTTTTTTTGGCTGATTAACTGGATGCTAGTGTTCTGTCTTTTGGGAAAACAGTCTCCCCTAGAATTAATTTCCACAGCCTTAACTATAGTACACTATAAATGGTTGTAGTCAGTAAAAATATTAAATTTTAATTTGCTGAGTTATGTTCTCTCTTATTCTTCAATGTAGCTTCCCAAAAATGTGCAACTTATGTTCTCTTCTTCTAGTGAAAATCTATTTTTTTTACTTATGTTCTGTCTCAAATGCTACTGATCATTGATTTCATCACTGAGAAAGAGCCCCCTTCCTTCTCTTTTTTTGTTTTCTTTTGTTCTCCTACCAAAGTGCAAAGGATTTGATTTACCATTGCAGCTGGCCGAGTTGGTTGGCTCAAGTCTGCCAGTCAGTAAGTATAACAGCTGCATACATTAAAGAGGGCAAACCAGCTCATGGCTACTTAAATTTAGTTGTTGTGGTTGACACTGCTCCACAGTACACATGTTAAATCCACTTCGTGTATTGATATCTGCATCTAATAATTTATTAGTGTCAAGGCTGAAACAGTGTGATGGACAAGGGCAAGCACAGTTCACACTAAGAACATATTGTATAGGATTTAGTGATCCTTCTCTATGATATTAGACATCAAAGAGGTCAAACCAGGTCCTGGCTACTAGAGTTGAGTGGTTGGGGTTGACAATGTCTAATTACATCAGACTATGTCTGTTTTGCTTCTGGTTTCTTACTTTGTGGTCTTGTGTTCTTTCTGGAATGCCGGTTGTGGAATCAATAAAAGAAAGCTAGTTGGGGACTTGAGCATTTTTCATCCGTCCATGCCCTATTTCTATTTGTTTTTATTCAGTGTGAAATTTGTATTTTTCTCTTTCAATGTGATTTTCAGTTTTTCCCGATTTCCAGTAAACAAAGAGAGCAAACCATCTCCTGGCATCTAACTTCAGTGGTTGGGGTTGAAGTTCTCCATAACATCAAGCTATGTTTCACCCTTTTTTTAAGTTTTGATGCTTTCTTTGTGGAATGCGGTTATGGAGTCAGTAAATACAGATCAGTTGAGTGCTTGAGCTTATTCTGATGGACAGATATTTGTTCTTTCATGCCCCAATTGCTTTTGTTTTCTCTCGATGTAGTTTTCAGTCTATCCCATGTCTCAGATATGATGCTTTTTACACACTATGCTAAATCACAATCTATTCTTATCTGGCAGTGATTAGTTGGCTTAGTAATCAAATGCCGATGCCCTGTCTTCTGGGAAACAGCCTCCCTTGCAATTTTTTCGACAGCATTAGCTAGAATCTAATATTCATGCTTTTACACAAAAAATATTGTATTTTTTAATGAGATGAGTTATGCTTTCTATTATTATTCAGTTTATCTTCTCAATTATCTTGTTAAGAGAAAACTTATGTTCACTTCTGTTTTATCTGAAATGCTATTCGTCATTGGTTTCACCCTCTGAGGCAGAGGAGTTCATTTTCCTTTTCCCCCTTGTTATCTCCTACCAGTGCAAAGGGATTTATCTGTTTGTCATTGCAGCTGGTCGAGTTGTCTGGCTCAAGTTCTGCCAGTCAGTAAGTAAAACAGCTGCATACATTAAAGAGGGCAAACCAGCTCATGGCTACTTAGCTTTAGTTGTTGTGGTTGACACTGCTCCACAGTACACATGGCAAACACGCTTCTCGTATTATTTAGTCATCTAATATAACATCAAGGCTCAACCAAGAATTTGTGACTGACATGGGAAACATAATCGCAGTTACAACTCATTGTATGGCTCTCCTGCATGTTCGAGAAAGAAAAGAACTTGTTGTACAGGATTTAGCTATCTTCTGTATGATATCAGCCTTCGTTAAAAAAAAATGATGTGTTACCTAGTTTTTTTTTTTTTTTGGGGTCAAATTCGAAGGGCAGAAGTTTGTCAAATTTCATAATGATCTCAGAAGTAAATCCATTTCTCTCAAATCTAGTTATGCTGGCTTGGAATATGGCAAATCGGACATGTTTGATATACATACTGAACTGGTCTAGTTTGAACTGTGATTTTGGGTTTTTTGCTGGTTTTTGCTCGATTTGCTTCTGCATTTTTTCAGCTCCTTTCCAAAGATCAGACTGTATTTCCTGTTATGTTACTTCCTGCAGACCTGAAAGACTGAGCTTGTCATGCATATATCTTTTGCATTGCATATACCACTCTCATTTGACACATGCATTTGTGTGGTGTACTTGGTACTAGATTCTGTTTCATAAGAGTTCCTTTGCTCCCCCTCAAAATGCAATAACTAGAGAGCCTCCCTGAAATCTAGTTATGTTGCCTTGGAAACATGACTGTATTTGCTGTTGTGTTACTTGCTGCTCACTGGAAGGCTGAGCTGACCATATTTCATTCACGTTGCACATATCATTCACATCTGACTCAAGATCTAATTTGTTGTAGTGTACTTAGTACTATATTCTTCTACTTCATAAGAGCTCCTTTCCCTTAAAATGCAGTAACATGACATGGATACACATCTTCGCAGGCTGGTGCACGATCAGGGTGCTCAATCAGTGCATCACGCAAATGCAAGCCTCCCTGGTGGAAAGGCTTATTTGTAGCCACCCCAACAGACTACGAAGAAAGAGAGAAATGTGAGGAGCGAGAGATGGCTGCTTGTCTCGAGGCAGCAAAGGAGGCTTGCATTAAGTTTGCAAAGGCAAAGTGCATTGGACCATTTCGAGATGCAAGGATCGCCTCTGACGGTCTCCTGGAAAACACAGACTTTGATGTCTGGGGCGCCGCTGCTAACAAAACGACATCAACATCATCAAGTGCTGTGAACAATTGGCAGTCGTTTAGCCTTGATCCTGGTGTGACAAACTACAGAGGTAGTGACGTGCTTGATAGCTTGTCATCGAGTGAAAACAACAGCTCTGGATGATGACTTTCAAAGGCGTTACAATGGTCACGAGACTCACGACGCCGTGATGGAATTTGGAATCAGAATGAATAATCAAATAATGACATCCATGAGGTCCGATGATGATGGTTTTATGTGAATTCTTGAGTTTCTGTTGCTGAATTACAGTACAAGGGAAGGTGAAGAAAGTAATTTTTGGAATGAACGTTGGATCAATAGGCAAAGGGCAAGATCGGTGGACATGGAGTGGGAAGCAAGGCAACGAGGTTACTGTTGCTTTTTGGGATTGTTTCAGATCATCATTGAACGAATCTGGTCAATGCTACTACACGAGTAATGTTGCTGAATACGTTAGGCTGTCAAGGATGTATTAATGTGCAGAGAGGTTCAGTTTGATAGAACTCGTTGGAGTATTCTTTTTGCTCAGAGCTCAGGATATGAATGAATGAAGGTTATGAAAGCGCAATCCATTGATGTCTGTGAATGTACACTGTAAATAGTTTTTTTTTTTTTCTTTTCTTTTATAGCAATGGATTGTGAGGAATACATACATTTGAACATGTTGGAGCAAGCAAGCTTCGCCTACATTGCTGGCATCATATATAACAAGCTGACGGCAACACGGAGCTGTACGTAAAACTCCAGTGCTGGCTGCGCAAGTGGTGTGTTGTTTTGCTTTGTGCAGTGTCCGTGTCTGGAAATCATTGTACTACGAAGATCCTTGTGCTGCTTGACACTCTGTTTATGACATTGTCAGTTGCCGCGGACTGTTGGCGTTTGAAGTCCAGGGCCGTTGCGTTGTGCCGCCCTTGCAATGCTGTTGGCATTGTGGATCCAAGCAAAAAAATGGCGGCTGTGTCTTTTGTGCACTTGTTGGCAGCTGTATGTATGCCATCGGATGCCGTCGCGAGTGTTTGTATGGCCTACCGTACCCGTACGTGGGGAGAGCAGCGGGTACAAACATACCAGTACATTACGACTTGTGCAGTGACAGGGCGTACCTAGAGCACGCATGAGGCTTTTGTGAGGACAATCTCTCTCGCTGGATCAGATGGTGCAGGTGACTTGAATGGAATCCCAGGCAGGCAGGGCAGGTGCACGCAACGCAGCAGGCTGCTGGTCACAGTAGTAGCTGCAGGCTCCAATCCACTGTCACGGTCTCCTGCCTGGGATGCTCGCTGTCCGCTGGTCCCTGCGCCGCGGACGGACGGGCACGATACGTCGCCTCTCTCTCGTACACCACCGGTACACGGCGGCGTGCGTGCCTATACTATACGTGCCGTCGTCGTCCATGTCCATCTTCACGTGCTAGGCATCGCTGTGGCCTGCGGCAGGAGATGGATTATCTAGTAATGGCGGTTAAACCATGTGCTGGTTGGTAGGTGCACCATCTCGCTCATTTTCGACACGGACGGACGGATCGAACGCCACCTCAGCTCGTTCGTTCATTCAACTGTTTCCATGGGCGGGCACTGGTCCTCCTCGATCTCTGTCGACTCTCGCTCCCTCCCTCCGAGACGGACACACGGCTCCACGACAAGCTAGCTAGGAGCTACAGTCCCTGCCGTCCTAGATGGCCGTGCTGCTGCTGTCTCGACGTGCAGGTGCAGCGTGTGGGGTCCGCATGCCAGAGCTAGTAAAGTGTGACTGCAGCTTTGTGTCCCATCCGCCGGCGGCGCGTGCAGGTGCATGTGCATGCTTGCTGGTCAAAGGAGGTGCGGTCCCCGAGGACGACCTGTCCCTCCGTCGCCCACGTCGGTGGCAGCAACAGTAGTGTGTTTAGATCACCAAAATTTGGGGTGTGTTTAGAAATCTCAAATTTCTCCAAAATTTCCTCTCGCATTCCTATCACATTCTATCACATCCTATCACATCGAAATATTCAACGCATCCAAAAGACGTTTGTTTACCAATTATAAAATTTAGGTAAATAAAAAACTAATCAGCAGGTTTAGATAATATTATAGATGATGATTCTTTGAGCCTAGTTACGTTATGATAGGATAATATTTACCACTAACAAACGAAAACATGTTATTAATGCGATGTGACGCCGCCACAGAATTTTCAGCCAAAATTTTGGCTTCTAAACACACCCTTGGTGTAAAATTCTGAAAGATGTCACATCCGACATCAGAAGACGTTTCGTTTGTTAGTGGTAAATATTATCCTATCATGACGAACTAGGCTCAAAAGAATCGCCTCGCAACGCATATCTAACAATTAGTTTATTTTTTACCTACATTTATTACCCGATACATGTGCCGGCATTTTGATGTGATGAGAAATCTTCTTTTTTATAGTAAAATTTGGGTAAAAAATTTAGGGCTCTAAACACACAGTCCACACTCATCTCTTGTTACTGCTGTTACCCGATTCCATTCACACGGATCGATCAAGCAAAAAAAAAAAAACTCAAGCAACCTCGCAACGCAAAGGACATGGATCGAGGGCCTTATTCGCTGGCTACCAATTTTTCGCACCACTAAAATCATGGCAAGCTAAATTCATATACGGCTTACCAAATTAAGCATTCTAAAGTTAGAGGCAACAACAAATTATCTAATATTCTAGGTCTAAGATAAAAATGGTTCTATTTTCATAAGCAACACAACAGGTTCTAATCTCTATAGAAAACTGTTTCAGACTAGGATAAAAGGATTCTAGCTAGACGTGGAAACAGAAAAAAAGAAATGTTGAAACACAATCTAATACAACAGTGCATAATGGTAAACAGGAATAGCGAATTAGATGCTAAAGACACATTGTAAATATACACATGTTTTCTACAACTAAGCAAATTCGTTTGTGTTTGATACGTGTTGTATCCCACACAATCGTTTGTGCGTTTGATATGTGTTGTATCCCACACAAATGTCTAGACAATAATAACACATCACAGATAGGAATACTGTTCCTATAGTTAAACAAAGTCAAATATTTTCATGGATATGGATTGTAACCCACACAAATGTAAAGGTAAACAAAACCAAATATCTTACTTGCTATGTGATATAACCCATATACAAACATTAGTTTCACTGGATGATACATTAATAATACTAAAGCGAATATCATTAGGTCATCAGAAAACAACTATTAAATAGTCTCCTTGTGTACATATATTCCTCACGATATGGATTACAGTCACATATATCATGATTTTTTTTCCTTCCGCGGCCAAAAACTTACATAAATTGGCATAGATAATACATCACATTTTAAAGTCTAGTAGCAGAGATAACTGGGCATACTAGTAGCCGAAAGTATGTATGACAAGGAAGTATGGGCTCAATGTCACGTTTGCTCGCTTTCCAGGTTTTTCCCCAACAGCCAACAGCTTTTCACGCCTAAAGCCCTGTGCTACAGATACGTGGCGGCTGGATGTACACGTGCCTGGACCACTCTGTAATAATGATCAGATTACCAAAGGCCATGCTGATATCCCCGTCGTTTTGGAAGCTTTCAAAAGGAATTTTGGCAAATATTTTGACGTGTATGACATGGAATATTTATGTCAGTTGTATCATGTAAATTCACCGCATTCGGGTTTTAATTACTCCTTTAAGGACCTATCCAAAAATATAAGAGCTCAAAATATAATCTATACTAACTTTACGTTAATTAGCAAACGTAAAAGAGTATGCAACAATAGTTATTATATTATTATATGTTGCGAGAGAGGGACACTGATACTTGAAAACTTTTTTTTTTTTTTTTTTACTCCACACGCCTTTTTTCTTTTGTACTATTATTAAGTGGGTAAAAAATTAATTCATCTTTAAGCACAGTTTTTAACGCTTAATCAGCACGGAGAATTAAGCCTACTATTCCTGATAAATTTTACTACAAGCTAATAGTGTTGTTTAAATTTTGCAGACGTGACGTCGTAATACTCAAAGCTTGTTTGGATACCCTTTATCTAAGTTCAATTAAGATGTAAGTTAGTTTAAGTTCAGTGTCAATCACCAATGCATATGAATTGAGGTAAATACGCGAGCTCCTAAACAAGCCCTCATAAACTCATATATAACCAAAGGGGAATGTACAGAACAAAAATGAACCTTGAGTCTGGTACCAAAATGGTGAACTTCTCCTAGTATTTTTAGTTAGTAATAAATCACTACCACTAATCTTATCACATGAGAATATCATTAGGAGGCATTTAGTAGGGAAAATTTATACTAAAATTTGAACCACAAAACACTAGAAGAAACCCACCTCATTAGTAGAATTCTGAATTTCTAGTTGTGTCAGCAATATGGTATATCCCCACTAAAAAGTTACAAACTTCTAGGCACATTTTCACCAATCTCTAATTCTCTCAAGATCTCACCCATCTCAATTACCTTCTACAACATCAGCAATTAATCTACCCAGTTACAGTACGTTCGATCTTCTCCTGATCATCCATCTAGTCTAGTAATAGTTGAGGAGGTTGCCACTGACGACGTTGTTGCCGCTGCTGCAGGGGAAGCAGGCGCAGGAGGGCGCGTCGCTCCCCGGCAGGTGGCGGTGGTGGGTCGTGGCCCTGAGCCGCCGTGTGTTGTCGGCGGCGGCGCGCCGCAGCTGCTGGAGGTGCTGCGACTGCGCCGTGGCGCGCCACTCCTCGGCGCGCCGGTGCACCGTCGTCATCCGCCGCATCAGCTTCTCCTCAAGGTTTGACCGCATCTTCTGAATCTTCACCTGACGAGAGACCAGCAGCCAGCCAGAGGCACATTGCAAAATGTCAGCATACTATATGTCATGACCATCCTGATCACCAGTTGGACTTGCAGTATGTCATGCATTCCAATTCTGCCTCAACAGTGCAACATGGAGGGAAAATTTTCAAACTTGAACTCCATGTGTCATTGAAAATTTACATTGCATACTCAAGTCATGGGTAAGTACATAGTATATTAGTGGCACGGATCATCATCACAGTATAACCCCAAGCACATGCCTTCATCTTAAACAACGGTTAAACCGGGCACGATATCGCTCGGCGCTCTCGGATCGAAGCTCTTCACATGGCTCTGAGAATGGTTAGTCCAAGTTCAGAGCAAGACCAGATAAACAACTCTGATCTGAGTTCGGATGAACCGCGTGGGTAAAAAGGTGAGTGGGGATGCATTGTATGGAAAGCAATGATTGTTGCCTCACACCATTCTAAGCAACTCGGATTAGCAAGGCGACACGGAGGTGGCGGACAAGAATTCATGGTGGATTTAGCTCTGTCTGAGGCTGTGTGGGGAGGTTCAGGAACGAAGGAAGAAGGAAATGACAGAGCTCTGTGGTCTAATCCCAACCTTCTTGTGTGATTTTTTATTCTGGAATTTCTTGGCGCTTGGAAAATACTGAGCTTAAACACATGGTTTCTGAATACTGGCTTCTGTTTCTACTGACACGCTCGGCATTATGGATTCAATATTGGATTCAGAGTGAATGTGTGGAGCCTGAACAGAATATAATATCAATAGATTCAAATAGACATGGAGCTCCAAGACTTCAAAAACTCTGACCATGTTGCAGTTCAACTCGTTGCACATTCAGGGTCAGATTGGGTTTCGACAAGCTATTCCCTGTTTCCCAATATACAGCTCTCCAAAATGGCTCTAAAATCTTTCCTTCCTAAAACTGAACCTTACAGTTGAAACTACTGTACTACTGCTAGCATGGCAACCTATATCATTGCACCTACAGCCCATGTGTAAACTGAATTTGAACAATAATGCAGACTAGGATGCCGTAAATATAATATAAAAAAAATATCACATGTATAAGGTGAAAATGATACTCCAGCTTTTCTTGATGGTAAAATTAGTAAAATTAATGCAGCTAATGAATTTTTAAATTAGAATAAAATTTTGCATAAAGATGGTACTGAATCTGGTTTTTACCTCCAGCTTTCTTGACTGTGCTTCAGCCTTGGCACTCTCCAGGTTAATCCAAGCCTGGATCTTTGCCTCTTCCCTCTGATACCTAGATTGGAGGACCAAAAAAATCAGATTAAAATCACTTCAGATTCAGAATGCTCACTCTCTTATCAAAATTCAGAATCTCATGTCTAATCTTCCATCATCATTTCACTATGCAATGTGCCGTGCTGCACACACACCTGATGCAGCTCTTGGCCCTGTCATCGTCATCCCAACGGCAGTCACCACCGCCGCGTTTCTCGCAAGCAGGCACGCCGCCGGCTCCGGCTCCGGCGGCGACGGTGGCCTCGAAGTGCCTGAGGCTCTTGGACACCTCCTCTTCCTCCTCCTCCTTGGAGTTCCAGTTGACAAGCATGGCGTCGAACCGCGCGCCCACCAGGTCCAGCTTGGCGAGGTGGCAGTCCGCCAGCTCCGAGATGTCCATCCCACCGCCGGCGTACGGCACCAGCGGGCCCGACCGGCTCGCCGGCGTGTTGTGCCGCACCGGCGACGTGCTCTTAAGCGGCGTGTGGCACGAGCTCCCCAGCGGCGTCATCTCCGTTCCCACGTCCCTCCGCTGGTGGTCGTCGTCGCCGTCTTCGCCCTCCGCCGCCGAGCGCTTCGCCGCCGGCACTGGCTCCCAGTACGAGCTCCGGAACACGAAGCTCTCCTTAGACGGCTCCTCGTTGTCCGTGAACTTGTCTGCAAGATGAACAAATCCGATGAACAAATCAGCATCTTGCAGGCTCAGCGTTGAATTCAAATGCCAAAATTTCTTGCAAAATCCAGAGCAACAAAGACACCTTTGAGGAGCACTTCTGCCGGCGGCGTGGAGAGCGGGAGCGAGTGGTGGGCGTCGCGAAGCGCATCGACGGACCTCCTCACCGTGACCGCCGCCCTCCTCTCGTCGTCGCCTCCGCCGCCTCGGTGTCCGAGCCCGGAGCTCCGCTGCCTGGAGAAGGCGGCCTTGCCATTGCCGTTACCATTCCCGTGGTCAGAATCCGAGGACTGGCGCAGCCACTTCTCGGCGTCCTCCCACTTGGACGGCACGGACCTCCTCGGAGCGACGAGCTGCTGGTGGTGGTGGTGAGCGGGGCTCGTGAAGAACTGCAGCGGCCGCCCCGGCGTTGCAGGGACGGCGGCCACGGTGGCCTCGCCTCTCCGCCTCTGAGCCGAGACCGCCGCGGAGGAGGACGACGACGAGGAGGTGGTGGTGGTGGAGGCCTCGTGGTGGCGGCCGTGGCAGCCGTTGCTGCTGCTCCGGGCAAGGGTGGTGGTGGCCATGGGGAAGGAGGACCTGACGAGCTCGGTTGTACTTGTGGCCTCCTTCAGGTTGAGGTTCAGGCTGCAGAGCGAGTCACTGAACGTGGGCTCGAACACGCTGCTTTCACCTCCTCCTCGTCTTCCTCCTCCGGAACCTCCGGCAGCTCCTACTCCATGGAATGAGTTCTGCAACAACAATGGATCAGTGGAACATACATGACCATGTTCTTGAGGTGAAGATCGATGAGGATTGCTTGTTGCACAGACAGCTTGTTGCATTGGTTTGCTCTGGTGCTGATCGATCTTCTTGGGTAAAGAAAAGAAAACAGAGGCAAGTGGTGAATGAATGAAAGGAGGAAGTGATTGTTGCTTGCTTACTCTTCTTGTTGAGGCCGAGGAGGAGGAGGACTTGAGCTCCATGGGAGGGGAGGGAGTGTGTTCTTGGTTATGTGAGCTGCTCCACCCTCCCTGACCGAGCTTTACTTGCTTCTTCAGCTGTTAAGTGCAATAGTGATTGTACACGAAGCAAGCAGGCTACTACAGGCCAAGCTTATGTGGGCTTGTGGCCTATGATCAGGAGGAGGTCCCTGCTCTAACCATGCTATGTAACACTATTTAATTATAGGAGTAGTCACCATTAACATTAGCAGTGCCTTGTCAGACACTCACACTAGTACCTGGAATCCTGCACACGCCAGTTATGAAAATTTTATGAAAATGCTGCCAACGCAGCTCTACCACAGAGGAATACAAGAGGTCCCTAATCTGAATAGTATCATTGTAGTCACACAAAAAACGCCATGTAGGAGTACTGTTGTAGTTTAAAATGCCATGTAGGAGTACTTACAAGCAGAGTATATTAAAAAAAGAGTCGGAAATACAGTAATGTCCAATACGACCAAGCTGTCAGGCTGAATGTCCGGTAGAGCAGTGGTAGGTTATTTCATTGACCATTTCAAATGCTCGTCGTCAGCCGGTTACAGCGAGCAGTTTTGCTTGGACCCGTTCTTTGGAGTATGGAAGCATGACCACTAGTAACTTTTAACCCGTGCTCACCTCACCTGTCTGTTTTACCTTAACCGTGGCTGAGGTAGGTCAGGACCGGACCTTTGCAGCCTCATGAATTCACTACTACAGAGTATCTCAGTCTGTGAGTCTGGGCGGTACAGTTACGCACGTAGCGACCATCTTTTTATCTCCTTGGCAAACGCACCATCTTTTCTGAACCAAATCCAGGATGATGACGATGCATTCACGCACAAGTGTATCAACGTGGATTCCTCTGGCGACGACCATGCATTTTTGTTTCATCCGTCGCTCGACATTGGAAGATGATTGGGACCATCTTTGCAAACTCCGAACTCTCAAGTGCTGTGCTGACGACAAGCTACTCTTTGGTTCCTCATTTCGACTTGGATCGAGGTTTACAGCTTCATTACTTGGTGATATATATGATCCAGAGACAGTGAGGGCGGGTCGTAATAATAAGTGGGGCTTAAGATAGTACAGGAGTATTAACCAGCAGCTTCTGTAATGAGTAATGACCCCACAGATTTTTGTGTGACTGTCCATTGTCGTCATTGACTAGCAATCTCGCATGGATTATGGTCGGCGCCCTTTATGTTTGTGTGGTGCCAGCACAGAAGATTTTGTTGTCTCTAGGATGCCTCTGAATCGAAGGAGAATGAAACGAACATGGTGGATGATTTTTTTTTTTTTCGATAAAACATGGTGGATGTGAATTGAAGTGTGCATACACCTTCTTAGCGGCATCATTTGTTTTCATACTTTTAATTGCTCGTCTGCAGATCGACTGCAATGTAATAATGCAAACATAGGGATTCTTGTTTCTGGATCCGGATCACATGCATGGGACAACGGTACGCTGACATCTTTCTCAGAAACAGCAAAAGGCAGGCAGCGGCGTGTGCTGTGGGCTGTGGCTGCCACTCCACTCCCCACTGCCAAGCATAGTACTACACTCCTGCACCTGCAGCATGGAGCGTCGTCTCGTCGGCCACAGCGCCGGCAGCGGCACGCACGGCGCGCCATGCAGCTAGCTTTCTCGACGGTCGGAGGCGCATCCAGGCGCGGACAAAAAGCAGCAGATGGACCACGGTCATGCAGAAATTCAGTCGATCGGCCCAGTCCACCACCACGGTCCCAAGGCCCTTCAACTCGATCGTAAATGGGCCGTCTCCGTGCGTGCGTGGCCCACCATCCACAGGGAAAGAGCCGCCAGCCCCGCCACCACTTATCCCAATCCACCTTCCTCACCTCCGCTCGCCGCTCGCCGCTCGCCCAGCAAATCCGTCCGCCGCTCGCCGGCATTGCGGTGGGGGCTTAGGGGCCCAGCAACTCCTGGCTGCGCGCGAGGCACAAAGCACCTGCACAGACGCAGTCACCTGCAGTCACCGGCCGCCATGGAGAACTCCCTCCGCCATCGGTGCAGCCAGCAGGGCAGGAAGGAAACTCCCTCCGCCATCGGTGTAGGCGAGGCGCGAATGGCAACAAATCTGCCCCGTCGGTCACTCACTGCGGAGTGGAGTGGCCAAGCTAATTCGAGCGGCAAACCGTCCCGCCCGCGCGCGGCTCGTGCCTACAGCTACTCCATCAGCCAGCGCGCATCGCCTACTTCTGCTTCTGTATCTGTGGTGAGTGCCCATTAATCCCGCCCCAGATCCATATCTTCCTTGGTTTAGTTAGAAAAATGATAATATGGCAACTTGATGTTTACTTACATTGATTGATTTACAGTTTCAGTTGTTTATTGGTACCAATGCACGTGCGTGTCATGTGTGCAGTGTGCTAGATCATAGCTTGTAGGGAATTAATTCCTTTTTTATTTCCAGCTTATTTTTAGTTCACTTCAGTTGGTCTTGCCTTATTTTAGATCGTTTCAGTTAGCTAGTGTTGCCTTATTTCAGATCATTTCAGTTAGCTAGTGTTGCCTTATAGCTGACTAAATTATGGCAGTAGCTAGCTGACTAGATTACATCATAAACTTTTTTTTTTTTTTTTTTTTTTTTTTTGGTAGTAGCTCATTTATGGTAGTAGCTAAACGATCCTTTTTGCTTGATTAGTTCAAACTGAACTTGTACTCATATTTTGTATAAACTTAACCGAATGTAATTTGGACCTTCATTATATACACTAGCTGATGTAAATGCTATGAATGTGATAGCCGAAATATCTTGTGACTATTCACAAAAAAAAAAAAAAAAAAAAAAGAGAGAAATATCTTGTGACTATCACAAATGTTTCAGCAGGCACTGCACGATTAGTCCTATCCGTGCCATGGACCTGTGGTTAGGTGACAGTAAGTTTACGAGCACCCGTGGGATGGCTCATGTGCAAGCAATATCCTAGAAGTAAGCAGAAACACCTAGATATTGGTTATGACGGAGAGGCAGAGACACATTTCCGGGTTTGTTTTACCACAAGTTGAGTGTTGAGTGTCTACCCGCAGCAGTAAGCAGCAACATAGCTTAATTCAATTTCTCGTCCGGATTACAAGTTACAGCCTTACAGACACACCATATAACCAAAAAAAAAACATCATAGACGAGAGTACAGGGTACAAAAACTCATCACACTCTACTCTCTTACATGGGACATATGAGAGTTGAACAGCAAATGTATGACATGAAAGGCGACAAAGAAAATATAAGAGCATTATAGTAACATCTGAAGAACAAATCAAGTTTCCAAACAGAATATCAATATATTAATATAAATCATATTCTCAGGACATGGTTGTAGTCGTGTTTCAGGATCTCGGGCTGCATACATGGGGTCAGAGCTTTGTCCTTCAAGCCACTCCATGATGATCTATAGCTGTGTCTTCAACCTCAATTTCACTTTTGATTTGATTTTGTTCTCTAGCTTCCAAAATCTCTCTTCCTTCGCGAGTTTCAGTTATGATCTGGTGCTTCCGGCTGTCTGTACCAGCTAGCTGCTTCTCCTCCTTATTGATATTATTATTTCCAGCATCATTATCCTGAGGAGCACCAGCATCATTGTGTTCAGGGGTGTCATCTTCTGCTGGCCACAAGTCACTCTTCTCAATTCCACAATGCCAAAGCAACGCCCAGATATTGTTTATGAACTCACCTCCAGACTCAAGACACTTCTTGTGTGCCTCTGCATTCCATGTGGGTGCAATATGTATGAGTAACTCGGCCCACACCCCTGCTAGGATCTTCCAGCACCCTTCTTTGCCCTCATTGTCGAGCAGTTTCGTGGCCAGCATTGCACCTTGTTTCACAACTTCGTTACTATCCTGGGCTTCATTACTTGCTTTCATCAATTTGTCGTACCTGCTTTTCAATGAATCACATCCTCTTAGAATTTCATCATGGGCACTCTTCACGGATTCCTGGAATACAATCTTGGGCACAAGGAAGCTATCAGGAATCAAGTCAGGCTTTGAAACTAGCAGATATGCACAGTACCGCGACAAGCTATTTTTGACCGTGTAGTTTTTCTTGAGCTCTTCTGTGAACTTGATAGCGTGACGTTTGTCCTCCACATCTATAAGGTACGGTTTGGATGAGAAGCAATTTGTGAAGAATGACACCAGGGTGCGCAGAGGCCCAGGTTTACTTAAGTCGACTCCGTGCTCCTCAGCAAGTGCCATCTCGCATAAGCTTGTTGCGATGTGCCACACCAGAATGATTTGAGAGCTTGTCAGCAGTTTAAAGCAGGTCCAGTACAGCTCCATTTTGTCTCTGTTACCGCCAGTCATCAGGGTCATGAGGACATTGGGCAGACAATGACCATCTGTATTTACTGACTCCTTGTTTCTGTTTGGACCGGCTGGGTCTGTAAGGCCGACAGAGCCTCGCCACTCCAGGAGTTCATGTAGCTTCTCCAGTATTGCAGGCCTGACATATTCTGGTACATCTATGGCGCTGCTTAGCTTTGCCCCATTGTCCTTCTTTGGAACCATACCAGTGGTCACCTTGTGAATCAGATTCCAAATCCATGGTCTGTCATCATATGACTGCATGAATACGTACTGATCTAGGTGGCCATGCCACCGCTTAGCAGTGATCTTGGATGACAACACACTTGATATTATGTGCTCCATACAGCAATCCCTAGTATGCTTGTCATTCCAGATCACATACTTGCATGTCAGGAGTAGTCTTGTCCAGTCTGAGAGTATGTAAGTGACCATCTCCCAAATCTCTTTGAACACTATGAAAAACATGAAAACCCATGTGATCAACATGTCAATGTTGAACCCATCCACCAGATGCGCTAATTCACCATCCGGGGGCTTGAAGACCCTGCAGATGTCAATGGAAAGCCAAACTACGACACCAATGGTCACCACAGATTGAAGAAGACAGAGAAAGAGTGAGTAAAGCCCTGAGCAGAAGACCATGGGGTATCGAGTGTTGAAATAGTCATTAACAAAAGACAGCTGCAGCTCCATGAGCCTGAAGGCACGCTTTTCATCCTTCTCCTTAATGATTCTCTCCTTGACTAGCTCTCGGTTTATGGCCCAGATGTTTCCTGTCAGCATTACATCTTCAAGCCTGCACCGAAGAAGTCTTGACAGGGCGAAGGCCAGAGACAGATCCTTTAGGTCTTCACCTTTGCAATGAATAATGGTATCCTTGGACTTTTCACTATCGTCCGAGCTAGAGCATAGCAGGTGCCTGCGACATCCCCAGATCTTGTTAAGTGTGATCAGTGATGACCTTGTAATTGGCTTGTTGTCAGATTTAGTCTTCTCTTGGCCGGTGGTATAGCTTGTGTCAACATACAAGACATATCGAGGTTTCTGCAGTTTGACACATTCTCCATAAACCAAGTATTCGTAGCCTTCCATTGTGTGTGGGTCGCATTCCTCAGGCTTCCATCTGCCATGGTCATGGTTTCCACGCATGTGCTCTGAGATGACCTCTGAACTGCATCCGTGCCAGACAGAACTAACTGCAAAAGTATGGGATTGGAGTCTGTACCAGCTCCTCAGTATCTGCACAGCCCAAAGTGACCAAAGGACCAGCAAACCTGGATCCACGCGACCAATTCAAGAAGGCTGATCCCAGAAGCTTCACCACATTCCTCCATTCTATGAACCGCCGACCACCACGGTCAGGAACACCGTATCCGAGATGAAGTCGACGCTATAACGGAAGCTGACTAGCACAAGCGCCCAGACTGGAAATAGCTGATTCTTGAAAGGTGCTGTTTGCATGGCCCCAAGAAGGTATGTGACAATGGAGTCGGAGACTGCGTCGAAGACGCTAAAGATGGCTTTCATGGCAGAGCTATGGATGTAACGTCGAAAGAAATCCATGACGAACATTGCAAGGAACAATACTGTGACAAGCACCACCAGGAACTCGATGCGGAATAGGATAAATGTCTTCTTGTTTAGCATGATAAACAAGGACGAAACCAGGTCATGGATATCATGGAGGCTCATCATTATTTTTCCTTGTTCGCAGTGCCTGCATAGTTGAGTGACGAAATTAATGGAGAGCATAGCTACACCAGAACTTTCTATTCACACTGTACAAAGATTATAGCCAGAGCATAGTAAGACTTTCATGGTTTCTATTCGTTTATCTTATTTAGAACTCAGGTTTTATTCAGCAGTTTTACTTGATATGATGCTTCTAATCCTTTTTGTTTCCTGATTTTGACTAAAAATTTAGACATGCGGATCATTTCACCTAAGATCATTTGTGCCTAAACCTTAATTTGGTAACTGATAGTACCTTTCCAAGGTTATTGGATGTTGAGATATCTTTTATTCTGACAGAAGCAATCTGATGAAGCAAGCAATTGAACTAAGCCATGTAAAGTCTGAAGAACTATATATAGTATATATAAAGTGATCAAGCCATAGTGCCATACATACCTGGACTCAGTAGCTCCTCAAAGTGATTGATTGAAGCCAGGATCTGTACTAGTCCTTGCTGTTCATGACCGGTGCCTTTTTTCTTCGGAGAGACCGGGATGACAGGATATCTGTGGTAGTTGGAAGGGGTGACGGATAATAGACTAAAGAGCAGTATCTTCTATCCCTTCGTGGAGAACTAAAAACCATGCTAATTGGACCAAGATGTTTTTTTTCCTTCACAGGGCCTTTCTTAAAGCTATCATCTTCAAGCTAAGCTCTCAGGCCACCTGGGTATACATATTTTATATTAACTTCCTTTGAATATAAAATGGTATTAGGTACCTACTGTAGAGGAGTTGTACTTACAAAGGATAATTTATCCAAATGCAATTGACAAAGTAGGCACCTGTATTCTTTGGTTGTCAGTTCACCAAGGCAGTATGTTAATAATACGGGTGGCTAATTAAAGCCTATCTATACATCATAGCTTGTCAAACTTTTTTTGCAACTGGTTGGGAAAAGGATTAATATGGTGTTAGAGCCTCTCACTTGTTAGGAGCAGCCATACTTGTTGGTCTATTTAGCTATGGAGGAATGATTTAGGTTTTTTTTTTTTTTTTTTTTTTTGTCTCCAGACATGTCAAGACCAATCTGCTTTTGGGGTGCTGCTATGGATGGAGATGAGGAACAGGGTCCAGCGCTTTGAGATGTTGGGTGGTCACAGCTCACAGCATCTGCTTTTTGTAGTTGAGCTTTGTTAGCCTGTCTAGTTGGTGCCTCCTTTTGATTTGTGGTTCGTTGTGCTGGCTGTTAGATTTTGCGCGTTCGATTTTGCTGTAACCATCTTCTGATGTATCTTTGCTGCCTGATGCTTCTAAAACTTTGGTGCATTTCTGTTTTTCTATAATTGACATGGGGAATCCCTTGGTTCAAATTAAAAAAAATATATATATTTGCTCTCCTTTACATCTTATCTACATGATTATTTACTGGGAATTAAATTGCATGGACTTGGGTCCCAATTCTCTCATATAGACCCATACCCTCAAACACATGATTTTTAGGATGTCATGTGTCATCCATCAAGAATAGGGTCTATGTGAGAGAATTGGGCTTCTGGGTTCATACAATTTCATTCCATCGACTGACTCCATACATGGACTATCCTCGAGAAGCTGGACTTGCAAGAGCTACTTGTGGAGGCTTAGCAACACGAAGTTTATCTGGCCAAGTATGTTTCCTTCCACACACATGGCATTCTTGTCTTCAATGTGAGTCACTATGTGTGCTTCCTTTTGTTAGGTAGATCACGGAAGGACTTTTTTTTCAGAAGGCTTGTGAACTTGATGTATTGCACTTGAAAAGGTAATAATCTTCCTTTGTAAAAAAGGTTAACTTTTCCTCTATCTTGGTGTTTAAATGCTCAATCTTTTTGTTTTACATAGTGATTTATTGCACCATGCACATTTGTTCACTTGCAAGGCAATTGGCTGCATGTAGGCTATAATGTTTGGCAGTTGCTGCTATCAATCACATATCTAGAGCAACATCTCCAAGAGATTAGCTAAAAAAGACTAGCTAAATTTATTGATTTAGCTACTTTCTAAAAAAATATATTTGACAAGGAAATGCTATAGTACTCCAACAGACTCTGTAAAACCAAGAGGTTGGATAGCTAATGAGGTAGGCTATCCAAAAGTAGAAAGCGAATCAGGTGGGATGGAGAGCTACTAAATTTAAAGGGTCATGTACAGAGTCTATTGCTGACGTTTTTCTTGTAATAATAACCAAATTTATCTATAGAAAACGATTTGACTGATCTCTTGAAGATGCTCTAACTGTATGTGGTTATAAACGACATCCTCATTCTATCTCCAGTCCTTTGCATGCATATATATACAGAGCGTAGCTGCTTATGGAATCTCGTCACATCTGTGGCCAGATCCAAGGATCTATCCGACTGTAACTCTCTAGTCTAGTCCAGTTTATAAGGCACATTTTAACTGGACATGGTCTCCTAAGTTATATTTTGATCATTTATTTATCTAATATTATATTACTTAGATTCTAAACTTATGACTATTGATAGTATCTTTGATTACGATCTAACTATATGAAGTTTATATAATAATATTTTTTTGAGGCAAACAGAAGTGGAACATCCCTACTGAACTCATTTTATAAAGATACAAGTCTGTATAAAGGGAGAAAAAAGCGCTATAAAAAAAACAAGCCAGTCCTTAAAAGAGGCTTTTTTGAGGACTTGCACCTAAGAACAGTCAAAGATAACTCTTCCAACGCCACAAAGACAGAATTTTGCCATCAAAGATTATCTCATTTCGGGTTGTCCAAATACACCAAGCTGCCACAATAATGATTTCCATGAAAATAGATGGCACATTAAAACCAAGCCTTGCCAATAGTGATTTCCATGAAAATAGATGGCACACTTACCAAACCTTCCTAGAGACATCCAGGATAGGTAGAACAAGGTTCCAATTTATGCTTAACAAACTCCAACACCAAGAGCTGAAAGAGCATTCAAAAAAATAGATGGTCCACTGTTTCTTCAACATCAGCATTGCAAAGGACACAATAATATGAGGGTACATGCATATTTTTGCTGTTTTGCATATTTCTGGTGTTGAGCTGATCTAATAAAAGCAGCCAAAAAAAAAAAAAAAAGAATTTGTGCTTTCCATGGCATCCACTTTTCCAAAGCCAAGAGAACTGATGCATCTTCGAGACTGACCCATTAAGGATTTGTCAGCAAGTTTGCTTATGAAAGGGACCCCACATAATTCCATTGATCCATTTGCGGATCATCATGGAACAAAGTTAACAGTTTATCGTCCTGGAGAAGATGCTGCTGAGAAGCATCTTTTTTTCACGATCGGGCCATCCACGAGAAGATGCTGCTGAGAAGCATCCAAAGACGGGCAGAAAATAAAAAACGTTCCACATTTTGTTGAAGGAATGCAGCCACAAAAATCCTGTAGTCTCTAGCTAAGGAGAAAAGTCGTGGAAATTCAAGTTTTAGCGTTCCAAAATTCCTAGTGTTCTTAGAAGATTGGGATTCGGATCTCGCTGGTGTGACTTAATTTGTGGTCTACTATCAACTTCGTCCACTCAAGTCCTCCTTAACGGCATCCCAGGAGAAAGTATAAGGCATAGGAGGGGGTTGAGACAGGGGGATCCCCTATCTCCCATGCTCTTCATTTTGGTCATGGATGTATTAAATGGGATATTCACTAAGGCTTCGAGGCTGGGCTGCTACAACCCTTATCTAGGAGACCAATCCAACATAGAATCTCCTTATATGCAGATGATGTAGCCCTTTTCCTCCGCCAACTGCTGCAGATATTAATCTGTCCTTACAGCTCTTGCAATTATTTGGGGATGCTTCAGGCCTAAAGACCAACGTCCAAAAGCAATGTCTTGCCCATCCGTTGTGCTGAAGAAGACTTGGCCCTAATTCAGAATTTGTTGCCTTGTGAAGTGCTGAATTTTCCTTGCAAATATTTGGGCCTTCCTTTGACCATCAGAAAGCTAACCAAGGAGCAAGTTCAACCCATCATTGACAGAATTGCAGATCAGCTTCCTGGTTGGAAAGCTGATTTGATGACACGATGCTGGTAGAGTAATTCAAGTGCAGTTTGTGCTCACAGGTATCCTAATCTATGTCGCTATGGCAACTGATCTCCTCCTTGGGCTATCAAGGCCATAGACAAGATCAGAAGGGCTTTCCTTTGGAAGGGCCGAAAAGAGGCAAAAGGGGTCACTGCCTCATTGCCTGGCCTAAAAGTATGCCGCTCTGAACTGGGTGGTCTCGGGATCGCAGATCTAAAAATCTTTAAGTATTGCCTTAAAAAGCAAGATGGCCGTGGCTACAGCGAAGTGTGCCCAGCAAGCCATGGGCAAACCTGCCTATTCAGGTCAATAGAGAGGTTGCTGCCCTCATCTCCGTGGCAATGGTAACAGAGGTTGGGAATGGAACTAATACATATTTCTGGAAGGACAAATGGCTGGATGGCAAGGGGGTTCAGGACATTGCACCTCTTATATTTGCATTGGTATCCAATAGGATAAAAATAAGCGTACGGTCCTGGAGGCCCTCACTGAGGATAAATGGATAGAAGACATACAAGGTGAAATCGAATGGCAGCCATGTTTCAGTTCCTTGACCTTCGGACACCTTGAGTGCGGTGGAGCTGAATGAGAATATCCCTGATAAGCATATATGGAGGTTCTCTCCCTCAGGACAGTATACAGCAAAGAGCTTTTTATGATGTGCTATTTCAGGGAGCAATACCCTTTGAACCTTTTGAGAGAATCTGGAAAACATGGGCACCCCCAAATGCAGATTTTTCATGTGGCTTGTTGCTCACAACAGATGCTGGACAGCAGACAGATTGGCAAGGAGGGGGCTTCCTCATCCCGAAAAATGTCTTTTTTGTGACCAACATGAGGAAAATATTCATCATCTTCTTGTGGGATGTGTCTTCTCAAGGCAATGCTGGTTCTATCTCATGTCACATTTTGGAGTCGCATCACTTGCTCCACAACCATCAGACCAATTCTTTGGTGATTGGTGGAGAAAGGTTGAATTTGCTGCAAGCGGAGATTTAAGGAAGGGGCTGAACTCTCTTGTAATTTTGGGGGCCTGGTGCATTTGGCGGCACAGAAATGATTGTGTATTCAATGGTGCAGCCCCAAATGTCAATACGGTCATGGCTATGGCAAGAGACGCGGCGCATTGCTGGAGCTTGGCAGGAGCTAAAGGGTTTTCCTGCTTACTGCCAGAGGAGCAAGCTGACGGGCTGCTACTTGTGTGGTCGTTGTCGTTTTTTCTTTTCTTTTTAACCGGTGATTCCTTGTACTGAGTTTGTGAGCGTGAGTGAGTGAGTGAGTCTCTGAGAGTTTGTGTGTGGGTTCGGTCTCGTAAGACTCTTTCTTCTACTTTTAATATAATGATACGCAGCTCTCCCTGCGTGTTAGAAAAAAAATTCCTAGTGTCCCCGAAGGCTAACTGCATTTCCTTGTCCAACTGAACAAGAAGCCATTCCTCTCCAAAGACGGGCAGAAAAAATTTTTGTTCCACATTTCGTTGAAGGAATGCAGCCCCACAGAAACCAACTGAACAAGAAGCCATTCCTCTGAACTCAAGGGACAAACTCATCACATCCACACGATGTTTTCGTGCCGATGGTCCACATCAATTTATTTTTTTCATCAATGATGCCTCATGACATGCTAAGAGAGAGAAAGAGCAAATAAGGGTGAAAAAAGGAGCCGGTCCCAGGCAGGCCAGCATATTTTGCCCATCCTGCAGCCCAAGCTGATATTTGTCCCCACATTTTTCTCTTCTTTCCCATCGTCCTCCCTCAACCCCTGCCCTCCAGGCACGGGGTACCCGAACATCTACCTGATTTTTACAATTTTCTCAAGTCATCGCGATGGCGTCCTGGGAGGACTTATTACGGAGCAGCACTGTTCTGATCCAGCGGCTTCTGAGGTTTGTGTTGTTCACGATCCTCTTTGGCATGGTTCCAGGTCTGCTGGCACTCCTCCTGGTCAGGCGCACAGGAATGCTGATGCTGTTTAAGAGGGACGAAGTCACTCATATGGCGAGTGTGGAGCTATGGGTGGTGCTCACAGTTGTGATGCTAGTGATCAGGTTCCTTGTGGACTTCTTCGGGCCATGGCACGCGAGAATGTTTATGGCACACATCGTCCACATCATTGATGTCCTCAACTACTCCATGGTGCACTATAGCATGGGGCTGATGCAGCTGTCGGCGGCGAGGGTGAACGACTATTTCCAGGTGTGGGCAGTGCTGCTGGTTGCCCTACAGAGCAGCGTCCATACAGGGCGTCCGTACAGCAGGTCCAAGCAGGTCCCGTTGCTGGATCTCATGTCTTCCTTCTGGGCAGCCAACCTCATCCGTGTGCAGACTTTCTTCCTTCTCAGGTTCCTCCTCTGGTTTATCTGGACCATCAATGCCGTGCGCATCATCTACTTCTTCTTCTCTGCCGATAAGTCCAAGGAAGTTAACAAAGAGAGCACGAGGCTCGTTGCCAACTACATGAAGTACGAGCATGAACTTGGCAAATCTAAGGCCTCTGATGCTGCTGCTGCCAAGGAGGAATTCCGTATGGAAGAGTACAAGTTCATGGTCCTAGGGGAAGACAAGGTGCTTCAGGATCTCCAGGACGGCCTTGTGCCTAATCAGCAGGGCCTGCATAGGATTCGGGTGGATCCCAAGAACCATGACAAGCTTGTCACTGTAGATAAGATATGGGCAGACGTTGATGCTGGCAAGAAGGGATTGATGGGCTGCACAGGAAGCACGGCAGATAATGAAAACCGATTCAGGGACGTGTGCCTGTCATTTGCCCTGTACAAGCTGCTGAGCCGCCGCTTCTATGACCTCCCAATACACGAGGCTCGGCTGGAAAATCAGGTGGAGAAGTTGAGAAGGCTCGTCTTCCGGTACATCTGCCAAGACAGAGAGGGCATTCCGTGTCATGGCAACAGAGCTGTCCTTCGTCCAAGATCTGTTCTACAGCAAGCATGCTGCTCTGTTTGCTGGAGGATTTCCTACCATGCATCTGGTGCTATCTTTGTTGCTCGCTGCGGCAACAGGGTACATATCCTACCCTATTCGCTGCATACCTGAGAGGATGGATGAAGCGGACAGTGACCGGATCACTCATGGGGTGTTGATCACCCACGTCATTGTGGCTCTCATCGTTGGCAAGGAGCTCGCAGAAATCTACTTGTATGTGTTCTCACAGTGGACCAAGGTCCTGCTGCTGTGCAACTATGTCAGACATGAGTGGTGCCGGCATCCTTTGGTACAGAAGGTGCTGCGGGAGTTGCTCCATTTCATGACCAGAGGCAGTTGGGACGAGAAGATCCGTCAGCACAACCTTCTCACTTCACTTGTTGCATTCAATATCAGGGTTCTATGTAAATGTCCACTTATCCTTCCAAGTAAATTCCCCAGGGGCATAAAGATGGAGGAATGCACAAAGGAAGCCATCTTTCAGTCTTTGAAGCGGCTGGAGGAGAACCCGGCGAGATTGGGATTCTACTTCTCCGATGCCTTTGAACCAACCCAACAGGAGCAGTTGAAATGGGCGGTCGATTTTGAGGGAGACACACACAGGATACTGGTCTGGCACATCGCCACAAGCCTCTGCGAGATTGACCTTGTTCCAGAGGCAGCCTCAACTCTTGAGCCCATAATGATGCAGCCGAGGCCACTTTGGAAGAAGATGGATGGAATCATCTACACCAATGGAGCTGAAAAACATGCACGGTGGGAGCACTACATAACGGCGGCCAGCCTATCCAACTACTGCGCGTACCTGGTCACGCAGGCGCTGGTTCCAGACAGCGGCCTTGTCGCTGGGAAGGTCTATGGAGAGGTGGTCCGGGAAGTCATCGACGTCACCATGGACCCTAGACTGAAAAGCTTGCTGAAGCGCAGATCCATGAGAGATGTGCTTGCCCGCCTCACAGACATAGTCGACAAGGAAGAGCCCTGCCTAGGGAGGGGTCTGGACATCCCAAACTCCTTGACAAGGAAGGGCGTCATGCTGTGGATGCAGCTCAGTGCATTGTACAAGAAGGACAGAGAAGAACTCTGGGAGAAGCTGGCGACCTTCTGGACTGGGTTCCTCCTGCACCTGGCTTCACAACCAGAGCAAGCAAGCACAGGAGTCACCTCGCTGGTAACCGGGAGCTCACGACGCACCTGTGGGGCTGCTGTCCCACGCCTGCTTCCTCGGGAACTCCAGCCACGGCCAGATGAATCTTGATGACGACGTCTATGAAAACCTACAGGTCTGAAGATAGATCAATTCGATCCATCATCTCCGGATGACCGGATATGCCTGCTTGCCGTGTATTTTGCTCTTTTGTTTGTTTTAGTTCCATGTGTTGTGTTATTCCAAGCTGATGGCTCCTCGCCATATCGCTACTTGTAGTGTGTAAAACTTTTAATATCCACTTAATGAAGCATGTGCTAATGTTTAGACACGCTTTCAGAAAAAAAAAGTTTTCGTTCCATGCGTGAGTGCTTCCATCAAACTCCATTTATTCCATAAAAACTCCGTTTATTTCATCTGGAGTTCATTGTCGTATTTCTGAATGAGTTGACTGTCGTACATGTATAGCTCTTTTGTTTGGCTGTATTCATGCATAAGAATGGCAAGAGACTTGTTTTTTTGTTTAGAAGACTTAAAGAAAAACACAACAAGCCATAAGACTACATTCATCCTTACTTGGTCATGAAATTATATATCCCATTCTTGAACCTAAAGCATACTGCATTAGCTGGCAAAGTTTTTTTTTTTAATACACAGTACAACACAGCGCATTTGTCACTGGTCATTGGCTCAGTGCAGGCCACAAGCCCACAACCTTTACCAGTTTTGTGGATTGCAAAAGGAAAAGTCGAGTTTACCTCCCTCATCTTTTGCAATAGTCAGCTTTGCCTCCCTGATCTCGAAAACCAGACAAATCGCAGCCCGCGACCTTCGAGTTGCAAGCAGTGGCAGAGCAGCGGGCGCTGATCACAGCGCGCAGGTAGGAGCGCTGCCGCTGGGCGGGCACTGGGCGCAGCACGCCAACTCGCGAAGATGCAAAGCAACAAGCAGCACGGATCGTGCTGACTATGGTGAGTGCTAAGGAACAAATGGATCCCTGAAGTTGAGTTGTTTTTGTTTTGGAATCCTTGATTCTCCTGGAATTTGTGTAATTTAACTAGTAGTGGGTACATCTGACTATGATTATAGCTTATGCTTTATAGTGTTCGTCATATTTTAAGGCCAAGGTACAGGCACCTTTATGTAGTACTTGTATTATGCTTTTCAACTTGGCAAGAGCGAGGCTAGTAAGAGAAACCAGAGAAGTGAAACACCCATCCCCAGCATTAGAGCAAAGCTTGGTTCAGGTTGGGCTAGGTTCAAGAAATGGATCATAGAGGCTAGGTTCTTCCCTATAATCACTATGCTAGAAACTATTAGGAGGAAAATAATGGTCAGGATACAAGAACAAAGAACTAAATCAGAGAAGAGGGACAACTGCAGGATCACAACCAACCACATCTCAGTCAGCTGCAAGAGGTAACTCAAATGCTATTGTTGTGCTGTCCAGTACACAAAAGAGCACCACAAGCGGTAAAAAAAGAATTCCGCATCCGATGTATCTAGTATGAAGAAGGTATGCTTATCTACATCAGGAAATTTTAACTTATGCTTCTTGTATTTGAAATTAATTCTAGCTTCATGAAACTGATGTAGGTGAAGGCAAACTCACAAAACATCATAAAATCAAGTGCACGTGCAAGGCTTTCAACAATTCCTTCTGGGGCAGTGTTAATGACTGCATCTGCTCATGTGTCAGCTCAAGAACTGGCAAAGCCCAAGCCTACTCCAAAGAGATCTGGAATTGCTCCGCTCTTTAGCTTCCTCCATGGCAATCTGATAAGCTGTGATGTGTTTGTGTGTCTGGTTGTATGCCAAACTTGAAAAACCATGCCTTGTATGACAATTATGTTTGCAGGAAACTTAAGTACTGTTGTTAGCTATTTCCACTTATTATGCCACGTATGACAATTATGTAGGCAATCTGACAATTATGTATTTAATGGTACCATTTATGTTATTCCAAACATCCGGGCTTATCTATTTGCAATGATGCGTGAGCGGCCACTATTTTCTATTTTTTTCGTTGGGCAGGTGACTCAGCTTGGGTCCATATCTGACGTGGCACTTACAGCAAAACCAAAGCTGAAACCAGGTATGGAGGTTATTATCGCTTTGGGGATGCGCTAGGCGCTAGGACGTCCTATGGCCATCTGGCCCATCGGACGGTCCTAGCGAGCCCACTAACGCCAAAAACAATGAAGGCCCAACACACATCAGTCACCGCGCGCCTCCCCGTCCCCAAACCCAACGAATCCTGACGCCCAACTAAAGCCGCCGCCCCCCAAGATCCAAGATGACGCAGCCAGGCAACCGGCGCCGGGCGGCGTTCTCGACGGGCGCAAAGCAAAGACCGCCCGAAGCGCTGAACTCCGTTGCGTCTCCTTCACCTGCCACCGATCTCCTCCTCCCCGATCTAGTACGACGGCAGTTTTTCCCCCCAAGCGGCGGCACAACCGAGCGCTTAGCACCGCCAAGCTCTCGAGCAACGACACGGCGGCACCATCTTCCCCCAAGCGGCAGTGTGTACGACGAGTCCCCCGAACTCCTCGCTTCCTCAAATCACATCCCCGTGGCTCTCCAACAAAGACCCCCTCCCCTCAAGCCTCCTCTCTGAAATTGATGAATTTTTGTGAAATCGCATCTCTGAATTCTCTCAAGGCAGCAAGAACCGAGAAGCCCCCAATGTCGCGCCGTCATATATTACATGGGATCGAAGTTCCCCCGGAGAAACATCCATATGCCCGTCACCCCCTCCCATTGTTGCAGAGGATTCAATGAATTTGTTCTATCAGGCTCAAGGAGATGGAGCCAGTTCCAGGACCATCCATGGCGTGTAGGTAATGAAATAGAAGATTGGAAAATGCAACATGTGGTTAGTGAACATGAAACATTATGGTTAGGCAGCATTCCAACATGTGTTTTAACCTTGGGATTATGTGCTTACAGAACATGAAACATTATAGTAAGTGTGGAAATATCCGACCTATGTGGCTACTAGTGAATACCGTCGTTTGCAACAGATTATTATGGAACATGAGACATGTGGCTTTCTGTTTGTAGCAATGAAACATGGGATTATAGCATGTGAAACATCTACTCATGCAGTTCGTAACATTGGTATATGGCAGGATGTTGATAGTGCCAATATGCAACAACAGACATTTGTTGGACTGCCATAAAAGCTGCAACCTCAGGCAACAACAACTGCAGTCACAAGGTTCTCCTCCGCAACGACGGACCTTCCCTAGGGGCGACGTGGGGCGCCGCCTCAGCCTATCGGCGCCATAGCACGACACCCGCAGACCCTATCTCCGGCTTCCTTCTCAGTCTCCGGCGACGAGCGACGTCCGGGCGAGTCCGGCGGCGGCCGCTGGCATGAATACGCCGACGCGCGGCGATGCTGAGAAGAGAAGCGTCGGCTGGCCTGGTTTCCTTGCTGCCTTGTTGGGCTTTTTTGTTTGCCTTGTAAAATAGCCCAGTTCCAAGGCCCAAATTCCCCAATTTCCTAATCCCTAATCCATCCCGTGCGAACTGAAGCCGCCGGCCGCTTCGCTCGTCTTTCGCACGTGCCGCCTTCTCCCGTTTTCGTCGCTGTCGCTGCTAGGCTCGCCTCCGCCCTCCGGCGCCCACGCCGAGGGAATGTACCTCCTGGGCCGTGTGTACGTCAAACATTGAGGGAATTGTGTCCAGCGATTGTGCTGTGACAGAGCAATGAAATGCTCTCTGTTTTCCAAAAAAAAAAAGGTCGGTCAGAGGTCATTTGGTGGGCTTTGTTTTTTTAATCTTCTCGTCTTCTTCATTTGTTTCTTTACTTTTCTCCCTTTTATTAATCCTGTCAATTAGATAGCCCCTTCTAAATTGGAGTAAAAACCTTCAATTTACAGCCACAAGGATAAATCTGGTCATGATAAAAAAGAGCGCATCATATTTTATCCATGAGGAATCAATTCTTCAGTTTTGGTGGCAACGCGCAGGGTTAGTTACCTGCTCACTTTATGAGCATCTCAAATTGTTAGTAGCAATAGAGTATGCCAATTTAAAAATGATTAACGTAAATATGAACGGTAATGACGCCCGACGTGCGTCGAACGCGTGGATTTGGGCCCGCTTCACCCAAATACGAAGCGATTTGGGCCATAAAATTTTCGTTGATCCTCGTGTTAGAACTCGCCCCAGCTCTAATTTTTTCCTGGGTCCGTCATTGGTTCTCCTCTACATGTGTGGCCTTTAGGTCGACATTTGTGAGCAATACATTCTGTTGATTGCCAATGTCAACTTCAGTTATTCAATTTTAACTTGTTTCAAAGATCAGGTATATATGAACCAAATTTGATTTGTCCCCATTGTGCAATTGGAGGCTACAAATCTCAATGACCGAACAAGTAAGAACATAAATGCATTTTTATCCCTCGAACTATTTATGATCTAAAAAATCCTAAATAACTTAAAAGAAGTTCTTCATATGCCTGATGGGGCATGTTTCCATTGCTTATAATTTATAAACTTACATGCAATAGAAATTGCCATGTAGCTAGATAGTCCTCTATTTGACAAATCCTTCGTATTAACCCATTTAATCACATAAATTTTCAGCAATATGCTTCCCCACCCTCCTAGATTCCTGGCTTGAATGCTCCAGTTCCTCTTGATGCACGTTTTGGAATCGACCTGGGCAATGGGGGAAATCTCTTCTTGACGAGGTATGATGATTGTCATTTTTCTATGTCTAGGCTGATCTAGTGAAAGGTCACTATAAATGCATGGCACGCCTCTTTGGCACTGTGTCAATATAATTTTTTTTTCTAAATCATTGACCCACTGTTATTTTAACCTCATTATAATTTATTTCTTTTGTGGTTCCTTTCAAGGTATGGTTGTGTTTTTTATGTGATGCTTTATATGAATTTTTGGGATGGAAATAAGACCATTCAATTTGATTTGGTTCGTGTTTTTCAATGTCTATTTTTTAATTTCACTCATTCATATTTGGCATAACTTTTAGTTTCGCCTTATGTTTTTTTCAAAGTTATGATGGTCAACTGCAGGAAGAATGTGGCTAGCCTCCTCCTACTACAGCCATTGAATGAGATCTCAATTGATGACTTCATCAAGGAGAATCGCTGAATTAGCCAAGGAGATCTTATTACTCTGTGTAGTTAATGTAATGATACTAGAGTTCATGGTAGTAGGGTTTCTCATCTCCGGATCCTGTTCTAGGTACTACACAAAGTGCATGTGAAGTATGGCAAAAGCATATGAGTTTTTGTTATGCCATTTTTCGATTTGTATGGACAATGTTGCACTGGTATTAGTGGTCATTTGCAAGTGCTTAAACCATATGTTGCAATGCTTAAAATCTAAATTAATATGTTTTTTTTTTTATTTCCATCAGTTGTTTGAGTGGTTCGAAATAATATGTTGCAAGTACTTCCATCTTATGTTTGCCATGCTCCGAACACTATATTGCAATGCTCCTTTTATAACTTGAGAGTGTCTCGTACCATGTTGAACTAGTATTCTTTTACTGTTGCAAGTACTTCCTTATGATGTTGCAATGCTCCTTATAACATGAGAGTGTATAATGGACAATGTTCAACTAGTATTAGTGGCATGTTGCAAGCAATACATTGTGATGTCGCAATGCTCTAAAAGAGGGAGGGACTAGGGTGGTTTGGTCCTACCCTAGTTCAATGCAAGTTTCGCTCACTGTTACATCCGAAGTGATAACTAGTTAAAAGAAGAGGTTATGTAAGACCGCAACCGGATTTGTGAGCTTGAATGAAAGTAGTTGCAATTGCAACATCATTTTCAAGTAGTTCACACACGTACAATTTATTACTTGCAAACAAAGGCTTGACTAAGACTAGTTAAACATATCATAAGAAGCATTGCAACATCCTATGGGAGTAGTTGCAACCGCCCAAATAATACAAGTTCAACACGGTCCAAGCATGCACTATCATAAGATATGAGTGATTGATTGTTCGTGATAAAGAATAGAGACATAAAAGATGGACTCCAAATATTTCAAACTAATGAAAGAAAAAGTGACAAGCAACTTGTAAAGTTGCATTCTCAACGATACAACAAAGACGGTTCAAGTAATCGCAACACAACTCTATTACCAATGCAACATTGCTAATGAAACAAACAAAAACATAAATGCCAAATGAAAGAGTTATGTTTAGGTCTTCAGGAGTAACATAAAGAAACAGACTTGCTTAAATCCTGCTCATATGCTACTTTAGTGGAGAAAAGCAAATGGAAGAGGACATATATAAGAGGCTGCACACATAACTGAAATATACTTGAGCAAAAAGAGATGTTGACACACTACTAAGTTGTCAACTTGGGGGCATTGGGCTTGTCCCAGGGTGATAGCTAAATGTATATATCAAACTGAAGGTTAAAAGTAGAAAGTCAACTACAGAGACAAAAGTAAGAAAATCGCAAGTTAAATTTTTAGCCGTAAGTAGCTCACACCAAGGCAAATTTGTACCAAAAAAGCTGTGTGAGCCATTAATTAACATGGAAACCTAGTTTTTCGCTCAAAAAGCAAGGAAACCTAGTTGGTGTGCAGGTTATGTTTGTCGGTTACCGAGACAAAATAGCAACACCCAAATTATACAGAAAAAAGTTCGCTTTATCGTCTCTCAAATAGAAAATTTCTAACGTCTCAGACATATACATTGCCTTCCTTGCACATAAATGCATTGTCATGGCCAGCACCTAGTAGACCAGGAGCAAGCAAGGTTGGTGTGGTAGGAAGTCACAGTATAGAAAGTTACCTATTGCTGTTATATATTCAGTCATGTTGTTCCGAGAAAATATTCAGTCATGTTATCTATATTTTTTCTTTCAATTTCTGATAACATGTCAATTTAACCGCCATGATTTGACAAATGTGTGTGCTGTTGACAGAACTATTTTATAATTACCCTCTACAACAGCTCAATATTCAGTTAAACTAGCTAGTATGTTCAGAGATGCTAAATCGAACAATCAGCTAATAAAACACTAAAACCCTAGCATTCTCGACAAATAGGAGATCCTAACCCACATCAAACTGAAAATATGCAGCAAAATCTCCATGGAAACCCTAGCAACTACTCATACCTTGCGCATTCAAGCGCTTGTTGAGTGCAGGTTGCTTGGCAGCACCTTCAGGGTGACCCTCCTCATCCCTTGGGCACTCTCGGTTGGCGGCCCGATTGCTAGATCGATCGTAGCATCCGCCTTAGCCACCGCCTCTTCTTGACCATCACCGCCACGACGAATTTAACCATGCAAGGTATAGCAGCATCTCGCCGCGCCGCCGCCGCCATCAAGTCCGAATCGATCGATCCCTGACGCTACCCATCGGCGGGTTGACCTTCCCTAAAGACATCGAGTCCAAGATCGCAGACGGAGGAAGACGCCGGGTAGTAGTGCGATGGAGATGATCCACACGCCAAACACCGACGCGTAAGGTGAGGACGAGAAAACGACGGCGCGGAGGAAAGAGAGCCCGGCGACGGCGTCATGGGGAGAGGGCGTCGGCGACGAGAGGGGCGGTGGAGATCAGCCCGGGCGTGGCAAGACGGCCACGGCTGGAGAGGGATCCTCCGCGATGGAAACAACGAGCCCAACGGAAGGGTAGCGACGCAGCGGTTCGCCGACGACGCGCCGGGAGAGCGCAATCGGCACGGCGGGCGATGAGATCCCGGCCGGCCGGGCGCACAGCGCCCGCGGCGGAGAGGCCCCGCTGGCGAATAAGCCCGCGGGCGGAAGACGACTCTTGAGAATGAGGCCGGGCGGCCGGAAATGGATTTCATGGAAGGGAATTAGATTTTTACACTAATAACGAATTGGGTCAACGCGTCGGGCATCCGATCGTGTGCGCATTGTTGTCGAACCAATCGTGACGGCGTCCGATCGAAGATGGGGATCGCCCCATCGACAAGATTGTCCGTATTTTTAGAGTTTGTATGGAGGTTATTATGTGTATGGTTTGGATAGACGAGGGAGGTCATTTGTCTAGTTTTCGGGGGTGAGGGAGGCAAGACTATTGCAAAAGATGAGGGAAGTAAATTGGATTTTTTTTTTTCCATCGCAAAACAAAAAATGCATGCCCAGTGGCCCAAATCTATGTACTGGCAAGTAAGCTAGGCTTTTGCGTGCTCTCCTGGTCCAGCAAATCAGCAGCCCGTCAGAAGGCCCAAAAGAATATCTGGTGGCCCAGGACATCTTCATCGGTCCATCATGGCCTTGTCCACGGTTGCTTTAATTCTAACTGGCAGGCCGCAACTTTTGGTTGCTGGCTCGTGGATTGCGAAAGGAATTTACTTCAATTTGGCTCAGGCTTTGCGTGCTCGCCTGGTTGCAGTCAGGCCACGTAAAAGAAAGAAAAAAAAGAAACCCCAACAAACTCTCGCTTGGGCCGAAAATCCACTATGGTCCAGTCCACCATGGCTTTGGCCACGGTCCGTTTCTAGGCAGGCACGTCGAGTGGACTGCTAAGTACTACTAAAAAAAAAAAACTAACGTCACAGTTGCAGACACATCTACTCACCTAAATAATTTTCACCATTGTTATCCGTGCCACAAGTTTGAGTTAATTTATACTCTAAATAAATAAATTTATTAAAAAATTAGGTTTAAAGATCTTTCTATGATAATAATAATGTACAATAAGTATTAATATTTTTAATTATATTTACTTAAAGTTGTTTCTTACAAAAATACAAATGACAATTATTTAGGTATGGAGGGAGTACAACTAGATTTAAAGATCTTTCGATGACACTAATTGTGTATAATAAACATTAATATTTTGTAATATCTATTTAGTCAAAGTTGTTTCTAGGAAAAACACAAACGACAATTATTTAGAGATGGGGTAGTACGACTTTATAGTTGGTATTTTGTTTTTCATTTGGAATCAATTTAAAGTTCAAAAGTTCTCGTTTAAGTTTTCATAATTTGAAATTCTATTTAAAGTTGGAGAATCAGCCTAAAACAATAGTTGTATTATTACTCACGGATTTTCAGCTTGAGTATACTTTTTGAACTGAAATCATTTAAGATCTACAGAAATTTGTTTACGCCAGTTATGAAAATAAAAATACCTGCCTACTACTCCATAAATACTACTGGTGATGCCCTTCATTGTCATTGACTCACATGTTGCCACGGTTTATGACGACGTCCATTTATGTTTCCGTGTAAGCCTATTGCTTTAATGCTTGGTAGCGGCATAATTTTAAGCCTAGACATTTCATAGCTCGTCGTCTACAATGCAAACATAGGGATTGCTTGTTTCCCCGGATCACACGGGAACGTTACACTGACATTTTTTTTTTTTTTTTTTTTCAGAAAGTCAGAACAGCTAGCAAAAGGCAGGGGTGGGCTGCCAGCCACTGCCATGCATAGTACAGTACTGTACTAGAGCATGGAGAACAGCAAACGTCCGTGCAGCGTGCGTCGTCGGCTACAGCGCCGGCAGGGGCGGACATGCAGCTTTATCGATCGTTTCCGATCGTTTCGTAGCTCCACCTCGGGCACCTCCGGGCCCCGATCGCGCTGCACTCGGAGGTGGCGCCGCGTGTCCGGCCGGCCGGCTCGCCACCACGAGGACAGAAAAGCACGAGACGAGATGGACCGTGTCAGCTTGTGGGTTGGTTAATTAACCAGGTATGTAGCATAGCATTAGCCGGCGAGCACGCAGACATTAACCAGGGTTGGTTAAAGAACCAAAGATGACCTCCTGCTGCCAAGTTGGCTAACGTTTCATCTTTTTTTTTTTTTTTTTTTTTTTTTTTGAGCATAGGCTAACGTTTCATCAGACCTATAGTTTCTTCAGTTCAGCCCATCTACCACCCTTTGCCTACTGGGCTACTTTTTTCAATCTCGGCCCGTTGAAGTCTGGCCGTAAGATTACCCATCATAGGGTGTTGTGTTCTGGTCACGGGTGAGATGAATCATGGAAGCCTCTTAACCAGACGGCCTCGGCCTGGCCCAATTTTTATCCACATGGTATGGGAAGAAGACAAGAGCCCACGAAGTAGCCCAGTAGCCCACCATCTCGACTTCTCCCTCGCCTCGCCACCGGCGGCCGCCGCCGCACTTGGTCGACCGCCGGTGCCGACGCCGACGCCGACGCCGCCCGCTTAGTTACGCGCCTATCCTGTATCCTGTTTCAGCGCAAAGGGGCCGCCCGCTGCTGCCTGCTGCAGGTGTTGCCTGGCGACCGAAGATGGAAGCGGAGGAGGAGAGCGTCGATGGATCGTTTCCGCTCGAGCAGGCGCGCACGCGCCCGCATTGCGTCCCCGCACGCTCGCCAGCTCTGACAACCTACCCTGGCAGGTAACGACTTCCTCTCCAAGATGTTTCCCTCCCGTTTACCAATGAGGATGTCGATTCCCTTTAATTTCCTCGACGATTTGTTTTAACTGTTTTCAACTCAGAATTTCATAGCTGCTCCTGATGTGTTGTGCCCAAAATGCTCTTGATTGCTGAATGAAAGATAAATATATGCCAGTAGCATGTACAGAATTTTCCTTTTAGGTGAAAAAGGAAGGGGGATTCCCCTACTGAAATTATACTTAAAGTAACAAAGAAAGGATAAATCAAGACATTGGCATATAAAAAATGGTTACATGCCTGTATGTAGGATACAGCTACACCACAACATTGACACACACGTTGTGAATTTGTGATACATGTAAACTCCATGTCATACTACATGGTACTGTAGCTAATAGTGTAGTTTTATCAATCCCCCGCTACTGCTTGCAGGCATCTCCAACTTCTTTGCTGCTGTGTTCCTGCCTACATATGTGTACTTGCGTGCTGATATATAGTTATACAAATCTATATAATTACAATAAATGTATCCCAAAGCATGCAGCCTACTTTTTATTTTCCCCAGCAGCTTTACAACAAATTAAATCCCCTCCCATGCATGTAGTGGCTTCAGAGGCCACTTGTTCAATCTCCCAACTCTCTTTGCCCCCTCCAGTGCTCCACTTGGTTGAGTCCCTGAGTTGGCAGCAGCTTGTCTCAGGCCACTCGGTTCCATAAATTAATATCATCCTCCTCCTCTTCATGCTCAAGAATTTCTGTTGTGTTCATGTTGTTGGTTGCATCCGCAACAGCTTGCTCTGTCTCCTTCACAGGGTTGATGACATTGCTACCTCCAGCGCCATTATCCTGAGGTGCAGGTGCTTCAGGAGCATCATCTTCAGAGGCATCATAATCGGGCCACAAGTTGCTCTTTCTCAATGTTGCAGTGCCAAAGCAGTGCCCAGATGTTGGTTATGAACTCCCCTCCAGACTCGAGACATGCCCTGTGTGCATCTGCATTCCAAGTGGGTGCAATGTGTATAAGTAACTCTGTCCATACCCCAGCCAGGATCTCCCAGGGGCCCTCTGTGCTCTTCTCGTTATCAAGAAGTTCCTTTGCCAGCATTGCACCTTGCTTCACAACATCATCTCCCCCCTTTTCTGCTTCTGCTGCTACCTCCATGAGCTTTTTGAACCTGCTCTCTGGCCAGTCACAGCCTTGTAGAATGACACGGGCACTTCTCACAGTATCTTGGAAGACCATCTTGGGCACAAGGAAGCTATCAGGAATCAGGTCAGGTTTGGAGACAAGCAGATATGCACAGTAATTCGATAAGCTACTTGCAATGATGTATTTCTTCCTGAGCTCCTCTGTTAACTTTCTCTCTTTCTTGTCATCATTTGATTTGGATGAGAAGCAGCCTGTAAGGCGCGATAAGAGGGAGCACAGGAACCCTGGGTTCGTCTCTCTGTGTTTTTCCTTGTGCTCACTCACATCGACAAGATACGGTTTTGTTGAGCAACAGCAGTCTGTGAACCATGACACCAAGGAGCGGCAGAATCTGGGTTTACTCAAGTCGACGCCATGTTCCATGGCAAGTGCCATCTCGCAGAGGTTGGTCGCGACGTGCCACACCAGAATGACGTGGGAGCTTGTCTGCTGGTCGAAGCACGCCCAGCCATACTGCTGCACTCTGCTGCCGCTACCACTGTCGTCAAGCAGTGTTGTGAGGACCTTGGGCAGATGTTGACCATCTGTGTCTTCTGTCTCCTCAAAATATCCACCACGAGCATCAGCTGCTGGCGGCGGCTCTGGAGGACCCTGATGGGAGCCAGAAGGCTCAACCCGGTCCAGCAATGCACGGAGCTTCTCCATAATTGCGGGCAGGATGTATTCTGGAACGTCAATGGCACTGCAGAGGTTTGCGCCTTCATCCTTCTTTGGAATCATTCCGGTGGTTACGATGTGGCCTAGGTTCCAATACCTTGGTGTGTCATTGTAGGACTTCAGGAAGACATACTGATCAAGGAGTCCATGCCATGTCTTTGCATTTATCTTGGATCTGAAGAAGGACATGATTAGGCGCTCCATACAGATGTTTCTAGCAGACTCCTCTTCCTCACGTGCATACATGCACACTAGAGCAATCTTGTCCAGTCAGAGAGCAAGTAAGCCACCATCTCCCAAGTCTCTTTGAACATGACTAAGAACATGAATGCCCATGTGATTAGCATATCAACATTGAAACCCTGCACCACATGGGCAAGCTCACCCTCTGGGGGCTTATATATCTTACGGATTGCCACAGAAAGCCAGCAGACCAAAGCAACAGTCACAATGGACTGAAGCAGACTGAGGAAGAGCGAGCCAAGCCCAAAACAGAAGACCAGAGGGTATCGAGTGTTAAAGTAGTCGTTGACAAAGCCAAGCTGACGTTCTATCATCCCAAAGGCACGTTTATCATCCTTCTCCTCAACTATCCTTGTCTTGACCAGGTTCCGGTTTATGCGACGGATGTTCCCTGGCAGGTTCACATCTTCGAGCCTGCACCGGAGGAGCCTGGACAAGGCAAAGGCCAGAGAGAGATCCTTTAGGTCTTCACCTTGAATCTTGTTTTTCAATGAAACCGGAGGGGTTGGAGCCCCTACTGAATTTTTTTTACTAAAATAGACTGAAAATCCACAACAACCGATCATGAAACGTTGAATCTTGGTTGCGCCCACCATGTTGGGATCATGGCTGTGGCGGCATAGCAGGTGCCTTTGACATCCCCAAATCTTGTCAAGTGTGACCAGTGAAGTCTTTCTTCTCGTCTGGCAGGGGTCGTTGCTGACACCCAGGCCGTACCGAGGTTTCTGTATCCTAAATCTTTCTCCGAAGACCAGATATCTGTATCCTTCCATCGTCTCAGGGTTGCATTCTTCAGGTTTCCATTTGCTAGGGTCACGCATGTACTCTGAGATGAGCTCTGAACTCCAACCAAGCCATATATGCGTACCAGCCACTTTCTGCGAAGCGAATCTGTACATACTCCTCAGCAACTGCAGGGCAAAAAGTGACCACAATGGGCGCTGGAAGCTGGATCCATGTCTCCAGGTCAAAAACGCCGCCCCCACAAGGTTCATCACATTGCTCAATTCGACGAACCGGCGCCCTCTGGAGTCAAAAACACCATAACCAGAGATGAAGTCGACGCCGTAACGGAAGATGATAAGCACAACTGCCCACACGGGGAATAATCCATTCTTGAAAGGCGCCGCTTGCATAGCCCCCATAAGGTATATGAGAATGGAGTCGGAGATCGCATCAAAGAGACTAAAGATGGCCTTCATGATGGTGCTGTGGAAGATACGACGAAAGGTGTCCATGATGAACATTGCAAGAAACAATACTGTGACAACTGCAACCAAGAACTCCACCCGGAATAGAATATACGTCTGTTGTTCCAGCATGATAAACAGGGATGCCACCAGATCACGTATACCATGGAGGTCCATTTTCCTGGATCACGGTAGCTACATGTCAGCTTGTGTTTATAATTAATTTTATTCTAACTATTTAGAGGTCTTAACGGAGGCTCCATGTTCCACACGAGACTTGCTAGAAAAACCCTAGAAATTCTCATAGTAATAATTAGAAATCATCGCTAATAATAGCCAATGGACCCATTTGATTTTCTAAAAAACTTTTCCATCTCTACTATTACGGAAACTACATGAAGTAACGTCCGAAATTTGTATCTAAATTACCCAGCTCTGATAGTATAAACTATAATTAAAAATAACCCCATAAATTTGCATCCAAATTTACTACCTATGCCACTATAAAACATAATTCAAAATAACTCCTCAGTTATGGGAGATAATTTAAAATAATCTCTAATATTACATAAATTATCCATCTCTGTCATTATCATTTAAATTATCTACCTTTGTCATTACGAATATAATTGAACATAACCCACTAAAATTATATATAAATTACCTAGCTATGTCATCGTGTGAAAGACAATGTAAAATAATCCCTAATATTGTATATAAATTTCTCATGTCTACTATTATGATAAATAATAAAATAACTCTCTCTCTCTCTCTCTCTCTATATATATATATATATATATATTTATATATAGGGAAAATTATAGGGTGAAGTTTTTTGTACTCACGGGAGGAGTTACTCCCATCTTCAAAAAACCATGTTGTGTATGTGTTTTTACTTATTTATCAGTTTGAGTATGTTTAGATACTCATATTAAGATCTTGTAAATCTTACTATGCGAAAAAAATTTCAAAGGAACCCATATTTTTTAATATATTACTAAAATGCCACTAAGCGTTGTATATAAAAAACGTATACCCTAGATGGTCTAGTATGATCATATACTTCGGCCACATACACTTTTATTCGGTCATATACGGCCCTAAATAGAGATATACACATGGGAGTAACTACTCCGGTCCACAGGGAGTAGAAAATAATAATATATATATAGGGCACGTCTGAGAACGCCACCAAGAATCACTCTAGGTACCTCTATACCGATAATGCCATCGCACCATGGTATATCGAGGTCGGCATGCTAGGCTTCTTCCCTTGCTGACCCCCCCCCCCCATTGTCTTGGAGGGGTTTGTTGTCTGGCATTCCATGGCCCCGGTGTGACCCTTGGAGCGAAAGCGGTCAAGGCCATTTGTTGTTGTGCAATTCGGGGCTCTGGGATCCTTACAAATTTCGAGGCTTGTTTTTAGTTTTGCCTTGGATGGCGCTCAACCCAAGCCAAGATTGGGGTGACCTTAGGGGCTCTTTCTCGGTGGGGCTCCCCTAGTTTGGGAACTCCTATGCCTTGGTCAGGTCCCGAGGCCGTGAGCGAAGGTGGCCCCGAAGGGGACTTAGCCTCTTTGCTCGCCCCTTTGACACTAGGGATTTCCTTAAAAGTGGTTTGTTGTGGAAAATCAAGTCATGTCTTGTTTTCAAGGGGTTATGCACGAGCACTATAGCCCCCCTAGTCCCCGTCTAGTTAGGAGAATCAGCCGGGTGATTAGCCGGACTATTATGACCTTAAGGTTTAACGTACCCCTATGTTGGACTATCGTTAGGAGCCCTCGATCCCTCCTGGCCTCCTGGGTTGTATTTGAGATGGCAATGAGGGGCTTTTCTCGATCATGGCTAGTGGCCCGACCAAAGGGGTTCAGTTTTTTGGTCTTGGGTTAGACGTTCATATGAGGACGTGACTGATGCCTTCACAATTCTTGGTCGGGTAATGCCATTGGTGAGCATCAAACTAGAAAATCCTTAGGTAGGGCCTGACCAATCCTCTATGAATTGCTGACTATAGGCCTCTATGAGGCACCCCTCTTACCCACCCTACCATGGGTCAAATAGCTTGGCTTGGGGTAGCTTCGCCACCCAGTGACCGACCCTGATCGATGGGATCAAAAATAGGCTCATTGGGCTTAGGTGACATGTTGTGACGACCAAGGCTTTTGACGACTAGTGGGCCGGCATGCGGTGCTCGTCACTCTTGATCCGGAGCGGCCACTGCTGGTAGGCTTTCTAACTCCCGGGATAGCAAGTTAGAGGAGCCCTTGGCCCTTCATGGGCCTGGTTTGTTAGTGAGTGGGGTGAATTTTTCACGCGTGCCCCTCCCACTAATGTTGGCAAACTCTTTTGATATTCTTCGCCCATCATGCCATCTTGGGAGTTAATGGGCATGATGTATTGCGCTTTGCATGGAGCCAACCATCCCGCCATGCGTCACTGATCTGCACCATATGTGATCATGCTGTTTTGAATGCAATGATCCAAGCCATCTAGTCGACATGATGGATTCGAGAGGACATGACCCCTTGATTCCTACATAGACATGCTTGGGAGGCATCATTGGTCTGATGTCGTAGGGCAGATCATTGCATGAGGGCCTATTGCCCTTGCCATGACAACTCCTTACTCGAGGCGTGGAGCTAGCTCGTTTATAAGGCCCATAGTGCCCTATGCCCGTTAGTGCTAACTTCTTAGCCGAGGGTGTTTGTTTTCATTTCTCTTTGTTTTCCCTGCTCCTGTCGGACTCATTGCCACCCCTCTCCTTGTCCTTCAGAATTGATGGCCAAATGTAGGCCACCCAAGGTCAAGGGTGGGATGTTTTAGTTGATGCGGGAGTGTAGGATTCTCATGCCATAGGAAGGGGCTGAGTGGCATTTGCTAGATCCAGCAGATGTGTAGATGATGTCGAGGGATTCAAAGGTCATCTCCTTCATCCCATTCCATCTTGTGGGGCTTGGTATCCCAACTCAACCCTTCCTTTGTAGACCCCTTCATTTCTATTGGCTACGGTTAGTCTTTGAATTCTTACTTTAGGGTGTAGTAGAACTCTTTAACTCTCATAGAGAGGATTGCACAAGGCAAGTTGAGGCAATTTTCTGGTTTTTCTTACTCAAATGCAATACCAGCCTGAGGGGTTGGGGGTACATACTTATAGGGCTGCTAGCCAGCCAAGCATATGCTAGATGCTAGTCCAAGATGCTAGTCCTAACTGCTGTCCTATAGATGCTAGCAACCATTCAAAGATGCTATGTCCTTGATGACAGCAAGGGTGGCAGTAAGGCCACCATGTACAATCAGTCAAGGGGTGCTGTGTCCTTGGTCTACAACAACCATGTGCTGTCCCAGCACAAGGACTTATCCATCATTCTCCCCCTAAGTCTTGTGCGTCGCTTAGCGAGGAGGTTGGACCAACCCGATCCTAGAGCAGAGCTTAAGGAACATGACCCTCCCAAGAGGCTTGGTGAGCAGGTCCGCAAGCTGATCATTGGTGTTGATGTAGCCTGCCTGAATGCTCCCTTCCTCCAAGCAGCCTCGGATGAAGTGATACCTCACCGGATGTGCTTGTTCGTTCGTGGAAAAGCGAGATTCTTCGCTAGGACGGAGCAGACTTGTTGTCCACTCTAAGTTCCACCGCTCCGGTGTCTACGCCAAGGAGATCACCAAGCGGTCGGCGAGCGGATCGCTGAGTTGAGGCGGTGGAGGCCACTATGTACTCAGCCTCCACAGCTGGACGGGCGACCACTGTTTGCTTGACCAGCGCCAACTAACAAGGCACTTGCCAGGAAGAAGAAGAATCCCGCTTGTGCTCTTGCTGGTGTCGATGTCGCCGGCGTGGTCGCTGTCGCTGTACCCAATGAAGTGTGCCGCTCTAGGGCACCTCGGGTAGTAGAGGCCCCGGTCGAGAGTCCCATAGCGTAGCAGATGACCGTCTTCATAGCTGCTGGTGCTCGTCGTCGGTATTTGCATGAACCGGCTAACGTAGCCGACGGAGAATGCCAAGTCCGGCCGTGTGTGGGCGAGGTAGCGAAGGCTCCCCATAAGACGCCGGTACTGCGTGGCATCCACCTCCTCCCGCCCGTCTTTGTCGCGGCTCAACCCAACCTCTCCTCCATCAGAGTGAGGGCTGAATTGCAGCCAGTGAGCCCAACTAGCTCAACAACGCGCTTGGCATAGGCGGTCTGTCGAAGCGTGATCCCAGAGTCATCCTGGTGCACCTCGATCCCCAGGTAGAAGGAGAGAGAGGCCCCAGATCACTCATTTGGAAGGTGGCCTTCATCTCTTCCTTGAATGCAGCCACCTCCGCATCCTTGGTGCCGGTGATCACCAAGTCATCGGCGTAGACGCCCACCAACAAGGCATTTCCACCTCTACCCCGCTGGTAGACGACCGCCTCATGCGGGCTTTGCTCGAAGCCCATCCTCTTGAGCGTGGAGTCTAGCTTCACATTCCACGCCTTCGGTGCCTACCGCAGGCCATACAGAGCCTTGCGCTAACGCAACACCTTGTCCTCCTTGCCGGGGATTGCAAATCCCGGCGTCTGCTGCACGTAGACCACCTCCTTCAGGTCGTCATTAAGAAACACTGACTTGACGTCCATGTGGTGGACACACAAGCCCTCCTGGGCAGCTAGTGCAAGGAGAAGTCGTCGCCGGACTCCATCCGGCGCAGGGGGGCGAGGCATCGTCGAAGTCAACCCCTTCCTGTTGCAGGAACCCGCGTGCAAGCGGCGAGCCTTGTGTTTGGCGTTGGTCCCGACTTCATCCCTCTTCGGCTTGAACACCCACTTAAGAGTGATGGCGCGGTGACCACGAGGGAGATCAGCAAGCTCCTAGGTGTGGTTCTCCTCAACCGCGTTCATCTCCGACTGCATCGTGGCACGCCACGCCGCGTCCTCTCAGCCTCTGTAAAAGGCCGGGGCTCCCCATCTTCAACCGCAAGGTGCAGCTCCGCCTCTAGGTCGTGAGACACCAATCCCGGCAAGGGCTAGTCGCCGAGAAGGTTCTCCATCGTACGGTACCGCAGTGGCTCGCCGTCATGGCACGCGTCGATGCGCTCCTCGTCATGGGTGAGCAGGGTGGCGAACTCGACCGGGTTGGGCTCGACTTGAGCTGGCGCCGAGGTAGACGCGCCCGGAGAAGTGGCTGCTGGCGCTGGAGTACGTGGCGTCGTCGGCTGAGTCGACGAAGAGCTCGTCGCAGCTGGAGTCGTGGATGAATGTTGTGGCGCTGTTGGAGCAGCCGGCGCCGGGGTCGATGGAGACTCGGGGACTGAGGTAGGCATGCTCGGCGAAGAGGAGCTGCCTACTCCCCCAGCTCCCTCGAAGTGAACGTACTCAACAGTGAAGTCGTTGTACGTCGGAGTAGAGCCATCATCCATCACCTTGTCCCACACCCATCCTCGCCCTTCGTTGAACTGGCGTCGTGCGCCCGTCTTTTGCGTGTCTTTTGGTCGAGGGATGCGGTAGGCGCTGAGCCCTCCGCCAGCCGATGAACACTCCGGGTGCTCTGTCGTCGAGCTTGCCGACATGGCCAAACTCGGCGAATGTGAGGCAGCCGAAGACCCGCAGGTGAGAGGCGCGGCTTGCGCCCATGCCGGGCCTCGTGCGGACGTCCTGCCATCGAGCACCTTGGTAGGCGACGGTTGAGGATGTAGACATTTGTTGTCGGCCTCTCCCGAACATCGCCCGGCATCCCTCTCAGCGAGGGAGGGCCGAGCCATCCCACAACAGTCTGGTTGCACCCGCTCGACGACGCCGTTCTGGCTGCGGGCTATGCGGCGTGGAGTAGTGGCAGATGCCCTCATCGGCCTTGATGCGGCGCGGTCAGGGTTGTTGTGAACTCGCCGCCGTTGTTGGTCGCGGCTGCGGCGCGGCTGCGGCCGCCTCGCCTCGCGGCGGCTTGCGCCGCGGCCGGGATGTTGCCTCTCCCTCCCTTTGCCAAGGTTCACCACCCACATGAAGCGGGAGTGGTTGTGTCGACGGCGGCGGAAGTAGCATCGTCCTCTGGTGTGGCGGTGTCACTAGGCCACACAAGTCCCCATGCACAAGCTCGAGCGGCTCCTCGGCTCGGTAGCTTACTGTTGAAAGGGTCGCGTGCTTTGTCGGCCACGTGGAGGCGTCGCGGAGCGCTTCACATGGTCGAGGCGCGGCAGGCCTCACAACCATCTCCGGCGCGGCCGCTTCAAGGCCTCGAAATGGAGGTGCCTAAAGCGCTCGTGCCTTTGCCACGCCCTCGTCGTCCCGACGGGCGGCGAGAAAGCGAAGGGTTGTGCCACATGCACGTGAGAGCGTCGAGTCGATTTGCTCCTCTTGTTACCTTGGTGAGAAGGACAGCGGCGACGATCCCACATGCGCATAAAACGCCGTCCTCGGTCGGCCTGCCTTGAGCCATTCTCGTCTAGTTGTCCCGGTGATGGAGTTTTCGGTCGCGGGGATGTAGTAGCCCGCCCGGTGGCGGCCGGTGCTCTCCGGTCTTGGCGGTGAAGACAAGCGGAGCCAACACCCTTTATCTCCACGGCGGCGGGCATCCCCAAACTTGGCCGGATCCTCGCGTCTGGAGTCGGCTTCGGAGAAGAACTCTGTCGCGTCGGTCATGTGGTGGGTGGCGCGGTGTCGAGGAACCGGTCGTCGATCTTCGTCGTTGGGGCCTTTGCGAGGAAAGGCGTGGGCCTTCGACTCGTTGAGGTGGAGGCGTAGCGGCGTCTGCGGCGAGGGGAGTGCAACTCAATGTCCTCGTGAAGGAAAACGAGCCGCATCATCCCCCTCTGCGCTTTGCCACGGCGTGAGAGCGATCGCCCGTGCGGCTGTCATACGCCCTCGGCCGGCAGTCCTTGGACCCGGTGGCCAAGCTTGCCCGGTTGAAGCAAGGGCTGTCTTGTGCGGCTTTGCTTGCCGGCGACACCTCCCTGGCGCCCCCGCTAGCATCACCCTTGGCACGTCCTTGTGCCCCTCCACGAGGCGTCTTTGCGTGGCTTGCCACGCTTGCGGCCCGCTTGGCGTAGAGGAAGAAGACTTCCCCTTCTTCTGTCCCCCTGGCCTCCCACCGCTCCCAGTGAGAAGGAGCTTCCCACCGTAGGTGATGGACTATGAGGGGAGGTGTGGCTCATCGTCGTCGGCGACCTTGAGGCGACCTATCGCATCCTCTATCATCATCCGTCGAGGTCCAGCAAGGACTCGACCGGCCGAGCCATCTGCTTGTACTTCTCGAGGACACGGTGGAAGAGATTCTCAACAACCCTCTCCTCATTTGTAGGTGTTGTCACCAAACTTACGCAACAAAGTGTTGAGATGGAGAGCAAAGTCATTAATGTCCTCACCCGGCTTGAAGGCCGGGTTCTCCCACTTTGCTTGCGAAGTGCTGCGGCGTGGCCTTGCGGTGCGGTCGCTAACCGTGCGTCTTTGCGGCGATGGCGTCCCAAGCACTCCTTGGCGGTCCGCTTCTTTGACGAAGCCGGATCTCGGGCGGGGGCTGCGGCGATGAGGGCATCCGGCGCCGTCGATCCTCATGGTAGGAAGGTCGCCAAAGTGGTGACCTCCCACATGTGCGCGCGGGGAGCTGATCCTCATCGCGCAACCCTCAACATAGTTGGTCTTGGTGAGTGAGTACATCCACGCCGGGCCGGCGTCCTTGATATTGTTTGGTACTCGTGGTGTTCACGGTACCCGGACCGGGGAGAGGCCGCGGTTGCTGTAAAGCTCGCGCTCCACAGTCCCAGCCAGTCCGTCGTCACCGTGTGCGCCTCACGCTCGTGGCGTCTTGCTTGACGCCTTCTTGTTGCGGAGTCCCGGCTTCGCCGTCTCTAGCGCGCCCGGGTCCGCATCGGTGGTGGGAGGAGCCGAGAGTTGTTGGCGTTTCCTCGCAGCACCTCCGCTTTGTGTTCTTTGCTTTGCATGTGCGGCATCCCGCCGGCGCCGCCTCCACCTCGCTGCAGGCTGGCGCCAGCTCGCGTGTTGCCGGCCCTCGGCGCCCTGCCGCCGCCCGCCCGGCGTTCTACGCGCTACTCGCTCACGCTCCTCTGGCACAGCTGCGGCTCGGCTGCTTGCGGCCGTGTTGCCTTCGAGGCAACCGAAGTGCCAAGAGTGATCTACGGACATGGCTCGCGGTAGGCGGACTGCTGCACTGAGGAGGAGGCTCCGTCGACAAGGCTGGCGCTTGTCTCTGAAGGAGGATGATGGCGGGAGGCGGCTGGTGCTCTTGTTATTGCTCGTGGCGTGTGGCAAGCAAGGGAGATGAGCAAGAGACATTCGAGGTGCAAGGATAGTACGGCTCTGATACCACTTGTTAGTCTCTGAATTCTTACTTTAGGGTGTAGCAGCAGAACTCTAACTCTCATAGAGAGGATTGCAAGGCAAGTTGAGCCAATTTTCTGGTTTTTCTTGCTCAAATGCAATACCAACTTTGAGGGGTTAGGGGTACATACTTATAGGGCTGCTAGCCAGCGAAGCATATGCTAGATGCTAGTCCTAACTGCTGTCCTACAGATGCTAGTCCTAACTGTTGTCCTGCAGATGCTAACAGCCATTCAAAGACGCTATGTTCTTGATGGCAGAAATGGTGGCAGTAAGGCCACCATGTACAATCAGTCAAGGGGTGCTGTGTCCTTGGTCTACAACAACCATGTGCTGTCCCAGCACAAGGGCTTATCCATCCGCTACAACTTGATGATCTTGCACCACATGGTGTGACACACCTCGTGGTGTTGTTGACCCTTTGCAAGTATTTGCTTTGGATCACCACCATTTCAACCTCTGGCAGTAGGTCTTGTGCCTGACGATTAGCATGACGGAGGAGGGAATCCCACATCGGGTTGGCACCACCACCATCTAGCTTCGCATCAACATGAAGGCACACTACATCAACCTCTCATTTCCATCCTCAGAGGAGGGGTGGCACCAGAAGTGGTTCTACCTATCTGATGCCATGGGGTCGCAGTCGTCGTTCTCTGCAGGTCAAGTTGAGGTATTCATGGTAGGTTTTCGGAGGAGCCTCCTGGTGGGAATGGATCAGATCATGGTAGAGTTGCTTCTGGAGAAGGTCTCCATCCTGAAGGGCACTGCACTGATGTGCCCCTTGGCCCATGGTGATCAAGACATTTCGTGCTTCTGTTGAAAGCCGAGGCATGCCCCATTTGGGAGTACACGACCTGACGACGAAAGCAGAGGGAGCCCTATCCTCTGAGACATTGGAGAAGCTAGCACAACCAGAATTTTAGAATTCTGATAGTGAGATGTGCTTCTCCTAGTGTTTTGCCATTCAAAATTTAGTATAAACTCTCCTTAGTAAATGTCTTCTAATGATATTCCCATGTGCCATGAGTAGTGGTAGTGTTTTATTATTAACTATAAACACTAGGAGAATTCCACTATTTTGGTAGTGTAGTGAGGATGTTGTTGGGGTCCCCATCGATGAACCTCGTTTAGGGCAGTGTTTGAGAGCCCTTCTCGGTGTCGACCCCCACCTGCCTAGGCACCTCTTCTTAGGGCCGCCCTCTCCAATCCCCAAAACTTTGATGGTGCGGGGGCTAGGGTTCAGACCCCAAGCCAATAACCCCGAGAGTTTTGGGAGGCCGTCTTGCCGGACTCCGCCCTAGAGGAACAAAGCTTTGTCTAGGCGGGGAGAAGCGCCCCCTATGGGGTCTCCCGACCATGAGATTGGCGCGTCAACATGCAAGAAGCACCTTGTCCCTAAACATCAGCTCCACTTCATATACTCCTAGGCTTCCATTCCACATCTTTCACTTCCCTTCATAGGGTCTGGGCCTCTTCACCATGGCTTGACTCCACGGTTCCAAAGTGAGCTGTTGCCAATCTTGCGCGGGAATCCTTCGTGCGGGGAGTTGCCATAGGGAAGGGAGATGGCGAGTAAAACGGGTTATCCACACGTGGATCCAGTCAATTACGCGGGAACAGCCACCAGCCAAGTAGATCAGGCGCCCCAATAGCCAAAGCACCAGATCACGAGAGATGAGGGAAGAAAATGGGAGGGGAAGTGTTGGTTGGCCCTGCCGCTGCCTTCCTCGCTGCTCGCTCGCAGGGGACACTGAGGCGAGGGGCAGGGAGCTGCCCGAGCTGCCCGTCTCGGAGGGACGCAGGGGGCGATATGTGCCTTTGTTTTCTAAAATGACTTTCTCCAAGAAATGACAATTACAAAAACAAATAAACAGCTATTTGCAAAAAGGTATTTTCAGTGTAAATACAAGACCCAAATGTTTCCTTAAAAGAGCTGGTATTTGCGTGGACAATCCAGCTAGTTTGTAATAAAATTTAAAAGCATAACTCGAAAAGAAATAACATTATACACACATTTCCATTCTCCAATAGATATTTAATACGTCTTCACCAAGAATGCAACGCCGCGCGAGTAGAGGCCGTGTTTAAATGGGCTAGTTCGTCATGGTAGTTCGCTTGCATTCTCAAAGGTCAAACGGTCGAATCGGTCTAGGGCCACCTGCCCGTGGTTAGTCCTCCCTAGAAAGCCGGCGTGAGACAGCAGTGCCCACAAGTGCGTAGTGAGCTCTCGGCTCCCGGCCAGGAGCGTCCTGTGCTTGCTTGCTCTTGTGGATGCGGCCAGGTGCAGGAGGAATCCTGTCCAGAAGACCGCCAGCTTCTCCCAGAGGCCCACTTTGTCCTCCCCGTACTCCTCCCTGAGCTGAATGGCAACCTGTGCACCCATACTGGTCAAGGAGTTCTTGATGTCGAGAGGATCACCACACCGTTGTGCTGTCTGCTTTAGGCGGGTGGACACATCTTTCATGGATCTAAGCTTGAGCAAGGATCTGGTGCTACCATCCATGGTGATGCGGACGATCTCCTTGTACACCTCATTCCAGACATTGAAAGCAACGAGGCCGTTGTCCGGCAGCAGTTTCTGCATGACCAGGTATGCACAGTAGTTTGATAGGCTAGCCGCAGTCCGGTAGTGTTCCCACCAAATTGGCATGGCCGCTTCAACCGATCCAGTGCTACTACCAGCAGGCTGCCTGTTGCTTCCCATTGTTGGTCTCTTGACAAATGGCCCCGGGCACATAATGGCAGGCCTCAACGCAATTGCTTCTTCGTCAGAAACAAGGTCGATCTCGCAGAGGCAGGTGGCAATGTGCCAGACCAATATCCTGTGTGTGTCTGCCTCAAGGTCGTCCACCGCCCACAGCAACTGCCGATGGAGGCGCTGGTTTGGTCCACCGAAGGCATTGGTGAAGTACGAGTCCAACCTCTCCGGGTTCTTCTCCAGCCTCTTGATGGACTGGAAGATGGCTTCCTTTGTGCATGCCTCCATCTTGATCCCCTTAGGGAATTTGCTCCAAATGTAATAGGTGAATCTACCTAGCTTCACCGCACGAACTGAAATCAGGATGTTGTGCTGGCAGATCTTCTCGTCCCACCTGTCCCTGGTAATGAAAAAGAGCATCACCCGCATCGCACTCTCGATCAGTGGATGCCGCAGGTACCGATGCTTGGTGTAGCTGCACAGCATCAGGACCTTGGTCCACTGTGAGAAGACATACATGTAGATCTCGGCGAGCTCCTTGCCAACAATGAGAGCGACAATAATGCGGGTGATTAGAACCCCATGAGTGATCCTGTTTTGGTCAGCTTTGTCCATACTCTCTGGTATGTGACGGACGGGATACGCTATGTACCCTGTAGTCACGACCAGCAACAGAGAGAGCACCAGATTCATGGTCGGGAACCCATCCGCAAACGTGGCAGCATGCTTACTGTAGAACAGGTCTTGGAGGAATGAGAGCTGGGTCCCCACTACACGGAACGCCCTCTCAGCATCCCTGAGAATGTACTCGAAAACGAGCCTCCTCATCTTGTCTCCTTGCATTGGCAACCTAGCCTCGTGCAAGGGGAGGTCATAGAACCGGCGACGCTGCAGCTTGTACAGGGGCAAATGAGAGGCACACATCCTTTAGCTGGTTGGATGGGTCTGTCGTGGCTCCAAGCAGCCCACTCTCGCCGGAGTCGACATTAAATATCCTGTCTAGGGTGATAAGCTTCTGGTGGACTGCCGCATCCAACCGAATCCGGTGCTTGTGCTTTCTCATCTGTGCATGCTCCTTCTGCCGGGTGTTGTCCTCCTTGATGTCCTTGAGTACCTGGTTTTCCCCAAGGACCAAGTACTTGTACGAGTCCATTGTGAATAATCCCTTGCCAGGAGAAGAAGAGGGATCAGCGGCGGCAGCAGCAGCAGAGGAGCTGCCAATGCCATGCTCGTAGCTCATGTAGTCGGCTGTGAGCCTCAAGCTATCCTGGTTGATTGCCTCCTGCTTGCTGGAGGAGGCAAAGTAGGAGATGATGCGAGCGGCATTGAGGGACCAGATGAGCCAGAGAGGTGTTCTGAGTAGGGAGAAGGTCTTGAGGCGGAGGAGATTGGCTGCCCAGAAGGAGGACATGAGGTCCAGCAGCGGGATCTGCCGGGACCTGTTGTAGGGGCGGCCTGTCTTGACGCTGTACTGCAGAGTGGTCAGCAGCACAGCCCACACCTGGAAGTAGGAGTTGACCTTCTCTGACGACAGCTGCATCAGCCCCATGGTATAGTGGACCATGGAGTAGTTGAGCGCCTCGAACAAGGGGACCAGAAACAGCATGAAGGACCAGGTTCTGTGCCATGGCCCGAGGAAGTCGAGGAAGAACCGAAGCACCAGCAGCGCTGTCGTCAGCACAACAAACGTCTCCGCGCTGACTGTACGAGTGACCTCGTCCATTTTGAAGAGATGCCCCCCATGCCCTTGTGTGGCCGAGACGTTTGCTGCTGCTGGCGCTATGCCTGAGGATGGCTCCATTATCTTGGTTCAGCTCGATCGCGTCCTCTGAGACTAGCTAGAGATCCGCGCCTTCCGTCTCTCGATGGGGTTGATCGAGAGAAGCACAATGATCCTCCTCTAGTACGGCAGGCAACTAATGATCAGACGAAGCTTGTCTACAGCAAAAATGAAAGGAAAACCGCTAAAGCTGAGCGTTTCACTTATGTAGTCTGCAACTTTGTTGCTAGCTAGCTACTATTTGTTTAATGCATTCATTCATGTATAACACAAACAATGTATATGTAAGCCGGGGCAGGAATCCGAGCGCTAACCTGATGACGACCCTGATGCGCTCAACGTCGTGCCGCCGCCCCCTCGTCGTTGGCACAATGTACGCCGCTTCTGTCGCTCAACAGGAGCGGCTTCCGCCCCGACTCCCGCCACTACTCTTGGTCCTCGCCACGCTCGTTCCCGGGGGCTAATGCCAAGGTTGTGCGCAGGTTCTTTGCTTTGGCTCCTTATCAATCTGTCGGGGCCGGGAACAATGAGCAATTTTTCTGCTTTTCTTGGCCCTTGTCCTTTAATTTGGAACCCGTCTCATGCGTCACTATGGACCCATTGAGCCACTTTTTGAACGTAGTGACTTTTGCATTTATTTAGGTACATTTTTACCACTGGCAATTAATAGTAACTGGCTAATACTGTAGTTCACAAGTACTCTTGGCTTACCTAACTGTTTCCTTGCTGTTGTTTGTATAAAATCAAATAGCTAAATTAAAGGTGGATGCACTAATTGTTTTGTTTGTATATAATATTCTTTCACTTTTGGTGGTTTTGTTTGAGCTCGTGGATAAATAGAGATACGTGGGAGAGCCAAAAAAAAAAAAAAAAATCCTTTGGCAATATATTTCACTTACAGCAGCTAAATATCAGCCGAGTTCATCCACACACTTTCCTAGAGTAGTTTAGGAATCGAGCAAGCTTTAGCGGACTTTGTCCACACACACTTTGTCCTAGAGTAGTTCATCCACACACTTTGTCCAGCAGCTTAGCTTGTGCTTGACAATCCAGCAGCGAACTTTGATTTGCTTCACGTCGTGGTTTAGGAATGGATACTTTACTGCTTTGCCAATCCAACAAACAAGTTTGATTCTTCTCTTTTTATTCAATCCCAGGTACGTAGGACAGTAAGAATAAAGGAAGGTCCGGGCTCGGCTACCCAAAAAAGTAAAGAACGAGGCCAAAATCGAAGCAAGGGGACACTTTGGTAAAGGACACAGGATATGAGCACTAATGTGCGAGTCGCTACAAAAAATCAAGATACTAGTTTAAACCCGGTTTGTACAAAGACATCGACGAATAATTTAAAATATGGCAGTTTGTCCATATACCAAACTAAATAGATGAAGTATCATATCATTTCACATCATTTTTATTTTTTTCAATCTTCATGAAAGACCGAATTTGTTGTCCTTGAAATTAGTGATCCCAAGTACTAGGTGATGTGGTCACACACAAGACACATACCGCTTGGCTCATACCACTCTCTGCAAGAGCTCGGCATACCATCCATAGAGAATTTTTTAAAAAAATTTTAACCTTTTTAAACAAATTTTAAATTTGACCGGGTCAAATTTTATTTTTAAAAAAAAGTTAAAATTTTTAAAAAAATTCTCCATTGATGATCGTGGTCGCGTGGTTCGTGGATTTGCCGAACCAACCAAAATGCCCAGCCGCATTTGCTGAAATTGGATCGAGCTTTTGCGTTCTCGCCTGGTTTTTTTTGAGAAACCGGGTATTATATTTCACATAAAAATTTTGGTGGTTACATCCCAAGTCTTACAAGAACAACCCTGAAAGAAATAAAAAATACAGCTCGGTCCTTGTAAACTCCCGGTCTTCCTCGCCACCGGCGACCGGAGGACACTGCCTGAAGCCGACCACCTCTCCGGCGAAGCAACAAAGTTTTTTGATGCCGTCTTGTGTAGCTTGTCGAAAAAGACTTGCTTTCTTCCCGCTGAACGCCCCGGCTGGAAAAGATGGCTACAAGCCATCCCATCGTCGGAACTGAGGAATCTGACGCCGCACATCAGAGCCCCCAGCTCGCCGATGAACGACGAAACCCGAGGGGAAACGAAACCACCAAAAAAGGTGGGAACCGAAGCCAACCCGGCATCTCGAGTTGGTAGACAAACCTCCCAAGGTCTTCGCCGGAGGAGCCAGCCACAGCAGCACCATCGACGAAGAAGAAGAGGGAGGGACAAAAGCACCGGCGGCCATCTGACATCCACCGGGAAACCTACTGTTGTACAGGCCCCATCCAGATCTCGAGCTCCGACTCGGTCTCCAAATCCGGTGAGGAACGACCCCCCAAGCTCATCACCATCAATAGAGTAAAAGATGGCGAGGTAGAGAACGAGCTGGAGTACCTTATTCCACTCTGGCGGCGCCGCCTCCACCTTGCAAACACCACCAGGAAAGGGAATCCTAACCCTAGGAAGCCGTACTCTACATAGCCGGGCCAAGATCCATCCGTTCCCCTCACATCCGAGGCCAAGAAGGCCGTCGGAAGCGAAAGGAACGGCGGTCTCGCCGGCGAGAGAGGGCTGGTTCCTCTCTTCGCCTGGTTCAGCAGCCCGTCCAAGAACCCCCACGAAATCTCCCGTGGGCTGTAAATCCACTACGGTCCAGCCCACCATGTCTTCGGCCACGTTACCTTCAAAAAGGGCAGCCAGGCACGTCCAGTATAGCCCATTTACCCTCTGCCTTCCAAGTTACTAATGTTTCACCAGTTTCATATCTTTTTTGACCGAAATTCACCAGTTTCATATCGTTCAGCGCATCTACAACCTTTTGCCTGCAGGTTGATCCGTGTATATATCCACTAAATTGATTGGCTTTAGAGCACAATCGAGGAGTTACCCAAACCAACCCATTATCCTCGTAAAATTGTCATATTGGAAGAGATAGATCATTTTTGTCCTCCAAACAGTCCCTTAATAAACTGTAGGGGGGGTGGGGGGTGGGGGTAGGGTCTCCATCTTCCCCAATAATATTGTTTGGCCAAAATCTGATATGAGATTGAACTATATTGCAGTATAACAATTGACATGGTCTAGGATTTATTTATTTGATTTCAATCTTGTACTCCATTTTTCTGTAATGAATTGGTTAAATTTGTCTTTAGTCTTGTTCCCGTCCTTGATGCTATGCTCTTCTTTGGTGGCTCTGCTTAGTTAGCTCTTGGGTAACTGTTTCATTAGTGTCGCTTTGAACTTCTCCGGTTTGTTTTAATAACATTTGGTGCTGTGTGTTGGCGAGCGTTTGCTCCACAATTTCCTTAAAAGAAGATTTATTTGATTTTGGTGAATCAAAAATTAAATAAATATGGGTAATCCTAAATTAAATCCAACGAGTAAATAAATATGATGTAGCTCCCAATCCCACGACATCAAACACATGTGCTTGGACCATACATGCATCAATGAGCCAAATTTTCACACCATATTAACCAAACTATAAGATATTGGACTAAAATGCACCCAGTAATTAGATAGTTCTTGTATATGGAGAGTGTAACTAAACCTGACAAAAATAGCTAACCCACAGGCATGCAAGCACCATATAGTAGATTGTAAGGAGTGATTTGTCTATCCACCTTTTTTACTTTTTCAATTCAAACGTGCTCTCGTACCCTACATAATATGCATGCATGTATGTGAGCTGGACTTATCGCCGGCTAATAGCCAAATAGCTAACATGGTGCCATTAACACTGAGACCCACTCAGACTTATCGCAGACCACACATTTAATGCAAATCTTGATGTATTTTCTAAAAATTCACTCAATGTTTTAAAATCAAAGCTACCTCTCAAGATTAAAATTTTTCTTTGGATGTTATGGCATGATAGAGTATTGACTGGGGAGCAGAGAAAAATCAGAAAAGGCAAAGGGTCAGAAAATTGCAAATATTGTGGAAAAGTGGAGACTAGAGATCACCTCTTCTTTAACTACAACATAGCTCAGATGATCTGGGTTTGGGTCAGAGTGAGTCTCAGATGGGACTTGAGACCGGTGTCCATCACAAACTTGGTCGACATGGTGGGGGGCCCAAAGGATATATCAATGATCATGTCATCTTAACCATCTTAGCTGCTGTAGTCTGGAGCCTGTGAAAGGCTAGAAATGATTGGGTGTTTAATAACAAGTTGGTCAAATCGCCCAAGGTGATAGCTTATAACATAATGGGATTTGTATCGCAGTGGAAGAAGATAGCGAGGGAGAAGACGGAAATGCACCTGGAGGACGCGCTGAGGAAGCTGCAGGAAGGCATCAAAGCATGGTGAACAAGTAAAGATGGCGGTCTGTGAAGAAGGAAGGCGATCAAGATGGACGCTCATTTACTCGTTTCGTTCAGTAGTTCTTGTCATGGGTTATCTGTTAGGCTCAGAAGAGCGTATTCCAGTTTATATACTCTGAGTGTAATAGCTTCTTTTGAGTTCACTTGGGCGGGTGCTTTGGGCGCTCTTGGAATGTAAGCTGCCGTTGCAGCATTACCTTGGTTCGGTGACTTTCAATATAAGTCGGGGCATGCTCTTTGATCTAAAAAAAAATGTTTTAAAAACTCTCTAGAAATCTATTTACGCACCGATCGCCTAGCTATGGATATGGAGCAAGTGGCCATTCATTCAATTCGGTCCACCATCTCCTTTATTGTGGACTATAGAGAGTGGCCCATATTTTGCATGACGAGCATGATCCAAACCTTATCTGTAGCCCAGTTGGGCCCGTGACCAATATATAGGCTAATTGTTTATTCGTTCCTCAGCGCGCCTCGTGCCCTCGTCACGCTATATAGCAGAGTGGCCCAGTAGTGGCCCTCTGCCATGCTTGGCCATCATGAACAGCTTGGCCATCACCGTTCATGGCTGGCCGCGCCAAGCCAGTCGAGTGAGCCCCATGGATAATCATCGCCATGGATAGGTGCAAGCCCTAATGGCGAGTGCCACCCTAGCATTGTCGACCTTGCCTAGTTCACCTGAAGCCCGTAGCCGTGGACGACTCGCAAGAGGTCCGAGAAATCCCAAATTTCAGAAATTTCCGTTTATTGGTCGGGTCTGAAATTTTCCATTTATTGTCCGAAATTTTCAAAATTTTAGAATTCGTCTATACAAATACACCCCAAAGCCCACCCAAGTAATCCATACTTCATTTTCTCCCCTCTTCTCTTCTAGGTTCAAGTTGTCACCATCTGTAACACACTTTCGCACGCCCTAGCCGTGTCGTTGTCTTTCATTGAATAGGCAATTGATAATATATTTTATTTAATTTTTTTGTGTTTATCTGTTTTCCTAAATAAAATGAGTTATTTTTGTCTAAATTTTGTCTGAAATTTTATTTCTATCGTCGATAAATTTCCGATATATCTGATATTCACGTCGCTGACCACCGAGATTTTTAAAATATCGATAGAGAGAAAACATAGCTCTGAACTCGTTTAAGAACAGCAGGTGCACTTCCCTGGGCGACGAGTCTGTGCTAAACTGCGAACTGCACCACAGACTGTATCTCCAGGTCTCCAGCTGACGCTCACTCTCGCTCCTCCATTGCTTTCACCATGGACGCCGTGCCCGCATCGTCACCTCGTCCGCTGCACATCGTGATCTGCCCGTGGCTCGCGTTCGGGCACATGCTCCCCGTACCTAGAACTCGCCGAGCGCCTGGCGTCGCGTGGCCACCGCGTGTCCTACGTCTCCACGCCCAGGAACCTTGCTCGCCTCCCGCCGCCACGGCGCGACGCCGGCGGCGTCGAACTCGACCTCGACCTCATGCCGCTCCAGCTCCCGCGCGTCGAGGGCCTCCCCGAGGGCGCCGAGTCCACCAACGACGTCCCCGGCGACATGCTCGAGCCGCTCTGGGAGGCGTTCGACGGCCTCGCCGCGCCGTTCGCGGAGTTCGTCGCCGCCGCGTGCGCCACCGCCAGCGACGACGACGAGCCGGCGAACAGCAACCGGCGGCCGGATTGGATCCTGGTCGACACGTTCCACCACTGGGCGCCCGCCGTCGCCGTGGCGCATAAGGTACCGTGCGCCATGCTCCAGCCCAGCGCGGCCTTCATCTCGTCATGGGCGTGCGGGGCGCGGGACCGCGCCGGGCTCGCCGCGGCCTCCATTTTCGAGCAGCCCACCACCGTCGCGGAGCCGCCGCCGGCGGGCATGCCGCGCTACGAGTGGGACGGGGACGCGGCGCTGTTCACGCCCATCGGCACGGCAGGTATGTCGGTCACCCGCCGCTGCACATTGACGCTGGACGGGTGCACGATCGCGGCCATTCGGAGCTGCCAGGAGTGGGAGCTCGACGCGTTCTCGCACGCAGCCGCGCTCCTCGGCAAGCCACTCGTCCCGCTCGGCCTCCTCCCGCCGTCGCCGGACGGAGGCCGCGGTGCGGGTATGCACCGAGACGACGTCACCGTGCGGTGGCTCGACGCGCAGCCACCCAAGTCCGTCGTGTATGTCGCGCTGGGAAGCGAGGTGCCGCTGCGCGTGGAGCTGGTGCACGAGCTGGCTCACGGGCTGGAGCTCGCCGGGACACGGTTCCTCTGGGCGCTGAGGAAGCCCAGGGGCGTTCCCGATGCCGGCGTCCTCCCGCCGGGCTTCGAGGAGCGCACGCACGGCCGTGGGATGGTGACCACGAGCTGGGTGCCGCAGAACACCGTACTGGCGCACGGCGACGTCGGCGCGTTCCTGACGCACTGTGGACGGAACTCGCTGACGGAAGGGCTTCAGTACGGGCATCCTCTGATCATGCTGCCGATCTTCGCCGACCAAGGTCCGAATGCGCGTCTCATGGCGGAGAGGAAGGTCGGGTTGCAGGTGCCGAGGGATGAAGACGATGGGTCTTTCGATCGCCAGGGGATCGCCGACACAGTGCGGGCCGTGATGGTTGATGGAGATGCCAGGAAGGTCTATGTAGCGAACGCCATGAAGTTGCAAGAGGTTGTGGCTAATAAGGAGCTTCAGGAGAGGTATATCGATGAATTTGTGCAGCGACTTAGATGTTACACCCCCCAGCTGAGATTTGGTTTTGGATGGTTTCAAATTCTGCTATTGTTTTTTTAGAGTAAAGTCCATTTTGGCCATCGAACTTTTTAGCGAAGTCCAAGAATGACCATCTAACTCCAAAACCGGGTATCTTCGACCATCCAACTCTTAAAACCATTCACAATTGGCCATCGGGTGGTTTGGTTTTAATGTTTTTATTTACAATTTAGTCCTTACATCTTGGACTCCACCCGACCTCAGCATCCACCGAAACAGCAGATGCGCCTTGCTGGGTCGCTCGTGCTGCGTGTATCCGTCCATCATGGCGTTCTAGCAGATGAGGTCCTTGCTGCGCATCCGTCGAACAGCGTGCGCCGCGCCGCGGCGTCCCCGTGCCAGCGTACATGCCCAATAAGCGCGGTGGCCACGCACGGTTCACCGGATAGCGCTAGCTTCACGGCGTACCCGTGCAACACGCTGCCAACAGCGCGAGGCAGCCGCACGCCGGGGAGAGGCCGAGAGGGTGTGCGGGGGTGGGGAGGAGGCCGTGGGACAGCAGCATCTCGAGAGGAGCGCCCGGCGCCGGTGGTTGTGGCCACGGGAGGAGTCTTGGCGTGGATGGCGGAGTTGTAGAACACGACGATCGGGTCGGGCGTGTAAGCGGAGCAGCTCCACGGCGAGATCCAGCAGCCGGACGGCGCGACGCGGCTGGAGATGGAAGTTCTTGATTTATTTTGCAGGGCACGTCATAATCAACTGAATATATAACAATTCCCATTGATATGAGGACTAGATTGTAAATAAAAACATTAAAACCACCCATCGAAACCGCCCGATGGTCATTTGTGAACGGTTTTAAGAGTTGAATGGTCAAAAATACCCCATTTTAGAGTTCGATGGTCATTCTTGGACTTCGCTAAAAGTTTGATGGCTAAAAATGGACTTTACTCTTTTTTTTATATAACTTTGCTAGTGGTTGTGTTGGCTTGTAGCTCAAAAACTCTGGAGAAATGGAAACATCATTTCTATCCAATACGAAATTGTATTGTTGTGTTGGTTGCATGAAAGAGCTGTAGATCAAGTGTACGCATCACAATGAGTTATTAAAAGACGTGACATCCTAGTTTGCCTATTTGGTTTGAGGTGACTAAAATTTTGTCACCCCAGTGTAATCCCTCTTAGTCACTTTTTTTGCCAAGCAAGGTGAAAAAAAAGTGACTACATGAGCATTGAGCAAGTTTAGTGATCTAGTCAACAAGGGGGGGTGGTGGTGGTGGTGGAAGGGCCTCGCGTCGCTCCTCGCCCGGGCGGCTCGGGCGAACCCTAGCCCGCCCGCCGTTGCCTCTCCCCCCTCTTCTTCACCTCGCCGCCGGCCGGAGGGTGCCCCGGGAAGCCCGGGGCGGCAAAACGATGGTGGTGGCGGCGGGGTCTCACCTAGGCAACGCCTGTCTCCGCGCGGAGGAGGTGGTGCGGAGCCGGTGGTCAGGTTGGAGCTCGTCGGTGGATGGCTGCGCAGGTGGAGTCGGAGATGGGAGGATCCGGACTCCTCGCGCCGGATCCGGCATCTAGCGGTGTCGGCGGGGGCGGGGCGGTGGTTTCGGCGAATTCGGCGCGGCGGGTTCTCTCGGGGGACGTTGGTGGATCCGTCGGCCGTCGGATCAATGACGCGGGGTGGTGGAGGTGTCGGTGGTGAGGTCTTCGGAGGTTGTGGTTTGGAGGCGATGCCGGCACGCGGCGGCGGTAGTGGAGCCAGGGGGCGTGGCGGGGCGGCTTCTCATGGTGGCGCGGCCGGCCGTCCATGCCTAGGCGTTGGAGAACCCGGTGCGGGGCTGATCCGGAGACCCCAGGACATTGGGCGTCGCGGTCGTCAACCATGGTGGCGGTGATTTCGGGCGGCGGCGACAGAGAAGCGATTTGGTTGGCCGTATTGGGGGTGCGTGATTCGGCGTCTAGGCGCTCGGATCGGAACCCCGGTGGCCGGCCATGTGGCTTCCACAGCGTTCGTCAAGGTGGAGGAGTTGGGGAAAGGGACGGCGTGGTTGGCGGTGGGACGTCGGCATCCGCCGAATCCGAGTTTTGGCGATAGTGCGTCGTCGGCGGGGCGTTTGGCGTAACGGCATGGCCCCGGGACATGGCATTGGTCACAAGCCTTGTTCTGGCGGCGGTGGCGCTGAGGGCGCCACTTTCCTTTGGAGGCGCCGTCTTTTCTTCAAGTGGATCTCTACGGGTGAAAACCAACACCGGTGGGTGGGCGGCGATGGCGTCTTTGGATGGCATTTTTCGTTGGAGGCGTCGTTTGTGGAAGATCCGCCCGATTGTCGGCTAGCGCCGACATCAAGGTGGGCGCTCATCGCGCACACGCTTACGGGGCCTTATGTTGTTGCCAAGATCCGGAGTCTCCAATGGTGGGACGAGTTACCTTTGTTTTCTTTTTTTTTTTTTTTATTTGTGCACCGGTGTTTTGGTGACTTTGTTTTTACCAGTAACACTGTCTTTCAATTGTAATTTTGTTGGCCCGATGCATCCTCGGATGATGAAGTCGGAAATATAATTTCCTTTATCTAAAAAAAAAAAAGTCAACAAGAGGGGTACTAATAAGGACTAAAGGGCTATACTAAAAAAAAAAATAGGATTTGTTTACTTAATAGGATTCAGGTCGTGAGGTGACGGTGCTTGGGCCATTGGTCTTAGCAGGCCTTTTGTCATTTTTCATGCCGGGTCATACCGCTTGGCGGGCCGAGGGGTTAGCTCAAGCATGGCCTGCTGCGTGCTTTGGGCGGGTACAGGCAAGGTTGGGTATGGGCCGTGTCATGCTCAGGCCGTGCTAAACTTTTGGGCCGTGCCTGTGGCCGGCAGGCTGCATGCTGAAATATACTCCTCCGTATTAAAAGAGTATCGTTTTAGGTTTTTTTTTTTAGACATAATGTTTGACCGTTCGTCTTATTTAAAAAAATTTATACAAATCATAAAATAAATATATCATTATTAAAGTATTTCTAATAATAAAATAAGTCATAGTAAAATAAATAATATTTATATAAAAATTTTGAATAAGACAGATAGTCAAACAAGAAGTTAGAAAAACCCAAAACAACATTTTTTTTTTTTTGAATGGAGGGAGTACGTTGACTGATTAAATGGGTACACATAGACGGGCTCTTCTACATAAGATTCGGGACGAAGATGAAAGATTGTCACATGATGGACAATATAAGTCCTCTGATGCGTTCACGTGATGTAGACAGCTCCTAGTTGCAACAAACACTAAACAACACTGCAATTTCTTATGCGCAACAACCACCACCATAGTTTAAAAATGTCCAAAACTAAGTCTCAGATGGGGTGTAAGATCTAAGTTGCTGCACAAATTCATCAATGTACCTCTCCTGGAGCTCCTTATCGGCAACAACCTGTTGCAACTTCATGGCGTTTCTGACAAACACGCTCCTTGTATCGGCGCGGACTGCTTTTGCGAAGCCCTCGCGGTCGAAAGACCCATCATCTTCGTCCCTGGGCACCAGCAACCCTATCTTCCTCCCCGCCATGAGACGCGCGTTCGGACCTTGGTCGCCGGAGATGGGCAGCATGATGAGAGGGTGTCCATACAGAAGCCCTTCAATGAGCGAGCTCCGTCCACAGTGCGTCAAGAACGCGCCGACGGCACCATGTGCCAAGACGGCGTTCTGAGGCACCCACCCCATGGTCACCAGCCCTTGTCCTTGGGTGCGCTCTTGGAATCCAGGAGGCAGGACGTCCGTGCCCGGAACGCCGCCGTCCTTTGGTGGGCGCAGAGCCCAGAGGAACCGCGCTCCGGCCATCTCCAGTCCATGAGCCATCTCGTGCACCTGGTCCAGACGCAGCGGCACCTCGCTCCCGAGCGCGACGTACAGGACCGATTTGGGAGGCTGCGCGTCCAGCCACCGCACGGTGGCGTCGTCTCTGTCCACGCCGGCGCCACGACCTCCGTCCGGGGACGGCGGCAGGAGGCCGAGCGGGACGAGTGGCTTGCCGAGAAGCGCCGCCGCATGCGAGAACACCTCGGGCTCCCACTCGGGACAGCTCCGGATGGCCGTGATCGTGCAGCTCTGGAGCGTCAAGGTGACACGTCGGAGGACGGACATACCTGTCCGGTCATGGGGCGCGAACAGCCCCGCGTTCCTTCTCCACTCGTACCGCGGCATGCCGGCCGGCGGCTCTTCAACGGCGGCTGACGCCGGATGCTCGAATATGGAGGCAGCGGCGAGCCCGTGCTGTCCCTCGCGCCGCACGCGAAGGCGGATATCACGGCCGCGGACGAGACAAGCATCGCGCACGGCACCTTGTGCTGCAGGGCGACGGTGGCCGCCCAGTGGGTCAACGTGTCGGCGACGATCCAGTCCGGCGGCCGGTCGGCGGCGGCGCTGCCGAGGTAGTCGGCGAAGGGCGCGGCGAGGCCGTCGAAGGCCTCGAAGAGTGGCTCGAGCTTGTCGCCGGGGACGTCGTTGGTGGACTCGGCGCCCTCCGGGAGGCCCTCCACGCGCGGGAGCGGCAGCGCCACCAGGTCCATGTTCGCGGCGTGCCGCCGTGGCGGGAGGCGCGCCAGGTTTCTCGCCGTGGAGAGGAAGGTCACGCGGTGGCCACGCGACGCTAGGCGCTCGGCGAGTTCTAGGTAGGGGAGAAAGTGGCCGAACGCGAGCCATGGGCAGATGATGATGTGCAGCGGCGAGGTTGGGGACTTGGTGGTGTCATCCATGGCGAGCGCAGGTTTACACACAGGTTTGGTTTGTGGAGCTGGAGTTTGCCCAGCGCGCACTGTTTTATTTGTCCAACTCTGCCACCAAACCCAGGCGTGTCATGTGCACAAATAAACAAAGCCAAACCCCAAGCCATCTGCATCAAGCCAAGAGCAATGACAGTGGAAAGAGACGACCTGTCGGTTTTGACGAATCTGACGTGTCCGGCGGCCGGAAGTGAAAAATATAAGCAGTGGACCCAACATCTAGTTATCTCGTGATGAGATCTGGCATCGTGCAATGCTGCAAGCAAGACATGGTTATCCATCCTAAGTACACTCCAAGACATGGTTATCCATCCTAAGTACACTCCACGAATAAGTGCACTTCTTTAAATTTTATCATTTTTGTTTGAACATTTGTCTTATTTTAAAAATTTCAATAAATATTACTTATTTTGTCATGACATAAAAATATCTCTAATAATAAAATAAGTCAGAATAAAATAAGTAGTATTTATTAAAACCTTTTAAATAAGACGAAAAGTCAAACAAAAATAGTAGAAGTCAAAGAAGTGCACTATGGACGTGTAGAAAGAGATGTGCCCAAGACCTATATGTGTGTTTGGTTGAGCCGTGGTTGTTGGAAAGCTACTCTGAGCTATGAGTTTTGAAAAACCGTGTTTTGGGCTGTGAGAAAGTTAAAACTTGTTTGGTTAATTAGTTTAGTTGTGGCTTCTAAAAAAATTGTCAAGTGCACCCACATGTCATCCATGTGCATGCGCATGACACTTTTTTTTTTTTGCCTGAGAACAACTCCAGCTATCACTCTAAAAAAGGACTCCTATTTTTAGTTCAAGAGCCAACATGGAAAATTTAAGGGCTTAAATTTGTTGCCAACTCCAGCCATCTCTCTCAAATTAAGCATTCACAGGTGAAATCCACGAGTAGAGAGTGGATAGAAGGCTCCTATTCCTAGGGTGCGGAACTAGATTTTAGGAGAGCTTGAAAAATAGGAGCTAATTTAGGAACCCCGCTGGAGTTGTATTTTTTACTCAAACCCCCAAGAAATAGAGTACGAGCTTAGTTAGAGGCCTCCACTAGAGTATGGGCTTAGTTAGGGGTCTCTACTGGAGTTGCTCTGAGGCGAGGAAGCGCTTCTTTTTTTTCCGCTTGGAACTCCTGCCGGTTACCAGCATCCATCAGCACTGATTTCATTATTTCGGTGGGTTCCTATAAATTCTTGTAGGGCTTAGAAAACCGGCAGGAATATTCAAGACCGTTAGAAGCAATTGTCATTCCTGTTGGTTCGTAGTAAGCCGTCAAAAAAACATTTACGCCAACAATAGGGTGAAAAACAGCTCCAATAAATAGTTTTATGTGCGCGATTTAATTATAGAGTCACAAGCCCCTATGAGGTCTCGCAAAATGGCACTCTAGACACGTCTGTTTCTTCCTGGCTACTGGCTAGCAAGGATGGATAGGCACATCACTACTGGAATCAGGTTCGGTAAAGGCCCTTATATACTCGGTAATGAACTCGACAAAGGCACCTTAGCCGAGTGGGTAGTGTCTTTTATCGAGTGCCTAGAAACACTCGGCAAATAATTCGTGAAAACACCAAAAAATACTATTTTATTTTAAATCAAAGGAGGGACACACTAGTTAGCTACCGACCACCCGTGGTCATTTTTACACTTTTTTTTTTTTTTTTGCAAACATTGCGGCCGCAGGGCATCATACACAGGACCTCCCACTCGAGCACATGTTGCTCTACCACTACACTACACCATCCTATGTGCCAATATTCCGTTTCAGTTCCTTAAATATTGTACTAAACCAAAAGAAAATTGCTTGTTTGAGACACTGAAAGAATTCAAATCAACAACGTTCAAATACAAAGATTCATAACCTTTCGAGATCTACAATCTTTATTTAGAAAGTGTCTCCATCCGAGATCATTTGATAATTTTGAATTTCAAAATTGAGATACTCAGATGTAATTTGCATGATAAGATGAATTAAAATCAAAAAGTGTTCGACTATAACTACTCACAACTTTTCAAGATCTACAATATTTATTTAAGAAGCTTTTCAATCCGAGGTCGGTTGAAAAATTTGAATTTTAAAAGTTTTAAATTTAGATAGTTTTGCATGATAAGATGAATTCAAATAAAAGCTGTCTACTACAAAGATGCAGACTTATCAAGATCTACAATTTTCATTCAGGAAGTTTCTCTATCCGAGGTCGTATGAAACATTGTTCGCAAATCTTAATACCCTCTGTTCTAGTTTCATGAAATTGTGAGACGACATAAGAGAGGTGTAGGGTTTGTGAACAACATTATTAACGTTTTATCAAATGAAGAAATGACTAAAATAAACTTTGTAGATCTTAAGAAGATATAAATTTTTTAGTTGAAAACATTTTCATTTAAACTTGTTTAGGGCCTCAAAAACTGCTTTAAAAAACTGATTTGTAGCACTTCGCCTTAATACATCTTTGCCGTGTGTTGGAGGTAAAACACTCGGCAAAGTTGCTGATTTTTTTTTATTTTTTTTTTTTTGCCGTGTATTATTCATTTGGCACTCGATAAAAAGGTTTTTGCCAAGTGTCCGATAAAATGCACTTGACAAAGACTTTGACACTCGGTCAAGAGCGGAATTCCGGCTGTGGATCTCATCACGAGGCACCTAGCTAGATGTTGCATCCGCTGCTTATATTTTTCAATTCGTTCTTTTCTCAGCCCCGCTTTTTGCACATGGCCTTGGGGTATCAATCATCTTGTTTTTCCTCCACATGACGCGCATGGGTGCTTAATTATACGCAAGTAGTATAATTAGGCGAGTGAGATGAGAGCTAGACAAAATAGCAGCAGGGTGTGTGCTGCAGCTGCGTACACAAGCGAAACCATAGCTCCAGCCTCCACAGTACAGGACCATCCTCTCTCCATGGACGGCAGGACCTCAACCTCGCCGCTGCACGTCGTCATCTGCCCATGGCTCGCGTTCGGCCACTTGCTCCCGTGCCTGGAGCTCGCCGACCGTCTGGCGTCACGGGGCCACCTCGTGTCCTTCCTCTCCACGCCCAGGAACCTGTCACGCCTCCCGCCGCGGCGCCACGACGTGGACCTGGTGGCGCTGCCGCTCCAGCGTCGAGGGGCCTCCCGAGGGCGCCGAGTCCACCAACGACGCCCCCGGCGACGGGCTCGAGCCACTCTTTGAGGCCGCCGGCGGCCTCGCCACACCCTTCGCGAGTTCCTGGCGCCGCCGCCTGCTGCGCCCGGACGGCGAGGGGACGAACGCAACCGCCCGCCGGACTGGATCCTCGCCGACATGTTCTACCACCGGGCGCCCACCGCCGCCGTTCAGCACAAAGGTGCCCTCTCGCGGGCGCTTGTCTCAAGCGCACCCGTGATATCTGCGTGGGCGTGCGGCGGGAGCACGCGGAGCTCGCCGCTGGCTCCATCTTTGGCATTTGGGCTCGTTGGCGAGCCACCGGCGGGCATGCCGCGATACGAGTGGAAACGAACAGCGCCGTTGTTCGTCCCCCATGAACGGACTGGTATGTCCATCGCAAGGCGCATCACCTTGACGCTCGAGCTGCACGATCACGGTCATGCGGAGCTGCCCGAGTGGGATCTGAGGTGTTTCGCATGCCGCCGCGCTCCTCGGCAAGCCGCCGTCCCCATGGGCCTGGGTGCCGCCGTCGCCGGACGGAGGGCGTGGCGCCGGCATGAACGAGGACGACGCCACCGTCGGCGCCGCTCGACGCCGCAGCCACCCAAGTCGGTCGTGTTCGTCGCTACTGGGGAGTGAGGTGCCGCGGGCGTGGAGCTGGTGCACGAGCTGGCTCTTGGGCTGGGAGCTCGCCGGAGTGCGATTCCTATGGGCGCCGAGGAGACCGGGAGGGACGCCTATCTAAGCACTAATTCTTTTTAAAAGACAGCCACCCGTGTGTTGACACCTGTTATCGTATAAATTTATTAATCAAATAAACATGAGAAAGGGATATAAATAATAATACCAACTTAGAATAGGGTGTCACTAACATATTTCCATCAGTTTTGGTGAAGTTATGATTTTCGGGGACTAAACAGAAAACAAAGAGAATTGGAGTGACATACGACTCCAAGACGTGTCCCAATCGTACTCGATCCAACTCCTATAAAAGAGCAACATAGAAGTACTTCAAATGAAGAATCAAAGTACAACATTGCGAAGAGCTCGTCGAGGTGATCGAAACGGATATATCATTTGCCATATTTGGAGTCCGAATCGGAAGATATCGGTCCGCAGAGCGGGGTTCGGTAAAACGGGCATAACTCCCTCATCCGGACTCCGTTTGACGCGAACAAATACAATTCGAAACGGCACGACGACACGCACGCACCCACAAAAGCTCAGCTCAGGTGGGGCCCATCTTGGGCCGATCGGCCCAATAATGGGGCCGATCGGCCGCCACCTCCGCCACGTCGGCCCCGCTTAGGAAGCTTCCTCCACCGCCTCTAAGGCGCAATCAAAACCGGTTGTTTAACGTCGGTTTGATCCGAGGGCGTCGGTAGAAGTGCGAGATGGATTAAGATCAAACACCGGATTAGTACCGCATCGCTCTTTGAAGGCTGAAGGGACGAAAGAAGACCCATATATATAGACCCCTAGACCCCCTATCTCGAGAAAACATCTCGGATCATCTCATACATCAATTACATATCTCATCAGATGGAGGCACGACGCCTGGAGAATTAGATTAGACAGCTACAATCTAATAGAATAGATCTAGTAGAGAGTTAGGGAGAGCGGAAGCTGCGTTCCGGTTCTCGAGAAGTCTTCGGCGTTCGGTATATCTTTGTATCTCAACTCTATTAGACTTTATGCCATAATTAGATCTATCTTTTCTAGTACTTTTATGCCTTTCATGTTATTGATTAGAATATAGTTGTTATATAATTGCATAGGATCTTCGCTCGTATTGAGTGCTCACGGTTATTCATGATGATTAGAGTAGTAATTAATAGTGTGGACATGGTGTCTAGACTAGAGGTTACCTTAGATTGCACCCAGGTCCACGGATAGTTGTGGTAGCCCTAGGTGGTGACAGCCCTAACGGCCGGCGTATTCCACCACGTTCGGATTGGTAGTGTAGGACCCGTGAAGTCGGAGCTTCCTAGCCCCCCTTCTCATCCCTTTCCGTGGCTAGTGTTCGATGTCCCTAAGTGTTCTTTTATGATCGCTATACCTTTTCATGCCTTAGTTACTCAAGAACCAAAGTACTAGAGAAGTATTCGGGAACCTAGATCTCTCCCGTTGTCCTCTCGACCTAGCTATCTATTCTATATTATAATATTCTCTGGTTAAGTGCTATTAATTATCATTTATATCATATACATTATTTACCCCCTTACTTTAGTTTAGTTGGTATATTAAGTTAGTAGATACATGATTTTGATTTATCATAGTCTTTACCCTTGCTTCCCCGTGGAAAATATAAATAACGATACTACGGAATACTCCAGGGTAAAAGCTACAATGGTATATATATTCTGTGCGCTTATGAACCCTTTATATTCTTTTGCACTTAATAAATACCAACAAGCTTTTTTGGCGCCGTTCTTGGGAAGCAATTGGCGTAAAGATTTTGATAATGATCTTGATATCCGCTAATTTAGTGTATCAATTAGCTTTAGTAGGATTACCCTTGTTACGTTGAGTGTGGAATAGACGGGACATTTGATGCCGTCGTGACCTTAGGCAAGCTTCCTCAAGGAGAAACCAGGTGTTTTGAACATCAAGATCCATCAACACGGAGCCCTGCCATCTCTTAGGTACATTTATATATATTATTCTAACCATGTGTAGATTGAAGAAAAGGTCGTCGTCACAAGAATTCAAAGCACATCTCAAGTGTGAAAATAGAAGCCGCACAACTCACAAGCTCCATTAGTGAGTCATGGTAAGTATGATCAAAGGTGAGAAAGTCTTGCTCATGAACTTTAATTTATGAGTAGTTATCTTTTCAATTGTTGCATTCCATTGCATGTTTCCCTTAAATAATTCATGCATTCTACTCCACCTAGTTTATGTTTTCTCATAGTAAGTCCATTGCATGTTTAACTCCTTGCAATCACCCAATCATGTCGTTGCATATAAAATAAAAAAATAATAAATATTATCCTCACCATGATCATGCTCTTTCATCTCTATTTAAGTAAATCTCTATGATGCTTTCATGCCACCGTTATGCGCTATAGTATGCTCTAGTTTGAAGTATTTCTCATACATCTCTTAAATGAAGCATGGTGCCTAGTTTAGGAGTGTGATCGTGCTTTCAAAGGCTTTTTAATGCTAGTTAAATTGCTTTCCTAAATCAAATTAGACGTGGTGTTTAGGTTGATTTTTGAACCAAGAGTATGCTCTAGTAGATAGCGAGTTATTTTGACTAACCCTAGCAGAAAACTATCATATTCAATGCGGGTAAGTCAAGAGATGAACTCACAATAGAGGTGAGGCAAGGCGTATAATGAACTCCAACAACTCTGCGCAGAAGGAAAACCCGGATCGTTCCTCATTGAAGAAAGATCTGTAAGTATCACATCATTTATTTTGTTTTTTTTGCTAAAAGTTACATTTGCCTTGATCCTTGCTAGAGTGCAGCTAAGAACATAATTTGTTAAAAAAAAATATACGATAAACAATATATGTGCTAAAGTAATCAAAGAACCATCTTTTTGTTAGCATAGATGAGTTTATATCAACCTTTGGACAACAACATGTTCTTCAAATAATTGCAATCCTTCGGGTATACGTCCACTAATATCTCGCAGGAAAGAATCATCGGTGTGCACGGTTTAGCATGAACCTACCACACCACCACAGTCTACCTCACGTCTACATCTCTAAAAAGACTGTCAAGATCCAGCTTGGGGGGAGTGCAACCCCCATTATCCGTAAGTACTCTTATCCTTTACCTTATTTACTACTAGTTTGGTATGTTTGTTTTGTTAAAAAGATATAAAAAGATGCATAACTATAGAAAACTAAATAAAAAGTTTAAGTTATATATATAGTTTGATCTTTATGTTTGCTATAAATAAATAAATAGATAGTGTGCTTAGGTTTGCTAGAATAAAATTAACGCCTGAAGATGATCCCTATGTATGGAAATGATGAATAGTTGCTCCGCCTTAATCCCTCTTAAAAGTACTTACACTTTGGACTTAGATTCTCCCAAAGCTTTAAATGCTTAATTTGCTCTAAACCCAAAACACTGTGGGAAGCACATGCTTAATCCGAGTCTTAGCATTAAAAGATAAAGATACATGAAAAGTTGAGTCTTTGTTTATCATCTTCCTAGAGATACCTGATTCCCGGTTTTTATCTTTGAAAATTATAAAACATTACATGATGAGTTCCTTAGCTATGACCCTTAAGAGTTTATCATTCGCATCAAGATCATCCCACTCCACTAAATCTGCCGCTTCTAACCCGAAAGTACGCATCCCCATACTCCATCAAGCCGCTAGCCATAATTATAAAAAATAAACTCTTGCAATCTTTAGATATGTCTCTCTCGGTGTTTTTATAGAGGCTGGGCTACATTCGAAAAAAAAAAAAAAGAAAAAAAAAAAAAATAAATATTTAGAGAGAAAAGTGAGACAAGAGAGGGAGAGTAACGGACAAAAAAGTCATACTAGGCGAGCGGGGCCTACCTCCCTAATAATAAAAATATTTAGAGATGAATAATGGACACGTGTCCGAGGGTGAGTAGGGCCCACATCTCTAAGGAGAGAGAAAAATAGACACAAGTCGGGGGGCAAAGCCCACCTCTCCAAGAATAAATAGCCCGGACCTTAGCAATTTTTAGAAAGAGAGATATAGTCCAAGATGTTTGAGAAAAAAAATACTAGAAAAGGCTAAAGGTTAGTTACTACCTTTCATCCTCATCCACTTCACCACTATCATCCCACTATGTATGTCCTGCCACATGTGTAACCCCACTACCACCATCCACTTAAGAGGGTCATACGTGTAGGATCTCCGAAGTTTCTTTTGAAAAATATTGCAAAACCCGGGATGATAGTTGATCAAAGAACTTGAGACATGGTGCTTAACTTGATTGTTTTATCTTGCTTATGATTCGTGAAAAGGCTACGCCCCATGGTAAACAGGTATGAGAGAGCAATCGGGTTAAGAGGAGAATTTATTTCTAATAAACACGGTACTTACGAGGTATGAAAGTGTAGTAGCAACTCCCGATCCTACTATAGCATATAGCTTTGCTAGGGACTAGCAAAGGGTAAGCTTGGGGAGTTTGTTGATTTTTGTTATCGTATAAATTTATTAATCAAATAAACATGAGAAAGGGATATAAATAATAATACCAACTTAGAATAGGGTGTCACTAACATATTTCCATCAGTTTTGGTGAAGTTATGATTTTCGAGGGGACTAAACAGGAAAACAAAAGGAATTGGGTGACATACGACTCCAAGACGTGTCCCAATCGTACTCCGATCCAACTCCTACAAAAGAGCAACATAGAAGTACTTCAAATGAAGAATCAAAGTACAACATTGCGAAAGAGCTCGTCGAGGTGATCGAAACGGATATATCATTTGCCATATTTGGAGTCCGTAATCGAGAAGATATCGCCGCAGAGCGGGGTTCGTAAAACGGGCATAACTCCCTCATCCGGACTCCGTTTGACGCGAACAAATACAATTCGAAACGGCACGACGACACGCACGCACCCACAAAAGCTCAGCTCAGGTGGGGCCCATCTTGGGCCGATCGGCCCAATAATGGGGCCGATCGGCCGCCACCTCCGCCACGTCGGCCCCGCTTCCGGAAGCTTCCTCCACCGCCTCTAAGACGCAATCAAAACCGGTTGTTTAACGTCGGTTTGATCCGAGGGCGTCGGTAGAAGTACGAGATGGATTAAGATCAAACACCGGATTAGTACCGCACGTCGCTGAAGCCGAAGGGGACGTAAGAAGACCCATATATATAGACCCCTAGACCCCCTATCTCGAAAAACATCTCGAGATCATCTCATACATCAATTACATATCTCATCGGATGGAGGCACGACGCCTGGAGAATTAGATTAGACAGCTACAATCTAATAGAATAGATCTAGTAGAGAGGGAGAGCGGAACTGCGTTCGGTTCCGAGAAGTCTTCGCGTTACGTATATCTTTGTATCTCAACTCTATTAGACTTTATGCCATAATTAGATCTATCTTTTCTAGTACTTTTATGCCTTTCATGTTATTGATTAGAATATAGTTGTTATATAATTGCATAGGATCTTCGCTCGTATTGAGTGCTCACGGTTATTCATGATGATTAGAGTAGTAATTAATAGTGTGGACATGGTGTCTAGACTAGAGGTTACCTTAGATTGCACCAGCCCCCACGGATAGTTGTGGTAGCCCTAGGTGGTGACAGCCCTAACTACCGACGTATTCCACCACGTTCGATTGGTAGTGTAGGACCGTAGTCGGAGCTTCCTAGCCCCCTTCTCATCCCTTTCCGTGGCTAGTGTTCCGATGTCCCTAAGTGTTCTTTTATGATCGCTATACCTTTTCATGCCTTAGTTACTCAAGAACCAAAGTACTAGAGAAGTATTCAGGAACCTAGATCTCTCCGTTGTCCTCTCGACCTAGCTATCTATTCTATATTATAATATTCTCTGGTTAAGTGCTATTAATTATCATTTATATCATATACATTATTTACCCCCTTACTTTAGTTTAGTTGGTATATTAAGTTAGTAGATACATGATTTTGATTTATCATAGTCTTTACCCTTGCTTCCTCGTGGAAAATATAAATAACGATACTACGGAATACTCCAGGGTAAAAGCTACAATGGTATATATATTCCGTGGCGCTGCGGAACCCTTTATATTCTTTTGCACTTAATAAATACCAACACCGTGCTTGGCGAAAATCTCCATGGCTAAAGTCTTCAATACTCAACATGCCCACTTTAAATGTGATCTGTTGCTCTCCTTATACAGAATGTTCCACAAAGGAGTCCAATAAGTTGCCATGAAAATAACCTGCAAATAAGAGTATAATCTTCTTTTGTCAAAAGTCGTCATTTCTACAAAGCCAAATAGACCATAAAATTACACTTGTTCCATTTTAATTTCTTTAAATATATTAATTTTGTGTGTAAGATCTAAGTCGTTGCACAAATTCATCGATGTAATCATGTAACTCTCATTTTGTGTGTTCTTTTTAATTTGTTTATTTTTTTCTTTCTTCTTCCATTTTAAATATCTTAAATATATATATCAATATATATTCCTATTAATTTTTGGTAAAAGCTATACTTTGCTGTTGTGTAATGTTTGTTTCCGTCACATGAATTATTTAGTCGTTGGATTTTTGAATTTGTTTGATCTGTGTCATTCGTCTCGTGTTCCACCTTTGCTCAGCCGATCAAGCTTCTTCTCGCTGATGTATGTATTGGTGTAACTAGCACTGACATTCAGCCCAACGTTGTTTATTTATTGAGGAAATGCCTCTATAACATTTTTATCAATTGATTTAACTAATATGTATTATTGATGTTACTAGCACACCATATGAAGTTGCAAGAGGTTGTGGCTGATAAGGAGCTTCATGAGAGTTACATCGATTTGTGCAACGACTTAGATCTTACACCCCCAGCTGAGACATGGTTTGGGAGGTTTTTAAATTGATCGCACTAGCACCGAACGTCCGGACGCGCTCCTCTGCCACGCCTTCGTGGCCCACTGGCCCCGCCACTCCTGCCCCTTGCACGTCTACCTACTAGCTAGCAGTATGTCTGCCTCCCAGACCCACTTACCCTGTCTGTCTGCCGACCATGGCGGCCGGCGCGGTCATGAGGGGAGCCTGAGCTCAACCTCGGCTCTATGATGGCAGCAACATGTAGCAAGGAAAAAGGACGAAGAAGAGCAACACCCGATCTACTTTTGAAATAGTCAGGGCCAATTGATGAAACATACACATGAAGGTAGTTGAAACACTTGAAAACTTCAATCTGAAAACACTATAAAAACACACACCCGATCTAATTATGAAACAGTGGAAAACAATAGTTGAAACACTGTTAGTTGAAACACTTGAAATACTTGAAATATGCCTTCGAAACATCGATGAAACATATCTATAAAACATATAAAACACTCGATCTACTTTTAAAACATACAAATGATTCGGTTGGAACATCCATTTGAAACATCTAAAACAATTGAAAACAAATTGAAGCTTCTGGAATGAGGCCTCCAACGTGAAGCTCCTGTCGTTGCCACTGGCAAGCAGAATGATCAGAGAACCCCTGGAACGAGGCCTTCATCACCTCTAGTATAGCCACCGGTTGTGCGCGGTCGACGAGGATGGAGACAAGTAGCGACAGGTTTAGCTTCAGCGTGCGGAGTGCAGGATGGATGCGGGCGTCGGCGATGCCACCGGCGAATAGGGCGTTGTAGAAGGGTGGTGGGAGTCTGGAAGATGAGGCGATACGCTGGCGACCTCGGCGTCATGGATGATGGTGGCCCATCGCCGCGGGGCGCTGGCACGGTCGAAATGGATGGATGACGGCCCGAGTTGGCGGTTCGCGGCGGACGCCAACACACCCATCGCGGCGCGGCGCTTCGCCGTGTAAGATGAAGGAAAGGGATTTGTCAAGTGTCCGGATATGGGTGAGCGGTAGTAGAGGTGTTTGAGCCGGATGTAGATGTCTTTGGCGGAGCGGAGTAGATAAGGATGGGGAGAGGGAGGTAGGCGGGGGCGTGGGCTAACCCACTAATCGCTGGACGCGTCGGGACGCCCGGACGCCGTGCATGAGGGTTTCCGTTTTTAAATCCTGCTAATGGTCGATGGACCCAACAAATGTGAATGGTGAATCTTTCTTTGGGTGTAGCATTTGGGCCAAAATTCTATTGGGCTGCATATAACTATATCTTTATTGGGTCAAATATATAGGCAATCACGGGCCTACATGGACTACCATTTGGGTCCATGTTGGTAAAAGTTATCCTACAGAATTATTTATAAATTTGTATAGTCTGCAAGCGAACAGAAACGATGAGTACTTCACCCTGGGGGGTTTAAATATCGAATCCACAGGGAGAAGCACTTCACCTAGGGGGTTTAAATATCGAATCCACAGGGAGAATGGTGTGGGAATCGAGGCAAAAACTAATCCCCGAGATAATAGGAAGGAACAGGAGTTCGGATAAAAGGTGAGAAGAATTCTATGGTGTCTAGTTTATACTCTTGTAAGGCTTATAGATATTCTTTAATGGGGATCGTACTCAAGAAAAGGTAAGGGCGAAACTTACTATCTCCCAAAGACTTAGATCCCACGTATCCTATCTACGGGATGTGGAATACAAAGGACTCAATGGTCTTTGTCACTACCACGATCTACCACTATCCGGGTAGGGAGCAATTATGAGTTATCTAGTATAAACACCACGTCTACACTAGGGGTAACAACTTCAATTCAAGAGCGACAAGAATCAAAGTACTCTAATGAGTCATAAACCAAAAGAAATATAAATAAGTGAACTTACTCAATTATAAGGTTGATCCACCAAAGAAGTCTCAAGATCAAGTGCAATGAAGCCTTTGATCCCAGAGGTACAAGCGTAGAGAGTCACCGGCAGATCCGGCACTTCTCCTTACTTCTCCTCAACTCTACTTCTTATCTCTCAAGAACAGATTTAGAACTCTAATCAAGTTCTTTGATCTATCTCTCAACTTTCTACTAATCTCTCTCAACTTGATCTAGCTCTTCTAATTAGAGAGGTATGGCTCTAGCTATGATCGAAAGCCGAGTCTCGATGAATAATGATTTTCATACCTAAGGCCGAGGTAGGACCCTCCTTATATAGTCCTGGCGGATGAATGCCGGCCCTTGGATCAAACCGACTTCAACAACGTGAGAGATACAACCACAAGGTCGGTGGTGAACCGACATAAGAGGGAGAGGCCGACGGGTGGGACCCACCGGCGGCCGCCGGTGGGCTCGGCAGGCAAGCAAAGCCGTGGTGGACCCTCGCCCGTCCGGTCTTTTTCCGTGTCTTCTAGAATGTTTTAGTTCACTTTTCGGATCGAAAGTCTTCTCGGTAAATCTTCTTATTATATGGGGGGTTTCTCTCATTTCCTCGGCATTTTCCTGTTAAGTCCCCGAAAAAAAATATAAATCACCAAAACTCGTGGAACTTTATCAAGTATAACACCTATTCTATGCATTCTATTCTTTTTATACCGTTATTATGTATTTAATTGACACATAAAAACATGGCTTAAGAGGTGTCAACAAGCTCCCCACACTTAGGCTTTTACTGTCTCGATAAAAGGATGGTTATAACAAAACAAAAAGACAAGCAAGCAAGTATAGAATAAAAATTATAGTCACAAATTTTATTTTATTATGCCAAGAACTTTAAGTAATTGGGAAACAAGACAATTAATTTCAGAGTACTCTATTCTTTCAATCAATTCAAATTTGGAGTTTTTGCAATGATTTTTGAAAAGAAAACATAGCTTACTTTCTTTTTTTACGTGATACTCTCAAATCACTCAATGATGTATATATATGTAGTATTTTTGAATCCTCACACAAAGATATGTAAAATATATATTTCTAATAAAGTTGTATCCGGGGTTTCGAGGATTGAATAATATATAGCATATTTACTTTGCATGTATCTCGCAATATCAAAGATTGTAATCAAGGAAAAACATTCTCTAAGATCAAGATGTGCATTTGTGTATGCTAATTCTACTATGCTCTTTCTTTTATTTCTCTCTTTTGAGAATAAATATTTTTGTAAACAAGATCATGGGCTATCTCTATTTTTATTTCTTTTTAGAGAGGTGGACTCTGCTGGCATTTGGACTTTTTGTCTATTATTTCCTCTCTTATAAAGATGTGGGTTCTATGACCCCGGACACTTGTCCATTATTCATCTTTATTTTTTAGAGATGTGGGCTCTTCTCGCCCTCGAACACTTGTTCATTTTTCATCTCTTTTTAGGGAGGTAGGCTCTACTCGCCCGTAGGACTTTTTGTCCATTTTTCATCTCCCTTTTTCTTTTTCTTTTCTCTTTCTCTCTTTTTTTATATACTATTTTTGCATAGCCCATGCCTTGCTGTACAAAAACTATTTATTATTTTTAGAGATCATCAACCGAGCATATAAATAAATAAAAACAAGTGTACGTGATTCTTGATCTTAAGATAAGTTTCTCAACTTGAGTCACAAAATCTTAACAAAGCTCAACACAAAGTAAATAAATTACTGCTGGTTTAGCATAGTATGGCTGTAATAGGATAAAATATTGATCACAGAGATGAAGTAAAGCTATTAATTTTAATATTTTGAAATAAATTTCTCCAAAGAAAAGATATCAAGAATTAAGCTCTCATCAAACTTCTATCTCAAATTTCACAACAACTTAAACAACTTGGATCTTGTAGCATCTTATTATTTTAGCAAAAGCTTATTCTAATTATGTAAAAGCATTATGTAAACTTATCTTTAAAACAAAAGATATCAATTTATTTTTATTCTTCTTTATTTGTTTTGCAAACAAGAAGAGCTTCAAACCCGGCGAGCGTAAAACCAAAACACGAACAAAGCGGAGTCGAGGAGATCAAACCGAGGGATGAAGAAATCTGAAGGCGGGGAGGAGGTGGCTGGCGGTCGCCCCGGTGTTGTCCTGGCGGCCGCCAGAGCTCTGCTGCTGCTCGTGGCTCGATCTTCGTCGTGTTGGATCATCGCATTCTTTGTTGTTTTGCTTTTTTTCGTGTTCGGTTTATTTTGTTCGTTGTTCGCATCTTGTCTCCCCCCACACTTGTCTTTTTATTATCCTTTATTCAAAAATATGGTGGAGACAAGAAAAACATATACAATAATAATAACTGAGAAAATTAAATTAAAAACTTATGATAAAATAAGAGCACTTCTTTATTTATTTAACCATAATAAAGACTCAAAACAAACTTGACTTGATAAACCGACTCAAAACTCTAATTTAAATCAAAGTAAAAACCGACTCGATAGATAACTAGATAACCGACTCAACTAGTGCTCTTATAAACTTGAGCGTTTTACATATCCTTAGCAAACCTGTTTACGATACGCTCAAGTACTCTCATCTTTGTCACTACTTGACATGATTTTTTCTAATTCAGTATTTTTCTTCTCTAACTCATCTATACGTTTAGCTTGATACTGAGTAAAGTACCATGCCGAGTATTCATAAAGCTCTTTAGGTGGAAGTGTTACGCACGAAGCTCCGCCATAGTCATCCTTCCTTTCGAGGCATCGGTTCTCTTTGCCTCCCTTGGCTCAACAAAACGGATTTGACTAGGATTAGCACGTACCCCATTGAGAACAAGTCGGGCATCGGTGTATGTGCTTTTCCTAATATTTCTAAACTTATCACATTCAACATCAGTGATCCTCTCATTCGTCTTGGGGTGTTCAACTTGGTGCCTTGAGGAATTGGAATCTTCTTCTTCATAGCAATGTCATGGCGTGCGGCTAGTAACTTCGAGCATTTGATTGCTCAAGTAAAGGCTTTGATGGCGGTGGAGGAATCATGGCTAAAGGTTTGGGCTCATAAGGGACTAGGGCCATTGAATTGGATGCTTGAGCTGAATTAGTCGCCGCTTTACCTTTATTTGGATCATAAACCACCATGCGAGTCTCATTGTTCTTCATGTTGGGAATAGGAGGTTTTAGTCTTCGGTCTTGGAGAAGAATGAATTTAGATGAGATGAGATATTCAGAAAGGACTTGTTTATATAGGTAAGAGGTATAGGATAGGAGGGTAAGGCTCACAAGTATGGTCCTATTAAATAACCTGAATGTATGTCATTACAACGGGCTTTGGTTCTAGAGTATTCGGAAAAAGAATGAGGAAGAGGAGAGGACATGGGGTGGCGGTCGCCAGCCCAATGGGGCCGGCCGCCCGTGCCCATACAAGACGTGTGTCGTGTCCCTTTTTCTGTAGCCTATTATCTCTATTCTAATTGTAATACTTATATTTTTGGCCCATAAAAACAAGTTCTACGAAAATCAAAAATCTTGAAATGGATCAAATTTAAAGCCTATCTCATCTAATTCATTTAATTTATTTATTTCATCGGGCTTATCGGGTTCATAGAAAATTTTAAGACGTTGGCCGTTTACCTTGAATAACTTACCTTGAGTCTTGTAGAGTGATTGCTCCATGTGATGATGAATTTACTACCTTGAAAGGTCCTTCCTATTTACTCGAAGTTTTCCATGCCCGAATAATTTTACCACGGAATTAAAGAGTAATACCCGATCTCTGGAGTGAAAGTCTTTATCTTTATCTTTTTGTCATGCCATCTCTTGGTTCTTTCTTTATAAATCTTGGCATTATGATAAGCTTTCTCTCTCCATTCCTCCAATTCGATAATTGCATCTTTCTTTGAATTCTCGAGGCATCGAGATTCATATTCCATCTCTTGATTGCCCAGTGAGCTTTGAACTCAAGCTCTGAGGCAAATGACAGGTCTTTCCATAAACAAGTTGATAAGGTGTCATTCCAATTGGTGTCTTGTATCTTTGTCTGTATGTCCATAGTGCTTCGGAAGTCTATCCTTCCATTTAGTTCCCATCTCTTCTACTGTCTTACGTAAGATATTCTTGATCTATTTATTTGAAGTCTCTGCTTGACCACTTGTTTGAGGGTGGTAAGTTTGTAGTAATATTGTGACGAACTCCATGCTTTAGTAAATAATTTCGAAATCTTCTATCAATGAAGTGGCTTCCTCCGTCACTAATTACCATTCGAGGTACTCCAAACCTTGGAAATATAGTTTCTTCAAACATCTTGATTGAACTTTTACCATCTGCATTCTTGCATGGTATAGCTTCTACCCATTTCGAAACATAATCCACTGCTACTAGGATATATTCATAGGTTCCGGATTTTGGAAATGGTCCCATGTGATCAATTCCCCAAACATCAAAGAGCTCGATCTGGAGATTGGTTGTTAAAGGCATAGCATCTCTTGCATTTATATTCCCGTGCCTCTGACAAGCTCCACATCTTTGGATGTAATCTTTTGTGTCTTGATACATGGTAGGCCGAAAAATCACCTTGCCAAATCTTTGCATGTGTTACGAATGCCCCATAATGACCTCCATATGGTGATGAGTGACATTTTTCAATAATTTGCAATCCTTCTTCTGTTGGCACACATCTTCGAGTAGTTCATCAGCACATACTCGAAGAGATATGGATCATCCCATAAGTGGTGACGACTTTCATAAATAAGCTTCTTCTTATCCGCCCTTGGTGCTACATATCCCGCAACCATAAAATTAACAAGATCGCATACCGGGGATCGGTATGGGTTATCGATAGAACATATCGTCCCCGAAAGTGAGTCATTAATAGGCAATTCATTTGGTTTCTCAAATTGCATTCTAGATAAATGATCAGCAGAATGAATTTTCTACTCCTTTCTTATCTTTAATTTCTAAATCAAACTCTTGGAGTAACAAAATCCATCTTATCAAACGTGGTTTAGCATCTTTCTTGGTGAGCAAATACTTCAAAGCAGCATGATCAGTATAAACAATCACTTTAGCTCCTACCAAGTAAGATCTAAACTTATCTATAGCATAAACAACTGCTAGCAACTCTTTTCGCAATTAGTAGCATAATTAAGTTGTGGTCCAGTCAAAGTTTTACTAGCATAAGCAATAGCATGATGTTTCTTGTCTTTAGTTTGTCCTAACACTCGCCCCCACAAAGCATAATCACTTGCATCACACATAATTTCAAAAGGCAAAGACCAATCGGGGTTGAATAATTGGTGCGAAATAAAAGCCTTTTTTCAAACTTTCAAAAGCTTTAAGACAAGCATCATCAAAAACAAAGGGAACATCTTTGGCTAACAAGTTGGTAAGTGGTCTAGCAATATGTGAAAAATCTTTTATAAATCTATGATAAAAACCAAAGCATGGCCTAGAAAACTTCTTATCCCTTTAACATTCACAGGGGAGGTAAGCGTTCTATAACTTCTATTTTTGCTTTATCAACCTCTATTCCCCTTTCTCGAAATAAGATGACCAAACACTATTCCTTCTCTAACCATAAAATGACATTTTTCCCAATTAAGGACTAAGTGCTTTTCCTCACATCTTTGCAAAACTCTATCTAAGTTTTCTAGACAATCATCAAAAGTTTTTCCATAAACGAAAAAAAATCATCCATGAAAACTTCCATAATCTCTTCAATCATTTTGAGAAAATATAGACATCATACATCTTTGAAAAGAGCGAGGTGCATTACATAACCCAAAAGACATTCTTCTATAAGCATAAGTTCCATATGGGCATGTAAAAGTGGTTTTGCTTTTGATCATTAGGATGGATTAGAATTTGGTGATATCCGAATATCCATCAAGGAAACAAAAGTAAGAATGCTTTGCCAATCGTTCTAACATTTCATCAATGAAAGGCAAAGGAAAATGATCTTTCCTTGTGGCTTTATTTAATTTTCTATAATCTATACACATTCTCCATCCTGTAATGAGTTCTTTGAGGAATCAATTCATTCTTATCATTCTTAACAAGCTGTCATGCCTCCCTTCTTAGGCACAACTTGAACAAGGCTTACCCACTCACTATGTGGCACGAGGATATATAATCCCGGCATGTAATAACTTAAGAACTTCCTTCTTAACTACATCTCTCATCGCATTATTTAGTCTTCTTTGGGGTTCTATAGATGGGGGTATATACGGATCTGTAGGAATACGATGAGTGCGAGAGAGCAGGACTAATTCCTTTTAGGTCATCGAGTGCGTAGCCTAAGGCCGGCGATATTTTTCTAAGACAGTTATCAGCCGAGAGTCGATCCGGTGTAAGTTTATCATTTATGATCACTTTGGAGACTCTGAATCTTGGTTTAGGAAAGCATAAGTGAGGCCTGGTGGTAAGGTTTAAGTTCAATAGGAGGTCTCGGTGGATTCTCAAATTCATCTAAAGGTTCTGAAGTAGTAGGATTTTCATCCTCTTCTTCAATAAAAATTACGAATCATCTTCTTGATTGGATTCCACAAAATATTCTACGGTGGCCTCTTTTACTTCCTCCATAGGATCCGGTTCGGACAAGACTCGGATTTAGCATGAATAGCTTGGATGATAGGTAATGAGAATTGAAGATCTTTGTCTATTTGAAAATCTAAGTCTCCAGGTTGTCCTCTAAAAGTAAGCTTTTCTATTGGTTGTCCTATCGTTGAGGTCAAACTCCATGATATCAAAGATATAGAAACTAAGATGTACCATGATGTTATTTACCTTGATTGGTAAGACATAAAGAATTCTCGAACTTTGAATAACTTGTCCTGAAGGTGTTAAAAGTAACTTTGTAGTGGGACTCAATGGCATATTTTTGAGAAGATCTTGAACAAAGGATAATGCCATGATGTTTATCCCCACTATAGGATTATAAAGAGCATCAAGCTGGATCTTTATCAACTCGACAAATAGGTACAAAAGGTGAATCCAAGCGGATCACATCGGAGGAAAGCTCGATTCTTACGTCCATTCACTACTAATGATTGAGACAAGTTCTTACGTAGTTCCTTTCAAATGTGTTAAATCGGAAGAATCTAAAGGATAAGATTGTGATGATCTATTCTTCGAGATTTAAATTGATATTTCGAGGTATTTCCATAATCAGTAAAGAGATCATCCTCGATATCAATTAAGAAGTCGAGATTGAAGTAACCTCTCGGTTCTTCTAAAGGTTACGGATTATTTGGAATTGGTAAAGGATTTGGAATAGAATTGGATTGACTAATCTCTCATCTTCTATTATTTCTTCTATTTTTAAAGATTTTCTATGGTTGGATCATCCTCATTGTTCTCCACTATTTTGTTTAGGATAGCAATGCATTCAAGGGGTGAAAGGTGAATGAAAGATCCATTCGCAGAAGTGTTCAAATATTTTCTAGATTTTCTATTCGGACCAATATAGAAGTGTTGAATTAGAACATGGTGCGGTATGGCGAGATTGGGTCGGATTTGGAAAGAAGATCATATCGTTCCCAATAGGCACTCGAGAGATTCATCATGATTTTGTTTTGAAGATAGGATTGAGAGCCTAAAGTTAATTAGTTTTGACATGGGAAAGAAATCAGCACAAAATTCGGTTAAACAAGTTTCCCAATTGCCGACCATTCTTTCTCTATTTCTATTGTACCATTGGCGAGCTTTTCCTTTCAAAGAGAATGGAAAGAGCGTCCAAAGGATTGTTTTAGGGGACATGCCTTCGATATGTAGACATTTACATATCTCCACAAAAGTTTGGAGATGAATAAAAGGTTTTTCGTCTAATTCTCCCGGAGAAAGTATGGTTCGGACCATCTCTATCAACTTGGGGTGAAACTCATAGGATCTAGCTTGAATAGGTTCAGATGATAGCACAGGTCTACAAGCTTGCCCATTGGGTGCTAAATTTTTGTAAAGAGGGGTAGTATCCATTTGGATAGATAAGATAAGATAAGATAAAATAAAAAGGAAAATCTAAACTAATGATATGATACAAGATTTAGTTTAGCTTCGGATAATCAAACAAACCGTTCTCCCGGCAACGACGCCTTTAAATGCTTGTTGGTAAAAGTTATCCTACGAATTATTTGTAAATTTGTATAGTCGCGCAGTTTAACGTAAACGATGAGCACTTCACCCGGGGGGTTTAAATATCGAATCCCGGGGAGAATGGTGTGGGAATACTGAGGCAAAAACTAATCCCCGAGATAATAGGAAGGAACAGGAGTTCAGATAAAAGGTGAGAAGAATTCTATGGCTGTCTAGTTTATACTCTTGTAAGGCTTATAGATATTCTTTAATGGGGATCGTACTCAAGAAAAGGTAAGGGCTTAAACTTACTATCTCCCAAAGCACTTAGATCCTACGTATCCTATCTACGGGATGTGGAATACAAAGGACTCAATGGTACTTGTCACTACCACGATCTACCACTATCCAGGCGGGTAGGGAGCAATTATGAGTTATCTAGTATAAACACCACGTCTACACTAGGGGTAACAACTTCAATTCAAGAGCGACAAGAATCAAAGTACTCTAATGAGTCATAAACCAAAAGAAATATAAATAAGTAAACTTACTCAACTATAAGGTTGATCCACCAAAGAAGTCTCAAGATCAAGTGCAATGAAGCCTTTGATCCCGAGAGGTACACAAGCGTAGAGAGTCACCCGCCGGATCCGGCACTTCTCCTTACTTCTCCTCAACTCTACTTCTTATCTCTCAAGAACGGATCTAGAACTCTAATCAAGTTCTTTGATCTATCTCTCAACTTTCTACTAATCTCTCTCAACTTGATCTAGCTCTTCTAATTAGAGAGGTATGGCTCTAGCTATGATCGAAATTTGAGTCGATGAATAATGATTCTCATACCTAAGGCCGAGGTAGGACCCTCCTTATATAGTCCTGGGCGGATGAATCTTTGGTCCTTGGATCAAACCGACTTCAACAACGGCATAGATACAACCACAAGGTCGGTGGTGAACCGACATAAGAGGGAGAGACCGACAGGTGGGACCCACTGGCGGCCGCCGATGTGGGCCTGGCGGGCGCCCGGGCCGGGGTGGACCCCGCTTTGTCCAGTCTTTTTCCCGTGTCTTGGTGTCTTCTAGAATGTTTTAGTTTACTTTTCGGATCGAAAGTCTTCTCTAGTAAATCTTCTTATTATATGGGGGTTTTCTCTCAATTTCTGGCATTTTCTGTTAAGTCCCCGAAAAGATATAAATCACCAAAACTCGTGGAACTTTATCAGTATAACACCTATTCTATGCATTCTATTCTTTTTTATACCGTTATTATGTATTTAATTGACACATAAAAACATGGCTTAAGAGGTGTCAACAGTCCACCACTGTCGACGGCGCATAGGTAGTTGAAAAAGGCCAAAGGGGACACACAGTTGCGTTGATTTGGAGTGCAGCACACTATACCTAGTAATTTCCAAATTTGTGGAGTCATGTCCTGTGTCTCTACCTGCACATGGATGGCGTCGAGTAGCCTTTTCTACAAGCAATCATTATCGTCGAGTAGACTTTAAAGGGCATTACACTAATTTCATAATGAAACCATATTTGGACATGCTACAGATTCGGCGCTTTTGTCGAGTGTCACGGCCGCTCGGCAAAGGCCGATATACACTCGGCAAAGCGTACTCGGCTCTAGATGAAAATTCGAGAAGAAGAGATGAAAGATCTGGTAGTGACATGTCCTTATTTGTTTACATCCTGCATGTCCTTTAGATGAAGATGAAAGATTATCAAATGATGATCTTGAGAACTTTCGTCGATGCGTTCACGTGATGTACACAACTCCGAGTTGCAACAAACACTACTAAACAACACTAACAGCTCCTACTTGCAACAACAAACACCAAACAACAACCAAAGCGAGTTTAAAAAACTCCAAAACTAAGCCTCGAGATGAGATGGGGTGTAAGATCTAAGTTCTTTGCACAAATTCATTGATGTACTGCCGCGACCTCGAGCTCGATTCCGCGGAAGAACGCCCGATCCGCTCTGCGCTTCCTTCTAGGACGCCTACGTCTCGCACCGCCGAGACAAGACAGAGCGCGCGGACGCCACGAAGTTCGGGTGAGTGCGTCGGTCCACTGCCTTTGAGTTGTTCGTGGAAATGCCCGTGTTGATAAATCCAACCCGCTATTTCCTTTTTGTATTTAGATTTTGCTTTCAAACAGTTCGGGATCCTAATATAGTGCCAAAAGTATTTTAATTGGTCTATGGTGAACAAATTAGATTTAAACATTGTGGTCATTTACAACAATGATTGAAGACATGGAATTGTGATTGAAATGAGATAGATGTTGAAACTCATGAGTTTCGTGGTGTTCAAAATCTTCTTCCGTACAACATTTCGAATGACATAGCATTAACATCCTATTTTGGCTGCATGTATAGGCAAACCATGGCGTGGTATGTAGTGCATGTTGGTCAAGTGCCGGGGATCTATCGAACACAGGAAGATTGCTCTGCTCAAGTCTCACGGCTACCCCGGTAATTGTTACAAAAAATACAATACAAATTTGAAGCTTTCGAGGGGCCTACTATGGTGAAAACTTTCACTATCAACCAGCCCACGGAGATCGATGAGAAGCCTCTCTCCATAGATATGAAGATTAGGAGAATTACGACTTGGCCTATGAAAGATGTTTTGATTTGTCATGGCTATTGTCATTGTTTTCCTTATTTGGAAGTTGATGTCCTAGGCTTAATTTCGTAGAACATTAGGTGGAGTTAGTTGTATGTAACCTTTGAACCATGTAATGTATCTATGATGCTTTTATGGGTTTAAAAATAGCTGATTTTCAGGAAAAAAAAAATTTCATAAATTATAAAAATTTTAAACAAAAAACGTCGGGTGACATGGGCCCGACAAGTGAATGACATACAAAACCGGTAGTGTAACTACACCAAACACTATTAGTTTGAATTAGTAACCGTCATAGACGACGAAACATCAGCATCGGCCGCATTAACCAACCGATAGTCTCCACTCTAATAACTTATTTGTTGGGTTGAGATCACCGGCGGTGTTCACGTAAAGTTCAGCGGCGGGTTCAAAGTAAGCCGCCATTGTTAGCTCTTCGATACACCGTCATTTCGGTCTAACCCGATAGTGTTATCTCCACGATTGTTGGTTCGTTAAAAGCCCGGCGGTGCTCCCAATATCAACTCGCGGTGACTTCGAACCCGCATTGCTTGGATCAAAAATCTTTGTCGGTCGTGGAACACCCGGCGGTGTTCGGTGATAGTGCTGCTGCCGGTTCGATAACAAACCGGCGATCTCTCCTCGCATCACCGCCCCGGTGTTTTGACCCGTAGTGTTTCAAACCTCACATCACTACCGCTATGTTTCTGCGGTTCGGTTTTTTCGGCGGTGAAGGAGGGTTGGAGCCCGGCGGTGATGGACAATTCTGTAGTAGTGGGAGGGGATTGGAGATGGGAGCGATAGCAGGATGGGAAAAGAACACACCGGTGGTGGCAGGTTGAGGTGGTCGCCTGGCTTGGCTTGTCGTCGTGCGCGGTGCGCTTGGCCCGCCGGTGCTACTAGCTATGACTCTGGGAGGCATGCATGATGGATGGCCGACAGGTGGTCAATAAAGCGGAGCAAAACTAGGAGTGGGAGGCACGCGGTGGGTGTGGCGGGCATGGGCGGGATCGGCGCGGCTCACGGGGGCAAGGCGCCCGGAGCGGGGGGGGAGGACGGCGGGCAGGCGAGTAAGGTGTCGATAGGGAGAATGATGACCAGCCGATCGAAAAAAATAGGGGCTCAATTTGGAGGCTCACACTGAAGTTTGAGTGAATATGGGGTGCCTATCTTTTGCAGGCAAGCATGTAAAAGGAGAAAATAGGAGCTCAATTTAGAGGCCCACATGAGTTACTCTTAACCAGGTAGCGTTAGTCGACGAGCACGTAGATATTAACCAAGGTTGGTTAAAAAACCACGGTCCCTTACTAGGCAGGCAGGCGGACAGGTCCTATACCCCATAAACCCTCTCCCTCCTGCCTGCCAAAGTGCCAAGTTGCTAACGTTGCAGACCATATTTCATAAATTCAGCCAATCTACCGCTCTTTGCCTATTGGGCTACTTTTCTAATCTCGGTGAGTCTGGTCGTAAAAAGCTAGCCCAACAACCCATCAGACAGTGTTTTGGCCAGGTGTGACCGTGTGAGATGGATCATGGAAGCCTTTTGGCTAGACGACCTAGCCCAATAGCTATCCATGGGAAAGAAGACAAGAGCCCATGAAGTATCCCAGTAGCCCACCATCCTGACTTCTCCGGTTCTCCCTCCACACCGGCGGCCGCCGCGTACTTGTCGACCGCTTTGTTATACCGTGCCTGCCCTGTATCCTGTTCTAGCGTAAATTAAACTGGCCACCCGCTGCTGCCTAACGCCATTGCCTGGTGACCGAAGATTGATATAGAGGAGAACGTCGATCAGGGGTGTCGGCTACAACGTCGCCGAATGTTTTTGGTAAGCACGTCTGCAAGTACACACCCTCATTGCAACTGTTAGATGTGCCTTAAGATTCGTGCATAGAGATTATGGTTTAGGGCTTAATATAAGGTTTAGGGTTTCGATTTTTTAGTGTAATTAGTGCTTAATATAAGGTTTATGGTTTAGGGCTTGACATAGAGTTTTGAGTTAAGAGCTTAATATAATTTAGGGTACAATTTAGTGTTTAGGGTATATGATTTGGGGTGTTAGTTTAAAGTTTATGGCTTAATATAGGTATTACAGGTTAACGTTGATATAGAGTTTAGGGTTAAGAGCTTCATATTGGGTTTAGGTTCATTTTAATGTTTAGGGTATATGATTTATGATGTTATTTGCACGGATCTTAATGCATAGCCCCCTAATCCCTATCGTCCGTCAACGTGTGTACATACGCACGCGCGTAGGATATCCGCGCGGAGGGCATGACACGACATACAACTTTCTCGATCGTTTGTGTCTCCACCGTACGTGCCATCGAAGGGAGACGCCGCCCTCTCGCCAAAATTGGATCGGGCTCGTGAAAGTATTAGCCGGCGAGCATGCACATATTCATTCAGGTGCTAGTAATTTTTTTTTTTTGAGAATTAGTAAACTTTTGCTTTTGGAGTGGAAAAAGTCTACATCATCCCCTCAACTATGGGTGGTAGACTATATAACCCCCAACCTATGAAACGGTCTAAATCACCCCCTGAACTTTTAGAAACCGGTCAAATTACCCCCTAAAACAGTTTTGAAAAATCATAGTAATTCACAGAAAAATCGTAAAATGAAAAATCAAATTGTGTTAGACTCGAATGAGTAGATCTACACAATGAACATATAATATGGCACGCTTTAGTTCATTTTTTTGCTGCAGCTTTAAATTTCTGTTTGTCCTCATAGCTGTAAATTGGATCGGGCTTTTACGTCCTCGCCTGGTTCAGCAGCCCGTTAGGGCCCCCCACGAATCCTCATGTGGGCCGAAAATCCACTACGGTCCAGCCCACCATGGCTTTGGCCACGGTCCCTTCCTATTCCTAAAAAAAAAAAAAGGCTGGAATGGCTTTTGCGCTGGAACAGTAATAGGTGAAGCTTGCCTGCAATTGAGTAATAATCCCAGTGATTCCAACTAAACGTTGGGTGAGCAGAGCAAGCTATGATGTGCCCAATGACATCCAGCACATGTGCTTGGACCATACATGCATCAATGAGCCAAGTTTTCACATCATATTAACCAAACTACAAGATATTAGACTAATATCCACCCAGCTAGATTGTTCTTGTATATCGAGAGGGTAACTAAAAAGCTCAAAAAATAGCTAACCCACAGGCATGCAAGCACCATATAGTAGCTAGATTGTACGGAGCAAGCTTTTACCTATCCACCTTTTTTACTTTTTTCAATTCAAACGTGCGTCTCATACCCTCCATAATATGCATGCATGTATGTGAGCTGGACTTGAGACCCATTCAGACTTATCGCAAACCACACATTTAATGCAAATCCTGCAGGACAGGAGGAGGCATCCCCTCCATTCTTTGTTGGCGAATTTAGAAAATAGAGTTATCGGGGTCATCATTAGAAAAAGCTAATGCAATGTGATGTTTTCTTAGGGCCATGAACTAATTAAAGCCTTAATCTATATATAGAGGATTAACAAAAACTATTAGGGTCGGCGCACCCTGATAAAGTACCGTAGATTCGCCCCTGTCCAGCATTGATGTCGCCATGACCGTCTCCCTTCCCTTCTTTGTGTATACATAGGATATATAAGTAATTGTGTTTGTATGGACGTAAAGATGAGGCTGTTGTTTATTGTCCTTTCTAGAGAGTATATAAGTAATTGTATTTGTATTGACGTAAAGATGAGGCCGTTGCTTATTGCAAATTTACGCCGTCCATTCTAGGGATCCAAGTTTGTTCTAATCCAGACTATATTTACTTTGACTAAAGTTATGGAAATAAAAGAACAACCGTTATGACATTATATTAGCAGCATTGGATCGTCATAAATTATATTTTTACAAATTACATCTTTTGATGTGATAGATATAGATTGATGTATTTTTGTCTTTTCTCAATAAATTCGGCGAAGAAATTTCATAGTTTGACTTATGACATGATTTAGATCCTTAAGATAGATGGTTAAAAAGTTATAGGAAAGAGGATCCTATAGGAAATGTGCGAAACAAGCAAATCTCCTATATTGTATTACAAGTTTTTAAGAGGGGAGAAAAAGACATCGTGGCCCCAGTCAAACTTTTTTTAAGTTTGACTAATAATTTTGTTAAAAAAGTAACAACACATCTACAATATAAAATGAATACCTTATTATGAAAATATACTCTACGTTAAATCTAATGATACTAATTTAATACCATAAATCTTAATGTATTTTCTAAAATTTCAGTCAATGTTTTAAAAATTTGAGTTAAGACAACTCTTTATTAGAAATCTATTTACGCACCGATCGCCTATGGTTATGGAGCAAGTGGCCATTCAATTCAATTCGGCCCACCATCTCTTTTATTGTGGACTATAGAGAGTGGCCCATATTTTGCATGACGGCATGATCCAAATCTTATCGGTAGCCGTTGGGCACGTGACCAATATATAGCTAATTGTTTATTCGTTCCTCAGCAGTCGCCACTCTGTAGTGGCCCTATCTGCCACGCTTGGCCATCACGGTTCATGGCTGGCCGCGCCAAGCCAGTCGAGTGAGCCCCATGGATAGGTGCAAGCCCTAATGGCGATGTCGACCTTGCCTGTTTCACCTCTAGCCCGTAGCCGGACCGACCGCCCGAGAGCTCTGAACAAGTTTGAGAACATCAGGTGCACTTTCCTCACGAGTGCTATAAACTGGGAACTGCACCGCAGACTGTACCTCCAGGCCTCCAGCTGACGCTCACTCTCCTCCATCCAGTGCTTTGCCATGGACGCCGTGCCCGCATCATCGTCGCCGGCGCCTCCACGACCTCGGCCACTACACATCGTCATCTGCCCGTGGCTCGCGTTCGGGCACATGCTCCCGTACCTGGAGCTCGCCGAGCGCCTGGCGTCGCGTGGCCACCGCGTGTCCTACGTCTCCACGCCCAGGAACCTCGCTCGCCTCCCGCTGCCACGGCGCCACGCCGGCGTCGACCTCGAACTCGACCTCGTGCCGCTCCAGCTCCCGCGCGTCGAGGGCCTCCCCGAGGGCGCGGAGTCCACCAACGACGTCCCCGGCGACAGGCTCGAGCAGCTCTGGGAGGCGTTCGACGGCCTCGCCGCGCCGTTCGCTGAGTTCCTCGCCGCCGCGTGCGCCGGCGACGACAACGAGCTCGGCAACAGCAACCGGCGGCCGGACTGGATCCTCGTCGACACGTTCCACCACTGGGCGCCCGCCGTCGCCGCGGCGCACAAGGTACCGTGCGCCATGCTCCAGCCCAGCGCGGCCTTCATCTCGGCATGGGCGTGCGGGGCGCGGGACCACGCGGAGCTCGCCGCGGCCTCCGTTTTCGAGCAGCCCGTCACCATGGCAGAGCCGCCGCCGGCGGGCATGCCGTGCTACGAGTGGGACGGGGACGCGGCGCTGTTCGCACCTGTTGGCAGGGCAGGTATGTCGGTTGTCCGCCGCTGCACCTTGACGCTCGACGGGTGCGCGATCGCGGCCATCCGGAGCTGCCCGGAGTGGGAGCTCGACGCCTTCTCGCATGCAGCCGCGCTCCTCGGCAAGCCACTCGTCCCGCTCGGCCTCCTCCCGCCTTTGCCGGACGGTGGCCGCGGCGCCGGCATGCACAGAGACGACGTCACCGTGCGGTGGCTCGACGCGCAGCCAGCCAAGTCCGTCGTGTACGTCGCGCTCGGCAGCGAGGTGCCGCTGCGCGTGGAGCTGGTGCACGAGCTGGCTCACGGGTTGGAGCTCGCCGGGACACGGTTCCTCTGGGCGCTGAGGAAGCCCAGGGGCGTTCCCGACGCCGCCGTCCTCCCGCCGGGCTTCGAGGAGCGCACGCACGGCCGTGGCATGGTGACCACGAGCTGGGTGCCGCAGAACACCATACTGGCGCACGGCTCCGTCGGCGCGTTCCTGACGCACTGTGGACGGAACTCGCTGACGGAAGGGCTTCTGTATGGGCATCCTCTGATCATGCTGCCGATCTTCGCCGACCAAGGTCCGAATGCGCGTCTCATGGCGGAGAGGAAGGTCGGGTTGCAGGTGCCGAGGGATGAGGACGATGGGTCTTTCGATCGCCAGGGGATTGCTAATACAGTGCGTGCAGTGACGGTTGATGAAGATACCAGGAGGGTCTTTCTAGCAAACGCCATGAAGTTGCAGGAGGTTGTAGCTGACAAGGAGCTTCAGGAGAGGTACATCGATGAATTTCTGCAGCGACTTAGATCTTACACGCCCAGCTGAGACATATGGTTTTTGGAGGTTTTTAAATCATGCTAATGGTTTGTTTTTTTAAAACTTTGCTAGTGCTTGTTTTGTTTTGGATGGGAAGATCATCTATCGAATAAGAAGCTGTACATCACGTGTACTACACATCAGAAGGAGTTATTGAAAACGTGACACGGCTTGGTTGTGTTCATTTAGTCAGTTGTTAGTTATTATCATTATTGCGTCTTCTGAAAATCTTCCGGTATCAAGAGAAAGACAGTGGTGGCGGTGGCGGCAGTGATGGCAACACTACCGCTGTGCACTCCAAGATACCGGCCTGGTCCGGCAGCGGCCGCGATTTACAGAGGTTTGTACAGGGAGCTTCTGTGCTCTGGCCACGGGTTCATCCTGTTCACGGCAAGGACCTGCAGCCGCCATTACCGAACAAGAGCCTTTGCGTGTGAAAACCCCATCACACAAGAGACTGCACGTTCCTCGGCTCCGACACAGGCATGCGTTCCTCGTGACGTCTTGCTCACCGGCAGCGACGAAGCTAGCAGGGGTGGGGTGGGGAGCCCCTAAGCGACCCACTCCCCCCACCCCACCCCGGTCGGGCAATTGGCACCTGCACACTGAAAGTGTGGAGACCGTTCTTGGAGAACATTGGCAGTACAAAATCCCTAGTACAAAAATATGTACGGAGTGTCCACCAGCAAATGGTCTCTACTTTGCATGTCCGGTTGTCAATTTTACCAAATTTTTATTTAATAATTACATAGATTAAGAGTGGCTAAGCTTGATTAGACATTGTTTAGCCCATGCTAAAATCATTTCTGGCTTCGTCACTGCTTACCGGTTATGGAGTCGGCGACGATGACCTCTCGAGATCTGGATCATCTGGCAGGTTAGTACCAGACATGACCTGGTGGCACTGATACTCGCCGTGCAGACATGAGCAAAACCTTAAGTTTGTCTTCAAGTTCAAGTTGGAAGTGCTGAGGTGTAAGGTATTCTCTCCGTCCGGCGATGGCCACGGGTCGGTTGAAGCGTCCTTATGGGGAGGTGGAGGAGGTTCTTTGTGTGTGGATGCGTGGCGGAGCACGTCGTGCATTGGCTTGCAGGGCCTGCACCCAACATCACATGTGCGCTCGCTTGAGATTGTTGTGGTTAGTCATAATCGAAGGTGGGGGAGCAAAACATAAAAGACGTGGTAGTCCTTGCCAATCAGACTAATTTTTTTAGGTTGAATTAGACCATGACCTTGATATGTGTGTGCTCCGTGCGCCTATGGAGCACAATCCTTAAGCGCAATTTAGTGAATTTACAGTCCAATCTCAACACCAAAACTTTTGTAACTGGTGGTCGAATGATATCTCTTTTTAGTGGGTGAATTTGATTGGAAAAGTCCTCATCTCACATTATTTCTTGTATTATCAAACATTCCCTCAACATCGTTCTGTGTATCTGTATGTCGTCATTGTCAAGAGATAATCTTAGAACAGAGAGATCAGTAATGTTAATGATCTTCTTGGACACTAAAATACGGATAAAGACCAACATGTCATTAATAGTATCAGTTTCTAATTAGAGAAGTAAAGAGCAACATGTTCAGAAGTCAGAAGCACAAGCACTCATGATTCACCAAGGAGCAGGTGCATGCCAGGGCAGGGCAGTGCACGACGCACGGTGGGCTAGGTGGCCGCCAGATGACCCGGCCAAAATTCTATTGGGCTGCATAGTATTAAAACTTTGTTGGGCCAAATTTACAGGCAGCCCTGGGCCTAAACGGACAGTTGCGTGGAATAGCCGCCTCGGCAAAGACAATATGGTAGAACATGTGTACGTACGTACATGTGTGGCTGCCGGACGGCCTTGTGTGGATTCATTCGACTATCACACGTACAGCCGCGAAGATCTTAATTTTTTTCAAGAAACCTCGTCTTTTGCAAAGTAAATTTGTCATCTAATTGAATTCAAGGTCTCGTGCACGTTATTAAATGTCAAATAGAAGTACTACCCAATAGTAGCGAAGCGCACCAGCCAAAAATGACGTTATGGTCAGCTCCACTAAAATAATGAATTTAAGCTAGAGATGCACATAATTTAATAAACAATTACAAGATTTTATTGGGGTCGGCTGACCCCAACAAAAAGCCCGGCTCCGCCCCGCTACCCAAGAGGTACATCTTTTTCTTCTAGAAAATAATGCATCCACAGGCCATGAAACACAAACTGGATCTCGCTAAGGGCGTCTCTAATGGTCTAGTTTAAAGCTAGCTCAACCATTTTTTTTATTAATCACTTAGGGCAACTTTAGCGATGATTTATGAGATACCTCTCAACATTTTATTTTGTATTTTATTGAGCACGTCTCCAGTGTAAATTATTTTATTAAACAAGGCTCCGCCTTACTATGGAGTTTCCAACTGAAATGCCCTAGCCATTACCGTTCCCTTGAGTACACCTGTGGCTCGCAGAGCCAACCACAATTGGTGTGGTCTCACTAGACTACGAGCCTCTCCAAGTACAATAATAATGCGTATCCAAGCACCACTACTGAAAATCTTAACTGTGACGTTTTTTTTTGTCATTTACCGGCGAGGCAGTTTTCATAACCACCACGAACAAAATGGCACGGTTAATCATTTCTAGACCTAAAACCAGTGCGGTTAATCCAAATAAAAAAAAAAAAGTCACGATCAAACCCTAACAGGCCTGAATCGACCCCGCATTTGTGGCTGTCAGTACCAAATTCGCCACGCCCGTCCGCCTAGCACGGATCGCTGTGCCCTTTCGTCTAGCACCGGATCCACCGCCATCAAAGACCGGGCTGCCGCCGCTGTCATCCAACACCGATTACATCACGCCCTGTCCGTTTGGCACGGATCCACCGCCATCCGGCACCGGAGCTGCGGCTGCTGCCATCCAACACCGATTACATCCACGCTCTGTCCGTCTTGCACGGATCTGCAGCCATCCAACTTTGCAGCCGCGATCGCCGCCGCCCAACACCGGATGCGTGGGCATATGCGCTCCGTGGTTCCGTCTAGGAGAGGGAGAGGGAGGCGCCGAGTTGAGGAAGGGACGCCCGCACCGCCACCGATCCGCGCCACCGCGCCCCTTGCGACCGCTCAAGCCCGAGATGCCACGTTACTGCGGTCGCCGCCTCGCGCCCGCGCATCCGTCTTTGCCCTTGATCGGCGCCGCCATGAGAGCGAGCGCGAGGGCTGCTTTGTCGGATGGGCTGGGCCCCAGCGCAAGGCCATGAGGAGACGGAACGAGGGGGAGGGAGGGAAGGAGAGGCCGCCCGCGGATCTGCGCCCGGTGTGTTTTTAACTTTGGTTGCGCCGTTGTTGGAATCTTGGGGGGAGAGAATGAATGTGGAATCTTTGAGAGAGTGTGAGGTTAGGGTTTCACACATGCGTGTATATCTTGTTATCGGGTTGTGATGAGCCACATGGATTCTAGATGGGCGGAATTAACCATGACGGTTTTTTAATGGATTTCTTGTGGTATCAACGAGGGTTGCGATTGCGGTGGCTTCGCTTGGAGCATTCGAGCGAGAGGGGTTGGTGGGGTGGGCCGACCAAGCACAACGATACCACTTGTCACATATGCATCCTCCCTCCCCTCCTCGGCATCCACGGCACCACGGCTTGGTGAGTGCCACTTGTTCCCGATTCTTGGATGCAGACCTTAGGGTGCAACGTACCATTGCATAGTAGGTAGGTTGGGGCATGTCGTTTGGTTCATTTTTGGGTGTGTGTGGTGATTGGGGGGTTGGACTATGGTACCATTCTCGATAGTATGGGGCTACTTGGTACAACTCAACTTCACTAGTGAATTTGCTTTTGTTCGCTTTGGCTCTAAAAATAGCTTTTTACCGGTAAAGTTGAATCTATTTCCATAAATGTTTGGTAATACAACTTTTTAGGGAAGATAGTTAAGAGAAGAGCTAGTTTTTCAGCTTCACCTAGAAAACTGTGCATGTGAGAGGGAGCTGAAAAACAGGTTTTGGGGAAAGGCTGTTTTATTGGGACCAGTTTGGTTGGAGAAGCTGAAAACAGCTTTGTGACACTGGTAGAGATACCATTAGAGCAAGTATAATGATTCCGCCATTTCCGCCGGCGATTGAGCACCAGGGTGTTTCTTTTTTTATTCACATCATTCAATGCGTGCTATGCGAAAGGCAGGGTGGATAGCCAACTGGAGCGCACCAGCGATGCATGGGGGCCCAAAAATAGCGTACTCGCCTACTTTTCATCGGCGATTCGCTAGACGTCCGCATTCATCTCTCTCCTCATTTCTCTCTCGTCCACATCGGATATCGCCCGGCTACTTCGTCGATCATTATACTTGCTCTTACTAGCAAAGCCTCGTCCGAGGATCTATCCCATCGGTGATCAGTCCTAACAGATAGAATGATGCCGTTTGGTCTTCCACACAAAGCAGAGGATATGATTCCTTTTGATGTGTGTGGAAAATACATAGTACAAGCCAGGGAATCGTATCCACCCGAGAGATGCTAGGTAAAAGCAACCGGCCGCTCGAAAATAGCTTTTGTAGTAGTTTTCCCGGGACGCGTGCAGATGGGGTCCACGTCCACGCGGCGTCCATCCAGCAGGGAGCGCACGGACGCGTCGTTGCGCCCATCGTTCACCCAAGTTTCTTTTTCCTTTTGCCTCCAATCGTCCCCACCGTTTGCCGGTCCACGCAGCACGCACCTCCTGTCCTATATATATCTCGATCCATTCTCCAGATCTCCACACCACCGGAGGGATCCATCCAAGTATCCAACCGAGCAGCATCCAGCAGCTACCGAGCGCAATTCGCAGGCGCATCCACATCACGTAATGTCGTTTCCCCCTTGTTCATTCAATTTTCTGTCTTTCTGTATTTCATTCATTAGTCGACGCACGCCCATCGTTCCGTATTTTTCAGTAATTTTCTGCCGATTTCGCCTCGTTCGCTTTTCTGTCGTGTTTCCCTCGTCGTATGTAAACTTTTGTGCCTATCCTTTTAAATGCTGTATTACTGTTGATGATGATGATCCTCGCTCTGTACTCGTCCACTTTCGAATACAGTGCAACTATCTGGAACACAGCACAGGCATCAGTTCCAAGTGCATATAGTTGGCCAAATGGCCCGTGATCCATGACCCGGCCCACGATCGTAAAAACGGCCCGGTACAGGGCCGGCCCGATCCTGCGTTGCGGGCTACGGGCGGCCCGGTCGATGGCGGGGCGGGCCATGGGCGCTCCTCGGCCCGCGATCGAATGTGGCCGGTCCGTTGGCCCGCGTATGTAGCCCGTAGGTGGCCCGGCCGTTAACCCTCCCGCCGGGCCTCGCCCCTCGCATATATAAAGGATCCGGCGCGCCCCTTCTAACCCTAATCCCTCCCTCCCCACTCCGGTAGCCGCGCCGAGCCGAGCCCGATCTAACCCTAATCCCCTCCCTCCCCATTCCTCCTTACGCCGGGCCGCTGCCGCCTTCGGGTGGAGTGGATCGGCGTCCTCGCCGGGCGTGGCCAAGCGCCCCTCGCCGGCCCGGCTCTTTTGTCCTCGCCCGGCTCGGATCCGGATCGAACCGCTCGTCGCCCGCGGATCCCGCATCTCTTTGTCCTCGCCGTCGGGCTCTTTGTCCTCGCCCGGTTCGCCGGTGACTTTTTCCTTATCTCTCCTTTCTCCTCCCCTCCTCCCTCCTCCCCCTGTTCTTTCCGTCGGCATGTGGTCGCAGTTCAAACTCCATCATTTTTCCTCCTCCCCCCCCCGTCGAAGCTCACCTTTGTGCGTCTTCTCCTCATCTCCTGTGACCTCACGCATCCCGGCACGGGCTCCGTCCGATCTCGGTCGAGCTAGGTGCTGGCCGACCGAGTCCTCCTCCGTTGGAGTGGACATGGCGGTGGCCTACTCCCAAAGGCGGCGTCGAGGGGCGGTCTTTGGTGATGCCGGTCGTGGCGCGTGGCCGTGGCCGTGGGCGTGGGCGTGGACTTCGCAACGCGTGGTCGAGCGCGGTTGTCGGCGTCGGGCGGCGTCGATGGCGGCGTCCATGACCGGGACGGTGCTTTCGGACGGCGACACGGAGGTCGAGGGCGACGGCGACCTACGCGAAGACGCCCGCTGCCTTGTTGGGCATTCCGTCGTCGACCTTGATGTCGATGGCGAGGGGCGCCGATGACACCGACACTCCAACTCAATCCGGTAAGAAATCGATGTGCGGTCCTACTTTGATGAGGTAAAGGATGGTGAGGGGCGACTGGCCGTTCGCATTGCGGCTATCTGTAAACATTGTTCTAATAAGTACTCGCTATACACGCTAATGGAACTACTCATTTAAGGCGTCACATGGACAAATGTATGAAGAAAAAGAACCATTACGATATGGTTCGGGCTAAATTAGCTTTGAATGCTAATGGTTTAGGTAATTGGAAGTATGATCCTATGGTTGCTCGCATTGAAGCGTTGTCGCTTGATTGCTAGGCTAGACCTTCCTTTAGGCATAGGTGCAACACGGGCTTGGATTGATTACATTAAGAATGCTCATAATCCTCTTTTTTAAAGAGGTTTCTAGGCGGAACCACGACTAGAGATATGGCTAAATTATTTGGTGAACAACGTGACATGCTTATGAAACATGTATTGCCTGCTTTGCATCATCTGTTTCTTAGAGAACACCACGATCTTTGTTAAGTACTTCCTTTGCATCATCTATTTGTGCTTGCCATATCATAAATCTAATTGTGAAAGATGGTTTGCATGAATGTAAACAAGTGGCTTGATGATTTGAGAACTGCTATAAACTTTTTTTTGAATTCTTCTAATACTAGGATTGCTAGGTTCAAAATTTTTGTATTGCTAGAGGTATGACACCTAGGAAATTTGGCTTGGACATGGATGTTAGATGGAATTCTACTTTTTCGATGCTTGAACATTTGATACCATACAAGGAGGTGTTTTCTCAGTGTTCATTAACTCAAATTATGGCAAGGAGTTTCTTGACCGATGTTCATTGGTACATTCTTTGAGCACTTGCATAAGTTCACAAAACAATTTTATAACTCCTTTGTTATTCTCTACGGTGTGTACTATCCTCTTTGCTCCACTTGTTTTGCATCAAATGATTGACATGGCTGAACATTTGCAAAGTTTCTTGAGACTAATGAATACTTTAAACCTGTTGCTAGACCTATGAGAATGAAATTTCTTAAATATTGGGATACTATTCCTATGCTCTATTCATTTGCTACCATTCTTGATCCTAGAGGTAAGATGAAAGGGTTCAAGATAGCTATAGATTTGCTTGGTAAGGCCCTTTGGATCTGATTACTCTTTATGCTATGGTGATGTTAAAGATGAGTTAACGGGCTGTTTTGCAAGTACCGGGGAGAAGTATGGTGCAAGTGCGAGGGTGCATCAAGGGCCTCCGGGCCCTGTGATTCCTATATGCAGTGCGGGTAACAGATGGGGTAGGATATTTGCAAGTGAATCATCTAGTGCAAATGTTACATCTCTTTGGTTACGTTAGTGAGCTATCCTATTTTGTCTATTATGGCTAGAGATATTATGGCTGTCCCTGTTTCTCTTGTCTCCTCGAATCTACATTTAGCTTGACGGGTAGGATACTTGAAGAACGGCGTCGCTTCTTCTTGGAGGAGAATGTGGAGATGCTCACCGCATCAAAGATTGGGACCAAGCAAAGCAAGGAAGGCTCAACATCTTTGTTGTGGACAAAGAGCTAGAAGATGGATTCAAGAACCTTTGGCTTTGTGATCCTCCTCCCGAGTGCGAAGGCAGGCGGCGGCGGCGGCGGCGGACGAGGATCGACGGCAGCGGCGACCCGGCGACCGCCACCAATGCCAACAACAGAGGCGAGGCGGGATAGAGCCACGAGAGGCAGAGGTAAGTTTGTGAATTCACCAATCCACTTATTTCGATCAAGTTACTAAGTTTCTGAATTCTTATAACTCCCTTTGTTTGTGATGTGCGGGCTGCGGGGATCTTCCACTTTTTTTGGCAATCCGGAGACTGAATTTGGAACTTTGCAAGTCCGAGATGAGTCATGAGATGAACTTCTTTAGCTTAGTGCCTTAGTCCTATTTCTTTTCTTTGCCATTTGCCACATGATGGCTATTGTAATGATCTTGTGAATCTGTGAGACTGTGACTTTGAACTATGAACTATATATATATATATGATGAATATGAACTTGCTGTACTCTTTTCCTTTCTAGGGTTTATCCCACAAGGGTGGGTTTACCTAGAAAGGTTTTTAATGAGGCAGCATTGCACAAGTTCATATTCATCATTTTCAAAATTCCATGTTGTCCTGTCTCTGTCTGTTATTTTGATCTGAGGTGTTGAAATTTGAAGTCTTCAAATTGAAACTGTTATTTTGAAGTATGATTGTATGAAACAACGGACGGGCTGTGGCCCGATCCGTGGATCAGTGGCCCGATTGATCCGTGGGCCGAAAAACTGATCCGCGGATCGGGCCATGGGCTGATGGCGCGGCCCGTAGCCGCCCGTAGTGGCCCGGCCGTGTGGCCCGTAGCCCGTAGCGGCCCGCGGCGGGCTGGCCCGATCCCGATCCGGCGGGCCGCGGGCGGACCGGGCGGCCCGTTGTACATCTATACAAGTGCAACAAAACTACGTGAACAATGGCCTCTGGCGCCTCAGACCGGCGACCCGAGCCCGAGGTGATCGCTGTCATCCCTGTCGTCAATGACCTTCAGCGCCGCCTCCTCAACGCCGGCCGCATCTTAGTTGCCACCGGCTGGCTCGTCCTCACCTACACCATCAGCAGCAACCGCGCCGCCAACGCCGCACACGCGCTCATCGGGCTCGCGCTTCTGCTCCTCGGCGTGTTCCTCATCATGGTGTCGCTGGTGGCCAACCAGTTCCCGGGAGTAGCAAGGCCTGCCGCTGCCATTGCCGACGCCGTCCTCTTCTACTTCTCTAGCTCCTGATCTGGGACGACTGCAGTCTGCAGGTTGGTACCGTTCATGGGTTCGGGCTCCTGGTGCTTGTATTTATTATACTAAGTATCAAGAAGAATAAATCAAGCGCTGTGTATCGTATATTGTTGGGTTTGTATCCTTGTTGGGCTTTGCGCCCTGCGCGCAGGCATAAATTGCTTTACTCTATGTGTGTTCCCATGTCCACTAGCATGAGGGCATCTTCCAAGGTAACTTTCCCAAGTCTCACGCATGCATAAACAGCGCCCACCAACAACTAGCTAGCTCCTCGGTTTGCACCGACCCTGTATCTATATCTATACAGGTGTTAACTCAAAGATGTATACTACAGTATATAGCAAGTGCACGCAAGTAAGTTCCGCCCAACCTTTGAGGAGCTGTAAGTATATTGCGATCAAGTCCAGATCAAGCCAGCAGCATGGTAAAGTACTCCACCATTTGGATATACATATACACATACTTTTGTTTGTTGTATTTATATAAGTCATTCTAGTTCCATTACATATATACGTTCATCAAGATCTCGAATTTAACGTTTGCGGCTTTGCATTGCTCGATTCACGCAGGGCGAGCAGATCAGGAATACCGACATTGTTCCGTTCTGGAAACGTTGGTTGCTAAGAGGTGCGGCGCTAGTGGGAGTAGCGGCGTATTACGGCGAGGAAGATAAAAAAGAACGACCAACACCAAAAGCGATGAAGTAAGCCTATGGCGTTCCTAAAAGTGATCCCGGTAAAGTAAGGCTATGGCGTATGCATACATGTTCAGGATCTCGGCTGTCGCGCCTTCAGTTAACGGACCACGAGTGATGAGATATGCTTGCATGCTGTTTCTATATGTCTTCGATATAATTAGATAGATAGATATATGTATATATATATATATGTATGTATGTATGCATACGCATGGATACATATCATCTATATTACTTTTTATGGGTATAGTAGTATTCAGATCGAGTTGCTGTACTCCCTCCGGGATGGTATTAGAAGTTGTTTAGGACAGCGACACGGTCTCCAAAACACAACTTTGACCTCTTATTATTATAAAAATATTTATGGAGATGTGATATGTGTATACTTTTATCAAAGTATTTTTAAGACAAATCTACTCATATAATTTTTACATTTTCAAACTCAACAACTTAAAAGTTATTGATGATTTATATTCCCGATGTTTGACCCAAACCTTGTCCAAAACGACTTCTGATAACGGCCCGGAGGGAGTACATGTAATTCGTATAACTATATGTTTTGTCACAACACACATATCATTACTACATAAAATATTTTTTTGACACCTTAGAATGGCTTTATAGAGGCGGTTGTTTGTCAGCCTCTACCTATGTGTCTCGTTTTCTACAGATGGACCGAAAACTATGTTGTTAGAGATCAACTTCTGAAGGTGGGCTACAATCCAGCTGCCTTCAGAAATCATTACATGGAATTTGTAAACTAGGTCTAAAAGATTGCAAAAACAAGTCTTTTTTAACACCCGGAGAAGTTACACGTCACGCCGGCCTGGCGCGTTGTTTCATTACTACTACTGGTGTCTTAAAGTCAGATATAATTCTTTTGTATGTATTCACTTCACAAGATATTGTAATGAATATTTAAAACTCAAATAAATGAACTAAAATAGAAGGAGGGTTGGAGAAGGATTATTCTCCAGCGACGTCAATGCCTTCGCCACGCCAACATTGCCCAGAAACACAAAGTCAAAGAGGACCAACCTCCCGACGGAACCTAGCCTCACCATCCACAGGTGGCAGGCAAACCCTAGAGCTAGGAAAGCTACCTACTACCTATTCTATATACATCCGCATGGCGATTCGCCGACCCACCTCCCTCTTCTACGATGCCATGGCGGCCGTCAGAGAGGAAGGGAGCGGCGGAATACCAAAGTGCCAAGTTGCTAACGTTGTAGACCATAGTTTCATAAATTCAGCCAATCTACCACTGTATGCCTACAGCCTACTAGCCCAAGCCTTTTGACCGGACGGCGTGGCCCAATAGCTATCCATGGGAAAGAAGACAAGAACCCATGAAGTAGCCCAATAGCCCACCATCTCGGCCGCACACTTGTCGACCGCCGGTACGGACGCCGACCGAGGCTGTCATTTGAGTTGGGCCTGTGCTACTTCGGCGGGCTGGCCCAAGAGGGTAGCCCGGGATAGGCGTGATACTGTGGATGTCGCAAATTAAAGGTTGCTAGGCTACGGCGCCTATCCTGTTCTTCCGCCCGGCAACCGAAGATTGATGTGCAGGAGAATGTCGATCGGATCGTTCCGCGGGGGGCTAGCCCAAGACGCCGCATGGTTTAGCTAGCGAGCATGCACATATTCATTAAGGTGCTAGTAAAAATTTTTTTTTTTTTTGGAGAATTAGGACATGTTTGGATGATGGGACTAGGGACTAGAGACTAATAGAGACTAAAAATTAGTCCCTAGCCCCTCCCAAGAGTCTAGTGAAATAGAGACTAAAAATTAGTCCCTAGTCTTTATGTTTGGTTATTTAGGGGCTAAATGAAAACTAAAAATTAGTCTCTAGTCTCGTAGGAACCAAACAGGCCCTTAGTAAACTTTTGCTTTTGGAGTCGTGGTCGTGGATTGCTGCCAAGGAAGCCCAGCCGCGTTTACTGAAATTGGATCGGACTTTTGCGTCCTCGGCTGGTTTAGCAGCCCGTTAGGGCCCCACGAAATCTCAAGTGGGCCGAAAATCCACTACGGTCCAGCCCACCATGGCCTAGGCAACAGTAATAGGTTGAGCTTGCCTGCAAATGAGTCAGTGATTCCAGCTAAACGTTGGGTGAGCAGAGCAACCTATGATGTACCCAATGACATCCAACACATGTGCTTGGACCGACCATACATGCATCAAATGAGCCAATTTTTCACATCAAATTAACCAAACTACAAGATATTAGACTAATATCCACCCAGCTAGATTGTTCTTGTATATGGAGGGTGTAACTAAACCTCAAAAAAATAGCTAACCCACAGGCATGCATGCACCATATAGTAGATTGTACGGAGTGATTCGTCTATTCACCTTTTTTTTTTTACTTTTTTTCAATTTAAACGTGCTCTCGTACCCTCCATAGTATGCATGTATGTGAGCTCGACTTATATATATAACATGGTGCGATTAAAGCTGAGCCCCAGACTTATCGCAGACCACACATTTAATGCAAATCTGGAGGAGACCCATCCTTCTTTGCTGCCAGCATGGACTCCACCATCCATGTCGCCATGGCATCCGTCTCCCTTCCCTTATTTGTGTGTATATAATTTTGTTTGTAACTTTGTATTGACATAAAGATGAGGTTGTTGTTTGTTGCAAATTTACTCTGACTAAAGTTATGGAAATAAAAGAACAACTGTTACGACATTATATTAGCATCATTGGATACGTCATAAATTATATTTTTACAAATTACATCTTTTGATGTGATAGATATAGCTTAACATATTTTTTGTCTTTTGTCTATAAATTCGGTGAAGAAATTTCATAGTTTGACTTACGACAAATTGATTCTTAAGATAGATGGTTAAAAAGTTATAGGAAAAGAGAATCCTATAGGAAATGTGCCGAAACAAGCTAATCTCCTATATTGTATTATAAGTTTTTTTTTTTTTGAGAATTACGGTATATAATGCAGACGCTCACAACACGCACGCACACACTCACCCCCTATGAACACACGACGCAAACCCTACCCCTATGAGCACCTCCGAAGGGGGAAAGCACTGGCAGATCTCGGAGATTCCCGAAGTCAACGATCATGGCCCTAGTCAAACTTTATTAATTTTGAGTAATAATTTTGTTGAAAAAAGTAACAACATCTACGATATAAAATGCACACCTTATTATGAAAATATACTCTATGTTAACTTAAATCTAATGATACTAATTTGATATCATAAATCTTAATTTGTTTTCTAAAATTTCACTCAATGTTTTAAAAATTTGAGTTAAGACAACTCTCTAGAAATCTATTTACGCACCGATCGCCTATGGATATGGAGCAAGTGGCCATTCAATTCGGTCCACCATCTCTTTTATTGTGGACTATAGAGAGTGGCCCATATTTTGCATTACGAGCATGATCCAAATCTTATCGGTAGCCCAGTTGGGCCCGTGACCAATATATAGGCTAATTGTTTATTCCTTCCTCAGCCCGCCTCTCGACACGCTGTATAGCAGTAGTGGCCCTCTGCCACGCTTGGCCATCACCGTTCATGGCCGGCCGCGCCAAGCCTGTCGAGCCTGTCGAGTGAGCCCCATGGACAATCATCGCCATGGATAGGTGCAAGCCCTAATGGCGAGTGCCACCCTAGCCGTGTCGACCATGTATAACTCCAGGCCTCCAGCTAACCATTGACGCTCACTCTCTTCCAGTGCTTTGCCATGGACGCCGTGTCCGCATCATCGTCGCCGGCGCCACCACCACCACCACCACCACCTCGCCCACTGCACATCATAATCTGCCCATGGCTCGCGTTCGGGCACATGCTCCCGCACTGGAGCTCGCCGGCGCCCTAGCGCGTCGCGTGGCCACCGCGTGTCCTACGTCTCCACACCAGAAACCTCGCTCGCCTCCCGCCGCCCGGCGCGGCGCCCGGCGGCGTCGAACTCGACCTCGACCCCGACCTGTACCGCTCCAGCTCAGCGTCGGCGAAAACTATGTTGTTAGAGATCAACTTCTGAAGGTGGGCTACAATCCAGTTTGCCCAAATCATCTAATACTCACTTCTATAGAAAACCTAATTAAGGACATGATATGACATTAAGAATCATATCATGTCCTTAATTAGGTTTTCTATGGAAGTGAGTATTAGATGATTTGTAGATAATTGCCATATCTTGTTGTTGTTAAAATTTCATAGTCATTGGCCTTACGGTTTACAAATGGCAGCTGTTTTGTTGGTGAGTTTCTTTCCCCTCAGTGTCTACGGGCCAAATTACATCAAACAACAATGCGTTAAGCAAATATGGAGAAAGACGATGTCCATGCCCAAAGAGCGCCACTTTGGGTGTCCTACGGACAAATGTTGTTTTTTTTTTCTTTTGTTTGTTCTTCCTTTTTTTTTGCGAAAAGCAACATATATTACATCCTCCACTAGTACAAACTGAACTTTGAAGAAAAAAAATTACAATTGAGTCCTCAGGATCTAATCTCATCTTCCTCGTCTTTGATCTACAGCTCGCCATAGACACCACCACAACAATCCAAGTTTACCTTTGCTTCCGCAAATGAACACCAAGCATTGAAAGAGCCGCATAATCCATCGCCTAAATCACCAAGCTTAATCGATTCCGTTGAAAGAAAATCGGCCAACCCTTGGCAAAAGGAAAGAGGAAAAGAAAATATGCGCCGCCAGCCACGGGGACAAAGTAGGAAAAAAAATGTCAACCACCGTCGGGGAAACCAAAGAACGAGGAAGAGCCACAAACCCACGAGGATGACCGAAGAGCTCACATACCTGACGCGGATTATTCGGCATCACAGAAGCACACAAAGCATCCGCGCGGTACCGGGGACTTCATTTGTCGTCATGCTCCCGTGCTCCGCCGCCGTACCAGCCCTCTCATAGCCTCGCGCTCCAGCTCCTGCTGACTGTCGGCGCCGATTGCCGCGCCATTGGCTCCCCAAGCTGCAACCGCTTGCCACAACACTATTTTTAATTTTTGCGCCGGGCTGAGCACGGACCTTTCGGCGGCGGGGGCCGACCCGAGGGCTGCTTCCATGCCACCGAGGCGCCACCGCCGCGTCGTGTAGGAGAGGGAGGGAGCAAGGCTGCCGCGTCGTGGTGGGAGGGAGGGAGCTTGAGGTTACCGTGTGGGGTTGAGCAGGTTTCCGCGTCGCGGAGGAGGAGCCCGGTGCGCTCGCCCCCGAGCAGCTAGATAACGGGTCCGGATGAGGCCGCCAGCTTGATGCAGAGGACATGGAGCAGACAGCCGAGGTGGAGTGGAGGTGGAGGCGGCGTCGCGTGAGGCCGTGAGGGAGGGTTTGGCGGCGCCGGAGCAGGGTGCCGGCCGCGGTAACGATGATTACGACGCGGGGTTAGGGGGCCGAACAGCTGAGAACAGTGCAGTAAGATAGGATTAAAGGCAGCAGGCAGCGAGGTGACGATGCTTGGGCCATTGATCTTACCGGGCCTTTTGTCATTTTTCATGCTGGGTCGTGCCGCCCGGCTGGCCTATGGGTCGGCACAAGCATGGCCTGCTGCATGCTTTGGGCCGGCATAGGCACGATTGGGGTACCAGCCGTGTCGTGCTCGGGGCAGGCCAAATCACCGTACTTTGGGTTGTGTCTGTGGCCCGCGGGCTGAAATATAGCCTGAGTGACTAAATGGTTACATATAGACGGACTCTTCTACATAATATTCGGAGACGAAGATCGTCACATACTCACATGATGCACAATAACTTCTCTGATGCATTCACGTGATGTAGACAGCTCCTAGTTGCAACAAACACTAAACAACACTGCAATTCCTTTAATATCTTCGATACAATGAACTTTCCATCTAGCTAGCGTATGCGCAACAACAACCAACATAGTTTAAAAACTCCAAAACTAAGTCTCAGCTGGGGGTGTAAGATCTAAGTTGCTGCACAAATTCATCGATGTACCTCTCGTGGAGCTCCTTATCGGCAACAACCTGTTGGAACTTCATGGCGTTTTCCACAAACACTCTCCTAGTACCTTCTTTAACCATAACGGCGCGGACTGCTTTCGCGAAGCCCTCGCGGTCGAAAGACCCATCATCTTCGTCCCTGGGCACCAGCAACCCTATCTTCCTCCCCGCCATGAGACGCGCGTTCGGACCTTGGTCGCCGGAGATGGGCAGCATGATGAGAGGGTGCCCATACAGAAGCCCTTCAATGAGCGAGCTCCGTCCACAGTGCGTCAAGAACGCGCCGACGGCACCGTGTGCCAAGACGGCGTTCTGAGGCACCCACCCCATGGTCACCAGCCCTTGTCCATGGGTGCGCTCCTGGAATCCTGGAGGCAGCAAGTCCGTGTCCGGAACGCCGCCGTCCTTTGGTGGTCGGAGAGCCCAGAGGAACCGCGCTCCGGCCATCTCCAGCCCGTGAGCCATCTCGTGCACCTGGTCCACGCGCAGCGGCGGCACCTCGCTCCCGAGCGCGACGTACAGGACCGACTTGGGTGGTTGCGCGTCCAGCCACCGCACGGTGGCGTCGTCGTCTCTGTTCACGCCGGCGCCACGGGCTCCGTCCGGCGACGGCGGCGGCAGGAGGCCGAGCGGGACGAGTGGCTTGCCGAGGAGCGCGGCGGCGTGCGAGAACACCTCGGGCTCCCACTCGGGACAGCTCCGGATGGCCGTGATGGTGCACGCCCGGAGCGTCAAGGTGACGCGTCGGGTGACGGACATACCTGTCCTATCATTGGGAACGAACAGCCCGGCGTTCCTTCTCCACTCGTACCGCGGCATCCCCGCCGGAGGGTCTTCTACGGCGGCAGACGCTGGCTGCTCGAGTATGGAGGCGGCGCCAGCGGCGAGCTCTGTGCTGTCCCTCGCGCCGCACGCGAAGGCGGATATGACGGCGGCGGATGAGACAAGCATCGCGCACGGCACCTTGTGCTGCAGGGCGACGGTGGCCGCCCAGTGGGTCAACGTGTCAGCGACGATCCAGTCCGGCGGCCGGTCGGCGGCGGCGCTGAGGTAGTCAGCGAAGGGCGCGGCGAGGCCGTCGAAGGCCTCGAAGAGCGGCTCGAGCTTGTCGCCGGGGATGTCGTTGGTGGACTCGGCGTCCTCCGGGAGGCCCTCCACGCCCGGGAGCGGCAGCGCCACCAGGTCGATGGTGGCGGCGTGGCGCCGTGGTGGGAGGCGTGCCAGGTTCCTCGCCGTGGAGAGGAAGGTCACGCGGTGGCCACGTGACGCTAGGGCGCTCGGCGAGCTCAAGGTACGGGAGGATGTGGCCGAACGCGAGCCATGGGCAGATGACGATGTGCAGCGGTGAGGTTGGGGACTTGGTGGTGTCATCCATGGCGAGCGCAGGGGCTGGAGCGCTACACACAGGTTTGGTTTGTGCAGCTGGAGTTTGCCCAGTGCACTGACTTATTTGTCCAACTCTGCCACCAAACCCAGGCGTGCCATGTGCACAAATAAACAAAGCTATGCCTGCTTCAAGCCAAGAGCAATGACAGTCCAAAGAGACGACCTGTCCGGCGGCCGGGAAGTGAAAAAATATAAGAAGCGGACCCAACATCGATCTAGGTATCTCGTGATGAGATCTGGCATCGTGCAATGCTGCAAGCAACACATGGTTATCCATCCTAGTCAAGTACACACTCGGTCCACGAATAAGGCCTGGTTTTAGATTTTTTAAAATTTTGCCAAAAAATTGTAAATTTTAGACTCTCTCTCCATCACATCACATTAAATACACCAAAAGACATATGTTCGAACAATAAATGTAAAAAAAAAAAAAAAACTACTTACACAGTTTTGTTGTTAATCACTTGAGGCTAATCTTTTTGAGCCTAGTTAGTCCATAATTGGACAATGTTTACCACAAACAAACTAAACGTCTTACAATATGCTACGTGAGTTCGGAACGGTGACTTTTTGCTAAAAATTTTGCCATCTAAACAAGGCCTAAGTGCACTTTTTTAAAGTTTATCATTCTACTAGTTTCGTTTTATTTTAAAAATTTTAATAAATATTACTTATTTTTAATAACACAAAAATATCTGTAATGATAAAATAAGTTATAACAAAAACAAGTAATATTTATTAAATTTTTTTGAATAAGACAAATAGTCAAATAAGAATAGTGGAAGTCGAGAAGTGCACTCATTTGTGGACGAAGGGTGTAGAAAGAGACGTGTCCGAGACCTATATATCGTTTGGTTGAGCTGTGGTTGTTGGAAAGCTACTCTGAGCTTTGAGTTGTGAAAAACTGTGTTTTGGGCTCTGAGAAAGTTAAAAGCTGTTTGGTTAATTAGTTTAGTTGTGGCTTATAGAAAAATTATCAAGCAGACCCCACATGTCATCGCATGCGCATGACGCTTTTTTTTTTGCCTGAGAGAAACTCTAGCCATCACTCTAAAAAAAGGACACCAATTTTTAATTTAAGAGCCAACATGGAAAATTTAAGGGCTTAAATTTTTGCCAACTCCAGCCATCAATCTCAAATTAAGCATTCAAAAGTGAAATTTATGAGTAGAGAGTGGATAGCAGGCTCCTATTCCTAGGTGTCCGGAACTAGATTTTAGGAGAGCTTGAAAAATGGGAGCTAATTTAGAAGCCCTGTCGGAGTTGTATTTTTTACTGAAACTTCTAAAAAAATAGAGTAGGGGTTTAGTTAGAGGCCTCCACTGTAGTATGTGCTTAGTTAGGGCCTCCACTAGAGTTGCTCTAAGGCGAGGGAAGCGATTCTTCTTTTTTTTTGCTTGGAACTCCTGCCGGTTACCAGCATCCATCAGCAGTGTGATTTCATCATTCATGTGGGTTCCTAAATTCTTGTGGGCTTATAAAACTGGCAGGAATATTCAAGACCGTCAGGAGCAATTGCCATTCCGGTTGGTTCGTAGTAAGCCGTCAAAAAACATTTAAGGTAGAGTGAAAACCGGCTCCAATAAATAGTTTTATGTGCGCGATTTAATTGGAGGGTCACAAGCCCCTACGAGATCTCACAAAATGGCACCCCTAGACACGTCTGTTTCTTCTTGGCTAGCTAGGATGGATAGGCACATCACTACCAGGGTCTTCGTCGAGTGCCAGACACACTCGGTAAAGGCCCTTATATACTCGGTGAAGAATACTCGGCAAAGACGAGTCGCCAAAGGTGCCTTAGAGCATCTCCAACAGTTCCCCATTTATGTTTGGCATTTGCATATTTTGCTAAAGAGGTAAAAACATCCTCCAACAGTTCCCCATTCATGTTTGGCATTTTGAGGGAGTTGGCAAATCCATCGACAATCCGCGCAAAAATGCGCCGCACGAGGAGGGTTGCCATTAGGACTTTCGCCGCGGTAGCTGTTGCTCGCGGCGCCGGACTCTTCACCTCCCACACGCGTGGCTCTTTCTTTCCCTCCCCGCACGCCGCCATCGATCGCGCGAACTCTGACGGCGCGACGAGGTTCGCCATCGATTTCACCCTGCCGCGCGAGAAGTTTCTGCCGCGAGCTAGGGCTTCAGGTACCGAGAACTCCCCTTCTCTTCCTATCGGTTCTACTTCATGGTGCTGGCTGCTAGGTCCATTCTGAATAGCATATCGTTGGAAACATCCATCTGGCCTACGGTTCCATCTGGTACAGTACATGTTTTGGCGTTGTTGTTTCATCTCCATGGCCGGCCGGCTGTAGGGTTGGTAAAGAGTTTGATGACTGTGTCGATGATGTATTGTTCATGGCCGGTTGATCTAGTGATGGTAGGATTTCATTAGTTCTAGTCACGTGATGCTGAATCAAGCAATAGTGCCTTGCAGCGTTGAAGGCCGGTGTGGGGAGGAGATCGCCGCGGCAGTTCTGCTGCGCCCGCGGTGGCGGCGGCCTTCCACGAAAGAACGAGCGCCCAGGAAAGAAACTCGCGGACGACCAGAGGCCTCGCGGCGAGATAGGCCACCAACGAACTCTCCCTCCCCTGGCCCCACTTTTTCTAAATGCCAAACTAAAATTAGAAAACTGTTGGAGACAATCTATTTTTAGACTTTGCATTTGGATTGAGGAGTTGGCAAATAGGCTCAAATGACAACTCCAAAATAGGGAACTGTTGGAGATGCTCTTAGCTGAGTGAGTAGTGTCTTTTTATCGAGTGTCCAGAAACACTCGACAAAGAATTCGTGAAAAACTCAAAAATAGTATTTTTTTTTTAAAAAATCTAAGGGTCCCACTGGTTAGCTACCGACCACCCCTTCTCACGGTCATTTTTACACGGTTTTTTTGCAAACATTGCGGCCGCAGGGTGACATACCCAGCACATGTTGCTATACCTCTGCACTACAGCATCCCATGAGCCAATACTCCGTTTCAGTTCCTCAAATATTGTACTAAATCAAAAGAAAATTGCTTGTTTGAGACCCTAAAAAATTCAAATCAACAACTGTTGAACTATAAAGATTCATAACTTTCCGAGATCTACAATCTTTTATTTAGAAAATTTCTCCATCCGAGATCGTTTAAAAAGTTTGAATTTCAAAATTCAGATACTCAGACGTAATTTTGCATGATAAGATGAATTAAAATCAAAAAGTGTTCAACAATAAATACTCACAACTTTTCAAGATCTACAATCTTTATTTAAGAAGTTTCTCCATCCGAGATCGTTTGAAAAAATTGAATTTTAAAAGTTTCAAATTTACATAGTTTTGCATGATAAAATGAATTCAAATAAAAGTTGTCTACTACAAAGATGCATAACTTATCAAGCTCTACAATTTTAATTTAGAAAGTTTCTCCATCCGAGGTCGTGTGAAACATTGTTCACAAATCTTAATAATCTCTCGTTCTAGGTTCATAAAATTGTGAGAGGACACCAAAGAGGTGTAGGATTTGTGAACAACATTATTAACGTTTTGTCAAATGAAGAAATAACTAAAATAAACTTTGTAGATCTTAAAAATATATATAACTTGTAGTTTAAAACATTTTCATTTAAAATTGTTGGGTGACGGACATACCTGTCCTCTCGTGGGTATGAACAACCCCGCGTTCCTTCTCCACTGCATCATGCGGCATGCCCGCCGCTGCTCGTGATATGGAGGCAGCCAGGGGCGGATTGATGGCCCGTCTTTGCCTGGGCTGTAGCCCGGGCGAGGCCCAGCTGTGGGGAACAAGTTTCACAAAAGGAAAAAGTCCACATTCCCTCCCCAACTATCACGAAGTTCACTTTTCCTCCCTCAACTCTAAAACCGACAAATCACCTCCCTCAACTTTTCAAACCATGCATTTTACCTCCCTCGAGCGGTTTTGAAGGCGGTTTTGCTACAAAGTACCAGTGCCTTTGTCTTTTTTTTTAATTCTAGTTGAATCTTTGAAAAATCATAGTAAATCATAAAAAAAAATCATAAAAGGAAAAATCTAGTTTTGTTGGACTCCACATGAGTATATCTACACAGTGAATATATAATATGATATGCTTTTTAGTACAAAAGTTTTTGCTATTTAAGGTTTTGTCTTTTTCTTTTTTATTTATTTGGCTGAATCTTTTAAAAAATCATAGTAAATCACAGAAAAATCATAAAATAGAAAATCTAATTTTGTTAGACTCCACATGAGTAGATCTACACAGTGAATATATAATATGATATGCTTTAGTACAAAAGTTCTACACAAGTGAATATATAATTAATTAAAATAATTCATAGTCAGAACTTCTATAATTATTTTGTTGAACTAAAGTATACCATATTATATATTCACTGTGTAGATCTACTCATGTGGAGTCCAACAAAACTAGATTTTTTATTTTATGATTTTTCTATGATTTACTATGATTTTTCAAAGATTCAACCAGAATTTTTTAAAAAAAAGAAAAGACAAAGGCAATTGCACTGTAGCAACCCGTGGTTACTGTAGCAAAACCGCCTTTAAAACCGCCGAGGGAGGTAAAATGCATGGTTTGAAAAGTTGAGGAGGTGATATATCCGGTTTTGGAGTTGAGGGAGGAAAAGTGAACTTGTGTGATAGTTGGGGGAGGTAATGTGGACTTTTTTCCTTCACAAAAATGCAATAAAAACAGCTTTCGCCCGCCCAATAGCCCCCCGAGAAGAACACAGCCCAGCTCGCTTTTTCCCTAGCCCCCCGCCCATGTCGTTGTTTTCTATTAGTCCAAAGATGGCTTAGATTAAAAAATGAATTGGACTCCTAGACTTCCCGAGAGACTAGAGGGAACAAGTTTTTCCTTTTTTTTTTTTTTTTTTTCTTTGTCGAAAGTAGATTGGACCAGGACCACGCCGCCGTTTTGTTTCCCCGGACTCCCCGACGCCTCTTCTCTCACGCTGCTTCTCACGCTGAAGTCACGCCGGGCGGCCGCGATCTTGGGCCGGGCGCACGAGGCGGCGTGAGGATCGCGCCTAGCGACGGTAGACGACGCTGGCCGACACCGGCCTTGCCTCGCCCGGGCCGCTTGGAGAGAGAGGTGACTCGTGAGAATTCTCAATTCATATCGCCGCCCGATCAGATCGCCGCCGATGAATGTTGATCTCCTCATTCAGAGTTTCAAATCCTTAATTCCCCCGCTTAGTACTTTAGGTATGAAATTATGAATTAATTAATGTTACTCACCCCCCGATGTTACTTCGTTCTTTTTTTTTTTTGTTAGAATTAGGATGGAAAGATACTTTTCTAAGAAAGACGATCGAATAGTAATGCCGTGGTTGAGCGTAAAAGACCACGGATTGAACTTGATTTGAGAGATATAGTTGAGGATCCAGGGAATAGAAAGCCAATTGATGAGTTTCATCATGACATTAGAGATGAGGCTAGGAGAGCATTTCTACAAAAAGGGCCACATAGGCCAGCTGGTCATAAGTTTCCAAAAACAAAAAATCTATGGGCAGGCAAGAGGATTTGTTGAATCATGGTATGATGAATTTGATTGGTTAGAGTACAGTGTAGCTAAGGATGCAGCCTACTGTTTTTTATTGCTATCTCTTTAAGCCACAACTAACTGGGTTCAATCGTAATGATGCATTCAGTAGAGTTGGTTTTAGAAATTGGAAGAATGCAAAGGCTTCTTTCAAGGAGCATTGTCAATCAGTTGATGGCTTTCATAGTAAGGCAAGAAAGCATGCACTTGATTTCAAAAAATCAAAGACAAAGTGTAGGGCATGCGTAATGTGAAAAAAACACATCGACGCGAGGAGGCATATAAAACTCGCCTAACTATTATGGTAGGCATTGCTAGATTTCTCCTTTTACAAGCTCTAGCCTTTCGTGGACATGATGAGTCTAAAACATCAAGCAACAAAGGGAATTTTCTTGAGATGGTTGAATGGTACAAAAAGAAGGATTCAAGGCTGCACTTGTGCTCTGCGGAAAATGCTCCAGAAACAATCAAATGAGTTGCCCACTAGTTCAAAAAAGATTTGGTTAGGGCTTGTGCAGAGGAGACAAGTCGGTTAATAAAAAATGAAATAGGAGATCGCTGCTTTTGCTGTGCTTTGTTGATGAGGCCCGTGATGCATCTATTAAGGAACAAATGGCTGTGGTTGTGAGGTATATATCAACACTTTATTGGTGTATTTCATTGATTGTCTTGTTGTTTTCAAGTATTTATATTTTTTTTCCTTTTCTCATGTAGGTTTGTCAATGATAAAGGAAACGCCGTTGAGAGGTTTCTTGGCATTGAACATGTTTCGACACCACATCACAATCACTAAAAGAAGCTTTAGATACAATGCTTCAAGGTATGGTCTATCTGTTTCCAGGATTAGAGGACAAGGATATGACGGAGCTTCAAACATGAGAGGACAATTTCATGGATTACAAAGATTGGTATTGAATGAAAACCCATTTGCCTTTTACATCCACTTTGTTTTGCTCATCGATTCTGCTTGTGGTAGTATCTCAGTAGCCAAGTGTTGCACTTCAACTTTTGATTTCTTCAATTATGTCACTTCGCGCTTGTCAATACCGTTAGTGCTTCTTGCAAAAGAAAAGATCAACTCCTCCAAAATCAACATGATCATCTTGTTCAGCAATTAGATAGTGGTGCTATTTTTCCCGGGAGAGGGAAAAACCAAGAAACTAGTCTTGCTAGGCCGGTGATACACGATGGGGAACACATCACAAAACATTGGCACGCCTTATGCAAATGTGGGGGTCCGTACTTGAGGTGTTAGAGAATATTAGTGAAGATGGAAGTGATGGGGAAAAGAAAACTATTGCATCAGGATTGATCACAAAAATGGAGTCATTTGAATTTGTGTTCATTTTACATCTTATGATTAGAGTACTTGGGGTGACTCAACAACTGTCACAATGTTTGCAACAGTTGAAAGAGCCTTCTCGCTATGAATATTATCAAGACCGAACGGAGGAATAAAATGAACGATGATTGGATGAATCATAGCATGATATGCTATATTGAGCGGGACTTGTTTGCATCCGTTGAAGATGAAAAAAATCTTGAAGCGCTTTCAAGGTCTAAAAGACCGTAGGATAAATTTGCCACGCGAGGGCCCAAGGTGAGTATTGTTTTAGAACATTTCATTTTTATAGTGCCATCTTGATATATGAAGAAGTATGACATTTGAAAAATTATACAGCATTGAGCGTGGTGGTTCAAATGGTGTGAACTCGTGAAGACAAAAAGACATCAAACATGGATTTATTATTATTATTATTATGAAAGGCTCTTTGTATTAGGTACTTTTCTATCCTCATCATAGTACTATGTATCTTGAGCACTTTGAATGAACAAAAATTTAGCTCCCTTTTATTATTAGTAGAGTTCTATGTGCAACGAGCAAAAAATTTTTGCCCTCTTTTATTTAGCCCCCCGCTGTCCGCTCGATCCGCCACTGGAGGCAGCGGCGAGCCTCCGTGCTGTCACGCCGCGACGCACGCGAAGGGCGGATATCACGGCCGCGGATGAGACAAGCATCGCCGCACGGCACCTTGTGCTGCACGGCGACGGTGGCCGCCCGGTGGGTCAACGTGTCGGGCGACGATCCAGTCCGGCCGGCCGGTGGCGCTGAGGTAGTCTCGCGAGGCGGGGCGAGGCCGTTGAAGGCCTCAAGAGCTGCTCGAGCTTGTCGCCGGGGACGTCGTTGGTGGACTCGGCGTCCTCGGGGAGGCCCTCCACGCGGTAGCGGCAGCGCCACGAGGTCGATGGCGGTGGCGCGGGCGCCGCGGGCGGGAGGCGCGCCAGGTTTCTCGCCGTGGAGAGGAAGGACACGCGGTGGCCACGTGACGCTAGGCGCCGGCGAGCTCCAGGTATGGGAGGATGTGGCCGAACACGAGCCATGGGCAGATGACGATGTGTAGCGGCGAGGTTGGGGTCCTGGTGGCGTCATCCATGGGGAGCGCTGGAGGCTGTGGAACTGCACACAGGTTTGGTTTGTGCAGCTGCAGTTTGCCCAGCGCACTGTTTTATTTGTCCAAGTCTCTCAAGAAACCCATGCGTGTCATGTGCACAGATAAACAAATTAAGCCGTTGATGATACCCCAAGCCAAGAGCAATGACAGTCCAAAGCGACGACCTGTCGGTTCTGAGTCTGACGTGTCCGGCAGCCGGCCGGGCTGAGGAAAATTTGGCGTCTCAAACGCTACTGGTTCGTGGGTCCTACACGAAAGATTCCACTCCCGGGTCAATAACCATGAACTAGGAGCCGAGAGGAGCAACTTTTTTTTGTGCTTCTTTCATTCTTTGGCTCCGGCTCTATTTTTGCTCCCACTGTCAGATGACTACTTACCTATAGGAGGATCCACTGGTTAGTAAGATGTATACATGACCAAACGGGACGCCTGGCAGGCGAGGCCGTGCCGATAGTGCCGGCGTGCCAAGACCTAGGCTGAGGCACGGCCTTATCGCCGGGTTAGCCGGGCCGCGCCATCGGTTAACGATAGCCCGGCGTTCTCGTGCTGGCATGACAACTGCACCGATGTGGTCGCTCATGGGCATGCGCGCCGCCTCGCCGCTCCGCTGGTGTCACAGCCTCACGGGAAAACGCTGCCACCGCCACACCGCTAATTTGGCGGGGGGATGCGATGCAGCTCACGGCGCAGTTGATGTCGCGGGATGCGCCATCGCTCGCCACGTGTTGACATCGCCGGGACGCGTTGCCTTCCCGCAGCCTCTGGAGCGTGCGGTCGTACGTGTGGAGCCGCACCATCCTGATGCCTCTACTGTGTGTGGTTGCGTGGAACGAGAAAGTTGTGGCGGTTGATCGTGCCGTGAGGCAAGCAGGTGAGAGAGAGAGAGAAAGAGAGAGAGAGAGGAGAGAGATTTGAGGGTAGGGTTTTGATGTGGATCTAATGGTCGAATCTATCGTGGCGCCATCCAATGGCCGATATCTAACGGATCGCTTCGTGTCGGCCTATTAACCGTGGAATGCCTGGGCCGGCCTGTAGTCCGAAATGGCGGCCCAAGCACGACACTACGTCGGGCCGTGCCAGGCATTGGCACTATGCAAGGTGGGTCGGGCCATGTTTTCCTTGTCGTGCTTTCGGGCGGTGTACCATGTTAGTGCCAAATGGAAATTTATAGTAGGACGTAGAGAGTTGACTGGGGTGTTTTATGGATGACATGTGGGGTCCCGTTGACATTTTTTCTAGAAGCCACACCTTGTTTTTGAGAATTACACAAAGATAACGCAAACGCTCACAACACGCACGCACACTCACCCTTATGAACACACGTACGCAAACCCTACCCCTATGAGCACCACCAAAGGACTGGGTAGCCGATAGTTCTGGAGATTCACGAAGTCACCATAGGCGCCTCGTCGTCGACGGGAACGTCGCTTACCACTTAATGCATAACGACGGTAAACCCTGTGAAAATCCCAGAAAAAGGTGCGAGCACCAGGATTTGAACCCTGGTAGGTAGCGTCCCACTGGACCGCCCTACCATTGGATTACAAGCCAATTCGCTTTAGAAGCCACACCTAATTAACCAAACGACTTTAACTTTCTCACAACATAAACCACCCATTTTTCACAGCCCATAGCTTGGAGTAGTTTTTTCAAAGTCCCACAACTCAACTAAACACAGCCTTATAACAGCCTCAGACACGTCTCTATCTCTTTTCTTCTTGACTAGGATGGACAGTGTCGGCCCTAGGGGGTGGCAGGGTGTGCGACGACCGAGGGTCTAGGTCAGGGAGGGGCCCAAGCCTACGTATACAAACCCTTATGCCTTATAGTCCATTAGACATTAGCAAACTGATTAGTATAAGATAATTAGAGACCTGGTCACGTGGCCTAAGAAAATAATGTCAGCATTTCTAGCTTTCTTTCCTGGGTTCCTTTCGTCGTGGCAATCGAATAGAGCGGAGTGAGGAGCCGCAAAGCACACACTCTGACCGTGATTCAGAAGTTCATGACGTGTTAACGCATACGCGTGGGCACGCAGCAAGTCAGTAACTCGCAAGGGCTCCGTGCCTCCGACGATGACATAATCTTGATCTCGGTTTTTTGCTTTTTGGCTTATTGCGAATGCAATCGCGGATGAGGCGATCAGTTTTTTCCTGTTCATGCCTAGGCTCCAGGTATCTTTTGTCTTTTTTTTTTCATTTTCAATCAAACTTAACTATTTATATAGTACTAAGAATATATTATTGATTTTTCTTTGGCTTTATAAGTAAATAAGCTCGTATATATTACGAATTTTATGCATAGTTTATGGGGCCATCGTGACGAGTTCGTCATAGGGCCTCAAAATCCTAGGGCCGGCAGTGAGGATGGATAACCATGTCTGGCTTGCAGCATTGTACAAATGCCAGATCTGATCACGAGGCACCTACATGTTGCATTCGCTAGGTGCTTATATTTTTCAATTCATTCTTTCCTCAGCCCGGCTTTTGCACATGGCCATGGCTTTGGGGTATCAATCGTCTTGTTTTGTCCTCCACATGACGCGCAGGGGTGCTTAATTATACGCGAATAGTATAATTAGGCGAGTGAGATGAGATGTGGCTGCGTACACAAGCGAAACCATAGCCCCAGCTCCAGCCTCCACAGTACAGGTGACCATCCTCTCCATGGACGGCAGGACCTCATCGTCGCCGCTGCGCATCATCATCTGCCCATGGCTCGCGTTCGGCCACTTGCTCCCGTGCCTGGAGCTCGCCGACCGTCTGGCGTCACGGGGCCACCGCGTATCCTTCCTCTCCACGCCCAGGAACCTGTCGCGCCTCCCGCCACGGCGCCACGCCGTCAACATCGACCTGGTGGCGCTACCGCTCCCGCGCGTGGAGGGCCTCCCCGAGGGCGCCGAGTCCACCAACGACGTCCCCGGCGACAGGCTCGAGCCACTCTTCGAGGCCGCCGACGGCCTCGCCACACCCTTCGCGGAGTTCCTGAGCGCCGCCTGCGCCGTCCACGAGGGCAACCACCACCCGCCGGACTGGATCCTCGCCGACATGTTCTACCACTGGGCGCCCACCGTCGCCGCGCAGCACAATGTCCCGTGCGCGGCGCTTGTGTCAAGCGCGCCCGTGATATCTGCGTGGGCATGCGGCGCGAGGGAGCACGCGGAGCTCGCCGCAGGCTCCATCTTCGAGCAGCTGGCCTCCGTAGACGAGCCACCGTCGGGCATGCCGCGGTACGAGTGGAAACGCAACGCGCCGTTGTTCATCCCCATGAACGGACAGGTATGTCCATCGCCCGGCGCATCACCTTGACGCTCCAGAGGTGCACGATCACGGTCATGCGGAGCTGCCCCGAGTGGGACCCCGAGGTCTTCTCGCATGCGGCCGCGCTCCTCGGCAAGCCACTCATCCCCATGGGCCTCGTGCCGCCGTCGCTGGACGGAGGGCGTGGCGCCGGCGTGAGCATGGACGACGCCACCGTGCGGTGGCTCGACACGCGGCCACCCAAGTCGGTCGTGTACGTCGCGCTGGGGAGCGAGGTGCCGCTGTGCGTGGAGCTGGTGCACGAGCTGGCTCGTGGGCTGGAGCTGGCCGGAGCGCGATTCCTCTGGGCGCTGAGGAGACCCAGTGACGTTGGCGCCGGCGTTCCTGACACTGACATCCTCCCACCTGGTTTCCAAGAGCGTACGCACGGCCATGGGCTGGTGACCATGGGGTGGGTCCCTCAGAACGCCGTGCTGGCACATGGTGCCGTCGGCGCGTTCCTAACGCACTGTGGACGGAGCTCACTTACTGAAGGGCTAATGTATGGGCATGCTCTCATCATGCTACCGATCTCCGAACGCGCGGCTTATGGTGGCGAGGAAGGTAGGGTTGCAGGTGCCAAGGGATGAAGATGATGGGTCTTTCAATCGTGACCGCGTCGCAGACGCAGTCCGCGCTGTTATGGTTGAAGATGATACTAGAAGGTTGTTTGTCAAAAACGCCATGAAGTTGCAACAGGTTGCAGCCGATGAGGAGCTCCACGAGAGGTACATCGATGGATTTGTGCAGCAACTTAGATCTTACTCCCTCCAGCTAAGACATTAGCTAGTTTTGGAGGGTTTTAAACTCTGTTCGCGGTTGTTGTGCATACACCAGATGGAAAGAAAACGGGAGTATCGAATAAGAAATTGCACTATTATTTAGTGTTTGCTTGCAACTAGAGCTGTACATCACGTGAACGCATCAGGAGTTATTGTGCACCACGTGATAATCTTTCATCTTGGCAATCTTAATAATCTTTTTTGTAGAAGCGCAACTGTGAATCTCGATCGATGTAGGGACGCTTAAAAGACCTCCATGCTGCATATGCATGGTGAAAAACTGTACTGTAAAAAATTACCAGGCCTCGCTCTCGTGAGATATGATGATCTTACTCCTCCGGGCATGAACCCCGCGAATTTGGCCTGGCCCAAGCACGGCCGTCCCAATTTGTGCCTGGGCCCAAGCTACTGTAGGAGTACTATTTTAGGTACACTTGCACCGTCGCACGAGGAACGTGTGCACAACCACACAAACCGGCAACAATTCTTGTACACCACCAAATTTCAAACAAGACTCACATGCATGGCCACAGCACCCGGAATTGGAATAAGCACGCGACAGGTAGGAAAGCACAGAACTCACAGCACGATATCATTGAAATATTATATAGAGACGCGCATTCAGGCCTGATACATTTTCTAAATGTACTCACTTCTAAATGTACATTTAGAAACTCACATGCTTAATTAGGGTACACCGGCATTTCTAAATGTACCCCGGCGTTCTGGAAACTCACATGCTAACCAACTAGAGATGTATGTACTCGCTTGTACATTTAGCGTGAGTTTCTAAATTTGGTACATTTAGAATTTTGGTACATTTAGAAGTGAGTACATTTAGAAAAAGGAAGCACGCATCCAGAATTATCAAAGCTTTTATTATTATTATTATTATTATTATTATTATTATTATTATTATTATTATTATTATTATTATTATTATTATTATTATATACAAGTGAGTACATTTAGAAACTCACGCTATGTACAAAAAAAAAAAAAAAAAAAAAAAAAAAAAAAAAGCTGATTAGAGGCGCGCATTCAGGCCTACTAGGGTCTGTAATAAGGCCTTACTACAAACGCTCCTTTTGCACGGCTATAATAGCTAATAACTAGAGATGCATGTAACCAACAAGCGACTGTACTAACTGCTAAACCTACATACGCCTGTCAACAACAACCTAGGGCCTGTTTGGCATACGGACACCGGCTCCGCTCTGCTACTTGTAGGGCAACTGCAGCGAAGCCGGGAGAAGCCTCCCCGTTGGCAGCTCTTCCGGCTCTCCTCTAGGCTGTACCGAGCCGGAACCTTTTTCTTGCTCGCTCTGAGGACTGCACAGAAGTAACAGGGACGCAGGAGCCGGAGCCGAAGCAGGCAAGAGCCCTCCCAAAGAGGGCCCTATTGTAACTCTTGCCAAATTACGGGCGACGCCGTCAGCAACAACCGACTATAACCCATGCCATGTTACACACGCTGAATTTAAAACAGCTGACCGTAACTCTTGCCATGTTACTGACGCTCGTCAACCGACTGAAACCCTTACCAAGTTAAAAGGCGACTCGACAACAACAACCGACTGTAACCCTTGTCAATTTACAGACGCCGCCGTCAGCATAGAATCGACTGTAACTCTTGCCAAGTTTACGGACGCTCGTCCAGTAACCGACTATAATTCTTGCCAAGTTTAGCAGTATTTGTATCTCCAAATAAGTTTATTATATGAACATATATTCAACAATCTATCTAATTATATATTATTAACATTAATATTTTCTTTTATACATTAAATCAAAGTTAAAAATGATTGCTCATCGAGAAGCATCCACGACACTTATTTTGAGACAAGGGAAAAATATGGTTTTAGATAGATTCAGACCCAAGGTTTTAAATCTCCAGCTATAGCGGCATCTATAGCCGGAGATAGCTGTTGGGCAAGGAGGCCGTGGAGCTTGGACGAGACTCTATCGTGCCGAGGTAGGGTGGTGGGTGCTAGGAGGCGGCCGCACGTCGGGCGGAGGAAGATGAACAATGATATGAGAGGACAAAAAAAAAAAAAATCGATTGATGCATCACTCGGGTAACATATATATAGATATATCCTAAACTTTAGTTCACCCCACCTTATAGTTTTATAGCTCAAAACTGAGCGAAATACTCTAAAGTTTAGAGGAGATGACCCAAAGTTCCAAACAGGATCTAGTGTTTGTGATTTTAGGAGTTTTTAGTTTATTTGAATTTCGAATTAAGTTGTATTCAATTGAGATATATAGCAATTAGCAATTTCTGTTGAAAACAAAATAGAAAAGGAGTCGATCTAGTGGGCCGTATATATTAAGGCCTACGGCTGAGCAGCGACGCAGGCCGAAAAAACGCAAAGTCTAGCGCGCTATAGGTCGCACACGGCGCCGAGCGCGCGAGCAGGCTGGAGGCCAGCTATATGCATCAGTCAATGCAGAAGCTGGAATATCTATATATTCTCTTTTCTAAAAAAAAGCAGGCTGGAGGCCTGGCCTAGCTGGGTAGCAACATGCGGGAAGGAAGGCAGAGACCATGAGGACCATGCTACACAAGAGCACACTATTGGATTCGGGGCTATTTGCCCAACAATACAAGGCAACCAGCAAATGATGACGTTCCCCTCAAAAAAAAAAAAAAAAAAGCAAATGCTGACGTAAGATGCTAATTAGAGTTTTGAACTAAGTCGTTCAATTATTTAAACCTAAATACTACTTTCTGGGCGCGCGCGCGTTAGCGCTCCGGACTGCGCAGCCGCCGCTGCCGCCGGATCTCATGTGCGGTTAGGATTAATCAATCATCTTTGCTACCGTGCTACGTGGGTCACTGGGACATCAGGTCAGCAGTCAAACATCGATTCCCCATTTCCTCTCGATCGTTCTCTCTCCTCTCTTCCATCTCTCTCTATTCGGTTCCAATCCTCCATTCCTTCTGCAAAAATCACCGGGAATCGGCGGTAACCAGCGTAGAGGCCTTCAATCCCGACGAATCTAGCAGCGGCCGCCCGATTTGAGGTGCGAATTCAAACCCTTCAGATCTGGGTGGGCGCCGGCGACGGCGCTCATCTACATGGCTGCGGCCCTCGCCGTGACCTCGCCGCCGCTCGGGTTGGATCCAAGGCACAGCCCACCGGATCAAGAGGTCCCCATCCGCCCGGCGCGGTGGGGTCGGGGCGATATGGCGGTGGACTTCAAGGCTGCCGGACGAGCTACTCCCGGCTGCCGCCGGGACCCCTACGACCACCTGGATCTGGTGCGCCACAGCACCACGCTTAGCGGTGACGGTGTGGGTGTCCAGGATGGGTGGGAGGCGGGGCGGCTGTGGGCGGAGGCCGCGCCAAGGACCGCATGAACGCCGAAGCCGGAGCGGGCGGGCGCTGCACGACACCGCGCTGCAGGTGACCAACGCCAGGCTCTGCCCCACGCTCGAGGACAATGTGAGTCGGACGTTCTCCGCTCAATCTGTTCGCATTTGTCTTCTGCGTCCATTTGGGTTTCTGAACCTGGTGCTTGCAACATTGTGGGTGCAGATTAAGCTCAGCAAGCAGAGGGACTCTGGCGCAGATGTCGAAGAAGCAGGCACGCAACCTGCAGAAGGTTTCCCCGTCGGCCTATCCTTCTCCTTTTATATTTGTATATAGGTCTAGGTGTAGTGTTGTGTTACAGTTACTGTGTACCTAGGATTACAAATTCACATAGATTAGGAAAGTTATTAACGAGGAGATTTTTGAATGGTTAAGGGGAACAATCGAACTATCTATTTGGACCATTTATTAGTGCGGTACATTTTGAGAACACAATTAGTGAATTGGGTTGTCATTTGTTAGGCTGCAAGTGCCACTGACATTCTTGAGGACAATGGAATTATTCAGATGTTCAGTATCATAATAAGGAAACAAATCGTAGTCACTGTAAATGGCAAGTTAAAAATGGAAAACAGCTAGGTTTATGCCAATGAAATCATTCAACCAATCCACACCCACGATCATTGGCTTATATATGGGCCCCAACAATAAGATACATCGTGGACACAATCTTTATTTACTGCATGTGTGCGCTGCTTCATGTTCGCAGCACACGGTTTCTAGACATGATTCTTACAACTGATTAGTTTTCTTGCATAGCTGATTGAACTTTCATTTGATCAAGAGTCTGCATGGTGCAATTTTTTATTACCAGATTCGTTTTCATTTGTGCTCTCAGTATTCACTACTCAATATATATTTGCTAAAAAAATAGAAGTGGTCAAGGTCAATCTTGAATTTCAGAATAGCATTGAAATTCCAGTCATGCATTTTATATGATACTACCATAGGTTATCGAAAGCCAGTGTATTGTGCAGAATAGATTGAGTGAGGATACTTTTCTATTGCATAATCTAATTTCATCCTACCTTTAATAAGTGAGTCATCTTTTCTGTATCCTTCTAACTTAATTAAGTTGTCAGACCTAAAACTTATTTAATCTCTGAATATTAAACTGTTAGAACCAGTGATGACGTTAGCTGTCATCCCTGTAGCATTTCCGTATCCTTCTAATGTCATGACCCATCTTCACAACTGAGGTCCCACAAGTTTCCTTTCATAGCCAACTTATGCTAAATCAACAAGCAATTTCATCATTTTTATTAAGCATTTTTGTTTTCTGGTTTTAGCATTTTTTGTTCTAATGACGATGTGCCAATCCATGTTTTACCTGCTCCAGCCTGTACTCTCTCATTTGTCTCCTCCCTTTTCTCTGCATTGCAACGTGCTCGCTAGACACCCCCTCTCTCTCGATCACCGTAGTGGTAGACGCCGTAGGATGGGAGCATCCTACGTGTCCTTGGTTGCCTTATCGGGTGGAGCCTCCCTCTTCTACAAGTCAGGACAATGCGGCAGCACCCTTCCATTTCATGTCAACGCCCCTTCCTAGCTAGGCGACCCCAGTTAGTCACCTCGTGCTCCGCCTCTCCATCATCATTGTGGAGGTCTACGACACCATCGACGAGATGTTGTTCTGGACGAGATACTGTTCTGGGTGGGCGCACAATTTGAGGGCAAGCTAGCCTCGTACACTCTATAGTAGATATGTGTGACGCCGTTGTGCGCTCTCAGGCTGGCACATAACCCTAGACCTGGTCGGCTTGGTGCTCCTTAGTGTCACCATCCTGGATCCTCCTTCGAGCCGCGCCACATAGCCACATGCATACATAATCCGTCGATCTATCTTGCCTATAATTAGGAGCACTAATTTGTACTATATCAATAGGGTAGCTGCAGATGACATGCATGAATGACGAAGAGGCTGGCCATATAGCTAGCTAGATAAAGAAAAAAAAGATCAAAATTGATAGTTGTTGAAATGGTTGCTGCAATATTTTTTTATTTAAAAAAAATTAAGATAAAGATCAAGTGTGCTCACTATTGGATTGCCTTTTAGGTTTTGTTTTAATAAGTATGACCATAGACCATTGTTCTCTAAAAATGGTTCTCAGCCTATGTACTGTATATATTCAGACTTTATTTGTTCGTTACCATAAGAGACCTGAATGCACATCATAATTGCTTTTATTTTCATACATAAATGCCTTGTGTGTCATAAAAAATTGCTTGTTCTTATTCCCACTTACCTGGGCCAGGTTTAGCTTCTCCATCCAGCTTGTTTTATTGCTGGGGTGTGCCAGCCACTTGTATGTCACTAGCTTTTGCATAGTGGCAATATCTTTCTCATTTTAGTTGCATATTGTACGCCCATCCAGTGTGCTGAGCATGCATGAGCATATGAGATCCACAATCATAGCTACAATAACACAATGTGCAACACTTATTAGATTCAACCAATGTATAGAATCTGTATCACAAGAATCGGGTTTAATTTCCAACTTACCTATTCGATTGTTTTGGAAAATCAATGTCCACAACCTCGTAGTTTCCATGGCCTCAAGCACGGGGAACATTACTGTGTTGTTTTTTGTTCACATCTCGTTAGTAATGCGCCTAGAAAAAACACAACAAATCTGAATATTCTTAATTTTAGGATAACATTCATATGTGAACACACCATCCGAAGGTGGTCGAGGTTGTTTTCGGTACGCCATAATACGCGAGACACTTGTGTGCTATCAAGATGCCACGATTGGTTGCACCTGCCAAAAAATGAACAAAGGAGTTATGTGAGGCTACGTTCTTTTCTTAGTTGTAGATTGTAGATGAGGCCAAGACCCAGTGTAAGTGTTTATCCTTAAGCAATTTAGTTATTGTGGCTTAGCAATTTTTCTACAGTTGGTTAGCAATTTTAGTAACAACTATTACTATGTGGTTTAATGCATATGGGAGCATGTTTAGTATCAATTTTATAGTTAGTAGCCCTGCTAAATGTTGAGATTCCAACCCATTTGCACCCCCTTTCCAAATTAACTAAGACCTGACCTAACCCAACCCAACCCACTCTCAGGCTAGCCCGCCGGCCTGCCTACTCTGTTACTTACTGTTGTTGCTTGTCTTCCCTACTTTCATTCCTTCCTATTGCTCCTTTTCCCTCTAGTCCACCACAACAAAGTTGCCTATGTCCTTCTTCCTTACCTTGCATGCCATGCCGCCCAGGGAAATAAATAGAACAGCCAGCACATCTTGGTTCAGGCATACACAGTGTTGTAGTATACTGATTTCCATTTTTAGCTAGAGACAAGTCTAGGACAAAAATGATTTGAATGGAATACTCTAATACCCCACATTTTGTCAATCTAGCATTTATTTAGTTATGTCTAAGCATTTTATTTGTTTTGCCCAGGCATTTTCTTTCCCAATTTTATCTTTGCGGTCTAGGTTGTGTGCCAACTATGGAGGTGTGAGAAACTTTGTTGCTCCCTTCTTTTGTTTGATTGCTACTCTCTTCTTTTGTTTGATTGCTACTCCCTTAGTGCACTGTATTTGACACACTTATGAGGCAAGCTCGAACCCATTCCTTCCTTGCACTGTATTTTTTGGCAGGTGCAACCAATCGTGGCATCTTGATAGCATACAGGTGTCTCGGGTATTCTCGTACCGAAAACAACCTTGACCACCTTCAGATGGTGTGTTCACATATGAATGTTATCCTAAAATTAAGAATATTCAGATTTGTTATGTTTTCTAGGTGCATTACTAACGAGATGTGAACAAAAAACAACACGGTAATGTTCCCGTGCTTGAGGCCATGGAAACTACGAGGTTGTGGACATTGATTTTCCAAAACAATCGAATAGGTAAGTTGGAAATTAAACCCGATTCTTGTGATACAGATTCTATACATTGGTTGAATCTAATAAGTGTTGCACATTGTGTTATTGTAGCTATGATTGTGGATCTCATATGCTCATGCATGCTCAAGACTGGGATGGGCGTACAATATGCAACTAAAATGAGAAAGATATTGCCACTATGCAAAAGCTAATGACATACAAGTGGCTGGCACACCCCAGCAATAAAACAAGCTGGATGGAGAAGCTAAACCTGGCCAGGTAAGTGGGAATAAGAACAAGCAATTTTTATGACACACAAGGCATTTATGTATGAAAATAAAAGCAATTATGATGTGCATTCAGGTCTCTTATGGTAACGAACAAATAAAGTCTGAATATATACAAGACATAGGCTGAGAACCATTTTTAGAGAACAATGGTCTATGGTCATACTTATTAAAAACAAAACCTAAAAGGCAATCCAATAGTGAGCACACTTGATCTTTATCTTATTTTTTTAAATAAAAAAATATTGCAGCAACCATCCATTTGTTTAAGAAGACGACAACTTGTGGTTATGCTGGTGTCTAGATGCTCTAGATGAAATATGTGGGTCCATGATACTTGTGAGCATTATTCATTGCACTGGTGTGATGAAGAAAGGTCGAGGAATGATGGGAAAGCACCACACAGTGCACTGGTCCACATGCATCGGGCTAAATGAAGTCAAATCCTATTCTTTCAATCATTTTATGGACTCATTATGTTTAATGGCTTTCAATAAATAAAGTTATTGATAAGATTTTCCATTTTATTTCAGGAATTTTTGAAGCACATGATTTGGTTCCCCCGCCTCCATCCGACCCTCCGCCTCCCGCCTCCACCACTACGAAGACGAAGGTGAACCATCGAATTGCATGTTTATTTAAACAGCTTGCCTACCTCCTCAATCATGCTCATCGACGCAGATGGGGATGCCGGAGCAGCCGCAGAGGTGCCGCCGCCGGGGGGCAAGCGAGCAAGAGCGGGGTGAGGAGCGGCCCGTGCACCCCTCCCACGCCGGGGCTGCGCTCGGCAAAGCAAATCCACCGCCGCCGGAGATGGATGGGAGAGAGAGAGAGAGGCGTCCCCTCACGCCGGATCCAGCCTGGACCTCGGCGGGAGCCCGCCCGTCGCCCCACGAGTCCATGGCCACAGCCCGGTGAGATGCCACCCATGCGCAAGAAGAATCGCCCAACCACCTCGCCGGCCCGCTGCGTGACATGCCGCGAGCTCGAGATGAGATGTCTCACGCCGGGGAGCGAGGGAGCCGGGGAGAAGAAGTTGGGGATGCCGCCACGCTAGAGTGCTGCCAGCGCCACCGGAGGTCGATACGCCGATTCCCGCTGCCCGAGGCGGAGATGAAGCCATCGGCGCTCCCTTCGCTACCGTTGCTCCTGTCTCCTCGGCGACGCGGGCCATGGCGTTCCATCCTCCTCCGGTGCTCCCTGTAGGCGTCCTCGCCAATCTACGGCGGGGGGTTACTTGCGGCCTTCCACATCCGGTACTGTCTCTTGCCTTCACGACCTCTTCCGGTGGGCGGATCCGAGAAACGGACCGCGGGGGAGGGGGGGGGGCTAAATAAAGAGGGCAAAAATTTTTTTTGCTCGTTGCACATAGAACTCTACTAATAATAAAAGGGAGCTAAATTTTTGTTCATTCAAAGTGCTCAAGATACATAGTACTATGATGAGGATAGAAAAGTACCTAATACAAAAGAGCCTTTCATAATAATAATAATAATAAATCCATGTTTGATGTCTTTTTGTCTTCACGAGTTCACACCATTTGAACCACCACGCTCAATCTTTGTATAATTTTTTCAAATGTCATACTTCTTCATATATCAAGATGGCACTATAAAAATGAAATGTTCTAAAACAATACTCACCTTGGGCCCTCGCGTGGCAAATTTATCCTACGGTCTTTTAGACCTTGAAAGCGCTTCAAGATTTTTTTTCATCTTCAACGGATGCAACAAGTCCCGCTCAATATAGCATATCATGCTATGATTCATCCAATCATCGTTCATTTTATTCCTCCGTTCGGTCTTGATAATATTCATAGCGAGAGAAGGCTCTTTCAACTATTTGCGGTTGCTACCGGCAAAATCAATGCAAGTTCAATGAGACGATACACCAAAGGAAAACATGTATGTCTATCACTTTGAACCATCTTCTCAGCAAGGTTGCCTAGATCAATACAAGTGCCAAAATCTTTATCATTCCTTACTTCGTCAATGAATACAAGGAGGTCACCCCTTAGCTTCACACACGGTCATAATCACCAAGTCATCTTTATAGATCTTAGCAAGCTCAACTAATTTCTCTATCTCAAAGTTGGCAAAAGAACCATTTGGATCAAGACAAGCAACACATCTCAAGAGTTGAGTTGATCTTTCCGGAAATCGATTATTTAATTCACAAAGAATTTGATCAATCACACATTGTGACAAACATTGTGACAGCTTGTTGAGTCACCCCAAGTACTCTAATCATAAGATGTAAAATGAACACAAATTCAAATGACTCCATTTTTGTGATCAATCCTGATGCAATAGTTTTCTTTTTCCCCATCACTTCCATCTTCACTAATATTCTCTAACACCTCAAGTACAGACCCCACATTTGCATAAAGGCGTGCCAATGTTTTGTGATGTGTTCCCCATCGTGTATCACCGGGCCTAGCAAGACTAGTTTCTTGGTTTTTCCCTCTCCCGGGAAAAAAATAGCACCACTATCTAATTGCTGAACAAGATGATCATGTTGATTTTGGAGGAGTTGATCTTTTCTTTTTGCAAGAAGCACTACAAAGTATTGACAACTGAAGTGACATAATTGAAGAAATCAAAAGTTGAAGTGCAACACTTGGCTCTGAGATACTACCACAAGTCTGTGAATCGATGAGCAAAACGGTGGATGTAAAAGGCAAATGGGTTTTCATTCAATACCAATCTTTGTAATCCATGAAATTGTCCTCTCATGTTTGAAGCTCCATCATATCCTTGTCCTCTAACGGAAACAGATAGACCATACCTTCAAGCATTGTATCTAAAGCTTCTTTTTAGTGATTGTGATGTGGTGTCGTAAAACATGTTCAATGCCAAGAAACCTCTCAACGACGTTTCCTTTATCATTGACAAACCTACATGAGAAAAGGAAAAAAAATATAAATACTTGAAAACAACAAGACAATCAATGAAATACACCAATAAAGTGTTGATATATACCTCACAACCACAGCCATTTGTTCCTTAATAGATGCATCACGGGCCTCATCAACAAGCACAGCAAAGCAGCGATCTCCTATTTCATTTTTTATTAACCGACTTGTCTCCTCCGCACAAGCCCTAACCAAATCTTTTTTGAACTAGTGGGCAACTCATTTGATTGTTTCCCGGAGCATTTTCACAGAGCACAAGTGCAGCCTTCGAATCCTTCTTTTTGTACCATTCAACCATCTCAAGAAAATTCCCTTTGTTGCTTGATGTTTTAGACTCATCATGGCCACTTAAAGGCTAGAGCTTGTAAAAGGAGAAATCTAGCAATGCCTACCATAATAGTTAGACGAAGTTTTATATGCCTCCTCGTCACGATGCGTTTTTTCACAGCCCACGCATGCCCTACACTTTGTCTTTGATTTTTGAAATCAAGTGCATGCTTTCTTGCCTTACTATGAAAGCCATCAACTGATTGACAATGCTCCTTGAAAGAAGCCTTTGCATTCTTCCAATTTCTAAAACCAACTCTACTGAATGCATCATTACGATTGAACCCGAAGTTAGTTGTGGCTTAAAGAGATAGCAATAAAAACAATAGGCTGCATCCTTAGCTACACCGTACTCTAACCAATCAAATTCATCATACCATGATTCAACAAATCCTCTTGCCCGCCCATAGATTTTTGTTTTGGAAACTTATGACCAGCTGGCCTATGTGGCCCTTTTTGTAGAAATGCTCTCCTAGCCTCATCTCTAATGTCATGATGAAACTCATCAATTGGCTTTCTATTCCCTCGGATCCTCAACTATATCTCTCAAATCAAGTTCAATCCGTGGTCTTTTTTCTCGCTCAACCACGGCATTACTATTCGATGCGTCTTTCTTAGAAAAGTATCTTTCCATCCTAATTCCTAACAAAAAAAAATAGAACAAGAACATCGGGACTGAGTAACATTAATTAATTCATAATTTCATACCTAAAGTACTAAGCGGGGAATTAAGGATTTGAAACTCTGAATGAGGAGATCAACATTCATCGGCGTCCCCGATCAGGCAGCGATATGAATTCAGAATTCTCACCGAGTCACCTCTCTCCAAGCAAAGGCAGTGCAAGGCGGGTCGTCGACGTCGCCGCCTCGCCGCTAGGCGGCAGTCCTGCACTTCGCCCTCGTGCCGCCAAAGCAGCCCAAGATCGCGACGCCCGCGTGACTCGCGTGAGAAGCCGGCGTGAGAAGACGAGACGCCGGGGAGTCCAGAAACATTAAACGACGCTGGTCGCCTGGTCCAATCTACTTCGACAAAGAAAAAAAAAAAGGACGGAAAACTTGTTCCACTCTAGTCTCTCGGGAAGTCTAGGAGTCCAATTCATTTTTTAATCTAAGCCATGCTGGACTAATAGAAAGCAACGACATGGGCCAGGGCTAGGGAAAAGCAGAGCTGGGCTGTGTTCTTCTCGGGGGCTATTGGGCAGAAGGCTGTTTTATTGCATTTTTGTGAAACTTGTTCCCACAGCTGCTGGGCCTCGCCCCGGGCTACAGCCCAGGCAGCACGGGCCGTCAATCCGCCCCTGCCTCTTCCTTTCTTGCTTGCAAATCTGCACACATGAACAATCGTGGGGAAGGGGAAGAAGAGCACCAGGTTTCCTGCAGCTATGTTTCCACTTCCAGGTACTTGCATCTTCATTTGTTTAAATGTCCTCCCCAATTTACTGGGCCATCCAAATATGTTCAGAGTTTATATATCTTTCAGATTATAGTACATGCTGCCAGGATTTGTTGATACTACTATGTTACATGTTTGACAGAGCCATACTTAGTATTTATTCAAGTATTTGTACTCTCACAAGTATATTGTATGGTACTACCCCTTCCAACACAGCAGCAATGACCAACATGGTAATGCTTATACTTCGGTATGCAAAAGCCAATTTGTTGATACAAATGCAGTTGACCTGTTTCTAGGCGACCTCAAAATTTTCTTATGCACTAATTTTGTTTCCCAGGAAGTTAAAAAGTTTATTTCCTTCTTATTGAAGATTCCACTGGAGTGCAAAAAAAAAAAAAAAAAATGAATACAACATTCGACGGAAAATGAAGCATTTGAATGATGCCAGGTGGTGTTTCACTCTATCACTAAAATTTAAATTTCAGTCCGACCTTACCAAAGTTGCATGAATGATTCCGCACAATCCTTCAAATGGCCTTTGCACCAGCTATAAATCTAAGTGCGGGTTCATATGTCATGAATGATGCCGCACAATCCTTCAAATGACCTTTGCACCATCTATAAATCTACGTGTGGGTTCATATGTCGGGAATCATCTGTTGATTATTTTAGTTCAATCACAATCAGCCGTATGCAGGCAAAATTACTGTCATACTTTCTGACATGAAACACATCTATCTTTTTTTTTCTCTCCAGGATACCAGGCATATGGACCAGCTGTTGCAAACGAAACAGAACCTCTTTTTACATTACAACTCAATTACAAGAAATAATTAGGCTTATTAAACCGTTTTTTTAGAGGACAATTCAAATTGTTATCTGATATAGGGAAAATAGATGGGACATTGTAGGTTAGTTTTTAAAAACCTGAGGTCTCCCCATTCCCATTCAGAAGAATGGAAATACAGAGCATCTTAAGGTTGTTTCGGAAGCCAAAAAAGGAGCAAGGACAGAAACGCCAACCCAACTTGGGTACTATTATTCTTGTGCATCAGAATACTTTGCAAACTCTATATTTGCATCTGTTTGTGCTTACATTTTAGTGTTTTACAAGGGAAGCTCAGTTGATAATTATATTTGTTTCAATGTCATTTATCCTTTTGGTTTTGGAGCCTGCAGAGGCTTGGAAAGCCCATAACTGTGTACCAGATGAGCACTATGTTCAGACAATGCTTGCAGTAAGTCAATGATCTTGATCATAACAATATTCTTTGCATACTTTTTTCTGCACTAAGTTCGCTGATCATTCAGCTCTTCTGCAATGCAGCAAAGTGGTCTAGAAGAAAAACTTACACGGCTTTCAGTAACACATAGTGCATGGGATCTTTCAGCTTCTAAAGATCGTGAAAGACGTTGGTGCGCATCACCGAAAGGAGGGGCGAGTACACTAGATTGGCTATGGGTCAGAGAGACCTGGTGGGGTGGGCAGGAAAATAGAAACACTGTATGGCATGTACTCTGAGCTCATAGGTTACAGATATTCCTGTTAGGATGGATATGGTCATATTATTCACAAATTAAATTGTTGATTGACTTTATATCATTAGGAATATCTCATTCATGTCTTTTCTCCATTGACCTCTAAATATGTAACCTAAACTAAGGCATATAAGCATTTTGTTTAAAATATCATGTTGTTGCAGTGTGTGGTGGTGCAGCCAAGGCGAGGGCAGTGCGGTACCCCAGCCACTAAAATAGTATAATGTTGTTCCATCTGTCATTCCATGCATCTGAGAATGTTAGTATATGCATGAAGTTTTATGGCCATGTTTGTGTTTTTTTTCGAATTTGATTTCTATGCAATTAAATAAAATTCAACTGCATACCATTGACAACGCTGGGAATTCCCTAGTTGTTATATACAAGTGAGTACATGCGTAAACTCGGAGACAAGTACCAGGGTCACGAAATACAAACCAAGCGAGCAATTCTTTTGGATAATTGAGACAATAATGTTGTTGCAATGGATGAAGTTCGCGATTGCCGGCATGGGGCGCGAGGATCTATATCGTGGCTGAATCGACACACTCATTGGCGGTAGAGTAGGCCCGTAGTATAAGGGGAAGAAAGGGTGGAAAGGAGACTCACCTCACAGAGCATGTACGACAGGCAAGGGTGATGGCGAGGGCACGCCGCCACGGTGACAGAGCTGTTGCATTGGCAAGGGTGGCCAACGGCCAACAACGCCAGCGTGGCGATGAGGGTGATGGCGAGGACGTGCACGGCACTACCGCAGGGGTCCTGCGCCGAGGTGGCTCGCCTGTTTCGCTGAATACCCTCGTGGCGGACGTCCCGGATATGCATGGCACGGCCTTGGCGTGTCAGGCTCATGGCGGGGAGTGGAAGGTTGGGTTGCAGGTGCCTAGTGGCGAAAATGATGGGTCTTTCAAACATGAGGGCTTCGCAAAAGCAGTCTGCGCCGTTATGGTTGAAGAAGATACTAGGAGTGTTTGTCAAAAACGCCATGAAGTTGCAAGAGGTTGTAGCCGATAAGGAGCTCCACATGAGGTACAGTGATGAATTTGTGTAGAAACTTAGGTCTTACAGCCCAAGCCGAGAGTTAGCTTTGGAGTTTTGGTTACACTAGATGGAAAGATGATTGTATCGAATAAGAAATTGCACTATTATTTAGTGTTTGCTTGCAACTTGGAGCTATGCATCACGTGAACGCGCGTCATCACACTACTACGGGATTGATTATGCGGACACACCCCTAAACTTAACCGTGGCGGGTACCCCGTTTGCCGCCATGGTTATTGACTGGCCGGCTTGGTCAACCGGCCTCCGGCGTCGCCTGCCTCGGTTAATGGATGCTGGCGGCGGGCACGTTATGAATGCCCTCCATGGTTAATCGATTAACCGTGGCGGTCGAAGTTAGGGCGCCGCCTCGGATAAAAGGGATTAACCATGGCGGGCATTTCTTCCTCCTTGGGTCTCTCTCTTCCAACTTTTTTGTGTGTGTGTTGTTTTGGGGGTGGAGCGGCTTTGCCCTAAAAATTGACCAAATATTTGGATTGAGGTTTAGGCATTAGATTTAGGGGAGGCGGACACCGCAAGAGGTACATAGAGGCTCTCCCATCCTCCTTCCTCCTCTCTTTTTCATCACTTTGGGTGCTCTAGATCCAGATCTAGATTAGTTTTAATGGAGGAGGGAGAAAGCTTCTATTTCTTTAGATCTTGATGCATTATGGATAAAGGCTCTCTCTGCATCCTCCCTCCTATCTCTCTTTCATCATTTTACGTGGTCTAGATCAAGATCTAAATCCATTTTCATGGTGGAGAGAGAAACTTCTATTTCTTTAGATCCAGATCTATTCTTTCTCTGTGGCACTTTGTGTTTTATAATTCTTCTTATCTGCTACTAACGTGTAAGGATCACAAGTATGGACAGGTCCGAATGGATCTTCAAGTTGTCGAGAGTGAGTGATCCACGACAAGTGGTTGAAGTGAGGAAGTTTGTTGCCACTGCAAAAACTCACCATGAGAGTCTGAATCGGACGACAACCATATGTCCGTGCTCTCACTGCAAGAAACTGAAAGCCCACATAGATAGCACGGTGCAATCTCATTTGATTAGGTATGGTTTTGTGAAGGATTACACGGTGTGGACTTTTCATGGAGAAAAAGTAGATGTGAGTGGCGGTGCTTCTAGAGGGAACTCGTCATCGACGACGATGAAAGTGGTACTGATGAATCCAGATCCTATAGCAGCAGCCGGCAGCGACAATGGTGAAGATATATTCCAAAGCATGGTTGACGTCGTTGATGACGGTAGATGTGGGGATGGTCAAGAGGCTACTTGTGATGGAACCTGAGGATGTGCATCTTTTTGACGATTTAGTCAACCACAATGATCAAGACAATGTTTTGTTTGGCTGCCCGAGGTGGCTAGAGAATTTCAGAGAGATGAAGTAGGCAGCAGTTGATCCTCTCTATAAGGACAGTCTGAAGGAGTGCACGGCGCTGCATTTTAACATCCAGTTGCTGATGTTGAAGGCTCAGCATGGCTGGTCTAACACTAGCTTCAATGAGCTCTTAAATCTCCTTGCTACCACGTACCCAACACCTAACAAGGTGCCTGCCAATACCTATCGGGTGAAGAAGCTGATCTAGCCAGCGGTGATAAAACTTAGAAAGTTCGATGCATGCCCTAACCACTGTATCCTATATCAGGGCAAGGAGTATAAGAATTTTATGAGCTGAGTGAGCTGTCCGCATAGCGGCGTGAGTCGATACAAGAGGAATGCCGACTTTTCTTTGAAGATGCATGTGTGCGGTTGCTTAGGAGTGTCAAGGTGCTGACTAGTTTCTCTTCCAACATCATGAGTCTAGTCTCCTTGAAAGACCTCGCAATGACCAACTACAACTAACATGACTATCACATCATGCTGACAATGTTCCAATTGTGACGAGGGCTGTCGGTCCAGAGTGCGTGAAGATGGTGATCACAAGGATGTCATAATTCTTTAACCGCATCACCCGTAAGGTCATTGAAGAAGTTGAGCTGCTGCCCTAAACCAATTCATCGTGGAGACCGTTTGCCAGTTCGAGATGTGCTTCCCACCACCTTACTTTAATATTATGCCACACTTGATGATGCATCGATCATATACAACAACTAGGCCCCGTGTACCTAATCCAGATGTGGACGTGCGAGCGGTTCATGTCCACCCTCAACAGATGCGTCCATAACCGTGCTCACCCGGAGGGCTCTATGATCGAGGCATACACAACCAAGGAGGTCGTGAACCGGGTGCATGATGTACATAACAGATGTGAGGGTGATTGGGCTGCCATTCCATCAGCGTGAAGGCAGAACCTCGGGGAAGAGGTGCACGGATCAGAAAGTACATACGGATGTACCAAGCGAAACGGTGCAAGAAGCTCATGAAAGGTAGTGCAGAGAGGCATGGGTCTAGAGGCGGCATAAGAGAAGTTTCATGGAGTGGCTCAAAGAGCAGAACATACCCCATGGCGGATCTGATGAAGCGGAGACCGTTAAATAGCTTGTGTCAGACCCGTCTACCCAAATCACCATGTGGCAAGGGTATGACATCAATAGGTACAAGTTCCACACGATAGAGAAGGACAAGGAGAGTGCGACACAGAATAGCGGTTCGATACGAGGGCATCGACGAGCCCACGGGACAGAAGAGGCCATACTATGGACAAGTCAAAGAATTATGGGAACTTGACTATGGCAGTGAGCAATGGATAACCGTTTTTCGGCGCGAGTGGGTCAAGCCGCAGGCAGTTGCAGTGGACAATTATGGGCTAACCACCGTGGACCTCCAAAGTATCAGCCACAAAGATGATTTGTGGGTACTAGCAACCGAGGTCGCACAAGTAGCCTATTATATCTATCGAGAGAACACAAAAAGACATGTGGCTGTGTCAGGAAAGTAGCGGATCGTGGGAGCTGATGGAATCCAGAGTCCCGAACAATACAACAAGACCGAGATGATGCCCTAGGCCCACCCCAATGGCAAGAAGAGGACCGTGAAAGTGCCTGCAGCAAAATGATATGTATGCCATGTAATGGTGTCACTACTACAGAAATGATTTTACAAGACACTACATAAATCTTAACCGTGGCGGGCGCACCATTTGCCCCCACGGTTATTGGTCGGCCGCCTAGCCAACCGGTCTCAGTGTGCTCGCCTCGGTTAATGGGTTAACCGCATTAGTAGTCCACAAGAAAGAGGCGCGTCTAAGATTGTTATATGTCTATAGCATGGAAATAAGTGATATCTCTCTTTTTTTGCCTGTGACGACTGACGTGTAAAAAAGAATGCGACATGAACCGCGAGCCCCCTTGGGTCCCCTATAGGGCATCACCGTAGCGGCCGTACCCTCTCTACCATGGAGGGCGCCGACCGCCACCGCAACAACAACGGCAACTACCACCTCCTCCCGTTGCATACCTATCCTCTTAGGTGTGCGTGGACATCGGTCTTTGGGGCCGGCAAAGTCGCCGCTGGTCGCATTGCCGACACCCGCAGCCCCTTCCTCACCACCCTTGACGGCGGTGCCGGTGCGCAGCCAATCCTGCCCCGGATCTCTCTCGCTTAGGGGTCCCACGGCCCACTATTGTATCGCTGCCTCCGGGCGCTCCCGGTGCTACGCCACTGTCTTCCCTAGTGACATCGCTTGACTCTGCGGGTGCCGGTGCCCGCGACCCCCTCGACATCTTCGTTGTCGATCCACGGCCCCAATTCATCCCCGCCCAAGCGTAATCGAATGAGTGGGGTTGCCGAGACCAATCTGAGGATCCCCATGTCATGTGGTCCGCATCCTTGGGGTGGTGGATCCGTGGCCACTAGCATTGGGCAGGGAGACACCGCCGCCCGAAGGTCAGCCCATCGTTGGTGCGGCAAGCCACCCGGCACCGATGCGAACCGTCCTTGCTCTCCCCATTCCACACAAGGGAAGCTTAGTGAGGCGCCCCGAGGCTCTTCGTTGGGGGGAGGATAGACTTCTCGACATCTCTGATGCGGAATGCTCGCCGATCGCCTCCCCGTTCGCCTACCCTCGACGCGATTCGTCGAGAGCTTTATCCAAGACTATGGATGGGCGGGGTGGGGTGGCCACCTTGGATATTGGCGGCATGGCCCTAGACCTCGGACCCCATCTTCTTCCTTAGATTTGGCTGCTGAGCAAGCTGTGCCACCGCAACCTGGCAACAAGGGAGCTGCAAGCACCGAGCAAGAAGATGATTGGTTCGTTTTGCTGGGCACTAGGCCTTTGGCCACTTTAGATTAGCCCAATAACAACAATGGCCCAATTTGGTTCCCCAAATCCCTGATCCGGCAACACCGCTAACGTGTGCTCAGGCACACAATTAACTTCCCTTGCTCAAACACACACACACACACACACACAACTTCCCCGAATCCTCAATTATACATCCGCATCGACGTGGATGTCGCCCAAGCGGCCAGCCGCGGCGCACGCGGCCGTCGCCAGCTGCGGCCCACTGCCGGTCCGCCCGCGGCCAAGAGCAATGGAGGGAGGAGGGCCGTGAGGTATAGGAATTTGAAGCGTTTTTTTTTCCATGATTTGTGTGAATTCAAAGCTGCTGTCTCTGACATAGTCGGTGTCTCGGTGAACAAGTTCTCCAAGACAAAGCTGCCGTCCGTGACTTGTGAGCAGATTGTGGGCTTCTATATGCAGCCCGACAATGATGTTTATCATTTTCCCATTTTATTTATTTATATGGAATTAACTAGCGGGGTGGCTGTGGCCAGTGTATTAACTGTAAATCTTAAATTCTTATGCGTAGTTTTTTTGCTCTAACCAAAATATTAAGGCAAAAGTTAATTTTGTACTGATATGTTGAAAAGTCTTGACTGGATAGGAGGGATGGCTTCATATAATCCCTTTTTTTTTTTTGTAGCGGATGTATCTTTCCCATTCTAGTTAAACTTAGTGTTCGAGATTTCAGGAGTTTTCAGCTTATCTAAATGAATTAATTCGTATTAAATTGAGATATATGAATTTTTAGCAACATATTAAAATTTTCTTTTTTTAAAACAAAATAGAAAAGGAGTGGTCCAACTGGGCCACTATATATTAAGGCCCACGGCTTGGCAGCCCAGCATGCCGGAAAAGAAACAACTGCCATGTTATATCTCGCTCGACTCTACATTGTCACAATGTCAGCCCATGTGGTGATGGCAAGGGGCAAGCGGCGACGGCTGCCCTTTGCCGGACACATCGATATTCTGTTTAATTGTACTACGTGACATTCTGTTTGTTTTCAGGGCCATGGAGGCCATGGATTAGAGTGATGTTGTGGCATTAGTGCATGCTTGGCTCATGGTTAAGATAGTACGGGAGCTAACGACAATGCGAACAATTTATCTGTCTGTTTGTTGTTTATGAATCTGTCTGATATGAGCTTGTATATGTTTTACCATGTCGATGTTACATGGGCGGCTTTAGCCAATGCGTGTAACTGGGCCTCACTTAAATTTGTTATACTGTGTGCTAAATATAATAGGGCTCGAAATGTCTTAGCCCTAGCTAGAATTGGGCCAACTATGGTATAGGCCCATTTGTAGTTGGCTGAATAGAACTGAAGTGTATAATGGGATTGTGGCCCAACTAACCATTATACTAAGCCTCACGATATGTTATAACCAAACTTTCCTAAAAAAAAAGATAAGGTATAACCAAACAATTTGTTCTAAGCTTTACTGCCATGTTAACACCATGTTAGATAATTTTCTCACATGGTACTACCATGATAAAAGTTCTTGTCATTTTGGCATCATCATCATAAAATTTGCGACAAAACATTATCATCGTAGGATCCGGGACAAAATGTTGCAAACCGTCATTGAACATGATTAGAGACGGATGGTAGATGATAAACCAATATTCTTTATACAAGTGCCACAAATCTTCAGGCCGATCAATGATAAAAGCTTATTATCACATGAGCCTAGATTTATTGTAATGGTGGGACGACCGATAAGGGGAGAGAGGGCTGGGAGGCTGTGCAATGTGGCTAGGAGGACCAGGGAGGCTAGGTCCTGCAGGTGGAAAGCTGGAGCTAGAGGAACATGTGCCTTATTCATGCCAAAGAGGCTTGATTTGTCACCTCATTTTCGAGCACCGGCGACGTCGACAGAAGCGTGGAAAAGGGTGAATTAATTTTGGGGACGCATGGGTCAGAGGACTCCCGGCTATAGAAATCAACTAGGGCGAGGCAAGATTGAGAGAGGGTGGGGTCCCATAGATATGCAGAGGGTGGGGTGAGGCATTTGGGTCCTTGATTTAGAGAGTCTACTAAAGGCACTACTGGAACTTTGTTTTTATTCTCCTCACCACAAAAGTACAGTAGTTGTGAGTTTAGAGCTTTGTAGGCTTCCTAACGATGCTTTAGCTATCCTTTATAGTTTTGACTCACGATGCAAGCGGGCCTGTCTGCAGACACCTGCAGGCCGCCGCATCCTGCCCGCAATTTTTTTTTGCAGGTTTGCGGGCCTCCGCAGGCTGCATTGCAGCTGCCCGCAAAGGCCCACTAGGCCCAGCGGTCAATCCTGCAAGGCCTAACAGGACCCACAAAGGAGTTTTTTCAGCAAATGACTAGGATAACACCAAATTAATGCGGGTCCCTTACAGTATAAATATCACCAAATCATATAAAAAGCAAATCTAAGTACAAAATGCAACTCCATCAATTCCAAGGACGGTTGTGGACCTCATTCTGGTGTACCAGGTGAAATGACTGCATTGGGCTTTTGTTCAAGGTTTTTCTGCTGTACCATTCAAATCAACATACTGTGAACTTGACAAAATCCCAAGGACGGCTAGAAGCCACAATACACAATACTTAAAGTATTAAGTACAAAATATGGCATAATTGGTGCCGAACATAATTAAATTACTCTACTTGCTCAACTGTATGCAAAAGGCTTTTGGAAAAGCATCTTCCGGATGGTGGTTCTGCTGCACAAAGAGGCTTGAAAATGAAAGTTCAGGAATCATGGTATTGCACAAAGAGTTCAGGTATGGCAGTACTGCATGAAGAGTGGTAATAGACAGCAAATTATCCTGAAAAAATAGCAGATATTAGTAATCTGCAGTTCACTACAGCAATCATGGTTATGTTAGCAATTAACCAAGGGCCTGGTTAACAGCAATCATGATCATGACAGCATCTGATACTTGACAGCAACCATGATCATAACAGCAATCATAGAAACAGGTTGACGATGTCAGGTAATTGATGATGTCAGGTAATTGAACAATATAGTGTAAAGTGTCAGGTAATAGAACTGACAGTGAACAAGTTTGTGGGTGTCAGGTAATCTCAATGGAGCTTACAGGTATTGCTACATACTACAAATAGGTATTGCTTACAGGTTCAGTTTATACAGGCAACAGCTGAGCATAGGTTTGGTTCCTCCATTGATATTCAGTTTGTAAAGGTAACAAATCAGCATAAGGAACCAAGTAATAATCACAACAATTCAGCAGACTACAGCCTAACAGCAGACCATCTCAAACTAGGAAGAACAATGTATATAGTATTTTAAGTCAAACTGTAACACAACTCACCAGTCAATGAGCAGCAGTCACCACTCACCAGTTGCTAGCATTGTGTTCTCTGCAAAATAAAAAAGAAGGATGAATTAAAATAAAACAAATTGAATAGAAATAAAGAAACGCTATAGAGGAGACTAGAGACTATACCAGATAAGCTGTCAATTGAGATAATATCCAAATACGAAGATCCGGCTGTTCGAAGCCAATCTTGAAAGCATAATAATGCTTCCACTGTGGAGCCTGAAAGTCTAGTCCTGTGATCATTAATCACACGACCACTTATGCTGAAAGCCGACTCAGATGGAACGGTAGAAGCAGTGACAGCTAGAATATCACGAGCAATAGCAGCTAATGTTGGATATTTGGAGGCATGCATTTTCCACCAACTTAAAATGTCAAAACTCTTTTCATCAGGTGGGAACAAATCATCGTGCAAGTATCTATCGTACTCATTGTTTACTTGCTTTTTGGTACTTGTGTGGGCTATCCAATCAGACCAAGAGTGACCTTTATCTATAGGCATTGAACAAACTTTGAGAAGAATCTCCATTGGTCTCTACTTGAGAAGAATCTCCCATTTCAGTAGAGTAGGCATTGAACAAACTTCTAATGGTTGTATCCACTTTATCAAGGTGACGGACACTTCCATAGTCTCCAAATGCTTTCTTCAAGCTTAAACTCAATGAAGCCAAATTTGAAGCGAGGATCAAGAATAACTGGTATACAGTTTGACAAGTAACGAAATCATCCAAAGTACTTATCAAATTTGATTTGCATTTCGCAACCATGGCTGCAATAGTTGGATTTGTACTAAATGCTTCCTCTTCTAAAACTTTCTCTGATTTTCCAAATTTCATGAAAATATAGATTCGATGTTGGGTACGTTGTACCGAGACCACTTTCGTTGCTTTCTTGAAAACCTTCAACAAATTGCATACTGCTCTAGCTCTCTGCCAGTCATCAGATGAGGGACAATATATATAGTTCTCATCTTTCACCTTTAGCTCATCAAAAGCCTCTTTGAATGGCAAAGCTGACTGTAACATGTCATATGTGGAGTTCCAGCGAAGTTTCCACATCAATTGTAGGCCTACTCTTACATCTGATTCCTAATTCAGCAATTATCTCCTCAAATTGTTCTTTTCTAGACTGAGAACCTCGAATATATTTCACACTTTCTCTGGACGTCAGCGTTCAAGCGTCCTGGAGCGGAGGGTCTGTAGTGTCGGCGTCTGCTACTGCCGCGCGTGCAGCAGCGGATGCGCGCAAGGCCGGCTGTCTTCTTGGCGACTGGAGCAACAATGGTCTTCCGTTGATTCACGATTTCCGTTGATTTACCACTGCCCTTGACATTTGACTTGTTGGGCTGCAGTACAAGAGAAGAAGTTGTAAAACTTTACTACTGATGATAACCTGTGCACTGATCAGACATGTTCCTAAAAAAGAATGAGCTCGTAGCTTCAAAAGCTAGAATGGTATATGCAAACACAAAGTACCAAATAGCAAGAAGATAATCACGGTTGTTAGGATAAATAGGGCCAATTTTCAGATGTTTCGGAATCCAAAGAAACATGTGAACTAGATGGCCTTGTCCTGGTTGTCCTAGCAAGTGACTTATCTCTGAATGTTGAGCTTTTGGCGAACCATGTAATTTTACTGACACTAGTGTTCAGAGGCATCAATCAATACAACCTAAACCCAATTATTAGCATTACAGAAAAAATGAATCAATGGACCAGACAGCACAATCGCAAACACTTTTAAGCTGAGTAAGCAGGACACCACCAGCGCTGAAGGATTCAGAACCAGAAATCACATCACATACTAACGAGTAGTGACTGACCACAAATAGAGCAAGTATACCTCAGCGTTCGCTTCCTGGAGCGGAGGGTCTGCAGTGCCGGCGTCTGCTGCTGCGGAGCCGAGGGCCTGCACCGCCGAGCGTTTAGCAGCGGCAGCGGCGGCGACGGCGGCGACGACGCCACTGGATATGGGGGCTTGACTGCAGATGTGCGCACGAAGGCGTTCGTCTTGGCGACTGCAGCCCCGGCGGCCGGAGCAGGGTCCGTCGGGAGCTTCTGCTTCTTGGCGATGGGGACCTCACCAGAGTCCGAGACCTTCCCCTTCCTCTTCTTGGCCGGCGCGGTGGCGGGGTCATCGGGGGCTTCCCGGCACCGGCAGCGGCGCCATGGCCGGCACCTCGGCCATGGACGAGACCTTCCCCTTCCTCTTCTTGGCCGGCGCGGTGACGGACGTGTTCGCGAGGTGGTGGCGGCGGAAAACCTAGCGCGGCGACGGGAGTTGGCGAGCTGAGTACGCGAGTTCCTGGAGCGGAGGGTATCGCAGGATATTGCAGGCAATGCGACCGGCCCGCGTTCGCTAGCAGGCTGGCCTGCCTCAGCCCGCAATACATTAGCAAGCAGGCCGCGGTTATCCAGCGGGCCTGTTTTGCGGGGCGGGCCAAGCGGGCTTGCAGACAGGCCCGCGCCGCTTGCATCTTTAGTTTTGACGTGGTACTTAGGGTGTCTGCAATGGCCTATCAAAATCGCCAGCTGACATGGATGCATGATATGGAATAACAAATAGAACTACCGAGGTGCACAGGTTGTGGAGAAGAGAGATAGAGAGAGAGAGGTGTTATAGAAAGCTATGCGAGTCTATCTACTCACTTGTCGCTGGCGAGTCTTCATTTTTATGTTCTCTCTTCCATGTTGTATAAAAAAATATTAGCAAGCTATTGGATACTTCCCTGTCTGTAAATAAATAGAATCCTAACAAGTTTAGGACAAATTAGTATGGTAGAGAAAAGCACATATTATCCTTCATTAACAGGAGAAGTTGCACACTAATCGGTGATTGTTCAAGTCACACACTAATTATACTCCCCTCCGTCCCCGGGATATAAGGCGTAACTACTTTTTTATTCATGTCCCATGATATAAAGGCGCTCTTTCTAGAGGCACATATATCGATACAGATAATACTAGTGTTGAGAGAGAGAATTAAATCTGTTTCTTGGTCTTTGAATCGGTGGTAGTTACGCCTTATATCTTGGCACGGAGGGAGTACCATTTACTACACACATTCAACTGCAGACTCTTGTTAAAAAAAAAAAAAAAAAACTACACAAACTCAATCACTAGATTGGGAGATGGGAGGGGGTGCAGTAAATGCAAGGAGACTTCGAGGAAAATAAATAGACTGGTGGACCGTTCAACCTCCAAGAGATTGATTTATTTGTAGAAAAATTCTTAAGATGAGAATCTATGTATTAGGATCAGAAGGAGTAACTTGTCGTGGATGCCCTTAGAAACTGCGTTTCTTATGCTAGGCGGCACGCAGTAGGTTTATCCTCCTTGGATGACATGCCATCATTGATATCGAGTGTTAATGCTTGATTTATGTTATCAAATTTTTTAACCAGCTTAGCTACATAAAGTCATTGCTGAACTCGCGTGCACTCTAAGTCTGTAATAATTAATGTCCTTTATTTGTCCAAAAGAAAAGTACCGGCCGGCCTTCTTTAAAAAATGATTGTTGTCCGACCGGAGGAGAGCTTTCGCCACGTGGTGCCTCCCTAGTCGCTACTTTCTCGGCGCGTCGTGTGGCCGCACAACAAAGAGCCATGTTAGAGCACCTCTAACTGTTGGAGTTGCGCTCCATCATTAATACTCCCTCCGTAATGGTATTAGAGGTCCTTTAGGACAAGATTACGCTTACCAAGGAGTGATTTATTAGGGGTGATTTTTCCATGTTTGCCCCTAATAAATAAAGAGATGGGTGCATTGTAGACACCACCATCTCTTTGCTTGATTGGCTACCATGACAAGTCCCGAGGCGTTGAGGAGCCGGAGGTCCCAGGTTCGACTCTCTCTTGTGGTGCTTTTTTTTTTGCATGCCGTGTATTTAATGGAGGGGCATAAACGTCCTAAACCACTAACATGCGCAGGTAGGGACTTCTTTTGCGCTCTACACAGTTGGACGGAAAAGGACTTCTATTTGCATTATGGAGGGAGTATGTGCTCGCGTTTAAAGAAGTTACGTTTAAAGAGGTCAATAGATTAAAGCACAGGAAAGCCAAGCTTCTCCGTTAAAAGCTAAAGAGCACGACAACCATTGCAAGCGAACAGATCAGTCGTACCTCGTACGCTGTGTACCATATGCTTGCAGCCTTGCAGGAATATCGCCAACACATCATGTCCAAAGAAGGTGGGCCATCATCAGCACACGTATATAACGAACTGTGGCGCTGTTTGGTTTAGAAATTGGAGCGCAAACATCATCGTAAATAGATAGAAAGCGCTGCTATCGGTAACAAAGTAACAAATTGTTGATACTCAAATATTTTGAGTAAATGCCCAATAGCCAAATGTGACTTTGTAAATTGATTTGGTGATTAGTGCTTTATTAGTTTAATTAATTCGGATGCATTTGATTATGCTTGGCCGGTTACTTGGTTTGCTGGTGATTAGTTTCACCAAGCTTGAGATGGATCCAAGGAAAGGTCGTCACCATGTTATGTAAAGGATTACTGGTCGGTCTTCATGTTCTAAGCTCTAAGACATACAAGCCTGATGAGACTGCACATACAAGATTCGATCGAAGTTGCTGTCCATTGTCCATGGCTACGCACGAGTTTGTCTGGGTTTTGCAGGTTTCCGGCTGCTGGGTATTACTCATGGCATATATATAGAAATCCAAGTCCTGGTCCAGCACGTGTGATGGCATACACGACGTGAGTCAAGAGCATTGGCTCTGATTCCATATTTTGATGAGGAGGAAGGAAATAATTTTAAGTACCGTAATGGATGTCGGAAGAGAAAAATAAGTAATACAGTAGAACATGGCTAGGAGCTGAGTTGAAACTTGAAAGATCATCTTAGACCAGGCGGAGGCATTGCATATCCGGGGTTGGTCATCCGGTGCAGAACGTGGTCCAGCTGCATGCATGCATTCCAGGTTTGTTGCTGCCCGTGGAGATGAAAATACTTTACGGAGTACTAAGTTCCGTGCGTAATGCACTCCGCCCGTGAATAATTATTGCATGCCGTCATGCGGTGATTAATTTTTTTTTAGCATAACCAGAGCTTTCATTAATCAGAGATAGGAGTACAATCTTTGGCAGCTACTCCCACAAGCCACTCCAGGACGTAGTCTAGCCAGAAGGATGCGCGCATGGTGGCCGTTACCATGCGACAGACATGAGCCACCGAGTTGGCCTCCCTACTCTCCCATAAAACTCTAAACTTACTAAGGGCAAGTACATTAGCGTTGTCTCATAACTGGGCTCATAGAGTACCACGTAATTTAAGACGACTTGATAAAGAATATGTACAATGGTTGTCTTTTTAAGTTGTCTCAAAGTAACTCGCAATTCTTTAATTTATGCAGAGAGTAAAAATAGGATTGTGAGTTGCATGACAATAACAACTCATATACAATGGTAGAATAGTTGTCTTAAACTTCTAAATTTTAGCTCATGAGACGGTTTCGCGAAGCAACGACCTTATTCTCTCTCCCTCTCTCTTTACTTCATGTCATAAAAAATCTTACATGGCACCGCATGAGACGGATTATCACACTTACGTGTAGTAACATACCTGCCCTAAAACTCCTGCCTAGCTCTGTGATGTCAACACAAATCCCTCCGATCGAGGATCTCAAGCCTTCATGTTCATCAAGTAAAGATTTCAAACCCTTGCAATCAACCTCCAGTGTAACTTTATCATATCCGTTTTTCTATTGCAAGTTCAAGCCCCTCCGTTGCCGCTAACGCCTCAACAATGAGGGCATCCGGGACATTACCGAACCACCGCGCAGCTCCAGTGAAAACCGTCCCACCAGCGTAATCCTCAATCACCATTCCACCACTGCCAGTGCCAGCATTAGTGTCGAAGGCAGCATCAGTGTTTACTTTGACCCAGCCCTCCTCTGGCAGTTTCCATTTCATCTTTTGTTTGGCCTGGGTCAGCTATGCCGGCATCTTCAGCATCGCAAGTTCCTCCAGCCCCGTCAAGATGTACCGCACCACTGCTCCCGGTTCCCAGACCTTCCTCCCATGGAAGTAGTGCACAGGAGTTTCATCCCCACGAAACTCTCTTTACTCCCATGAAACTCTCATCATCTCTCTCTTCATTAACACAGTGCCATGTTAGTATATTTAATGCCCATAAAACTCTATGAAACTTGCATTGAGACTTGCCTAATCACTACAGGAGGCCGGGTCTTTGCCAAGCAGCTGGGCGCTCGGCAAAGCCCTTATTCCGCTTCGGCAAAGGCTTTGCGGCGCCGCACTTCGGCAAAGGCCGCTCGGCAAAACTTTTTTGACGGCAAAGGGTTTTTACCGAGTGCCGTTTGGCCCCTCACTGCGGCACGGACTTTGCCAAGCGCCTAATCCTGCGCTCGGCAAACTAAAAGTCGCCGTCACGGCCGGCGCCGTTGACGTCGGCTTTGCCGCGCCGTTGGCGTCGGCTTTGCCGAAGCGCCGGATCACGCTTCGGCAAAGTTTTTCATTTTTGTTTTTTCCGGCGTGGACCTACCACTCGGCGTAGTTTTCTTTTTTTTATATTTTTTATATTTTTGCCGAGCAAAAATAAAACGCACTCAAAGCAAACTCGCCACTTTGCCGGCGCCGCCCGCGCCTTTACGCTCGGCAAACCGGGGACTTTGCCGGCGCCTTAGTCATGGCATTTCGGCAAAAGATGGGAACCACGGTTTTTGCAATAGCGTGTTCCCAGCTTTGCCGAGCGCCATGGCCAAGGCTTCGAAAAGCACCCCTTTGCCGAGCGTAATGGTCATTTGCGCTGGGCAAAGGGGTAGATAACAACGATTTTTATTTTTTTTCATTCCACCTTGACAAGCAATTAACGTCACATATAATTCACATATATATCATATCAATCACATAGATACCGCATCCGGCACATTTATCATGACAATCACAATATATATAGCATATATGTCACAAGTGCATCACAAGTTCACATCCACAAGTGCTAAAAGTTCATCTCAAGTTCACAAGTGCATATATGTCCAAAGTGCATCACAAGTTCACATCGCAAGTTCAATAAGTCCTAAAAGTGCATCTCAAGACGATGGGTGAGGTGGATCTTGAACGCTGGTGAGGGTATGCCTTGATCACCTGGGCTGCAGGAGTAGGATTCGAACCCGCCGACTGTTGCTGCAGAAAAAAAGAGGCGCTTGCATGTGTTAGAAAGGATTAGCGCAAAGAAGCGAAAACAATCAATTTTTCATACTCACGGGAGTAGGTAGAATAGGTGGAGGCAAAGGGAGGGGAGCGAGGAGCTCGGGTGGCAAGCTCAAACCCGACTTTTGGCCAAGAGCTACTAGGATCTTCGTCAGATCCTCCGGCCGCGTTCTTGCATCGACCATAACGTCGTATTACGGGCCTCCAACCGCATTCGTGGCCTGTAGCTTGGCGCCTATCTCCTCACGCTGGTTCTTCTCATTTTCTAGCTCGGCCTACAACATATAGTACCAAAGTTTTAGTAATGCAAACGTAACTACGGTGTAAAGATCAATGGATGGCGAGTAACCCCTGAACTAACCCGAGTGTCTCGACCGACCTGCTGCGTGGAAGAGCTCGCCCGTGGGCGTATGGGTGGGTTGGAGGCGGCGCTACCGCCGGATCCGGGTGAGTAAGAGATCAGAAGCTGTCGATGACGCTATTGGCAATCCACAACCACCCGTGCTTCTTGCCTTCTCCTTGCCTCATGATGAGATGCGCATCGATCTCCTATGTGCATGGATCATACTCCTCCCCATGGCACGCCTTTGCCGCCGCCGTGTACTCCATGATGCGTTTGGCAATGTCCGGGTTGGTGTATGCGTCTCGGGTGGTTCCTTCCTAGTGCAGGTTCGTCGCCGCCGCCTTGCCCATGTGGGACATGCGAACGCCGGAAGTCGTTGCAGTCCTTCCCCGGATGTGCCTTCATCCGCAAGAATGACAAGCAACGATTAAAAAACAGCACCAAGGGGGCACTAAGAAAGACAACAACCTAGGCTTTGCGTACCCATGCATCTTTGTATTGGGTGAGGCTGCGTCTGCCTTGATGGTATCTTTGGACCTTTCATCTTCAAACGATGCTCCCAGAGAGCTTCATGTTTGCTCGATGTAGTCCTCCGCGGAACCCACCGGCCCACGATCTTCTCCCAAAGCAATCTTGATACGAACGACACCGGTCGGGAATCATCCGCACCAGTCCATGAAGTATTTGACATATAATAAGATCAATTTAAATTGACTTAATATCAAAATGAATCAATATCAATGTTCTTCGACTACCTCAATGTATTGGTCGGGTCGGTCACAGTCTGTCTCAAGACGCTTCTTATCGGCGTCCTCCCAAGCTTCTCCCCGCTGTAGGTTAGGTTATGGCGTACTGGTGTTTCACCTGGTGATGCATGTCGACGACGCGTTTCTTGGCGGATTTGATAAGCACATCATTCGCCATGACCTCATGTCCCTCCTCACATTTGAAATAAGTCTGCATACAAATGTGGTGTATCCTTTCATTATTCCAAAAAAGTCTAACGAATGCAATAACAATTGGGAGGGAGACTCACCCAAAAATCGGCTTTCACCCACTCTGCCACGTTGCGGTACTCGATGTCCTCGGCGCTTTCGTAGTGCTCAAACGTGTAGGCAGGCTCGCACCTATCCTTCTACCTGACAAAGCTGGGGTAGTTTTTCCTGCACAACAACCCAAGGATGCCGTTGACGCTTCATACGCCAACACCACCGGACACAACCAACCAGTTCCTGCACAAGTAAAGACATCTCAAGTTACTTACACTTGCCCAACGGGGCGAATCACTGGGCGTTGGTTAGAAGCCAGAGGGTCAGGGATCCTCACGGGACCTCGCAAGTAGACTGTTGACGTACCAGAGGAACAGGAACCGTCCCCCGCAGCCTCCTCCTCCTCCTCCTCTGCCGCCCCTTCCCCCGCAGCCTCAATGTCGTCCGCCCCTTCCCCCGCAGCCTCCTCCTCCTCGTCCATCCCCTGCACCAGCACCTCCTCCTCATCTGTCCTCTGCACCGGCACCTCCTCCTCAGCAGGCAACACCTCCTCCTGCAGCAAGGGATGATGAGACCTTGGGTTCTGCCGACGGCCTCGCCGGTCCTCGTCCCGTCCTCCTCCTCCTCCTCGCCCTCGGCCTTTCGGGCCCCGCCTCTTTCCCGGGCGTAAAACGAGGACACGTGCGCCTGCTTCCTCTCACAGCCGCCCAGCATCTTTGCCTAATCACCTGCAAGTAAACAAAAAGAGGATGATCGGTACCAAATAATAAGCAAGACATAATTAGAAATTGGAGCAAAATAAACAAAATAACATATAGTATTACATGTGTTAGAAATAATCTTCATCATTATTGCCATCTCTTTGGAGGTTGTCTCTCGTTGTCACTATCAACATTGTCCAAACAATAAATAGTATCCGGAGGAGGCATTTTGGGTTCATTGTCATTGCCTAAATGTAATTCATTCAGCATTTCTAAGTCCTTCGCATTGACCACCTCAACTCTATACCATCATCATCCATTTCATTGTATACTTCCATTTCATCTCCAGGTAACTCTATCACAAGACTCCCTGGTAGCCCCTCTTCTTGATAGAACTCTCCATCATATGTATTTGGGTTAATCAAGTTGTAATCTTCATCGTTTGGGACAGGTAGTTTACCATGTGGCAATACCTTCTGCAAAATATACCTTCCCTTAAGAAAATCTTTGCTCGACAGCGTATGGCAAGTAATAAACTTGGTGTGCCTGTGTCGCCACAATATAGACATCGGAGCATTTGAACATGATAGGTTTAACACATTTCGAACCATGAAATGTAAGCTCATATATTTCTTCGACTCTTCCATAATAATCTTTGCCATCATTACCGGGGGTACACACGGAACTATTTGTGGTTTTTCGATTGGACCGATTGTTTTTTGTAGCTTAGCGTGTGAAAGCGATATGCGTTCACATCATAACCATTACATGATTCAACCCTAGAGTCACAACCTTTTGCAACATGTCTCAATTCGTCGCACATAGATGCATTGGTTTGGGCCTTTTGTCGGAACCATGAAATGAAATTTGGCATCCCCGATCCGGCACCATGTTCAAGAAGGGCATCTTCTTCTTGCGGTTCAATGACCCTTGATTCATGCTAGAATTGGTGGATGAATTCCTGTATGTATGGAACCACCTCGGTAAGGTTGGTCAACACATACAGCATGATTTTGTGCCACTCTTCATTGCTCAACTTCTTAGTGGTCTTCCCACTTGCGGTTCCCAGTTGGCCTTGGAAAAGGCTGAGGTTCCATTCATTTTCATCAGCATTGTAACAAGATGGTGGATTATGCACGCTAGGAAGTTTCTCTGTGTAGTACTTCTGTATAAAGTTTGACACCTCCTCCACAGCGTATGCCTCTGAAATGGAAGCCTCAATTTTTGCTTTATTTCCAGTTTTTTCCCGTACCGTCTTTAGAGTTCTCTCGATTGGATAGCACCAATGGAACTGCACGGGCCCCCACATACGGGCCTGATACGGGAGGTGAATAATCAAATGTTGCATGGCCATGAAGAAGCCAGGTGGAAATATCTTCTCTAGCTTACAGAGCAACATAGGGGCGCTTTTCTCCAAGTCAGCAATGATGGTCTTTGCTATCTCCTTGGCACAAAGTTGGCAGAAGAAATAGCTCAACTCTACCAGCACTACTCACATATTCTCAGGGACGTAGCTTCGATCCATCTGTGGTAGTCATGACTCTTCATCCCGTGGACTCGTAGAGTAGATAAGTTCACTCCCCTCCTAGGATTCGCTGCATACCCATCTGGGAACATTAGTGTCTGCATCCTCTGAAGTATTTCCCTCCTTTGTTAGATGTCCAAGACAAATTCGGTCTTAGGCCTAACCCATTTCTTGCCATTCCTAGGAGGCCGCATCACTTGCTTTGGCTGATCGCATAACTCTGCCAGGTCCACTCTAGCCTTAGGTTTGTCCTTAGACTTATCAGTGTCCATGAGGGTGCCAAAAAAAGCCTCAGCGATGTTCTTTTCAGTGTGCATTTCGTCAATGTTATGTGGCAGAAGAAGGTCATCATGATAGGGGAGCCTTGTGATGCCCTACTTATGACTCGGCAGATCTTTGCTCACCATATCCCACAAAACCACCTTGTGGATTGTCCACAAGCGCATCTACCCCGAGCATGAATTTCGACACCGGTCAACATCCGTGGTGGAGGGTGCGTCACTTTCACACCTTTTATAAAGTTCATGGTGTCTTGTGCGAATGGATGGTCAAGAGGCAGGAGGCGATGATGTTTGTCGAACGACGAATACTTGCTTCCCTTCTTCAACCAGGTGAACATCACAGCTTCTTGCATAGGGGGCATGGGAACTTCACGTGAACACACCGGTCGTAGAATATGCCATATGCCACGAAGTCATGCTTGTAGTACTTGGTACCGGGCGTGGATTAAGAAGGTTGTCTTTATAGCTCGATTCGCATGTCCATACGCCTTCCTCCCAAGCACCGATCAATTCATCCCACAGAGGATCCATGAACACACCCATATTACTCCCCAAGTGTCCAGGAATGATCAACGAGCAGAATATGTGTTGTCATTGAAAGGCAACCCTAGGGGGGAGATTGAGGGGGATAACAAACACAGGCCAACATGTGTATGGGGTAGCCATCATTCCATAAGGATTGAACCCATCTGTTGCTAGCACAACACGGACATTCCGAGCCTCACATGCTTTATCACGATGTTGGCTCGGGAGGATCCGGCGGGCGGCGGGCGCTGGATCCGCCCTCCTCTCCCGACCCGGGCGGCGCTGGATGGCTCAAGGCACGAGGCGGCGGCACGGAATCCGGCGGGCGGCACGAAGAGGCGGCGGGATCCGGCGGAGGGAGGGCCGGCGGGAGCGGCTTCATCACCGGAGTGGCGGCGGCGGCTTCATCACGGAGCGGCGGCGGCGCGGCGGCGGCCCCTCCTCCCCATCCCGGCGGCGGCGGCCCTCCTCTCCCTCCGGATCCGGCGGTGGGGTGGCCGGATCCGGCCTCTATGACACCGGATCCGCCCATGGCGGCGGCGGCGCACCAGAACCCTAACGGGCTGGCGGCCCAGATCCGGGCCCGTTAGGGTTTCAGATCCGATTTTCTTTTTTTTATTATTTTTTATTTCATTAACCGTTGCGGTTATTTTAAGAAAACCGCAACGGTTAATAGGATTAACCGTTGTGGTTATTTTAAAAACCCCAACAAGTTAATACTATTAACCGTTGCGGACAAAATAACCGCTAACGGTTAATCAACCGATTGACCGTAACGTTTTGTTCGTTGCGGTTACAATAACCGCAACGAGAAAATGAAAAATAACCGCAACGGAAAAGAAATCCTGTAGTAGTGACGGGCACCGCGGCGGCGTGGGCGCGAAGCGTGCGAGCTCCGGGCCATGGGCGTCGCCGGATACGTGGGCGCTGGCACTCCACGGCGTGGCTCCACCGGCAGCCGCGGCGGGGCGTGGGCATCGGCCTTGGGCGCGACCGCCTCCACGCCCGCACGAACACCGGCCGCCGCCGTGGTGGCTTCGACTGGCTACGCGCAAGCGCCGAGCACCACCACCGCATGAGCTCCTTTAACGCGCGACTCCGGTGGGAAGACAGAGAAAAAGAGAGTGGGACCCGTGGCCTATGAAAGTGTGCAATGGACCTATACAGTGTGACTGAAACCCGTTCCATGTAAAGTTTCAATGTCATGTAAAATGGGAGGTGAAATATAGCATTGAGACTGGCCTTATACTAGGCCATGTATAGTACGAGCACCTGTTGATGGCTGTTGGTCCCTAATATTCACCATTTATATCGTGTGTCAGTAACTAATGCTACTATACCAGCCCGCACCTTGAAACTAATTACTAATTAGGGTGTGTTTGGTTGGTGAAATGAAAATTTTTAGGTGTCACATCGGATGTTTGACCGGATGTCGGAAGGGATTTTTCGGACACTAATAAAAAACTAATTTCATAACTCGCTTGGAAACCACGAGACAAATCTTTTTAACTACAATTAATCTGTTATTAGCACATGTAGGTTACCGTAGCACTTATGGCTAATTATGGATTAATTAGGCTCAAAAGATTCGTCTTGTTGTTTACTGCCAAACTATGCAATTAGTTTTTTTTATTTTATCTATATTTAATCCTCCATGCATGTGTCAAAGATTCGATGTGACGGGTGGAGGCAAAAAATTTTGGGATCTAAACACGCCCTTAAAATATTTTACACATATATAGAGACAAGGCAAGCGTCCGCTTGTTGTCGTTTGCATGCTGACGTACGCCTTGGGCTTTGTTGTGGCTAGCCAGCACGAGAAAGGGCAGAGCTCGAGCTTGAGAGGCCGGCGGCGGCGCGCGAGAGAGAACAAACATCACCGCGGGCAAGCAAGCCAAGCATGGGTCTCTCCCATGCTGTGCATTGGTGGCAGGAGTGGCAGATGCGAGTTCTGGTGCTCGGCAGCCTCTTCGTCTACATGAGCCTCTACTTCGCCTATTCTGTGCGCAGGTACCCTAAGCTGCGCAACTTGAGGTTCCTTGTGTGGTCGGCGTATGTAGGCGGGGATGCCCTGGCGATCTACGCCCTGGCTACTCTCTTCAACCGCCAGAGGCAGCGGTCAGCTGGTGGCTCGGGCAGCGGCAGTAGCGACCTGGAGGTGCTCTGGGCGCCTGTCCTACTCATCCACCTCGGCGGGCAGACGACAATGAGCGCCTACAGCTTGGAGGACAACGAGCTGTGGAAGCGGCACGCCATGACCCTCATCTCCCAGGTCAGATAATTTGTTTTATCTTTTATTACTCTACTTTTAAGACAGACCAGCAGATTTACGTATGTCATGAATCAGGGGATGCCTGCTGATGAGGGCATCCTTTCGTTCGGAAAACAAGAGTTTGTTTGGGTGCATGTAGCTACTGTGTCACCCAGTAGATTTGACACTACATCCAGTAATTTAAACTCTTGGAACCAAGGCACTTGCATGTTAGGATTAACAAAAGTGCCTCTACCTAAGTAATGTAGGGTTCAGCACATGCCATTGCAAATTGTTATTTTCAGTTTAGTTTTATGTACGGAAGCTGGGGGGTAAACATGAGCGGTTCAACTAAATTGCACAAGTACTGTAAGATAGTTTAATTTTCTATTCTAAAATTAATTTAGGTGTGCCGTGTTCAAAATGGATTGGAGGCAATGCTCCATCGACTTTGACACGCCACAATGTTATATTTGTGCTAATGTAACACTGCTGCCAAATACGGGCATACAACTTTATGGTACAATGAAATATTTCTCCATTAATTTTCTCTTAACACATATTTCGATTTATTGCTCAAACAAGCTTGAAATTTATAAGCCATTATATTGGGAATGGCTGGAGGAAATCAAAGTCGTTGAACGTATCTCAGTATCGCCCTCCTGGGTAGACGGTTTACTAAAACTGTTTTCCTTTTGTGCAAAAATAGAATTGTTCTACCGGGAAATGACGCTAGTAATAATCTTTGTGTCCCTGGGTACATAGATGACCTTTGCTAAAATCTCGTTGTTCCCCGATGGAGAAAATGAATTTCCAAAGTCGCCTCACGTACGGTTGGACAATGATAAGGTGTTATTTTTGTGATTCATCACATTCACAGCATATATATTTCTGTAATTTCCCAGGTGGCGGTCGCTCTGTACGTCTTCTGCAACTGGTGGTCGGGCGAGAGGCAGCTGCTAAATGCGGCGGTCCTGCTCTTCGTCGTCGGCATCATCAAGTTCAGCTATAAGCCATGGTCCCTCAAGCGAGCTAGCTTCAACAACAAGCTAGCCTCCTCAGCTTTGTTGATGGATAGAAGGAAGCAGAAGGAAGGATTGATTGGTCGGTTGTGGAGAGTGTACACTACCTATTTGATGGATATTAAAAGTCAAGATGATTTGGAGAAGATGTTTTACCCTAAAAGAAGTCCTTCCCAAGAGTCAGCAGCAGAAGGATCAGGGGTTCATCACACTGAAAAAGACGAAGAATCAGATTGGAGAAACGTGGAAGTCGGAGAACAAGATGTGACTACCCTTGGAGAATTCGTGAGAAGGGCACGGCGGCACTGTCGGTTTCCTATACAAGATGTTTGTGAACGTGCCTCGTCCATATTCTGATCGGCTCCAAGAGTTGAAATTCTTCCTCCTGTTCAGCCACTCGGACTCATACAAGCTGCTTCAGGAGTGCATCTACAGCACATTTATGATCCTCTACACCAAACGGCGGGTTACCCTCACTCACGCTTGGCGCATGCCTGCAGCATTTGTCGCTCCCGTTCTAACCCCGACGTCGGTGGTGCTCTTTCGCCAAGAGCCACAAGGGTGGCTACGACGTGAATGACGTCCGGGTCACATACATCCTCTTCTCGTCTCACTGCTATGCATGAGTTCTTCCCCTTTGTGCCCTTCTTCCGCACGTTCGCTTAAGCGGCATGAAATGGTTTTGCGAACACATGGTTGTTTTATCTCAAATGTGTTTAGTTTTGATGTAGTGATTGTCAACACTCAACATTCTTTCTCTATTTTCTTTTATCTTTTCTCGCTCGGCTATGGTTCAGGCAACTGACACGTGGAGTGTGTCGAAGACGTATCTCTTGGTTCGTGTTGTGCAGGTGTGGAGCTCGGAGATGGTAGGCGACGGAGAGGTGAAGGTGCCAAGGAGGGCGTGCGGGCCGACGGACCGTGGAGGTGAAGGACGGACGTGAGGCTTGGACCGAGGGACCGGGTGCCGGGCAGCTAGCCATGGTGGTCGACATCCGGGACATCGACGGATGCAAGAGGGATCGGCAGGACCGTGTCGATCGGGTCAAGACGGCGAAGCGCGGCAGAGAGCGGGGAGCTCGGATGACTTGGCGACTTCGGGCGGTCAAGACGGCGGTGACACGTGTCGAGGAGGTTTGGTGGTTTGCCCCTCAAAACCATCGGCGCGGGTTTCGTGGGTTGGGCCTCAAAACCACGGGCGGGTTTGGTGGTTTGGGCCTCAAACCACAGCGCTGGTTTCGCGGGTTTGCGCCTCAAAACCCGAAGTGTTCCGGCGGACGGAAGGCGGCACGTGGCGGCATCGGGAGATTGCGTGGAGGCAAGGCTACCGGTGAGGAAGGCGCGGTGGCCGTCGGATCGAAGATTACCCGAGTCGACGGAAATAGCCTTAGGGTTACAAAACCGACTCATGTATCCTAGGGGTAGTTTAGGCGAGAGGGAATAGGGGCTATTTAGCGAGAGGCATACCCCTTCATCCTCCCTTGCCTCTCATTTTCATATTTTCCAGTTAGGGTTTCTGATCGAGGTGAGAGAGGTCCACCGATTTGTACCAAGATTTGCGAGCAAGGGCTAGCTGTGATTAGCCTGTCACAGGGGTGACGTTTGGATCGATTGATCGGTGTTCTTTGTTGTTCATGAGCTGTGATTTTGAGTTCTTCACTTGTTCTTCCCGAGTTCATCCTCTCCCCCTATTCTCTTCGCGATTTCTTCGATTTGGCACCGTTTGATCTCGTTTTTTCTTGCGTTGATTCGTGCTAGGGACGTGAGAGGATCATTTCCACCGAAGGGTTTGAGCTAATTCCTCACGAGCACGTAGATCGGGTGAGTTTTGGATCAAGGTGACCTTTTGGGTGTGTTCTTCGTGTGATCCGCGATTTCTCTCGATTCACTCCATCAATCTCGAAATTTCCAAGGGGAATTGGTCACCCACATGCCTAGATGCTATGGCTCAATTCTTGTGACCCGAGGTTTCGATTTGAGTGAGTTTGGATCGATTTTGGGGTGAGTCGCCGCCGCCGGGTGCTGTTCGCAGCCGGGGTGACCGGACGCGCGACGGACGCGACGTCTGGATTGACCGGACGCTCCGGTGCTGTCCGCGCGCGGGGTGACCGGGCGCTCCGACCGGACCTTACGACCAGGCTGACCGGTCGGTCCGGTCGATCGTCGTCGCGCAGAGGTCCGCAAGGGCGTCGACCGGGACGCTCGGCCGGACGCTGGACCGGACTCGCCCGATGAGTCCGGTCGGTGAGTCCGGTCACTCTGCGAAGGCTGTTTTTTCTTCCGTCTCTTGCGTGTTTGTTTCGGATTCGTTTTCGGTTGATCTGGCTTTGTGAGTCTAGAGCAAACTCTAGCTCATCTACCTTACATCCAAGGTCGTGATCATACCGTGTGGTGTGTGCTTTTTGCTCCGAGGGGTCGTGAGAGCTACAAGTCATCTAATTCGAAAGAATTTAATTGAGGCTCCCATTCACCCCCCCTCTGGTCGCCGTTTCGGTCCTTCAATTGGTATCAGAGCAGGTTAAGGATCAAATCCACCTTTACTTAGGTTCTTGATCCGAGTAAGGCGACATGGAGAGGTTTGGTCACTTTGGTGGCAAGCCTCCAGGAGTTCGATGGCACCAACTATCCCTATTGGAAGATTAAGATGCAAGCGCATCTCATGGGGATAGATTGGAGAGTGTGGGAGATCGTTGAGGACGAGAACTACCAAGTGCTTGCCGCTCGAGTGGGTGAGGATCAAATAGCCCAACACAATGCCAACAACCGAGCGAGAAGTGTCTTGTTCTCTAGCCTCAAGGATAGCGAGTTTGAGAGGGTAGCCACTTGTGAGACTGCTAGAGAGGTGTGGAAGACTCTAGAGAGCTACCATGAGGGAACCCCACAAGTCAAGGCTCGCCTCTACGAAACCTACAAGAGAGAGTACAATAACCTCATCCAGCTTGATGGCGAGACCATCGATTCTCTCTTTGCTAGGTTTCAGACGATCTGCAACAAGCTTCGTGCGAACAAGCCTTCGGAGAGGTTGGACGAGCACGAGAAGGCGATGCGGCTCTTGTACGCTCTGGATCGGAAGGTGTGGGATGTGAAGGTGTCCGCGATCATGGAGTCCGCCAACTACGACACCCTCACTCCCGACGAGCTCTACAGCAAGCTCAAGTCTTCTGAGATTGAGGCCCAGATCCAGGCGAAGCTCAAGAACCCATCTGCGCCGAATGTTGCACTCGTCTCGGTAAGAGCGGTTCAGTTCTTCCGCTAACCCTTCACGATTTTTTTTCGCCTTGTCTTCCTTGGTGTATGCGTGACGGAGGAGCAGATGGAGAGCCTTGGGGATGATGAGCTTGCACTAGTCATCAGCCCGATTCTCTCGCGGTTCCACAACAACCGCATGAACCGTCGGCGTGGCGGTGCTTCCAAGGGCGGATGCTTCGAAAGTGCGGAGATCAGGACCACCGTTGCCGCCTGCCCCAAGAAGAGCAAGGACAAGTACTCGGCGAAGTACTACTCCAGCTAGTACGACGCCGACAAGCGCAAGGACAAGCGAGTACACCTCCGGCAAGCACAAGTCCAAGAAGGGATTCGACAAGGAGGCGATCAAGAAGAAGTACCTCAAGCGTGCCAAGGAGCACAAGCACGCCTTCCTTGCCTCCCTCAGCGACCTCGACAACGACTCCTCGGACGGGCAATCTTCTTCAAGCGATGAGGAGTCCGAGCGCAAGGTCGAGGACAAGTTCAATGGACTTTGCTTCTTCACCAACTCCAAGTCCGAGGGCTTCTGCACCATGGCACTCGATGGAGCGGTGACCGACAGCGTCAAGGCACACGCCGACGACTCTTCTTCTCCTTCCTCCGAGGTACCTCCTACAATCGAATCTCTTTTCGATGAGGTTGACTCTTTGGGCGAGGCGCTTGTTTGTCAAGAGAAGTTGCTTAAGCGTGCCGCTAGGAGAGAAAAGAGTTTAAGGAGAAGTGGGAGATGGCGGTGGACCGAGATAGAGTTGCTTAGGAAGCCGGTTGCTGTTTCTGATGAGACGGAGTGTGATGCTTGTGCTGTGCATATGTCTAGTATCATGTCTTTGCAGTCCAAGTATTCTGCTTTGTTAGATGAGCATGTTGAGCTGAAGGCTAGGCCTATGTTGTTGAGTGCGTGCAAGTCATGTCCTGGCTTGCAATCTGAGTTGGCAGAGAAGGCTGCCAAGCTTTGCTTGAGAAGGCCGGCTCGAGATAGCACTTGTCTTTGAAATGTGCTAAGTGTGAAGCTTTGGAGTTGGAGCTCATGTCTTGCAGGCATGACAAGGGGAGAGTTGAAGAGGAAATCACATATCTTCGCTCTGTCCTGAGTTGGGTGTCTAGTGGAGAGCCGCAGCTTGGCATGATGATGAGTCAGTTCAAGAGGGGGACTGACACATCGGGATTAGGCTTTGCTATAGGTGGGAAGGGTGAAGTTATCTATGGAAAGGTTGGTCAAGGAAGTGGTTTGAGCCCGAGTGAGAAACCCACAAACACTCCCAAGTTGACCAAGAGCACCCCACCTAAGCCTACCCAACCCATTGTGCAAAATGGCATTCTTCAAGAGCCCACCAAGACTCCACCTCCCAAACAAGTATGGCTTCCCAAACCGAACCACCTCAAGAACCCACTTGACACCTTGCCCAGGATCCCTGAGGAAACCCTTCCTAAAGCCAAGACCACAACAAGAGTGAACCATCCACCCAAGAGAGTGAACCAACCACCACCCAAGAGAGAGGTGAGGTATCACTGTGAGTATTGCCAGAGAGATGGTCACTTGGTTGAGTTTTGCTTCAGAAGGAAGAGGGATGCTAAGCGTAGAGTGGTGTGCGATGGGTTGAGAGGGGTGTGCAATCGGTTCGAGGCGCTTTGCTAGGCCCCGAAGGTAGGAGGTCTCGAGGTTTGGGCCACGGTTTGTGAGACCGTTTGGCGGTCGTGCTCAGCGTGTGGATGTAGATCCTCGCTTTGGGAGTTTTGAGGTTGAGAAGAGGAGTGCACCACGCTTTGCTATGCATGGTGAGAAGTTTGGTAAGATGGGGCGTGGGATGTTTGTTGTGCCTAATGCATATTTGGGGCAAGATGGTTAACACCGGTACTCTTCCAAGTTTACTAACCCCGGTGTTGTGCCATTTGCTCATCCCATGTTCTATTGTTGATGCAGTTGGAAGGTTTGGAGGACATGTGGCTCATTGACTCGGTTGTTCTCGACACATGACCGGAAACTCGGTGGTTCTCGGCCTCACCCCCATGAAGACAAGAGAGTACATCACTTTCGGGGACAAGAACAGAGGGAAGATTCTTTCACGAGGGTCGATCGGGATCAACGACCACTTTGTGCTCAAGGATGTGGCGCTCGTCTCCAACCCGCACTTCAACCTTAAATGCTTTTTCTCAGCTCATGGCGACGGGTATGAGGGCACGTTTCAAGGTTGGATGTTCTCGAGTTTTGGACTCTCGTGGTGATCTTATTTCTTTGGATCGTGCCATTTGGGCAAGTCTTTCGAGCTGATTTCTCTCGTGGCTTTGGCACCTCTTGTTGCTTGTTGGCCGGGTCCTCCTCGATTTGTGGAAGTGGCATAGGAGACTAGGTCATTTGAGCTTCGATCTCCTTGCGAGGTTAAGTTCAATGGATCTAATCCGAGGATTGCCTAAGCTCAAATTTGAGAAGGATTTGGTTTGCCACCCTTGTCGTCACGGGAAGATGGTATGCGCTTCCCACCACCCGGTGACTTCGAGATCATGACCTCTAGACAGGAGAGATTCTTCACATGGACACAGTTGGTCCATCTCGGGTGAGGTCAGTGGGTGGGAAGTGGTATTGTCTAGTGATCGTTGACGATTTTTCGAGATACTCTTGGGTCTTTTTCATGGAGGGCAAGGATGAGGCTTTTGGTTTTGCTCGTGATTTGATTTTGAGACTAAGGACTGAGTTGGATGTGAGTCTGACCATTCGAGCGATTCGCGATGACAATGGCAACGAATTCAAAAAACTCTCGATTTGAGTCTCTTTGCACTAACTTGGGTGTCGAGCACCAGTTCTCTAGCCCTTATGTTCCACAAAGAGCGGGATTGTTGGCGGAAGAACCGGACGCTTGTGGAGATGGCAAGGACCATGCTTGATGAACACAAGACTCAGGAAGTATTGGGCGAGGCAATCAACACGGCGTGCCATGTCTCCAACCGCATTTTCCTCCGTGCTTTCACCAAGAAGACATCATATGAGTTGCGGTTTGGGAGACTGCCCAAGGTGAGTCACTTCCGTGTGTTTGGATGCGGGTGCTTCATTCTTAAGCAAGGTAACCTTGACAAATTCGAGTCTCGACCGTTGATGGTATCTTTCTTGGTTATGCCTTGCACTCACACGCCTACTGAGGGTTCTCAACCTTGAGACTAACCGCGTTGTAGAGGCGTGTGAGGTAACCTTCGATGGCGCACCTTGTTCTTCTTACGTGTTTGAGTGTGCGGGAAAGGAAGAGATGGAGCGAGCATCTTTGTGGAGGAGGAGCAGGAAGATGTTGGTGGGGTGATCCCGGCGACTCCACCGCTTGCCTGATGGGCCGACCCTGCGGCGGCGGCGACGCCCACGGACCAGACTCTACTACCACTACTTCACGGGGTCCGGTGGAGCAGCCTCCTCGGCGAGACGGCTGCACGGAGGAGGTTCCCGTTCGGTCGAGGGGAGGCGACATCTTGCAAGACGGCGCCAAAGCACATTCAGCGTCGTCACCCCTGTGAGACCATGATCGGAGGACTTGATCAAAGGGTAACTCGTTCCAAAACCTATGCTATGTGTCACTTTGCTCACTCTGCATTTGTTTCCACTATTGAGCCCAAAGATGTTGACACAGCTCTATCGATGCGGATTGGGTCAATGCCATGCATGAAGAGTTGCAAAACTTTGAGAGAAACCAAGTCGGGTCTTAGTGCCACCTCCAAAAGTGTCATCCCATAGGAACCAAGTGGGTGTTTAAGAACAAACAGAGTGAGGATGGGGTGGTTGTGAGAAACAAAGCCGATTAGTTGCCCAGGGGGTTTTGTCGAAAAGAGGGAATAGACTATGAGGAAACTTTTGCTCCTGTAGCCCGCATAGAAGCCATTAGGATCTTGCTTGCTTTTCGCGGCCTCGAAGGGTTTCAAACTCTTCTAGATGGATGTCAAGAGTGCTTTCTGAATGGGTTCATAGAGGAGGAGGTGTATGTGAGGCAACCCCGGGGTTTGAGCATCCTAAACACCCCGGACTATGTGTACAAGTTGTACAAGGCCTTGTGCGGCCCTGAAACAAGCCCCCTAGAGCCCGGTATGAGCGATCGAAAGCTTTCCTATTAGCTAAGGGTTTTGTGATGGGGGCTGTAGACAAGACTTTGTTTTCGCTTAGGAAGGGCAATGACATACTCCTAGTCCGGATATATGTGGATGATATCATCTTTGGTGGCTCTTCACATGCTATGGTATCGAAGTTTTTGCGAGATTATGAGCAGGGGAGTTCGAGATGAGCATGATGGGCGAGTTGACCTACTTCCTTGGACTTCAAATCAAGCAAACCAAGGATGGGATTTTCGTACACCGGGGCAAGTACACGAAGGACATGATCCGCAAGTTTTCGCATGGGTGAGGCCAAGCCTCTTCGACGCCCATGTCGAATTTCCACGGCCCCGGGCGAAGACAAGGATGGAGAAGCTGTGGACCAAAGGGAGTACGAAGCATGATCGGGTTCGGCTTTGTACTGACGGCGACGCGCCCGACATCCGGTTTCTTTTCTTTGTGTGCCCTCGCCGACGGTTTCGATCTTCGCCGCGCACCTCTCACTTTCAGCCGTGGAAGAGGATCTTCAGGTACTTGCGGTTTACCCCGACTTTGGCCTATGGTACTTCGGCTTCTTCCACTCTCTCCCCTGGTTGGCTATTCTCGATTCGATTATCTTTGGTGATCGTATGCATAGAAAGTCCACTTCGGTACTTGTCGGTTTCTTGGTACTTCTCTTGTGTCTTGGTCGTCTCATAAGCGCCCGGTGTCGCTCGGTCGGTCGTTGAAGCAGAGTATGTTCTTCTTGCCGCTTGTTGTTCCCATTTGTTGTGGATGGTTGCCACTTTGAGAGACTTTGGGTTGAGGTTTTCACGTGTACCCTTGTTGTGTGATAGCATGGGAGCTGTGAGTGTAGCCAAAAACCCGATCCTGCATTCCCGGACCAAACACATAGAGGTGAGGTATCACTTTTACGAGAGATCACCGGGAGAAAGGGGATATAGATGTTCAGCATGTGTACACAGAGAGCAACGCAGTTGCGGACATTTTCACCAAGCCATTAGATCAAGCCCGTTTTGTCCGGCTTCGAGGAGAGTTGGGCGTGTGCTATCCCTTTTGAGGGGTAGCTTTGTAGTTGATGTACAGATGTAGTGCTAGGTTTGTTTTACTTTGTGCATTATCTTGTATCATATTGCATTCATCATGTACATTTTGCATCTTGAGCTTCTTGGTTATATTGATCACAATGAGACTATGCTCGTTTTAGTGTAACAATTACTTGTTGGTGCTTATAGCTTGTGCTCCTTCATTCAATTGGTATATGTTATGAGCAAAATTGTTTTTCATGTGAACTTGCTTAACAACGATGAATCTTGCAAAATGTTCACCATTGAGATAGTTCCTAGCATGTTTAAGTTGTTGAGATCCTTTGTGCTTATCATGTATGCTAAGGTGACTATGTCTCATTCAATCGAGTTATACACTTGCTTAGATGACCACATGCTTTCATATGCTAAAATCTGAAATTTAAGCTAAGTGTATGGAAAAGATCGAGATGGGTCCATACCGTCCCACATCCAAGTCTTGGGGACAGACTTCTCATTGCACTTGAGTTGAACCTGAGCTTGGTAGTGTTTGACCTGGACCATTGTCTTAAGCTTGATTGCTCACATGCATAGGCTTGACATGGTTGATTAGTAAAGGCAGACGGTTGTGGATAACCACTCGCACTCATGTCTTTGGACCAATGCTTGTATCCGCTAAATCTCTCGATAATCTTAAAATGTTGTTGGCAAGTGTTGGTTCTTTCTTTGGCATGATGGATAAACTTTGCTTGGGGTAGTCCTCTTGATATACATGTGTAGCACTTGGTAGATTTCCACTTACTTATGCTATGTGCTATTCTTTGTGGTGGACACCTTTTCTGAAATGCTTAAAACTGAATCAAAATGCTTTCAAGTCATATCTCATATCTTTTGATCAGTTTGAGCACCATGTTAAGCACTTGATTTTGTTGCCATGACACTACCTAGAGCATCTTTTCATTTGGATGACTATAAACTTGGAGCTCACTCATTGCACTTTGCATGCATGTTCATCGCTTGATTAGTGCATGTGCCAACAAGGGGGAGAAAGATACAAAGACAGTGAATTGTGAATTGGTATCTTGAATTGGTATCTTCAAAGTGACTAACTCGTGGGGAGTATTTGTGAATTGGTATCTTGAATTGGTATCTTCAATGGACTGCACTAGTCAAGGGGAGTAACTCAGGGGAGTATCTCTTTACCACTTTGAGCTAGATGTGTGAAAGAAATTGGTAGAGATTGGTTTGGAGCTGTGCTAGTGGTGTTGAGCCTGTTCTACCTCTTCTTGAGGACTAGCTGTCTGTTTAGCTTGGTTGTGTCGAGCCTTTTTGCCCATGTCTTTGGGAACCAAGTTTTTGCTCCATGTTTGCTATCGGTTAGGTTGTCTTAGCTTGCGGATGTGCTTTCTTCTATCTTATTCTCGTTTTGTGTTGAATGTTGACAATGCACTCATCAAGGGGGAGATTGCGAACACATGGTTGTTTTATCTCAAATGTGTTTAGTTTTGATGTAGTGATTGTCAACACTCAACATTCTTTCTCTATTTTCTTTTATCTTTTTTCGCTTCGGCTATGGTTCACCAAGACACGTGGAGTGTGTCGAAGACGTATCTCTTGGTTCGTGTTGTGCGGGTGTGGAGCTCGGAGATGGTAGCCGACGGAGAGGTGAAGGTGCCAAGGAGGACGTGCCGGGCCGACGGACCGTGGAGGTGAAGGACGGACGTGAGGCTTGGACCGAGGGACCGGGTGCCGGGCAGCTAGCCATGGTGGTCGACATCCGGGACATCGACGGATGCAAGAGGACGTGGCAGGACCGTGTCGATCGGGTCAAGACGGCGAAGCGCGTGCGCGGAGCGGGGAGCTCGGATGACTTGGCGACTTTCGGGCGGTCAAGACGGCGGTGACACGTGTCGAGGAGGTTTGGTGGTTTGCCCTCAAAACCATCGGCGCGGGTTTCGTGGGTTGGGCCTCAAAACCACGGGCGGGTTTGGTGGTTTGGGCCTCAAAACCACAGGCGCGGGTTTCGCGGGTTTGCGCCTCAAAACCCGAAGTGTTCCGGCGGACGGAAGGACGGCACGTGGCGGCATCGGGGAGATTGCGTGGAGGCAAGGCTACCGGTGAGGAAGGCGCGGTGGCCGTCGGATCGAAGATTACCCAGAGTCGACGGAAATAGCCTTAGGGTTACAAAACCGACTCATGTATCCTAGGGGTAGTTTAGGCAGAGGGAATAGGGGCTATTTAGCAGAGGCATACCCCTTCATCCTCCCTTGCCTCTCATTTTCATATTTTCCGATTAGGGTTCTGATCGAGGTGAGAGAGGTCCACCGATTTGTACCAAGATTTGCAGAGCAAGGGCTAGCTGTGATTAGCCTGTCACAGGGTGACGTTTGGATCGATTGATCGGTGTTCTTTGTTGTTCATGAGCTGTGATTTTGAGTTCTTCACTTGTTCTTCCCGAGTTCATCCTCTCCCCCCCTATTCTCTTCGCGATTTCTTCGATTTGGCACCGTTTGATCTCGTTTTCTTTGCGTTGATTCGTGCTAGGACGTGAGAGGATCATTTCCACCGAAGGGTTTGAGCTAATTCCTCACGAGCACGTAGATCGGGTGAGTTTTGGATCAAGGTGACCTTTTGGGTGTGTTCTTCGTGTGATCCGCGATTTCTCTCGATTCACTCCATCAATCTCGAAATTTCCAAGGGGGAATTGGTCACCCACATGCCTAGATGCTATGGCTCAATTCTTGTGACCTGAGGTTTCGATTTGAGTGAGTTTGGATCGATTTTGGGGTGAGTCGCCGCCGTCGGGGTGCTGTTCGCGCGGTGTCGGGGTGACCGGACGCCGCGGCCGGACGCACGTCTGGATTGACCGGACGCTCCGGTGCTGTCATGCGCCGGGGTGACCGGGACGCTCCGGCCGGACGCGACGACGGGGCGAGCCGGTCGGTCCGGTCGTGCGCGGCCCGCGAGAGGTCCGCAAGGGCGTCGGCCGGGCGCTCGACGGACGCTGGACCGGACTTCGCCCGGTGAGTCCGGCCGATGAGTCCCGATCACTCTGCAGAGGCTGTTTTTTCTTCCGTCTCTTGCGTGTTTGTTTCGTTCGTTTTCCGGTTGATCCGCTGTGAGTCTAGAGCAAACTCTAGCTCATCTACCTTACATCCAAGGTCGTGATCATACGTGTGGTGTGTGCTTTTTGCTCCGAGGGGTCGTGAGAGCTACAAGTCATCTAATTCGAAAGAATTTAATTGAGGCTCCCATTCACCCCCCTCCGGTCGCCGTTTCGGTCCTTCGGGTTTCCCGGGGGCAGCCTCATCTCATTCTCATGGCACCGCTAGGGGAGACCACTCATCGGGAGAATCATACGGCCCTACTTCTTACGGGAGGCCGTCATTAAGCATTGGCATGTCAAGCAGGAGCACGCAGCTAGAGACATCAGCGACCCAGGCGCAGCGCAAGCACGTCAAGGATGGGTGGAGCGGCTACATCTATGGCCCTATCTCTTACGAGGGGATTCAACAATCTCGAGAGGACGGTGGACACTTTCGGCAAGTACAAACACAAGATGGGCACTACTGACCATGATGTTCTAGCCTCAAGCTTAATGTTGCCTTTCGATGAAAGTGTCCTCATGTGGCATGTGGCCACCGATCTATGCTACTACGAGGATAAACCTGTGTCAACGGCAGCAGCAGCCAGGAGATGAAGGCAACAACAAGATTCGGCGGCACGGCGCTCATCTCTCAAGGAAGATATCCAAGTACATGGCATACCGCTCTTCATCCGTCCCCGAGATGCCGGTGCCCGGTGCAGTCGGGTCTCTTCAACATAGCCCGGCGACTACATTGCGAGATATCTTGAAGCCAAAGGAGGAGAACAAAGGTGTCACCAATGGCAATGGGCCCGTCACCAATAAGGCGCAAGGTATTGCTCAACGGATCTACCAAGATGTGGATGATATATTATTGTCTCCTGAATACCAAGGTGACAAGAAGTTCATCCATCTGCTGACTAAAGCCAAGAGCACGGCTGAGGCGCTCAGTACCCTCGGGGTAGACGACAGGTGGCAAGTCATAGATGGTGTGTGGGTTGAGATGCTCTGCTTCTCCGCGGCCCGTTGCTCTGGGTACCTGCACGCCAGGAGCCTGGGACATGGTGGGGAGTTCCTGTCCTATGTGTGGCTGCTTTGGTCAGCCATGGGGCTGGAGACATTGGCTGACAAGATCATCATGACAGAGCCTCCTGGGGACGAAGAAAGAAGAAAAGAACAGGAGGAGGAAGAAGAAGAAGCAATAAGAGAAGAAGAACCAATAGAGAGTGCTGCTCATGCATCCATCAGGCCGGAAGGTTACGTCGACCACATAATAACCGAGGAGATTTCTTCGTAATCAACTCAAGTCTGAGAGCTGTTGCAGTATTGCTGGATTGCTTCGCCTGTTTGAAACTTCGTGTTTGTTTTCGCATTTCTTTCTCGAACAACTGTGTGCCGATTGATTTCATACCGTTTGTTCCTTCATTCATGCTTTCAGGACATGTGTGCTTAGCTTGATTTGCTTGTTCGATGTAACAACTATTATTTTATGACGTGGTCATGCTGAACTTTATCAAACGTCAATTATCTTGTGTGCATTCTTCATCGTGAATCATACTGGCACGGTTTAGGGGCTGACTGCTGAGCAGTGTTTGTATTGTTCGACTGGTGGCTTGATATTCTCAATGATGATCGAAGAGCACAGCGGGACACAACAGTACAAGACCAAGTTCAACGCTGAAACACTCCAAAACCAAACCTTTTTTTTTTTTTTGGTTTTGGAGTCTTTCAGCGTTGAGCTTGGTCTTGTACTGTTGTGTCCCGCTGTGCTCTTTGATCATCATTGTGAACATCGAGCCACCAGTCGAACAATACAAACATAGGAGCTCTGGATCTTGGCCACAGCCCTACGGCCGGCGAGCTAGGCGAAGCACGGATATTGGCCCGGCGACCTCGGATCTCGGCCACAGCCCTAATCCAATTACAAATTCATCTACAAAATAAAACACTAGAGCAAAGTGGTTAGAACAATAAGCGATCCTAATAGCGCTTACCTTCCCTAGCCTAATTCGCAAGTGTACTCAAGCAAGCAAAGAGGCAAGCACTACTCTATTTGGTTCAGTTGTGATATGTGAAAAAGCTGTTGTTTGCTGTGAGATATGGAAAAGCTATAGTGACCTATGTGTTGTGGAAAAGTTGTAAACTGTTTAGTGAAAATAGCTATAAAACATGTCCCATCTATCTATCTTCCTTGAAACACTTGTGAAATTTCTCTATATTTACACTCACTTAGAAAAGTTGGTAGCTTAAAGCTAAAAATAGGGTTCAAGGTGCTACAAAAAATGTGGTGGATGTGGCACTTGGGAAGTTGGTACCGGCAATGGGTGCATAGAGAAATCAGGAGGTGGCATTGTATGTAGGCGTGTGCGGCGACTTCATGGAGATGAAGGTGTTGAGCCAGATCAATGTCTTCTTGCCTAGGTCTCGGTTCTTGAAGGCTTTGTTCGCTGATGCCTACCTATGCATGTTGCAGTATTGGATCTCTGGCATCAATGAGGGTTGTAGTTGCGGTGGCTTCCCTTGGAGCATTCCGAACAGAGGGGTGGGTGGGCGGGCCAGCCAAGCACAACGATACCACTTGTCACATATGCATCCTCCCTCCCCTCCTCTGCATCCTGGCACCATAGCTTGGTGAGTGCCACTGCTCCCGATTCTTGGATGCAGATCTCATACGCACGGGTGCAACGTACCATTGCATGGTAGGTAGGTTGGGGCATGTCGTTTGGTTCATTTTTTGGGTGTGTGTGGTGATTGTGTTGGGGGGGACTATGATATCGTTTTGATAGTATGAGCCTATTTGGTACAGCTCAGCTTCACTAGTGAATCTGCTTTTGTTCGCTTTGGCTCTAAAAACAGCTTTACCGGTAGAGTTGAATCTATTTTCATAAATCTTTGGTAATACAACTTTTCAGGGAAGATAGTTAAGAGAGGCTAGTATTTTCAGCTTCACCTAGAAAACTGTATCAAACGCACCGTATATGGGGTTGGGATTGGCTCTTCACCTTTATTAGCAAAGCCTAGTCCGAGGATCTATCCCATCAGTGATCAGCCCTAACAGATAGAATGATGCCGTTTGGTCTTCCACGCAAAGCAAGGATATGATTCCTTTTGATGTGGAAAATACATACAAGCCAGGAATCGTATCCACCCGAGATATGCTAGCTTAGCTAAAGGCAGCCGCCCAAAAATGCTTTACTTTATGTGTGTTCCCATGTCCACTAACATGAGGGCATCTTCCAAGGTAACTTTCCCAAGTCTCACGCACATGCATAAACAGCGGCCTCCCTACAGCTAGCTGGCTCCTCGGTTTGCACCGACCGGATATGACCATCTATATCTGTATCTATATGTATGTGTATATAAATACATGTGTGCGGGCACCCATAACTCAAAGATATATACTATGACTGTATATATCAGCGCACGCAAGTAAGTTCCACCATCCTTTGAGGAGCTGTAAGTATATTGCGATCAAGTCCAGAGCAAGCCAGCAGCATGGTAAAGTACTCCACCATTTGGATATACATGTACACATACTTTTGGTTGCTGTATTTATATAAGTCATCATTAGCTAGTTCCATTACATATATACGTTCATCATGGTCTCGAATTTAACTTTTCCCTAACTACAAATTTTCTTACTTTAAGGTATGTATGTATGTATGTAAAATTTTTCGATCGTTTCCTTGTTGCTCGATGATCTCCTCGCCATGTATGTATATTACATAACATGATCGGAGATAGTTGACGACATATATCACGTTTGCTTATCGTGCCACGTTTGCGGCTTTGCATTGATCGATTCACGCAGGGCGGTGAGCAGATCAGGAACACCGACGTTGTTCCGTTCTGGAAACGTTGGTTGCTAAGAGGTGCGGCGCTAGTGGGAGTAGCGGCGTATTACGGCAACGAAGATAAAAGGAACGAGCAAACCCAAAAGCGATGAAGTAAGGCTATGGCATTCCTAAAAGTGATCCCGGCTGTTAAGGATCTCGGCTGTCGCGCCTTCAGTTAAGGGACCACGAATGATGAGATATGCATGCATGCTGTTTCTCTATGTCTTCGATATAACTATACCCGTAAACTGGTATAGTAGTATTCAGATCAAGTTGCTGTACATGTAATTCGTATAACTATATGTTTTGTCACAACACACATATCATTACTACATGACATATTTTTTTGACACCTTTAGAATGGCTTTATAGAGGCGGTTGTTTGTCAGCCTCTACCTATGTGTCTCGTTTTCTACAGATGGACCGAAAACTATGTCGTTAGAGATCAACTTCTGAAGGTGGGCTACAATCCAGCTGCCTTTTTTTTTTGAAGGCAAAAACTGTGGGGACATCCCACAACACTTCATTTTCTATTTATAAAAATAATAACAGTTACAGAGAGAGAGGGGACTTACAAACTTATTAACTAAATGTATCTAACCAAAAGCAGAAAGCTGACCTAAAGTCATCCTTGAAACGAAGGGATTGGAGAAGACACTGGTTTTTAAAATTCTAAACCATATATCGACATTGACAGGACCATTGTTGAAGACATGATCAGTTTTGTGCTTCCAGATCTCCCAAGCTGCTATGATCATCACTTCCATGAAGAATGGTATGTTTTGCTGCTGCTTTGCATGAGCCACTCTTGGGTATAGGCTCAGGGCGCCGTTCCAATGAATGCCAATTTTCCCCCAACAGGCTTTAGAGAACGTGCATTGAAAGAAAAGGTGTTCTAGATCCTCATCCATCTGCGCTGTACATAGAACACAATATGCCTCCTCATCTTCATGAAGTATGTTCCTTCTTTTTAACATTACCTTGCTATTTGTAAACTAGGCCTAAAAAGATTGCAAAAACAAGTCTTTTTTTAACGCCCGGAGAAGTCACACGTCACGCCGGCCTGGTGCGTTGTTTCATTACTACTGGTGTGTTAGAGTCAGGCTGACATAATTCTTGTGTATTCACTTCACAGGATATTGTAATGAATATTTAAGACTCTAAATGAACTAAAATAGAAAAAAGTTTGAACTAAAAAAGATTCGGATCTCCACAAGTACTATAAATTTGATCTAGGTACTTTCTCCATCCGAGGTCATTTGAAAAACTAATAAAAATCAATATCTAAAAAATTAAAATAGAATTTATAGACCACAAATGATTATAATGGAAAAAAAGTATAAAATGAAAAGTTATAGCTCTCTTTGAGTACTACAAATTAATTTGGTTTAGGTTGTGTGTCCATCTGTGAAAAATTAGAAAAATTTAATTTTTTAATCTAAAACTTTAAAATGGAATTTCTAGATCATAACTGATTTCAAATAAAAAAGTATTTAACTATAAAGTTGCGGATCGCTTTTGAGTATAAAGTTTATCTTCATCTAACTTGATTTAGAAAACTTATAAATTTTACTGTGTTGCACCAACTTTTAGAGGCGAGCCAAATCATCAGCTGCCTCTATAAATTCTTTCCAGAGATCGTCGAAATTTTTAGCCATCTTTACAATTTCATTAGTAGAGGTGGCTGGAAGGCCTAGTCGTCAGAAATGTCTTTTTTTAGAACAAATTCGGTATGTGTGTGTGTATGTGGATGGGGAGGGCGAGAGCACGAGGGCAGCATAGAAAGTGTGCATGGCGATGGCCAATCTACCTTGGGGAGACGATGGTGGCCAGCGGAGGATGACAACACAGGCAGTGGTGGACCACTGTCGTGACCTCTAGGTGGGTGATGGCGGTGGAGGACGAGCACACTGGAGGCGGTGCAAAATTTTGCGAATATACAATGCAGCATATATGTGCTCAGCACACACTATTTACACTATCTAAATATATTTCAAGACTCGTGCTGCACACTTCTATCTCCCAGTGTTCAGCACACTTCCTCTATGTGTTCAAAACTCTCTCTCTTGGTGCACACATCGCGATGTGAATTGGATGGTGCAGATAGTGTGTGTTGAGCACATACATGTCAAAAACTGCGTTCGGGTAAAGTTTCATTAGGGAAGAACAAACTAAGGCAGCAGGCAGTGACAGCGTGGGATATCACTAACTGACATAGGTTGAATAATGTTAACTTAAATACCAAACGGTAAACAGACAGTCCCTTGCTGTTTAGCCTTTACTATAGTGGATTTACAAAAAAAAAAAAAAAAAAAAAAAGCCTTTACTATAGTGGATAGGCATGTGCCAATAAAAAAGTTCATTCTTTAAAATTTTAAAAAATAATAGTGCACATTAGAGTTAGAAATAATTCATATATAGTAGTAATAATAATAATAAGAGTAAATTTTCTTGGCGGTCTCGAACTTGTCGAGATCTCATCTAGGTCGGTACTTTCAAAATTACACGTCTAGCTCCCTAAACTTGTCGAGTGTGTCATCTAGGTCCCAAACTCTCGAGAAATGCACATCTAGGTCCCTAAACTTGTCGAGTGTCTCATCTAGGTCCCCAAACGACAACGGGCGGTTTCCAAGCGTGGTTTGCTACAGTAACTCTTCGATACGACGTTGGATGGAGATGATTTTTTATATGAAAATTGTAGCTCTCGATGGGATCTACAACTTTCTAGTTTTGAGTTTTTTCATTTCACGACGTTAAGGTTCTCAAAAAGATATTAATTTTCTAATGCGACAAGCAGTGTATGCGATTATTATGGTGCTGAATTTTTATATAATTTTTTTGAGCACCTCAACTTCCTTAAATGAAAAAACTCAAAACTAGAAAGTTATAGATCTCGTGGAGAGCTACAATTTTTATATAATAAACGTTTTTCATTTGACAACACACAAAAAAGATATTAATTTTCTAATCGACAAGCGGTGTGTGTACGATTATTATGGTGCTGAATTTTTATATAATTTTTTTTTGAGCACCTTAACGTCCTTAAATGAAAAAAACTCAAAACTTGAAAGTTGTAGATCTTGTCGAGAGCTATAATTTCCATATAAAAATCATCTCCATCAAACGTCGTGATCGAAGAGTTACTGTAGCAAACCCAACCCACCGTTCTTTGTAGCAAACCACCGTTGGAAACATTTGTTCTTTGTTTGAGGACCTAGATGAGACACTCGACAAGTTTAGGGACCTAGATGTGCATTTCGAGAGCTTGGGTCCTGGATGACACACTCTGACAAGTTTTTAAACCTAGATGTGTAATTTGAAAGTACCGGGATCTAGATAAAATCTCGGGACAAGTTTGGGGACCGCTAAGTGAAATTTACTCTAATAATAATGATGTGTATTTTCTGTAAGAGTTGGTTGCTTACTTCACGTGATAGATGACAAAAATTCAGGTAGAAACAAATTATGTATTTATACCTTTTTATTGAACATGCATGTGGGTCACACACACGTCATTTTAGAGACAGACAAAACCAATTTTAATGCTCAAACTAAGCTTACATTTAATTGGTATATGCTTCCCATAACAAAATAGCAAACATTAGCCATTGTATTTGAAAAAGAGACTATCAATATCAAATAAAAATCATAATGAGTCTCGGGTCATGTAGTCTAGATAGAATATCTGATGCCTTTATCTTGTGAAAGGTAATGGTAATAAATTTAATAAGAAAGAGAGATAATCAGGAGAAAGTAAAATCTGGAATATTGAAGATGATGTGAATATGATAAAAATACTGGTCTATTGGCCCATCCATTTGAGTATCTGTCCAATGACATAATAAGTTTGTAACGTGTCATATGACTTCGATGGCATGATTTTCCGTAGAACAATATTGATTCATCTTACTTGAATTAAATCACATAAGAAAATAAAACATAGCATGTTCTTCCCTATTCTATAATTTGTACAATAGGAACATATGAGTTGTAGGCAGGGCTAACCCAGATTTTGGAGATGACATCTTTTTTCTTCTTTTCCAATTGCTGAAGGTAACCAATAGAGGAGAAATTTTTTTTTTTTCCATATACTCGTTCACAGAAAATGTATAATAAATAATATAAATAAAAAAAGAGAAATCTGCAAATTTGACATAAAGTTTCAGTGTGCTTAAACTTCAAGTAGGGATATAAAGATTCTCATTTGAGTAAATGAAACTTTATATCAAATATATATTAAAGTTAATAGGGAAGTTAACTGGATGAGTCTTTTTTCATATACAAGAGTGCATTGTATCTGAATTTCTAACAACACTTTCGAAGGAAATATGTCACAACCGCCTTTGGGGGGGCGGTGGCGGCGCCGCCGGGCAGCAGGGCGGCGTAGCGTGTCGGTGCTAGGGGGCGGTGGACGGCTCGGGCAAAGGGCAGAGAAAATATTTCTTTATTGCTTGTCCCATGAGATTACATCCTCCTTGATTATATAGCCCTCCTATGGGACTTGTAGCCAACTCAAGCAATCTCTAAGGGTTTCCTTATAGATCGGAATACCCTTTTACAAGCAAACTCTTATTCTTTTCCTAATAGGAGATTTCCTTATAGATTGGAATATCCCTTCACACAAAAATCTATCCTTATCCTAATTGGACTCTTACTCTAATTATCAAAAAAGACCACGGAGCCTGGGCGGCGGCGGTGGTGCCCCCCCTAGGCCGCGGGCCTCTTGGGCCGACTCCTCCAACTCGGGCCCCATCTCTTGGGGTGTGACATCTCCCCCTTCTCCGGCCAGAGGCGCATCCTCGCGCTAGATAAAAAGTCCACTCGGACACCTGAGCAAGATCGGGAGTACCGCATGATGAGCTCAACGCATAGTACCCGGCCGCCCCGTGTCGGGTTGGCGAGGATCATGTTCGCCTCGGGCACGCGTGCAAACTCCATGAGGTAGTGAAGGTTTCGATGTAGCCGTGGTAGATGTCTTGGTGCACCGCACGCCCCCTGCGGTGTCATCGTCTGTCAACACGCCACGAGGAGCAGCTCTTGTGGAATCCCGGCTTCAAGGTGCTGATGTAGCATGTCTCGAGGGGGACTCTCGTAAAACATGAAGCGGTCGTGTGGTGGTGGCATGGCGTAGACCCGGCATGAGGCGCCAAATAGTGACATCCCGGCATGCCGGGAGGTGAGGCAGACAAGGTTGAGCATCGTACCATACATAAAGGTTGCAATGTCGAACTCGATCGCGAGAGCTAGTGGGTTTCCCTATTAGCGCCGTAGTTGATGTAGACGTGTCGACGCCGAAGAATCGGGCGATCCATGTTGTCGAGGAAGACAACACGTGCGGCTCCCATGGTGGTGCGCTCGCGGGCCACATCTCCCTCCGAAAGCAGATGGCCGCCGGTGCAGCCATCGCCGGGGGCGCCGTAGGCACCGAGAGCTAGGAAGTTTGTCCTACGAACTCCCCCGCGGGAGCAAGGCGCCCGTAAGATCCGCAAAGCGGCGGTGAGGAAGCGGGAGGTAGAAACGCCGCCGAAGAGGAGGAAGCCGCCCTCCGGGGCCCATGCCGGGGCTGTGGGCGCCGTGGTCACGTTGAGGGTGATCCGCTGGAGTGCTACCCTCCAATGTGGCCCGGCCGGCCGGACGAAGATGCCCGTAGAGGTGTCATACAGGTCGGAGGGCGCCGGCATGCCGCTGGACGCTTCCTCGAGTCGAGGGCCGGCGTCGCTGGATGCCGCTGAAGAAGCCGACCGCACTGTAGGCCTCTGCGCATGTGTGCCTATGCGCGCCGGAGGGGGGTCTAGATGAACGCCTTGGCCCGCCCATGGCGTAGTACTCCGGCTTCGCTCGTCCGGAAGTCCAAAGTCACCCCTTCCTAAGCTTGCCAGCCATGGCATGCCGAGGATGATGTCGATGTCTTTGCCGACATGTAGAACATAGGCATTTGTTGGCATTTCTAAACGCCATCGCACTAAGGGTAGGTAGAACCCAACCCCGCGACAACACCTAGAAATACTGGGTATAAAATAAATCTACACTTACGTTGTCACATATAAAAATTATTATATCCACAAGCATACAGATATAACTGAAAATAAACTCTATACCACTGTAGCACTTCACCTAGGATGAACCAGGTATCGTAATTTATATTTTCCCAAAGGAAGGACTGTGAGGCAACATTTATATGGCTCATGATAACTCTATATTTTATGTACACTAAATCAATCATTCCTATACTTTAGCAGGGGTAAATGTGCATAAAACAATAAAGATAAATAAAATGTAAATAAGTAAAGATAACAATAAAAGTAACAAACAATGCCTAGGGTATTCCAAGAGACAGAGAGATATAGAAACTCCTCTAATGTGGTATAGACAATCATAGGATACTCTATTGGTAAAGAACTTCTAAGTAACTACCTATTATTAAGTCAAAGCATAGCATGTAATAATACTCTCATCTATAGCATAGTCAAATCATAATTATATAGGAAGAGGAACATCAACTAAGAAGGATTTATAATGAGATAAACTAGCCTCCCTCACGACCACGTTCTACGGTTGACTTATGTGGGGAGGACTACAAAGGACTCAATAAGGTCATCACCCCTACGATCTACCCCACATCCCTCGCATACGATGCGCGATTCAAGCAAATAACTTATATCTAGACACCACGCCTACATATAGCTTATGACTTAACCCCTCGAGAACAAGGCTAAGCTGTCCACGATCTCGAGGCATATAATAATCAATAACTAATACTACATCAAATATCAAACTAGAATATACTAAGAACATAACAATAGATAATATAATAAAACAAAGCATAATCATTAATAAGAACTCAGTTAGATATATTACCGAATCTTGAAGAAACAATAGATCACGAAATCCTCGAGCCAACGCTCGAACTCTTGAATATGTAGATTGTCTACTACTCTAATCTCTGAAGAACTAGAGCTCTAATCCTCTAATCTCTGGAAACCCTAGTACTAATCTCTCTCTCTAATTACAATGGATCCAAACTCTGAATTCTAGAATGAATAATGAATTAGGGGTTTGAGGGGATGAGCTTCGCCCTTTCTTTTATAGCCTCCTTGGATGAATCTCAGCCCCTCGGATCAAACCGACTTAATTAGACGGCCGGGATGTACTCCATAGGTCGGTTGTGGGAAGGTTTCGAAGTGGACACGTGGATCCACGGGGGCCGCATGTGCCCCATAGTAGGTGCCGCCCGGCCCCACCTCGGGTGGGATCGGGCTCCCCGCCTCGCGAGCTTCTTCTTTTTTTTATTTACGTCCTTGGAATTTATATTAATGCCCCCGGATTCAGTCCTTTTCTTCGGTTCTTCATTTTCTCCTCTTTTAAGCTCTATTTCCGGTGTTTTCTGGATTCTTCCTGCAAAATAATGTATGCACCAAAACTCGTGGAAATCATTAGTAATAATAATATCTATCTAGCATTGATCCTCAGTTGATGGTATAAACCATATATAGAATAGGTCAATAACTACCATCAACAAGTTCCCCCAAGCTTAACTTTTGCTAGTCCCTTAGCAAAACAATCAAAGGTGCACACAAGAATTCTACTCCAGATATAAAACAATTTTAACTTTCAAACCTACTCATAATTCTTTTCAACCATGGGGTTTTAGCACTTTAAAAAAATCTTGGGTAATTGAAAGATAGAATAATCAAGTGAGCACTATGTTTCAAATCCTTCCTTCAACTTTCATACCTGGAGTGTTTTATAAGTTTTCAAAATAAAACTCAGAGATTTATTGCATGACACTCTCAAATCACTCGTATGTGGTATTTATGGATCTCTCTAAAACACTCAATAACATATACTTTCTCTCAAAGTAAACTTCTTACTCAGTCTCTTTCTAAAAAAATGGCTTATGTGGGGCTCATAGGAGTGGGCACTCTGAAAATTTAGGATACTTGCAAAGATTATATTTGTAAGTCAAACAATGGATCCAAAAAGAGTTAAGTCATACAATCAAATCGAGATGTGCATGTGTGTGGAAATATATAGTGGCTATCCTAATTCTACTTTGCTCTTTTTTAAGGAATAGACTCTCTCTCTTTTTTTTAATTTGAGAACATAAAGGAAACAGGGGCTATCTTTTTTTCTTCTCTCTTTTTTTTTTTCAGAGAGGCGGGCATCTAGTACCCATTGGTTTCAATTGGACACTTGTCCATTTCTTTTACTCTCTTTTCTAGGGAGGTAGGCTCTACTCGCCCGTAGGACACTTGTCCATTTTTCATCTCCCTTTTTTTATTTCTTTTTGCATAGCCCCATGCTTCTCTTTTTAAACAACATATTTATAAGAGAGAGACAATAAACTTTTAGAGCATTTATTCATAGCAAACCTAAAAATATTTTTGGAGTGTTTTCTCCCCAAGTGTAGGAGCATAACACATTTTAAATGGTGGATGGAATGTATGTGTTACTCTAGTGTAGGAATAGCATAAAAATGTATATATATACAAGTGGATGATGGAGTGTGTATGTGATCTTGATTTTAAGAGCATGACAAACCTCTCATAAGGTATACAACAAAAGCTTGACAAACTCAAATCAAAGCAAAAAGCATATGTATTTGGAGGTTTTCCTAATCTAAATATCAAGTATTTGGCTTTGGTAGGAATTTAACACTCAGTCATGTAGAATCTCATCATATAAAAATTTTAAGTTTTTTTCAAAAGATAAATTTCCAGGAATCTAGTCTCATTTAGAATAAGAAATATAGCAGCTCAAACTATCTCATATCATATCCGTCAATTACCAAGATTAAATTCAAGCATATACTACCCACGGGTTTCAAAGTGTAGAGCAAATTATCATGTCAAATTATTTTTATAACCCGTAGAAGAATTAAACACTAGGCATTTTAAAGATTTGAGCATACTTGAGATTCTACACATATACAAAGACTATTAAAAAAACAAGATAACAAACAAAAAAAAAAAAGTAAATTAAAGCAAACAAACTAAAACAAGCAAAGCAAAGCAAACTATAGTACACACTCTATTTTTGGGTTTTCATTTTATCATGCATAGAAAGAAAATCTACCAACTAATTTTTTATTTGTTTTTTGGTTTTTTCACATTTTTATGGTTTTTCTTCTAAAAGCACAAAGATAAATAAATGCATGAAAATAAAATGAGTAAAGAGAACTTACATTGGGGGTCCTCCCCAAGCTAGCTGATGCACTCATTGTGGCGGCGGTGGTGGTGTAATGTTCGGTCCATTGAGCAGGTACATCTAGTTTATCCCTGCTCTCATCTTGGAATCTTTGATTATCCCTCCCACATGCGCCACACACTCTATGCTACAACTCCCTGCTGACCTGTTTCAAGATGACCAAGTCTAATACCAAAGTTAGTTAGAGTTTGACCCTCATTCTCCTTTGGAGGTGGATCCCGATGAGTGTGCTTTGAGGTGGATACTGCTGATAGGTCCCAAAAGGTGGTGGAACAAATGGAATGTGATGTGGTTGCTGCTGGTGGAAAGGGAATGGTCCTGGAAGGTTTTGTTCATAGGAGGGTGCTGTAGAGATAGACACACGCCCTCCTTGCATGTTGCTAGTCTCTTCATGCTCTTGTTCTTGATATTCATCAAAGTGTCCCTGCCTCCATGATTCTTGGCCCCCCCAGGATGTACTTGTAGATGATTCTGATTGTTGAGGTATTGGCCATTCTTCTCTTTCTACTCCATAGGGTCTTGATGGTCCAGCTTGCTCAAAACCATACAACTCTCCATAGGCTAGAGTAGCCGAAACAGGCTCCTGGTAGTGAGCCTGCGGGTTCCTTGTCTGCCTAGATGAGCTCCCCCCAAGAGTTGGTCCTTCTTTCTGCAAATCAAAGACAAAACTTTGCACCACATACAACCCCAAAGAAGGTTTGGGTAATTCATATTCAGTAGTATAACCCTTATAAATCATGAAAATTCTATTCCCTTCCCTTCTAAGCAAATGAGCATGATTGAAAAATGCATAGCCACCAATAAAACGATCCTCATTAATATGCTCAATAGTGGCATTTTGCAATAAACCAAGATTAGTAGCAATGCGAGTAATCCAAGAGGTGCAAGAAATAGCTCCCCTCTTCAAATTATGCATACCAACCCAATAATCAACCATGAATTTGACAGGAGAAATTTTAATTTTTCTAATCATGGCATACAACAACTTTAATTCCTCTATTCTAGCAATTCTAAGTTCATCTCTAGGAAAGAAAGTTATTGTCATCCATCTATGCAAAAACCTTAATGTGGGATGGTGAATTTCATCAGTGCAAGGCTTTTTCCTAACCCTTAATTGTATCCCAGAAATATCTAGCCAAAAAGCTATCTCTATTAAAGTCTCTCAAGGCTAGATCAACATCAACATGGCATAGTTTAGGAAAACGAAGTAGCCTCTTGAGCCCCATCCAATTTGAGAATTGATCTATTGAACATTCTAAAAGATACTCCATGAGACAATATTTCTAGGGTGCATAAAAATTCTAAAGTGAGCATCTTACACCCTCTCTCATTCACTTTCCAAGCATCACCCCAACCTATGCTCCTAAAAAACTTGTCCAAATTCTACATCCATACCGGTAGAAGCAAGCAAATGTGGGTCAATGATGGGTGTCATGGCAAACTCTTTGTCCTTAAGTTTCTTGAATCTAAGCTTCTCTTCCTCAGTTTGCAAATGAATATCCTTAATATTCATGAGAGAAAGAGTCTCACCATGGGATGAAGATCCTCCAACGGAAGGTCTTGGTGAATCGAGGTCCATCTCGAGTCTCCATGGTGGAAGCTTGCTCTTGATTTACTTCTTGTCACCATGGATGTGAAGGATTTCCATCCCTTCATGGCTCCTTTGCTGCAAGAAATTTCTCCACCAAAAACTAGGGGAAAGGTGAGGATTAGAGAAAACAACCAACGATCTATCACTTCACCTTAATCTTCTCTTCAAAATAGCTCAAGGTGGTTGACAAAGTTGTGCTCGGTTTTGGGGCGACTAGTGCGGTTTCTGGAGAAGGGGATGAGATAGGAGGAAGGTAGGAGAAGAATGGGAGAGAGAGAGAGGAGGAGGTGAGGGGCCACCCGCCCCCCTACATGGGGCCGCTCGGCACCAGCCCAAGGCCTGGGCCCGGCCTCCTCAAGATGCCTCTCTGACTTGTCCTTGCTCCTTTAATTCACTCCAATGCTCGTCTTTTGTCTAGAATGGTCCCATGTGATTTGTGGGGTTGAAATTTGAAATAAAGAAAAAAGACAAAATGTGTGGTAGGTGGGAGTAATGGGACTATGACATGTGGGTCCCATGTGTCCCCTGTATTTCTACCATATAATACCCCCACAAAATATAGCACAACAAAATTACTTTTATGAAATTAAAAAAAAATAACAAGTTTAATGATAGTAATTTCATATTTTTACGCCTCCACAAAGAAATATTACTTACGGGGTTTTGACACACCAGTAAATCCTATTTACATGGGGCTTGGAAAAATATCATGAAAAACTCTTTTCAAAAATTTCTAAGTAAATATCATGGCAAGAAATAAATAATTATAATGCATGAAATTAAAAGCGAGGATTCTTTTCGAATTACCTTTTCTTTGGGAGAGCTGGAGCATCCGTATCTTCGATGGATATATTCATTTGATCAAGTCCATCTTCGTGCGGAGATATATTTAAGTCCATGTCTTCGTGGGCTTCAACTAATGAGGCTTGCTCGTTCGTCGTGGCTTGAAAGCGAACTTTTCTTCTTTTTTCATTAATAGTGAACTTTATTTCTCCAACTCAGAGCATCAATGTGGGCATTAAGTGTGCTCGGCAGAGGTCTTCCAAATATAATTGGTGTCTTTATGTCTTCTTACATATCAAGCACCACAAAGTCAAACTGGAACGATGAAACTTTGAATTTTTTTGGAATATTCTCTCGCTATTCCCACAGGATAACGTAATTGATTGGTCCGCGGTTGCAAGCATATAGAAGTAGGAGTAAGTATCGAAGCCGAGCTTGTCGAAGATTGTCTTTGGCATGACAACGACACTAGCTCCAAGGTCACATAATGCACTCTCAAAAGTGTGGCTTCCAATTGAACATTCAATGGTAGGATGTCCGGGGATCCTTCTTCTTGGCCAGTACTGTGTTCAATATGGCTGCACTACACACCTCTGTCGACTTGATGACTTGAGTGGTAGGCAACGGCCTTTTGTTGTTGAGAATGTCCCAAAGATATTTTTGCATATGTAGGGACTTGTATTGCATCCATCAGCGGAATATTGACATATAACTTCTGAATTACTTCCACAAACTTGTTGAATTGTTCATCATTCTTAGCTCTTCTTTCTCTTCGTCTTGGAAATGGTAATATTGGTGAATCATTATAATCTTTTTTGCATCTCATGCTCTAGTGGTATAATTTCTTCCACTTACGGCATAACCCTTTTACGGTGTAACCTCTTCTGGGTGCAACCACTTCTTTTTTTCGCTTACGTCCGGCCCCGTAGCTAGTTACGAGGGTCTTCGTGCTCCTTTTGGATAAGGTGGGTCACGAAAGTAGCTTTTCCTCCTCTTGTAGTGATATTACGAACTTGCTCATAGCTAGCGGCACTTGTCAATCTAGTGAGCGGATGCATCACTTGTGATTTGATCTTTCTATTGAAGGCATCTTGTTCTTGAAAAGCAGATGAAAACTGATCCAACTTGAAATTAAAACTTTCTAGCAATTTGTCATGAGCAGCAAGCTTCTTGTTAACCATCTCATTAACTCGATTCTTTGAAGAATCAACTCTCGTAAAGAGGGTTGTTTAGCCTTGTACTCTCCTTGATACTTGCCTTGAATAATTGGCTTTGATTGAATCTCTCCCTCATCCTTCTGTTGTGCGATGACAATACTAAGATCTTTTGATTCAGGAGATTCCAAACACTTCCTCTTATGGTTCTGTGCAGTGTATGCATTTTGAATGGCTTGTCTATCTTCCTTATATCTTGCTCTCTCCTCAAGCCAATCCAATAGCACATCCATCTTGGTAGACACCGCACAAACTTCCTCTGAAATTGCTTCACTCTCATGGCATGGCTGAATATTGCATGGCATCCATCCATGATTTTCTGCTATCTTCTCCATAATTTCTTGGGCTTCTTCAAGAGTGAGGGGCATAAATGATCCTCCAGCAGTGGCATCAAGCTTCTCATGTGATCTTTTGATTAATCCATGGAAGAAGGTCTGTATGAGCAACCATTCTTCCATTCCATGATGCGGGCAATCTTGAATATAATCTTGAAAACACTCCCATGCATGCGGGATAGCTTCTCCATTCAACTGCTAGAATGTTGTGATTCTGCCTCTCATCAGGTTGGTCTTCCCGGCTGGAAAGTACTTCTCCAAGAATGCTTCGGCACATAATGCCCAAGTAGTCAACTGCTTCTTGTTCATATAGAACCACTTGCTCTTCCCTCCGGTGAGAATGGGAACAAAAAGTAGTATTATTTCATGTGAGACATCCTTGATGACGATGGTGCTCTGAATCTCCAAAAAGTTACGCAAATGAGTAGTGGCATCCTCATGTAGCTTCCCTTTGAAAGTGATGGTTTGAATCAGGTTGATAAGGCTTGGCTTCAACTCAAAATCTTCCTTGATGTCCAATGTTGATCTAACACTAATATTCTCAATGCTAGGGGCTGAGAATTGCGTGCAGAGTCTTGCGACCATAGCTTCAACCGACTTCAAATCCTCTTCTTCGATCTGGTTGGTAATAAATTGATGAGAAACCGATGATCCACAACCAAATATGATCTTACCGAAATAAATAAAAGAAAAAAGAAAACAAAAACAAAGGTAATCCCTGCTAAAGCAAAGGTTATGATTTTATGTAACATATTTTTAGTCTAGTCTAGAGCCATATTTCCTCTTCCTTCCAGACAGCGCACTTTAAATGCTTGTTGGCATTTCTAAACGTCAACTTGCACTAAGGGTAGGTGGAACCCAACCCAGCGACAACTGTAGCTAGAAAAATTTTGGGTATAAAATAAATCTACACTTATGTTGTCACATATAAAAATTATTATATCCACAAGCGCACAGATATAACTGAAAATAAACTCTATACCTTTGTAGCACTTCACCTAGGATGAACCGGGTATCGTAATTTACATTTTCCCAAAGGAAGGATTTGTGAGGCAACATTTATATGGCTCATGATAACTCTATATTTTATGTACACTAAATCAATTATTCCTATACTTTAGCAGGGTAAAATGTGCATAAAACAATAAAGATAAATAAAATGTAAATAAGTAAAGATAACAATAAAAAGTAACAAACAATGCCTAGGGTATTCCAAAGAGACAGAGAGAGAAATAGAAACTCCTCTAATGTGGTATAGACAATCATAGGATACTCTATTGGTAAAGAACTTCTAAGTAACTACCTATTATTAAGTCAAAAGCATAGCATGTAATAATACTCTCATCTATAGCATAGTCAAATCATAATTATATAGCAAGAGGAACATCAACTAAGGAGGATTTATAATGAGATAAACTAGCCTCCCTCACGACCACGTTATACGGTTGACTTATATAGCGGGAGGACTACAAAGGACTCAATAAGGCTGTCACCCCTACGATCTACCCCACATCCCTCGCATACGGTGCGCGTTCAAGAAATAACTTATATCTAGACACCACGCCTACATATAACTTATGACTTAACCCCTCGAGAATAAGGCTGTTGTCCGCGATCTCGGGCATATAATAATCAATAACTAATACTACATCAAATATCAAACTAGAATATACTAAGAACATAACAATAGATAGTATAATAAAACAAAGCATAATCATTAATAAGAACTTCGAGGTAGATATATTACCAAATCTTGAAGAAACAATAGATGAAATCCTCGAGCCAACGCTCGAACTCTTTGAATATGTAGATTGTCTACTACTCTAATCTCGAAGAACTAGAGCTCTAATCCTCTAATCTCTGGAAACCCTAGTACTAATCTCTCTCTCTAATTACAATGGATCTAAACTCGAATTCTAGGCGAATAATGAATTAGGGTTTCGGGGATGAGCTCGCCCTTTCTTTTATAGCCTCCTTGAATGGCCGGGGGGTGTCGTCGTAGATGAGTCGCCGACGTGGGCGGGGCTGCCACCGCGGGCACCGGGGCACCTTCCCTCGCTGTAGTAGTGCCTTGTCGGAGTGTAGAGGATGGCGGGCGATGTTCATACGCTACGGCGGCGACATGGCTGTCTCCATGTCAGGGGGTCCTGCAGCTCGATGTAGGTCTTCGGGGGCTCTCTAGCCCAGCCGTGTAGATGTTGACTTTGCTGCTGCTCGTCCGGGTGCCCAGGCCGCGAGCCACGTGCGCTAAGGCGTCTCCGTGTACTCGTCGGCGGTGCTGGTTTTTGCGGGCGATGCCAGTCGCCAGCCGGATTGCGCCGTGTTGCTGGACCAAAGCGCTCGTTGACGTATCGGGCAAAGCATGCCCAATCCATCACCGCCTTCTCTTGAGATAGGCGCATGTACCACTCTTTGTACACCTCTGTCAAGTGGTAAGATGCATACCGGACTTGCTCGGTTGCCGACGCATACCTTGCCCTCGAAGAATTGCTCATGGCGATTGAGCGTGGCGGCGGATCCTCCTTGCCATCATATGTCGGGAAGGACGGCTTGTGCGGGCGAGGTGCGAGGCCCGGAAAAGTGATCCGGGGTGCCGATGCGGGGGGGGCCCGGCGGCTGTTTGTGGCGTCGCGTGAGAGGATCTTTGGTCAGCCGCCTCCACCTTGTCCACCAAGTAGAGCATCGGCGGTGGTAGGTTTGTCGTGGATGGTCTTGAGGAAGGCGCGGCCTGCCTCCTCAATGGCGGCCTTGACGCCGATCTTGATGGACTCCATCGCCTTGCTCTTGCGTTCCTCCACGGATCGATGGTAGGAGAGGATGGTGACTTGATCGGCGAGAGAGTCGAGGCGAACGTTGATCTTGTCGACCTTCACGGCGGCGACTCCGGCGGCTTCTTGGAATCGGCGTCCATGGTGATGGTGGTTGGTGGATCGCTGGTCTCCGAGTACCACGTGTCACAACCTTGGAGTTCTGGCGCCGCCCGTGCCGCCGGGGAACCGGCCGGACTAGATCCTCGGCCGACATGTTCTACCCTGGGCGCCACCGCCGCCGCCGGAGCCTAAGGAGTGCCGTCTGGCGCGCTTGTTTCAAGCGCCCGTGATATCTCGCGTGGGCATGCGGCGTGAGGGAGCACGCGGAGCTCGCCGCTGGCTCCATTTTTGAGCGGCTGGGCTCAGTAGACGAGCGACCAAGGGCTAATGTGTGGGCATCCTCTCATCATGCTACCGATCTCTGGCGACCAAGGTCCGAACGCGCGACTCATGTAGGGTTGCAGGTGCCAAGGGATGAAGATGATGGGTCTTTCAACCCCGTGACGGGCGTCGCAGAAGCTGTCTGCGCCGTTATGGTTGAAGAAGATACTAGGAGGTTGTTTGTCAAAAACGCCATGAAGTTGCAAGAGGTTGCAGCCGATGAGGAGCTCCACGCGAGAGGTACATCGATGGATTTGTTAGATCTTACTCCCTCCAGCTGAGACATTAGCTTGTTTTGGAAAGATAATGGGTATCGAATAAGAAATTGCACTATTATTTAGTGCTCGCATGCAACTATTAGGAGCTGTACATCACGTGAACGCATCTCTACATACCTAAACCTGAGCCAAGCTCTGGCTGTTCATTGGGCCACGTCACCAGTTTTTTTTATGACCGTCGGATTGTTATGCCTACATTAATCAAGCCGTTCATCGAGGGCATTCAGCTCAGCTGTCCTGATGCTTCGCGAACCCTCTGGCCTCTGCTCCTTCCGTTGCTCGCGAATCCTCATGGCCGACGATCTCACCCCCTCTTACCATCCGCATGTGGCAGCGCCGCCAACGGCGCCGGACACGACGACCTCCTCCTCCGGCCTCGTCCTCCGGCCTCTCCGTCCTCCGTGTGCTCTGCCCTGCTCAGTCCCTGGCCTCGCTCCCATCGGCTGCTTCTTTCTCATGTTTGCACACTTATTAGATATAAGCGCATGTTAAAAACCACCGTCTTGTTCGGTCAAAAAAAAAAAAAAAACGCCGTCTTGAGCTCCATGGGTAGGCAAGGCTGCCGGTCCTCCCCTGCTCCAGCTGGAAAAAATCAAGATCAACAGGTGGAACGGAAGCGCATGGCTGCCAAGACAGCCGGTGGAGCAGCATGGGCCAGCGCTCCAGCAGATGGAGCAGCCGCCGGCATGGACGACGCTCTGCAGCTGTTTGATAAAATGCCGTAGATCGTACAAGCCTTGAACAAGGTGCCAACTTTATCCTTGGTCATGTATTGCTCGCATCCTCAACTTGGAATCTTCTATTGGATTTTTGCCCAATATAATTTGAACCCTGATGTTGCAGCCGCCATCAACAAAGAAGCATTTCTCAAACTCTCAACCAAAGCAATGATACAAAGAAGATCGCCTTGACGCCAGTCCTGCTTGACGCACTGGCAGCGTCAGTGGCAGCATGGTACCTGACCCCTTCCCAACCTTCCCTTTACCTTCTATGTTTCTGGAGCAAGAGCTTGTTGCCATGCCGGAGGACCATGGAGCCACGAGTGACCTGTGCAACATCCAATACGTAGGGGCAATGCATGTCAAGAAAAAACACATGCAAAGCTTAATATCTCTAGATGAAGTTATTACTGTCAAATATTATTTAGGCCGAGTCACAAATATTTTTCCCACAAAAAAACAATGATCCATTGTTTAATGAGCGGATAGCATGCTAATTGCACTTAACATTACGTAAAATGTTGATTCTTCATGCATATCCATTGAATGGTTCTTTTTTCATCGATAAACTCTGATTCACAAACAATCTCTTTATGAGTAACTCTGTGGATGCACAAACTGAACATGCACTTAGTAAGTCACACTGTCTTTGTTTTTAAAGAAAAAAATACCCACAGTGGAGATATTACAAGTTTATCAACATAGGCAATAATGTTGTTCTCATATCTATTCCATTCTGTGAGTGGTAGCAGCAATACATCATTGACCGAAGTTCTGTACATATGAGCTTAGACCATATGAAATACTCCTGCACATGTACTGTTCCAACGATTTTGGTACCTCTGGCCTATACTGCCTACTGGTACAACTCATAAAGGGCACGACAAAGCCGGGGTGGATAATAATAGATAAAAGGCATCTACCATTTAGTCAACCTCTTTTTCCATGTTATCTTAGGCCTTAAACCCATTTTCTCATATAGTTAGGTTGTAAGTGTTTACGAGAGCAAGGTTTGAGACATGACTATTAGCATTGTATATGTGTTGAAGATTCAAATAAATGTTGTTCCTTGGATTTCACTTTGCTGATTCTATTTTAGTTTTTGCTATATGGGGGACCCCATCCCTCATATCCTAATTTAGTCATTTGATATCTCTACTTCTGCTTGATGAAATTTCTATGGCCTAATTGCTTCTAACAGACGGTGTTGATTGACCTGTTTATTGGTTCTGTGGTCCATGCCAGGGGCAGCGGTAGAGGAGTCATCAAAGGCACTGGCCAATGATTGTGCAGAGTGGGGCAGCACGGTCACACAGATCACAAGCGTCGAGTGGTAACCATGATTTCAATATGCAGTTCAGAAACGATTGATTTACATGCACAACTTATATGTCCTACTGATTTTTTCTTCATGCAATTTTAAAATTTATGTTACCATGTATGTCTCTTTATCTCCTTTGAAATGCCATGATTTTTAGTACATCAAAAACTTGTATCTTGTTGTCTATAAAATTCCATCAATGCCCCCTCCCCCGCTAAAAAAAGAAAAACCGAGATATGTATGGAAAATATTAATCTTGCAAGTTGCATCAATAAATAGACACATCACCTGGCCTAACATAGGTAGGCGGCGCGGCAACGCCGCGCGTGGTTTCTGGTCAGGAGCTATTGTGCGTCACGTGATATATGAATTTTTTTAGCAACATATTAAATTTTTCTTTTTAAAACAAAATAGAAAAGGAGTGGTTCTATTGGGCTACTATATATTAAGGCCCACGGCTTGGCAGCCCAGCAGGCCGGAAAAAGAAACAACTGCCACGTTATGTCTCGCCTGACTCTACATTGTCACAACAATGTCAGCCCATGTGGTGATAGCAAGCGGCAAGCGGCGACGGCTGCCCTTTGCCGGACACGTCGATATTCCGTTTAATTGGACTATGTGACATTCTGTTTGTTTTCAGGGCCATGGAGGCCATGGATTAGAGTGATGTTGTGGCATTAGTGCATGCGTGCCTCATGGTTAGATAGTGCGGCAGCTAACTACAACCAATGCAAACAATTTATCTGTCTGTTTGTTGTTTACGAACTAGGTGAATTCCCTGTGCGTTGCTGCGGGGCGTCAGGGTAAAAAGTATTGTTATGACTAATTATATTGCTGCAGCATAGTAGACATTTATTTTAAGCAGGAAGCATTGCATTTTTAGGTAGATGTGCAGATGGAATAACTTATCAAGCAATCATCGTTCCAATAACTTACAATGTAAGGAGGTATTGAAACATGATGACTTCATCTTCCAGAATTAATTGCAAGAAGACTCCAACCAGCACTACTCTGAAAAGTGACAGTTGCCTAACCTATTTGGTCCCAATATGGAGTACCCCTCAGGTTTTCTTACCAGTGATGATAGTATAATGCCCGTGCTAACGCTACGGGAAACAATGCTTATAATTGATTTGGTTATGAAAGCTACAAAGAGAAATTTACATTTCCATTAATAATGTGTGCTCTCGGAGCTTGGTACAGTTAATAAGGATAAAGTGTGCTCTTGGAGATTTGGTAATTTTAATAAAAATACACCAAAGAGTATTATGGCCAGAGTACACATGAATCATTTATAGTTGCCAATACAAATGTGTTACAGAGAACATTCCTTGGTAATAAAAATAAAATTTTCTTACTTCTAAAATGGTATTGGCATACTGGCAAACTTCCACTGCTTTCTCAATAGCAGGCAGTAAAAAAAAAAGTCATAAGAAAGATCAAATCAAATTATTACAAACATTGGCGGCTAGCTGCCTAGGAGCATTTCCTCCAATGAAATTTGCTAGAAGTTTGCTTAGCCATGGACAGGCATGACTTCTGTCACAGTAAAGAACCACCTTTCAAATATATTAAAAACAAACCTGCAACACATGAAAGTATTTTCAATCAATCAATCAAAAGATCAAAAGGGAGATACAGAAAAAGAATATACAAATCATAATGTCTGAATCTGAAGGTCAAAAGCGTTGCGAATGAATGTGCTCCAAGTTAGAACATAAGAGGGTGGGTAGTAATTAACTCACTGAAAAAGCATAAGAGGCTGGAACATAGGAATCGACATTTGTATGGAACAACGGGGGTCAGATGATAGAGATGGAGCAAGCACCTAGAATACAAAATCAATGTAAACTTGGTAAACCAAGATAATCATACAAAAAGCCAAGCTTCTGAATATTGCTTTCTAGCTTATTCAATATTAGCTGAAACCAAAAGCTAATTCAGTCATCAAAGGCAAGTTTCAGAAAAGAAAACTTGTATACAATAGTAGAACATGGAATTTTTCAGATAATAGTTTACCTTGAATGATAAGCTGCTGGATGGATATTTCACCCGCTCCGGCATTCTTGAGGCTAACCAATTGTTTATTGCTGTGTCCGACGCTAATTACATGCTTAGGCTCCCACGACTGAACGCACCTGCCAATATCATATATCACTAGTCTATAGCTGTTCGCAAGGCGGGATCCGGCGTCGCCCGGCTTCAAGATCGGGAGGCGTAACATTGTAACTTCGGTTCGAATCTTTGGGAACGTCCCTCCGCATCGCGGCGAGGGGAGGGGAAAGGCCGAGGGCCGCCGCTCCGCCCTCCGCCCCGCGGCTTGTGAGAGGGAGGCGCCGACGAGGGAGGGATGGGAGGAGGAGCGCCGCCGGCTCGGGTAAAGCGGCGGTTTCCCCCATGGCGGCTGCGCCTCCATCTCCCGCAACCGCGCCCTCGCGGGAGGGAGAGATGCGGTGTCCGCCGGGTGAGGAGGAGGACCGCCACGATGTGGGCCATGCGGCTGAGAAAATGCCGCACCCGAGCTCGCCCGCCGCCCTCGCTTCCGCCCGCTGAGCTCGTCCATCGCTTCGATTCGCCGCGCGCCACGGCACGAAAGCGGCCGGCCCGCCGCGGCGAGGGGACTCTCCACCGGTGCCGTCGCCTCTCCTCCCGGGCCTCTCGGGCTCGCGAGGATGCCGGTGGGTTGGTTCGCGCTCCGGCGGCGGAGCGGGCCTGCCGCGCCCGCACCGCGTATCGCGTCCGCCGCCGCGGCGATGCCCACGGGCGATGGAGGTCGCTGGCGCCTGCGGCTACGAGCTGCGGCGGCGGCGGGAGCGCGCCGCTGCGCCGAGGTGGGCGAGCAGCGTGCGGATGGAGGAGGAGGAGAGACGCCGAGGTCCGCCGCCCGAGGAATGCCGATGGAAGGTCAATCCTCGCCGCGCGTCCCGTTCCTGTGGCCGGGTCGCACTCCTCCACCGCGGCCCCTTGCGCGGCACCTCGCCCGCCGCGAGCCGCGCGGCGTCGCGGGCCACCGGGGCCTCGGGCGGTGGACGGCTCCCACAGGCCGGCGTCCGCGGCGCAGCCCCCGCCGGGCGCCCGCCCAAGACGCTTCGACGCCGGACGCGGCGCTCGCCGGTAGCCGCACCAACGCCCGACGCACCCTGCTTGCCGTGCATCCCCCCCGCCGATTCGTCCCCACCGCCGCCGGGCATCTCGCCGCCTGGCGCTCGTGGTTGCCCGTCGTGCGCATCTGGCGGCCGCAGACACGGACGGCGTCGGCCTCGGCCTCCATCTCCACGGCGGCGGTCGGGGCTGCGGTGCACGCGCAGGGGGCCTTGGTGGTGGCGGCCGCTGCGGCGGCGGCGCGGGGGAGAAAACAGCTCGTGGATTGAGCCATGGAGGTGCAGCGCCGGCGAGGGGCGACGGCGCGGGATCTTGGCGGCGGAGCGAGGATGGGAGAGGAAAGCGCGATGAGGAAAGCGAGGATGGGAGAGATGGAGGTGGGGGCGGTGGTACCCACTAGGACGAAGAGGTGGGGGAGAGGGAGGAGGGTCAGCAACCCGGGTGAGGCGCGGGATCTCCGTTGAACTCAAAATCGGACGGCCTTCGCTTCTCCGTCGACGTGTACACGCCGGTCGGGTTGTGGCACGCTATTCTCATCTCTTTACATATGGTAAAAATTTCAGCCAACGAAGACGACTCACCAACAATTAGTAAGTGGAACAAAATATAAGGATAAAAATCAAGAAAAATAATAAAAGTGAAATGAAGAAAGCGTCACGAGCAGTAGTAATAGTCGGGCAACATTTTTGTTAGGCTCACCTCCAAACTGCACGGTGAGAGATCCGCTTCGTGGCGGGTGCTATCCATACCTCAACGTCTCGAAACACGGTGCGGTGCCCGGCACCGTGGCGCCGCCTCCGGCCGAGACCGTCGCCGGTGCCCAGGGCTGGCGAGCTCGGCCGAGACCATTGTCATCGCCTCCACAAACCCGCTCTACTGGTCGCCGGTCCTCCTCCGGTGCCGCAGCTCCTCCATCGTACTATCAATCCACCATGGGTGCGTGAGCACCGGACTCAATGAAACACGTGCCCAATTGGATGAGTAGAGTGAAAGGAACCGTACATCATCACGCCGCCGGCTTCACATCCGGCTCCCGGTACCAGAGCCCACCGCGCATTCCGATCCGGGGGCGTCCTCGGCGGCGCGCCGCTACGCCCGCCGGATCCGGTCAAGATTCGCACCCCCCGACCACAGCCGTCCCCCGCTGGGCATCATCGTGTGGACCACGGGAAGCAAACATCGCGCGAGGACCACGCGACGAGGGCACCCACGTTCCTCGAGGTCGACCTTGATGTTGGTGAGAGCACACGCGGGCGCGGAGTGGATCTCGGTGCGCATGTGGGACAAAGAGCGGCGTGGCACACGGCGGCACGCGTCGCCCGGGGCTACGGTGGTGCCACTCCATGCCGGGCGGCAAATGGCGACGGCGAGCGCCGACCAGGAGGCTAGCCTTGCAGGGGGCTGACCGGCAGCGCAAAGACGCATTCGGGCGGCCAGAGGTCTCTTAGGCGGTGACACCCGCCAAGGCCTCACCTAGTAGGCGGAGGCCGCATCCTCGAGGGCGTGATGGCATCACCCCGCCGTCCTCGGTCGGAGCAGCGGGCGTCACCAGTTGCGGGGGGCCAGGGTTTCGAGCTCGGGCGTGGGGAGAGGATTGGGGAGAGGAGGAGCCACGTGTGGTGTCGTGGTCACGAGGATTGCGTCCATGGGGAGATCGAGGAGTCGCGGCCGGTGGTGGAGTGGGGGACCGGCGGGCGGCGCGCGCGGGGTGGGGAGGATGAGTGACGGGACTGCGGGCTAAGCGGTGTGGAGCCGGGGGTCGGGAAGGGCAGCGGCCGATCCGTTTCGGCGGGCGTGGAGGCGGGGGGTCGGGAGGACGGTGCTGGAGGGTCGGTTCCGTCAGTTTCGGCGGTAGGGCAGTCTAGAGATGACGTGGCTTCACCACGATGTAGAAAACTTCTTAGTGGGGGTTCCCTATATAGGTGTAGTAGATCTGTCTGATATGAGCTTGTATATATGTTTTACCATGTCTATGTTGCATGGGCAGGCTTTAGCCAATGCGTGTAACTGGGCCTCACTTAAATTTGTTATACTGTGTGCTAAATATAATAGGGCTCGAAATGTCTTAGCCCTAACCAGAATTGTGCCAACTATGGTATAGGCCCATATGTAGTTGGCTGAATATAACGGGGTTGTGGCCCAACTAACCATTATACGAAGCCTCACGATATGTTATAACCAAACTTTTCAAAAAGAAAAAGATAAGTTATAACTAAACAATTTGTTCTATGCTTTACTGCGATGTTAACACCACGTTCGATAATTTTCTCACGGTACTACCATGGATAAAAGTTCTTGTCGTTTTGGCATCATCATCATAAAATCTCGGGATGCAAGCAGGCGGGCCGCCACTCGGTCCGCTAAGATAAATTACTCATACTACAGTCTGCAGGGCCGGCTAGCACCTGCAATTGTACCCACAATAGCCTGCTGGGCCGTGCAGGTGCGGGAAACAAACAAACAGCCTGCAGCCGTCCGCAGGCGCCTGCAACCTTTAGATTAGCATACGACGTCGGTCCAGGTAGGGTGGCGGGCAGTGGACATGGCAACTGGGGCGCACCATGGCCATCGAATGGGCGGCGCAACATGGCCTTGAAAGAAGGAGATTGATGGAATGATTAAGCAGATTGGAAAGAAAAGAACGGATAGGAGAGGAAGAGGCAGACTGGTGGTTCTCACCGGAGGAATGCCGGCGTCTCTATCCTCACTCCGAAGCTGTCCTAGCATGGCCGCGGTGGATGCGGCACTCGAGCTGCTCGAACCAGATGCGGCGCTTGCGTGATAGGGAGTCGCCGCTCGTGCGGCCGATCGGCGCCGGTGCTTCCCACGCAGATTTTGCAGGTTGAAGCAGGCCGATGCAGTAGCCCTGTTCTAGCCCATTAGGCATTGCAGGCTGGACTGCTTAAGCCCGCATCAACTGAAGCAGGCGCCAATGTCTGGACTGCTTAAGCCCGCATCAACTGAAGCATGCGCCCGCAGTGTCCACCTGGGTAGTTTTTGCAGGCGGGCTGAGCATGCAGGCAGGTCGGCCCGCACCTGCTTGCATCTGTACTACAAAAAGAATGAAATGGAATCGTCCACCCGGCGTGCGACAGCCGTCCCCGCTCGTCGCTCGTCCGGCTACATCGCACGCACGCTCGCTCGCTCCCACGCCCGCGCGGCCTTACTCTTCACTCGCGCATCCCCACGGCAGTTCCGCGCACGCCTCGCGACGTGCCCTCCAGTGTCAGGGATGGTTCCAGTGGCGGGCCGAATAGTACAGCCCATGCAGGCCCAAGGCGACACGCAGGCCCAAGATGATGGAGTCGAGCAATACAAAGGAAGGGCATCGGCAGCAAGCCGGAGGCATCGAATGAATTATCAGAATCAGAACTCTTCCCTCCCTCGAGTTACTGTTCATCTTCCTCCCCAAGTTCCCTCCTCTCTGTATTCTAGAACCTTCTAGTATCTTCTTCCTTGCTGATTCCGACCTCCCTTCCCTGAGGTCTTGTATCCCGCTACTGGATTCGAGTTAGCAGTTAGTGATTCCTGTTGGGTTGTTAACAAGTGGTATTCAGAGCCATCGTTCCTCGGATGAGCAATCACCATGGACCCCGAGATGAAGCTCTTCCTCGATGAGATGAATAAGCACCGGACGCGATGGACGCCCGCGCCGACAGATTGATGCGCAAGCTGGACGCGCCACGTCGCCTCCACCGACCCGACTTCGCCGCTTCGACGCCGCCCAGAAGGTCGCCGACTCCGTGGGACGGCGCATGTCGCCTCCACCGACCCGGACCGCGCCGCTCGGCGGCATCGAGAAGGTCGCCATCGCGCTGCCCGAGCGACTCCATCGCCGCCCGGAGGATGGCGCAGGCTTCCCCACCGACCAGATCCACGCCGAGACGGTCCTCCAGCAGGTGGCCGAGAGCCCGCTGCACTCGTTGTGGGCGCAGAGCAGGAGAAGCGCGCCGCCGTCGTCACAACCGAGGGCATGCTCGACCGCCTCAGTCTCCCTTCCCGACGCGCTTCGCGCAACATTATCGTCTCGCCTTCCGTCCAAGGATGCCGCGCGCACCGCGGTGTTTTCCCGCGCTGGAGGCCACTCGGCGGCTGCGCCCGTCTGCGGCGGCGGAAGTTCGTGTTCGTCGCCTCAGGCGCCCGTTTCCATGGACGCCGCGCAAGCACCTCCAAGGCCCCGCCCCGCGGCCACGCGCGCATGGTGACAGCGTCGTCATCGACGACCGACCAAGCCGACCCGCCTTCTGCTGCACGGCCCCCCCCCGTCAGCGCGTGCTCCATGCCGCTCCGCTCGGTGGCTACGACGACTCCCTCGACGACGGCCGAGTCCGGCTTCTCCCCACCTCGACGCGCGCCCGACCGATCCGGCGGTCACGTGGGCGGGCATCGCCAGCGTTGCGCGCTTCGGCCGACGAGATGCCGTGGGCGCCGCGGTGGTGGGCAGCTCCAGCTCGCCCGCGCTTCGGCGACCTCATGGCGTTCGTCATCCCGGCCAACACCGCAACGACAACCCGAGCGCCCAGCCTCGTCCCGCTTGACTTCTCCCGCATCGACGCCTCGGGCTTCTTCCTCGCGCAACACCACCAGGTCGTGCTACCGGGCGCTCAGCGTGCCATCGAGCTCGCGCCGGGCTTCATCGAGCTAGCCCACTTCCATGCTGGGTTTGTCTTCGTCAACACACTCCGGACTCCCCACGACAGCAAGGAGCAAGCCAGCCCGGTGCACGCCAGGTGTTCGAGAGGTATTGCCCCTGCCTACCGACCCTGCAACATCTGTATTGGCTTGAAGCTGCTGAGCCACATGTCCATGAGAATCAATCTACAACTATGGCCACTACCACATGTGCAAGCTCAGATTGGGTGTGGCAATGCTGATGGCGTCCGTGTTGGAATTGGAGCAACACTTTGGCTCTTCCCAGTAGTGGCTTGGCTTCCTCATTGTCTATGGTTTCAATTTCCTTCGAAGCCACCATGGCAGCCACCTGCATTAGTGATCCCAACATACCATGTACAACTGAAGCGTGGTGGGCTTATTCGCAAGTTTGATTCTCACTCTCTATTTCATGAGTTTGGCATCAGTTGTTGGGGACTACTCGCAGAGACGACACCTATCAGCTCTTTGGTGCTCCTTGCTCATGCTGATGTCCGAGTTGCTATGTTGTCCGTTGTGGAGTGCAATGGTATTGTTATCGAGGACACTACAGTGTTACAAACATCACATTCGTCAGTTGAGCCAACTATGGTGGGTGCAGATGTCAAGGCTCAGGAAATACTCCAGCTACTTCTTCTCTGCAATAAGGTTTCAGCTGCACAACTGCAATCGAAGAGTGCTGAGTTACGGCCTACACCTTGGCCGTCTTTCAACACGATTGAGAAGTGTTGTGTCAAGTGTTATTGTGGTTGTCTTCGGAAGCCCCCATGGCCTGTACAAATTTACCAACCAATCAGGTGCGGGTGTGAGGTGCTTGTGAGTGATCATCCCATTTCAAGTATCTCCTGCTGTGTCTTTGACCGTGGAAAGTACAGAAGGCTCATTTTCAATGTGATGGCAATATTCTGGAGAAGTTTTAGAGTTTACACTTCATTGGGCATCACACAGACCAACTCTGCTAGTTTTGCAATATGGTTCAGTTCAGATCAGCCTGATCAGCATTATTCTTGTATGGAATTGGTGGCCTGCATCTGCATAATACTGAACCTTCTCAGTTGCTTCTCTAACATGGTGATTCCTGAAATGCAATCTGTCAGCTCTATGGTGCTCATTCAAGACAAAGCGCAGCAAAAGTGTGGTGGTTTGTTTGGACAACATGCTTGGCATAAGGGCAGCTTCATGGCTCTCAATGGCCTTGCTGGCAAAGTGATGGTGTTGTTTCATATTACTGACATTTTGCTATATTGGGCATTCCTTGTACTGGTTATCAAAGCTGATCTTGCTGAGGCTCCTTCTCTCAGGCAATGGTTCCAGTGTGGAGGAACATATGCTTCTATTCAGTCTGACTGGATCGATGACGAGTCAGTGTACACCTTGGGCTTACTTACTGTTGTTGCACATATGCAATTGGTTACTGGAGACATAGCTACAAATCTTCCATCAAATATGTGGCTGATCAGTAAACTGAGGAATGCATTGCTGCCCTCCAAGACACATAATTTGCCATGGGATCCAGGAAATTCAGAGCTTACTGTCTACATTGTTCAGTGGCAGTATAGTGTCCTTGTTAGTCTTCTTCATGCATCAACAAAAATGGAAGCCTCGGCAGAGCGGCTTGGGGGCAAGCCGAACTTTAAGAAGGGGGGAATGCCAGGGATGGTTCCAGTGGCGGGCCGAATAGTACAGCCCATGCAGGCCCAAGGCGACACGCAGGCCCAAGATGATGGAGTCAAGCAATACAAAGGAAGGGCATCGGCAGCAAGCCGGAGGCATCGAATGAATTATCAGAATCAGAACTCTTCCCCTCCCTCGAGTTACTGTTCATCTTCCTCCCCAAGTTCCCTCCTCTCTGTATTCTAGAACCTTCTAGTATCTTCTTCCTTGCTGATTCCGACCTCCCTTCCCCTGAGGTCTTGTATCCCGCTACTGGATTCGAGTTAGCAGTTAGTGATTCCTGTTGGGTTGTTAACATCCAGGCTAGCCCAATCCGTCACGTCCGTATCGTCTTGCGCTGTCCTGTAGTCGCCTCCTGGCCCCCGGCGGCGCTGCTCCGCTAGCAGCCCGATGAGGGCAAGACAAAGGAGGTGGCGGCGCAGTGCCGCGTACAGCCTGACGAGGGCAGGACGAAGGGGGAGGCGGCGAGGTACCGTGGACAGCCCGAGGATGTGCGCCAACCCCGCCTCCCAAGTCGGATCCCACAAGCCGCTGTCAGATCTTCTGATGCCGCCGCCGCCCGTGTGCCCGCAATCGGCGCTTCCCCTGGCTTCGCCACCAAGGCCACATAGAGGCCCTGCCCAGTACCACTGCATCCCCGTCGGTTGCGCGTGCTTCCTCGGGTGGAGGCCGCGTGTGCGCTATTGCGCATAAACGACGTCGATCTCTCGGCCCGTCCGCCTGTCCGCGCCACCATGCTGCGTGCTGCTGTTTGGGGTAGTCCAAGCGAAACCATGGAAGGGACCACCGGTGTCCAGCAATCTGAAGAGGACGGCGGCCACGACATCCCAGCCATACACACCGGCATGCACAGCCCCGGCAGCACCCACCACCGCCAAGATGGAACTCAACGTTGACATCAACATCGATAGCACACAGGAAGTGTTTGATAGAATGCCTATATATATGAGGTAAAAAGGTGCATCTTACCCTATCTGGACTGTGTTTCTGATATTTTTCCAACAATATCACTGGCTAATTTCCCAAATTGTAGGTCAATTTACCCCATGTATTGTCCTAGATTTGATCGATGGGCAACAAGCCAACAACTCAGTGCTCTGCATAGCTGTAAAACTTGAATGACCTTGCATGTGCATAATGCCTGAACTGTGCAGCTCACTTACTAACCAATATAGAATTCTGATAATCAATTCTCATTTACTGCTGCCAACTGAGGGTGCCAGTTTTTTTTTCACTTATCATGCATTCACTTTGTTTTGTTTATTTCCATGTAAAATGGATAATGTAGTGACAGATTCATATTAGTACCTGAAGCAATAACTGATTAGTGTACTACTCTTAGTTAAGCTATCAAATCATAAATATTGTGTTGCCCGACATGATGTTTATTTTGCATTGGATTTTCATACTACACCATCAATCTAAAGAAGGAGAAAACTAAGGCATATGTTCAATTGTCGGTCCATTTTGGAGTGTTGTAATCTTTTCTGATGGTTGTTGGAGTTGAACTGTTCTTTGTGAATCTGCTACAAAATAATACTTGAGTGGAAAATGTACATGCTTCTCCAAGGGAGTAAGTACCAGTACCAGTACAAGGACATATGTCGCTGGTTTCATATGCTTTCACCTATTTAATATATTTCTTTTCCAAACTTGAGCTGGAACTGGAATTCCTCAATTCAAATGGTTTGGAGTGGAGGGAGTACAATGTCATGGTCATTGATGTTCTTGGTCCAACTCTCAAAGACTTGTTCAACTACTGCAATAAAAAGTTCTCTCGTAATAGTATTAAACAGTATTGTGTGCTAGCTTATCAGATGGTTGTGTGGTTCTGTATTTCTCCAGTTCTGTGATGTCTGGCTGTTTACTCCTTTATTGATTCTGCTTTGTTGATGCAAGCTATTACGATGTCATTTTACTGCTGCATAAGGTGGATAGTGCCTATATATTATTATTTTTGAAATCTTTATATTTATCTTGCTACATTTCTGAAGTAAAAGAAAATGATGTGGCAGGGTATGCAGTTAACTAGAAGCTAAACTAGAGAACTGAACTGAAATCTCTGTATTTTTTCTAATCTAAGCCCTTAATCGCATCTAAAGAAATATGTTGACATGAGGTCGGCCACCTGCTGATCTTTACCATTGGTCATGACGGGTTACTTTGAAGATTTATGACCAGCTGACGTCCTTCATAAATCCTTCTATGGTGTCCAGGGGCAAAATACCTTTTTTTATCTCTTCTAATGCTCACTGCTTTCAACAAACTTGCAGGACCATGAGACACTGCTCGATCCCCAGTTGCTCGCTATGATCGATCCAATTATGTTTCATTTCATTTATGCTGCTTTAACTATGACTCAAAACAGTGTTGCTAAGATGAAGTTTATTGTAGTATAATCTAGTGATCTCAAAAAAACTTTGTTTTCTCAGCTAATTGTTTTGGACAGGGAGCAGGTGGCCAGGCACTTGACCTCGGTGGATCCAATGAGGTCAGGAGACAGGAGCCGTTGCTCATGCATCCAATAATAATGTTTGTACTATATTCTTCATCTGTGACAAATGTCAGATATTTGGTTGAAATACCACTCCATTTAAGGAATTATCTTACTTTTCTGCTACTTGACTTTGTCCAAAATTTTTCTAATGCAGAGAAGCTAAGGATGCAGCGAGGTGGTGATTCTATGGATTCATGGCCTTGTTCGTGCCTAGGAGATCTTTGGGAATCTTTTTGGGAACAAAGTGCTTATCCACTGATGTGATCCTAAATGTCTGCATATGCATCCAACGGGTCTATTACAATGATCTTTGACTAGGACCTGACTACTATCCTTTTGCTTTGCTTTGGAATAGGATGTGCAACATGATGTTATAACCCTTCCTATCATGTCGGTCTCTTTTCCTTATTAATTCTACTTCTCAGTTTACTGCTGACAAGAGATCATTCATGCTACCTGACGGAGTTCAGAATTTAGATCCTCATAGGTGCCTTCAGAGATGGTGCCTGAAAGATGGTGCTTTAGAGGAACTGCTTTTGGAATATAAAGGCTACCTCACTAATTGTATTTCGTGATACTAAGATGCTGATTTTAAATATAGTTGATGAAATTTTAGATGTTGTGTTTCACAGTGGGGAATATTTATCAGTGCCGCATAGTGGCTTGAGATCATCCAGGTTATGATTTGTATATGGTTCTACACATCTCTAGCGGTACTTACTAGATGAAGGGATGGTATCTGTGTGTAATTGCTGTATGTAAAGTATATGATCGCAAAAAAACCTTTGTCAAGCAAACTTGTTTTGAGTGGTTTTCAATGAACTGTAATTGTTGGCATGTATACATTTTTATTAAATGAAAACAAAACTTGGTTATTTATTTAAGAAATAGTAGTTGATGAGTAGATTCTTTGATAGCCTCACCTAGACTATTTTGATTTCACATAAAAACTTGTAATGTTTTAATCGTTCATGCTTCATTAAAACTAATGAAATGCTAATGATTGGCTAGAAAGTATTGTTAAAAATACCTCACTTTGTTCTTCGGTTGAAAGAACTATGGTCTTCGTATACTCTAAATGATATGGTCTGAGCTATGGTCTTCGTATACTAATGTTATGGTCTTCGTATACTCTAAATGAGTCATTTCATTCACAACTGAGCACGGTGATAGGCACTTCCACTATGAGCACACACTAAGTAGGGCGATATACCAGGGACGAATGAATGGGCGATATACCAGGGACGAATGAAATATTATTATATTTTAAAAGAAGAACGCACGGGCATTTACCTAGTCCCCTAATAAAATTGTAGGATCCGTGACAAAATGTTGCAAACCGTCATTGAACATGCGTAGAGACTGATGGTGGATGATAAACCAATATTCTTTATGCAAGTGCCACTAATCTTCGGAGCTTCGGTGGAGGATGCCCGCCGCCGGTGAGTGCTCCACTGCTCCTCTGCCGCCGCCCGGTGACCTCCATGGCCGCCGCCGGGGCGCCGTCGCGCCTGGCCAGGAGCGTCGCCCCCGTCTTCCCGCGCTTCCTTCGCGACGGAGCCCACGGAGCGCGGGGAGAAGGCCGCCGTCGCACTAGCTCCGCCGCCAAGCTCAGTCACCGCACGATCCCGAGGCCGGCGAGTCCCCTGGGCCCTTCCTCGCGCGCGAGAATGGGAGGGCCGCCGGGGCGGCGCGTGGTGGCAGCGGCGTCGGCATGCGAGACGAGTGGGGATCCTCGGCGGCTCCCGCCCCCCGTCTCCCTGAGCTTCCTCCTCTGCCTCCACGCTCCGCCTCCTCTGCGCCGCCGCCCCGGAGGAGCGCCATCGACTGCGGACGAGCGGAAGCTACAGTGGGGGCAGCCATGGCGGATTCGCTCGATTGGAGCTCCAGTGGGGCCAGACAACGGTGGCGGGGCCAGATTCGCCCGTCCAACCACGCCGCGCGCTCGCCCGCCCGCCCGCTGCTGGTACTGCCGCCGAGGCACGCCGTACCCTCGACCAGCTCCGCTGGTCCAGCCGCCAAGGCACGCAGAGCGTTCGCCCGCACACAGCGCGCGCGTGCACCGTGCACCCGCGACTGCGGCGTCCGCCATGCGCCGGCGCTGCCTGCGGAGGAGGACGAGCGAGGGTAGGAGGGGCCACCACGGCGGCGACGACGAAGACCGCGGCGGTGGGGATGCTACACGGGCACGCCCTGGACGGAGCCCAGCGCAGCAGCGCGAGGTCAGCCAGACGCAATGGCGCGCGAGGCCAGCTGCGGGCGGCGGCAGACGAGGCCAGCGACTCTGCAGTTCTCGGCAGTGCGGAACCGCAGCACCGGAGGCGGCGGCGCGCGGCCCGTCCGGTGCGGGAACCTGGTCCTCGCTCCCATGTCCATGAAAAAATAGGACGGAATTTTTTTAGTTTTAGTTCAAGTGTTGTGGGCCTTTGGATTTGGATAGACGGTGGATGAAGCAGCGCAAGTTACGTCGTGACTTGCCTCTGCCCTCAGGTAAGTTACTGAATCCCATCCAGGAAGATCCAGGAAGGAGGAAGATTACATAAAAAATTCTATAGTTGACCCACGCAGCAGTTGTTGATTTAGGGAAGGGACGTGTATAGAGGAGTGACTAGGACGGAATATTTCTTTTAAAGGGTAATTTAAAGTACAACAAATGTGGATAGCCTAAAGACAAGGGTGTCTGAGTATGAGTCTTTAGCTCAGACAAATTTACCGTTCACAGACCGAATTTACCTGTAGCGTAGGCCTAAAAATAGTGCGGTCCTATATATATATATATACACACACACACTTCACATTCAAATCCGTCTATATTTTTAGTGGTTTACATCCAAATACATTTGTGTTTTTTCTCTTGACTACCCGCTGCCAAGGACTCACTCAAATAAATAAATAATTGCGAGTCCTTTTTAAAATTACCGCAAGATACATTGTGCAATCTTAGTAATTTTTGGTTATACTCGGTTCGAGATACTTTAGTTCAAACAGACTTGGCACTTTGGTCTTAAAAAATAGCTGTCTATACTCAATACAATTGGCATTTCACCTTTCTATAATAAGCTCCACTATCGTGCCGAGATGATATCATGAAATTTTCTCTTATGATCATTGCATTGTTTCTTAATTCCAGCAAGAAGCGGGGAGATTCCCCTAGTATTCTTTATGCAAGTGCCACTAATCTTCTGTGCTAATCAATGATATAGAAGTTTATTATCACAGGAGCCTAGATTTATTGTATTGGTGGGACGACCGATAAGGGGAGAGAGGGCTGGGAGGCCGTGCAATGTGGCTAGGAGGACCAGGGAGGCTAGTAGGTCCTGCAAGTGGAAAGCTCGAGCTAGAGGCACTGGTAGAGCTACAGTGATGCCTGGGTATTCCCGTGAATACCCAACTTTTTTGTGCAACCGTAAGTATATGTATTGTATACTCAAATGTATAATGTATATTGGTCATTTTCGAACACAAAGTCGGCCCACGACCAATTTCCTCAGCCTCCTTTTTTGTCTCGAGCTTATAGGCCGGCCCACAAGAGACAAGAGCTCAAGGGCCAGTGGCCTAGTAAGGCACACGATGCCCCCCCCTGGCCTCCCACATTCGCCGCACGGACGTGAGGCGAAGACGCCCCGACGCCGTCCTCTGTTCATCAATCGCCATTCCCCAATCCCCAGTCCCTAACCCCAATCTTGCTGGCCTGTGGCTCTTCTTCGGTGAGGAGGCGGCGGCGAAGTCCGCAGCGGCCAGCTGGCGGTGCTCGGCGGCAAGGCGGCGGCGAGGCGCGGCGCGAGGTGGGGTGTGGCGGCGGGTGGCTAGACAAATTGAGAAACAAACTTGGAGATCAATACTTGAATTTGAATGATTGTTTGGTTACATTTATTGAGCGGGAGTTCTTTCTACAAGTTAAAGACAAAGACATTACCAACCGCTTCCAAGCTATGAAGGAACACAGATTTAAAGGAAGATTATAGTATTTGTAAGTTCTTTTAAAGTTCTCAAGCGGCAATGCAACTCGAAATAATCACCATCAATACAAAATTACAAGTTCTAAATTTGGATTTAACAGTATAAAAGAAGCATATAACACCTAAAATAAGATGAGGATATAACACCTAAATCAAGATGACTGTGTGTGTCTGTGTATTAGGCTTAGGCAAATATAAAAATAGACAATCACAGGTGCCATCTATGTTGTCTAATAACACCTCAATTAAGGAATACCATTCTATACATAGCAAAAAGATACTTAAATTATTGTTGCCTTGCTTAAAATATTCGGATATCCTATTATAGGCATCGGATAATCCACATTTAATTATCGGATAACCCATATCAGCCGGATTTTGCCAATACCATATCCTACACCACATCCGCATATAGTCGGATTCGGATTATCCACATCCGCATGGATATTAAAAACACTTCTCCATATCCTTAAAATCCGGATTCGGAGCGGATCGGTATGGAGGATTATCCATACCACTTTCATCCCTAATCCTCCGTTCGCGGCAGCTCCTCCGCCATCGTAGATGTGAGGGCAAATATAGCAACGCATGCACACAGGAAAAACATGCAACCAAATATAGCAAGGCTCAACTAACATTGCCCACGAGATGTACAACGCAGCGGCGACTTCAGTCGCTTCAAGCCTCGGACCACGAGCCTCCCTCGTCGCTTTCACGAGACGACGGGCTCGGTCGTCTCTCAGCTAGGGAGGGGCTTCATCGCAAAATATCACCTCATACAGACGGGCAAATCAACGCGTTGTACGTGCCCTTAGAGCTTAGAACATGAATACCGACCAGTAATCCTTTACATAACATGGTGACGACCTTTCCTTGGATCCATCTCAAGCTTGGTGAAACTAATCACCAGCAAACTAAGTAACCGGCCAAGCATAATCAAATGCATCCGAATTAATTAAACTAATAAAGCACTAATCACCAAATCAGTTTACAAGTCACATTTGGCTATTGGGCGTTTACTCAAAATACAACATGAGCCAAATTTGAGTATCAACAATTGGTTACTTTGTTACCGACAGCAGCGCTTTCTATCTATTTATTTACAATGAGTTCCAATTTCTAAACCAAACAGCGCCACAGTTCGTTATAGACGTGTGGTGATGATCGATACCCCCCTTCTTTGGATATGATGTGTTGGCAATATTCCTGCAAGGCCGCAAAGCATGTGGTACACAACGTACGAGGTACGACTGATATGTTCGCATGCAATGGTAGTCGTGCTCTTTAGCTTTTAATATAGTAACGGAGAAGCTTGACTTTCCCGTGCTTTAATCTATTGACTTCTTTAAACGTAACTTCTTTAAACGGGGGCACATCTTACTTCTTTCACTGATGATCAACAGTGTTCCTACAAATCCACTGCAGATATACTGACGTGTGCGCATATTAACTTCTTTCACTGTTGATCAACTGCGGATCTACAGTGCTTGATTTTTTTGTTTCCTCTTTTTTATTGCTCACTTTTTCTTTTCTTTTTTTTTTTTTGTCTTTTATCCCCCTTCCTTTGTTTCGTACTGCATATCGTTTCTTTTTCTCTTGGTTGCCTACCATTAAAATAATTTGGAACACAATCTTCGTTTCATTTCGTGTTAAAAAAAATCGCTAGTTTGCTTTGTTCCCAGAGCAAATTGTAGCCTTCCATATGCTTTGCTCCTGCATGATGCTTCTGGTGAATTTCATTACGTCAAGCGTAAAGCTGAGTACGGAAAGAACAACAAGTTCCTTCATTCCAATTATTGCACTCGCCGTGCACTAATATGAACATGAGATAAGTTCAAGTGTAATGTGCCACGCTAGTTATATCTAGCCATATATAGTATGTGTTTGTTTGCAGAAACTTCCCAAGTATTTGCTTTATTGTCCTAAAAAAAGTTTATTTGCTTTATTCGCTTAAGAGCATCATCACACCAAGAGTACCCGAAACAATCTAGAAATTTTGGCAAGATTGGAAAAAACACACCTCCAACAACTCCCAAACCCACCTCCCAATCTTTTGGCACATGAAAAAAAAAAACCATCCCCATGCACGTAAAGTTACGTGGACCTATCGTCGTGCCAATCTGGAGGTGGAAGGACATGGAAAAGAAAAAAAAAGTAAGAGGAATCCTCATGCAAATGTACAAGAGAAAAATATAGTATAGAAGTGGTTTGTGTGATTTATAAATAGTTTAGGATTCTTGATATAGAATTATCTTCTATCGTCTAGGAGCGAGAATTTGAAAACTGTTGGGAGTTGTAGCATTTTTATGTCTCGCAATATATTTTGCAAAGGTTAGAAAAGCAGTTTTCATGATCTATTTTATTTAGATACTGTTAGAGGTGCTCTAAATGGCTCCTTGTTGTGCGGCCACACGACGTGCCGAGAAAGTAGCGACTAGGGAGTCACCACGTGGCGAAAGTTCTCCAGTCGGACAACAATCATTATCGAAGAAGGCCAGTACTTTTAAGGCATGTACAGCGCGTCTGTACTGCACGTCTGTAACATGCCGCTTTAAAAAAAAAACACCCCGCCGCACAGCAGATGAGCCCTCCCGGTCTCTTCGTGAGACGACGAGTCTGGCTCGTGCACCAACACACCGTCGTCTGCGTGGAGTCACGTTGTATGGGAAATCGACGAGCCGGGGGATTCAGTGCAGGCCCGCGCGCGCGGAGGAAGTGCGGGAGATGGATTTTGGGCGCCAAATCCTACTTCTGTGCCTATATGTTCTTCGTTCTTCCGGATGCCTTCAACCACAACGAGATGGAGCACCCCAGCAACACAGGCAACGCGGCGGCGGCGGGGAGTACCGGCGAGGTGGAAGGGCAAGGTCGGCAGCGGATCCAGTTATTCAGTTTATTCAGTCAAGCACATGTCAGGACTGAGAAGCACTCTGTTATTCAGTTTATTCAGTAAAAGGAACTAATGTGTGAGAAGCATACGTCGTGACTGAGAAGCACGGTATATAGATATCTTATTCATGCTTGATCAAGCACTCTGTTATTCAGTTTATATAGTCAAGCACGGTATATAGATATCTTATTCATGCTTGTTCATGGTTACATGCATACATTAAATAGCTTACAGACAAGTAAATAAACAACCCATTGTACACATTTATGCATTTAGTTGTCTATATGCACGTTTTTTAGAAACTTATAGACAACACCTTGTCTGTGGGCTGTACATGCCCTAAGACATATAAGCCTGATGAGACACAAGATTTGATAGAAGTTGCTGTACCGGCCAGACATGTCTGCTCTTTCCAGAAAATACGTCCGGCTGAGGTTTCCATTGTCCATGGCTATGGATGAGTTTGTGGTTAGGTTTCCGGCTGCTGGGTATTACTCATGGCATATATATATATATATATATATATATATATATATATATATATATATATATATATATATATATATATATATATATATATATATATATATATATATATATATATATATATATATATATATATAGAATCAAGTCCTGGTCCAGCACGTGTGATGGCATACACGACGTGAGTGCAGAAGCATTGGCTCTGATTCCATATTTGGACGAGGAAGGAAATAATTTCAAGTACCGTAATGGATGTCGGAAGAGAAAAGCATGCAATAAAGTAGAACATGGCTAGGAGCTTAGTTGAAATTTGAAAGATCATCTTAGTCCAGGCGGAGGCATTGCATATCCAGGGTTGGTCATCCGGTGCAGAACGTGCTGCAGCTGCATGCATCCAGTCCAGGTTTGTTGCTGCCCGTGGAGATGAAAATACTATACGCTCCATGTGTTTGCCAAATTTTACTTGGTAAATTTTGTGATTTGCCAACTCACAGAAGTATATGCCAAGTAAAAGAGCAGCCCTTCTCCAACAATTTGTCATAATTCACTCCCTAAAATCAAAGGTTCAGCTATTTAAATAGAATAAATGTGAACAAAGAACTTTTTGCAAATTAACCAACCATATATGTAAGTATATGTGTCTAGCATTTATGCAAATGGAACACGTAAAAAAATTTCTATTTATGTATGGGTCTTTCTTCCTCCTGATGAACGACAGATATACGCCAGAGATCGTGATGGGAACGCCGACGCCGATGAGCAGAGCGTACACGGTGAACGAGGATGACTCCCTGACGCCGGCGCAACTTCACCAACAACACGCTCAATCATTTGACTGGAGACAAAAGCTGCAGCAGCAGGCAGTCCCATCAGCAGGATCTTGGACATCTAGCATCAACATTCAGTACTCAATCATTCACTACAGCAGGGTGTTCCCTGTCCCATCACTGCAGCAGGTTAGACGCCGGCCACCAGAACACCATTTGGCTAGATGCAGGGTGTTCTCTTCGTCGACGGAGATCGGACCTGGCGGTGAACGGACCTGGCTGCGATATCCTCCGCGGGAGAAACACCACCCACGGCTCAAAGGAGACTGATAGTCTGATCGTAGGGCGACGTCAAGTCGGCAGTCCACGCATATATGCGCTGAGGGGGAGTTTTTCTCATCTTGCCAAAATATGCCAAGTGCTTTGCCAAACTATTGGAGACTTGTTTTTGTAGTTTTGGCAAAAAAATCAAGGATGCCAAGCCTATTTGGCAAACTTTTGAAGATGCTTTCCGTGCGTAATGCACTCGGCCGGTGAATAATTATTGCATGCTGTCATGCGGTGATTATTTTTTTTTAGCATAACCAGAGCTTTCATTAATCAGAGATAGGAGTACAATCTTTGGTAGCTACTCCCACAAGCCACTCCAGGATGTAGTCTAACCAGAAGGATGCGCGCTCGGTGGCTGTTACTATGCGACCACAGACATGAGCCACCGAGTTGCCCTCCCTACTCTCCCATAAAACTCTAAACTCCAGATTAGTACATCAGTGTCGGGTCCAAACCCCCCTTCACTGCTGAAAAATGAACCGGCAGAACCAAAGCGGTAGTAATGTGGGGTTCACTTCACTGCCGGGCCAAAACACCGGCGGTGATGTGAAGATACAGTGCCGGTTCACTATCCAACCGGCAGCGCACTGAGATCAAACACTGGCGGGTTCTTCTTCGACCGGCAGCATTTCTGATCCGAGCAATGCCGGTTCCAAAGTCAAACGGCAGCGTTGATATTGACAACACTGTCAGGCTTTAAAGAACCGACAGTATTCAGAGAAATAACACTTGTCGGGTTAAATTATGCCGACAGTGTATCGAAGTGACAACACTATCGGTTTATTGTGGACCCGACAGTGATATTTCTGTTAACACTATCGGTTTATTTTAACCCGATAGTGTTATTTCAGTTGACACTGTCGGTTTGTTAATGCAGCCGACAGTGATGATTGTGTCGGCGATGGCGGTTTCATATTCAAACCGGCGGTGTTTGGTGTAGTAACACTACCGGGTTTGGTTATCATTCACTGTCGGGCCCACGCAAACCGGCATTTTGTTTTAATTTTTTAAATTTCAAATTTATTTGAGGAATTCTTTTTAAATCACTAAACGTATCATACATTAATAGCAACAGAGCATTACAGGGTTTAATGGTTACATACAACAAACTCCGCCTAATGTTCTATGAAACTAAGCCTACATCAACTTTCAAATAAGAAAAACAATAACAATAGACATAAATAAAAGCATGACATCTCTCCAAGACCCAGCCGCAATTCTCGTGGGGGGTGGTGATCTCTTCAATCTCGAGGGCTGGCCGATTGCCTTAGTTTGCACCATGGTAGGCGCTGGAAGCTTCAGTTTCGGTGTTGTATTTTTTTGTAATAATTATCGGGGTAGCCTTGGACTTGAGCACAGCAATCTACCCAGGCTCCATAGATCCCCGGCACGCGACCAACAAACACTACATACCACGCCATTAAAGTCTATATATGTAACCAAATTAGGATGATAATGCTATATATGTTGTACAGTAAGCAAAGTTGAAGACTTATTCAAATATCCAAACTGGATTTCGAACACCACAAACTCATGAATTTCAACATCTATCTCATTTCAATCATGTTGTAAATTACCATAATATTTTAAGCTAATTTGTTCACCATTAACATTTGCTACTAAGGATCCTGAACTGTTTGAAAGCAAAATCTAGATTCGAGCACTAGTTATCAACACGGGCATTTCAACGAACACCTCAAAGGGCAGTAACCGAGGCAGTCACCTAGCTTCCGTATAGTTCGCGCGCTCCTATCTTGTCTCGGTGGTGCGAGATGCAGGTGTCGAAAAAGGAAGATGAGGACGCGGACGGGGCATTGCTCTGGCGGATTTGAGGAGGACGAGGTTGTTGATGGTAGTTATTGACCACTTTTATATACATGAAATGATATCAAACATGGGATGAATGCTACTAAAGTTTTATTATTACTAATGATTTCCATGAGTTTTGGTGCACACTCAGTTTTGCAGGTGAACTCCGGAAAACAGCGAAAAATGAGCTGAAAAGAGAGAAAATAGAGAAACGGAAGAAAGGGACCAAATCAGGGCGATTAGTAGAAATTCCAAGGGTCTAAAAGACAAGGGAAGACAGCTCGCGAAGGCCGGAGCCCACATGTGGAGGTGTGGGGTCGGGCGGCACCCACAATGGGGCCGCCCGGCACCCCCTGGTGGAAACACGTGTCCCGCTTCTGGAACCTTTCTACAACCGACCTATGGAGTAGATCTACGCCGTCCAATGAAGTCGGTTTGATCAAAGGGCTGAGATTCATCCTATGGGGCTATAAAAGAAAGGGCAGGGCTCCCCCCTAAAACCCTAATTCATAATTCTACTTCGTTTAGGTTTAGACAAAAGTTGAGATCCTCATGATTAGAGCTCTACAATTCTAGATTAGCTACTACGGATCTTGATTAGCAATCGAGTTTATTAGAAATAGGGAGATTAGTGAGGAGTGCTTCGGAGGAGTTCCGGCCTGTCGGATCTTCTCTCTTGTATTCTGAGGGATCATTCTCTTCGCGAGAGGAGGAGTGTATTCAGAGATTTTCTGGTGTTCGACTTCATATTTAAAATAAGTTTTTGGTTTATTTTATTCTTCAAGTTTACAACTCTTGTTTGAGTACTTTAATCTTGGTTGCTCTTGATTAGAGGGATAGTTACTAGTGTATGCGCGGTGCTTAGACTAGAATTATCTGTGAATGCCCTTTCTTGGTTTGGAATCAGTGGTAGTATCATAAAGGTGACTTTTATAGCTTTATTGAATCCTCTGTAGCCCACTTCCTCCCAAGGATTAATGGTAGGCTTTGTGCGTCTTTAGTAGAGTAATTTTGCCTTACTTTATTAAAGATTAGCGTCCATGATAGAATAAATAAATTGAGGTTTACCGGGGTTAGAATTAGAAAACCAGAGTTGTCTCCTAGTCTAGCTAGTTTCTTAAGTGCTCTTGATTGTGAAGTGGAATGGGTAAACACTAGTTATATTCACCCTCTTTGTTTCTTTGGTTTCGATATTTAAAACGGGAGTTTATCTTTTGGTGAAGTGCTACAACGTATTTCTATCTATGCGCTGCGGATATTTTATCTTTATTGTGTGCATATAATTAATATCAACAAGCATTTTACGGTGCCGTTCTGTCGGAACGGTAGTTTTGCGATAGTAACTTAGAGTATTACCTTAATCTTGTATCATATAGTTATCATTTATCTTTTGTTTGATTACTTTATTGCATTTACTTCCAGTATTTATTTTCTACATTTATTATCTTCATTATTTGCTTTTTATATATTATATATATTTTAAAAATGGAACAAAAATATCTATACCAATATGGAGCACCTTAGGACTTATACTTTAAGCCAACCGAGTCAAATAGACCTATATTATCCTCGGCTATGAGTTAAGTCCCGAGTTGATCCAATTAGTTCAGGAAAATCTTTTTCTTTGGAGACGAATATGAGAATCCTTGTTCTCATGTACGTGAGTTTGACCAGGTTTGTGATAGCCTAAACTTGGAGGGTATGGAGCATGAGACCCTCAAGTGGAAGCTCTTTCCTTACTCTTTGAAAGGAGAGGCCAAACATTGGTATAAGCTCCACATTAAGGAGTTTAAAGGGGATTGGGAATCTTTAGCTTCTGAATTTTGTTTACAATTCTTCATCTAGAAGCCATTAGATTTAAAACAATTAGAAGATGTTGTCGGGAAAACTAGAGTTCATCTAGAAATGGCCATTAGATTTAACCAAAATACTTTGATTTTGAAGCACACAACTCTAGAGCTAAGGCTATGTTTGCATTACACAATGTCTTCGACGACATGAAGGAGAATTTGGAGCCACTAGACTTAGAAACATCCCAAAATATCAAGTAGCTCTAGAAGAGAAGGAGGAAACCGATTTTATGCTTGATTTTGAAGAAGAATTGTTTAACAATTTTGGAGACACTTCAAAATATCTGGGCGTCTCTAACAATTGAGCTCTCTCGAGGAGAAGTTCTTGAAGGAGACCATGAAGGAACTAGTTTCCATCATGAGTTATGAATGGGTAGAAGAGTCAGAGCTTTCACCTGATATCATTCATTTAGATACACCTTCTATACCCATTAGATGCCAATTCAATAGAGGACCTTTCGATGCCCTATACAATCCTATGGTAGGAGTCAATATCATGTCTGCACTTTTTATGAAAGATTATGTTGACAACATAGTCTTGTCTCCTACCGATAAACGTATGAAAACTCTTTTTGGGCATATTGTCCCAAGTTTGGGGATTCTTCATGTAACCCCCATGCTTGTCAATGGAGTACAAGTCCAATTAAGTTTTTACGTTTTTGATATTAGAGAATTTGATATCCTGATAGGTCAACCTATAGGAAAGTTTCTTTTTGAAGGAGAGCCTGGAAAGCTAGACTTTAGCTTTGGGAGAGACCTTAAGTTTTCCATATCTTGTGATCATGCTTTGAAAGCAAAGTATGAATCATCTCCCCAGCTAGAGCCTTTAGAAGAAGCCATGGAGGTATCTTTTGACAATCCTTTAGAAATTGAAGAGGAGTTAGAAGAAGATACCCATCTTTTCATCGAAGAAGAGGATGAGGATCCCATCGATCCTGGACCTCTACATGACCTATTAGAAACTCCCAGACCTCCTATAGAGCTAAAACCTTTATCTTCTGGACTTAGATATGCTTTTCTTAATAATGATGAGGATTATCCTATCATTATAAGCAATAAGTTATCCCAGAGGAATCTTTACACCTTATAGCTGTCCTTGAGAGACATCGAGGTGCTTTTGGCTATTCACTCCAAGACCTTAAAGGAATCAGTCCAGTTCTTTGCACCCATCGTATTCCCACAGATCCTAATATAGCACCTTCTAGAGAGCCTCAACGTAGGCTAAATAATGTGATGAGGGAAGTAGTGAAGAAGGAAGTTTTGAAACTATTGCATGCCGGGATTATCTATCATGTGCCGCATAGTGAATGGGTAAGCCCAGTTCAAGTTGTACCCAAGAAAGGAGGTATGACTATTGTCAGAAATGACAAGAACGAGCTAATTGTCTAGAGAACCATTACTGGTTGGAGGATGTGCATTGATTACAGGAAGCTCAATAAGGCAACCAAGAAGGATCATTTTCCTTTGCCTTTCATTGATGAAATATTAGAAAGATTGGCTAACCACTCTTTCTTTTGTTTCCTTTATGGATATTCTAGATATCATCAAATCCCCATCCATCCTAATGATCAAAGTAAAACCACCTTTACATGTCCCTACGGTACCTATGCATATCATAGAATGTCTTTTGGGCTATGTAATGCTCCATCTTCTTTTCAAAGATGCATGATGTCTATATTCTCCGAGATGATTGAAGAGATTATGAAGGTTTTTATGGATGATTTTTCCATCTATGGAAAGACTTTCGATGATTGTCTCAACAATCTGGACAAAGTCCTACAGAGATGTGAGGAGAAACACTTAGTCCTTAATTGGGAGAAGTGTCATTTCATGGTTTCTAGAAGGGATAGTGCTAGGACACTTAGTATCCGAAAGGGGGATAGAAGTAGATAAGGCTAAGATAGAGGTGATAGAGCATTTACCTCCGCCTGTGAATATAAAAGGCATCCGTAGTTTTCTTGGTCATTGTGGGTTCTACCGTTGTTTTATTAAAAATTTTTCATTTATTACTAGACCCTTGACCAGTTTATTAGCTAAGGATATTCCTTTTGTGTTTGATGAGGCTTGCATGAAATCTTTTAATATTCTTAAGGAAGCCCTCATTTCAACACCAATCATTCAACCCCCTGATTGGTCGCTACCTTTTGAAATTATGTGTGATGCTAGTGATTATGCTGTAGGAGCTGTCTTGGGACAAACTAAGGATAAGAAGCATCATGCTATTGCCTATGCTAGTAAAACTTTGACAGGAGCTCAACTTAATTATGCAACCACTGAAAAAGAGCTCCTGGCCGTTGTTTTTGCTATGGATAAGTTTAGATCTTATTTAGTAGGAGCAAAGTTATTGTTTATACTGATCATGCTGCTCTAAAATATTTGTTTACTAAGAAAGATGCTAAACCATGTTTGATTAGATGGATTTTATTACTCCAAGAATTTGATTTAGAAATAAAAGATAAAAAGGGAGTAGAAAATTCTGTTGCAGATCACTTGTCTAGAATGTATTTTGAGAATTCGCAGGAACTGCCGATCAATGACGCACTAAGGGATGACATGCTTTTCAAGATCACCAGATAAGACCCCTGGTATGCAAATATTGTTAACTTTATGGTTGCAGGTTATGTACCTCCGGAGGAGAACTAGAGGAAACTCGTATATGAAAGTCGCCAACACATATGGGATCCGCCATACCTCTTCAGAGTTTGTGCTAATGGACTACTCAGGAGATGTGTACCGGCAGAAGAAGGAATTCAAATCATTGAAAGATGTCATTCAGCACCATATGGAGGACACTATGGTGTATTTAGAACTCATGCTAAGATCTGGCAGAGTGGATTCTTTTGGCCAACAATGTATGAAGACACGAAGAGCTTCATAAGAAGATGCAACGCTTGTCAAAGACATGGTAATATCAATGCAAGAGATGCCATGCCACTCACCAACAATCTACAGATCGAGCTCTTTGATGTGTGGGGAATTGACTTCATGGGTCCTTTCTCACCCTCGAAGAATTGTGAGCACATTTTGGTGGCAGTAGATTATGTTTCTAAGTGGGTTGAAGCAATGCCATGCAAGAAGGCCAATTCAAAAAGTTCAAGAAAGATGTTTGAAGAAATAATATTCCCAAGATTTGGAATCCCAAGGATGGTAATAAGTGATGGAGGATCACACTTCTTTGATAAAAATTTCCATAACTATTTAAAGAGTCATGGAGTTAGACACAACGTCGCTACACCATACCATCCTCAGACAAGTGGCCAAGTAGAGACCTCAAATAAGCAAATCAAGAATATATTACAGAAGACGGTCAATGAAATAGGAACTGTATGGAGAGATCGACTACCTGATGCACTTTGGGCATATAGAACAGCATACAAGAGACCTTTGGGTACGTCTCCATATCAGTTGGTTTATGGTCAGACTTGCCATCTACCTGTGGAGTTGGAATTCAAGGCACATTGGGCTATCAAGCGATGGAACATGGATTTTGAAGCCGCAGGAGAAAAGAGAAAAAAATGCAAATATCAGAATTAGAAGAATGGTGAGAGAAAGCTTACCATAACTCCAAGATCTACAAGGAAAGAACCAAAAGGTGGCATGATAAGAGAATCAAGAAGAAGGAGTTTGCACCTAAAGACAAGGTATTACATTTTAATTCCAGGGTAAAATTATTCGGGCATGGAAAGCTTCGGAGTAAGTGGGAAGGACCCATCACAGTGGTAAATTCATCATCACATGGAGCAGTAACTCTACGAGACAACGAAGGTATGTTATTCAAGGTAAATGGTCATCGCCTTAAAATTTTTCTTGAGCCTGATATTCCTTCTGCAGTAATTGATAGCCTTGATTTTTGCATTTTGCCATGATTTATTTTTCTGAAATGATTTAGGGGCTATAGATGACCCCAATAAGCAGCAGAAAAAGACAGGACGCAAGGTGCCACAGAGTGGTGCCGGGCGGCACCCTCAATGGGGCCGCGCGGCACGGCCCTGTGGTCATTCGTGCCCGGCCTTTTCCCAATATTTTTTATATTTCATTATACATTCGGGAATTTATACTAATGGGGTAGTACCGTATCGAAACATAGGAAAACTTGAGCCATTCTATAGACTATATAATAGACCTCAGACCTATTCTTTTCTTTTCATTCTCATCTGAGGAACCTACTCATCTTTTGAGAGGGTTCCACCATAATCCTTTTTCCATAACAAAAATGGCTGAGCAACATGCTGAACCTTGCCTTGGGGAGCACTAATAGAACCTTGAACCCCCGGTGGCTCCCGACCTCCTCGCCTGCTTGTCAACGAATGTCTTCGTCGGGCTAGGTAGATTGTCCACCAGATCAGGCTCAATGAGCCTATGCAGAAGGCACCACTGTAGAGGAGTGGTGTGGCCATCTAGGAAGAGACGACACCAACAATATAGGCACCACCTGCTCCAGCTGCCAGGAGGGCACCTGCACCAACTCCAACTCTAGCTCCAGCCATCAGGAGGGCACCAGCGGTAGCTGCACCTGCCAGGTACGCGGTGACCCAGGGACAACCATCTATACTTGGAGTCTATGATGTGCCTGGGCAGACTCAGTACTTGCCTCATCTCCTTGCCCCTCCTTTCGAAAAGAAGAGGATTGCTCCAGAGGGATCGTCATCATCATCCACTGCCAAGTGCTCAAAGAAGACTGTTGTCATGGTGGACGAGAAAGTCACTCTCATTCATGACACGCTGCAGATGGCTATTAGGACTGGCACCACTCAGGCAGAGATGGTTAATACCACCTATGCCCAGCTCCAGGCTCTTAAGGCCCAGGTTGGCTGCCTGAGTGAGCTAGTCGTTACTATTGGAGAGGCAATAAATTTGTTTTAGAACCTATAGAATGCGAGTGCGAGGGAATAAAGTGTCGAGTAGTTATCGAGTCTGTCGCATTTCTATAATTTTGAGTGTTTACATTAATGTTGAGTCAGTTTGTGTGAGAGTCAAATAATAATAAAGAAGTTATATTTGAGTCTTTTAAGTTTTTCTTAAGTTTTACTTTGTTACTATTCTCTCTATTATTTTGTGTGTTTGGAAGCACACTTGTCTCCACATGTTTTGCAGGATTAAGAAGTACAAAAGAGACAAGTGTGGGGAGAGATCACAACAGCAAAGCACAAATCAGGTTACAAAAAGGTTACAAAAAGTTCTAAGTATTCTTTACTTACTTATAATTATTATGTTAGAACTTTACCTATGCTTGCTTTTTAGTAATCTTTTATGTGCTGTTTAGTCTTGACCTATTTAAATGCTTAGGCTGTTGTTTTTAATGCAAGTTGCTATGATCTGATCTTTGCTTTAAAATGCTAACTTTAACTTAGTCTTAACTTAAATGATAGACTTGCATAATGTTTCTTGAAAATCTTGTTGCTGTTGGGAACTTATTTATTAGAGACCCCATTTTACTTGAGTTGTTGATAAGTATGATATAGCAGAATAATGTGAACCTGAATCTTGACATCTTGTTTCTAGAGAGTTTTATTTCTAAATGCTTAAAATAAATAGCTATACTTCTCCTGTGTGATAAATGCTATGTCCTACCAGAGCTTTTTATACTTAGAAATATTTAGAGAAACCAGCTTATATGCTACTTGTTTTGTGTTGAGTTGATTTCAATGCTAGTGACCTATGTAGTGTGATTCATCAAGATGCACTTGCACCCAGATATATTTGTTGCTTTCACACTGAAAGTACGCACAAACATGCTTTCTTTCCATCCAAAAATTTGTTCCTACACTGGGAATAGATGCAAAAATATTTAGGATTTATTAAATGCTCATTTTGTTCATATCTCTCTATCTTCAAACTTGTTGCAATAAAAGAAAAGGCATGGGCTATGCAAAAAGAATAAAGTAAATGAAAAAGAAATAAAGGGAGATGAAAAATGGACAAGTGTCCTACGGGCGAGTAGAGCCTACCTCCATAAGGAATGAAAGAGTAAAAAAGGACAAGTGTCCACATGAAAACAATGGGTACTTAGATGCCCGCCTCTCTCAAGTATTTAAAAAAAAAGAAAAATAGCCCATGGTCCTTCTTCTTAAATGCTTCCTTTGTTCTAAAAAGAGAGACAAAGTTTCTTTGAGCATAGTAGAATTAGTTTTAGCCACCATATATACCACACACTTTGCACTTCTTGAAAGAACCATGCATAGATCCTAGTCTTGATTTTGACAAAATATACAAGATAAGTATGCCATTCCTTGACTTACCTGAAAATCCATATAAGCCTGATGTTTACTATTAGCACTTCATTACTTTGGTGAGATCCAAAAATACCACATATATTAAGTGATTGAGAGTGTCACCTACAGGAGAAGGTATGCTATGTTTTCTTTTCAAAACTTTGCAAAAACTCCAGTTAACTTGACTAAAGGTAGAAAGGTGATCTGTTTCAGCTGTTCTGCTTCTCAACCACCTAAAGTTTTATGGTAGACACTTTGAATCCCGCAGCACAGGATAGACTAAGGAACATTTATGTTTGATGTCTTGATCTGAAGTTGAGTCTAAATTAAACCATCCTTTTATCGGGACGAGTAAAAGCCTAAGTGTGGGGGAGCTTATTGATGGTAGTTATTGACCACTTTTATATACATGAAATGATATCAAACATGGGATGAATGCTACTAATATTTTATTATTACTAATGATTTCCACGAGTTTTGGTGCACATTCAGTTTTGCAGGAGAACTCTGGAAAACAGCAAAAACAGAGCTAAAAAGAGAGAAAATAGAGAAACGGAAGAAAAGGACCAAACCGGGGCGATTAATAGAAATTCCAAGGGTCTAAAAGATAAGAGAAGACAACTCGTGAAGGCTGGGGCCCACATGTGGAGGTGTGGGGCCGGGCGGCACCCACAATGGGGCCACGCGGCACCCCCTGGTGGAAACACGTGTCCCGCTTCTGGAACCTTCCTACAACCGACCTATGGAGTAGATCTACACCGTCCAATGAAATCGGTTTGATCCAAGGGCTGAGATTCATCCTATGGGGCTATAAAAGAAAGGGCAGGGCTCCCCCTGAAGCCCTAATTCATAATTCTACTTCAGAGTTAGAATTCAAGTTTGGGTTTAGACAGAAGTCAAGATCCTCATGATTAGAGCTCTACAATTCTAGATTATCTACTACAGATCTTGATTAGCAATCGATCTTATTAGAAATAGAGAGATTAGTGAGGAGTGCTTCGGAGGAGTTCCGCTTGTCGGATCTTCTCTCTTGTATTCTAAGGGATCATTCTCTTCGCGAGAGGAGGAGTGTATTCAGAGATATTCTGGTGTTCGACTTCATATTTAAAGTAAGTTTTCGGTTTATTTTATTCTTCAAGTTTGCAACTCTTATTTGAGTACTTTAATCTTGGTTGCTCTTGATTAGAGGGATAGTTACTAGTGTATGCACGGTGCTTAGACTAGAATTATCTGTGAATGCCCTTTCTTGGTTTGGAATCAGTGGTAGTATCATAAAGGCGACTTTTATATCTTTATTAAATCCTCTGTAGCCCACTTCCTCCCAAGGATTAATGGTAGGCTTTGTCTATCTTTAGTAGGGTAATTTTGCCTTACTTTATTAAATATTAGCGTCCACGATAGAATAAATAAAATGAGGTTTACCGGGGTTAGAATTAGAAAACTAGAATCATCTCTTAGTCTAGCTAGTTTCTTAAGTGCTCTTGATTGTGAAGTGGATTGGGTAAACACTAGTTATATTCACCTACTTGTTTCTTTGGGTTCGATATTTAAAACCGGGAGTTTATCTTTTGGTGAAGTGCTACAACGTATTTCTATCTGTGTGCTTGCGGATATCTTATCTTTATTGTGTGCATATAATTAATAGGTCACGGCAGGTACGACGTCGGGTGGTGAAGAGGAGGCCGGAGTGAGGCTGCGGATGGCGGTGCGGTGTGGCGGCGGTCCTCCGTCGGCGCGAATGGTGGAAATGGCCTGGGAAAATTTTTACCCCATGCCTATTCACTTTGCCGGTTACAAGCCTGCAACCGACGGTGCTAAAGTATTCTTTGCCAGTCAAGGATGATCCTCCTAGGTGCTAAAGAAATACCTCTATGAAGCATGTGTAATCCTCCTTGGTCAAAATGGCGAGAAATTTTTTTGCGATCATGTACACTCAAATTATGATCCCACACAAGATCTTAGGTTTTTCGATAAATATCTTTATTACTTTGTTTTTCTTCGTGCTAAGCGGGCCAAAAGATGGCTAATTACATCACGGAAACACATGAATTTTACGTTGACCTCCACGGTGATTTGCCTCCTAGGGCACATGAGACCCTATGGAAAAGTTTAGCGGCATGCTGACTTTTTTCGTGGGTATGCTCAGTTCAACCTATAATTACTCGGTGGCGTAAGCGAAATTCAATTAAACCTCGGAAAAGTAACAAACTAGCTCCGAAAAATCTCAAACTTTCTCGTTGTTTCATCCTTTGCATGTGGAAGCACGAGATAAAGTTTGAGGCGACTACGATATCTAGGAATACATATGAAGCATATGGAGCATAAGAACCTATGCGTATAGTCATGGTTCGATGAAAGGGATCATGTACCTACGTGAAGCATGTGTAATCCTCCTAGGTCGAAATGGATTGAAATTTTTTTGCAGTCATGTACACCCAAATTATGTCCCCACACAAGATCTTAGGTTTTTTTGATAAATATTTTTATTACTATATTTTTCTTCATGCTAAACGGGCCAAAAGATGGCTAATTAGATCATCGAAACACATGAATTTTACATCGACCTCCCACAGTGATTTGCCTCCTAGGGCACATGAGACCCTATGGAAAAGTTTAGCAGCATTCCGGCTCTTTTTTGTGGGTCGATTCAACCTATAATTACTCGGTGGTGTTCTTGAGAAATTCAATTGAACTCGAAAAAGTACCAAACCAACTCCAAAAAATCTCAAACTTTATGGTTGCTTCACCGTTTGCATGTGGAAGTCTGAGATAAAGTTTGAGACCACTACGATTACTGGAATACATATGAACCACATGGAGCACAAGAACCTATTTGTATAGTCATGGTTCGATGAAAGGGATCATGTACCTCTGTGAAGCATGTGTAATCCTCCTAGGTCAAAATGGCTTGAAATTTTTTTGCGAGTCATGTACACCCAAATTATGACCCCCACACAAGATCTTAGGTTTTTTCGATAAATATTTTTATTACTATGTTTTTCTTCGTGCTAAATAGGCCAAAAGATGGCTAATTACATCATGAAAACACATGAATTTTACATCGACCTCCACGGTGATTTGCCTCCTAGGGCACATGAGACCCTATGGAAAAGTTTAGCGGCATTCCAGCTCTTTTTCGTGGGTATGCTCAGTTCAACGTATAATTATTCGGTGGCGTTGCGTAGAAATTCAATTAAACTCGAGAAAAGTACCAAACCAACTCCGAAAAATCTCAAACTTTCTGGTTGCTTCACCTTTTGCATGTGCAAGCTTCGAGATAAAGTTTGAGACCACTACAACATCGGAATACATATGAACCATATGGAGCACAAGAACCTTATAAATTAATTAGGAACCAATTAAACTACAACCTTATACATATGAACCATATGGAGCACAAGAACCTTATATATATGTATTGTATATATGCATATAGGAATTCTTGACAAGAAAAAAATATCAATACCAATGAAATATCCATGAGCCATGACCAAATCTCTTAGAGAGAGAGAGAGAGCTGAGTGGATTTCGTGAGGAGTGAGTGTAAAAGTAGCAAGTCAGGAGCTCATGGGTGCGTGCGTGGGTATGTGTGTTTATGTGGCCGGGCGCCTTGATTTATAGCAGTTCTTGAGGCGGGAACATCACTGCTTAGGGTGTTAAGATACCCAACAAAGTGAAGTACATTATCACTACCTGTTGTTTGTTATGTAGCCGGCAGTGAATTCACAGTCTCGTCACTTCACTCAGTTTTGGATGCATGCATTGTTGCAGTGCTGCCATGCATGCAGAACTTTTGCATAGATGCTTCACGCAACCGCCTCTAAGTTTGATTCCATATCAAGTTCTATGCAACATATTGTTATGAATTGTATATAGAGTATAACTTTATTTCATTCACATTGGATTTGGATTAGTTCGATTTCAATAGGGGTTCTTGTTGTATTTCGTCTTTTATTATTTTTGATGAAGGGTAAAAAATGGGAACTCAAAGATATCGAAGAGTCAAACAACATCCATATAGTAAATAAAAATACAAATGATAATAAATTTGATTACATATTATGATAACAAAGACCTTACATAAAGCTAAATATACGATAATAAAGACCTATTCATAGATAGGTCAATACTACAATCAAAGTGTACAAACACATTAAAATTTAACCGCCTCGATAAGTCTCTTCTAGCATCTCGAATCAAAGATGTGGCGAGCTGCATCGAAGAACCGCTTGAGGAGGTTGGAGGATGAGATTCAACCGAAGATGATGAAGAAGCGATCATCACCACCTTCTTTCTTGATGAAGAAGCTGATTCATCGACCATCTTCTTGTTTTGGCCCAATGTTGGAGAGGACCATTGGAGAAAGTTGTGCGACTTCATCCTCCGCCCAATGATCATTGTTGCCGTGGATCCATATGATTCAAATATATGCCCTTGTGCTGGGGTTTTGCATCCGCATTTACACCCCAAAACACAAAGAGGCATGCCTCTTAATATGAGTCCGAGTTCGACCCTAACGGATCGTGGGCTCGCGGAATCTTTGTACCCACTTCGGCTCCAACCTCCGGTGTCCCTCTATCTTGAGTAAGACTCTTCTAGCACCTTTTGTGTAAACCATTTTCATGGACTACGCATATCTATACGTGGAGGGCTTTCTACCAAAGAGAGGCCATATATATGTGGAAAGTAAGAACAAGAAAAAATAAGCAAAGAAAGAGTTCCTAGTTCTAAAACCCAAGACACTAAAATTCAAAACTAAACCTTGTACTATGAGGAGAGGGTAGCAACTACAGGATGAACCAAGAAGGCAAGAACACAGAGGAGAAACTGGGTGCAAAACACAGCATCACTCTTGCTGGTTAAATAGGCGAGATGCCGTGGTTGAGGCGACTGCCGTTGTATGGAGGACATGGCAGCAGTGCTCCAGATTGGTGCAAAGTGGTCAGCCCGTCCGAGGGAGAAGCGGGCGGCCGTTGACTATGTGAAATCACCGCTGCCGGTGCGAGTTTTCACCCGGCGGTGATATTGAATACCACTTGCCGGATAGTTGGCACCGGCAAGTGATCTACGGGATCTAGATCCTTCGCCGGTTGTAAAACTACACCCGGCATTGTTTTACTAATATTGATTTAACTGTCGCCGACGCCGGTACCGGTGCACGCCTTTTCTCATCGAAGCGAGACACCGTCGGTTTTCGAACCGGCGGTGAATAATGGGCAATGCGGTTCTCAAGCGGCGCCATGCATGCACCGTGATCTATCACTGCTCTCACATAGGCCTCTTTGAACACGCCGAAGTGAAGCGTGATAGCTATTGTACTCCCGTTGTCAAAAAAAAAAAAGAAAAAAAAAACATGATAGCTATCCGTTGGGCGGTACAACTTTGATTCTTTAAATAGCCCGGCAGTGTTGTGGACGTGCTACAGCAAGTTGAGTGTCATTTGTCCGTGCTCTAGCCACAGGTAGCACAAGTTTCTCACTCTTCCTCCCTCTCTCCCTCTGCCATCGGCATCATCTTCTAAAGGTACGTGTGGTTCTTGTAGCAATGGTAAATAATGTAAAGCATTCCTTGTTTTAGAATAACAACGGTGTAATTAGATATCTATCTATGCTATCAAATAAATATCATTAGATTTTGTCCACACCGTGAGGACCATTTATATCTACGGTATCAAATAAATATCTATGGTACTTTAAAAAATTATCATTTAAAGTTCATTTGAAATCCTAAACTTGAGCACCGTTCATTGAAAAAATGGTCAAAAACTGGCTCCGGGCGGCAGCCGAGGAAGCGGCCATTGGAAATGCGCGCAAACGCGCAGCCGGTCACCCTTGGTTGCCGTGGAAGCGCAGCAATTGGAGAAAACGCGTGCAAACATGCAGCCGGTCAGCCTTTGAGTGCCGAGGAGATGGGCCGACGTCCATTGGATCGTAGCCGGTCGCCATTTGAGTGCTGAGGAGCCATCTTTTGATGGCGCCTTCCTTGGGAAATGACAATCATCTACATGCATTCCGTGGCTTGTTTTACTATATATTTGTACACCCTCTAATTACGATCTCCATCGCTAACATCTCTTTCCATAACCCCGTTCACGAGGCAGCCTCATCGGCCGCGGACGCGCCGACGATCGACGTACAATGGCCGGCATCCACACTCACGTAGAGCTGCAGTTTGCCTTGGCGCGCCTCCACGACGCCCTCCGCAAGCTCAACGACGTGGCCAAAGGAGTCGGCCTGCCTAAGGTGACGATGCCCTTGGAGGAGAAGGTCAACTTCTACGCCTTCAAGGTCGACGCCATTGCCGATATCCTCGTTGAGGGGATACCGGAGAAGCCGGAGACGTTGAGGGAGGCGCTCATGGCGGCCGGCGGGAACGCGGCCTAGGCGGCCAGGAAGGTTATTATCTATTATTTTTATGTATTTATAAAATATTATCACGGTGCATGCATGGCTTTCTTTTTATTTTTACCAGTTATCTATTATTTTTATGTATTTGTAAAATATTATCTATTATGTTCTAGTGAACCAGTCGTTTCTTAATCTGATGAAGGTCAATCTTCTTTTTCTATCATTTGTTTTACCGTTCCTTCGTCTTGAAATCGCTATCGGTTCTTATTCAGACCCGGCAGTGATCTGTGTCCATCGAGATCACCTGCCGGGAACGATTCGTCCCGGTAGTGATGTAAATCTTCACCGTAGGTGTCGGTCGAGTCCAAGGAATTTCTGATTTTCCCACGTCTGAACTGCTCATCACTGCCAGTGGACTAGATTGCAGCAGTGATGCCGGCGGCAGTGATATGCAAATCTGTAGTAGTGACTTATAGAGTGCCATGTAATTTAAGACGACTTGATAAACTATATGTACAATGATTGTCTTTTTAAGTTGTCTCATAGTAATCATAATTCCTTAATTTATGCAGAAAGTAAAAAAAATGATTCTGAGTTGCATGACAATAACAACTGGTAGAATAGTTTTCTCAAACTCCTAAATTTTAGCTCATGAGACGGCTGTTTTGTGAAGCAACCACCTCATTCTCTCTCCCCTCTCCTTCCTCCATGTCAAGAATCATTCGAGATGTATAGTTTAGCATCGCAAGATCCTCCAACACCATTGAGATGTACCGCACCGCTGCTCCCGGTTCCCAAGACCTTCCTCCCATGGAAGAAGTGCCCAAGAGTTTCATTCCAATGAAACTCTCTTTACTCACATGAAACTCTCGTCATCTCTCTTCATTAACAAAGTGTCATGTCAGTATATTTAATGTCCATAAAACTCTATGAAACTTGCATTGGGTGTGTTTAGTTGGTGAAAAGCGGTGCGAAATTGGTGTGAAATTGGTGTGAAAAAGCACTGTAGAAAACAGAAAAGCACTGTAGCACGTTTCTTTTTGTTTGTGGTAAATATTATCCTACCATGGCGTAACTAGGCTCAAAAGAATCGTCTCGCAATGTACATCTGAACTATGTAATTAGTTTATTTTTTTACCTACATTTCATACTCCGGACATGCATCTTTTTGATTCATTTAATGCTTCAATGTGATGGGTGTGCAGGAAATTTTGGAGAGAAGCTCTCCATCTAAACAGGGCCATTGAGACTGGGCTAATATTATACAGAGTACTAAGTTCCGTGAGTAATGCACTCGGCCGGTGAATAATCAATGCACGCGGTCATGCGATGATTAATTAGACAAGAGATAGGAAGATCCGAGATGGATTTCAGCAGATGCGACAATTGGAAAATAGACGTGCTACGTGATTGGCCCATATTGAATAGGAAACAATATGTTGGTTCGGACTTGCAATGTTATAGCTGGAAAATTAATATGGCCGGACCTCTCTTCTACAATGAGATGGACTCTTATACCCGAAGACTAGCCGCCCTTTAAATATAAAGAGTGATGGTTGATTGACGACACACAATCGAACCTATATCAATATACATCTACTTTTATCTTTTATTTACTAACAGTACAAATATGCCCATGCGTTGCTACAAGTGAATACCAAATTAATTATACGATTAGATATGTATATTTTGTGCCACTTTTAATTAAAGTTGTAAAAGGTTTATGGATGTTTTGGTTAAATAATATCGTGCTTTGGTGATGATAGTAGATCGATAAGCTAGCGTGAGAGTCAAGTCTTAGTAGATAAGCTAGCAAAGAGAGTGTAAGGATCTCTTATACCTAGTCTGGGTTCTGATATGTAGTACAATTTGTATTGGTATATATATGTATCTTAGCTATACTATCTGTTAACTGTTTCCCTTAAAAAAATAAAAACTGTCTGTTAAGTGAGATTAATTTAAACTTCTGTCCTAGCAGCTTTCAATCTAAACTTTCTTGAACAGAATTTAACTGTAGTTTTTGAAGCCACTTTTTTTATTGTAAAGAAAAAAGATTAGTTTTTTTTTGTGTGTGTGTGTGTGTGTGTGTTCACTTCATTAAAAAAAAATATGCACCAGAGGCATAAAAGCTCACCGCACCTTGAACAAATCTAAATATAGTTTTGAAGACATTTTTATTGTATATAAAGATCAGTTTGTGTGTGTGTGTGAAATCGCTTCAATAAAAAAAAATAAAAAAAGCGACCACATGCATAAAAAGCTCACCGCATGGACCCGCATAAAAGCTCACCGCACGGACCCCTATCTGATTCTTTGGCCTAAGAGCTTAAGGTAAAATAGCTCCAGCCCATCTGCATTGGTTATGTGGTACCTATCACCGATCAATCGCTTGAGGCGTTTGTTCTCAAACCCAAGGGACTCATAGCTGATGCAAATGGTGGGCTTCGGATGGTTGAAAGAAAGATGATGGAGTTTGATGCAGAACAGTGAAAGCTTTTATATTTATATTTGTATTTTTCAAAAGATTCAAATTACTATTTGTCCATTTTCAACTGATTATTATTTCAACCAGAAGTGCGGGTCTCAGTTTACACACGCGGCGGAACGTAATAATCTTATGGAATATGTAACAGACAAGGTATGTTCATCTTTATCAAAATTAAAGCGTCAGAAATTGCTGTACAAAAAAGTATTCGGCAAAAGAATCCCTTAAAGAAAAAGGTAATTAAAGACGTGGACCTTCGATGATTGTTACCGCACGCAAGGAACAAGCAACAGTAACGTTAACGGGGAGACAACATGTGATTTCTGCTCTTGCTTGTTTATTTAGCTGTTTTAAGATACACTCAATCTTACTACTCTGTCTCTTAAAGAATGAATTTCTAGCAACTTTAGGACAGATTAGCAAAAACGATAAAAGACCATGCTACACCTCCATGCTACACCTCATTAAAGTGCTGAATCTTAAATTGCTCTCCATTTACCGAGAAGTGTAATTAAGTAGTGTCGTTTGGAGTACCCAATAGCAGCGTAGGAGACAGATGTTATGTTACATGCAATCTAGACTACAAGAGAGATTAATGTGGATCGGTGGACCACTCACCTCTAGAAATTGATTCTTGATGGACAATCTACATAATCCCTTAAATTATATTTGCATCTATATTACCATTTCTAACATGATTAAGAAAACTAAAATATCCACTGAAATTTGCATCTACATTATCAACGCCTTATATATTATATACAAAGAAATATTTAAATCACATATATTTCGACACTACCTACTTCTAATAATAACAAATATTGAAAATTGACTTCAGTAAACATGCTTTTATGAACAATAAATGTATACGTCATGTTTTAGCAATCATGAAAAATATTTTCTTTTTAATATATAGGTTAGAAAATGAATACAGGTCGAGTGCAAAAAATGAAAAGTTATTATTTATTAGTTGTAGGTATTAATAAACACCCACTTCTAATGTTTCTGCCGCCTTTATTTATGGTGCTGAGATTAGGCCAGTCATGATGTGGTTTCATGGGGTTTTTATGCACATTAAATAGGGTGCCACATCAACTTTTTGCATAAAACTAGGAGTAGAGAGAAAGAAAAGGTTTCATGGCCATGAAACGAATCGGTTTCAAAATGTTGGAAACGGCATGAAACGTGCATTGAGAGCTTTGGACGTTTCATCCTGGCGCATTTGTTCTTCCTTTCTTCCTTCGAGCCGAGCCGAACCCGAGCTTGCTCTATATGCCTTTGCCGCTGAAGAAATCCACCGTGGCCGCTGGCCGGGAGCTCAACCACCTGCCGCGACATTCCACCGCTGCCGGAGGAGATGGCGGCGCGCATGAGGAAGGTGGCTCGGGGCTGCTGCTGCCAATGCTCTCGACACGCCACTGCCCGGAGGAAGGCGGGCTCCGATGCGCTTGACTCATCGCTTCCTTCAAGCTCGATCCCTACCGCCCCCTACGATTCCGCCATGCACAGGGCACCACCAGCTGCGCGTGGGCGCGGCGTGCGGTTCGGCCCGTGGGCGGCGCGCGGATGCATAGGCGGCTTAGCGCGGGCGCTCCACTGCGCATGGCTCCACCGGCAGCTGCAGCGGGCGTGGGCACTGACACCTCCGGCGCGGTCGCCTCCACCACCGGATGGCAGGACCGGCGTGGCGCGCTCCCACCTTGCGTGGCTCCACCGGTAGCCGCGGTGGGCGTGGGCACCGGCCTCGGGCGTGACCGCCTCCGCCACCGGCATGGACACCAGCCGCCGCCACAGCTCCGCAGGCTATTTGCCAGCGCGAGCACCACCACCGCGTGAGCTCCGATCCTTCACGCGCGTGACTCTGGTGTGAAGAGAGAAAGAGAGAGATCAAAGAGAGATTGTGGGACCCATGGCTTATGAATGTGTGTAATGAAACTATACGGTGTGATTGAAACCCGTTCCATATAAAGTTTCAATCTTGAAAAATGGGAGGTGAAATATGGCAATGAGACTGGCCTTATACTAGGCCATGTATAGTACGAGCACCCGTTGATGGCTGTTGGTCCCTAATATTCACCATTTATATCGTGTGTCAGTAACTAATGCTACTATACCGGCCTGCACCTTCAAAACTAATTACTAAATAGGGTATGTTTAGTTGGTGAAATGAAATTTTTTGGGTGTCATATCTGATTTTTGACCGGATATCAAAATGGATTTTCAGACACTACTAAAACAACTAATTTCATAACTTCGCCTTTTAACTATAATTAATCTGTCATCACATGTGAGTTAATGTAGCACTTATGGCTAATCGTGGACTAATTACGCTCAAAAGATTCGATCCTTGTTGTTTACAGCCAAACTGTGCAATTAGTCCATGCAATTTTTTTATTTTTTTCTATATTTAATGCTCTATGCATGTGTCAAAGATTGATGTGACGGGTGGAGGCAAAAACATTTTGGGATCTAAAACACACTACTGTTAAAATATTTTACACATATATATAGACAAGGCAAGCGCCCGCTTGTTGTCGTTTGCATGCTGACGTACGCCTTGGGCTTTGTTGTGGCTGGCCAGCACGAGAAAGGGCAGAGCTCGAGCTTGAGAGTCCGGCGGCGTGCGCGAGAGAGAACAAACGTCACCGCGGGCAAGCAAGCCAAGCATGGGTCTCTCCCATGCTGTGCATTGGTGGCAGGAGTGGCAGATGCGAGTTCTGGTGCTCGGCAGCCTCTTCGTCTACATGAGCCTCTACTTCGCCTATTCGGTGCGCAGGTCTCCTAAGCTGCGCAACTTGAGGTTCCTGGTGTGGTCGGCGTACGTCGGCGGCGATGCCCTGACGATCTACGGCCTGGCTACTCTCTTCAACCGCCAGAGGCAGCGGTCAGCTTGTGGCTCGGGCGGCGGCAGTAGCGACCTGGAGGTGCTCTGGGCGCCTGTCCTCCTCATCCACCTCGGCGGCCAGACAACAATGAGCGCCTACAGCTTGGAGGACAACGAGCTGTGGAAGCGGCACGCCCTGACCCTCGTCTCCCAGGTCAGATAATTTATTTTTTCTTTTATTAGTCTACTTTTTAGACAGACCAGCAGATTTACGTATATATGTCATGAATCAGGGGATGCATGCTGATGAGGGCATAAACTCTTGGAACCAAGGCACTTGCATGTTAGGATTAACAAAAGTGCCTCTACCTAAGTAATGTAGGGTTCTGCACATGCCATTGCAAATTGTTATTTTCAGTTTAGGTTTATGTACGGAAGCTGGGGGGTAAACATGAGCGGTTCAACTAAATTGCACAAGTACTGTAAGATAGTTTAATTTTTATTCTAAAATTAATTTAGGTTTGTCATGTTCAAAATGGATTGGAGGCATTGCTCCATCAACTTTGACACGCCACAATGTTATATTTGTGCTAATGTAACATTGCTGCCAAATACGGGAATACAACTTTATGGTACAATGAAATATTTCTCTATTTTCTCTTAACACATATTTCGATTATTGCTCAAATCAGCTTGAAATTCTATAAACCATTATATTGGGAATGGCTGGAGGAACTCAAAGTCGTTGAACGTGTCTCAGTATCGCCTCCTGGGTAGACGATTTACTAAAACTGTTTTCCCTTTGTGAAAAAAATAGAATCGTTCTACCGGGAAATGATGCAAGTAATAATCTTGATCTCCCTTGGGTACACAGACGACCTTTGCTAAAATCTCGTCGTTCAATGATGGAGAAAATGACTTTCCAAAGTGGCCTCACGTTTGGACAACGATAATGTGTTATTTTTGTGATTCATCATATTCACAGCATATATGTTTGTGTAATTTCCCAGGTGGCGGTCGCTCTGTACGTCTTCTGCAACTGGTGGTCGGGCGAGAGGCAGCTGCTAAATGCGGCGGTCCTGCTCTTCGTCGTCGGCATCATCAAGTTCAGCTATAAGCCATGGTCCCTCAAGCGAGCTAGCTTCAACAACATGCTAGCCTCCTCAGCTTTGTTGACGGATAGAAGGAAGCAGAAGGAAGGAATGATTGGTCGGTTGTGGAGAGTGTACACTACCTATTTGATGGATATTAAAAGTCAAGCTGATTTGGAGAAGGTGTTTTACCCTAAAAGAAGTTCTTCCCAAGAGTCAGCAGCAGAAGAACTAGGGGACGAAGAATCAGATTGGAGAAATGTGGAAGTCGGAGAACAAGATGTGACTACCCTTGGAGAATTCGTCAGAAGCGCAAGGTGGGAGCATGAAAAGGCCGAAAACAGTGAAAAAATCAGCAAGAGATATGTTTTCACACCTGTCAGTTTCCTATACAAGATGTTTGTGAACGTGCCTCGTCCATATTCTGATCGGCTTCAAGAGTTGAAATTCTTCCTCCTGTTCACCCACTCGGACTCATACAAGCTGCTTCAGGAGTGCATCTACAGCACATTTATGATCCTCTACACCAAACGCCGGGTTACCCTCACTCTCCTCGGCGCATGCCTGCAGCTGTCGCTCCCGTTCCTGACCCTGACGTCGGTGGTGCTCTTCGCCAAGAGCCACAAGAGTGGCTATGACGTCAATGACGTCTGGGTCACATACATCCTCTTCGTCTCACCGCAATGCATGAGTTCTTCCCCTTTGTGCCCTTCTTCCCGCGACGTTCCGTGCCAACCGGCATGAAATGGTTTCCCGGGGGCAGCCTCATGTCATGTGCCTGCCTGGGAGACCACTCACTGGGAGGTTCATACGCCCTACTTCTTACGGGAGGCCGTCATTAAGCATTGGCATGTCAAGCAGGAGCCTGCAGCCGAGACATCAGCGACCGTGTGCGCAAGCACGTCAAGGATGGGTGGAACAGCTACATCTATGGCCCTATCTCTTACAGGGGATTCAACAATCTCAGAGGACAGTGGACACTCAGCAAGTACAAACACAAGATGGGCACTACTGACCATGATGTTCTAGCCTCAAGCTTAATGTTGCCTTTCGATGAAAGTGTCCTCATGTGGCATGTGGCCACTGATCTATGCTACTACGAGGATAAACCTGTGTCAACGGCAGCAGCAGCAGGAGATGAAGGCAACAACAAGATTCGGCAGACAGCGCTCATCTCTCAAGGAAGATATCCAAGTACATGGCATACCCGCTCTTCATCCGTCCCTGAGATCTTTGGTGCCCGGTGCCGTCGGGTCTCTTCAACATAGCCGACTACATTGCAGATATCTTGAAGCCAAAGGAGGAGAACAAAGGTGTCACCAATGGCAATGGGCCCGTCACCAATAAGGCGCAAGGTATTGCTCAACGGATCTACCAAGATGTGGATGATATATTATTGTCTCTCGAATACCAAGGTGACAAGAAGTTCATCCATCTGCCGACTAAAGCCAAGAGCACGGCCGAGGCGCTCGTACCCTCGGGGTAGAGACGACGGTGGCAAGTCATAGATGGTGTGTGGGTTGAGATGCTCGCTTCTCCGCGGCCCGTTGCTCGGGTACCCGCACGCCAGAGCACGGGACATGGTGGGGAGTTCTGTCCTATGTGTGGCTGCTTTGGTCAGCCATGGGGCTGGAGACATTGGTCGACAAGATCATCATGACAGAGCCTCCCGGGGATGAAGAAAGAAGAAAAGAACGAGGAGGAGGAAGAAGAAGAAGCAATAAGAGAAGAAGAACCAATAGAGAGTGCTGCTCATGCATCCATCGGGCCGGAAGGTTACGTCGACCGCATAATAACCGAGGAGATTTCTTCGTAATCAACTCAAGTCCGAGAGCTGTTGCAAAGTATTGCTGGATTGCTTCGCTCGTTTGAAACTTTCGTGTTTGTTTTCGCATTTCTTTCTCAAACTACTGTGTGCCAATTTATTTCATACCGTTTGTTCCTTCATTCATGCTTTCAGGACATGTGTGCTTAGCTTGATTTGTTTGCTCCGATGTAACAACTATTATTTTATGGCGTGGTCGTGCTGAACTTTATCAAACGTCAATTATCTTGTGTGCATTCTTGGTCGTGAATCATAGTGGCACGGTTTAGGGGCTGACTGCTGAGCAGTGTTTGTCTTGCTTTGGTGGTGGCTTGATGTTCTCAATGATGATCGAAGCGCACAGCGGGACACAACAGTAGAAGACCAAGCTCAATGTTGAAACACTCCAAAAACCAAACCTTTTTTTTTTGGTTTTGGAGTGTTTCAGCGTTGAGCTTGGTCTTGTACTGTTGTGTCCCGCTGTGCTCTTCGATCATCATTGAGAACATCGAGCCACCAGTCGAATAATACAAACAAAGAAGCTCTGGATCTCGGCCACAGCCCTATGTCCGGCGATCTAGGGGTGCTAGGCGAGCTCTGGATATCAGCCAGCGAGCCCTATGGCCGGTGAGCTCTGGTTCTCGGCCACAGCCCTAAGCCAATTACAAATTCATCTTCAAAATCAAACACTAGAGCAAAGTGGTTAGAACAATAAGCGATCCTAATAGCGCTTACCTTCTCTAGCCTAATTCGCAAGTGCACTCAAGCAGGTACAGAGGCCATCACTACTCTATTTGGTTCAGTTGTGATATGTGAAAAAGTTGTTGTCTGCTGTGAGATATGGAAAAGCTATAGTGAGCTATGTGTTGTGAAAAAGTTGTAAACTGTTTAGTTAAAATAGCTATAAAACATGTCCCATCTATCTATCTTCCTTGAAACTCTTGTGAAATTTTTCTATATTTACACTCACTTAGAAAAGCTGATAGCTTAAAGCTAAAAATAGGGTTCAAGGTGCTACAAAAAATGTGGTTGATGTGGCACTTGGGAAGTTTGTATCGGCTATGGGTGCATAGAGAAATCAGGAGGTGGCATTGTATGTAGGCGTGTGCGGCGACCTTCATGGAGTTGAAGGTGTTGAGCCAGATCTGTCTTCTTGGCTTGGTCTCGGTTCTTGAAGGCTTTGTTCGCTGATGGCTGCCTATGCATGTTGTGGTATTGGATCTCTGTCATCAACGAGGGTTGTAGTTGCGGTGGCTTCGCTTGGAGCATTCGAACAGAGGGGTGGGTGGGGTGGGCTGGCCAAGAACAACGATACCACTTCTCACATATGCATCATCCTCCCTCCCCTCCTCAGCATCCTGGCACCACAGCTTGGTGAGTGCTACTGCTCTGGCCCGATTCTTGGATGCAGACCTCATACGGATGGGTGCAAGGTACCATTGCATGGTAGGTAGGTTGGGGCATGTCGTTTGGTTCATTTTTCGGGTGTGTGTGGTGATGAGGGGAGGGGTGTGGACTATGGTATCGTTCTGATAGCATGGGCCTATTTGGTAGAGCTTAGCTTCACTAGTGAATCTGCTTTTGTTCGCTTTGGCTCTAAAAACAGCTTTACCGGTACAGTTGAATCTGTTTTCATAAAATGTTTGGTAATATTACTTTTCAGGGAAGATAGTTAAGAGAAGCTAGTATTTTCAGCTTAACCTAAAAAACTGTATCAAACAACTTTGTGAGGCTGGTAGAGAAGCTGTATCAAACGCACCGTATGTGGGGATGGGATCGGCTCATCCCCATTACTAGCAAAGCCTAGTCCGAGGATCTATCCCATCGGTGATCAGATGAGCCCTAACAGATAGAATGATGCCGTTTGATCTTCCACGCAAAGCAGAGGATATGGTTCCTTTTGTGGTGGAAAATCCATGGAATCATATCCGCCCAAGATGTTAATTAGCTAAAGGCAGCCGGCCGCCCAAAAATGCTTTACTTTATGTGGTGTTCCCATGTCCACCAGCATGCTATGTAAAAATGCTTTACGCAAAGTAGAGCATCTGATTCCAAGGTAACTTTCCTAAGTCTCGCGCATGTGTAAACAGCGTCCCCCTACAGCTAGCTTGCTAGCCCCTCCATGGGTTTGCACCGACCGGATATGACCATCTATATCTGTATCTATATGTATGTGTATATAAATACATCTATGTGGGCACCCATAACTCAAAGATATATACTACGACAGTATATAGCACTACACGCAAGTAAGGTCCACCATCCTTTGAGGAGCTGTAGGTATATTGCGATCAAGTCCAGAGCAAGCCAGCAGCATGGTAAAGTACTCCACCAATATATTTGGATATACATATACACATACTTTTGTTTGTTGTATTTATACAAGTCATCATGATCTCGAATTTAATTTTTCCCTAGCTACAAATTTTCTTGCTTTAAGGTATGTATGTATGTAAACTTTTCGATCGTTTCTTTGTTGCTCAGAGATCTCCGCACCACGTATGTATATAACATAACATGATCGGAGATAGTTGACGACATATATAACTTGCTTATCGTGCCACGTTTGTGGCTTTGCAATTGATCGATTCACGCAGGGCGGTGAGCAGATCAGGAACACCGACGTTGTTCCGTTCTGGAAACGTTGGTTGCTAAGAGGTGCGGCGCTTGTGGGAGTAGCAGCGTATTACGGCGACGAAGATCAAAATAACGAGCAACCCCAAAAGCGATGAAGTAAGGCTATGGCGTTCCTAAAAGTGATCCCAGCTGTTAAGGATCTCGGCTGTCACGCCTTCAGTTAAGAGACCACGAGTGATGAGATATGCATGCATGCTGTTTCTATATGTCTTCGATATAACTAGATAGATATATGTATATGTATGTATGCATACGCATGGATACATATCATCTATATTGTTTACGGGTAGAGTAGTATTCAGATCGAGTTTCTGTACATGTAATTCGTATAGCTATATGTTTTGTCACAACACACATATCATTACTGCATAAAATATTTTTTTTGACACCTTTAGAATGGCTTTAAGGCGGTTGTTTGTCAGCCTCTACCTATGTGTCTCGTTTTCTACTGATGGACCGAAACTATGACGTTAGAGATCAACTTCTGAATGTGGGTTATATTACAGCTGCCCTTTTGAAATCACTTCATGGAATTTCTAAACTAGGCCTAAAAGATTGCAAAAAGAAGTATTTTTTAATGCCTGGAGAAGTCACACGTATGCCATTTTTAAACTAGGAGAAGAGTGGGTTGAAGTAGGATGGCATGCACAACTAAAAACTTTTTACGGAGACGAAACCTGAAGAAGACTGTAAAGTGAAAAGAAATGTTCCACTGTGCTAGTTTTAATATACCCGCAAACGGTAGGGGACAATATATAATCATATTTAGTAGATACATTGAGCTGACATGAAAAAAATCAAATAAACTATTCATGATTTTCACCCCCCGGCCTCCAAACTAGTGAGTATATATCAGTAGATGTTTCACACGCTCTAATTCTATGTTTCATTGCTACAAACATGAAGACAACAACAGTGCAATCTGGACTATATCAAATGAACATGGTAAATAAATCCCACACCATCCTACTTTAAATCCTTGTATCAACCTGTAGATGTTTCACGTGGTCAAACTCTATGTTTTATTGCTACAAACAGGAAGACAACAATACTGCAACCATGGACTAGATCAAATGAACATGGTAAATACATCTAAAATTCCACATCAACCTGCTTAAACTCTTGTTGCAACCTACCTAAGCTCATGTCTCATGTTCAATAATCATATGTTGCAATTTTGTAATTTGCTATTCACTAATTCCACATCAACCTACTTAAACTCTTGCAAACTGCCTAAGCTCATGTCTCATGTTCAACAATCATTTATCGAATATACTAGTCACTAATTCCACATCAACCTGCTTAAACTCATGTTGCAAACTGCCTAAGCTCATGTCTCATGTTCAATAATCATCTGTTTCAAATTGCAATCTGCTATTAACTAATGCAAACATAGGTCAGGAAGAAGTTTGAATTGTAGGTCTTACCTGAGACACACAATGAACACTACTAGAACTGGCACCCGCTCCATCTCCAAAGATCTAATCGATGACCTGGTAACCTGCTGCTCGAAGCACCTCCTCCATGAGCCTGATAAAACAAATATATCCATTGAAACTTGTGCAACAATGGGAGGTGGGCGACAGGCATAGGGATGATTCTCTAGGGGGAACTCGATCCCAAGCAATATATGACGTGGAGACATTGGCAGTTTGTTGAATGTGCTTCCTTCAAAATAGAGAAAATTTGGAGATTAGGAGCATGCTTGGTGGCAGATCATATGAGATGCCGCTGGTGGCAGGAGCTCATCATTTCGGCATACCTGTTGACGGCAAAGGGTAATCCCACCGAACGCTGAGGTGGTGTCATGCGATGGGGAAGAATCTGGGGGCGTTGCGGTGCGATAACGAAAGAGAGGGGGGGGGGGGGGGGGGTCGAGGCGATGTTGTTTGTGTGCTATTTGCTAGCGGCGGGAGCTCAGCGCTCGGCGGACCTGCTAGCGCCCGAAGGGGACCACCGTCGAGCCCCGAGATCTTTGGTGGGCGAGATGGGGAAGAACAGGGGACGACTCGATTTAGATTTCGGGAAGAAGGGGGGCCAAGGGGGCGGTCGAGTCCCATTCCTTCTGAGCCGTGCTTTTCTTTTTGGGCTCAAGTATGAGCATCCGATGGAGCCGGTTTGCATAGGACGTCCGATCGCTAGCTCGACCCGTTTTAGAAGAACAAAAAGAATTTTGAAGACATGTGAATGCATTGTTTAAAGTACCTCTGCGGAATGGAGTTTTAAGCCTGATGTTAATAAGTAAAATTCTCACCATATATTTGAAGCTTTCAAAAAATTAGTTGCCTACCAAATATACAGCAGGAAGGAAACAGACACATCAACGCCTTATGACAGTGAAGCACTTTGAAGGTGCATGCATACTATCTGGTTTGTTGGGATGATGAGCAATACCGTTCAAAAGGATTCTGTTGGGATGAAGTGGATCGAGGCGGCAGCCGGTCTTGGGCTCTTGGCTTGGTTCCTCCTCATTGTTGGCCAAATTGGTGGCAGCGGCGAGGCCCAAGAAGGCGACGACAGATTTGGAGAGAGCTGCGGCCGAGTTGCTACTGTCAAGATGGGCAGGGCCACCACACGACGAGGAAGAGTTGGAGGTGTCGCCGTCCACTGCATCTAAGTTCTAGGCGACATGAGGGGTGAAGGGTCCGGCAAAAGACGAGGGAGCAGGGAGAAGGGGCGAAGTTGAATAAGAACAGGGAGCATGGGGAGTAGTCTGAGGCACGCTAAATCGTGGAGTTGATGATTCCTAGTGAGCCTTAGAGAAGAGACAATATCTAGTTGGGGCCTTGCCCCCCTGCTGCCTAAAGAAAATCTGCAGAACATTAGTGTAAAATCAAATGGCATGAGACTTCTAGTTTCAAATCTGCAATACATAGATTACCAATATCAAATACCTTTAGATTTAGGGAATTTAGCTGTGGGACACTGAAAACGCAGCGTATTTTACTTGAACACACCGCAACGGCGCTTATTTGCCGAGTACCATTACAAATTCATGGTCATTTGCCACAACACACCGCGCCTATTATTTTAATCGTTTCTCAGTTTTGAGGAGAGAGAAGGTGAGAGAAATGTCTTCTTTGCCCTCTTCTTCAACCTCTGTCCATTCATTGATTATTTGCCGTGACACACGGTCGTTGAAGGCACAAGTGAGGCTCAGCGCAAGCGGTGCCGGCGGGCACGGTGAGGATCTGCAGCCCCCCGCAGGTCTCCGTGATGGCTGCCCGACCGACACCTCATGCGAGGCTTTGTACGGCCTGGCCAGAGCCGGCAGAGCGGCCGAGAGGCTGCCGCCGTGCTCGTCGCCGCCGCCGCCAGCCGGGCGCGCAGCTTCGCTGACGACGTGCTCGACGGAGCAGTAGTACCCGACCCCAACCCCGCTGGGCACGCGGCCATCGGGTGCCTGCGCTGAGGCGCGGGCGGGCCTTCACCCACGCGGGCGCCTTGTTCCCAATTGACACCGCCAAGACGCGGCTCGGTGCGGCGCCACCGTGCCCTTTGCCACCTCGTGGCAGGTCTTCCTCGACATCCTCCACACGGACGGTCCGCTCGGCACCCGGGCATCCCACGCCGACGAGCAGCAGTAGCACATCGGTGCGGGCCATGAGCTCCACGGCTGCTGGGAGGTCCGCGCGCCACCCAGGCCCGAGCTGGCGCGCCGCCGCATGCTCCTCTCGCTGCCCGTGGACGCGCGAGCTCGTCATCTTTGGCTGGCGGCGTCCCACCACCCGCCACTCGTCCGCGTGCTCCTGGTGCTGCTCCGCCACGCGGCCGGGCACAACGGCCTCCATCTTCCCCACGCATGCTAGACCATGCTCACGGACGAAAGTGGCCCAGACCGATGTGGTTTCAATCAACGAACGACTTAATTGATGGAGGCGGTGTGTCCCAAAGAAATAATCACGAACGGACGGAGGTTGAAGAAGAGGGCAAAGAAGACATTTCTCTCACCTTTCTCTCCTCAAACCGAGAAATGATTAAAATAATAGGCGCGGTGTGTTGTAGCAAATGACCATGAATTTGTAATGGTACTCGCAAATAAGCGCCGTTTGCGGTGTGTTCCGGCAAAATACGCAGCGTTTTTAGTGTGTCCCCATGCTAAATTCCCCTTAGATTTACTGTAGTTGTAACATATTCAGCTAGAAAGCAAAGGGACCCCAGCAAGTACTACAATTGAAGTCTGAGAATCCGCAATCTGGGGTGTGTTTAACACCCCAACTTCCTCCCTAAATTTACTATGCAAAAAAAGATCCCCATCACATCAAAAACATATATCGAGTACTAAATGTAGATGAAATTAAAAACTAATTATACAGTTTAGATGTACATTTGCGAGGCGATTCTTTTGAGCCTAGTTTCGCCATGGTAGGATAATATTTTACCACTAACAAAGCTAAACGTCTTACGATTGTGCGATGTGACATCCATCCAAATTTCAGCCCCAAATTCGGGGCTCCAAACACACCCCCGGAAGAAAAGCTCTTCCATCTTGACGTGATTGACAGCACATAATCTTCAGATGACGAGAATTAGGTCCCCATAGTCTGGACCACTGAATCTAGACCACATATTCAGGACTTGTAGATAAGGAATTGACAGCCTCACAAGCTTTCACTGACGCATAAAGTAACTGTCATAGTCAGTTAAATGTTATTTTTGTCAAAATTTAAAACCATAAATGTAAAAAAAAAAAAATTGATATAATTTTTTGAAGACACAAGAGGGAGGGGGCCATTTTGGATCCAATGGAATTCATCAATGATTTGACCAGATAGGTGTAGACAATATTCCATACAACACTAAGCTTAGTTTATTCTATCATATATATAAACCACCTGACAATTTATATAATATAATGCTGTTTAGTGACACCTTTCTTGATAGATGATAGAACTCTTATTTTCCTTGTGCTGCTGAATTGGCAGTAGAATCTTTTACATTGGTATTATAATAATAGTTACTGTATAAATGAACATTATATTGTTCTTTCTCCTAGACATACTGTTGCGCTTTCAGAACCAGACTACCATACATGTCTTCAGTAATTTCTACCTGCACTATGGTCAAGACAAAGTAATAAAACATTAACCACTTCACTAACAATTAGAAGGCACAGTGTTAAGAATATAAATGGTTGGGAATAAGGTCTTCTGTTGCATCTTGACGTGATGGACAGAACACATAATCTTCAGATGACGAGAATAAGGTCTCCATAGTCTGGACCACTGATTCTAGACCACAGATTGATAAGGAATTGACATAACCCCACAAATGTCAGGCTTTCATTGATGCATATCGAAAGTAACTGCAATAGTCAGTTAAATGCTTTTTTGTCAAAATGTAAAAGCTATACAAGTAAACGAATTACATATATTTTCTGAACAAACAATGGGGGAGGAGGTCATTTTGGATCTAATGGAATGCATAAATGGTTTGACCAGATGTAAACAATATTACATATCAACACCAAGATTATTTCATTCTATCATATGAAACCATCTAACAATTTATATTAGGTGTAGGATCTGTTACAGTGCAATTACAATATAGTTACTGAATAAATGTCATTATACTGTTCTCTTTCCTAGACATACTCCGGCCTGCTTTGAGAACCAGACTAGCATGGATGTCTTCAGCAATTTCTAGCTGCACAATGGTCAAGTCAAAGAAACTAAAACATTAGCTACTGTACTACAGTCTAACAATCAGAAGTCAGAATGTTAAGAATGTAAATGTACATGTTTTTTGTCTGAAATTATGCAGCTAAACAAACAGGACATATCTGGGGATTTAGTCTAGTGGTATGATGTACGCTTAGGGAGCGTAAGGTCCCGAGTTCAATTCTCGGAATCCCCAACCTGAAATGCCTAATGCATTTCGATGCTAAGGGCAAATTGTCATGAAAAGTATATCCAAACAATGAAATCTGGACCACCATCATGATGTGAAGATAAGGTGTTGGGTACAGCCTTAGGACTTGCTAGCCGTAAGACTGTACACATGCAAGTGGAAAGCAAATGGCACAATGTTTGTCCAAACTACATTCTATTTGAGTAAAGAATATTTGCTATCAACACTGAACTATTTATTTTATCATACAATACCAATACTACTCTGAGTGGTTACAGAAAACCTTTGTTTGGCTTATGCGTCTGCAATAGATTTGACAAAATGAGAAGTTATATATTATGTGGAGTCTGGAGTATATATGGACCGCATTCATATAATGACACATTAAAGTGTGGACCACAATGTCACAAGGCATACTTAATGAGAAATGCTCCTACAACTTTCAAAGTAATTGCAATAATGTGCTGGCCACAAAGTCACAAGGTTTGAGGTGGGATACCTGTAACTGCAATACCACTAGCATGATCAATGACTCAACTCCGTGTGCCTTGTAATTACCAGTTTAACTGGAGTAACATTTTGTTAGTAGCACTGTCACAATATTAACAGATCCTGATTATGGCTGTACGATGTTGTAGAGGACGTATTCTGTGCTACCAGAATAGTGATGCACCATGCCCATTCATATGCCATGGCACATCAGTCCTGCTGGAGTGCTGGTAATGAACATGCCACCCGAAGCTGAAGAGGGCCTTTACAGTTATTACATTTTCCATTACTAAAAAAAAATTGTTATCACATTTTCCAGCTTCACATTGCACTCTTGCATTCGCCATGCAGTTTCGTTTTGCCAAATAAAGTGCATGGATCTTGGCCACTACATTTGATTTGACCAAATTAATAGCAAATAACTTTGCCGTGACACATTCATAGGACCTGCAGAACAGAGCTTCAGAGACGAATGAATTAAAGCAAATCATCTGAATTTGCTGTCTTTCTTCATTTCTCAAACACTGCAGGCATTCATAGGGCACAGCTGGGGATTTAGTCTAGTGGTAAGATGTACGCTTAGGGAGCGTAAGGTCCCGAGTTCAATTCTCGGAATCCCCAATCTGAAATCCCTTTTTGGCAATGCAAATTCAGAGCTCAGGGTTATCCTGAATGCCCTGAAGATGAGGCTTTGGTTTTGGACCACAAGGATGTCGGATGAGGTTCAGAGCTTGAGTGCTCACGTGTGGTTGTCTTGTGCTGTGTGAAGGCGGAGCGTGCTGAGGTGTATGTCTGTGTAACTGTGAATTACGTACATTTACTTGTGTGTGTGTGTTTTTTTCCCCTGAATAACTGAATTACATTTACTGCTGTTGCTGTGATGCCGAGGCTAACAATGCCGTCTGGCTTATTGTTGTAAACAAAATGAATCAAACTGAAACAATTCGGATATTTGGTCTAGTGGTATGATGATTCTTGCTTAGGATGCGAGAGGTGACTCTTGAGTTAAATTCTTGGAATGCCCCTGATCTTTTTATTTTTTTTTTTTTGTAGATGTAGATTTTTTCCCTGGAAGTTTTTTACCTGAAAGAGAATGAATTGAGATTTCCATTCCTGCAAGTTTTTTTCCCCAGACAGAGAATGTGTTAGCTCCCCAGGTTTGCTCCAAAATTTGTTGGAATTGCAAAAGTTTCACCACAGCCTAGGCAAGGGGTTTCACAAAAAAATTATTGCAAAAGTTTCCCCTGCCGCTTCCCTCTCTCTCCTCTCGCTCAGTCACGGCAGCTTCCCCAGGGGCATCCCGCTGAGCCACTCTCTCTTTCCCGGGCGACCACCCTTGGCCTCAATGACTGTGGTGTGTACGGGCGTGACCCTGGCACCGGCGTGTGCGCAGATCTGGCATGACCGCGCAGCCCTGCTCCAGCGCGTGACACACAAATCCGTCACGGCTGACTAGTGCAGCTTCCCCCTACCCTATGTACATCGAACCTCGGTGGCTCCTTGCACCACCCCGGGTGTCCCTCCTCTCCCACAATGGTGTCCTTCCTCTCCTCACACTGGTGTTCTCTGTTAAAATATTAGGCAATTTCTAGATTAATTCCATAATATAAATCATGATGAATTGAGCAACTTGATTAAACATGTTTAACAATCTAGCAAGATTCAAACTCATATCACGAGATCATAGCATGATTCAAACATCATAGAGCATAATAAGCATAGCATGATCATAGCAATAGGTGTAAGCACAACCAAGACACCGATAGATTGAACAAATTGGGCATGAGTAACAATAAGTTTGATTACGGGGAATAATACCCGCTATTCGCAGATGACAGCGTGATGGAGAGGTTCCCGAAAGCTTAAGCCGAGGTCCTCTAGGTCATTTGTCGTTGTCGTCGATCGTGGTCGGTAGAAGAGCTTCGAAGATGTTGACGATGAAGACGACGTTGAGACGGTTCGCCGCTTGTCCTTCCGGAAGACGAGTCATGGTGAAGCTTGGGGAGCCGCTTGAAGAGCGCTTCCCAAAAATCTTATTCGCCTTTTCCCGTTGTAGAATCGCGCAAAGACGACCGTTCGAGACTTTTCGCCCGATCATTTGGTGCACGCTAACGATCGGGCCGGAGATTGGCGATGGCGGCAGCAGCAATGAAGAAGAGGCAAAAACCTAGCTTTCGATTGATGCGCGTTTTTAGCGTGGCCGGTGGTCCGATTATATAGTCTGGGTAACCGACCTCGTGGCACCGTCACGATCTAAACCGATTAGGACTCGCAGATCGTGTTCGTTTAGAACTCTCAGTAAACCAAAGGACCAAAAACTAAAACTGCAAAAGGAGACCACACACCCGCAAGGTGAGGAGCCGGATTTCGGGCGGGACCATTCACGCTCATATCGCGCGCGCCCGCGCCCCTTCACCCGCCCGGCGAGGCGGCGGCGGCGTGTGGAGTTCCCTTTCTCCTTCTCACACTAGACTTGAGAAGGTGAGAACAACTTCCATATTTAAGTTGGTCCTCTCCACCTTCAACTAGCAATGTGGTACTAAAGGATTGCACCACTCTCTCATTTCCATATTCATGAATGGACCTTTGAGATTTATTAGAAATTTCTGGATTTTGTTATTGGGCCAAGCCCATATAAGACATAAATTCCAACATTCTCCCCACCAGATGCCCCTAGTTCCTGCAGATCCGGTGCCCATGGCACTCTACGCGCTAGGCTCTCTCCCCTATGTTGCAATTCTTGGGAGGTATGTTCCAATTGAACGATATGGATGTTGCAAAAGTGGATCTAGGGATGTTCCACATGTTGCATTTGATGGAATTGTTTCAGAGGCATGTTGCAAGTGTATGTTTTGAGTGTTTCAGATGTTTCCAGTGGGATGTTTCATCTGTGTTTTCAAGATGCATGTTGCAGTTGTGTCTATCTAGATGTTGCATAAGTCCTACACATATGTTGCATGTGTGTTTATTCTTTTTTTTTTTGACAAACACAGCTTAGCTTTATATATTAAGCAGCCAACTTACAGAACGGTCTTGGAAGAAGGCCGTATTACAAAGTTGTCTATAGACCGGATTACAACTACTGCAATGGCGAAGACGAAGACAAACTCGTCGGCGGTGGGCCATATAGGGGCGCCGTAGGCGCATACACCGGGATGGAGGGACCGCGCCATGCGTCGGTTGTAGTTGGGACGATGTAGCCAATGATGGAGAGCACACCGGACGACCGAAGGATAAGTAGCAATCTCGTCATTTGGCGGTATAAGATGGGGCTCGATGTCGATACCCAGGTGGAGACAAGGTCATCGATCAACACCGGCCAGGAGTTGTGCCTAGATGGACTGGAGCTAGAAGGTTGAAGGCTGCATAGAAACAACGGGGGCGGTGGCGAGCAGTAGAGGCATACAGTGTTGTCAAACCACTCTCATCGTGGCCTCCTGCATGTAGAACACCGAGTAGACATGCCAAGACTCTGCATGAGTTGCACGCGTCATTAGTGGGACCCATGGTGGCAGGAGGGGCCCAGCAGGAGGAAGGAATCGGAGATGCCGAAAAAATCTTGGCTTCTAGAGGAAGGCGAGAACAACGACGCCGCCGCCGCTCGACGTCATCGAAGAACAAGAACTTGAACTTCGCGGCGGCAGCGGATGGGACGAGGTGGGAGTGGAGCAACGCTCGGATGTAGTCGCAGATGCGGGCGAGCTCAGCTACAACCTTGGGGCGGTAGGCGCGGATGCAGGCGTGGTAGGCCTCCCGCAGATCGATAGCGGGGCGAAATCCCCGGGGCGGCCATGTCGTCGGCGCCCCTCGCGCTGTCCGCCTTCGCTTGAGGAAGACTAGGTCGCCCGGCAATGCAGGGGGCGGCGACGCCCTCGGGAAGACGGGACCAGGAGGTACGGCGTTGTAGCTCTAGATCTCGCGAAGCAAGCCCGGCGGCCCGCCATCGGCGGATGGGTACACGACTTCGATGGATGGAGGCAGATGGTGTTGTCGTCCGCGCATTGCTCGCCCCTCCCTCCTCGCCTTTGCCTCCCCGGCCGGCCCCCGCCACCACCGTCACAGGCGCGGCGCTGGCGCCATAGCCGCCGGCGGCGCTGCCGTAGTGCCGCTCCAACCAACCTCCGGCTGCCCATCGTAGTCCTGAGGCTTGGACGACGCCAGCCCGGCAGGACGAGGATGCCCGACGATCCGAGCCCTAGTGCGACGTCGCCGACCTCGTGGAGGCTCGCCCTCGATGCCTTGCCCGGCGAAGAAGGCCGACGCGGCGCTGTAACGCCTCCGTCACCGACGGGTCTCCTTGGGCGTGGGCGCCAACGGGCGCCCAGCGCCGCCGTGGGGCAGACCACGATGTCGATTGCCGCCACCACCGCCGTCGTAGGCGAAGAAAACCGAGAAGAAGAACTTCATTACTCTTATTTGGCTAGGATTTTACAAGGAGGGAGTTGAGGGACTAAGGGGAGAAAGGAGGGAGAAACCCGACCCTCCTGCCATGCCGCCCGGCGAGCTCGCCGGGAGTAGCGGGGGCCGGCGGCGGCGATGGATGGAGGGGCAGGCAGCGGCGGTGGATGTGGGGAGATCAGGAAAGGGGAGGTAGGAGAAGGGGAAGGTTGGGGATGGGAAACAGGAGTACTACGATGAGCTACTACTCGCTCGAGAGCGAGAGCCTTCACTCCTGTGTTTATTCGAATGTTTGTGTATAGTTGCAATGACTTTCGATTGTGTTTCAGGAGTGTTTTTCAAGTGTTTAATAAGCTTGTTTAAACTGCTTTAACTACCTTAACACATATGTTACAATAATTGTATTTGGATGTTTTAAAAGTAGACTGTACACTCGGCAAAGAAAAATAGATAAAAAGCCAAAAATAGCATTTTTTTTCATGGGAGGCCCTCACTAGCTAGCGAGCCACCACCAGCGGACACTATTTTGTTTATCAGGGCGCGGGACGTCAAACCCGCGACCTCCGATACGTGTGTGTTCCTCCTCTATCACTACACTACTTCCATCACACTAGTCTGTTGATTTGTTTCAGTTCGACAAATATTGTACTAAATCGGATGCAAATTGCTTGTTGAGGCCCTAAACAAATTTAAATAAAAAAATATTCGTAGCTACAGATTTGTTTCGGTTCCGGTGGCGGTAGGAGTGAGATGCGGTAAGCCGTAAGGATTGGGGTTTCAATATATCCACGTCAAGCTACAGATACAGCTTGTCCCGGGGAGGATCCGAGCAGGAAACGGTACGAGGAATTTACTTGGCGTACGTGTCCGACTCCGTCTCGATTCTTTTTGACCGAACCTAAAACTATATATATTGATTGACCCACCCCAGATAATAGATTATTGCGCATCCTTGTCTCTGAAGCCCACATGCCGATGGGAAATCAGGCGCTCTCTTCCGAGCCTACCGCCGGCAATGCCGACGACGACACAAGCACGTCGGAGATCGTCGCCACCGAAGTGTCTGGGGCGCACGTGGTCACCATCGACGGCTACTCCTGGACAAAGAGAGTTGATCGCAACGAATACATCCCTTCGTCCACCTTTACAGCCGCAGGCCACTGTTGGACCCTCCGATACTACCCCAATGGCTATTCCCAGCCCGACATTGTAGACGCATCCAAGTACATATCTATCTTTCTATCATGTGATACGGAGGTCAACGCACGATGCACGTTCAGTTTGGTCGACGAGGACGGAAAGCCTACCGGCCACCGCCGCAGCATTGGCGACGACGAGACGTACGTGCGCATAGGTAATAACAGTAACCGACTGGGATTCAGAATGTTCATCAAGAGGAGCGCGTTGGAGCAGCAGGGTCTTGTCCGGGAAGACCGCTTTAGAATACGATGCGACATAAGTGTCCTCAAGCTGGTCGCCCAAAGAGAAGAGGACGCCGGCGCCGTCACAAAGTTCGTAGACGTGCCGCCGTCTGATATCCTCCAGCATGTCGGCTATCTGCTCTCAAGCGGCGATGGCGCGGACGTGATGTTCGAGGTCGACGGCGAGAGCTTCGGAGCACACCGGAGCATCCTCGCCGCCCGGTCGCCGGTTTTCAAGGCCGAGCTGTTTAGCCCCATGAAGGAGGGCACCGCGACGTGCGTGTGGGTGGAGGACATGGAGCCGAGGGTGTTCAAGGCCCTGCTTCACTTCGTCTACAACGACGTGCTGCCTGAGATAGACGAGGGCGAGACGATGGCCATGGTGCAGCGTCTCCTCGTCGCGGCGGATAGGTTTTGTCTGGAGAGGCTGAAGTTGATCTGTGAAGACAAGCTCTGCGGCTACGTATTTTTTCATGAAAAGTTGATCGTAATTGTCGTTCTGTGTGGCGTCTTAATTTCATTATATGTATCATGAAACCAAGCATCAGTACGTATTTTGGACTAAATCATTATTCCATTGTGATACGCTGAATCTAGTATAATATATAACTCTGTTATCTAGTTTATTATATTTTTTCTAATGTTATTTGACGCCTTCACTGTCTCTGTCCTTTGTTTTGCATTGAGATATATGGCCTACATCTAGTATGATATACTACCTCAGTTTGAAATTACAAATCGCTTGGATTTGTTTGAGACATTGCCCTAGCCTCCGTTCCAAATTGTACTAATTGCTCAACGTAACGAAAAAGTCAAAGAGACATACGAAAATGGTGAGAGCCATTTATTATTTGAAATGGAGGTAGTAACAATTTTGGTTGCTTAAAGTGTGAGAAAACGATATACACATACAATGAATATTTCCATTTCCCAAACGTCATACATATACGACAAGAGTGCCTGTTGCCGCGCTGGAGAAGCTGAACCAATAGTAAACCAATAGTCGTCCCATAGATTGGCCCAGTGCCGGTCCTGTGTTTTCTGGGGCCTGGAGCGGCACACACAAACAGGGGCCCCTATACAAACATCTTAATAACAATATTTAATTCACTGTCATTCGAAATCTTGTTTTTGATGTTGCATATAAATGGACATATTTAATTCAAAATCTTGTTTTTGATGTTCCATATAAATGGACATATTTAATTTAGGATAAAAGTAAAATGAGTTACTCCCTCTATTTCAAACTATAAAACGTTCTGACTTTTTTTAGACTATTATAGCTTTTGCTACATCTAGATAAATGATATATCTAGAAAACTTCAAATAATTAGGCATGGAAGAAGTAGCATTTACATTAATCATTGGCCGAGAGGCCAGCTCCTTTGGACAAGCGATGTCTCGGCCATCTGTTGTCTCCCATAAATTTCAAAATTGAGATAGATTCGACATCGCTCAGAACGATGTTGGCCTAGACAACCCCGCCCCGCTGCCAGTCCATGGTGCACGAGTCCCTGCTTATCATCGAGGACACCTCGGAGGATGAGGTCGAGGGCGTGGCTGCAGCTCCAGCCTTGCAGCCACCTGCCTACAGTGTGACATCGCCCTCTCCAGCATTTTCCTAGTCGACGCCGGCGCAGGTCAGTGGCAAAGCTAGAACAAATTAGGGGTGGTGTACTTGACTTGTGGGTGTATAAACCTTTTTTTAAACGAGGAAATATAACCCGTTTTAATTAAGCAGAGTGAATTACAAGTCAGCTATGAGAGAACCCTCGTGGCGTAGGTTACAAACCACTAAGATAGTAGCAAGTAACTTGGGAATAGACATAAGAAAAACATAAAAGATACACAGAGGGAGTGACTAGTAGGTGCATAGACTTGTGCAATAGGTGGTGCATATATGGTAAAATTTTTGATAAAACCATTGTTTCCACAAAATTTGGGTGGTGCATTTGCACCCACTAACTTACAGCTGGGTTCGCCTCTGGGTAGCCCCACCCCTTCGTCAGGCCGCAGAGGAGAACATGTTGCTGGTCATCGTTGAGGATGCCTCGAAAGACAAGAATGAGGGCAAGGTCGCTGCTTGTGGACACGGCGGTTGTTGGCGCCCACAAGAAATGGTGCTTTACATGACGTTTTTGGTGATGTTCTCATAATCATCACAAAATTATATTATCTGTGATGCTTCATTCCAAAGGGTGATACAACTGTGACGGTTAATTTAGTTTTCGTCATCGTTGGATGTCATAGAATAGTATGGCAACTCATTTGTAAATCTGTGACTGATGTTTTAATTGGTCACACATAAAGCATCCAACATGGCATTGACATGCTATTGTAATATATGTGAAAGTTCACAAGCACCTATTTTTATGTTTCCTTAGTCTTAGGATGGTTAGAACATGTTGTGTAAATATACTGGAAATTGAGTTAACCAAATGATTGGGCTTTATGTGATTTTCATTATATAATTTGTGATGGTCAATTTTAGTGAACATATGGTGCTTACATGGCAACTCCAATGTATGACGGAGAAACATCCTACATGGCAGATTGTTTTAGCGTTGCTTTAGGTTTGATAAGATGCTAATGCCCCAGGACTCTTCGGTTGACGCCCATAGGAGTAGGAGTCTTGGGTTGCCGTCCATGGGAGTAAATAGCGCTGCATCCCCACACGATGCACAAACGGAGGCTCGATTTTTTGCGGCATTGCAAAGAAACACAGCGCGTGGTATCATCAAATTTGCGGCATGAAAAAAAAAATCCTGCGCGCTAAACAAACACTGTGAGCATTGCAAAATCAAACGTGAAGAAAATGATAAACCACATGAGGAAGGGACCGAACCATGCCCAGCCTGCCTCAGGGCACAGCACTCTAACCACTGTAGCTAGCTACAAGACGTTTGTTATATGAGGGAACTTGTAATCATATTTAACAAGGTAAAACAGGGAACAGTACCCCCTAATTAATGACTCCTTGATATACTAAATGCTGTCAAAAAGACCTTAATTACTAGTAAGGAGGGAGTACGTTCATACATGTACCAATTGTAACATCTACTACACCTATGTAGAGAACCCCCACCTAGAGAGTTCTCTGCGATCTCCTCGAGCCACGTCATCACAAAGGGCCCCACCATCCCCTCAAACCTGCGTGCTCTCTTCCCCTTCATTTGTCCCTGCCCCTTCTCCTTCCCATTCCCCTCAGCAAATGACGTCATCTGCGTTCAATCCCTCCCCCCAGCCCACCATGGGCCGTCCGTCAACCCCCGCACCTCCGTATCCCGCACCGTCGCCGCCTCCCCACCGGTGCCCCCTCGCCTCCTGCCGCCGCCACCGTCCCACCAGCACCCCTTCACCTACCCACCTCGCCTATCCACCGCCGCCCCTCGCTTCCCTACCGCCTCTCTTCGTCACCTGCCACACCTCGCCTCCCCACCGGCTCATCTATTAAACGTCCGCACCGCGTGAAGAAGGGGAGAGAGAGACCGGCGGGTAGCTAGAGGTGAGGAAGCCGCACCCGTGCCCGGGTGGAGGAGGAGGTCGTATGCCGCATAGGTCGGGCCCGCCACGCCGGAGGGAGTAAGGCGCCTCCTCGCCCGGCCTTGACCCCGCGCGGATCGGGCCTGGAGGGAGACCACCACTAGGGTCGCCACCGCCCACGCCGGGCCTCCTCACACAACCTCGATCCCACCGCCATGCTCGTCCGCAAGGGAAAGGAGGTGGGACGAGGTAGTCGAGGGAGGAAGGCGCAGGCCGCGCCGCCATGTGCCGAATCCAGCGCCTCCATCGGGGCCGCTCGTCGATCCACGAGGGGACGCCGCGGCACCGACGACGGATCTCGCGCGCGGTCGCGTTCGCTTTTATGGAGGCGATGATAGAAGAGGTTGTTGACTTTCGTATCCTGGACTCCAGCTAGGTGCAGTGACGACATTGTCGCCCCCACTTTTAATGGGTCCTTAATCATACGTATTTGCGCCAGGATCACGCTACAAATATGTTTCACGCTACAAATAAATATAGGATAGAAAGTCTTACGGCGGTGACGAAGTAACACCTAGCTGGGTTACGTTTATCAGAGTAGCCAACCGTGAAGCGGTGGTATATCTGTGACGGGTCTACTAGGGCGTTAGACCATATGGGCACTACTCTTTACTCCACAGGCATCTTGATAGTGGATACATACTGGGTTCAGCCTTACTCCTACTTGATCGTCTTACGAACTCCTATGTATGCGCGTCCTTTACCTCATAGACAACTTTACCTTCTCTGGTGCCGATGTCTGTAAAAACAGTGGGGTGAGTACAAAGGTACTCAACAAATCCAAACCGGGGGTGGTTGTAATTATTAGGGGTTTGGGTCCTAGCAGAGTCTCTAAAACCGCTCTCGCTAGTTTCTGGATTATATCATATTATCACAGCTTCACAAATCACAACAGGTTGGTCATTTATAGTGAAAACTAATCATAGATGTTCACCCTAGCATTTGCCCATTCCAAGGGCGTGGCTATTCGAATAGATTTGTGTAAACTCTACGAGAGGTTGTACAATTTTCCCACACGATAGGCATTGCCTCTGCCATCATCATGGTTTCGACAGACCTAACGAGAATCCGTACCCGCTTGGGTGCTACCTTAGGTTTTAGTGTATCTTCTGCCGAAGGTTTCTCGGGGGCTGGAAATGGGGAGATCACTTAGCACCCCATTAGGGAAGATCACCTAGCATCCCAATGCGGAAGATCACCTAGCATCTGCTCAATCAACAATTCATATGCGTAATATAATACATCAAACGTTTTACGTGGAAGATCACCTAGCATCCATGCCAACCCGACCTCGGAAGATCACCTAGCATCCGAGTCGCCTCCCGATAATTCCCTCGCCGTCGCCGGCCACCTAGGCATACGATACACCATGACCCAACGGGGTGTGGAATAAAGTCGCCCCATCCCGGCGTGTGGCTGTACGTAAATTAAACTAGGTAGAAGGTCTATGAACCGGTCCTTAGGGAGGCAAGTATCTCTCTGCAGGAACTCCTCACGTCGATTCCCGACGTGATAATCCACCTCACTGTGGAGTATCACCACCCATCTCTTTTGTTGGTTAGGGTTCATTGATGGATCTCATGTAAGCTCTTAATTATTAATGTATGAGTGTAGGTAATGTGAATGATTACGTCACCCAACTTAGCTCCATAGCTACATTACCGCGCTCATACCGCACTAATCAGGTTACTCATAATGATATCATGGCTATTATCGTATGTTACCAACGCATCACATAAGCGGGCACCTAGCCCCACAATAATCTTGAGCACCTAGCTTGTCATCAATAGTGAGCACTCAACTCATCATCATCTAGCGCATACACCACGGATGCTTAGTCTCATAATCACATACGATAATAGGCCATGATCTCGAGATCTTTATATCTTTAACATTATTATTACTTACTTATTTAAGGTCATGATTAGGGGGGGGGTAAGGACTTGCCAGGGGATGTTCTTATCGATCAGCACTTGCGTCGAACGTCACTAGCTTGTCTCGGAAGGAACTCCTAATTGGGTCATCGAAAAGCTACCTCGCGACCGGCAATAACCTAGCTTGAACTATAACATGCAAATCAAAACATAGAACATTATGGTGGTGATGGGTTAGATGCATAGATCTAGATTTTAGATAAATTATGGAAGTTGTTTCACGCGAAACGGAATTCGGATGTATGAGATATGAATTTTGCAATATTAATCCCTAGTTAATCATTAGGGTAATATTATATTATAATTTTATCATGTAATAAATTAGAGACTAATTACATGATAAAATTCTATAATTCAAATAATGAATTTAAAAAATTTTCGGGAACTTTTTTCGACATAGGAAATATGATTTCTAGAACCCCGTGTACACTTATCGGGTGTACTTAGCAATTAGACCAGTGTACCCAGCAATGCCTATCTACACGTGGGTGACACGTGGGTCCAGGTGGACGCCACGGTGGCAGCCACATCGGCTCCACGTGGATTACGGGGTTGCCCTAACGGTGGGTGACGGAGAGGGGCGGATGGGCGGCGTGTCGACCTCCCATTCGTTGGCTTGTGACGGCGTCCGACGGGGAGTGACTGGCGTCACCGGGTTGTCTCCACCCGTCATCCCTACGGCGGCGCCCTCGCTGGAATTCGGCCGAGGTGGCATGGCGGGGCTTAAAGCTTGCCGCGGGAGGTTGTTGACCTCCGTCTGGCTTGCCGCGTTTGCCCCCAAGCTTCTCGGGCGGCGAGGTGCCAGTGGTCTTCCCACGGCGGCCCGGTGGCTCGCGGCGGCGAGTCGTGCGTCAGCGGTGCTACGCTATGCAACAGGACGGGAAAGGAGGCGCATGCTAAGGAATAGAGCCTATACGACACTATGGACTCACCAATTTATGTCCCGGACGGCGAAATCGATGATGCGGCCCAACCTTCTCCGACGGCGGCGACGAGCACCAATTTGGGGGAAAACGAGTTGGGGGAGAGAGAGACGGGGAGAGGAGGAGTGGAGGGAAGCACCGCGTTCTGCACCGCGGCGATCCTCGTAGTGGGTGGGACGAGCTCGATTAGGTTTCGGGGGAGTGGTATTTATAGGCCGTCGCGGGAAGGTCGCCGGCGAGATATTTTCCTCGCCGCCCGATCTTTTCCGACCGGCTCGGCCGTCGTCAACCCATGGCTGGGGCTTGGCCTATTCCAAGACCGATGAGAGCTCGTGCCCGGTGTCCCTGGGTGAGCTGGTTCTCGCTTCGGTCTTGTCGTAGTGGGCGCCGGATTGCCGGCCACCATGGCGACAAACCGCCCGGCGGAGTCCGCGGTGGCGCTGCGTTCTTGGAACCCCACCGCTGTGGGCGTGAACCGTGCAAGGCGGCGTGAGGCCGCGTGGCGTCCGTGTACAACTCCGGTGAGCCCGCTCTCAAGACGCCGTCTTGTCGAGCTTGCCGGCGAGTGCAGGCACGCGGTCATCCGGGTCATCAGGTCCGCTGAAACCGGCCCGCGGAGTGCAGGATGACGAGGGGTGGGCTTGTCGCAGGGCGTCTAGCCCCGCGAGCTGCTCATCGCCCCGCCGTAATCGAGTTCGCCGGCGGCCTGGCAATCCCTGGTCGCTTTCCCCACCGTGGAATGCTATTGGCGGAGGTGTGGGGTGCCGGACGATGTGACGGCTCGACGCGTCGGCCGACGATGGCACTTTATCGGCGGGGTCGCTCGCTTCCTCGTCACGCTGACACGGGAGGCGGACGGCCACGCGTTGTCTCCGCGTTCAGTGTCGACGGGAGAAGACGGTGCTGACGTACGGGTCCCACCCGTTGCGTGTGAGAAGGAGTCCGAGCCGGGCCTGTTCATTGGGCTCGCTCGCGGGCCGACCTGATCTGCGGGAGAGAAGAAGAGGGAAAGGAGGGCACCGGTTGGGCGGGCCAGAGAAGGGAAGAAGGGAGGAAATGAGCCCGAGAGCTCATTCTTATTCTTATTCCCTTTTCTATATTTCTTTCCCTTTTTCCTTTTCTCTCTTTGTACACTCATATATATTTATATATATACATTTATCTATTCAAGCACATGGGTTTATATTCCCTTAATTTATATTTTGGGAATATTTGTCCACTTGTGCCATTTAATAAATATATATATATTTTTGTATGTGATGAAGGTACACGTGTCCCGATAATTTATTTCCCGAGAGATAATTTGTAAATTATTTCTCATGCATGCTTCCATAATTTGAAATTGAAACTATGCATTTATTTATCTTCCACCATAAGCTCCCAAGCAACAAGCAAAGGACCTATTTTCTATATGGTGATATTTTAAATGTAAGGCTTTCAAAATTAGGGTTTTCGGGGTTTTGTGGAAAATAGATCAAGTTTTAGTTTAATTCGAAAAGTTCAAAATTTTTAGTGATTTTTAAAATGATGCAAAAACACGGGTGTTACAGACATATGGGCCTAGCCCTGTAAAAGGCCTGTTTTGGGTCATCTCTAAACTTTAGCAATTTTATCAAAGGGATCCTATAATCCAATTAATTACAAGAGGAACACTAGAAAGCATAGCAAGTCCGTTAGGATGAATCCTTGAATTTAGTAGGTTCATAATGAATATCATATTCATAATTTCTCTTGGTAACATTTTTATTTTGTCTAAACATTCTATCATCCTCAATTATCTATCAAGTTAAATATAATTTACCCTTATGTTAAAAGAGCTCAATTTTTTACTTTTTCCCAAGTGCATCAAATAATCATTAAAAAAAATTCTCAAATTCACTTTATTTTAAGTGCATCAAATAATCATAGAAATTTAAGCCGCAGCAACGTGTGGAGAATCAACCTAGTTTATACACATACAAATCCAAACATGTACTTGTATTTCCATTCAATGAAGACTGTTTGTTTGTTAAACGGCTTCCTTTCGGTATAATAAATCTGTGTAGGGTAGTAGGGGCCTCTCCAGTTTCCAAAAATCAAAAAAAAAAAAAAAAAAGAAGAAGCATTGTTTCGGCTTTTTAACTTAACTAGGAAAAGTGCCCGCGTGCGTTGCAACGGGTGATGGGTAAATATATCAGTACCATCGATTTAAACCGCAATGGCTAATAATATTTTTTTTGTTATGAAGTTTGACGCGATAAGTATCTTATATCATGTTGTTGCGTATTATTTGACACATGACAAAAGTGTAGCCCTTGTCAAAAGGAGTTTGTAATAGCAAGATTGTTTTAGTATTTTTTTGATTGTTTTGATTTTCTATTATTTATAGAAGTCTTAAATGATTTAAAAAAGAAAAGAAAACGAAGAAAAAGAAAAGAAAAGTTATGCTGTGGGGACGGGCCATGATCTTCGGCCCACTCACGGCGTAGCCAGCCAAGAGCCCGGTGTCCCCAGTCCCGTAAACGATAGGTCCATGCGCATAAAAAAAAGAAAAAAAAGGAACCCTAAATTCTTTTTATAAACTGTTTAAGCCCTAATTTATTTGTCTTTGGTATATTTGCATACGGAACACTATTATTTATTTCTAATTCCTTTTGTCCTCTTCCTTTGATTGTGAGAAAGGTCGGAGGCGGCCCACCGCGGACCACGACGAACGTTCTCCTATCCGAGGTGCTCTTCCGAAATTTGAGGCCAAAGCTTTGCAAATAGTTTTTCAACCCGACGTGCCTCAAATATAACCTCAAAAAGCTGCGTCAATCAATGGCCCAGGCTCAAAGATGGTTGAAGTTGGTATGGTTTCGGGTTGGTAGCCCACCCTTGCATCTTGTACTTTCGCCTCTTGTACTCGCCTCCACCCGCATCTCTACTTTCCTTTTTCGAGGTGGGACTAAACAGCTCCGATCTCCCGCACCGCCCGATCATGACGACTTGTTGTGACTTGGTGCTGGGCTCGCTATATCCTTCATGGGCCCTCCGTCCGTCGGTCATCATGGGATTGGCTGGCCTTTTCGATCATCATGGCTCTGGGCTTACAAACCCACCGCATCTCTACTTTCCTTTTTCGAGGTGGGACTAAACAGCTCCGATCTCCCGCACCGCCTGATCATGACGACTTGTGAGAAAAAAGAGGTGAAAAGCCCGGTGAAAAGCCCGGTGAAAAAGGAGGTGGGACTGAAATTTTCTCTCTTTATTAGTAGGTATAGATAAAGCAGGTCCTAATTGAAACAGGATTGGATGAAGCAACGAGTTGTATTGATCAGATATATACACGGACAAGCCTACACAGGAGGCTAAGCCAGCGGCGTAGCGTGCAGGGCGGAGACGCTTCTGGCGTCGGCGAATTTGTGCGAGATCGCTGAGGCGAGCGCGGGTCGTGCGCGACTGCATGCGCGTGCAGCGATGGACGCACGCTCGATCAGCAGTAGACCCAGCGGTCTCCACGGCGGTGGTTCGATCCGCACAAGACCCGGCGCACGCACGCTCACGGCCCCTCGCTCGATATCTCGTCGGCTGCCGCCACTGTTGTTATTGTTGAAGGAAGATGGATGATCGATAGGATCAATGACTGAATGATTGTATTGATTATGTCTGTGTACAATAAGATGAATATATACAAGGCCACTGCAACCGAACAGGTGCCTTGAACCGGTGTCTTGACCCCAACGTAACCTCTGAAGGGGCCTAATCCTAGAACTGTCATTAGCAGTTGCTCTGCTAATGATGTGATTATCCTAATTGATCACTAACTAATTATTCTAATTAATCCTAACACTCCCCCTTGATCAATTGATCTTGGGGTAGGCTCCTTTTAATCTTGTATAGACACTGTTGTATATTCGTCAGTCATAGTCTTGAATTCTTTAGAAAACCCTGTGGGAAAAACCAAAGTATATCGATATACCAGGTAAAACTCCTTAAAAACCCAGTGGGAAAAATAAGGAAAACAACCATGATATATATAATACCCAATGTTTATAGACCCTTTAGATGATCCTAAAGAAATAGTCTAAAAACAATTTGATCAAAGATCAATATGTCATATATAATATTATCCTTAGAAACCCCTGTAGGGAAAAATAGATAATATGACAACTTCTCACAAAAACCTTGTAGGAAAAATGTGAGGAGAATCTTTGAAAAAACCCTATGGGAAAAATCCAAAGTAGTACTGGTATATCAGGTAAAACTCCTTAAAAACCCAATGAGAAAAATAAGGAGAAACTCCGTGATATACAATCACCAATGTTGTTAGACCCTTTGAGATAAGCTCAAAGTCTTAGTCTAATAACACCTTGACCACATGGGGAAAACTTGATGATACAACATATAACTTTATATAGGCATTGCCTCATCAAAAACTTTGTATGAGAAACCTCAAAAGGGGAAACTCAAATAAAGAAAAGAGTACAATGTATCATATGTCACAGTATCATCCACCAAAAACCCTATGGGAGAAACAGATGATATGACATAGTCTTGTGTCGATATTGCCTCATAAAAACTTTCTATGAGAAACCCCCGAGGGAAAAACTCATACAAAGAAAAGAGTGCAATATGATGTTTTCAACAAGTTATTTAATCAGAGAGACGAGAGAGTCTCCCCCTAAAACTTGCAAACCTTTGATATTAAAATGTACTCAACATATAAGAAATGTGGAGTATGTTATACTATGTGAATATCTCTTCGAGATTATCACAGTACTTAGTTTGCAAATGTCCAAATGTCCATATGACCTAGGAACGAGCTATCTTAATGCAAAATATTGCAATAAGCATAACTTGTTACCATCTAAGCAACACAAGCTGCATTACCTTTATAGATAATGACCTTTGATTCAGTAGAATCGTTACCACATAAGTTTAGTATGTGATATATCATTCGTCAAGCTATGCACATTCATGTGTAGCCTTGTATAATGCAATTTCAGAATGATGAATGGAATTGACCATTAAATGTCTACTTAAAGACTATTACAACTAGTCTTTCCATATTTATGTAAAGCCTATTTCAATGATCTGAAATTTGGGGATCTTATAGATAACCGGAATCATAATATCTATATAATTGGATCTTGGATTATACCAAGATCGTATGTGCTATGTTGTAATATTAAAGATATTATTAACTTCAATCTACCAACATTTGGTAGAGTAGCGTTGTTTCTAGATAGCAAATTATTGCAAAGATATATTCGGCCGAGAACTTTTGCAATATATATATTAGCGCATAAATAGCACAGAGATAATGGACTACATGTCCTTATATCTCATTCCAATCACTATGGTATAAAAACAATCTTCCTCTATCATGAGGTCGAACAACCATAGGATTCTCTTTCATATTGATTCATTCAATATGATGTAGATATATATATAGCTTTACTACAAAAACTTGGGAGAGGTTACTTGGATCCTAAACACAAAATAAAAATTTGGTTTAGACCGTATCTCCCATCTCAAAACTCCGTCTTAAGATTACAACGTGCTATTGACAAGTGTTCACTACTAATGATGTCAAGATTGTTTGACAATCATATAATACTAGGAAATCCAATCAATCAAGGACTCCAAAATGAACACCACGTGTAATCAATCTTGTATCCCTTCAAATTAAGGAATACACATAATGTCGATTGTACCAAATTCGACTTAACTACATTAAGTCATATATTGACTTAAGAAATACACAATATGTGGTGCGCTTTTATATATGAATGTTTGGTATGTGAACTCCTTCCTGGAAGCTTCACAAATATACTCAACCAAGTGATTATATGCAATCACTACATCTATCAACTGCAAATATAGATGCTTTTGTACTGCCTATCAAAGTTAGTATCGGAAATTTAACTTACTATGGAGAATAATTGCATTAAAAACAATGCTTTGGGCTTTTGCGTAGTAAACCCTATTGTGCTACTAGTCTTGCTTTATATCTCACCACCATGTTGTTTTCAATCCATCCTAGGATGAAAACACTTTGTACCCACAAATAAAGGTACAGAGGTGTTTAGCTTTACTGACTCCTAACTCCTCTTTTTCTCGTGAGCAAGACTATCTCTGTATGTATAACTCAACAAGTTCGAGAAAGAGTGACAAAGCACTCTACAATGGTCTTATTAACTGGATAACTTGGAATATAGTATACAATTTATTCAGAAAAGTATGAGTCGACTCGTGTAGCCTTTATATGATATAAGTCTCCTCGTTATCAAAACTAAAGATGAACCCTGAATGACTCATCGTGACTTTCATAAACGAGAGTCAGGGCTTTCCGATATCCCAAAGATCGGTATTTCAAATTGCACCGAGCTAGGCTTGTGGATTATAAATATCCACAGGACATTACATGTCCTCTAGGTGTCTTCAACCAAAGGTTGAGTTGCATTTTCAGTCTTCTTTTGCTTGCCGGCAATCGCATCTTGCCACTTGGAAGTGCTTCTCCCCCTCTTATAGCCAATATGGGGGTGAGTGGTATATTCCCCTCTTTTTGGCACTTTCCTTGCGGGATGGAGAGACTTTGTAACACCTTTATAATCTTTGAAAGTATTTAGGCAGTTTGTTTGCAATACTATGCAAATCAATTATTCTTTGAATTCAATGTTAATGCCCATTTTCCATGTGAGATATTGATACTATCGAGAGCGAAGTTCAACTAACTCCTCTCGAATTCAATATCCACAATATGGAAAACCATTGATTCAGTTTATTTAGTATGTGATCTTGAGCTTGAAATGCTTTATGCATTACAAATATTTTCCGGCATTATATATGGTACTACTATTCTCCCCTAATGCCCGGAAAAGCTCATTTGTTCTAAAACCAAAGATACGGGTTGTAAATAGATCTTCTATAAGTCGAGTGTGTAAATCTACCCGACTCCAACGCAAAGTTGGCAAATAGCAATTTACTAATAGTGGTCTTGTATGACCTTAATATCATACTTATAGATTCCAGTTTATCTATTTGGCTATGCAATTAAACTCTTATTATACCTAACAATCATCATTGAAGGTACAAAAGTTTAATAGTGTTCAGTAATAATGCTCATAACAAGAGCCATGATCTACCAAATGCAAGGCTAAGTGTGGATAATTCCACACTTTAGATCATCTCATAGATGTATCTATACAACCATGAAATGCCCGAACTATCTAGACAATCTTTATGTCGGACTCAAAATATTCTTTCGAATATGATTTAGGAATCTAAGTCAATCTGATTTTTAAGATAAGAGGGTCTTAAAATGCTTTCCCTATGGTACTTACCGTATCCATACTCTAGGGAAATTCTAACCAAAAGAATTGCTATTAATTTTTCACGCATCTCTTTGGATGACTAAGTTGATCATTCCAAATCTTAAATGGATCAACAGTGTGAAAAATTCTTATGCGCAACATGTTGTACGGATATAGTTGTATGCATTATACAACCAAAATGAGACTTTTCTCATTACTATTATGTGCCATATCTAATGTCGTCCATTTGTGTTTCTCTATGAAAACACAAATGTCCATTAGGCACATATCAATCCCTATTAGGAAAATTCCTCGCACAATCTATATATGACAAGAAATAAATGAAATTCTCGCCTAATATATAGAAATCCATAAATATTGTCGAGTATCAAATTCATCAAAATGATAGTCACAATAGTTATGACAATAAGTGTTACAACATATTTCGATGGACATTAGAAACTTCCTAGGAGCTTCAAATTTTAAGATTGAAAACCCTTCAAATCTTAAGTTTTTGCTCCCCCCCGTTATCCCTTACTATTTGATATAGATCAATCTTGAAGTTAAGAGTATGACATTGTTTAGCATTTTGCTAAACATAACCACTTATATGACTTTATTGTGTAATTATGTGGTTCTCATTGTCACTACTCGGTTGCACATTAGGCCTTTTGCTTCCATCATTGGAAGTAAATTATATGAACAATAGGATCGTAGTCTTAAAGACATGATCTACTTTATTGTTTGTAATACTCGTGAAGAGTATGCCCTAAAGTATGTGCATTTCTTATGTGCATTTCCTTCCATAAGATATTCTTATCGATAATATTTATGGATGTAGTACCTTAACAACAGCATGGTACAATTTCTTTTTGATCTATTATAAATAACCCCTAAGTGAGGGTCCTTAAATTCCTATTAGTTTATGGGACAAAACTAATAATAATGTCCACTATCCATGTAGGATATTGATGCCATCGAGAGCAAGTTCAACAGACTCCTCTGAAGTCAATATCCACAACATGTGACAAACCATTGATTTAATGAATTTGCAACTAAGATAAACTCAAAATCAAATTGGTGATGTTGTAATCTCAATTGCAATATTTATAGGTTTATATATATATCTTATCATAGTTTTGGATTATTAGAGGTAGTCACATAAATGTATAGACCATATAATCTAATCATCACAAGTTTTGTAATATGCAAGACAAGATAATCTCTATGTCAAAGATAAAGAGTAGATCTTTATAGTAGGCAATGTGAATTGCTGCCTAAGCACGGTCTCTGGGCGGTATAATTCACAAGGAATTAAGCGCAGCCTTTGCTTAGGACTCTACTATCTTGGGTAATACAATATAATATGCTGACTAAACTTAATCCAATTTTTTTTTATTTTGATTAAAAACACAATGTAAGTAATCATCAAGTTTCAAGGAAACAAGATGTAGACCTCTCAGTAATAGGTGATTAGATCACTACTATGGCATGGTCTCAAGGTAGGATAATTCACAGGAAATTAAGTGCAACCAATGCCATAGACTTTATTACCTTGTGTTAATTAACCAAAATAACCAAGATATTTATATTGCAAATTGTAATCCTATAAGGATTAATTTTTTTCTTATTATATTAGAACTTTGTTAAATTGCAACTAAGTTAACAAGCAAATTTAACCATGTATGTGCACTTTTGGAAAATCGATTAGTTCTGAGTGTGCAAAAACACACGAAAAAAATACGAATCCGTCGAAAAATATATTTTTGTGAGCGTGTACCGTCGGAAAAAGAAAAATACACACGTAAATACATTGAGAAAAATTCAATTTTTTCTCGACGGTGCACGCTTCGGAAAAAAATATATTTCGAGGGTAGTGCACACACAGAAAAAAAATAAGTTGGTCAGATTAAAAAAACATTTTCTTTGTGCGCGTGAATCCGCACGAAAAAAGAAATAAAACACACAGAAAAATAGAAATGAACATGCAAAAAAAAAAATCAAACAGTAGCAACAACATATAAAAATATATATTGCCCATCCAGTAATTTTGTGCATGAACGACAAAGTTCCACTCAAATAATACACAAATCAATAGTCCAAGAAAGGAGTCAATACTTGTGTTATGTCAAAAATAGAATCAGTCTGACCTATCAGCACATATATTTGGTCATCTACCTGAATGCTACAATGAAATCACAAACACGGATATGGAAAAAGAAACTAAACTACTTTTTCTTGTTCAACCAGTAGTAAACTGCTTCACCATGTACTCCATCTCTACCTGTTAAGCAAAGATTTATTTTTAGACAACAAAAAACACTAAGTCATCACCTCTGCAGAACATACACTCTTTTTTGAGACAGCAAAGAAAACACTACCTGGTAAGCAAGTCAGGAAGAGTTTCTAGGTGACAGCTCCCTCCAGTGTTCCAGTGACCACCTCTACAGAACAAACACTCTTGTTAAAGAGGCAATTTAACATATCTCCATCAATAGTAACAAGAAGTAAAAACATGTAATGTACTACTCTTTTAGTCAAATGATTAAGTTTAGAACATAAAGAATCTCAGATATTGTCAAATAATTAGCCAGCAAGCAACTCATATGGCCAGCGCACAATGGACAGATGGAAATAACCAAATAACCATTAAGTCTTTAGATTGTTGTAATAAGATATATGTACCACTGTTGAAATGGCCAGCATACCCAAAGTGATAATGTCATTGTATTATAGTGAGGCTGTGTACTAGGTGAGCACTAAGAAATAAAACTCTGAACTTAACTTGCATCCTAGTTGTGTACCAAATTTACCATACTTTCAATGAATAACTCTATTTAATGCAACAAATCAGGAAAAACGAAGAACAACAGGAATACTTCGAAGATGATAACCTGCAAACTCATCAATAGCAGCGTTGGTACAGCAACCCGGCCACCTGCTTGCTAGCTCGAGGAGAGGGAGTGGTGGCCACTACGGCCTGCTGCACATGCTCTGCAGATTGACGGAGATGGCACAGCTGCAGATCGACAGACTATCGAGCGGATGGAATCCAGGACCATGAGCACAGATCTAGATCAGGAAGGATTGTATTAGAGCTTTCTCAAATTAAAAGGAAACTAGAGAAGCAGCCAATCTGCTGCTCGTAACTGCAAGAGGAACGAGATGGGTATCCGGATCTCGTGACCACGGCGTGCCGGTATCGCGCACCTGCCGGTCGTGGACCTGATGGACTTCGTGGATGCTGCGCTCGTGATGCCGGGAAGGGATGGCCATATTGGAGTTCTGTCGTGGCCGACCAGAGTTGCGCTCGCCGCCGCCGGTGCGCGCTTCTCCCGTTGAGCGCGGTAGCCGGCCGTGCTCGTCACCGCTCGCCTCAGTTGCCCCGCGAGCTGAGGTTGAGGTTGCGCCCGCACGCCGCGGACATGGCAGCGCCCGCCGCAGGGGCCGGGGTAGAGGCTCGCCGTTGGTGGAGAACTGGACGCGCGCTCATCGTTGCTCGAGATCTCGAAAGAGGAAGCAGTACGGAGGGAGGAGCAAGAGAGTAGCGGCGGCTGTATGGTGTACTGGAGGAACGAGTTAGGGTTGGAGGGAGCAGCGTGGCTGTTTTGTGTGCCAGAGGAGCACCATGCGCCGTTCAATCAAAATGGACGGTTCAGATCGTCCCGAATCATATGGGCTTGAGGGAGTTCAAGCCCAACGCTGCAATTCGAGACCAGGCCCATGAATCATATAGCTTTTTGGTATAATAATAATAATAATTGTATTTATTCGTTATTTTGGAACAACTAAAGATTTCAAAATAGCAAATGACTACGGATGAAAAAGTGATTTCATAGCAACCCACATAATAATTGTAGTTTTTTCTGTGCGTGTATAGTATTTTTCTGTGAGTTTTACAAAACCGACACAAAAAAATCTAATTTTTACGTGAGTACCTAATTTTTTCCGTGTGTGAATTGTCACGCACAGAAAAATCTTATCATTTTCTGTGTGTTTTTGATTTTTTTCTGTGCGTATTTCTAAAAACACTCAGAAAAATTGTATTTTTAAATGCGTTTCAAAAAACGCACACAAAAAAATTAAACACACACTGAGAACTAAGCCATTTTCCAGTAGTGGTGGTGCAAAACTGTGGTTTGGGGGCACCAATATACCATACTAGAAAGATTCCCCCGTGCGTTGCCGCGGGTATTTAGAGCAATTTTTAGAGGTTTGAATTTTAATCACTAATAATTTTAATCACAATTTGATTTGGAGAAGATTCAAACTGAAGATTAGAAACGTGGTGCAGGCTCAGGATCCTTGAATCTGAACTGTGTCCACCGATAGAATCATCAAAGCACTGGGCAGCCTAAACTATGGGAATGTAGACAACAAACAGAGAAGTGCATATGTAGCTAGCGGCAATCCATGTACCGGAAGCAACAACGATGCAAATGAACCCTAGGCATCATCTGCACAAATTTGTCCTCTTACACATCACTTAAGCAGAGTGTAACCACGTATACGTTAGCATGAGCAGAGATGGTCACGAGGATATAAAATGCATCAATCCGATAATATATGCATCGGAAGACAAAAGTTTTTGATGTATGCCTGTCTGCCGGCCGGCTGCTGTGGAATTTTGCATAAAAGGATCCTTATCTTGAGTCTTGATCATTGGCTTCTCCGCTTCTGTCATCTAGGAACGGATGGCATCAACAATATATCAAGCAAGGCCGACCCTAGGAAAGAATTGGTGGTCGCACGGAAATCCAGTTCTCAACAACGTATGAAAGGAAGGAGTCTAGGAGATGAAAGAGAGATTATTACAGGTCGCACCCTTGCAATGACAAAGCCGACCGGACGACCCCTCCTTGTCCCGTCCAAATCCATCCATGACCAGATTTAGTTCAGTTCAGAGAAACCCTTTTCCCAAACAAAGTGAAATAACAGAAAACGCCCAAAACTTGCTGTTGCTTTTCGATTGCGGCCGCCGCTACTCCGCCGGAGGGACGGAATTGGTGGCTGCGGCCTCGGCGGCGTTGGCCTCGGCGACGGACTTGAGCTTCGGAGGTAGAGCGGCGGCGGTGTCGGGCGAAGGCGGGTGTCGTCCTCGGTGTTGCCGTCGGGGACGCCGACGACGTAGGACTCGAGCACGACGGCGGTGCAGATCCGGGGCCCCAGGCCCTGCGAGCCTCGAGGCGGTGGTGAGCGATGTAGTTCGAAAGGCGGTGCTCGCTCCCGGTGATGGAGAAGCCGAAGACCGGGCGGCGGCGTCGAGGAGGTCGAGGCGCTCGGTGTCGGTGCCGGGCAGGGAGGCCCGAGACGACGCCGACCTCGCGGAGGCGGCCGGGGCGGAGGGCGTCGCCGGCCGACGTCCGGGCGGAGGCGCGGCTGCGGATGAAGTGCTTGTACACCGCGGGCGGTCGGGCGGCGACGATGTCCCAGACGGCGGCGGGCGGCGCGTGGATGCGCTGCGGCCGGCAAGCCGAGGAGCATTGGCCCTCCCCACGGGCACCCGGTGGTGGTGCGTCCACCGTCGACCGCAGCCGCCATACTCCGCCGCTGTCAGCCCCAGCCCCGCCGGCAGTATATATACCCTAGCTTAGGAGCTATAAAGTAGATGTAAGTGGAGAAGAATTGCAACCGGCATTTCCAATCTCTGATTGTTGGATCGTAGGTGCAGTTAATGCTCCATAGTAATGGAGGGCAGGGCAGGGATCGGTGGAGCACTATAGCCGGAGGAAGGGGAAGAGGCAGGCACTATGGCGTGCAGTGACGGAGGAGCAATTTCAGATGACGTGGGTGAAGGAGATCATAGAGAATTAGCTAGTCGGTTACCAGTGACGTGGCCCAATCACATCCCTGAGAACTCCTAAATTAGCCCCTAGTGGGGGACACTCATATAGGTGTAGTAGATTCTATTTTAAAGATTACAAATGTGACTAATATGTTGGTGCAAAGTAGGACGTTTGGGTGCACCAACATAGCCTAATTTAATTATCAAATTCACAAATGTAAAATGTATGTGGTGCTAAGGGGGATCGATTGCACCACATACTTCAAATATATATAATAGAATCAAGATGGCATTGTAATATAATATAATTAAAGCACAAAATATATTACAATAATAATATTCAGCAGGTATAGAGCAACAACAATAAGGTTAAATAATTATTGTTATTGCATAAATTAGATTAGCTAAATTATATGCTAATTAATGGTACTACTGCTGATTAGAAAATAAAATAAAATAAAATAAAAAGAAATATGAATTCCTGGGAAAGATAGAAATACGTTACTAATTGATTTAGCGTGATTTTGTGATTCCCAGAAAAACAGAAGGGCTGATGTGCAAAAGGGCACAATCTTATCCTTTCCCCTTCCCCCACGGATGGTTCTTCCTCACGGAGAAAAAAAAAAAAAACCGTCGCTCGGCCTCGCGGCCTGATTCCGTACGTGCGGATGCCCGGTCGAGTCCGCCGCCGCCCAGGAGCTCGTTGGCTGTGCGGGGCGCTTGCCGTGGGGTCCACTGCCGTTTGCGGTCGGCGCAGTGGGCGTGGAAGGGGCCACCCTCTGGTCCAAGCCGCGGGATGCGGGACTGAAGGGGCACCGCTGCCTACTCCGACCGAAGGGGCGCCGTCGTCTCTACCCGAGCAGAAGGGGCGCGGTCACCGTTGTTCGGATCGAGGGCGCGCCGCTGCCGTGGATTCAGCCACAGGACTTCTGGCGCAGAACAGCGGTGCCGCTTTGCCGCGGTAGGGAGGCGCCAGTCCAAGCCAGGCGCGCGCGGGGCTTCCCAGGCCGGTGACATGCAGATGTCCGTTCGGCCTCTTCGTCCCCAACTGTCACCACCCTTCATCTGCAGTCGCCGGTGCTGCTCTCGGCCTCTTACGAGCTCCGCAGAGCGCAATCCCGGGCCAGCGCCGCCGAGTGCAGGCGTGGCCCCGAGCGGATGCGGCGGTCGGCAACCGGGGCCGGGCGCAACCGTTGCAAGAGTACCGCGGTACAGGCACGGGGCGTTGGAGACAGACCGGACGGCATCGCCGTTGACGAGTATCGAATTGACTACCTTCTCGAAATCGCAATGTCTCGATTCCTCGTCTCCCTTCGCATCAACAGTGTCGTCGAACTTGTCTCCGGCAGTGGTTCCTCTGTCAGCGAACTATCTTGGAAACGGCGACTCAGGAAAAATCTGCACAACAGCAACGCCGGCGAAATATTCTCCTATTCGCTTCAGCGGCGTGCAGAATAGACGACGACGCCGGCGGACTTGCTACAGCGAGCGTTCAACAGCGACGCCGGACAATCATGGCTCCGGCGAACAATTTCATCTGCCTACGGCGTCAGCGGTGGCAGAGCAAACGTGCGTGATAACGTGTTGAAGGAAGATGGATGATCGATAGGATCAATGACTGAATGATTGTATTGATTATGTCTGTGTACAATAAGATGAATATATACAAGGCCATGCGGTTGCAGTGGCCGGCCGAACAGGTGCCTTGAACCGGTGTCTTGACTCCAACGTAACCTCTGAAGGGGCCTAATCCTAGAACTGTCATTAGCAGTTGCTAATGACGTGATTATCCTAATTGATCACTAACTAATTATTCTAATCAATCCTAACAGTTATCTTCTATGAAGGCGCAAACCAGGAGTTTCGTAATGTACACTTTTTTAGGGGCCAACAATATCATGTTTGATCAAATATATTAAAACTATACTAATATTCTTGATACCAAATAAGCATCATTAGATTAATCACGCTATATATTTTCATAGTAAATCTATTTTGATATACAATTATCAAAACTTGAAATTAATTGACTTGAAATGTGAGATGTGCACCTATTTTGGGATGGTGGGACTATATATTTTGGAGGGCCTTGTATGGTTGAACGATGTTTTTTTTAATTTAGTAAACTACAACTAGACTTTTGAGCTACAAAGCATATCTAGTATGAAGCCATTTTTGTAAATGTGCCGTGCATTGCTCATACTACAGATTGAGTTAGTAAAGATATATGTTCCTTCATTTTTGAATGTTGATTTTGAAAAGTTTTGAAACTCATTTTCTTGTTATGTTACCTCATGATTTGTGAACCTTATGAGTTTTTTTTAAAAAGTATGTATGTCTCCAAAACTTGGCTCGTTGAAATAAGCTGCGATATGGGTCGGGGAAGAAACACCTTCCGGTGGAGTGGAGTTGCCATTTTTGCTAGTTCAGGTAAAAACAATGTGTCAGCTTCTTTAATTATGGATCTAGACATACTTTCATTATACCATTATTACGTTTCAATGCCAGCTACAAAACAGAACATTATAGTTTGAGCATTCCAGAGATATCGTATGGATATCCTTGGAAGCAAATCGATTCGCTATGGATTTGAGTACAAATGTTCCACTATCCAAGGTCCTATTTAATCGGTTGGACCTTAATGTGCACTTTCTATATTTTATTTTTTGTTAAATATGCCTCATAAATTCATCACATTGTAGATTTTGTTCAAGAAATTTATTATTTGTTATGCAACTGATTTTTAATTTGAAGTCTTAAATTCAAAAAAAAAAAAAAAAGGTTTCAATATACGCTAACTTCAATAAAGGTTCCTTTTGTTGAGTTTCGAACAAAGATTTTGAATAAGGGAGCTGCACTTCAGCTGGTTCATCATTTGTTTAGTGGCTGGGTACCACAACAATTTTTTTGAAATTGGTGGTGTCTTTTATGTTAGACAACACATGGCCCAATGCGCTCCTCTGATTCAGTCTTTAGGTTCCTAGATGGTTATGATTGAGTCAGTATAGACATATATCACCATAGATTGGTTCTATGTCTATTAGCCAAACACTAGGTCATCCCATCATGCTTGGTGATATTTTTGTAAGATTTTGTCCTCCATAATCAATCTATCAATTCCGTGGCAAAGTCGTACATGGTATCAGGCTGGCAGATCCTCAATTTACAACTTTGCTCAAAACTTAAGAACACCTTCCTATTGAATTGAAGGATTGATTTGCCACTATTGAGTTGCTACTTGCATCTTTCGCTTCCCGTGGTGTTGCCACTACAGCTGAGTTACCGATAAAAGGCGTGGGATAGCCATCAAAGCTAAGGAAGCGGCATGCAGCCTATCGTATCGTTGCTGCCACCTCTGAGGACCGCTAGGACACCATTGACCACAAGAACATCACTATGGAGTCTGGTAACATCCACACTATGGAGTCCAATGGCAATTCCATGCGCACACACCCTCTCCCCTTTGTGATCACTCCTCCATGAGACCATTTGACATGGCCAACATCAATGCCCATGCTCATGCCCATGCTCATGCCCCGATGGTCGCTATGCATAACGTCCCCGATTTTGTCACTCATCCGTGACCTCACCTACAACCACTACTCTCGGTGGCATGAGCTCTTCTTCTGTTCTCAGTTTCTACTCCCTCAAGAACAATGTCCTCAACGACGACCATGGCCAAACTCCCATAATGGATGCACATGGACTGGGAGGTCAAGTCAAAGATCCTTGGTATGATCCATAACGTGTGAGTTGGGACTGTTGAAATACCATGCCTCCGCATGCACCACCGGGCTTATCATTGAGCCCCGAGAAGTTCACCTCGATCGGCATGGATCTTGAACCAAGCCGCCCCTTCTCCACTTACCTCGAGTCAAGCCATGTGTCGGTTGTTATGACTATTGAATTCAGGCCATAAGAAGCATTCTTGGTGAAATATTGTTGTTTTGCTACTATTATCACTATTCATCACTTTTATTTCCTATGTTATGCCTTCTCAACTTCATTATTCAAGTTCTATGTTTTTTTTTTGGCGGTGGTGTGCCAAATGGTACATTCATTTGTCGTGTAACCAGACACACACCCTGAAGCACATGTAGATGTGGAGATATCTGACGATGCATAGACAATGCATTTGGACTTCAATAGGTAAGACAACAATAACATTATGTTCCCCTTTGCATTATCTTATGAACCATATAACCAGTGTTCTAGATGATTCAATAGGTAAGACAAGAATAACATATGTATCACTTGACTTTGGACTCCTGGTGAAAAGAAGTCATTTCATAATAATTTGTTAGATCTATAACATGCTCTAGATGATTCACCATGATTTGTCTGCTATTAGTGCATGAAAGTCTTTTTAATGATGTGTGAATGCGAGGTTGGCTCAAATCTTTAAGGAAGTACAGGATGTCTAATGTTTGAGCAGATGGAAATAGAATGCTAGTTCACTGAATTATTATTCACTTCAAAACATATAAAGACCCTTTTTATTCGCAAGAACTGATGAGTCTTTTCTCATTAGTAAAATAGATACTTCTAATTAATTATGTACACTTTGAAGGCGCTTTAAGTCAATATAATTTAGCATGAAGGGCTTTTGAGTGTTGAGCCCTTGCTGATTCACATATTTCTCAAAAATGCAGCACTCCATTTTAGTTGCATGATGAAACCTTTGTAATGAAAACAATGGGATTATGTGGCAACGAACAAAGTGATGGTATCCAAGCTCATGTTGCGAATGGAGGTGAGTGCTCAAGTACACCGAGCAGTTATTTTTGCTCAAGTACTCCAGGCCAACAGAGTTAGAGCCAGACATGAATTGAATACCAGGAATAGGGTTCTCAGTGCATCCAAATGATATATTATCTATACCTACTAATAAAGAGAGAAAATTTCTTGTCCACCCTTTTTCCGTCTGCCTTCTCTGACCTGCGGCGTCTTGCGTCGCGACCTCGGGGCCTCCGGCTGGGCTTGCTGCTGTGCTGGCGAGCCAAAGCCAGCGCGTCCTAGCACCGTGCTGTACTACTGTTGCGACGCGGGTGGCCGACGGATCTGTGCCGGTTCTCAATAATTAAAAAGAAAAACAGAGCACCAGCACGTGCGACACTCTGATGACCGTCCTCGTCCGCTGTAGCTCCAGGAAACATTTACCATGCCATTAAATAGAAAAAAAAAATGATTCCCGTTGATAACAAGGAAGCTGGAAAAGTTGGCAATGTGCTTAGTGATTCTATAACTTTAATTTTTTCAATTTATATCCAAATTTAACTGATATACGCAGGCTCAAAAAACAAATTTACAATGATGGACTAAACGAATAGTGAACTACTCACAAAGCAAAATGGCAATGAGTTATATGATCAAAATTTGCACTAACCAAAGCAACGTGTGGGCATTGTTATGCTATATATAGTCAGGATATTCGGCTGACGGTTTCCGCGACTAGGAAAAATTTATGACGTATATTTTTTCCACCTCTTTTCTTTCACCTTCTAATATTGCCTCAACCGGTGCAACTTGGTCCCCTTCCGAGTTACGATAACATCTCTTTTCGTGCTACAAATGTATTCATTTACGTTTATTTTTCCATTCCGTTATTTTCACGTACACAACATATTTAAGAAAAGAATCAATAAATAGTAAAAATCATCTTTTCCGTTAGCGAAAATGACAGAGGAAGAAAAGTATATTTTCACCTGTGCACCCGTAGCAACGCACGTGCATATTTTCTAGCCTACTAATAAAAGAGAAAATTTTTAGTATCACCTTTTTTTTTCACCTTTTTTCTGCCACCGTTTTCTGTCTGCCCCTCTTTTCTTTCCGCATGCCTCTTCTGTTCGGCTGCCCCTTTTTCTATTCCAATGTACATGTTTCTTATACAAATAGGACTCCTGCGAGACTCAAACTGATCCGTCCCCCAATAGAAAGTCTAGAGATCAGATGACCGAAAGACATCACGATTTAAATCGAGACCAAATAGAGTACAATACCAAATCAAGAACATCATATATACTCCAAGTCAAGACCAAATACACAGCAAATCGAGGCCACCAACTTTGTAGGAAACGTTGACGTTGTTGGTCTCCACATGACCTGGTTGCTATGTCTCCAAGTCCGCTGCTCACCGAGATTTGCACGACCTCCTTGTCGTGGAGCCCGTGGACGGCTGTCGGTCCAGTGATATTCGCCCGAGTGCGGCGCGAGAACCACCGCCGGCTGCGGTATCCCGGGCCCCTACCGGGAACGCAGCGCGCCCGCCAACCGCCTGGGCCGGGTATCTCGGGCCCTCGAAATCTGCCAAGGACACGCCCTCGCCAGCCGCACGAGCGCGTGAGGGAGGCTCGAGCGGCGAGGGAGACGAGCGGCCAATGGAGATGCTGTCCATCGAGTCTTCTTTCTTGCGTGTGGTGGTGTAACTGTAGTCGGAGGCGTCGAGGCATCAGGCACGGAGAGGATAGGATGAGCTCAAATATGAGCTCAACCTGGCTCAATAGAGAAAAAGAATCAAACAACTGAGATGTATGGCCAGAGCCAGCCAGGCTCATGGGCCAGGTTCGCCGGGGCCGAGAAATCAAACACACCCCTATACTCCTATGGTGCTTGCCTGCTTCTTGGTGGACTGGTGGGCTGCCTGTGTATACGAGAAAAGAAAACACGGAGATAGAGAGAAATAGAAAAGAAAATATGGCGGACTGGTGGGGTGCCGTGTATACGAGAAAAGAAAACACAGAGATAGAGAGAAAATAGAAGAGAAAATATGGTATGAAAATAGAAGAGGAGAAAAAAGATTATAATTTCAATTATTTCATCAACAACTTATAGAAGTTATTTTACCAAACACTTTTCTAAGCAGTAAAGCTATAGTTAGAAAAAGCTATTTCATCATAAAAGCTCAAGGTGGATCTGCTTTGATTGAAGGTGGAGCTCTGCTGAAAACACCGGTTAATGCTCGCCGACGAGGAACACAACAACGGTGTATGCACCTGCTAAACATCACATAATAATTAATCTCTGAGCCTCTCATGTTAATGCGTTAAAACAACCTATGTCAGAGAATGATATAAAGTCTCGTTATACGATTGTTGGAACACATAACATGATCGTCGAATTTTTCGAACTATAAATAATCCAGTAATTGATTCTAAACACCGTTGCAACGCACAGGTATTTTTACTAGTACTACTAAAAAGAAGGAAAAGCAATCATCCTCCCCCCTAATGAGTCTGCCCGGCTCCTAAACCCCGCTCCCTTCATTAACATTAACCGCGTTCCCCGCCCAGCCCATCCGCTGAACACCCGGCTCCCTACGCACGCGGAACTGCCGCCCACCTCCACCTCGCTCTACCACGACGCTCCTATCCCTCGCCATCCTCAGCGTCTTCACCTCTCCGCTGCAACCGCTCCCGGCAGCGGCGCGCGGCGACCCGTGGAAGGTTCCCGGCAGGATCGGACGTGGGGGAGCAGCGCGCGTCGAGGGCTCTCGACCGGCACTCCGGCAGGCGCAGCGCAGCGCCCCCGTGGAAGGCTCCCCGCCGAGCGGGCGGGAGCGGGCGTGCAGCAGCGCGGCTGCCCTGGCGGGCGGAGGGCGCCCCCGGCGCGACCGCCCCAACATCCGAACCATCCGTCTTGCCCTAACATCCGGAGTCGAGCGGCGCGGCCAGGTGAAACCGATCTAGCGGCGGTTTCAACAGACGAGGAAACGGAAGCGGAACTCTGGGAACCGCGAGCCGCACCGACGATAGCAACGACGTCCGCGACCTCGGTAAGCGCCCAAAGGCCCAACCTTTACCTATGCTTGGCTGTGACCACGGCCGCACTTGAACGTGACGCTGCACGGCAACTACGGAACGTCGCCGCCGGCCAAGGAGCGCCGTGGACGCCGTGGAGATCCGTAGACCCGCTGGAGACCAAAGCCTTGCGTTCATCATAGCCTGGCCACCATGGCCTGCACAGAACACCCATGGTCGCCGCGCACACCCGGTGATCACCAGGCCGACGCCTCGAGTCTCCTCGGTGAACTCGGACAGAACACCCAGATGAAACGCTGCTTGCTTCCCTTGAGTGCCGCGGTGAGCTCGGGGCAACGAGCGACTTCTGCTCGGGATTTGGAGGCTGTGTGTGGTTTTGATCGCTTGTGTTTCGCTTGGAGTTTTCGCGGTGGGCTGTCGAGGGTTTAAATAGATAACCGGAGGGCCGAATGGTCCCCGGCTGCGTCGGTTCTCTGGGCATGGGAGCGGAAGATATATGCAAATGCTCGGTGTGTTCTTATCAGAATATATGAGTGGTATGAATGCAGTGCAGACCTGCTTACATTTCAGCTCATCCAGTGCATTTTTTTCCTACGCATGTACAGTCATATGAAGCCCGCCTACCGTAGCAATGACCATTCTCATGATGATCCAGTTTGCTAAAACCTTGCATTGCATTATTGTCCAAATTGTCAATAATGCTGATAGTAATACATATAATTAAGCCTTTGTTATTTCATTGCTTTTCCTTCTTTTTAGTAGTAAGATTGCAGTGGCTGGAATTTTTCGGAATCCAACTTTCTGTTGTCGCTATTGCACTGCAAAACTTGAGGCTTTGGAGATGATCCTAACGTGAGTTTACTGAAAAACCATATATTTAGTCCCTTGTAATTTATTTCTTTTATGAGCACGATGCAGTAATATGGTAGTGATTGTGCTTTTTTTTTTTCCCTTTATCAATTACACGGCAGTCTTTATTTCTTTGGTACCCGATGAGACAGTTTGGCACACAATGATATCTATTTTTGATTGGTCCTGAGTCTGTCTATTTCCATGATTTCTTTGACCTATTTCATCTGCTATTATTTAGCCCGGTACTGTCATGAGTTCCAAATAATACCAGCCTGCCAATCAAACTGGATAGCTTTCTCTTGTACTTTCACCTATTTGATCTGCTATTATTTAGACTGGTACTGTCATGAGTTCCAAATAATTTATAACCAAGATGATCTATTTTCAGTTCAGCAGCATCTACAATATGCCAGAAATGGACACAAAGAGTACACTCTAGGCTCCATAGTACCAAGGCCACACTCTACAGCCTACATATAGATAACGAAATGCATGAAACACACATGCAAGTGTAGTTCTGAAGATGACAGTAGCTATAAAATTACTGCATATGATTAAACTTCACCAAAATATCTTCACCAAAAAGTATGAGATAGAGTAGTCACTAGCTACATGCATAGCTAAACTTTTTCACGTAGCCCAAGAATATGAGAGAGGAGCATGGGGGTCCAATAATATAAAATAGTCTTTGTTGTTGTCTCTTACCTCCACATCAGCCGACTACGTAGCTAGCACTATCTATTACTATTGCGGACGCCCGTATAGTAGTGAGTGAGTGGTCCCACATCAAGATAGTGAGTGAATCTTGCTCCCATAGCTGCAACCACCACATACTGTCTCACCCAGCCGACCGTCGCCGCCATGACCTCCTAGTCGCCACATGCCAGGGAGCATGGATCCAGCTCGTCATGGACTAGGGAGCATGGATCCAGCTCGTCATGGACCACCTACTGAGCATTGGGTGATCTGCCGGCTGCTGATGATGCTACTCCGTCGGGACAGGCACAGGGTGGCGTCTGCATTGACAACGATGAGGGATGACCTTGGAGGCATGCCATAAAGAAGTCACACGGTGCTTGTTAGTGGAAGCGCAGTCGCTCTACTATATAGGGAAAATAGAGAGAGGAGGAGCGATCGAACTATGGCCCGCCTGGATACAGAGATGGTTTTGAGTGGCATGCATGGTGGCCAATAAATGATGAGGTTAGATCCAAAGAACCTAGGCCGTTGGATTTGAGTAAGGGGAAGGGGAGGTTAGAGTGGATCTGATGCATTTGTTCTAAATGTTAGCCGCTGTTGGGTGCATTTCGTAGGGTGCCCTTATGAGTGTTAATGATTGTGGTGGACATGTTCTTGTGTGCCTGTATAAAAGTTTATATTGGTGCATTATATGTTGCAGAGACTCCACAAGACACTTTCCAGAGGCTAGGTTTGTGATGCTAAACTCTTTTAGTTGTAGTGGCATCTTAGTTTCCTCTAGCAAAGATTCAATTTAGATGAGTGTAGACTCTAATGCCCCGGAACACGCGGGGTATTCACCTAGTTGATAAGACTCATCTAATGCCCCAAGACTCGGCATGATAAAATCCAGGGCAGACCCAAACAGGCTATGCAAAATCACATGTGAAGAAAATGATAACCACATCAGCGAGGGATCGAACCATGGCCCTCGTGCGTCGGGGCACAACGCTTTAACCACTCTAGCTAATTACAAGTGTTTGTTCTATGAGGGAGCATGTAATCCAATTTAATATGGTAAAACAGTTTGTTCTATGAGGAAGCTGTAATCCTATTTAACTTGGTAAAACAGGAAAAAATGTGGATGAATACTTGCTCTTTTTTTGTTACTGCAGCTGGTCGCTCCCGCATGGGTCGACGCTGTGCCAAACCCAGCACCTCCCCATCGCCAGTCGCTCCCACAGAACCGCCACTGTAAAACAACGAAACAAGGCTATTGCAGTATAAAATAAGCGCTAATGAAACAAATAAAAAATATGAATTGAAGCATGAAAAATAATCTATTGCAACAATCGAAAATCATCTGTTGCAACAATAAAAAAACAACTACAACAACAATGAGGTCTACTCCTGCAACATCACGAAAACATTTGTTGCAACATAAAAAAAATCATTACAACACCCACAAAACAAAGTGAAACATAAAAAAAAATCTAATGCAACAACTGAAAGTCATCTGTTGCATCAATAAATAAAACCAATGCAACAACAATGAGTTCTACTACTGCAACATCAGGGGAACCCATGTTGCAACAACAACAAAAAAATAATAGTTGCAACAATCGAAATCATTTGTTGCATGACAGACCCTTAGTGAATTGATCGCCAGATTATTCGACGTGTGGATATAATCCACCGTTATAACTCCGGAGGTTTTCAATTTTCTGATAGATTTCAATCTTCTTTTAACATGCCTTGTAGACTTCATGTTATTCCCCGAACTGTTGACCTTTGTAATCCGCGGTCGATTGTCACAGTTTATGGAGATTGCTGGTATCGGTTTTTCAACTATCGGTAAATCCAATAGGAAATCACGGAGCCACTCGGCCTCAGCCCAGCCGGTGTCTACTTATTTGTGAGTTCGCTTCCATTGTAGACTTTGTTAAGATAGTCTGCTTGCAAGACTTCCAGAAAACAGCGCCACCTCCAAGCAAGAACACATATCCGCTCATGGCATAAAGCTCATCAGCATCAGAAATCCAGTTGGCATCACAATAGCCTTCCAAAGACTCTTGGGTTCCAAAGTATAATGAATACCATATGTCATAGTACCTTTCAGATAACGCAATACTCTCTCAAGAGCATGCCAGTGATCATCTCCTGGTTTTGACACAAACCGGCTCAGCTTGCTCAAAGCATAAGAGATGTCAGGCCTTGTTGCACTCGCAAGGTACATGAGTGAACCAATGATCTGGGAGTATGTCAATTGATCCCTTGCTATTCTCCGATTTTTCCTCAATAGCACACTAGGGTCATAAGGTGTACGAGCAGGATCACATTCACTAAAACCAAAGCGACTTAATACCTTTTCCACATAATGGGATTGTAACAAAGTTACCCCACCATCACCTTCTCTAATAAGTTTGATGTTTAGAATGACATCAGCTTCTCCCAAATCTTTCATTTCAAAATTGCTCGACAGAAGTTTCATTACTTCCTCAATCACATTGAGATTTGATCCAAAGATCAGTATGTCATCAACATAAAGGCACAAGCATAATAGCCTCACCCCCACCATACCAATAATACACACACGTGTTAGCCTTATTCACAAGCAAAGCCAAAGAATTTGTAAGAGTATTATCAAACTTTTCATACCATTGCTTAGGTGCTTGTTTTAGGCCATACAATGATTTTATCAACCTACACACCTTGTTCTCTTGACCTTCCACAATGAACCCTTCTGGCTGATCCATATAGATCTCCTCATCCAACTCTCCATTAAGAAACGTTGTCTTAACATCCATCCGATGAATGATAAGACCATAAGAGGCCGCCACGACAATCAATGTGTGAATTGTAGTCGGTCGAGCAAATCGGTGAATATGTGTCAAAAAATCTTCACCCTCCTTTTGGGTATATCCTTTGGCCACAAGCCTTGCCTTGTACCTCTTAATTGTACCATCAGGCCTAAGCTTTTTCTTGAAGATCCATTTGCAACCTATAGGTTGACAGCCATAAGGACGGTCAACGACCTCCTAAGTTCTATTAGACATAATAGAATCCATCTCACTCCTTCTTGCTTCCTTCCACAAGTCAGCAGGGAGAGGAATATGCCTCTCTAATGCTGATCTCTTGTCTTGCGTGAACTTGCTAGGGCACTCTCTTGCCCAATGCCGATCACTACCACGCATATAGCATCCTCCCTTTCCCTTATTGTTGTTGTTGTTCTTCTTTTTAAAGCGTGTTGTTTGAACAAGCTTATTTGAGTTCTCTTGCTTGTTTTGGTTTTTCTTCTTGTTAAACTTGCGGAATCCGAGTTTCTCTTCTCGCACCATATTTGCACTAGAGGTCTCAACACCTTTCCCATCGCCCTTTGCTTTAGCTCTCTCCTCAACATCAAGAGTGCCAATGAGCTCTTCCACATTGAAATCTTGCCTCTTATGTTTGAGAGAGGTAGCAAAGTCCTTCCAAGAAGGTGGTAACTTGGCGATTATACCGCTTGACCACAAACTTGCGGGTAAAATACAAGGGAAAAGTTCAAGTTCCTTAGCTAGTGCATGAAACTCATGAGCCTGTTCCACTACAGATCGGTTCTCAACCATCTTGTAGTCATACAACCGCTCCATGAGATACAACTCACTACCAAAGATTAGTAAATCCAAACTTTCCAACAAGTGCATCCCACGGCTCGATGATGTAGCTTTTTCGAATTTTGCATCAAGTGCACTTATCACGCGCACCTCGAAAGAGGTTGTCGTCGACCTTAAACTTAGCCTCCTCTGCGGGAGACAAGTTATCGAGGCTTGCCCTCAGCGGCATGATAACAATACATTGCAATAAGCCACATTTCCATCTTAGCTTTCCAAAGCAAGAAGTTTTAACCATCAAAAGGATGGGGCTTTAATGTAGCAAAGCAAAACCCTCGATAGAAAAATGCCTAGAATTAGGTTTTTGATTGTTAGATAATTAGGCATTTTCCTTGTCATTTTAATTCCATAAATTAATATTATGATGATGACATATAAAAGATAATTAACCATTGAAATCATTATATCAAATGTATCCATAACAATATGGTACATTTGAACAAGAAACATGTGAAGCATATATATATCATAAGCATATAAGCATAAAACATGTAACAAAACATAACAAATGTAACATGTGAAATGACGAAACAGAACTATCTTGAAACATATAGGCAATAGCATATGAAACAATAGGACTATAAAACTCAAAACAAATAGGCATGTGATAAAACTAGCGGGGAATAGGCAATGACATCTAATGATACAAAGATGATAGAACAGATGAAACATACTCATAAAAAGTATGTGAAATAGCAGAGATGAACTATGAAACATTCATAAAAGCGTGAAAAACGTAAAATAGAGAGGAGATGAACCGATCATACCCTCCCATGAGCTCCGATGATCCAGATCCTTGTCCAATTTCCTTCGACATGTCATAGAAGATGAAGATGGTCTCTCCTCCGGGAAGAAGATGAAGTCCACCGGTGAAGAAGACGATGTTACCGGCAACTCGAGGAAGAAGATGACGAACGACGGCGGTGATTTGGGCAAGTCGCGTAGACGCTGCCCAAAAACCTAATTGCCGATCCCCCGAGCAAGGTCTCGAACGGCAAGGGCTTCGAGAGGCACCTGCCCTCTCGCTCCTCCATGCGCAGAGTTCTTGTTGGTATTTGATAAGCCTACAGAATATTTATAATAATCCGCATAGTTTAACGGATCTTGGTGAGCATTTCACCGGGAGAGAGGGTTTTAATATCGAATGGTGTGAGGAGAGGATAAAGAGATAAGAAGATTCCTATGGTTGTCTAGTTCTTCTCCTTATAAGTTATGTTGATATTGTCTTAAGGGGGGACGTACTCAAAGGAAAACAGGGACGAAAACATGCAATCCTCCAGTAACATGGTCCTGCTTGGCCTATCCAACGGGATGTGGACTCCAAAGGAATCAATGGTACTGTCACTACCACGAACTACCACGCTCTGGTAGGTAGGGTGCATTCACAAGCAACCTCAGTCTAAGCACCACGCCTAAACCTAAGCCGCTCCTCTAATCTATAGATTCCCATAGATTAAAGTACTCAATAAGAGATTTGAACAATAAGAACAATACTAACATGATTACTTACTCAAACAAGAAGTTGATCCACCATAGAAGTCTTAGGATCAAGTGCCACAAGGCCTTTGATCTCGGAGGTACAAGCATAGAGGAGTCACCGACAGATCCGGTGCTTCCCCTTCTTTTCCTCCACCCACTCTTTAGCTCTCAAGACTAGATCTAGTCACTCTCTTGGGGTACTACAGATCTAATCTCTCAACTTGATATGCTTAATTTGCTCTTCAACTCACTCTAATACTTCTAGTTCTACATGATATTCTAATCTAGATTAGAACTAGAGAGGAGAGGTTGTCCTCATATTGGGACACCTCTATGACCAATAGGTCAAGGGATAATGAGTAGAATGAGTTAGAATGAATTAGGGTTTAGCCCTGGGTCAGGGGGTCTTCTTATATAGGCCTTGGCGATGAACGATGACCATTGGATCAAACCGACCTCCAAAGAACGGTGTAGATACAACCTCAAGGTCGGTGGTAAACCGACATTCAAATGTGAGGCTGATTGGTGGGACCCACCGGCGGCCGGCCTAAATGGCTCGGGGCGGCCGGGGGGTAGGTGATCGTCTCATGATCATCCTTCCGGTGTCTTCGGTATCTTCTAGAGTGTTTTAGTCCACATTTTGGGTTGAGTTACTTCACGGTTAAGTCTTGTCATCGTATGGGATGTAAACTCTTCCGATTCTCGATCGATCTTATACGCTTTTTTTCTATTTAATCCCGAAAAAGATATAAATCACCAAAGCTCATGGAATTATGTTAGTGAAGCCCCTATACTTATGTTGATATTCATTTTATGCCCTTATTTTATGTTTAGTTGACTAGTAATATTATGCTATAACAGGTGTCAACAAGCTCCCCAAGCTTACCCTTTGCTAGTCCCTAGCAAAGCCAAACGTAGCAATGGATCAGGAGTTGCTACAATGCTTTCACACCTCCAAAGTACACATGCTTTCAAACAAAATTTTCTCTCCAGATAAGAATAAACTTGCTCAAATTTCAACTTACCCATATTACCTTTAACCATGGAGCTTATAACCTTTTCTTGGGATCTTGGGTAATTGAAAGATAGAACAATCAAGTCAAGCACCATATCTCAAACTCTTTGTTCAACGGTCATTCCGAGTTTTTGCAAGTCTTCAAAATAAAACTCAAGTTCCTGGTATGACTCTCTCAAGTCTCTCAATTGTGGTATTTGTGGATCCTCACTAAGGCAACAAGGTTGTTTTGCCTTTCTCTCATAATGTGTGGTATTTTTGGACTAAGGCAGTAGGACACTGTGCCTTATTCTCTCTCACCCTATATCTAAGGCTTATATATGGAGCTCTAGGTGGGAGAAAACTAATTCTACTTACTAAGCGTATATTGTAAGTTCAAGCAATGGATCCAAAGTCACGAGTCACACTGATCAAGTGGTGCATGTGTATGGTGGATAGAATATAGATGGTAGGGAATATAGTAAGGTGGAATGAATGAGGGGAAAGCCTAATTCTACTTTTGCTCCTTAAGGAATCTTCTCTCTTTTGAAACTTGAAAACTTTGAGAGAACTTGGGTCGTATCTTTCCCCTTTTTTTTCTTTATTTTTCTTTTATGGAGAGGCGAGTATCTAAGTACCCATTGTTTTCAGCGGACACTTGTCCATTTTTTTAACTCTCCTTTATTCTTTTTTTTCTTTAGGGAGGTAGGCTCTACTCGCCCATAGGACACTTGTCCATTTTTCATCTCCCTTCTTCTTTTTTTTTTCTAAATACAACCCAAATCTCTTTTGCAATAACTTTTGAGAGATAGACAAAAGTAATGGAGCTTCTGTAAGCTATTGGCTAGAAATGTATGAGTGGATGGGTGTAGGGAATATTTTTGGTTGCTCTATCCCAGGATAGGAGTAGAACATTTTTGGTGGATATAGTGGATGCATAATGGGTGTATATGGTGGTGTAGTGGTGGATGCGTACTTCCAAGATGGAAATAGCATATGCATGAATGGAGTCGAGTGGAATATAATGAGATGAAATGGTGGTGGAGTGTACATGATCAGCATGACAAGTTTCTAAGGGTCGACAAAGATTGAACAAACTCAATACAAAGCAAGCAGCCTATATATATGTCAAAAGGATCTTCCTAATCTAAGGAGCATGTATATATATGGCTGTGGTAGGAGGTTCAACACTGTCACATAGAAACTTATCATGTGCATTTTAAATTTTTAAAATAAATCTCCGTAAATCTAGTATCACTAGGAGTAAGATCAATAGCATTTCAGACTCTCATATATCATATCCGTCAATTACCTAGACTTTTAGAGCAAGCAATTTGCAACCCACGGGTTCAGGTTCAAGATAAATCTCAAGTCAAAGCAGTTTTGCATTTAAGGCTCAAGAGAAATTAAGCTTGAAAGCTAGGCACTAAAAAGGAATTACGACGGAGCAACTATTCATCATTTCCATGCATGAGATTTAGCTTCAGAGATCATTTTATGTTGGTGGAAAAGAAAACCTCTGGTACACTCCTATTTATTTATTTATTCACACACTTTAAAGATCACACTCTACTAAAAACTCTTTAAACGACTAGACTCTATAAAGCTAAACTTCTTAACAAACTCTTTTTGCAACTAAGCAAACCAAAATAGTAGCTAATAATAACATAGTAGGGATACTTATCGTGATAACCGGGGGTGCTCTCCCCAAGCTAGATTGAAGTGTCGGGTTTTATTGTGGAAGTTGAGGTAGATAGTGACGATGAAGTCGGCCTATCATGTCTCTCTCCCTTCAAATCCTGCTGAACTCAAATAGACAACAAAGCTTTGTGGAGCAGATTAGGCGTTAGTGGTTTGTCACATAGGCTTCATGTGTCTAGAGACATTTAAGATGGATCGTAATTATTCTAGATAGAACTTCAGCAAGATTTTTCTTCTAAATGTTTTTTGGAGTTTTATATATTTATATGCATGCAAAGAACTATGATGCAAATGCAGCTAGATGAATGCATAACTATTTTTATGCCACCACGGTGAATATCCATATGGGTTGCCACAAGATTATTCACATGGGGCTTGAGAATTTTTCAATACAATGCTAATGCAGAAATTTAAATATGCTAAAGAAAAATGATTATGCAAAGAAGTAAATATGCTGATGCAAGATGCAGAAAGATAAATATGATATGCAATTAAAGATGCGATGCTAAGAATTAAATATGGATAACTACCGAAGTTACCTTTTGGGGCGAGGGTTCAATGTTTTAAGTCCTTTGAACAAGACTACTTACCTTACTCACTCCTCAAGTGTATCATCTAATCTTGGTGGCTGCGTCTCCACGAGATAATGATCTCGAGGATGGCATCACCCATGTTGCTTGCTTGTCTCATGGTTTGAAGTGAAGCTTTGGACAAGTGAAAGCATGCAACATCTTGTTTTAGTGTGCGTACTTTATGAGTTCAGGACATTTCCTTGTAGAATTTCAGAGGAATGACATACTCCTCCACGTTGTGCTTAAAGTATGTCCCGCTTACAAAGACAAGGTAGAGATCAAGTGCATGGGCCCCTGTTGGTGGGAAAACACCAACGAGAACCAAAACTTTATTCGTTCTTCTCTTACCTTAGGCACATTAAACAAAGGCGAGTTGATGTTTAACTGTTTCATTCATTTATGATGAGGGTGATAAGATCAAGAGATTAAGCATCAACGGTTTAATAATTGTAGCGTCTTCGAGCGGGATGAGCAACACTTTAATTTACATTGGGCACTATGAGACCAGGAGAGTGGTGTTTAGGAACAAAGAACTAAACATGCGAAGTTAAGCGAGGATGGATAAGGTTAGGTTTTGACTCCAACATATTTGATTCTTTATTTATGAACATGCTATAATTAGGAAAAGCTTAGTTTAATGATAGCTTACCTCAAGATGTTACCTTTTATTAGAATGTGACGGCACCGTAACAACTTGTGGTGGTTCTTTCCCTACGCTTAGAGCTTTCCTCATTTGGCCTCTTGTATATCTTGCTCCTAACTTGTCTCCTTTATTGCATCATCCTTTCTTTCTTCTCCTTTGAATTGTGCTTGGACCTTTTTGCTCCTCTCATGGTTTTATTCCTGCAGTATTAGTTGACAGCACATACCCGAAGGAATATACAAGTAATTTTAAACAAGGGTAGATTTGTCATGGAGCTAAAGGTATCTTTTATTCTATAAAAAGTTTTGGATGTATATTTTAATTAGCATGTGCTCACTATTACTTTTTCTCTAATGGGAAATCTTAAGTTTGATTTTGATGTATGACATTTATAATCATTCAATCTTAGAGAGACAAAGTAATAGTGAGTAGGGGGATTGCAAACCAGCATGTCAGAGTGACGGTAGCTTGAGAAGAGGAAGAGTAATGTCAGATCTTTAGAGGAGTGGACCTTCCTCCTCCATGCTTGAGCCTTCCTGTCACTTTCGGTACTTTAAGTTTGAATGCTGAACCGTCCCTAATTGTGTATTGCAATCACCATGTTCTTAGATGTTGTTAGATCCTTTTGTTCCCGCAAGGTTAGTGACCAAAAATACCCAAAGGGAACTTGTCCTAGGAACATGTTGTTGTTTTCTTTTAGCATGAGCCTTCATGTGCTCAGATTTTTTTTTTATTATTATAATTATTTTTTAGAACATAAGACAAAAGTTGTATACAAATATGTGATTTATATTCACTTACCTATCTTTGATGTTCTTGTGGCCCATTGTTTTGTCCATCCACTTTTGTTGAGTGTTTACTTTTTTCGTGATCGTGGTGTATGGCACTCTTCTTCATCGAATAGACATAGCATAGATTCTTTTTCTCGCAAAATATTAGTGGACACATACCCAGGGAGTATACAACATGGTTGAAACAGGGGTTGTTATCCAAAGTTCATAAGATCTCACCTATGCTAATGAAAAGATGGTTCTTTGATTACTCTTAGCACATGATTTTAATTATCATATCTTATAACACATTTTTGTTTCTTTGCTGCATTCTAGCATAAGGATCAAGGCAAAGCTGAATTGTGGCAAAAGATTGAGTGAATAATTTGAGACTTACAGTTCTTCCATTAATGATGAATGAACCGTGACTTTTGCACAAGGTTGGAGTTCATCATATGCCTTGCTTCATCTCGATCCGAGTTCATCTCTTTGACTTACCCAATTGAATTTGAGAGTTTTTCTGCAAGGGTTAGTCCAACAAAATATTCCGGCATCTACTACAACATACTATTGATTCAAAAATCAACCTAGACACCACGTCCAATTTGATTTAGGAAGGCATTTTAACCTAAGCACCATGCTTAATTTAAAAGCCAATGGAAGTAAAATCACCACTCTAAACTAAGCACCATGCTTCATTTAAGAGAGGTATGAAGATATTCCAAACCTTAGCATATTATAGTAAACAAAGGTAACATGAAAGCATTACAAAGATTTACTCAAACGGAGATGAAATAGTGTAGTAATTTGAGCATGTCTTAAAGGTAAATACAACCAAGATAAGGTAGCAACATGGCAAGAATTATTAATGTGAGTGATTCAATGTTACATGATAATTAGTTGGACATACCTTTACATTGTCATCCTTCATTCTTTTTTTGCTCTTGATTAGGAAATGGTTAGTAACAAAAATACCAGAAGGAATATTCTCATAATTATATCTCTATGCTCACTACACAAGGGGGTGTTATAGCAAAAGATCTATACTTATATTACTTCCCCTAGAGTGCTTATTTTAGGACAAAAAGCTCATCCTTAGGAAACCTTCAAATAAGATTCAAAATGATGAAGAGGTTTTCCCTTATATCGCCAATCTCAAAACTCAAGTCAATAAGATCAACAACCACCTTTTCTAAATCCTTATGAACAATTATCTCAAGGGGGGTTTGAGATCTCGTAGGTGGCAAGATTAGAGATGGCAATTAATTCAGGAGTTTTCTCACATGAGCAAGGATTGGATAGAATATTTAGGATGTAACTCCTATGCTCATGGATGTTCTCCAACTATGGATAATGCTCTTCTTGGTCTTCATTAGATCCTTCATGATGTCTATACTTGGGATTTCTAAGATCGTAGGTAGACTTAAGAAAAAGAATACTAGAGGATTCATTGGGGTCAAGGATGAGGTTAAAAATGGGGTTGGATAAGTTATTTAATCTGAAATAGAAGGGAAGAAGATATGAATGGATTCTAGATAGCTTCGCTCTCCTTCTATGGCATCATTAGATATGCCATCCTTGGGCTCCCAATGTCCTTTGTAAGAATAAGGATGCTCTCTAAGAGACTCTTCTTTAAGAGGATTTAGTTTATAGGCACTCAAAGGTCTCCTGTGAAGCTAGAAGTTTGTCTCCCAAAGTCATCACCATAAAAGAATCGAGGGTAGAATTACTTCTTCTCTTGGAGGGGTTTAGAGTATTGATGACTTAGGATTGGTAGCTAAATCAAGGGGTTGGAATGATTATGATCTGGCTATCAAAACTTCTTCTTTAGTCTAGAGGATGATTCCATTTCTTCCTTTGGGTGTTCATGGAAAATTCTAAGAAAAAGATCACACCTGCTGAGTTTGTCAAGGACAAACCTTGCTTTAGAAAAGAAAAGAAAAGTTCCTCCAGAAAACTGCAGGATGGTCATGCGGACAACTTTTCTAGGATGAGACCCAAATACATTATCCTTTTTAAAGGATAGGATTTGGCCTGAGGTTAACTTCAGAATTCTCTCCTATAATGGGTTGTTTCATGATCATTTAAACCAACCTTAGGCACAGCTCATAGCCAGGTGATAGGATGGTTCTAAAGATTCTAGTGGCCTAAAGCTTGTGCTTATGGGTGCAGCATAAGGATAGGTGTGGAATCCGAAAATCCCATAAAGATATAAAAAGAAAAGAAAATATAAAAAGAAAGACTACACTAAGATATGATACAAGATTAGTTATACTCAATGTTTTCACAGTGACCATTCTCCCGACACGGCGCGAAATGCTTGTTGGTATTTGATAAGCCTACGAATATTTATAATAATCCCCAAGTTTAACGGATCTTTGGTGAGCATTTCACCGGGAGAGGGTTTTAATATCGAATCCACAGGGAGTATATGGTGTGAGGATAAGCGAGGCATATAACTAATCCCCTGGAAAGCAATCAAGGAACTGGAGAGGATAAAGAGATAAGAAGATTCCTATGGTTGTCTAGTTCTTCTCCTTATAAGTTATATTGATATTGTCTTAAGGGGACGTACTCAAAGGAAAGCAGGAACGAAAACATGCAATCCTCCGGTAACATGGTCTGCTTGGCCTATCCAACGGGATGTGGACTCCAAAGGAATCAATGGTACTTGTCACTACCATGAACTACCACGCTCAGGGAAGGTAGGGTGCATTCACAAGCAACCTCGAGTCTAAGCACCACGCCCTAAACCTAAGCCACTCCTCTAATCTATAGATTCCCATAGATTAAAGTACTCAAATAAGAGATTTGAACAATAAGAACAATACTAACATGATTACTTACTCAAACAAGAAGTTGATCCACCATAGAAGTCTTAGGATCAAGTGCCACAAGGCCTTTGATCCCGGAGGTACAAGCATAGAGAAGTCACCGAGCCAGATCCGGTGCTTCCCCTTCTTCTCCTCCACCCACTCTTTTAGCTCTCAAGACTAGATCTAGTCACTTTCTTGGGGTACTACAGATCTAATCTCTCAACTTGATATGCTTTTTGCTCTTCAACTCACTCTAATACTTCTAGTTCTATATGATATTCTAATCTAGATTAGAACTAGAGAGGAGAGGTTGTCCTCACATTGAGACACCTCTATGACCAATAGGTCAAGGGATAATGAGTAGAATGAGTTAGAATGAATTAGGGTTTAGCCCTGGGGTCAGGGGGTCTTCTTATATAGGCCTTGGCGATGAACGATGACCATTGGATCAAACCGACCTCAAACAACGGTGTAGATACAACCTCAAGGTCGGTGGTAAACCGACATTCAAATGTGGGCTGATTGGTGAGACCCACGGCGGCCGGCCTAAATGGCTTGGCGGCCGCCAGGTAGGTGATCCTCTCGTGATCATCCTTCTCCCGGTGTCTTACGGTATCTTCTAGAGTGTTTTAGTCCACATTTTGGATTGAGTTACTTCACGGTTAAGTCTTGTCATCGTATGGGATGTAAACTCTTCCGATTCTCATCGATCTTGTCTGCTTTTCTCTATTTAATACCTGAAAAGATATAAATCACCAAAGCTCGTGGAATTATGTTAGTGAAGCCCCTAGACTTATGTTGATATTCATTTTATGCCCTTATTTTATGTTTAGTTGACTAGTAATATTATGCTATAACAGGTGTCAACAGTTACGAGATGGGAATCCCTTCTTTACAACTGAATCGAGTTTCTGGAATATGTGTTGTATTCTTGATCAATCTCAAAAAGGAGGATGACTAGCATCATTTGTGCTTTTGGGGTAGGCAAGCCAAGAGGCCATGGTGCAAGCCAAAAGGCCACCATGAATGCCACCTTGGGCAAGCCAAAGGCCCTCACGTGAGCCGCCCAAAGGACTCAACGTGAGTAACCCAAAAGACAATGAGCTAACAGGCTAATCCTTTCATCTCCCATAGTTACACACCATAGAGTTTTGATTTATTATTAAATATATATATGGACCAAGCACTGGTATAGCGAGTCCGGTTACTAGCGGTCCGTAAGACATCTTTAGCGGCGCAACTCCCAACCGCCAGTGGCAAAGGCCAGTGGTAATGGTTAATAACACCGGCGGATATTTATCCGCCGGTGTTATTATTTGTTTTATCGGGCGGTTACACTATATCACCGGGCGGATGCACAGATGCCGATGTTAAATCTGTTTCCTCTGCGGCCATTAATACCCCGGGCGGTCCTCTAGCCGCTAGTGTTAATACTCAATTCACTATCGGCTTTCAATAAAAGCCGCTTGTAGAATCATTTTTATCAGTGGTGTTATTCGTGAGATACCCAACGGTACTAAGCCTGTTTTTCCCGGTGTCACTATTCAACGAAACGCTAGTGTAGTCTATTTTAAAGCGAGGGCCCAACGTGCGAGGGCGCTGTGATCTGCCGTTCACTGGCGTCGGGTTACCCAAAATTTTGGGTCGGGTAGTTCGGTAATACTGAAATTCGGGTAATAAAAAACGTTACCCGAATTCAGCCCCGAAAAACCACTACCCGATATTTCGGGTACCCGATAATTTGGGTTCGGGTTCGGTTGGTATTCTGAACTACCCGATATTCACACAAATCAAGTAAGATCCGGAATGAGGAAACCATGGCTGATGTTGAGTACGCCATCGAGACCTGATGTCCATGCGCCGGCGACGCCGGTAAGTGCGTCGAGCCTTGTTTCAGGGACGTCGGGCACAGGCAACGCCAGTGCGTCAGGACTCAGGCGGTTCCTCTCAGTCCTCGACGTTGTTGTTCGGACACTGGCGGTTCCTCTCGGTCCTCGGCGTTGCTACTCACGTGTTGGGCGGAGGCAGAGAGCCTCATGGGGCGGAGCTGCGACGGCTTGGGCGTGGGGCGGAGCCACAGAGGTGTGGGTGCGGTGTGGAGCGGCGGCCTCCCGATGTGGTGCTGAAACGACATAGAAGATTAGAAGCAGCACGGGGTTTCGGGGAAGAAAACAGAATCGCTGGGGGCTTTGGCTCACGGGTGTGGTCGAAGGAAGTAGAAGCTGGACACCTCGTGATGGGCCGCTAGGGTCTGGGCTGAGGAATTTACTCATGAGCTTCTATGACTTACGTCTATGACTTACGTCATGACAGGCTCTAGATTTTCATTTCGGGTAATATGGGTAATTCGGGTACTGCGAGTTATTACCCGAATTACCCAAACTAATTTCGGGTATCTACAATCACTATCGAAATTGTGATCGGGTAGGCGGGTTCGGTAGTTCAGGTGCGGGTTCGGATAATTCGGGTTCAGGTATTGGGTAGCGGGTAATTTGCCCAGAGTGAGTCCCGCCCGGCACGGGACTGCATGCAGCCGTTAGCACCGATCCTACTTATATTTTCTCAAGGAGTTCTTTTTCTGGACAGACTTGCATGCGCACGCTAACGCTACGGACAATATATATGTTTCTCAAAATGAAGTGGATGGAGACCAATATGCAGGAAATGGCTTGTGCCACCACCTCATCGGACTAGACATTCAGGGAGACGACAGCACGCCAGTGTCGCAACCAGCCAAGAGGTGTGTTCCCCGGCGGCCATCTTGATTAATTCCACTATTCAGAGAAGTTATAATTTTAGCCGGTTGGGTCATCCGGACAACTCGAAATGGCACTATCTTTGATAATAAACACGGAAGCTGAGGCGGCCAATGGCGGATCCGGCCGGATTTGGTCCCCGGGGGGCGTCCAGCCATTGGTGGCGACGTTCCAGATCCCTGGATCGGCAGGGCGTGATCTAGTTACGGGCCCTCGGGGCCAGGTGCGGATCGGCCCTCGGCATGACGGCCTTCCATGTTGGCGGGCACTGGCGGGTCGGCGGTGGTGGCGGCGTTTGGGGCGAACCTTGCCTCTCAGCGTGTTTCGCTGAGTCGGCGGTGGCACTGAGCGTGTCACAAACCTTGTTGAAGGCGCGTTTGAAACCGCTGTCAATTGTAGCGTCTGCGTCCATCGGCATCCATTCACTGGGTGAAAACATTGCGTGGTCTTTTCGGGCCGGGCGATTCTTGCGAGCGGTCGTCGAAGTTTTTGTATGCCAAGGTCGGGCGGCTTTCAGTTCAAGGTGGAGGAGGCAATCGATGGCGTAACAACTTGGCGTTTGGTGGTACCAAGTGCTTCATGTTGTTGCCAAGGAAGAAGCATCAATCTTCAATGGTGATTGGTGTTCCACATTTTCAATACTTTTCTAGGTCCTGACAAAGCGTGTTTGGCGGCTTGATTTTGATGATAGTGATCCTACTCTAATGGAGTTGACATCACGGTGCAAGTCAAATGTCGCGATAGGACTACTTGAGCCCATTGTTGGGGATGTATTTTTTAAATTTTTTATTCTTTTTATTTGCTTTAATAATTTGGCCTGATTTTACCCACGGGTAGATGAAGCCGGATAGTTTCTATCAATATCTAAAAAAAAAATAAACACGCAAGCTTTATTGAATGGATAAATGATTTCAAGCATGAAATTGACTTGGTATGCACCAAAGCCAAGGCAGGATGAAGTCACCTTTACAAACGTGCACGTGGAGAGATAGCCTTCTATAATGTTTGTTTTTTTCTAGTTTTGGGATGAATTCCTTGTAATTATTTTTGTACCTTCATTTACTTGAATATCAAAAAATCTAAGGCCACTCAAAGGAGCTGTCTAGACCTGCATGAGAAGATTTTCTAGACCTGCATGGCTGCGTGTATGGGTGTGGCAGGGGTTCATAGGTTTTCTAGACCTGCATGAGAAGGTTTTCTTCTTCTCAGCACAATGCCGTCTTACTCCCTTAGGTCAAGTTTTTTTTTTAATAAATAAAACACATGCATGCAGTTGCCTCCTAGAAATAAACATAATTGGAATTTCTTAATAAATCGTATGGATAATTGCACAATTGCAGTTCATGAACAAATATGCTACTTTGCTCAAAACAAATTGGATATGCTTGATCTAATACTCATGACTTGTAATCTAATACCCTCAATTTGAAGAACATAAATAAGAATCAATTTAAATAATATTTGTTTTATTGTGAATATGAACTAGCAAAGCTTACTCTTACATTTAAACTAAATAAACATGCTATATGGTCATTAAAACTGTACCAGACAAAAATAACAAATTTTCGTATAAGTACATAGAAATGATAAACAAATTTTTATAAGATATATACGCTTACAATGACAGAATAGGAGGGGCGAATCTGTTCACATATAAAAAATAAACAGAATTTATATCCTAAATGGGTGACCCACAGCCGAGCGCCTCAATTTTAAACTTTGTGAGCGTATATGTTTGTGAAACTTGCTATCTTGAGTTCAAAAGCTCACGATTTTCCTTCTTTGTGAGCGTATATGTTTGTGACCCTTCGCAGCGATGGATCGGAACAGATCAGGCAGTGGATTGCATTGCTTGATCCGGCTACCAGACTCGTGCTGTGCATGCGCAGCGATGGAGGCGGTCAGGCACTGCACTGCATGCGTAGATTTCTTTTGGTGCATATTTTTTCCTGCTGGGATATCAATTGAATCTCTACAACATAAAAATAACAAAGAGGAGGCATTTTTTGGTGCGACATTCTCTTTGAGTCTGCCCAACCGCCACCCCATGCGAACCCGAAGGGGAGAAAAGGAAACGAATCGTCCATGCGACCTAATAAAGGAAGGAATTAACCAAATAAATAAAGGAAAGAATTAACCATGCAATAAAGGAAGGAAAAGAAACGAATCGTCCATGCTAATAAAGGAAAGAATTAACCACGCGGTAAAGGAAAGAATTAACCACACAATAAAAGGAATAAAAAATAGGAAGAAAACGTGACTCCTGCTCTTCCACCCGTCCGTAAATAGAAGAAGAAAATCTAAGAGGAAAAAAAATCCGCCCATTCTCCTCTCGATCCAAGGCTTTTTTTCTTTTGAGCTTCCGTGAGAGAAAATTAGGAAACTAAAAATAAAAAGATCCGCATGCACCCCTCCCAATACCCAAGCGAATTTAAAAGGTGCGATCAATCGCCCTCCACACCCGACACGCAAATTTGAGAGGTGCGATCAATCACGCCCTCCCCACGCCCATGCGAATTTGGAAGGTGCGATCAATCACGCCCCTCCCAACCCGCAGACGTAAATTTGGAAGGTGCGATCCTCTCCACCCGTGCGAATTTGGAAGGTGCGATCAATCACGCCCTCCCCACGCCCATGCAAATTTGGAAGGTGCGATCAATCACGCCCTCCCAACCCGCACGTAAATTTGGAAGGTGCGATCCTCTCCACCCATGCGAATTTGGAAGGTGCAATAAGTCACGCCCTCCCCACGCCCATGCAAATTTGGAAGGTGCGATCAATTACACCCTCGCCACCCGCACGTAAATTTGGAAGGTGTGATCCTCTCCACCCATGTGAACTTGGAAGGTGCGATCAATCACGCCCTCCCCACGTCCATGTAAATTTAGAAGGTGCGATCAATCACGCCCTCCCCACCCGTACGCAAATTTGGAAGGTCCGGTCTCTCTGGCCTCCCCACCCGCATTAATGGTCAAGTATGCATACACAGGTCCTTGATAATATTATCTTAGGCGAATTACGAAGAAGCCCATAAAATAGAGTTTAAAACTCGCGATATCCATGATTGATTGTGTTACTTTCACAAGACTTATTTAGATTAAATGTCACTTTAATATTATTGTTTAATTTTTACAGTATTGTTATCTTATCATACGATCCATGTGTTTTTATATAAAATTTAGTTACCCGTAGCAGCGACGGGCGTTTAACTAGTTATTTTATATATTAGAAACAAAATATCTGAAAGTCTGTTTTCTCGCGCACTCGCGCGGTGGTGCTTCTACCGTTCGACTCCCTCGAATCTCGCCCGCCGGGTTGAACTCACCCACGGATACGCGCCGGGCGGCCAACTCGTGGCGTCAAGACTGGCGCCCACGCCTGTGTTGTACTCTATATTTGTCATAACACAACACAGATCAAATTAATCATTCATCGTCTCCCTCCGGGGTTTCTCACATCTCCCTCGCAGAGTTCCCGTCGATCCAATACCTGCGCCGCCATGTTCTCCGGACGCCGGACCCCACTCCGCGGGCAACGGCGGCTGGCCCTCCGACAGGGGTGGCGCAGCACCCTCGGCCTCGGCACCGATCCCCATGCCGGCCAGCGAGAGCGCTGGCTGCCCGCGGCCAAACGGAACCGGACATGATATTCGGGGAGACGATAGCACGCCATCGCCTCAACTAGCTGTGAGGTGCTTTACCTCGTGCTAACTTGGGCTTGCTACTGTTTCATATATATTTGGTATATATCTTGCATTATATCTTCTTTTTCACTTATTTCTAAACCTAGCTTGTTCTCTATTTATGATGCAGCCAGAAGAAAAGGAGAGGGGCACGTGCAGTTGGTCCTGATAAAAATGGCCGTGGATTGCGCCAATTTAGCATGAGAGGTTATTTAAAAGAGTTCCTTTATCACTTATAAATAAGAGAAGTGAGATCGACATAAATGTCTCTTTTTTCAACTATCCCAGCCACAATTTTCAAATTATTTTTATTGTTTTATTTGTATCATACATGTTCTGCACTGTGCTGCACTACGTATAATGTGGCCAATTTATTGAACTGGAGTTCACTGAATCTTAGTTTTAAGAAGTCTCATGAAGTTTTAATATATTCCTTTTCAGTTTGTGAGAAAGTCGAGAGCAAAGGAATCACAACCTACAATGAGGTATCCACTCTCTTTTCTTTTATAGCTATACCTAGTCTTATTTGATGTGGTAAATTGTGTAAGGCTAGTCTCAGTAAGGAGTTTCATATAATATTGTTTCCAACATTGCCATATCATATAGAATGAAATGAAACATGGACGAAACACCTTTTAATGGAATGTTTCACTATATGGTTTCATAGGCATTTAATTTCATGACTCGTAAAGAGTTGGTAATCATGCTGAGAGAGTTTCGGTGAAACTGATTTCTTCTCCCTCTTCGTAAAAACGCCGCTGTCATAAAAAATTATTATGTGGTAGCTTATTAAATGCAAATGAAATTTCCACTGAGAATAGCCTAACTACCCTTTTTGCAAAGCAGAATTTAGCATAAGCAGCCGGTCGTCATCAGGTAGTGTCATAGGAGTGCCATAAAAGATATATAGTCACCTCGAATCTTTATAAGTAAAATAGATGTGCTTATTTCATCGTATATGCTGTACACCTGTGTGGATTTTTAGTAGAAGAGATAGTTGGTGGCCTCCGTGAATTCCAAATTGTAACTCATCCTAGTTTTTCTTTATGCATAGTTTTTTCCTATGCACCTAGACATCTGGACTCCAGATGTATATTAAAATCTATATATCTAATAAAAAGGCCAAAACGATTTACCATTTTTAATGAAGGGAATACATCATATGTTGATATGTGTAAGTAGAATGTTGTGTGGATTTGTCGGATCTTGTCAGTATACCAGTACCTCTTAGGGGCAGGAAAAACACAAACAACATCAAACTATTGTTTGAAGTTTCTTATTTTTCTAAAAAAAGAATTATCCTTAACTATGAATTATATTCTCAAAAGAAACTTTTGTGGATTGTCACAACTTCACAATATTTGATATTGATCTATATGAGGAATATATCTTGATTTAGCAGTGTGGGAAGGAGATTCTTCTTTGGTCCCTCTATCAAAAAAATTTTTGTTCAACGAAACTACCGCATCCTATTTCTCCTGCATCTCCAGCTATCAATCTGTTGCACCATCTGAAAATTTGTGCATTTGACCCGCATTTTTCAGTGGCAGATGAACTGGTTGCTGAGTTTTCAAATCTCAATACTAATATTGATTCTCCAGATCATGATAATCCCTCCTCGGTAAGAAATACTGATGTGACTTTTGGTCTGTGATTTATCAAGTAGTTAATGGCATTCTGATTATGTTAATAATACAACTACATTTTGATGAGAAAAAATATTCATAGAAGAGTGCTGTGACTTTTGGTCTGTGATTTATCAAGTAGTTAATGGCATTCTGATTATGTTAATAATGCAGCTACATTTTGACGAGAAAATATTCGTAGAAGAGTTTATGATGCGTTGAATGTCCTAAGGGCTATAAACATTATATCTAAAGATAAAAAGGAAATACAGTGGAGAGGCCTGCCCAAGACAAGAGTGAATGATATTGAAGAATTGAAGGTTATGCTCCTTATTTGTAATAATGTGGATTTATTTGCAAACAGTTTTACCCTTTCTACTCATTTCACTGACTTTGTGCATATGTTGCGCAGACAGAGGTCATTAAAAGTAAAGATCGGATTGAAATGAAAAAGCATATGTGAAGGATTTACAAGAACAAGTAAGAATTGATTAGTCCCTCCTTTCTTAATTTCCTCATGACATTGGCTAATTGATTCATACACATTAAATGTGAAATACGTAGCATTGTCCATTTCATGGTTTCTGACGCCCTCAAAATTCATTGTACTATTTGTCCATGAGAATATCCTGAGAATATCAAACACATTAAACGTGAAATACGTAGCATTGTCCATTTCATGGTTTCTGTCGCCCTCAAAATTCATTGTACTATTTGTCCATGAGAATATCCTGAGAATAGCATTAAAAAGATCAACTCCAGTGCATCTTTAATTAAATGGCCTGGGCTCGCTTCTGCATGCTGATATGCCACAACAACCAACTACATATAGAGTTACATGAATGGCTAGCCTTCTCTGCTCAGAGATACCATTATTGTTTTTATTGGATAGTATAACTAAATCAAAGGTGAGTACAGTTGCTACGTGGATTTCAAAATTTTTCCCTCTATCCCAAATATAAGTGCACATCTGCCAATCAATCTCATGTTTGATCATATCTATACCTATTAATAAAGCGAGGAGATTTCTACCATTTTTTTTCACCCTTTCTCCTTTCACCTTTTTTCCTTCCCCTCTTTCCTTTCACCTTTATCCTTCACCCTACAAGTCCAACACTTTTTCTGTCTCCAAATCAGTATCAGTTAGCAACTATGACACTTTTTTCGTATTGAGTCTGGATTGTATTAGACTAGGATGGTATATATTTAAAAGAGCTCTGACGTGCGCCAGCCGAACTGATTCGTTTTCAGTGCACCTATATTTCTTCCGCCATTGGCCTGCCATAATCGAGTCCCTGTCCGACTCAGGGACGTACCGGGCTTATTAGGTAGGTTTGCCGTTTATTTATTTCTATTTTATAATAAGAAATACATGCACGTAGAGGCTCAAGTATATGGCTCTTTTTTTTCTGTCCGCCAGCCCCAAACTCGTGGGTTCTCCTTCTCCAGAATGCCAGTGATGGTCGTGGCCTACGAGGTGTCGTCTGGCATGTGAGCCACAGAGAAGTGCCCAGTCCGCGGGCATTTTTGCTCCCCCTCATTATTTTTATTATTATTATTCTCCCGTTGTAATGCACCGGCATTTTTGCTAGTATATTAAAAAAATATTAATATTCATGATACCGAATAAGGATCATTAGATTAATCAAGCTAGATATTTTCATAATAAATCTATTTGGATATACAAATGCTGAAACTTGAAATCAGTTCACTCAAAATGTGAATGTGCACTTATTTTGGGATGGACGTAGTATATTTTTGGGGGTCCTGTATGGCTGATTGATTTTTTTTATCTGGTAAGCTGCTAAGTGGACATTTGAGCTACTAAGTATCTATTGATCAGAATTAATCGTTGTAAATTAATGTTCCATAACATTAGTATATATGAAGACATTTTTTAATAAATGAGCCAAGCTCAATTTTAATGTTGATTTTGAAATACTTTGAAAATCATTTGCTTGTTACACTCATGCTTTGTGAACCTTATGAGTTTTGTTTTAAGTATGCATGTGTCCGGAACTTGATTCAACGAAATCAGCAGCTATATGGGTCGGGGGATGAACCTTCCAGTGCAGTGGCATTGCCATTTACGCTAGTTCAGGTAAAAATAATGCTTTATCTTCTTCAACCATGGATATAGAGATATTTTGTTATATCATTATTATGTTTCAATGCTAGTTTCAAAATATAACATTTTGAGCCATTCTAGCGATATCATATCAAGCGAGATATCGCTTGGAGGCAAATGGACTTTGTTATGGATTTGAATAGAGACGTTCCACTATCCAAGGTTGTATTTAATCAATTCGATAATCTTAATGTCCACTTTCTATATTTTATTTTTTTAATAAAAATGCTTCATCATTAAGTTACACTCTACATATTGATAAGAAATTTATTATTCGTTATGCCAACTGATATTTATTTGATGTCTTCAATTTTATTAAAAACAAGGCTTCAATATACACTAATTTCAATAAAGGTTCCTTTTGTTAAGTTTGTAACAAAGAATTTGAACAAGGAGACCTGCAGCTCAGTATTTGTAATTCGAGCAAGTTCTTGAAAATAACATGAACGGTTCTTCTTTTGTTTCATGGGTGGGTACCGCATCAATTTTTTGAAATTGGGGGTGTCTTTATGTTACTTTATTTTAGACAACACATGGCGCAAAGCGTTGCTCTGTTGATGTGACTATGGGCCTTGTGCCTGCACCTATTAGGTTGTTAGATGGTTATGACGATTGATTCATTGTAGGAAAGGATCCCCACAAATTAGGTCTATTTCCATAAGCCAAACCCTAGATAGGTCATCCCATCATCCTTGGAGATATATGTGTAAGATTTTGTCCTCCATAATTAATCCATGAATTCCATGGCATATTCATACATGGTATTAGGCTTGTAGATCCTCAACTTTCAACCTCTGCTTAAACCCTTACTACACCCTCTAGCTGTCATTCCTATTGAGTTTCTACATGCATCCTTTGCTTCCCTTGGTGTGGCCACTAGAGCTGCCGATAGAGGGCATGTTGTAACCATCAATGCTGAGGAAGTTGCACGCGGCCTAGCTATTGCTGCACCTACTGCCAAGGATTGCTAGGACACTGTTGATCACAAGAATGTTCCAATGGACCGCGGTGACATCCACGACAATGATGATCGTGCGGAGTCCAATGGGGATTCCATGCGCATAGACACCCTCCCCTTCATCATCCACTCCTTGGTATGATCTACAACGAGCCAACGAGTTAGTCGGGACTATTGAAACGCCATGCCTCCGCATGCACTGCCTGGCTCACCACTGAGCCCCGAGAAATTCACTGCCATTGGCATGCATCCTGAACGAAGTTGGCCCTTCTCCACCTACTCGAGGCATGCATGAACCATTGCTAGAGGAACTAAGCATTGGTGCCATGTGTCTGTTGTTATGACTATTGAATTAAAACCATAAAGAAACATTCTTAGTGAACTCTTGTTGCTTTGCTACCATTACCACTGTTCATCACTTTTACTCCCTATGTTATGCCTTCTCAACTTCATTATTCAGGTTCCATTTTTTTGGTCGTGATAAATGACAGTTACTTTCATTTGTTGGGTAACTAGACACATCGTAATGCACATGTAGAAGTGCAGTTGTCTAGAGATTCACAGTCAGTGCATTTGGACTTCAATAGGTAAGACAAGAATTGCATTCTGTTCCCCTTTGCATTATCTTGTGAACCATATAACCAATGATTAATAACATATGTATCTCTTGATTTTGGACTGCTGGTGAAAAGAAGTCTGTTCATAATAATTTTTTTGATATATTGCAAGTTTTGGATGATTCAGCAATTTTATTCCATGATTTGTCTGCTATTCGTACATGAAAGTCTCTTTAATGATTTGTGAATGCCAAGTTGGCTTAGAATCTACAGGGGGTATCTCTCTTATCTTATCTTAATCCTAATGTATGAGTAGATGGAATGCCGGTTCATTGAACTATTATTCACTTCAAAACATCTAAAGGCCCTTTTTACTCAGCAAGAACTGATGAGTGTTTTCTCATTTCTGAATAGATGCTTCCAATTTTTTATGCTTTTCTATCAAGGTATTATGCTTTAAGTCATTATAATTGAGCATGAAGGGCTCTTGAGTGCTGAACCCTTGCTGACTCATATATTTCTCAAAAATGCAGCACTCCATTTGATTTGCACGATGAAAACTTTGTAATGAAAGCAATGGGATTATGTGACAACAAGGAAACTGATTGTATCAAAGCTCGTGTTGCGAATGGAGGTGAGTGCTCAAGTACACCGAGCAATTATTGGCCTCAATCAGTTCAACCTCTAGGGACAAGTGTTTGGGTACCAAACTCACATCCTACCCCAGGGATACTAAAAGGAGGACGTGCCAAGCAAGGACACAATGAATAAGGTTATCAGTGCACTCCAAATGATATGTAATAAAAGGAAAATATTTGTTTACGGTTCAGTGGCTTCCTTATGGAAATGGCACATGCATGCATATATAATTCGTGTATTTCTTTTTTACTATGTACTTTTTCTATTTGCAAAATCATACTTTACAACCACATGATATATTTGGAGTTGTAATAATTTATATTGTTGAGTAAAAGTAAGGTAGGACATTCAGTGGCTGTCGAGCAAATCTCTATTTATATAAATTGATGAAGTGACAATTTTGTCCCGTCGAAGCTTGTACTCCCATGACTTCTATTCTTTTTCATATTGGAAAAGGCGGAGGTCACTATCTTCTAAAGTATTTTTCGAGTGTACTACTCTTTTTAAGCAAATACTGTTTGATAGAAAAAAAGGAACCCCTTGAGAAAAGACACGACTTTATGTTTAGGACCTGTAGCTTTAGCAAATCTTGGAGCTAGATAGACACCCTAACTTTTTCTTTTCAAATGGTAGAGGCAAAATTTGTTTATTTCAATGTCTTATAGAAATAATAGGATTTTACAAAAAAAATCTAAACTGAATCATAAGGTAGCAACCATGTATTGTTGCATTCATGCTACAATATTGTTTTTGACTTGTTTTGCTTGTGTCCTTCCTCTCCGTCTTGTTTGGGTTTCTATTTTAACCTATCAAATCTGTCTTGTTTTGGTTTCTATTTGAACCTATTGTTAGAATTTGATCTCTCCTTCTTTTGGGCCCAACGGACGAAATAAAAACCTTGATCCGCTCCCTGATTGGGGGAGCCAAACCCACCAATGGTTGAAGGGCCCCTAACACACCGCGGCATATAAATAGGAAGGTGGGGGCGCGGGCACGGCACCCTATGTTCGCCGCCGCTACTTTTCCCACCCACACCTAATCTATTCCGATCTTTAGAGCTGCAGAAGTTGACGGAAGACCTTCTCCAACGCCACTGCCTCGACGCCGGCGACGCCCTCTTCACCGACCGTCGCTGCCCTAGCGCAGAGGAGGTCTCCGACGACATCATGGCCGAATCCAGCAACAACAATGGCAAGGGAAAGGATGCTCTGTACCCGATCTACTCCTATGTCTCTATTATTCGTAGATCTAGAATATATGAATGTATACATGCTGTTCATCACTTTGTATAAGTTGTACCCGTCAGATCTACTGTTAGAGATCCTCTAAGTATGATTAGTGTTAACAATGGTATCAGAGCCTATTCTAGTATGTAGATTTAGATTGGGTAAAGTTTCAGAAACAAATTAGTTTTTACCTCTCGATTAATCGGTTTAAGAACCTCGAAACCCTAATCTAGGGTCAAATCAACATTTAGAACGAGAGAGATGCGACCGATTCCTTTTCGAATCGGGAAGAACAAAACACTAAGATCCGAAACCCTAACCATCGTAAAACCTCGGATCCGGCGTGGGGTGAAGGAAGTTCTACCTTTTCTCACCTTCGTCGTCAAAAGGGCACCATCGATGGATCTAATCGACGGCAGACGGGGCAGCGGCATAGCCAACGACGCACATGCCGGCGATGCATCCCGCGGTGGCGCCCGGTCTTCTTCCCCATCTTCGCCACCTATGGTGGTGGTCGTCTCTCGCCGTGGCCTCCTTCGTGGGCGTGGTGGAAGGAGATAGGGAGGAAATAAGATGAGAAGAGGCGGGAGCAACAACCGCAACGGCCGGCGGTCTTCTCGCCGGGCGCCGGTGGTCGAAGGCCGCTGCCGGCCGCTCCCGTCACCACCGGCTGCTGCGTACTCGGTGGCCGGGAGTGGGAATGAGGAAAGAAGAAAGTGTTTAGGGTTAGGGTTCCACAGGGCATCGGGCCGGTTTTATTCCTCCAAAATTCGCCGTGGAGCCGTCAAATTTAGTTGACGCTCACATCACTCCACCCCGTTACGCGGCCTGCGGTAAAAGGCCCATGCGGCGCCGCCGCAGCAAGGCCTCAGCCGCATTTGGCTTTGGGCCAAAAGGTTTCCCCGCCCATATAAGAAGGAAATCTGTTTTTCCATTTCTTCTCAAAGATAAGAGTAAAAAAAAAAAAAGGGGAGGCCGGTTTGGGCCGGCTCAGACTCCGGGCTGCATCGCCGCTTTTGCGTCTTGGCGCCGTTTTGGGCGGCCGCAACTCTCGTTATTGGGCCGTATGGGCAGCTCGTAGTGGCCATTGGATCAGTTTCAGTTTTCTTTATCCGTAAACTATATATATTCATATTTTAGTGCAATTTTCTCTCTATTTCATTTTTTAACCAACGAGAGAATTTGTTTTAGAGAGAAATTCAGTATTTTAGCATATTTCTGGACAAAGAAATATTATTTTTTAGTACACGTTTTCCATTGCTCTTTCGGTAATTTATTGTCTCTTTAATTAAATTGGAACCAGGAAAATTTAATTTTAAGAGCAATTATTCAATATTAGAAAATTTGTAATATTGTTATTTTCTAACCAACGTTGATGATATCAATATTATGAATGTTTTATCTCTAAGTTTTATGCATTAATTCTATTTCTGCCCAACGGTGATGTGGAATTGATGTAGAAGGAATTGTATGTCTTTAATTCTAACCAACGTTGTTTTAAAGCATGCAACTTTATGTCAAATTATTTCAATATTAGTGTTCTCACCAACTTTGTCACTAAATTTTAGGGCTTGCAACCGGGAGCAATGATCCCCCACTCGAATGGGAGCAACTATAAGCAATGGTCGGAGAAGTATAAGGTTGCCCTTGTCATGAATGAGGATGACTTAGCACTTGAGACACCGCGTCCCACCGAGCCGGTGGCACCGGTGAGATTAGATAATGAGCAAGATGCTGCTTTTGAGACGCGGCAGCGTGCTCATATTGAGCAAGTGGCTAAGTATCGCCTTGAGAAAAAGATGTGGGACACATCCAATAAGAAATGTCTCACTTTAGCAAAGGCAACCATTGCTGAGCCTATCGGGAGCACACCCGCATTCGTGATACCGCCATCGAGTACTTAGAAAGAGTTGTCGCTCGTTTCATGGGACTACCAAGACCCAAGCCAAAGATACTCATTAGAGAGTTGAGCACTAAGAGATACAAAATTGGTGGAAGTGGCGGTGTTAGAAAGCACGTACTTGAGATGAGCACCATAGCAGCTAAGCTGAGAGCCATGAAAATGGCTCTACCAGATCCATTTATTAACCATCTGATCTTTGCTTCTCTCCCAAAAGAGTTTGAGGCTCTTGTTGTGAATTACAACATGATGGCTGATGAGTGGAGCATAGATAAGGTGGTTGGCATGTGCGTGCAGGAGGAGGATAGAATTAGTGCTTTAAAGAATGACACTTCACAGAACGACTTTGCTCTCCTTGTAAGGGATGGTAAGAGGAAGTTCTTCAATAAGAATGCTAGCCCACAAGGGAAACCGAAGTGGGATGGCGTTCCTCTTCCAGGCCACATGGTAAGGCTCCTCGGATCGATAAGAAGCCATATTTTTTTCGAACAAGAAGAAACCCCGGGTTGGCTCCCGATTAGTAATCGTGTCAGGAGAAAAGGGCCATCGCTGTGAAGATTGTTCTCGATTTTCCGAAATGGTGTCTTAAGAGAGGTGAGGATACTATTACATTAGTAGATGAATTCTTGTATGTAAGTTATGCAAAATCTACTTAGTGGATTGACTCGTGTAACTATTCATGTTGCTAATTTTTTACTGGGGGTTCAAGATGAGGAGGACCCCGCAAAGAGGAGAAAGAAGAATTAAGGTGGCAAATGGATACAAGCCGATGTTGAAGCCATCGGAGATTTATCATTAGAGTTATTAGTCGGTTTTGTACTTAGGCTATCCGATGTACTCTATGTTCCTCTTTGGCGTAGAAACTTAATAAGCGTTTCTAAGTTAGATGATGATGGATTGGCATGCCATTTTGGTAATGGCAAATGTGAGATTACATACATTTGATAATAAGCGTGTTGGTCTTGCCTTCCGACAAGACAAACTTTATTTATTATCGGTTTCGAGAATGTGAATGCTATATCCAATGAGAGTGCGAATGAGAATGCCTCCTCGTATACTAATGTAAGTAGAAAGCGTAAGAAATTTCGAATGACTCTTCGAAATTATGGCATTGCAGATTAGGCCATATTTTGAGGGGGGAGAATTGATAGATTAGTCAAGGCTGAAATTCTTCCGCCATTAGAAATCTCGTAATTAGATCAATGTGTTGATTGTATTAAAGGAAAGTACATTAAGAAAAATAAGAAAAATGCCAAACGAAATAAGGAACTTAGAAATAATCCACAACGATATATGTGGACCATTTCCTATTAAAAGTGTGGATGGTTATGATTCTTTTATAATATTCACAGATGATTATTCATGTTTTGGCTACATTTATCCAATTAGAGAAAGATCAAAAGCTTTAGAAAAGTTTAAGATATTTAAGGTCAAGTAGAAAATCAACACAATAAGAAAATTAAGATAGTACGATCAGACTGTGGTAGGGAGTATTATGGGCGACATACCCCGTATGGCCAAGTTCTAGGACCTTTTGCAAAGTTCCTACAGGAAAGTGGCATAGTTGCTCAAGATTCCATGCCCGGAGATCCTCAAGAAATGGAGTGGGTCGAAAGGCTAAACCGCACCTTAATGGATATGGTGAGAAGCATGCTAAGCTATTTTCTACGCTATCGATAAGCTTGTGGATGGAAGCGTTAAAAACCGCTATTCACATTCTTAATCGAGTACCTAGTAAGTCGGTGCCTAAAACACCGTATGAGTTATGGACAGGAAAAGTCCCCTCACTTAAGCATTTAAGAGTGTGGGGTTGTCCTGCTGAGGCAAAAGTCTTTAACCCAAATTTAGGAAAGTTAGATCCTAAGACAGTAAGTTGCCATTTCATTGGCTACCCAGAAAGATCAAAAGGTTACCGCTTTTATTGCCCTGACAGGCATACAAAGTTTGTAGAAACAAGACATGCTGAGTTCTTAGAAGATGATATGATCAGGGGGAGTGAGGTAGCACAAGACATTAGTCTTGAGGAGAAAAGGGTTCATGTCCCTACTCCAATGTTTCAGGAATCATACTTTATGCTGCCTATTGTTGCTACACCTACGGTGGTGTCAGACACCATGGTGCAAGCACCTGTTGTGAGTTTACCTATGCCGGCAATAAATGAGAATGTGGAACCTGTACTTCAGGATCCATTAGAACCACATGTCGAGCATGAGGAAGAACAACAGCAGCCCCCTATAGCGCCAAATGATGACGGCATTAGAAGGTCACAAAGAGTTAGAAGATCAGCTATATCAGATGATTATGAAGTGTATGACACTGAGGAATATCACATGGAGGATGATCCCACCTCCTATGAGCAAGCTATGAGAAGTAATGACTCAGAAAAATTGTTGGAAGCCATGAAAGATGAGATAAGATCCATGAGTGCCAATGATGTCCGGGACTTAGTAGAAATTCCTAAAGGAGCCAAGACGGTGAGGTGTAAATGGGTCTACAAAACCAAATATGACTCCCAAGGGAATGTTGAGAGACATAAGGCACGACTCGTGGCAAAAGGCTATACGCAAAGAGAAGGAATTGATTACAATGAGACTTTTTCCCCAGTCTCATGTAAAGATTCATTCAGAATTATAATGGCGCTAGTAGCACACTATGATTTAGAATTACATCGATGGATGTAAAGACGGCATTCCTAAATGGGGATTTAGATGAGGATGTTTACATGGCACAACCGAAAGGTTTTGTTGTGGAAGGAAAAGAAAACATGGGATGTCGCCTAAAGAAATCCATTTACTGGATTAAAACTAGCTTCAAGACGGTGGAACTTGAAGTTTGATAAAACAATAAGGAAGTTTGGGTTTAAAGAGAAGGTAGAGGACAATTGCGTTTACGCAAAGTTTAAGAATGGGAAGTATATTTTCTTAGTCCTATACATAGATGACATCTTGCTTGCAAGCGCTGATGTCGCTCTACTAATGGAAACAAAGAAGTTTTTGTCCTCACATTTGACATGAAGGATCTCGGTGAAGCTTCTTTCGTTCTGGGGATTGAAATTCACCGTGATAGAACTAAAGGGGTTTTAGGGCTATCATAGAAGGCATACATAGAAAAGATTCCTAAGAGACACAAGTATGCACAAGTGTGGCTCGTCACCGCCCAATAGTCAAGGGCGATAGATATGGGGAACATCGGCGTCCCCTTTAATCAAGTAGAGATCGATCGAATGAGATTAGTACCTTATGCATCAGCTGTCAGAAGTTTACAATATGCTCAAATTTGTATTCGCCCTGACTTAGCATTTGTTACCGGGTTACTTGGTAGATATCAGAAAAATCCAGGAGAAGATCACTGGAAATTAGTAAAGAAAGTTCTCGTTATTTGCGGGGGCACAATAGGCCTCATGCTAACGTATAAGAAATCAGATTCTTTACAGATAGTAGGGTACTCGGATTCAGATTGTGCGGGAGATGAAAGAAAATCCACATCAGGCTATATATTTACTTTCGCTCAGGGAGCTATATCGTGGAAAAGCTCCAAACAAACCGTCGTTACATCATCCACAATGTACGCCGAGTTTGTAGCATGTTATGATGCCACGGGGCAGGTAAACTGGTTGAAGAAGTTCCTACCCGGGTTAAGAGTGGTCGACGACATTGAGAAACCACTTAAGTTATATTGCGATAATAATCCCACAATAGAATACACTCACAACAATAGGTCAAGTGGTGCTGCCAAACACATTGACATTAAGTACTATGTTGTGAAAGAAAAAGTCCGGGATCATATTATAAGTCTAAAGCATATAATAATGCAGGACAAGATGTTAGCGGATCCGCTCACAAAAGGCTTACCACCCAATGTGTTTAGAAAACACCTAGCCGGCATGGGTTTAATGGAAAGCCTATGATTCCTGGACACTTAGGGCCCAAAATTAGAATTTAGAACTTTATTTCATATCGAGAGAGATGTATTGTAGCTGTTAAGTCTAACGGCAATTTGCTATGATGATGAGACATGCTCTACGCATAGCTTTGTAATGGAATGGAGTTGAAGGAATAAGTTTAAGTTAAGATTAAGATAAGTTATTAAGAAGAGATCAAGGGGGAGAATGTTAGAATTTGATCTCTCCTTCTTTTGGGCCCAACGGACCGAAATAAAACCTTGATCACAGCGGCATATAAATAGGAGGGTGGGGGCGCCGGGGCACGGCGCTCTAAGTTCGCCGCCGCTACTGTTCCCACCCACACTCCTAATCTATTCCGATCTTTAGAGCTGCAGAAGTGACGGGAAGACCTCCTCCAACGCCACTGCCTCGACGCCGGTGACGCCCTCTTCACCGACCGTCGCTGCCCTAGCGCAGAGGAGGTCTCCGACGACATCATGGCCAAGTCCAGCAACAACAATGGCAAGGAAAAGGATGGTCTGTACCCGATCTACTCCTATGTCTCTATTATTCGTGAGATCTAGAATATATGAATGTATACATGCTGTTCATCACTTTGTATAAGTTGTACCCATTAGATCTACTATTAGAGATCCTCTAAGTATGATTAATGTTAACACCTATCAAATCTGGTTATCCCCGAGTAAACCACAACCACTACCTAATTAGCCCTTCTTTGCCCTAGCCTCAGCTAACATCATTCATGGCCAGCTCCAGCTTCACCTGGCCAGATCCGGCTAGCCCTGGCCTTCCTTGGCCAGCCCCAGCCTCGCAAGGCAACACATGGCCAGCCCTAGCCCGCCACAGCCACCAGCAGCTGGCCATGGCCATCCTTGTGCTAGTCACAGAGGCCCATTAGTAGCCGCAGCCAGCCAACCGAGCCAGCCAGCCAGTAGTAGCGAGGAGTTGGCCCAAGCCGTTCAGCTAGCATCCCTCGCCTGGCCCTCACTGTGGTTGTTGACATGCAGGGCCTGCCTGTCGGCCAGGCCAACTACAGGGTTCTGCCCCTCACAGAGACGAGACTGAGCCCAGGTACGCAAAATCAATTATGTAGTAGTGAGAAGGAGATCATGACTCCGCTCCTCTGTCCACCGGCATGGATGCCAGTTAGTAGACAAGAGGTGGACCGATGCTATGTTCTTTGTAAGCGCCGTGACAACGGCGGTTGGGCTAACACGAGGCTTTTCGCGAGGTTGTGGAGCTATTTTAATGAAGGGTGAGATACATATGTAGTGTGATAGCACGTAGAGGATAAGCATTGAGTACGCCCCTTGAAGTTTGTCCTATAATATGGTGTATTCTAGAAATTTTAGGACAGATTAAGCAAGAATGTGTATGCCCTCACTTCGTTAACATGATTAATCGTGATTGGTTGATAAATAAATAGTATTTAATGAATAAGTGGCTTATGTCACAAACCGTTCTCTCCCAGCCAACGCGAGGGGATGACGGAGGCGTAACGTAGCGTAGAAGGAAGGCGGCGCGAGGGAGGTGCGGTGCGCGCAAGCACGACGCGCCCCGAGGGGGCAGCGGCGGCAGTCTTTGGCCGGCGGCCGGGGCGGCGGCGGCCGGGGGGGCGGCGGCGACTAGGAGCGTGGAGCCGAGGGAATTAACCCTAAATTGTTCTTGATTGATTGATCCAAAAGAGTTGCCTTCATATTTATATGAGGGGTTTACAATTGCTAACGGGCCAGGCCCATTAGTCTTTTAAGCTCACTTTAATTAAAACTAAATAAAATTGCTAACAATGCTATTTCATAATTAAATATTCAGCCACTACGCTTATCGGGGCGAATCGTTAACTGAGTGTGACATCTCTCCCCCGCCCGCAGATTCATTTCGTCCTTGAGCTAGAAATCTAGATAGATTTTATTGATAATTCCGCATCTTCCCATGAAGTATCTACAACTGTTCTGTTCTTCCATTTGATAAGGACCTGAAGCTGACCTTGCCTGACTCTGGATTTAAGCATAACCTCAGGTTCAGGGACTAGTGTACCTTCGTGGATGCGTGGCAATTCTGGTATGTCGGAAGGTATCGCTCATCGATGTGGCTTAAGCATACTGACATGAAAAGCATTGTGTAATCGGGTTACAGCCGGTAGGTTCAATTCATATGTGACTGGAGTAATAATTCTAGAAATGCTGAAGGGTCTGAAGTATTTGGGACAAAGCTTGCCTTTGTATAATGGTGATATGGTTGCTGCAGACCGTGATAATAATTTGAGCCAGACATAATCACCCATTCTGAATTGCCTTTCTGTATGTTTAGCATCGAAGTATTTACGGTAGTAATCTTGGGCCAATTGTAGACGAACCTTTGTCTGATAGAGGAAGGCATCACGCTGAGATAACATAGCATCAACAGAAGGTAGTGTTGTCTCACCCGGATTGTCACCCCTGATTGCTGGCAGTTCGCGGCCATATACCAAGTTGAATGGTGTTGTTTTGGGAGATGAATGGTATGAAGTGTTATAGCAGTTAGCCATCTTACCCAATCCTTTGGTTTATCACCCGTCAAACAACATAGGTACATTATAATGATTTTGTTTACTACCTTTGCCCCGACCATCCGCTTTAGGATGATAAGTCGATGTAGGTGTAAGTATGATATTTGATAGTCCGAAGAGCTCTTGCCAAAATTGACTTGTGAAAACCACATCTCTGTCACTAACAATCGATCTCGGTAAACAATGTAATCTCACAATTTCTGAGAAGAATTTTTGAGCCACTGAAGTTGTTGTGTATGGGTGGGAGAGAGGTATAAAGTGGGCATACTTGGATAGACGGTCAACCACTGTTAAGATAACAGACTTTGTGCCCACCTTTGGAAGTGCTTCAATGAAGTCCATGGAGACATCCTCCCGGATCTGTTGCGAATTGGTAAGGGTCGGAGGAGTCCAGCTAGATGCGAGATGTTCTATTTTGTTGCGTTGACAAACCAAGCATTCATTCACAAACTCTCTCGACAATGCGCCCGATCATGTTTAATAAAGAAGGTTTGACGGAATCTATGTAGTGTCTTTTCTATTCCTTCATGAGCTGAATCATGGATGGCATGTAGAATGGTTTGGAGGTGTTTGGATGATGGTGAAAGCCATACCTTTTATTGAATAGAGTCAAACCATTACGGACCTCCCAGGCCTTACCGTTGATAATGGAATCAATAAGACTTATTGCTTCATCATCGAATGCAATTTTTCACGTAATTGATCAAATAATCCAAATTGAATTTCTGAGATAGCCATCAGTGAAGATTCCCCAATGTTTTGTCGAGATAGTGTGGTTTTACCCGGTTTGTATTCCACCGGTGAAGTCATAGCCAAGTTGTGATTGACCAAAGAGGCATTGATTTCTTTAAGAAAATGTTGTGTGATGCCAATACCTTGAATACTTATTTCACATTGGTAAGGGCTGAAGATTAAGATGTCATCGAAGAAAACCAGAACAAATTTGCGTAGGAATGGTCCCAAAATATCATTCATCAATGCTTGAAAGGTTGAAAGTCGCATTGGATAAACCAAACGACATGACTAAGAATTCAAAGTGTCCATGATGTGTTCTCAAGGCATTTTTTTCAATATCCGGTGGATGCATGCGTACTAAGAATTCAAAGTGTCCATGATGTGTGTTCGAAGGTTGTTTTTTCAATATCCGGTGGATGCATGCGTATCCGGTGATATCCTCGAACGAAGATCAAGCTTGCTCTGAAGAATGAGTAGAAAGGAATTGCAACTTCCGTTCTCGGCTTTTCTTTCCTTCCCTCGAAGGCTCCCTTCCCAAGCGCTCTCTTCCACCTCCCGGTCCCGGCCCCCTCCCGCCCGCCGCCGGAGTGCACAGGGAGTGGGGCCCCGGCCTTGTAGTACGTAGATCTATTTTCTAGTTTGTTGCTCCCAAAGTAGTATTGGCCATATGGCGTGTCTCCCGGCTCGTCGCCGCCGCCGCCGTCATCGCCATGGTTTCCATCGGCTTCTTCGATGTCGTCGCCGATTCCTTTCGTGGTAAGTTCTAATAAAGTAGATTCCCTTCTCTCCCCCGGCGGATCTCGGCCCGCGTCTCCCACCTCGCCCCACCGCCTCCTCCATCAATATCTGCCTCTCCATCCTCCCCCCTGTTCTCCAGCCCTCCATCCGCCTCCGCCCTCGCCACCGCCCACCAAGCAGCGCTTCTTCGTTCGCCTTGTCCCCGCAAGATCCCACGACACCGACTCGGCAGCGAGCCTCCCACCGGCCTTGAGGACGACGACCTCCTACCCGCCGACGCCCGGTCTCTCCTACATCCTTGGGTCGTCGGCGACGTGTTTACTTGACGGGCGTCTTAAGCCACTCCTAGCCTTTCGCGCAGCGAGGCCCTTCCGCTCCACTACAACCAGGCGCCCATGGCGCCTTTGATGCGCTTCACCGGCGACTCGCCGGCCGGGCGGTGCTCCCGGATCTAGTGTTAGGTTCTTTTGTATTTGGCTCCTTTTTTAGGGGCCTAAATGTAAGATCACCGCTTTAATCAATATATTTGGTTGTTGTCAAAAAAATGAAAGAAAAAAAAGCTTGTCAAGAATTTGGCTCCTTGCAATTCATCCAATAATTCAAAGCAATGACATGTATTGAAAATTTATCTTGTAGAAAAAACTTGTGACAACCTGGATCGACCGCTTGTGACACGTGGTGGCGCGCCGTGGGGGCGGTGTGCCCGGGCGGTTGGGGCGGTGGCGGCGCTGGCGGGCGCGGGTGGCGGTGGCGCGGCGTGGGGCGGCGGTGGCAGGCGGCGGGGTGGTGACGGTGGCGGCGGCGGGCGGCGGTGAGGGGGGCTTCCTTATAGATGGAATATTCCCTTGCACACCAAAAAGCCTAAGATAATCCTAATCAATTTCCTTCTTTATTCTCTAATTAATTGCTTAAGAATCCGCGGAAGGGAGGCGGAGGGGCGGCGGCGGCGGCCCGCCCGGGCGGTGCCGCCGGGCCCCCTCGGGCCTTGTGGGCCTATCCTTCCGGGCCCTATTTCCTCGGTCATGACATCTCCCCCCTTCTCCGGCCGGGGCGCATCCTCGCTATTTGGATGAATGTCCATTCGGTCACACAGGGGAAAGGTGCTGGCCGCACCTTTTGGCATGATGAGCTCAACTCGCGAATCAACTTGCCATGCACCGGGTTCCTGATGATCATGTTCTCCCGGGGTCGCAATGGTGCGAACTCCAAGAGGTAGTGGAGGTTCCCGATGTAGCCGTGGTAGATGTACTGGTGGACGGCGCGACTGCCTGCGGACGCCGCCCCGCCGACGAGCTGCTAGCAAGAGCTCCCTTGGAACTCCCGCCTCAATGTGTTGATGCACCATGTCGCGAGGCGGGCTCTCAAGGAACAAGAAGCGCTCGTTGGGCGGAGCGTTGATGAAGAGCTTACGTAAGGCGCCGGATGGTGATGTCACGGCGAGGGGGGTGTCCCCAAATTTAACATCGCACCGTACATGAATGAGCCGACGTCAAACATGGATGGGGATAGCTGATGCGTGCCCCGTTCTGCGTCATAGCTGATGTGGACGTTGTCGATGGTGAGGAAGAGGCGATCCATGCCGTTGAGGAAGACGACCCGAGCCGGGCCGACGTGGTGGCGCCTCGGCCATATCGCCAGCGGGATGGCGGTCGGTGCCGCCGACGCCGGTGTAGTCGCAGGCGCCCGGGGCGAGGAAGTTCGCCCCGCGAACTCCTCCCCGGGGGCCTCCAGCAGAGTCCGATAGCAGCGGTGAAGAAGCCGGAGGTAGAAGCGGCCGTCGAAGGAGGAGGCCGTCCTCCACCGTCCAGGCGGGCGCGGCGGCGCCCGTGGTGACATCGAGGGCGATCCGTCGCAGTGCCGGTCCTCCGAGTCGCCTGCAGCCGCAGCCTATACGAAGACTCGGTTGACGTGTCATAGAGGTCCAAGGCGTTGCGTGCCTTGAACGTTTCCCAACCCTAGAGGAAGCCCGATCCCAGCGAAGATCCCCGACTGGCGAGCCAGTCCGGGCGCCCCCATCCGTGTGTGGAGGTGGTGCCGACGTGAACGTGGTCGGGTGGCCGTGGCGGTAGTACTGGAGCTCGTTGTTGGCAAAGTCCCATGTCACTGCCCCGGGCTTGCTGACCAAGGCATGCCAAGGATGACGCCGACGCCGTTGCCCACATGCATGACATAGGCATCGATGTCGAAGATACCGGGCGTCGCGGGAGCGGTACGCCGAAGGTGGCCGCCGACATGTCGAAGTAGCGCCGTGCCGGAGGTGATCAAAGACACGACCGGCCGAAATCGCCAGTCCCGCCGTGGTCACCACACGGGTCGATAGTAGCACAGCGCCGCTCCCGAATCGACGATGATGTTGACGCCGATCCTCGAGATGATGCCGACGAGGTATAAAGAATGTGCACCACGGGGAGTTGGGGTCCCGAATAGGACCCTCGAGGTCGGCGCCATCAGCGGCGACGCCGGCCGGTGGCGCCCTCCCGGTCGTTTGTAGTCGCTGAAGATTGTGATCGAAGAGGTGCTTGCACTTGTGATCGCCGCGTGAACGGCTCGTCACAATTGAAGCACAGGCCAGCCTTGCATCGTTCCGTCATCTCCTCCTCCGGTCACCGCTTAAACAGCCGAGTCGATGTTGCCATCGCCGACGCCGGTGGTGCCTTTGGTGTAGTCGCCATGGGCGAGGCGCGGGTGCCTTGCCCCCTGCTGTGCGTCGCGCTTGCCGAGTTGTAGAGGATGGTCGGGCCGGCTCAGACGCGCCGGGCGAGGGACAAGGTTGTCTCCATGTCCTTTGGGTCCTGTAGCTCGACGTCCGTCTTGAGCAGCTCCCCCCCGCCGTGTAGATGTTCACTTGCCGCTTGTTGTCGAGGTGTCCCACGTGCACCACGTGTGGGAACTACCGTGTACTCGCCCACGGTGCCCCGCCTTTCCTTCGCCGATGCCGCCTCTCCCGGTTCCGCCTTGTAGCCGGGCGAGCGTTCGTTGACGTCATCGGGCGGCTCGTCCAATCCGCCAACGTCTTCTCCCTCGCGACAGCCTCATGTACCATCGCTATGCTCACAAGAAGATGATACGAGGCGCACTGGACTTGCTCGTGGCTGGCGTACCTTGTCCCCCTGAAGAATTGTTCGCAGCGGTTCAGCCATGGTAGAGGATCGCCCTGCCGTCACGCGTCGGGAAGGACAGCTTGTGCGACGGTGCGAGGGCCCGGGAAGTGGTCCGGCGGGGGGGTGGGGCGGCGCCGCGCCCGCTACCGGCGCCCCTCCTAGCGGCAGTTTCAAAGACAAGGTAGCCGGCCAAGCATCTTTTCCGGATCAGCCGCCGTGACGCATTGATCGTTGACGCGCCGCTGTCGTCCGCCCTTGCCTTGATGAAGGTGCGGGCGGTTTCCTCCATGCATGACTTCATGGTGCCTCACCTCCCGCAGCCTGTGTGTGGTACATCCGGCCTCCTTCGGATCGGCAGGAGAGGACAAAGAACTTGATTGGCGAGCGTGTCCAGCAAGCGGTGAAGGCGGAGAACCGATTCCCCAACTCGGTCGAGCATCTTCTTCGTCTCGGCGTCCATGGTGATGGGTGGATCGTAGTGGCCTCCGGATACTAGCCGTCACAACCCGCATCGATCCGGCGTGAGGACACGTGGCCGGCGCGCCGTGGGAGCGGCGCGCCGGGCGGTTAGGGCGGTGGCGGCGGCGGGCACGGGCGGCGGCGGCGGCGGTGCGGCAGCGCGGGCGGGCGGCGCGGCGGTGTGGGGCGGCGCGGTGGGGCGGCGGCGTGGGGAGGTGACGCGGTGGGCGGCGGCATGTGAGGGGGGCGCGGGGAGCAGGGAGATAGAGGAGATAAATTTCTTTATTGCTTGTTGCCATGAAAGATTACAAACCCCTTACTTTTATAGCACGACTAGTGGGACTTGTAACATAAGCAATCTCTCTAAAAGGTTTCCTTATAGATTGGAATACCTTTTTACAAGCAAATCCTATTTATTTTCCTAATAAGGGCCTTCCTTATAGATGGAATATTCCCTTGCACACCAAAAAGCCTAAGATAATCCTAATCAATTTCCTTCTTTATTCTCTAATTAATTGCCAAGAATCCGCGGAAGGGAGGTGGCGGCGGCGGGCGGGCGCTGGCGCCGTCCCGGTGGCGCGCACATGGCCCCTCAGGCCTCGTGGGCCGGTCCTTCGGGGCCCTATTTCCCGGTCATGACAAAACTTATGTTCATGGCACAAACAATTAGTCGACGAAGTATTCGAAACGATAGTATGTAAAATTCATAAGCTGAATTTGCATTTTTCGTTAGTAGTTAAAGGTCTCGGTTGACCCTCGGGCGCCTCAACCCCCTCGCTACCCCGTCCCATGAAGTCGGACCTGGGTTGCAGGCACTTCATTATGGGAGGGGACATAACTAGAGAGGTCTTGCCGACATCCAGTGACTCAACGCCCACGACAGGCTGGGATGGTCACCTAGGGAGAGGTCGAGACCAGCTCTGAGCGGGCACAGAATGTGTTTTATGTGTTTGATACCTCCAGGGATTCGCCGTTGCTTGTCGTCTTGAAGAGGTGACTCAACGCCCATAAGGAGCCAATATAGTCACGGAGAGGTCGAAGCTTGGCTCTGAAGTCGGGTGAAAGACCTTTCGTCATTGTCGTCGATTCGATGGTGGGTTGCACCATATAGATGGCTTCCGACATCCAGTGACTCAACACCTATGATAGGCCGGGATGGTCACGGAGAGGTCGGAGCTGGATTCGAGGTCACTTAGGGACCGTTGCCGCTGCCGTTGATTCGATGGTGGGTTGCACCACATAAATGGCTTTCGACATCCATTGACTCAACACCTACAACAGGTCGGGATGGTCATGGAGAGGTCGAGGACCGATTTGAGGTCACTTTGAAGACCTTTGCCGCCGTCGTCGATTCGATGGTGGGTTGCACCATATAAATGGCTTTCGACATCAAATGACTCAACACCTACGATAGGCCGGGATGGTCATGGAGAGGTCAAGGGCCGATTCAAGGTCGATGTCGATCCGTTCATTGATGAAGACATCAAACACACAAGCACCGAGGCGCAAAATAGCATAATATGGCGAGAAGAAACAATCTTTATTCAATTTATTGAAGAGTATTCGATACATATCTTTTTATTCGACGAACAGGGGCCATGTGTGGCATGCTTGTACTACTTGGAGCCGGGCTTCGATAGCTCGCCGATCTTCTCGTGGCCCGAAAGGTTTCGGGTCCTCGTCGGTCTTCTTCTTGAAGCGAGTCGGGGGCGGTCTCGTAGCGGCCCGAGGTCGAGGTCGATGCCTCCTTGCCGAGCCGATCCATCAGCTTGGAAAGTTCAATGGATTCGGCAATGTCTAGACTCTCCTCCTCGCAGTCGTGGGCCAACTGGATGTTGGCCCTGAGGTTCAGGACTCCTTTAGGGCCTAGCATCTTCAGGACGAGGTACGAGTATTGTGGTACCGCCATGAACTTGGCCAGCGCCGAGCGCCCAAGATGGAATGGTAGGTGTTGTCGAAGTCGGCGATGTAGAAGTTCAGGTACTCCTTCCTAAAGTTGCCAGAGCTCCCAAACTGCACGGGGAGTACGATCTCTCCCATTGCTTTGGACCCCTGACCTAGCACCACGCCCCAAAAATTTGCCTCGGTGGGGGTGAGGTCTTCTTCCTTCAGCCCGAGCTGCTTGAAAGCACTAGAGAAAAGGAGGTTTATGGCACTACCTCCGTCGATGAGCACCTTGTTGAAGCGCTTGGTGCAGATATGGTCATTGAGCAGGAGCGGGAACCTTCCCATGTACGGTATATCCACCCATTAACCCTGCATTAACCATGTTGGTCCGACTTGTTAAAGGTAATGGGGACCTCTGACCATAGCTTGGCTAAGGGGATGGACCGTCGGGTGCTGTTGCCACTGCATTAACCCTGCGCTAGGCTATCTTGTGCTCCCTCTTCGTTTCGGTGGAAGCGATGCCGCCAAAGACGATGTTGACATCAATGTACACATGGATGAAGCAACCTTTATCGTTATCGTCGCCGAGGGTTCCTTGCCTTTGCCCCCGCCATGGCCGTTGCTACCCTTTTGCTTCTTGAAGTTCTTCTCCAAGAGCTCAAGGATTGCTGCGGCTATGATTTCCGCCTTTGTGGACAGGGCAAGGTTTTTTCCAGATCTCCTCGTAGCTATCCCGGATGCATTTGCCCCGAGCCTTCTCCATTGCATTGACGATGTGATCTCCCAGCCAACCCAGGAAACGAGAGCAGAAGCTTTCGGGCTTGCTGCGCCGATCGCTGTCGTGGCGGACACGGTCTTGCCGCCGCCTGTCGTCAGCACGTTGGCTTCTGCCAGTGTCTTGTCCTCCATAATGAGGTCGGGAGGTCTTCTTCATATTAGCTTCTTCGCCATATGCATACTGGCTAGCGATCATGAGTAGGGATACCACGTCTTCTCGGGCGTCTTTCGGTTGAGCTTGATGCTGAGCTCGCCTCGCTGCAAGCCGATTGTGAAGTAGGTGATGACACCTTTCGTCCGCGTGATGTTGGGAATCCTATTCCAAACATCATTGAAGTGCTTGATGTAGTCTTTGTAGGATTGACCGGGCTCTTGGTTCGGTCGATCGAGGTCGCCCTTCGTCGCCGGCCTCTCGCATGTTGAGATGTAGTTGCCTGTGAACTTCCCCTTGAGCTCATCCGGGTTACGATGGTGTCGAGGGCGATAGACGTGTCAGCCATTGCAAGGCGTTGGGGGCCAACATGACCGGCGGGAAGTTGGCCATGACCTTGGTGTTGCCTCCGGCAGCCCTCACCGCGACGGCATATGATGTAAGCCATTGCGTCGGGTTAACCTGCGCCGTCATACTTGTCCACGCCGATGATCTTGAAGCTGTTTAGCTAGGCCAGGGTACGGACCTCCCTAGAGTAGCACCTCGGTGTCTCTGTCGATTCCTCTTCTGGTGATCCTACCGCCACGCCAGTGCGGGCTATGCGGCCACGTTGTGCGGTTCTCCTAAAGACCTGGCGGCGTCCGGGCGACCTCCAATGGCTTCTTGATGTGATGCGTACCGCTCGTTGAGGGTGTTGCGGAGGTCGTCTGTTCGCCTTTGGGCTGGGGCGTCTTGCTTTCGACTTCCTTTTCTCGGCTGTTTGGGAGCATGCACCCTATCCTCGTGCCCTCCCCATCCATCATTGTTGGGGCCTTGGATTGCTTGCTGGATGCGGACGCGGTAGGTCGAAGACCCTTTGCATCCTCGGATCTTTGGGCGTGAGCTATCTTGATCATGGCGGCCACCCATATTGCCTCGGGAGAGTCGCCCATCCATTCGATAATGCGGCTGCGGCAGCGAGGTTGCCGTTGGGAGTGCCATGAACCTATTGGCCAGCGTACTCGAGAAAGTCGTCATCTAGGCTTTTGTGGAACGGTCGCACGGATCTTGACCGAGTCCTTGCGGAGTTCCTATGAGAGCCTTCTGGGTGTCCGCGCGCGCCCCCGTTTTGATCCTCTGGGGCGTCTTCAGATTCTGCCGCTGCTGCTGCCTCGGCCGCCATTGCAGCCCTCCTGGTTTCACACAAGGTATTCTTGTGGATCCGGCGAGCCCTGTTGCTCTGTGTTTCTCCATCGAATAACGGCTCATCTTTGCTCACCATGATCACCTGGTTGGCGTGTGAAGGGATGACGGCCTTGCTAGCCAGATAGGGCTCCGGAGCTACCACGGCTCTCCTATGCCGAGCTCGAGTCTTCCCAAGGGGTGCCGTCATCCGGGATCGGTGTGAGCTTGACCATGTTGTCGGAGAAGTCGTCCCATGGTATGTCATCATCAATCTCGGCTCTGGGTTGATCGCAGAGCATGCGGAGCCGGTTCTGGTAGTTAGCAGCCGCATCATAGAGGCCGAAGGGGAATATAGCCGCCTTTGGTATGGAAGCCAGCATGAGGTCCTCGTTGGTGACATCGGGCATGAAAGTCAATCTCGTCGCCCCGCACCTTGCGAGGCGGAGAGCCTTCTTGTTGCGCTTCCTGTTGACCACATAGTACTCTAGTCCCGCGAAACGCCTGTCCAGGACCTTGATTGCGTCAACGTAGGTCTTCTCCAAGGTCGTGGGGTTGGCCCACCCGTAGCTGAGCTAGTTGATGATGGGTGCAGAGTCGCTGATGACTTGGATGTGCGTGATGTCGCGGTCGAGAGCCATCTTGAGGCCGTTGATGCACGCCTCATACCCGGCAATGGCGAGGGAGGCCGAGAATTGGATGCGTATCACGTGGCATCTTTGTACTCCTGTCGGGCTTCGTAGGAAGACGCCAGCTCCTGCGCCTTCCGTGGTAAGGCATCCGGCGAGCGCGGGGAGTCCGATATCTTGTTGTCGTTGTAGGTGACGGTGTGGTGGTGGTGGGAGGTGGACCTCATCCCTTGCGTCCCGTGTGCGCCCCACCCGCCGGACGTCGAAAAACCTGGCCTGCCGTGGGGTGGCGGCACGGGCCGCCTGAAGATGGGCGGTGTGGCGACAATGGCGGCGGTGGCCGCACGGTTGAGGAGCGGCGTGCGGCCAACGTCAGTATCGGCGCGACTTGATCAGATCCGTGCGAGGGCGCGGATGGATCTCTTGTCCCTCCTCATCGTGGGCGATGATGAGGATGTCATCTAGAGGAGTGCGCCGCGGGCTGTGGCGGGCGCAGCCTGCGCTTTGTTGAAAGCGCGTTGTCGATGTAGTCCCTGATCAGATTGGATCGGGGGATGGAACCACCATGGATCTCGCGCCCCTCGGGCGTGGTGGTGATGTAGATCTTTGCTTGGAGGCGGCCCTTCGCCGCCAGATGAGAGAGCGGCGGTTTGAAGCGCCATGTCGCCCCCAATGCACGGGAGGTAGTTGGGGGATGAGGTGGTGGCGCGTGGGATTGTCCGCCGAGGGGCCGCCATCGCGCGGCGCCGGGGCGTTGATGACGGGTCGGCCTTCGGGCGGGATCGTCGCGCCCCCTCACGCCCCGCGATGCGTGCAAAGCCCTGCGGAAGCGAGAGCTTGAAGAAGCCCCTCGTTTCGGCGGTCGAGGTGATCCATGAAGTTGAGGTACGGGCTACACAGACGGACCCCCATTTGGAAGGGCATTGGCCCCTAACCTGGGACAGACTGCTGTATGGATCTGCCAGAGATCTGAAGATGTCGTGGTCCAGCACCGGCGTCAGGGGAGGTCGGGACCGGAAGCGCGATGGTCGGCGAAGCCGAGCGTGCTCCCCCGGGCGAGGGGTTGCGACCGAGGTCGTGGGCGCCGTAGTAGCGCCAGAGACGGGGCACAGGGCAGCGCCGGGACTTACGGAAGACGTCCGCCGGTGCCATTGCGGTTGGAACCAGCACGCCGGCGGCGGTAGCTCGAGGCCCTCGCCCCCTCGCGTTGACGAAGCAGGGCGCATCGTGCCACCGGCACGGAAGGCGAAGCCGGCGACGGAGGCGGAGGAAGCGATGTTGGAGAGGATGGCCATCTAGTCGGTATAGATCAGCACGCATTCCCCTACCTGGTGCGCCAACTGTCGAAGCGGAATCTCCAACAATCCTCTGGGGGCGTCCTCGGAGGTAGATCGGTTCGGCGGGCGGTGCGAGATCGAGATCTAGATGGTAGTTCAGAGACTCCAAGATACAACGACTTAATGAATTTGATTAGAGTTGGATAGACATGAGAGTTCGATGCTCGATGCAATCATCATGGAAGTGGCTTGGTGCACTAAAGAAACCAAATGGAGAACAATACTGAAAAGAAAACAGCAAAAAAATTTCTCATCTCGTCCTCACCACCCCCACAGTCTTCCAGTGTCACATCCATCACAATCCATGGCAGCATGCATTGTCATATGTTGCTTCAGGAATCCAACGGCCCAGCTACTTGAAGTGTACAATAGCCTAGATGCTCCCACCACTGGAGAAAGCTTGTGAAGGGAAGATGAATGTCTTAGCCATGCTCTCAGGGCTTGAGAAAAGCATGTTCGCAGCTACCAGATACATGAGGGAAAGAATATAAAAGGGAAAGAATATAAATAATATCATCAATTGACCCTTTGGTTGCCTGGCAGTTTCTGATGCATGAATTGATGTAGTGGTAAGTGGTTGCATGTGTTAATTGAGAGCGCGAAGCTATTATAGTCTCCCCTTCTGAGTGCGTTTTACTGCAGCTCTAGAGGAGTGCCTACTTTTAATGCAGAGCTATTCTTGGAGTGTACGGTGGGACCCTCAAAGCAACCGCGTCAAAACTCAGTGACTTGATGGGGTCCAACAAATGTGATGGCATGGGGACAGCAGTTTCGGATGACGTGGTGCAAGGAGATCGCAGAGAATTCCCTAAGTGGGGTTCCTATATAGGTATAGTAGATACACAACAGTTCTTTAAGAGCAACTCCAACAGTTTGCTAAATAAGGTTGCTATCTTAGAAATTTTGGCAAAACTAGAAAAAATACTCTCCAACAGTTTGCTAAAAGAGGTTGCCATCTTTCCCAACTTGCCATCCTTCCTCTCCCTCAAGACGAGATCTTTACGGCGTAAACAGCTTGTTATCGCCGTCCGCGGCGCCCGGCCTCTTCCCCCAGCGGCGTGGGTAATTCCAGTTTCCTCACACGATTCTTTTCACGCCACGATCTCTCTTTCCCGTGCGGAGCCAGGACGCCGTCGTGACTAGAAGTCCCTCCCTTGCGGAGCCAAGACGCCCTCGTGAGAAGGAAACTCGGAATTCGCGCTCGATCAGGTACGTCAGTCGATCACCATGGCCTCTTGCGAGCTCCGTGTTATGGTTCAGCTAGGGTTTGGCTAGGGTTCAGGGCGCCGCCACTGGTCTTCTTGCGATCAGCTAGGGTTTATCAGTTCTTGTCATCGTTCTATTTGTTGCGATCAACTATGGAGATGGGACGGAGAGGACGCATGGACTCAGTGGCTGGTTGCCGATTAGCTTGGCGGCTGCCGGCCCACTAATCGTCGGGTATATAGGAGCTCAGGATTTCACAATTTCATTCTCTTTGGGATTTTGGTTTGCAAATCTGTAGGCCGGCCATTGACATAGTTAATTGCAAGCATCAAGGTCAAATATAGATGTACTAGAATTCTATCGGATTAAAAAGTTAATTTCAGTTTCAGTTATCCGCCACTAGGGGAGAGTTCAGTCTCATCTCGACATTTTCAGTTTCAGTTTCAGGGTCATCGATCTCATTGTCTATAGAAGTGGAGTAAATTAGACATAGCGTGCACGGTTTCTCTCTTTGTCTCTCTCTGTTCTGTGAGCAAAAGTTGCAGATGTTCCTGTCGTCCCTACTTGCTTTCTGAACTCAATTATTAGGATATCAGCAAGACAGGAGAGGTTCATGGCGTCTCTTGTCCTAGATAAAGAAACACTAGAGCTAGGGAAGAAACGGGTGACAATTGAGGGAAAGAAAGCTGATGCGGAACACAAACTTGCTGACGCGAAGTTGATAAAACAGCAAGAGAAATTATGTTCGCGGGGCATGACATCCCTCAACCCACTGCAAATTTGAATGGATTGAGAAGATGCAGAAGAAGATGCTTTCGAAAATTAAGTACAGGGGCGATGGCGCGCCTTGGCCACCCTCCGACGTACAGGTACACTGCGACGGCAGGATACCTCACGGGCGCGATGGGAAGGAACGGGAAGGATCGCAAGACGGGAAGGAGATAGGAGCCACGCTGACAGTTGGGTTGGGCATGACGTGGGCTTAATTTTTACAATTTTACCAAGTTAAATGGCAAACTGTTGGAGAGATCCCATTTTTTAACTTGGTATATATTTTAGCAAGTTGCCAAATCACAACATTTAGAAAGTCAATTTTTAGCAAACTGTTGGAGATGCTCTAACCAAGATTGCAACACTGCACGAGTAGAGGCTGTGTTTAAGGTCACTCCCAATGGTACTGTTAGCAGCCCCGTTTTAAATAGCCCGCTATAGCGGACGCTATAGCGCTATTTAGCTTTTTTGGAAGACAAACGCTAAGCTATGATGAGTTTAGCGCTAAACGCTTTTTCCCGCTATTAGCTGCTAATAGCTCGCTAATTCCGCTAAATCGCAGTTCATTTAGCCCGCTATTTGTAGTTGGGCTCATTTTCATTGGCCCAATTGAATGACAGGCCCAAATCGTTGGGGTACCTCACCTCTAAGGCCCTAACTGATGGGAACCTGTTTGTATTCGTAATGTTTTCATCTTTGAACTATCTATCTCAATTGGTATTAATAATGTTTTCATCTTTATTATGTGTAAAATTACATGATGTTTGACACATTTTTTGCTTGGCCGCTAAATGGCTTAGCCCGCTATTAGCGCGCTATAGCTTTTCTTAGCCTTTTAGAGAAGCTGCCGCTAAGAGGCTTAGCCCGCTATTTAAAACAGGGGGTTAGCAGCGGGCGAGAGGTAGAAGAGAATGCGTGGTGAAGAAGAAGAACCGGGATGCAGCTGAAAGATTGATTCGAGTTCTGAGTGTTTGGTTTTCAAATTTTCGATACAGAGCTCGCCGTTCAGGCGCCTACTTATAGTTACAGGTCTCTTGACCTTTCACGCACTCAGGCGGGATCATTTGGCCCATTGCTCGCTGTTGTACTTTGGGTTCTGCTTCTTGGCCTGGACGAGCTGGGTCGGCCTTCCTCATTACCTTCTGTTGACTTGTCTCCTGTAGTACGTGGCGTAGTCCCGGTTCTAACAGGTACATTTATGGTGGTTTCTGTGTGTATTAATTAGCCTATTACATAAATGTTTTGCTGATGTGTCAAGAGATTAATTGAAGAGAGAGAGAGGGAAAATGATAGAAACAGTTTCGTGATGAAGAAACGAAGTCGACGCAAGGAACGAGACGGATGGAAACGATAAAAATAGTGTTGGGGAGACCCAGGTCGTTTATTTTCCTCCTCACCCATGCGGCTGAGCCTCCTCCCTCGCCATGCACGGAAGCGAGGACGCCGTTGTGCCGCATGGCGCAGCTGCCACGCTTGCCACTGCGGAGGACGCTGCCGCAAAAGGCTAAGCCGTTACTGCTGCCGCGCGCCGCCGTTCGTTCGCGCAGCTGGCAGCAGCCCGCATGCTCAGTCGTTCGCAGACCATGCGACGGTCTCGCCCGCTCAGGTCCGCCTCGCTCAGCTGCCCGGCTGCACCTCACTCAGCTTTTGCCGCGTCGAACGCTCATGCCTATCTCCGTCAGCTGCGCCACCTCCTCGCGTTGGCCGCACCGTCCACCACCATGGCCGTCTCCTTCAATTTAAGTCTGCCCCTCGCTCTGCAGAGCCTCCTCGCCTGCAGGTACCGGCCGCTGTTACTCGCTCGTAGCTCGCCTACGGCCTTGCCCGCCCGTCGCCTCGCTCTGCTGGCAGCGAGCACGCTGCTGCGTGCCCACACTCGCTCGCTGACCGCCGCGGAGCTCGCCCGCGCTGCTGTTGCGTGTGTTCTGGATATGTGAGATTGGGAGAGGAGAGTATGAGATGGATCAAGAGCAATGTTTTAGATCGCGCTATAAAATTTAGCGGCAGCCTGGTTCTGGGCGCTATTGCGCTATAGCGGCGCTATAGCGGCGCTATGGCAGCGCTATAGCGTGTTATTTTGCAATGTAAGCGTCAGCATGTAGTTTCACGCTATAGCGCCGCTATTGTGCCACTATAGCGCTATTTGTTTCAAATAACAGTAAATCAGGACAAGTATATAATTATAATTTGATAAGTGACAATTTGATAAATGATAATGATAACCATATAATAAAGTTTCATCCTCAAAACAAATAACCATGAAAGCATCAAGTCAAATACATGAGCAAACAACTATGAAGTTCCTGAAATCACTCAACCACTAACAATTAGGCTAGGGGCGATAAATTTGCCAATAGCGCCATAATAGCGCTATGGCGCTATTTGAGCTTAAGCGGCTATAAGCGCGAATAGCCCCAAAAAGTGCAATTGCGTAGCGCGAGCTGCTCTATTGACGCTATATAGCGTTATTTAAATCGTGGATCAAGAGATAAAAAACTTTATTTATTACACGAAGACTCTAACCATTGTGTGGGATAGTTTCTATAGTTGATTTTTGCTGATGTATTGTTCTTGGACATTGTGCCTAGTTTCTACTGTTGTGACTGCCTGGGCTAGTGCGTCATGGTAGTTGGCTTGCATTCTCAAAGGCCGAATGGTCGAATGGGTCTAGCGCCACCTGCCCGTGGCTAGTCCTCCCTAGAAAGCCGGCATGAGACATCAGTGCCCACAGGTGCGTAGTGAGCTCTCGGCTCCCGGCCAGGAGCGTCCTGTGCTTGCTTGCTCTTGTGGATGCGGCCAGGTGCAGGAGGAATCCTGTCCAGAAGACCGCCAGCTTCTCCCAGTGGCCCACTTTGTCCTCCCCGTACTCCTCCTGAGCTGCTTCGCAAGCTTTGCACCCGTACTGGTCAAGGAGTTCTTTTTTTTTTTTTTTTTTTTGCGACTTGGAGATTCATTGATTCAAGGACCAGCATTATTACAATCTTCAGTCAGCAGAGAAGCAACACAGGGAGGGGCTACCTGCCACTCACCCACCCTGTTGTTCTCTGAGACCTGCTTTGCTAGAGTATGGGCAACACGATTACAAGCTCTGTGCGCGAACACCAGAGAGAATTCAAGAAAAGAAACACTAAGATCCCTAATCTCTTTGATGATAGATGATATGCATGACCTCTGGAGTTCTCCCATCTCCCAAAGTTTCACCAAATCTTGGCTGTCTGTCTCGACTTGCAGCCGCCGGACATTCATCTCCCTAGCCAAGAACACACCATCTCTGCAAGCTTCAGCTTCCATTGACAAAGCATTCAGACCATGCTGATGCCATAGTGCCCTTCCACCTCTGAAAATTCCTGCAGGGTCTCTAAGCACCACCCCTGTTGCTCCTTGGCCTTCTTTCATAAAGAAAGCACCATCGATATTGCACTTGATCCAGCCATCAGATGGAGCATTCCATTTCTTACGCATCCCAATAATTCTTGGTTTTGGCTCATTGAGGATTTGGCACAGATCATGTGCAGTATCTATCGACCATTGCACCATATTCTTCACCGGCAGTTGGTCAGCACCATGTCGACGGTTATTCCTCTGCAGCCACAGACTATACATGCCGATGCAAAAGACACTCCGTTCATGGTTAGTGCAGAAATCCGGCTGCAGTAAGTCACTTGCCCATGAGTGGGGCTGTAGACGTGGTAATTTGACTCCTGTCAAAGTCCTCATCTCAAACCAGAACAATTTGGCTACCGTGCACTCTGTAAGAATATGTTTGATGGTTTCTCCGTCAGCACCACAAGTGTCACAGAAGCTGGTAGGTTCAATGTGTCTTCGATTGAGCACATCCTTTGTTGGAATAAATTCATGGAGGACTCTCCACCAAAACACCTTCACCTTCGGTGGGACTTGTAATTTCAAATTCGTTTCCAAGAGTCATCAGTCGAAGTGCTAGCTTGGGTAAATTGGGGTGCTGTCACCTTCCTATAAGCCGACTTGACTGTATACTCACCATGTTTCTCCGGCTCCCAAGCAAACCAATCATCGTCATGCGAGCGCAAGGGTATTCGGAGAATAGCACGAGCATCAATAGGGAGAAAAATAGCCTGAATAAGCTGTTCATCCCATTGTCCATTATCTGTTATCAACTCTGACACACGATTCACCTCCTGCCCCATGCTAGGAGTGATGGGTTTCGCGTCAAAATGCATTGGGATCCAACGATCATTCCATATATCTGTTAAATTGCCATTTCCAATCCGCTTGATCAGACCCCTTTCTAGAACTTCTCTGCCTGCTAGGATCGATCTCCATGTATGGCTAGCATGCTTCTTCCTCCTGCAGCTCATAAAATCTCCATCATGGAAGTAACGACCCTTTAGAACCTTGGCACACAGACTATCAGGTCGGGTGATGAGTCTCCAGCCTTGTTTACCCAACATGGCTTTGTTGAAAGAATACAAGTCACGAAAAACCCATGCCGCCCTCTGATTTATGTTGTGTTAATCTGTCCCAACGCAACCAATGAATATGACGATTATCGCTGGAACCTCCCCACCAATAATTTGCGATGGTGGTTCTCATTTTCTTGCAAGTGGTTTTAGAAAGCAAAAAGCAGCTCATTGAATAAGTTGGCATAGATTGAGCCACTGATTTCAGTAAGACTTCTCTCCCAGCATTACTTGCCTTCTTACCACTCCAAGCGCCAACCAGCCCCTTTATTTTTGATGGCAAGAATTCAAAAGCTTCAGTGGTGGAGCGGCCCAGGGCTGTTGGAAGGCCAAGGTATTTATCAGAAAGAGCCTCTGTATCAATGTGCAGCCCTGTCCTAACCACCTCCTTCACTTCCTCCGAACAATTATTGCTGAAGAAGACAACCGATTTGTCTTTATTTATTTGCTGTCCTGAACCATTACAGTAGATGTCTAGGATGTGTTGAAGTCTAGCGGCCCCCCTCTGCGATGCTTCTGAGAAGACGATACAATCATCCGCAAAGAGAAGATGCGATACCCATGGAGCGTGGATTCCCATGCGAACACCTCTAGATAAGTGCATTGGACCAACAGACCTCAACAAAGATGATAAGCCTTCAGCACACAGTAGAAATAAATACGGCGAAATGGGGTCTCTTTGCCGTATACCTCTCGTGGGGCTGAAGGAGTTAGACAAAACTCCATTAACTTTGATCGAAAAAAGAAACCGATGTTACACACCTCATCACAAGTGAGACAAAGGCCTCATTGAAGCCCAATTTCAGCATGATCTGTCGTAGATAGTGCCATTCTACCCGATCGTATGCTTTTGCCATATCAAGCTTTATAGCACAGGCAGCCGATTTCCCCTTCTTTCTCTTGAGATAATGAGTGCACTCATAAGCAACAAGGACGTTGTCTGTTATTAGCCTCCCGGGGACAAACGCACTTTGTTCCTCAGACACCACATCACCAAGGAGTAGCCTCAAACGGTTTGCCAATACTTTTGAGCAAATCTTATAAATCACATTGCAAAGAGAAATAGGTCTGAACTGTTTCATCTCCTGTGGATTTTCTCACTTTCGGTATGAGCACCAGGGTGGTGCTATTGATGGTTGTTGGTAGCTCACCACCGTTCAAAAAATCAAGGACTGCAGTTGTGATCCCCGAACCTAGAATTTCCCAGTGGAGTTGATAGAAGCCAGCAGTCAGACCGTCTGGGCCTGGTGCCTTGTTTGCACCCATCATGAATAATGCCCGTTTCACTTCGTCAGCAGTATACGGCCTGAGCAGTACCTCGTTCATCTCTGGTTTCACCTTCTCCTCCACATGTGAAAGGATGGGTCCCGGATCAAGGACTTCTTGTCTGGTAAATAAATTGACATAGAATTCCAGCGCGGTTGTCTCTAGTGCTTCCTGAGTGGTAGCAATGGATCCATCCGCACGCTTGAACGCCGATATCCTGTTTGTGCGTGCCCGTTCTCTAGATTTAGCTTGAAAAAGCTGTGTTTCTATCCCCTTCTTTCAGCCAGTCAATACGAGCCCGCTGTTTCTCCATCATCTCTTCTCGTGACAAGAGTTCAGATGTCCTCGACATGATCTGTCGTTCCCTCCTTGATGGTCCTGAATGCAGGGGAGGATCCTCTTACCTCCTCTAATTCTTGTCGCAGCTTGCGTAAATCCTGACGGACCGAGCCAAATACGGTTTGATCCAAATCTTTCAGCGTGCTTGTCACAGAACCCAGTCTCAGTGACAGTTCTCCCATGTCTGCAGGGTTGTTCAGGCCATTCCATGTAGCCTCAACAACCCGTTGATACGTTGGATCTCTCCGCCACATGTTTTCATAGCGAAACGCTCGCTGCCTTCTCCTACTCCGATTCCTTTCTTTTGCACAATCAGAACCAAACAGCAGTGGTCTGATTCCGTAGTTTGCACGTGCCAAACCTTGCTCGACGGAAAGATATTTAGGAAATCATCATTTGCAAAGCCTCTGTCCAGCCGGCATTTCACATTGGTGGCTGCCGGTTGTCTGTTTTCCCATGTATAGGGCAAACCTATGAAGCCAAGGTCCACAAAGCCGCACTCCTCCACAGCTTCTCTGAACCCCTCCATTTGGCATTCTGAACGGTCTTGCCCACCGATCTGTTCACTAGCATGTAGCACTTCATTAAAGTCCCCCACGCACAGCCACGGAAGATCACTTTTTGTTCTAAGGAGCTTCAAGAGATCCCAGCTGCGGTAACGCAAATCCCTTTTAGGTTCACCATAGAACCCCGTGAAGCGCCAAATCACCCCCTCCATAGAAGCTAGCTGAACCGTGACATCAATGTGAAGTCTGTCATAGCTCTCCAGCTTCACCGTCACCTCCTAACTCCACAGAAAGGGCCAGGCCACCCCCACGACCACGACTGCCAACACCATATCCCCCTGCCATTTGTAGTGTTCTGATCAGATCATCCACAGAATCACTGAAGAACCTCGTCTCTGACAGGAAGACCAACCAAGGGCGATGTAGCTCACATAAGCTACCAATTTCGCGAACCGCCTCGGGCTGCCCCAAGCCCCGGCAGTTCATGCTGATGATTTTCATTGTGCCCGGCGGGGGCTGTCGCTTCGCAGCCGCCGCCCGATCGCGCAGAATTAGTAAAGGCTCCCTCTCCTTTGTTTCTTCAAGGTTTCTTCCCTGCTAGCACTACTGCTCTCTGATCCCGCATCTAGTTGGCTCACCCTTGAGTTCACCAATCCAGCAGGAACAATAGCCCATGAACCCACCGGCACATTCAGGTCGGGGGTTTTGCAAGGTCTGACTAGTTTTTGACTTCCTCTTCCTTGGCTGCCTTTCAGGGGCCTCAACATCCATATCTAGCTGTCTAGAGCACCCTTTTCAGCATTCACTCCTCCAGGAAAGCCCGTGGTTTTGGTTCTTAAGAGGGGACTGAACCTCCATGTCCTCAGACTCACCCACACAATCAGATGAATGATGTGAATCATTATTGTCCCTCGTTGATCTTGTATCATTAGACTTGCTGAACCATGTCCTGGCTGGTTTAGATGCTGAGGATGAGCCACTACCATAGGACTCAGCTGCTGCACCCCCAAAGGACTGCAGGCCGCTTTTCTCCACCGGTGCCCCTGGAGATCATTTAAGCAATTTTCCGTGCTCATCACGGGCCACGGGATTTAGGCATTCTAGTTCCGGTGGCCAATCACTCCACATCCCGTTTTAAATAGCCCGCTATAGCGGGCCTTATAGCGCTATTTTAGGTTTTTGGAAGACAAACGCTAAGCTATGATGAGTTTTAGCGCAAGCGCTTTTCCCGCTATTAGCTGCTAATAGCTCAAGCTAATTCAGCTAAATCGCGGTTCATTTAGCCCGCTATTTGTAGTTGGGCTCATTTTCATTGGCCCAATTGAATGACAGGCCCAAATCGTTGGGTACCTCACCTCTAAGGCCCTAACTGATGGGAACTGTTTGTTTGTATTCGTAATGTTTTTCATCTTTGAACTATCTATCTCAATTGGTATTAATAATGTTTTCATCTTTATTATGTGTAAAATTACATGATGTTTGACACATTTTTTGCTTGGGCGCTAAATGGCTTAGCCCAAGCTATTAGCGGCAGCTATAGCTTTTCTTAGCCTTTTAGAGAAGCTGCGCTAAGAGCTTAGCCCGCTATTTAAAACAGGGCTCCACATGCAAAACAAAAACATGGAAGTTTCTCATACTTTGAGCACGAAACCAGCGGGGGTTCCTCCGACATGCTCATACGGGAGGAGTATACCACGCCTTAATGGCTTGTCGATCTCAATGGCTACTCGGGCTCGAAGGAAAGCCCCACTAGCCTTACCATCATCCTTGTCCACATCCATCTTCACCACGTTGCCAATCAGACCCCATAGCCTTGGCACCACCTTTTGTCTGATTCATGCATCCCAATGGCAGATTCGGGGATGCACACCCCACAGCTCCATACGGTCAAAGATGATCTCCGGCGGCGCTGAGCTTTTCATCATATTCTTGCAGGATAACTGCATGCTTCCCCACCATCCAAGGTGATCCGGATAGAGCCGATCCATGTCCACTTAGCGACAGCCCGAACTCCGCCCGCGAACATGTTGTCGTTCTTCTCCCGATCGCCCGAAGTTTGAGGCCAACGGGTTCCCCCCGCGCCCGGCTTCGCCGCTGACTTCACCGTGGTCACATGAACTGGCATAGGGGAAAGCACCTTCCCAACGACGCCCACTCCACCTTCGAAGGTTCAATCACGTCATCGTCGTCGGGAAAAGTCTCACGGCGGCCGCCCCTTCCTGCTCCGTGAGATTAAAGGCGCCGCCAGCAAGTCCGTCAAATTGGGGTTTGGGCTGGTAGCCCCCACTCCCTTGCTGCCTCCTCCTTCCATCACGAACACTGATATGGATGAAGAGCAGAAAAACACAGGGCACTGCGCTTAGGACAGCAGCAGACCCAATCAAATCCCGACCCAGGGAAACCTAAGCGGCTTAAATCCCTAGTGGAAGTCTGTGGTCGACGGGCGCCGGGACGGCTAACCGGGCGATTTCGCGGTGTCCGGCAAGCGACAGGGGCGTCGATGGCGGGCGAGGGCGCTGTGGCGGAGGCCGTCGGCGGAGCTGATCAAAAATCGCCGGAGATGGGGATCTAGATCGGGGTCGGGGATGGTGTCGCGCTCACGATCGCCTGGGAGGAGCTGATCCGAAACTTACGGACCTGCATGTCTGTCCTCTAAGCATGCTTGCTCAGATGATATGCCTCCTGGCTCAAGGAGTTCTTGATGTTGAGAGGATCACCACGCCGCTGTGCCATTTGTTCCTCCTCGGTGGGCTCGGATGGCATTGCCATGGTAGGCGCTTCCTCATCGGGCTTTCCCTGAGCTGGGGCGTGCTTGTTGATGGGCATGTTGGCTGTCTGCATGAGGCGGGTGGACACATCTTTCATGGATCTAAGCTTGAGCAAGGATCTGATGCTACCGTCCATGGTGATGCAAACGATCTCCCTGTACACCTCATTCCAGACTTTAATAGCAACGAGGCCGTTGTCCGGCAGCAGTTTCTGCATGACCAGGTATGCACAGTAGTTGGATAGGCTGGCCGCAGTCCGGTAGTGTTCCCACCAAATTGGCATGTCTGCTTCAACCGATCCAGTGCTACTACCAGCACGCTGTCTGTTGCTTTCCATTGCTGGTCTCTTGACAAATGGCCCCGGGCACATAATGGCAGGCCTGAACGCAATGGCTTCTTCGTCAGAAACAAGGTCGATCTCACAGAGACAGGTGGCAATATGCCAGACCAATATCCTGTGTGTGTCTGTCTCAAGGTTGTCCACCGCCCACAGCAACTTCCGATGGCGGGGCTGGTTTGGTTCACCGAAGGCATTGCTGAAGTACGAGTCCAGCTCTCCAGGTTCTTCTCCAGCCTCTTGATGGACTGGAAGAAAGCTTCCTTTGTGCTTGCCGCCATCTTGATCCCCTTGGGGAATTTGCTCCAAATGTGACAGGTGAATCTACCTAGCTTCACCGCACGAACTGAAATCAGGATATTGTGCTGGCATATCTTCTCGTCCCACCTGTCCCTGGTCATGAAAAAGAGCATCACCCGCATCACGTTCTCAATCAGTGGATGCCGCAGGCACCGATGCTTGGCGTAGCTGCACAGCATCAGGACCTTGGTCCACTGTGAGAAGACATACATGTAGATCTCGGCGAGCTCCTTGCCAAGGATGAGGGCGACAATAATGCGGGTGATGAGAACCCCATGAGTGATCTTGTTTTGGTCAGCTTTGTCCGTCCTCTCTGGTATGTGACGGACGGGATACGCTATGTACCCGGTAGTCACGACCAGCAACAGAGAGAGCACCAGATTCTTGGCCGGGAACCCATCTGCAAATGTGGCAGCATGCTTACTGTAGAACAGATCTTGGAGGAATGAGAGCTGGGTCCCCACTACACAGAACGCCCTCTCGGCATCCGACCTGAGAATGTACTCGAAAACGAGCCTCCTGATCTTGTCTCCTTGCCTCGGCAACCTAGCCTCGTGCAAGGGGAGGTCATAGAACCGGCGACGCAGCAGCTTGTACAGGGCAAATGAGAGGCACACGTCCTTTAGCCAGTTGGATGGGTCTGCCTTGGCTCCAAGCAGCCCACTCTCGCCGGGGTCAACATTCCATATCCTGTCTAGGGTGATTAGTTTCGTGTGGACTGCCGGATCCATTCGAATCCGGTGCTTCTGCTTCATTCTTATCTGTGCATGCTCCTGCTGGTGGGTGATGATGTCCTTGAGCACCTGGTTTTCTCCAAGGACAAGGTACTTGTACGAGTCCATTGTGAACAATCCCTTGCCGCCAGGAGAAGAAGGATCGGTGGCGGCAGCGGCGGCAGAGGAGTGCTGAGATGAGGAGCTGCTGCCATCAGTGTCAATCCCATGCTCGTAGCTCATGTAGTCGGTTGTGAGCCTCAAGCTCTCCTGGTTGATTGCCTCCTCCTTCTCGGAGGAGATAAAGTAGGAGATGATGCGAGCGGCATTCAAGGACCAGATGAGCCAGAGAGGTGTTCTGAGTAGGGAGAAGGTCCTGAGGCGGAGGAGGTTGGCCGCCCAGAAGGAGGACATGAGGTCCAGCAGCGGGATCTGCCGGGACCTGCTGTAGGGGCGGCCAGTCTTCACGCTGTACTGCAGAGTGATCAGCAGCACGGCCCACACCTGGAAGTAGGAGTTCACCTTCTCCGACGACAGCTGCATCAGCCCCATGGTATACTGGACCATGGAGTAGTTGAGCGCCTCGAACAAGGGGACCAGAAACAGCATGAAGGACCTGGTTCTGTGCCATGGCCCGAGGAAGTCGAGGAAGAACCGAAGCACCAGCAGCAGCGTCGTCAGCACAACAAACGACTCTGCACTGACAGTACGAGTGACCTCGCTTGCTGCTGCTGGCGTTATGCCTGAGGGTGGCTCCATTATCTTGGCTCAGCTCGATCGCGTCCTCTGAGAGAGATGCGCACCTTCCTTCTCTCGATGGGGTTGATCGAGAGAAGCACAATGATCCTCCTCTAGTACGGCAGTCAACTAATGATCGGACGACGAAGCTTGTCTACAGCAAAAATAAAAGGAAAACCGCTAAAACTGATGGGATCTAGTGTACAACTTTGTTGCTAGCTAGCTACTATTTGATGTATAACAAAAATGATGTATATATGTAGGCCGTGGCAGGAATTCGAGCGCTAACCTGGTGGTGACGACCTGATGCGCTCGACGTCGCGTCGCCGGCCCCTCGGTTGTGCAGGAGTCCCACCACGCCGTCGGCACAACGTCGCGCGCTTCTGTCGATCAACAGAACGAGCCGCTTCCGTCCTTCGCCCTCGCCACGCTCGTTCCCGAGGGCCAATGCCAAGGCTGCGCGCCGGTTGTTTGCTTTGGTTCCTTACCAATCTGTCGGGGGCCGGGGATAATGAGCAATTTTTCTGCTTTTCTTCGCCATTGTCCTTTTGAACCCGTCTCATGCGTCACTATGGACCCATAGAGCCACTTTTCTGAACGTAGTGACTTTTGTATTTATTTAGATACTTTTTATCACTGGCAACTAATAGCTAGTTAATAACTGGGTAATACTGTAGTTCACAACTACTCTTGACTAACTATTTCCTTGCCGTTGTTTGTATGAAATCAAATAGCTAAATTAAAGGTGGATGCATTAATTGTTTAGTTTGTATATAATATTCTTTCACTTTTCTTATGTGGGAGAGCAAAAAAAAAAAATCTTTCGGCAATATATTGCTACTCTCTCTCCCTCTCTCCCCTGAAATATAACGTATATCCAAGTAATTTTAAGACCTATATTATAGGCAACGGATGAGGTGTAAACCAACCTATCTCTACAAAACCGTGCAAACTTCTAATCTCGAGCCATAGGATTGTTGATCTAATGAGGCGCATGGGGGAGGTGGAAGTGGGGATTTGCAAAAGCGTGACTAAGAGAGGGCAATTAAGTGTAGAATTACCCAATCCCCATGCCACTTGGAACAACATCCCGGGTTTGCACGAAGAGGTTGGTTTGCACCCGATCCGTTCCCAATATTATATCGTGAGCCAAACGATGTCGATTACCATGCATTACTACAAAAAACTTCTATGGTGGTTTTTTATTTTCTATGGCGGTTGTGAAACCGCCCGTAGTATACCGTGGCGGTTTTCAATGCCCTCACGGGGAAATAAAAAATTAAAAACAAAAAAGAGCCTAGATCTGAACCTAACGGGCTGGATGCGGGCCCAGCCACGATCGCGTGCCGCCGCCGCGGGCACCACGTCGGCGCCCGCAGCCGCTGCCGGACCTGGGGAGGAGGGAAGAGGCGGTGGAGACCGCATCTGCGGCGGATCCACCGGATCGGATCGGTGGATCTGCCCTCCACTCCACCAGATCCGCGCGCCCCAACACCAGATCCGCTTCCTCCACCGCCCTTGAGATGAAGGTCGATCTGCGCTGGAAGAGAGGTGGATCTGCATCGGGAAGGCCAATCCGTGCCGGAGAAGGTGGATCCGCGCACTGGAGGAGGTCGATCCAGCGGTAGAAGCTCCAACGAGAGGACCACCGCGGGGAGCTCACGCGCGAGGGCCATTGCCGCGTCCACCGGGCTGCGCGCTTTTGATCGGCCGCCATGGCGATGCCGCGCGTGTGAGGGCTACCGCTAAGATCCACCGGGCCCGCTCGTGCACTCGCATGTGAGGGCCACCGCCGCATCTTCAGGAGGGAAGGGGCTGGGGAGGGGGGTGGGCACCGCACGCAGAACATCTTTGGGGAGGAGCAGCGAGAGAAGTCGTCTGGTGGGAGAGAGTCAAGACACCTTGAGAGAAGTCTGGTAGGAGAGTCAAGACACGAGAGAGGCTGGGGGAGTTTTGCCTTGGGCATAGCAGGCAAAGAACCGCAGCCGTGGCCTTCTTGCCGGTGCACCACGCGGCCGGGGAAGGAGGGCGGTGCGAGGGACTCTGGCGGGTTTCTTACCCCTCGCCGTTGTGGCGGCCAGAGGAAGTGGTCTCGGCGAGCACCCTGCCGTTACGTGGCCCCTCACCTTGCGGCTCCGACGACATTCCCGGATCCACCCCTTCTACTGCACGCGCCACCCCAAGCGACGGACGGTCGGTGCGGGTACCACGCTTCGCCCGCCTGAGCTACGGGAGGCGGAGCGAACGGAAGGGCGGCACCTGGTAGGTGCCGGTGCCATGGCCTTGTCCTCCGCAGCCGTCACCGTCGCCGCCCGGGTCGAAGGCGTCGATCCAGTCCGGCGCCGCGGCGTCATCGATGGGGGTGGCGAGATCCCCACGATGGCGGTGGCGGCGAGACTACCATCCTGCGCCCGCGGCTGCCTTGACGATCACGTAGCTGTCCCCACGATCCCATTTTCGCAGCAGCAACAACGACGCCTCAATCGGCGCCGCCTAGATCGAGCTCGGGATCACGGCCGCGCCTCCCGCGAACGACCGCCTGCCCGACATGCATGTCCCCGAGCACCCACCCACCAACAAACTTTTGTACCTACCAACCACAGGGCGCGGAAGGGGCGGCAGAGGTCAGCAGTGTGGGAGCGCGAGCGCTATCACCGTGGATAGGAGGAGGAGATGGAAGAGGAGGCGAACCGCCCACCCAGTCACCTAGTGATGGCGCCGGGCTGGCTGGCTGCAGTTGCCTAGTTGGAAGGAGGAGTTGGTGACTGCGAGCAGGTGGACTTTCGACTAGGGGAGATGTGGCCAGACGGTATATCGGTGGGGCCCTCTGTCAGTCTCTCTTGTGCAGTCGTGTGCCCCCGCGCCCGCCGCGTGAAACTGAAACGGCGTGGCACATGTCCACGCGCGGAGCGGCTGGACGGTTCTGCCCCTCTCACGGTCTCGCCTCGCCAGCTGCCACCACGCACCGTATCTCTCTCTCGCTGCCGTAGGCAGTAGGCCCCACGGGCATCGTTACGTTACACGTAGTCGTAGGCTATGGACCGTATAGCAGCGGTATATGTACGATACAGACGACCGTATGGTATGGACGTATGGTACGTAGTGGTAGGAGACGGGACGGGACACAGCAATTTCGTCTCGTACACACGGGCAGTGGCGGTGGCACCGGAGATTTCGCGGCAACCGACGGTCGTAGTAGGCCATGGAACCGTACGTACGTATGTGGAACTGACGATCGATCGATGGGGCCATGATAGTAGGTACTACCGTAGAAATTTGTGTTTGTAGAGAAGAACAGAGGGTCAGAGCTACGAGCTACGTATGGTCCCTTTTGCGTCAATGTGTCAGGCCGCTCCTCCGCTCAGTCTGGTAATACTAAAAAAACTCCGTATATATGTGCTTAGCATTTTTTTTATTGTGAGAGAGACAAAAGGTAGTATTTGATTCATTAGGTAAGGTTAGCTTTACAATCTTTGATTGATCCTTATTTTATGGGTGGATTATCTTTGATTGTTCAGAGTGTTGCATTTCTTCGATTGGAATTTTTAAGGAAAACATCCGACAAATAAAACCTCATTTTGGAAGGGTGCAAGAGGAATATGAATGTGCACGTCTTTGAACAACAACAAGGCCTTATACATCGCTAAGAGTAAGGATGAAAACGGTCGAACTTCGGTCGAAAACGGACTTACGAAATAGAAAACGAAATCGGGTTTTGTCGAACATTTCTATATTTTAGCAATTAAAGAGTATAAAAAATAATTGAAAATGGTGGTGAAACCAATTGAAACTGACAATTTTTTTATGTCTAAAAACGGAACAAAATGTCGAAAACGAAACCGGTCGGTTCGGAATATTTCTGTTCTGCTTTCATCCTTAGCTAAGAGCATCTTCAATGGGGCCCCTACCTAAAATGCGGGCAGCGCTATGGCGATGTGGGGCGCCGGAGGATCGACGAGGAGGCGGGGTGGCGGTGTTGGGGCTCGTGGGTGGCGCCAGACGCCGTTGGGGCTCCGAAGCTACCGGAAGATGGAACTGGAGCACAAGCGTGGTGACGAGACCGACGAGAGGAAGTCTGGTGACTGCATCTACAACTATGACACATACACGACCTAGGCGCGCCATCTTGCTGTCGTTCCCCTACCCGCGGCCGGCCGATGTCGACGACGGACCCCAAGACGGAGACGAGGAGTGGCGACGTCTACGTGTCGAGGGCTGGTCCGTCTTGGGCAGCGCGCAATTCCCTACTGCGGGCGCAGCCGCACAGGCCGGCCGATGTCGGCAACGGACCCCAAGGCGGAGACAAGGAGTGGCGATGTCTGCGTGTCAAGGGGCGTGCGCGTTCTCGGAGGTCAAGAACCTGCAGTTCTCGGTGACCATGCTACGGTCCGTGCTCCACGCCGCCGTGCGGCCTTGCAGTCCACGCTCATCGACCCGACCAAGCCTTCCGTCCTTCCCTCCTGGAGAGTCATTCCCTCCTTTGCGTGTGCTCCCTGCAGCTAGAACGAAGCACCGCTCGCCTAGCTACGCTCCGCGCCCAGCACCGCCGCGCGTGCGCTTGCTGCAGCTAGAACAAGCACCGCTAGAGCACCACGCCACGGAAGGATCATTGCCATAGGCGCCGCTGCCCGGGCAGCGTCCCACTGCTCTTTTTCCTCTCGCGGCGCCGCCGGTCATCCTGCTATCTCTCTCTCTCCCTCTATTCGCCCCCTACATCGCCGGATCTTGGAGAGGAAAGGAAGGGAACGGCCGAGCACCTAGGGGAGGAATGCCTCATTCCAGCGGTAGAAGTAGGGTGACACGCCACCGAGGAAGGTGAACGCCGGTGGGCGGGGTCCGTCGACGAGGAGCTCGTCTTCAGCGCCCGGGCAGCCGGGCCTCCATCACCGATGTCCGATGGGATGGAAGCCGGATTGGATTTTGGATTTGTGTGGGGTTGGTAGCTTGCTTTTCACTGACAGGCGGGGGCCACTATAGATAGGGTCCTCACCTGCTTTTTCCACTGGAGTTTGGACTTACTTTGGGTCCCTATTGTTTTTAGCCTGGCATGGAAATGAAAATTTGAGGGCCGTCACTGAAGTTGCTCCAAGTCCTGTTTTTTTCCCCACAGGTGAAACAAAAAACATTGCGCGCGACAGCAAGGATGTCCTGGACTAGTCGACTAGACTAAAGGTGAGTGTTTGGTTCCTTGCTCAAAGCTAGCCTACCGTACTTTTCACTGATAGGCGGGGGCCACTATTAGATAGGGTCCTCACCTGCTTTTTTCACTGGAGTTTGGACTTACTTTGGGTCCCTATTTTTTTTAGCCTAACATGCAAATGAAAATTTGAAGCCTCAATTTGAGGGCCGCCACCGGAGTTGCTCTAAGCCCTTTTTTTTCCCACAGGTGAAACAAAAAACATTGCGTAGCGACCGCAAGGATGTCCTGGACTAGTCGACTAAACTAAAGGTGCGCGTTTGGTTCCTTGCTCAAAGCTAGCCTACCGTACCCTTGGGCCTTGGCCTGCCCTTGGTGGCGAGCAAGATTCGATGACGGCGATAAACCCACGGCAGGCTGGCTGCTATAAGGTGAAGCAATCTTACGCTTTCACATGGTGCAGGGGTGAAGCTACGTTAAAGACTGTGGGTGTCCAGGCACCCTCAAAAAATTGAAAAGCCAATGTTTGAAACAAATTTTCACCATGTTCGCGGATAATATTTTTATATCTTTACGAGAAAGGCACCCCTCTAACTTGTTCTAGCTTTCGCCCTTACATGGTGGAAGTGTGGAACGTATATACGTTGGACCCTGAAACCCCACAAGGGCGGCAGGGCACCACGGATGCACCCAGCATGGTCCAGGGCCAGGGCTGCGTACCACACGCGCACGATCGGTCAAGCTACTACCGGAGGTTGTATGTAGTCGAATATCGAGACTCAGACAGTCAATCAATGAAACAAACTAAAAAAATAGTGAACGATGAAAGAAGTTAAACGCCGAGCGTGCTGGCTACTGCATGCCAATGGGCCGTCGTGTACCATACGGTCGTGGTCGTGGACGGACGTCCTGGCGGAGCAATAAAAGCTCGCAAGGCCGGACGGACGGATTGCATGTCGCGCGCGGCTCGGTCCGGGACATACGTACCATACTACCATTTGTCGCCGGTCGTGGTCACCAGGCCGGGGGCAGCATCGTCCGCGCCGCCCCCACCCGTACAGTACTCCCTCCGTCACTAGAAAGACTTTTTCCCTTTTAAATAACTATTGATAATTATATATTAAAATACTTTGTTTATATTCAAAAAGCCAAAAAAAACTTGACATTTAGGATAGTGATACGGTCTCCAAAACACAACTTTGACCTCTTGTTATTCTAAAAGTATTTATCGAAGAGTGATATATATATATATGAAAGTATTTTTCAAGACAAATCTATTTATATAGGTTTCACATTTACAAACTCAACAACGTAAAAGTTATTGATGATTTATAATCCTAAACGTCAGCCTTTTTGGGTAGAGGAGTATATAAATAATTATACTAAGTAATTAGTATCATCGGAAAAGTCATTAAGTCTAGTTTTTAATAAATTTATTTAGAGACATAAATATTACACGTATTTTATAAAAATCGAACAAACTTGTGACACGGAAACCAATACGTCCTTCTTTTTCGGAGGGAGGGTGTACGTGCACCCCCCTGCAGGGTGTACCTACGATAGTACGCACAGCGCGCCGTATCGCGTAGGAGACCTTCCCAAACTCCGATCACACACCTGCTGGAACGGGTAGATGTAGCTTCGTGCAAGACTGTCCTTTTCTAATGATGCTGTTTTTTTTTTTTTTTTTTTGAGGGATTCTAATGATGCTGCTTCTACAGCGCCTACGCTACGGTTGGTTGGTCGCTCAAATCGCCACCCTCCGTCTGGCCCATCCCATGTTGTATATGTAGCTTCTACAGATGCTCCGGCTGGCGACATGCGGTCACTGAATACTCCTATATAATCGCCGTTCTTTTTTTCTTTTCTTATTTCGAACAACGGGTAGTATTTATTGCCGGGTTTCCCTCTCTGAAAAAAAAAAGAAATGATCGCTGACGTCAATCAATTCATAAATCCCTTTTAGAATGAGATGGGACGAGATTAAAACCATCATTTTTTCTTAAAAAAAAAAAACTGGACTACTAAGCCCGCTTAAACTCAATCACACACACGCAGACGCACACCCCGGTAGACCTACAAACTATACATACATCTCGCGTCCTTCTGTATATCGGCATTGCACGCCACACTACCATTGTGGCTCCACGCGTATAGTACGTCCAGGACCTGGAAATTATTTTGGGGTCCTATTTTGGGGAAGGACCCCGGTAGGAAATCACGAGTTCAGCAATGAAGGCTTGAACTTTTGCCTTCCGCACCTGGTGATCGAGCTCACTGTCCGAGCTATGGCTCGGCTCGCTCCCCGGATTAAAACCAAATCTTGGTGGCCTGCTGGCCATGCATGGATCTCCTTTATTTACGCATGCACACGCTTTAGTTTGCATTTTGGACAACAACGTTCACTAGTTAGATAGATAGAGCCGCGGATTTAAAAAACTTGCCGGCCTGTCAAGCTGACGGCATCCATTTGAATGGATCTTCTCACACAAGCACATTTAGCAATAACTATGTCGTAGAACAGAAGTACTATAAAAAAAAAACGGAGTTGAATTGGTTTCTAATTAACTAAACCGGTGTGCTCGTTCAAGTTTTGCACATGCATGTCGTGGCCGGGCCACACCATGAGTTTCTTTGAAATTGGAAACTCCCTCGAAATCCCCCGTGGGCTGAAAATCACTATGTTCCAGCCCACCATGGCTTCGACCCACGGTCCCTTCTTTTTTTTGAAGGATTCAGTGGGGAACCCGCCCCAAAAAAAAAAAAAATTTTTTCATTCAATCGAAGAGAGTCCAAAAAAAAGAGTACAGGTGCACAAGCGGTGCAAAAGGAGAAAAGAAAAAACTTTGGAGCTACACAAGCTCAAACAAAAAATAAATAACATTAAGGGATATTCTCCGAATTACGACTTGAGATGGCCTGCAAGGCTTGGTTTGGCTTTGATACAAATCAAGCCAATTTGCTCCAAAAAATGTTTTCTCAATTCGCGTAAGTGCACGGTTTGTTCTCAAAAATCAGATCATTCCTCATGTTCCAAATAGACCAACAAGCAGTGATGAATACTTCTCTGAAGAATGGTGCTCGAAAAATCCAATCTAGCTTGAATCACCATATCCAAGGGGGTAGAGCAAGGTTCCAATCAATCCCAAGAACTATCCAGCAAGCTTGACTGAAGGGGCATTCAAAAATAAATGCCAGATGGTTTCCTCTCCATTATCATTGCAAATGGCACAAGAATAACTTGGTAGAAACATATTTTTCCTTTTTAGCAAACTTCTGGTGTTGAGCCTATCATTAAGGAGCAACCAAAAGAAGAACTTCTGCTTTCCCAGATTTGATCCTTTCCACAACCATTCAAAAAGGGGTGATGCTTGTATGGTGTCCTTTAAAGCCTTGTATACCTTCTTAGTGGAGAAAACATTGGAATTCCAGATATAAAACCATTTATCAGTTCCATCTTATTACTAACAAAAAAAGAAAGGCAGGCATGCGGTGGTCCACAATAGCCAATCTACTCTCTGCTGCCAGTTTCATCGTTCAGCCCATCACCCTTTGCCTATATATGATATATCCACTAAATTGAATGGCTTTAGAGTCTCTCAAGGAGTTTCAAAAAGTCAACTCGTTATCCTCATAAAATTATCATATTGGAAGACACAGATCACTTTTTGTGCTCAAACAGTCGAGCAATAATTGTACTTTTTTTTTGGCGGGCACGAAAAAACCACCCATCGATCTCCCTATCAAATCAAGGGGGCGCTGCATCTTCATCTTCCCTGGCAATATGTTTGGCCAAAATCCGATATGGGATTTAACTATATTGCAGTATAACAATTAACATGGGCTAAGATTTATTTACTTGATTTCAATCCTGTACTCCACTTGTCTGTAATGAATTGGATAAATAGTCTTTACTTTTGTTCCCGTCCTTGTTGCTAGGATCTTTTATTTAGTACCTGAGCTTAGTTAGCTCTTGGCTAACTGCCTCACTAGTGTTGCTTTGTACTTCTCCGTTTTGTTTTAATAACGCGAGCGTTTGTTCCACAGTTTCCTTAAAAAGAAGATTTAGTTGATTTTAGTGAATCAAAAATGAAATAAAAATGGATAATCCTAAATTGAATCCAATGAGTAATAGGTCAAACTTGCCTGCAAATGAGTCATTATCCCAGTGATTCCAGTTAAATAAACGTTGGATGAGCTGAGCACGCTATGTAGCTTCCAATCCCATATTAGACTAATATGCACCCAGTTAGATAGTTATTGTATATATATGGATAGTGTAACTAAAACCTGACAAAAATAGCTAACCCACATGCAAGCATCATATATTAGATTGTACCGAGTGATTCGTCTATCCACCTTTTTTACTTTACTTTTTTTTTTTTTTCAATTCAAACGTGCTCTCGTACCCTCCATAATATGTGAGCTGGACTTATAACATGGTGCCATTAACGCTGAGACCCACTTAGACTTATCGCAGACCACACATATATAATGCAAATCTGGAGGAGACCCATCCTTATAATTTGTTGCCACCATGGACTCCACCATCGATGTCACCACGGCATTGCTGCTGCGGGGACTCTATTCCGTCTCCCTTCCCTAGCTTGTTTGTGTGGAGTATATGATTGTGTACAGTTATGTACGTAGCGACCATCTTTTTTTATCTCCTTGGCAAATGCACCATCTTTTCTGAACCAAATCCAGGATGACGATGCATTCACGGACAAGTTATTAATAATGTGGATTTCTCTAACGACCAGGCATTTTTATTTCATCCGTCCGTCCGTCGACATTGGATGATTGGGACCATCTTTGGAAACTCTGAACTCTGAAGTGATGTGCTGACGAGAAGCTACTCTTTCGTTTCTCATTTCCACTTGGATTTAGGTTTACAGCTTCATTGTACTTGGCAGTGAGGGTCGTAATCATAAGTGGGCTTACGACAGTAGTATTAACCAACCAACCATCAGCTACTAATTCTGTTATACTTACTCCAGTAATGAATGACCGGGCCACAGATTGTGCCTCTTGCTTGCTTTCTTCAGTCGTCTTGGCGCTTTCTGAATCACATTCAGTACGTAGTACATGCATGCTGGTGAAAGTGCTGATGGATGTTGTTGCTCCTTTGCAGGCTAGGCTGCTTGCACTGGCGTCATTGACTCGCAATCTCTGTCATGGTTTACTGGCGCAATGGCAGGACAAGTACCAATCCTTTATGTTTCTGTGGTGCCAGGACAGAAGATTATTGTCTGTAGTATGCCTCTGATTTGAAGGAAAATAAAACGAACATGGTGGATGAAACGAAATGTGTGCATACTCCTATTGCTTCTTAGCGGCATCATTTATTTCCATACGATACACATAGGGATTCCTTCCTTGTTTCAGGCAACGGATCACATGGGGAACGGTACGCTGACATCTTTCTCAGAACAGCAAAGGCACTGCCACTCCAGGCCAGCATGGAGAAGAGCACAGCGGGCCGGGCGTCGTTGGCCACAGCGCCGGCAGCGGCAGGCACGGCGCGCCATGCAACCAGCTTTCTCGATCGTTGTTTCCTAGCTCCACCAGTTTCCACCCTCCGGCAGTCCGGCCCTGACCGCGGGCGCGCCGGCAGCCGGAGCGCCGCATGGCCGGCCGTCTCACCACCAGGCGACGACAAAAGCACGAGATGGACCGTGTGTGATCGATCGTGAAAGGCTTTGCTTATCTATTCGATAGTATCCCGTGGCTTTTGCTTGCTGTGGCTCGTGTGGATTGATTGACAAAGAACCAAAGACAAAAAAAAAATGCCCAGCCAGTTTACTGAAACTGGATTGGGCTATTGCGTGTTCGCCTGGCTCAGAAGCACATCAGGCAGGCCATGTCAAAGAGGCCCATATGAATCCTACCGTGGGCCAAAAATCCACTACGGTCCAGTCTACCGTGGCGTTTCAGGCAGGCAGGCCGGTCCAGTATTGCCCATGTGCCATCTGCCTGCTGCCAACGTGGCAGACCATCAGTTTCATCACTTCAGCCCATCTACCATTTGCCTGCTGGCCGATCCATGTGTTCACTAAATTCATCAGACACTCACACGCGAGTACATGGAAATCACCTGCCTACTACTCCATACAAGAGGTCCCTGATCTAATAACCCTTTTTAAAAAATAAAATAAAAATAAACATCATCCTATAAGGAGGCTGTACTTTCAGTATTTTAAAATGTCATCTACTCATACATGTATAAAGAAGTCCGAAATTAGTATAGTAATAAAAGTGTCCAATATGACCGAGACCAAGCTGTGAGTCTGAATGTGTCCAGTAGTAATACTACGTGTATTTCATTGACCATTCTGAATGCTCGTCGTCAGATTTTTTTTTAAAAATTACACAGTACAACGAGACATTCACAACACGCACGCACACTCACCCCTATGAACACACGCGACGTAAACCCTACCCCTATGAGCACCTTCGGGGACGGGGCGGCCGCGGACACTGGAAATTCTCGAAGTCATCATAGGCTCCTCGTCGTCAATCGACGGAACGCCGCTACCACTTAATGCACAACGCAGGTAAATCCCGGAAAAATCCCAAGAAAGGTGCGAAAGCACGGGATTTGAACCCCTGGTGGGTAGCGTCCACTTGGATCGTCCCTACCATTGGACTACAAGCCAACCCGCTCGTCGTCGATTATTCTGTGGCGGTTTTGCTTGTTTGGGGCGTGTTTGATATGGGCCAAAAACACCCCGGCTTGGCTCCCGGGATGCAGGTTCCCATGTTTGATATCACTTCACTATTCCCCAACCCGGCTCGGCGATGCAAATTCTCTTCTCTCTCGGCTCGCGCCAAGCGCTCCTCCGCTGCGTTTACGTGGAGCCGGGCTTGTTCCGTGCTTGCGCTCGTCTTGGGTTACCTCCCTCCCCACGCTCACCTACCCCGTCCCTCATTTGGAAGACCGTGTCAGTTGCTCCTCCCTCCTCGGCACAGCGCTCCCCCCAGCACCCGGCCCGGCGAGGACCAGCTCCTCGCGTACCCTGGCGGCGGTGTAGGGTGGCTCCGGGCGCAGCGAGGGAGTGGCGGCCCGAGGGCGGGTGAGCTCCCTCTCGACCGCGTCGCAGCGGTAGGGGGCGTGGCGGAAGGCGGAGCTCCCCGCATCCGCGGCCATGTTCGCGGGGCGGCGAGGCGGGGTGGAGCTCCCCCACGGGGGCGTGGCCCGACAAACAAGCCAATGACGGCGAGATCCAGATCCGCCCGCCCGCCCCATAGGAACAGGAGGTTCGGACTTCAGCGGCGGCGGTTGTTGACACCTCGTTATAGCATAATATTAATAGTCAACTAAACATGAAATAAGGGCATAAAATGAATATCAACATAGACTAGGGGTTTTACTAACATAATTCCACGAGCTTTGGTGATTTATATCTTTACAAGGACTTAACAGATAAAAGCAAGATAAGAACGATGAGAGACCAGAAGAGTTTATATCCCATATCGATGACAAGACTTAACCATGAAGTAACTCAACCCAAAATGTGGACTAAAACACTCTAGAAGGTACCGAAGACACCGGGAGGAACAGGATCACAAGGTGACCACGACCCCGGCGACGCTGAGGTTTTAGGCGGCCGCCAGTGGATCTCACATGTCGGCTGAGATTTTTTTATGTCGGTTTACCACCCGACCTTGAGGTTGTATTTACACCGTTATTGAAGGTTGGTTTAATCCAATGGTCATCGTTCATCGCCAAGGCCTATATAAGAAGACCCCCTGACCCCAGGGTGAAACCCTAATTCATTCTATCTCATTCTATTCATTATCTCTCAGTTGTAGAGGTGTCCCAATGTAAGGATCACCTCTCTCTCAGGGATTAGTGAATTAGAAGTAGATTAGCCATGTAATTAGAAGTAGATTAGATCTGAATTAGATCTAATCAAGAGTAAAGGAGAGTGGAGCTATGCTCCTGCTCGAGATGTCTCTGAGTTTGGTATGTCTTGTATCCTTTCTTTTGTAAGACTTATGATTCATATATTTATCTTATTTATTTACTTTCATGACTTTCATATATTTGGTTAAGTATAGTTGTTATGCTATTGCATGGAATCTCATTTCGTATTGAGGACTCTAGTTATGCTAGGTAGCTAGAGTAGTAATCGATAGTGTAGACTTGGTGTCTAGGCTATAGGTTACCCGAGGTTGCGCCAATCCCACGGATAGTTGTGGTAGCCCGGGGTGGTGACCTGTCGGCCGATGTAGTCCACCACGTTCGGGTTGGTGCTTCATAGAGCTTTTGGCGACCTTCTCCGACTACTTTCTTCCCGTCTTTTCGAGAGTTGGGACGGATTTGTTTGCTCCAAAGTGCATTAGTGTAATTACTATCATAGAACCTAAGTAATAGAGAAGAACAAAGGAACCTTGATCTCTCCCTTTGACCTTTTGATTAGTTTAGTTATTCTTTTATATTCTTAGGTATGTTATTATGCTTTGTTATTTGTTTATCCTTTATCAATTACCCCCTCACTTTAGTCTAGTGGTTTGCTAAGTTAGTGGATACATGATTGTGACTTATTAGGATTCTTTAGCCAAAGCTTCCCCTGTGAATACGATACTCTAGAATACTCATCCTAGGGAAAAGCTACAATGGTAGGTGTTCTGTAAACTTGCGTGATTCCTTCATATTCTTTTAGTACTTAACAAATGCCAACAAGCTTTTTGACGCCGATTCTTTCGGGGAAGCAATTGGCCTAAAGATTCTAATGATGATCATGATGTTCCGCTAATTTAGTGTATCACTAGCTTTAGTAGGATTACCCTTGTTCTATTGAGTTGTGGAATAGACAAGACAAAAGATGTCGTTGTGACCTTCCGACAAGATTCCACAAGAAAAAAAAAAAGAAAAAGATTGAAGAACCCAGGGTGCCTGATAAGTCAAGATTCATCAAGATATAGGATCCCATCTACCCTCTCCCTCCTCGCCTACCAAAGTCCATGTTGCTAACATTGTAGACCATAGTTTCATAAATTCAACCACTCTACCACTCTTTTTGACTTTGGGCTACTTTTCTAATCTCGAGGCGATCACCGTTGTAAGAAGGTAGCCCAACAACCCATCAAGCGGTGGTTTGGTCGGGTGTGACCGTGTGAGATGGATCATGGAAGCCTTTTATTTGGGACGACTGGCCCAATAGCTATCTATGGGAAAGAAGACAAGAGCCCATGAAGTAGCCCAAGTAGCCCACCATCCCGACTTCTCTGGTTCTCCTCCCCACGGCGCCGCGCCTTCTCGACCGCAGTACCGACGCCCGACCGCTTTGTTATATCGTGCTTGTCCTGTTCCAAACGTAAATTAAAGGGGCGCTGCTTTGCCGCCATTGCTCGGTGACCGAAGATTGATGCGAGATGAGAACATCGATCGGATCGTTTAGTTGAAGCTGGCCGCACACGCCGCATGGCGTTAGCTCTGGCGTCGCCCGAATGTTTTGGTAAGCACGTAGACACCCTCATTGCAACCGTTAGATTGCCTTAAGATTCGTGCATAGAGATTATAGTTTAGGGTTTAATATAAGGTTTAGGGTTTTGAGTTTAGGGTTTAGTGCTTAATATAAGGTTTAGGGTTTAGGACTTGGCATAGAGTTTAGGGTTAAGAGCTTAATATAGAGTTTAGGGTATAATTTAGTGCTTAAGGTATAGGATTTGGGGTGTTAGTTTAAGGTTTAGGGCTTAATATAGGTATTATTAAGGTTAACGACTTGATATAGAGTTTAGGGTTAAGAGCTTAATATAGGGTTTAGGTACATTTTAATGCTTAGGGTATATGATTTATGATATTATTTGCATGGATCTTAATGCATAGCCCCCCTTATCCCCATCGTCTGTCGCGCTTAGCAAATAGCGTCGGTAGCGGAAGGCACGGCATACAGAAAGGCACGGCACGACACGCCATCCAGGTTTGTCGATCGTTTCATGGCTCCACCGTACGTCCTGTATATCGGAGACGCCTCCCTCTCGCCAAATTGGATCCGGGTCGTGAAAGTATTAGCCGGCGAGCGTGCACATATTCATTCAGGTGCTAGTAAACTTTTTCTTTTTGAGAATTAGTAAACTTTTGCTTTTGAAGTCGTTGTCGTGGATTGCTGCTAAGGAAGCCCAGTCGCGTTTACTTAAATTGGATCGGGCTTTTGAGTCCTCGCCTGGTTCAGCAGCCCGTTAGGGCCCCCACGGAATCTCATGTGGGCCGAAAATCCACTACGGTCCAGCCCACCATGGCTTTAGCCACGGTCCCTTCCTATTCCTAAAAAGAGAGGCTGGAATGGCTTTTGCGCTGGAACAGTAATAGGTCAAGCTTGCCTGCAAATGAGTCATTATCCCAGTGATTTCCAGCTTAAACGTTGGGTGAGCAGAGCAAGCTATGATGTACCCAATGACATCCAACACATGTGCTTGGACCATACATGCATCAATAAGCCAAGTTTTCACATCAAATTAACCAAACTACAAGATATTAGACTAATATCCACCCAGCTAGCTAGATTGTTTGTATATGGACTATGGAGAGTGTAACTAAACCTGACAAAAATAGTTAACCCACAGGCATGCAAGCACCATATAGTAGATTGTACGGAGTGATTCGTCTATCCACCTTTTTACTTTTTTTTTTCAATTCAAACGTGCTCTCGTATACCCTCCATAATATGCATGAATCTATGTGAGCTGGACTTATAACATGGTGCCATTAACGCTGAGACCCACTCAGACTTATCGCAGACCACACATTTAATGCAAACCCTGCAGGACAGGAGGAGGCATCCCCTCCCACTACAGCATAGCCTTTTTATACAAGGCATTTAAAAATGCCTTCAAAAGTGGCAAAAAACGCCTTTTAAAGATATTTTGAGGCATTATTGAAAATGCCGGCTATAAACTGGACTTAAAAGTTTTTTGAGGCATTTTTTAAAAATGCCTTCCATTGTCAACATATAAAGGCATTTTTAAGGTGCCTATAAAACTTTTTAAAAGCATTTTGGACAAGCCTTCAAAAATTGTTTGAGGCATTATTAAAATGCCTCCAAAAATCAGTACCATCCATTTGAGAATGTAGCTTACGTTCATACAAAAACCAGTACAATATATCCATATACAAATATTAAAATCATTCATAGAGACTTAAGTTTCTATCTCGAAATATCGATCAAACAGAAAAGTAATCAAGATCCTTGGTACTGTAGCTTAGGTTCTCAATTATCAATGACAAGTTTCCTGCTCCCTTTTAAAAGATAAAAAGAATGACATGCTAACATCAAAACTATATACAAATGCTAGTATATATATCCAACTGAATAGATATCTCCCCATTATCAGCCTTCTTAGTTTCTTCACTTGGGCGATTTCCCTCATAATGAGTTGTAGCATCTAGTACTTGTTACAGTAAACCTTTTTGAAGAGCATATATAAACTGAATCATTCACACTTTAACTGAAATAAGCATTGCAAGTTAAGGTGTCACAGCAGCATAAACAAAAAGGAAAAAGTTACTTGATTTTTCTTTTTTTATTGTGTAATTGTGCCTAGATTTACTAATCGACATGTTCATGTGTACTTTGATATGCAGAGTATGGCTACAAGTTATACTCCAAGAAGGCAAGAACTAGGAAGGCTCTTTGATCCAAAGGTCTCTGTTGGTTATGCTGACTTCTAACTGGACATCTGACTTCTAACTGCAATACAATATTTAACTAAAACATTGTGTGGGAAAATAAGGCTGAGACATGGCACACTTTTAACACCTCCGCAAATCTGTCAATTCAGATGTTATATGTATGTTACCTTTCTGGCCCTCTACAGGCTGGGGTTGCTCCCCTTTACATGTCTTCTTTGATATCTTGCTCTGTGGCAAACTCTGTGAAGCATCTTGGACTAGATTAGGCCTTGTAGCATCAGGTTTAGTCAGGGTGACTTTGTCCATGGAACTACAAAACTACAATAGAAAATTTCAGATTTCAAATCAAACTACAATAAGTGTCGGTTAAGATAGTGTGCTACCTTAGACTTCAATAAGCAGAAAGGAACCAGATATATAGTCTGCTAGGGAATATATGATATATAATTTATCCAATGATGCTCATTTGATAGTATCAGACTGAGGTAGTAAAGCACAGTTAATTAGTTATACTTTGCTAGGGAATATATGATAAGCTTAGGCTTTTCCTTTGCAACATATGTACGTACTCTGCTAACGTACCCCTTATACATCATTATCAAAATAAGATATTACCACTGGAAAACTTTAAAACAGCACAAAAAAACAAAAAAAAAGGACAAGCATTCAAGTGTATATGTACCAAATGGGTGGTTGTAAATGATTAATTAGTCAAATGGAAAACCTACTGGATGGTTGCAGCATTTTCTCAGTTGCATGAGTATGTTGTTCAGAGCAAGCATCTTGCCTGCAGAAGTATACACAGTTAGCCAAAATGTTACGACCATTCTAAAAATAGCTAGGTATTTAATGATAAAAATTAGGTTCCTAAACAAAAATGTTGTGTTGCTTTTTTGCTGAAGATTGTTTCGTGGGAGTTTAGTGTGCATATACTTAGTATACCAACAGTAGATTCTAAAGCTTGTTTCTAAATCAATGTACCGCTTTCAGTAACCTCTCATTTCAGTAACAAAAATACATGGTATAAAGTTTCCAAGTTCAACTAAGTTAACCCTTTTTGAGAATTAGTAAACTTCTGCTTTGGAGTCGTGGTCGTGGATTGCTGCCAAGGAAGCCCAGCCGCGTTTACTGAAATTGGATCGGGCTTTTGCGTCCTCGCCTGGTTCAGCAGCCCGTTAGGACCCCCATGAAACTTCATGTGGGCCGAAAATCCACTACGGTCTAGTCCACCATGGCTTTGGCCACGGTCACTTCCTATTCTAAAAATAAAAAAAGAGGCTGGAATGGCTTTTGCGCTGGAACAGTAATAGGTCAAGCTTGCCTGCAAATGAGTCATTATCACAGTGATTCCAGCTAAACGTTGGGTGAGCAGAGCAAGCTATGATGTACCCAATGACATCCAACACATGTGCTTGGACCTTACATGCATCAAATGAGCCAAGTTTTCACATCAAATTAACCAAACTACAAGAGATATTAGACAAATATCCACCCAGCTAGATAGATTGTTTGTATATGGACTTATGGAGAGTGTAACTAAACCTGACAAAAATAGCTAACCCACAGGCATGCAAGCACCATATAGTAGATTGTACGGAGTGATTCGTCTATATATCCACCTTTTTTACTTTTTTTTTTCAATTCAAACGTGCTCTCGTATACCCTCCATAATATGCATGCATGTATGTGAGCTGAACTTATAACATGGTGTGATTAACGCTGAGACCCACTCAGACTTATCGCAGACCACACATTTAATGCAAATCTGGAGGACAGGAGGAGGCATCCCCTCCCCATCCTTCTTTGTTACCAGCATGATCGATGTCGCCATGGCATTGCTGTTGCGGGATTCTATTTCGTCTCCCTTCCCTCCATTGTGTGCATATAATTGAGTTTGTATTGACGTAAAGATGAGTTTGTTGTTTGTTGCAAATTTACTCCATCCGTTCTAGGCATCCAAGTTTGTTCTAAGCCAAACTATATTTACTTTGACTAAAGGTATGGAAATAAAAGATGCCTAGAACAAGCTACTCTCTTTTTATAAGTGTTTGACTTATGACAAATTTGGATCCTTAAGATAGATGGTTAAAAACTTACAGGAAAAGAGGATCCTATTAGAAATGTGCCGAAACAAGCTACTCTCTTTTTTATAAGTGTTTGACTTATATTGTATTATAAGTGTTTTAAGGATATAAGAGAGGGAAGCGAGACATCATGGCCCCAGTCAAACTTTTTTAAGTATGACTAATAATTTTGATGGAAAAAGTAAGAACATCTACAATATAAAATGAGCACCTTATTATGAAAATATACTCTACGATAAATGTAATGATACTAATTTGATACCATAAATCTTAATGTATTTTCTAAAATTTCAATCAAAGTTTTAAAAATTTGACTTAAGATAACTCTCTAGAAATCTATTTACTCAGCCATAGCGGGAGTATATACGCTAAATCCACACATATATATGTGTATGTGTGTGTTTGGGCGTGTCATTTTACGCACCGATCGCCCATGGATATGGAACAAGTGGCCATTCAATTCAATTCGGTCCACCATCTTTTTATTCTGGACTATAGAGAGTGGCCCATATTTTGCATGACGGCATGATCCAAATCTTATCGGTAGCCCAGTTGGGTCCGTGACCAATATATGGCTAATTTTTATTCGTTCCTTAGCCCACCTGGCCAGTGGCCACGCTGTATAGCAGTAATGGCCCTCTGCCACGCTTGGTCATCACGGTTCATGGATAGGTGCAAGCCCTAATGGCGATGTCGACCTTGCCTGTTTCACCTCTAGCCCGTAGGTAGCCGAGGACGACTCGCGAGAGGAGAGAGCTCTGAACTCGTTTAAGAACAGCAGGTGCACTTTCCTCACGAGTGCTATAATCCTGGGCGACGAGCTCGATCTGTGCTAAACTGCGAACGGCACCACAGACTGTAGCTCCAGTGCTTTGCCATGGACGCCGTGCCCGCATCATCATCCTCGCCGGCGCCGCCACCACCTCGGCCGCTGCACGTCGTGATCTGCCCGTGGCTCGCGTTCGGGCACATGCTCCCGTACCTGGAGCTCGCGGAGCGCCTGGCGTCGCGTGGCCACCGCGTGTCCTACGTCTCCACGCCCAGGAACCTCGCTCGCCTCCCGCCGCCACGGCGCCACGCCGCCACCATCGACCTCGTGCCGCTCCAGCTCCCTCGCGTGGAGGTGGAGGGCCTCCCCGAGGGCGCCGAGTCCACCAACGACGTCCCCGGCGACAGGCTCGAGCCGCTCTGGGAGGCGTTCGACGGCCTCGCCGCGCCGTTCGCGGAGTTCCTTGCCGCCGCGTGCGCCGGCGACGACGACGAGCTGGCGAACAGCAACCGGCGGCGGCCGGACTGGATCCTGGTCGACACGTTCCACCACTGGGCGCCCGCCGTCGCCGCGGCGCACAAGGTGCCGTGCGCCATGCTCCAGCCTAGCGCGGCCTTCATCTCGGCATGGGCGTGCGGGGCGCGGGACCACGCGGAGCTCGCCGCGGCCTCCGTTTTCGAGCAGCCCGCCACCGTGCCGGAGCCGCCGCCGGCGGGCAAGCCGCGCTACGAGTGGGATGGGGACGCGGCGCTGTTCACTCCCGTCGGCACCTCAGGCATGTCCGTCGCCCAGCGCTGCACATTGACGCTCGACGGGTGCGCGATCGCGGCCATCCGGAGCTGCCCGGAGTGGGAGCTCGACGCCTTCTCGCACGCAGCCGCGCTCCTCGGCAAGCCACTCGTCCCGCTCGGCCTCCTCCCGCCGTCGCCGGACGGCGGCCGCGGCGCAGGCATGCACGGAGACGACGCGACCGTGCGGTGGCTCGACGCGCAGCCACCCAAGTTCGTCGTGTACGTCGCGCTGGGCAGCGAGGTGCCGCTGCGCGTGGAGCTGGTGCACGAGCTGGCTCACGGGCTGGAGCTCGCCGGGACACGGTTCCTCTGGGCCCTGAGGAAGCCCAGAGGCGTTCCCGATGCCGCCGTCCTCCCGACGGGCTTCGAGGAGCGCACGCACGGCCGTGGGATGGTGACCACGAGCTGGGTGCCGCAGAACACCATACTGGCGCACGGTGCCGTCGGCGCGTTCCTGACGCACTGTGGACGGAACTCGCTGACAGAAGGGCTTCTGTATGGGCATCCGCTGATCATGCTGCCGATCTTCGCCGACCAAGGTCCGAATGCGCGTCTCATGGCGGAGAGGAAGGTCGGGTTGCAGGTGCCAAGGGATGAGGACGATGGGTCTTTCGATCGCCAGGGGATCGCCGACACGGTGCGGGCCGTGATGGTTGATGGAGATGCCAGGAAGGTCTATGTAGCGAACGCCATGAAGTTGCAAGAGGTTGTAACTGATAAGGAGCTTCAGGAGAGGTACATCGATGAATTTGTGCAGCGACTTAGATCTGTCACCCCCAGCTGAGCATATTTTTAAATCTTGATAATGGTTTGTTTTTTGTAAAAAACTCTGCTAGTGCTTGTTTTGGTTTGGATGGGAAGATCATTATCTATCGAATCAGAAGCTGTACAACACCTGCACTACAGCTGATCATTATCTTCAGAAGGACTTGCTGAAAAACGTGACACGTAGCTTGGTTGTGTTCATTAGTCAGTTGTTAGTGTTCTTATCATTATTGCATCTGCTGAAAATCTTCCGGTATCAAGAGAAAGATAGTTGTGGCGGACCGCTGTGCACTCCAAGATGGTGTCACGTTTTTTTTTTGTCATGTATTCAGCCCAGCTATTTGTTTTTTTTTTCTATTTTCTATATTTATTGAGCCTAGCACAACATGGCCCATGTTCTTTTTTTCTCATGACTCAGCCCATCTATTTGGATTTTTTCTTTTCCCATGTATCGAGCCCAGTACAACATGGCCCAGCAATGTTCGCCGGCCCATCTTTTCCGGGCCAAGTAGAACACGGCTCAACAGTGTTCGCCGGCCCATGTATTTCCCAGCCCAATAGAACATCGCCGGCCCATGTTTTTTTTTCATGTATTCCGCTTGTACATATATGTTTGCCGGCACATTCGAAAAGGTCTCCTGGATTTTTTTTCAAAAAAAGAAATGGTATGCCGCTGCCCAAACAGTCAAAAACACAAAAATTAACCAGACCCCATGGGTACTCGGACCTGGGGCCCTAACGCTACAGCTAGCCACAACCACTGCAGCTTCTGGGGTAGATGTTTCGTAGACATATCTGAAGTTTGTAAAGACCTGATGGTTAAAATAGGAGCAAATTATTTTTTTATCCTCTTTTAAAGTTGCTCTTATTTTCTTGGTCTCTTTTTTTATTCTCCAATTCACTTATTTCCTTTGCCCTTCCGTTAGGTCCGTTTGCAACTTCCATCAAAGAGCAAGTGGTAGAGATGTAAGAACAGTGACGCATCTTTTCCGCGTCACTAATGACCCTATGGATGAATCACTGATGAGCTTTTTTGGGCATAGTGGAGGGAGTACCGGATGGTTTGCAATGCTAAGGAGATAATCGAGGGCATGCTGTGTGATGCCACCTTGAGAATCTCTACAATGTTTCATATGGTGTAGTACACACCTAATACATGCATATAGAGAATTATGTAAATTATGAAGTCAACTAGCTGGATGTCGTCACACCATATACTATATTACGTCAACCCATGACTGCAACCACATGAAGTAGTGTAAGATGGAGTATTAGGCCAGTCTCAATGGGGATTTCATAGACGTTTCATGCACATTAAATAGGGTGTCACATCAGTAAAAGTCCATTTTTTGCATGAAACTCTGAGGAGAGAGAAGGTAAAAGTTTCATCTTGGTGAAACTCTTTTGGTACGAATACCAACTATCTCTGAGTCATGAAATTAAATGCCTATGAAACCACAAGATGAAACTCTCAATTGAGAGTAGGGGTTTCATCCAAATTTCATTTCATTTTATATGATATGACAGTCTTGGAAACAACGAAATGAAACTCACCATTAAGACTAGCCTTAGTAACTGCCTAGCTAAGGGCACATCAGCATTTTGGTAACGTGGAAGGCAAATTAAGGAGGAAAGAGAAGAAAAGTGATTTCAATGTAGAAATGATTTCTACACAGCAACGAGGCAAAAATCTGCCCTGCCTTCTCGATGCGTATCTACACCGTGATCTTTGGATCCGACCACCGACCTAGCCACGCGATCTTGCCTCCGCCACCACCACGCACGCGTCTAGCCTTGCCCATCTTAGCAAAGAGAATCCGGGATGCGAAGACTTAGAAGCACACAAATTGTCGATGAGTTTCGAGGTCGTTGTCTTCTACCTCTACATCCCTCGACGATGAATTCCAATTGTCGGGGACATGACCATGGCGGTAGGCAGCCTTGTTAGTTGCAATCGGTTATCCAGCGAGGTTGGTGGGCTTTGCGATGCACTAGCTAGTGGCGCGAGATGTTCATGAGATGGCCCGTGGCCCGCCACGAAGCTCACATGCCTCGCGGCCATGGTGGCCCGACGGCGATGGCTCCAGAAGCGTAGCTCGACTAGGGAAACTAGTGATGATCCAAAGATCGGCGTGGGTCGAGGAAGGGGTTGGGGGCGGTCAATTTGTGTATGGAAGGTTGAAGAGAGGAGCAGACTGTGGCCCCTGCCTCAGCATCCATGTTGGAGCAAACAAGGATCGATTGTGTGGAAGAAATGTGTGGTCGAGGATGGCGAGGAAGAAAGAAGAAGAAAAGATCCAGAGTAACCAAGGTTAAATGATTGGACAGATAGCAAAAACAAGAAAAAGTTAAATTGCGGACAATAGTTTCTTAACACAACATCGAAAAAGAGTATAGAAAATAACAACTGGTTTATCTGCTGGGACTGCCCAAATGAACGTACCGCTTAATTAAATTGTACTCCTAGCAATAACTTGCATATATTGGACCTTAAGTGCCACGTGGCATTAAAATGGAGTGCTAACAAATGATAAATTCCATCATGGGGAAAAAGAGCAATATCGTATTCATCTTCAAGAAAAACTAAAATTGTGTTTTCATTATGGTATGAAGGAAAAAATTTACTATGTAAATATGTGCATATCACTAGAAAAGCAAAAAGATCCACATGTCAGATTGTACTTCAATTTCTTGAAATGCGTTTGGATAATATCCTTTTTCTATTGGGTATGGCTTTAATCATTTCGGTGCCCGACAATTAGTAAACCATAGATAGGACTAGGAGATAATGATTAGAGTCTACAAAATAAAAATACCAAATGTTTCTGATGATCGTGTGAGAGGTTTTAATTAAGGTGCAACAAATCCACAAATATTATTAACATTTAATTTGCCGGAGGAGAGACAGAGTGCTCATGCTACCAAGTGAATCCAACGTGGAATCAGGCGAAACAACTAGCAAGTTGTCACTTTGGTTTCGGTTGATTGGGATGGTATATATAAGGATGGCAACGATCGAAGTCAGTGTTCAGTCGTCAACTAAACATCGATCAAATCACTCTCTCCCATCCCATGTTATCAACAATAAAATAATAGTAATTATATGAAAAAAACTCCATATTATGCGATGGTATTGGAGGCCGGTTCTCGAGTCGTGGACCAAGGATCGAAGCTAATGAATTGTTCAAACATTTTTAATGAGGACTTGCCAGTACTTGACCTAGACTTGGAGGAGGTCAAGTAAATGAAATTGGTTTAGTTTAGCCACCGATCACAGAGCGCTCATGCATTCACGTGAATGCAACGTGGAGTAACTGACGATTCCTTGTACACAATGGATTTGACACAACAAAAAACGTTGCCACGTTTTTTATAAGCTCCGTTTGATCCAAAGTAGGATCCACCAACCACTGAATTTGTTCACCGTCTTCTCAATCAACCAAGTGAACACCAAGTGGTAACGAGCTATCGTTCTCAGATCCAAGGTGGCCGGGGAATCCGCTGTTCCATGTTGGATTTAAGCGCATGCACGTGGTTAGTCTCAATGAAGAGTTTCATAGCATTGTTTGAAGATATTCCAAGAATTTTGAAGAATCAAAGCATTTCAAGTTTGGCTAAATTATAGAGAGAATTACAAAAATTTGTGACATCAAATAGCTATAATATGAAAATATATTTAATGAAGAATCCAACTTAGTTGACATCTTAAATGTTATTAAAATATGGTCAAACTTAAGATACTTTGACTCTCCAAATTTTTTTGAATAACTTATAGTTGGGATTGAGGGAGTAGTGGAGTTTATCCTTGTAAGAGTTATATATATAGGTGCAAGTCCGCAAATGTTGTTAACATTTAATTCGCAGCAGCTAAGACAGAGTGCTCGTGCTACCATGTGAATCCAGCATGGAATCCGGAGAAACAAATAGCAAGTTGTCACTTGGGTTTTGGTTCGTTTGGATGATACATAAACAACGGAAGTTGGTGTTTAGTCGTCAACTGCACATCGGGGAATACTAGGCAAGCAGTCCTAATTAAACAATACTAGTACCAAGGGCATCCGCAATGGTTAACTATTTGGCTAGCTAGATGTAATGTGATAAGAAAAAGTAAGAGAGAGAGCAGTCACCAGCTACATGCATATAGTTAGACTATTTCACGTAGACTAAGATTTCAAGAACATGTGAGATGACCATATGGGTCCAAAGTAATATAAAATAGTCTTTATTTTTGTCTCTCACCTTCACACCAGGGACTACGTAGCTAGCATTATCTATTACCATTACAGACGCCCTAAGATTCTGGTCGACGGCCGGCAAGTCTTCATTAAAAATGTTGGCACATATTTGAATTGTCCACTAGTTCTTGGACAGCTGGGCTGACCTTGGATTCCAATGTGTCACATCTTGGAACACACAGCGTATAGTTCCTCCGTCCCAAAAAGAGTGTCATTTTTTATTTTCAAAGATCGTGTTTGGCCGCTTCGTCTTATTCAAAATTGTGTAAATTATAAAACAGATAAATCAAAATTAAAGTATCTCTAATGATAAATAAGTCATGATAAAATTGAAGATATTTATAAAACTTTTTTGAATAAGGCGAGGAGGGTCAAACATGATATATGAAAAACTAAAAAGCGACACTATTTTTGGGACAGGGGGAGTACATGTTATTATGGGTAAATCCAAAAGTCAAACAGGAGAATCCAGATTCCGTCTTGGTATCCAAAAGTCCAAAACACTGCACTATCCGGGTTGTCATGGAGCGCAGGGAAAAATCATAAATAACGTCGGTCTCAATGGGATTTTAAAGGCATTTCATGCACATTAAATCGGGCGCCACATAATAAAAGTCCACTTTTTTTCATGAAATGCGAAGAGAGAGAAGGAACAAGTTTCATCTTGGTGAAACTCTCTTGGCACGAATACCAACTATCTCGAGTCATGAAATTAAATGCCTATGAAATCACAGAATAAAACTCTACATCAAGAATAGGGGTTTCATCTATGTTTTAATCCATTTCATATGGCATGACAGTCTTGAAAACAACGTAATTAAACTCAAGACTGGCGAGTGAAGCCGTGCGGTAAATTAGCATCCCGACACCCCATGTGTGCTATGCTATCCTAGTCGCCAAACTAAGTCATCTCATCCCTTTTCCTTCTTCCTATAATTATAGTGGCTAATCGAGTTGGCCGGTGAGAAAGCATGGAGAAACTCTCGGAAACCATTGTTTCCAATGTTGGGCAGCTGCTGCGTGAGGAGTATCGGCATCTGAGCGGCGTCCGCGGTCATGTCGTTGAGCTGCGGAACGACCTCAACGCCATGAATGCCCTCTTCCGCATGCAGTCCGAAGCCGATGAGTGCGCCGCAGACCATTTCGACCGCGAATGGATGAAGCAGGTGCGCGAGCTCGGCTATGACGCCGAGGACTGCGTCGACCTATATCGGCTCCGCGTCAGGTCCAGGCTGCACCACGGCGTGCCCGCGCGGTTGAAGCACCTGCTCTCCACGCTCCTGGAGCGCCGTCGTCTAGCCGATGAAATTTGCGGGCTCCGCGCCCGCGCCACCACCATCAGCGAGCGCTTCACGCGGTATGGGGTCAACCGCGAGGCACTGCGCCGCAATGCTTCCTTGTTTGGCCCTGCCCCGCAGGTGCAGGCCGCATCCGCATCTGCGCATGCGCTTCTTCAAGCCCGCGACGACGGTGGCCGGCTCGTCGGCATGGAGGACCAGGCCAACACCCTGGTCACTCAGCTCATGCTGGGGAAGGACGACGACGAAGATCAGCACAGTTTCAAGGTGTTCTCTGTTGTGGGGTTTGGAGGGGTCGGCAAGACCACGCTGGCCATGAAGGTGTGCCGCCAGCTGGAGGCGGAGTTCCCCTGCCAGGCAATGGTATCGGTGTCCCAGGCGTTCCAGCCCAGCAGGGACCTCAAGGGGCTGCTCGAGCGCGTCCTTCAGCAGGTTGTCAAGCCCAAGACTGGTAACGAGATAGGCGTCAAGGAAGAGGAAGCCCTTGGAAAGATCAAAACTGTTCAAGATCTGAAAAACGAGCTCAACAAGACTCTCAAGGACAAAAGGTACGTGTTCGGGTTTATTAGATTATACAAGCAGATATTCAGTTTAATTACTACTTTGCGTAGTTTTCAAAATATGATAACACATATATATAGCATAGACCTTTCTGTAACCAAAGCTAGCTATAATCCATCAAAATGAAAAGATCAACTATACTTTCTATTCCTGATGTGATCTCGTAGAAAAGCTTCCAAATATCCACATGATTCTGAAGAAATAATCTTGTCCCCAGTTCATTTAATGTGAATGTTTTGTGGTATGGTAATGGATCATTACATGCACGCCTGAATGTCTCATTAGGGAGGTTGGCTACACTAATAAAAAAAAATAGGTGGATTTATGGTAAAGGAAAAAAGGTACGTTGTAATTGTCCTTTACATTGGCGGCGAAATAAAGAAAACTGCATGTGTAAATGTTACATTAACACAGACAGTTTTCTTATACAAATGCAACTGTAAATGTCCTTTACATGGGTGGCGCAATAAAGAAACCGGCCTATGTAAATGTTAGAATAACACAGGCGGTTTCATGGAACTGCCATTGTAAATACTATGTCACAGGTGGTTTGAAGCTCGAGCCTACCATTTCAATTCTACTACCAAGTCAACACAAGACATTGTTCGTTCCCTTTCCTCGCTCGCCGGCTCGGCGCCCCCTACCGGGCGACTTCGGGGGCAGCAGCAGGGCCACCGCCCGGCCGCCACACCCCCAGGCCTCCCCGGCCGCCGCTGCCGCCCTTTGCCCCGGCGGCGGCGGCGGCCACGCGACGGCCCTCGAAAGGGGCTCGCCCACTCGCACCCTCCCTCCCCCCTTTTCCGGTCCCCTCGACCTTACCCAGCCATCGGCATTCCAACGGCCTCGGGGGCGGCTCGTCGGCGGATCCATGCCCCCGTGGGCCGGGGAGCCCCCTTTCTCTCGCATGTCGTCGGTGCTTTATGGCAGGCGGCCATGGCGCGCTGGGGCTAGATCGGGGCTGGGCGGATCCGTGCCCTGGTGTCCTGGATCCGGTGCGGCCGGCCCCTCCCCTCCCCGTGTGGCGGCCTAGACATTCGGGCCCGCGACGGCTGGCCGGATCGGGTCTCGGGCCCTAGATCTAGCATCCGCCGACCCGGCTCCGGCGGCCACCCACCCTACGGCGGCGGGCTGTGGGATGGTGGCGTTGGCTACGGGCTTGCGGGCGGTCGGCGGATCGGGCCCTTGGGGCCTTGGATCGGCATTCGCCGCCGGCCTGGCGCCACCGCGGCAGCGGTGGTGTTGGCGGGGATGGCTGTCGCGGCGTCCGGGCTTGGCGGTGGTTGGTCGGATCGAGCCCTTCAGCTCTAGATCCGGTGTCCGTCGGCCCGACGGCGTGGTGGTGTTGTCATATGCTTGGTCGCGCAACGCAGCGGCGGGGGGCACGCGGAAAGGCCGGAGGGTGTGGTGGCAAGGCTTCGCGGACGGCGGTTGGGGCGTGCTACGGTGTGGGTGGTGTTGCCGATTGGCTTTGTCGTCTCGCGACCGTGGTGGTTCGGCGCTACCCTGGCGGTTGTCATCGACTCCATGGTGGTGTGGATGGCGGCGACTCGCCTGTCCCATGGCGTGACCGATCTTTGGGAGCTCGTTTAAAGCTTCGATTCGGCGTGGTCGAGGCGGACAGCGGCGGCGCTTTTGGCGTCATACCCTTTTTGAAGGTGTCGTCTTCGAGCCCCATGCTCGTCCTCGAGTCGGATGCAGGCGAAAGCCTCGCCTTAGCTTCTAAGGCCAGCAGCGATGGCGTCCTTGGCGTCACCTCTCTTCTTGAAGGCGTTGCTGAAGAATCTCGACGGCCCGCCGCTCCTCCTCCATGGTCGTTCTGGTCGTCTTGCTTTCGGCTCTGCTGCGTCTATCTTGTAATAAGTTCTGCTGTTGGGTTTTTACTTGGAGGGTCCACCCTACCCTCCCCTATCCATTTCGTTCGTTTGTTTGTGCCGGGGCTTCTCGGTAATCTATGGATTACGGTGAGTGTTGTAGTTTCTCACTCCTCTTAATGTAGTACGTGCTAATGCACGGTTTGAAAAAAATCAATTCTACTAGCGCCTTCTTAATACAAACCACCATTAGAAAAAATAAATTGATGGTGCCACTAGAATACCCATGTCCTGCAAGTTTCATCACAGCTTACGGGCTCAGCCCGGCCCAAAGTAGGCGAGTGGACTTTTAGGCGATCCGTGATAGAAAATTTGACTGAAATTGGTCACAGATGGCTCGCAGCCAGTCCTTGACGCTTGATATATGACAAAAAAAAACTGTCACGGATGGCAATCCATTATGGATTTCGGGGCATCTGTGACGGATTTATTCCATCATGTATCAACAGGAAGTTTGTAGTGTGTTGTCCATCGCCATTCTTGATACATTGGCACAAAACCATTGTTTCTGATAGCCATGAATCAATCAATCTCAAGCGTGAACGCGAAGTGGCTAAGCCTAGACACAAGATTGCGCAAGAACAAGAGTGAAATTTGGACGAACACACGATGAACACCACGGCAACCGACAGGGTGACGGTGCCCCTTTTCACCTTGATTCAAATCGAGTACAAACACAATTACAAAGTAACTGATGCGCTAACATGCGCTCCAAGCATCCAACTATTTATACCAATAGCTAATACACACACTTACTTAATGAAAACCGACACTACTTGAGTGATACAAGATGGCTAGAAACAAACACACGATGGCTGCTCGGCGTCGTGTCCGCGGTCACCCGCTCCCCCGACGCTCCTCGGCTTCCAACCGGTTTTCCGCCATCAGCGTTTATTCAAATTCTAGCAGCGATCTTACCGAACCATCTTCACCATGAAGACTACATCATCGGGGAACACAAGATTAACCAATGTTCTCCCCCTTAATCTTGATGATCACCGAGCTTTTGAACTCCCATCGGATGGATCATGACACTTTCGGCTTCACCGCAGCCGGGGGCTTTGTCAATGCATCTGCTTTCTGTTCATTTGTCCAAACTCTTTTTACCAAGATCTGACCACGTTCAATACACTCTCTGATGAAGTGATACTTGATATCTATGTGCTTACTGTGCCCATGGAACACTGGGTTCTTCATCAAGGCAATGGCCGAGTTGTTATCCACAAACAGCACCACCTTCTTTCTTTTTCTCGGCTACCGACTCACTTAGCAATGTTCTAAGCCCACGGTGCTTGTTTTCTTTGCATACGTAGCTGCCATGAATTCAGCTTCACGAGGATGATATGGCCCTTTGTTTTCTCCTTGAATGAGCACCAAGTCACCGAACTTTCATTCAGGTAGAAGGCCATTCCTCCTGTGCTTCTTCTTCCAACAAGATCACCACCCACATCACTATCGAGTATCCAACTAACACCTCTTTGACTTGTTTTGTGTATACACCAATCCACAGTCGAGTGTCCCTTGCAGATACCTCCGAATCTGCTTTACTACATTCCTGTGTTTTATGGTGGGCTTCTCCATAAATCTGCTAGCAATCCCAACTGAGTAAGAAAGATCTGGCCTTGTATGCAACAAGTACCTCAGACAACCAATCACTCTTTTGTATTCAGTTGCATCAACTCTCTCCCCTTGTTTGTCTGCATCTAGCTTAGCACCAGGGTCCATAGGAAACTTTGCTGGGTTACAATCACCCATCCCAAAATGTGTCAGTATCTTGTTTGCATAGCTTCCCTGCCTAATTGTGATATGATATTGATGTTGCTTCACTTCTATTCCCAGATAAAATGATAGTAACCCCAAATCACTCATCTCAAATTGTGAAGTCATCTCTTTCTTAAACCTGTCAATCTCTGACAGATCTGCACCAGTCACAATTAAGTCATCGATATATACTCCAAGAATTACTGCACCTCTTCCAACACCCCTCTTGTAAACTGCAGACTCACTAGCACATTTACTAAAACCAAGCTTTCTCAAACATTTGTCAAGCTTTATGTTCCAAGCTCTAGGTGCCTGTCTAAGCCCATATAGAGCTTTACTGAGTTTCAGCACCATGTTCTCTTTTCCCTTCTGAACATAACCCTCTGGCTGTGCAACATACACCTCCTCTTCTAATTCACCATTAAGAAAAGCAGTTTTAACATCAAGATGATGAACTTGCCAACCTCTATTTGCTGCCATTGCTAAGATCACTATGATTGTGTCCAGCCTTGCAACTGGAGCAAAAACTTCTTCAAAATCAACACCTTGCTGTTGCACATACCCTTTGGCTACTAATCTAGCTTTGTGTTTCACAACTTCCCCATCTGCATTCCTTTTCAACTTGAAAACCCACTTGAGCCCAATTGCCTTGTGCCTTGGTGGTAGCTTTGCTAGATTCCAAGTACCATTCTTGCAGATTGATCTCATCTCACTATCCATAGCTTGTATCCAATTAGGGTCATCAGCTGCCTCACTGAAATTTGATGGCTCCTCCATCATAGCTAACAATGCAGTTGCATCCACTACATAGTTCTGCTGCACTTCTTCTGAACTTTGCTATTCTTCATCTGAATCATCATCCTCTTCTCGATCTGATCCCAAACTCACAATATTGGTATGTTGATATATCTCATTTACATCCCTGAACCTCAGAGGAGTCTCATCATAATTGTCACTATCCACAGTATCAGTCATCTCCTGATCTGATCCCTGAGTTTGAGTTACTGACAGTGGTGTTGATGCTTCACTCTCTATTGTCGGATTTTGGTCAGAGTCGACCTCCATCTCTGATTCTCCAGAGATTGCTTCTCCCCCTACAATAGATGACTCTGCACTACTTCCACCTCCACTCAAGTAAACATAGTGATCATTATGAGCACCATTCTGAACATCTTGCTCAACATCTCCTTCAGAATGCAAGTACCACTCCCCCATCTCCATTTCAACAGAGATATTCTCAGTTTCAGTAGCATCCCAATCCCACTTCACTGTTTCCTCAAACACCACATCCCTGCTAACCACAATTCCTTTAGATTGAGGATCAAACATCCTGTGAGCTTTGCTACCCTCTTCTATTCCAAAGTACACCATTGGTTTACATCTGTCATCCAGTTTCTTCAAATAAGGCTTCACTGTCTTGACATGACCTTTGCACCCAAAAATTCTCAAGTGACCTAGATGTGGTCTCTTGCCATTCCATGCCTCATATGGTGTTCTATAACCCATTGCTTTAGTTGGCAGTCTATTAATCAAGTAGACTGCATGTCTAACTGCTTCAGCCCAAAATCTTCCAGGAATCTTCATACTTTTCATCACGGCCCTTGTCATCTCCATCACTATCCTGTTCTTTCTCTCCACCACACCATTCTGCTGAGGTGTGTATGGAGCGATGGTATGTCTCTTGATCGGCTTGGTCGCAGGCAGTTGTAAGACTCCATTCAGGAATTCACCACCTCTATCAGACCTAAGCACCTTGATCTTGTCACTACAATTGTTTTCAACTTGAGCTTTAAACTTGACAAAAGCACTCATTTCCTCATCCTTAGATTTGAGCATAAAAACTGAACACCACCTTGTACAGTCATCAACACAAAGCATGAAATACTTATTTCCACTAACAGATGCTGGTGTGATTGGACCACACAAATCAACATGTACCAATCCCAATGGTTCATCTGTTCTCCACAATGCACTTCTAGGAAATGATAATCTAGCCTGTTTAGCAACTAAACAAGATTGACAGACTTGATCTGTTTCTGAATCAGTGGCACTCCACCTGCCATCTCCTTGTCAACTAGTTGTTTCAAAGCATGAAAATTCACATGGCATAACCTGCCATGCCACAACCATCCTTCATCATCCACACTAGTTAACAAACAAACAGGTTCCCCAACACTGAGTCCAATTTTGTATAGTCTATTTCCACTTCTCTCAACACACATGATCAGTCTATGTGGGCTTTTCTCAGTGACAGTGATAATGTCCTCATCCATCACTACTCTATGACCATGTTCAGCTAGTTGTTCAAGACTAATCAAATTTGCTCTAAGTTTGGGTATGTAATAAAAATCTCTAAGTAACCACCGATTACCATCATTTCCTTTGAACATAATCGAGCCTATACCAGTAATGTCAACAGTAGAACCATCACCAAATCTTACCTTACCAGAAAAAGTAGAGTCAATTTCTCTGAACTTTTCTTTGTCTCCAGTCATATGGTTGCTTGCTCCACTATCTAGACACCAGGTATCTCCTGTGGGTTCTCCATTGCCTGCAAAATGCAACTCTGGCTGCATAGATCCACCATTCAGACACATCTTGCCTTGAACTCTCGGTTGAGTGCTTTTCCCTGGGTTCTCCACCTCTAACTTAGCAAACAACACTGATAGCCTTCACATGATGAGCTTCTTCATCTTTCTTCAGGTTTGGGCACCGGTTTGCATAGTGGCCATTGAGCTTGCATCTGAAACACTTGATATGACTCTTGTCTTTCCTCTCAGTGCTCCCTGCATCTCCGCGTCCACCTCGGCCACTCCGGCCTCCACCACGTCCATGCCCTCTACCTCGTCCTCTAGAGCCCGATGGCTTGCTACCACCAGACCCATCACCACCAGATCTCTTCTGTCGTGCATCCCACTCGGCTTGAGTGAGGAGCACCTGACCACTCTCGGATCTCCCTCCTTTTGACTTGCCGGTTCGTTCCTCATACGTCCCGAGGCGCCCAATGGCATGAATCAATCAATCTCAAGCGTGAACGCGAAGTGGCTAAGCCTAGACACAAGATTGTGCAAGAACAAGAGTGAAATTTGGATGAACACACGATGAACACCATGGCAACCGACGGGGTGACGGTGCCCCTTTTCACCTTGATTCAAATCGAGTACAAACACAATTACAAAGTAAGCGATGCGCTAACATGCGCTCCAAGCATCCAACTATTTATACCAATAGCTAATACACACACTTACTTAATGAAAACCAACACTAACAGTGATACAAGATGGCTAGAAACAAACACAGTAACCGCTCGACGTCGTGTCCGCGGTCACCCCGCTCCCCGACGCCTCCTCGGCTTCCAACTGGTTTTCCCGCCATCGCGTTTATTCAAATTCTAGCAACGATCTTACCGAACCATCTTCACCATGGCGACTACATCATCGGGAACACAAGATTAACCAACAGTTTCACCTTCAATTCTTGCCCTAGTTTACCATGCCACAACCATTACCATGCATCATAGGTCAAGAAAATCATTTTCTCCACACAACAATTATAGTTAGTACACAGTAACAACTTACATTCATATGAATAAACTGCAGGTACCTTATAGTCATTGATGATGTATGGACAATACGAGCATGGGAGGCAATCGAATCAGCGTTGCCAAAGTACAAAACCAGCAGCAGGGTCATTGTAACCACTCGGTTAGAAACTGTGGCCAAAGCTTGCAGTCCAGCTAGTGTCACAGGACATTACATCCATCACATGGAACCTCTAAAGTTGGAAGATTCCAGGGAACTGTTCATCAGCAGGGTCTTTGGTGCCAAGAAGGATGTTCAACCAAGAGATTTTGAAACTGTAATGGTCAATATTTTGAAGAAATGTGGTGGGATGCCATTGGCCATTGTCAGCATTGCTAGCGTTTTGGCAGCTTGGACATCACCTGGAAGCATTGATAGGTGGGAAACCATATGCAAATCACTTGGTTCTCAGATGGAGAGCAACCCAACCCTTGAGGGGATGAAGCATATAGTCACACTAAGCTACAGCCATCTGCCTCATGAGCTCAAGAGTTGTATGATGTATCTCAGCATCTTCCCAGAGGACTACGAGATTAACAAGGAGCGGCTGCTGCACAGATGGATCACTGAAGGATTGGTTGTGGATAAGCGAGGCTTGACACAAATGGAGGTTGCAGAATCCTACTTCGACGACCTGTGGAGTAGGAACATGGTTCAACCCGCCGCTTTCCTCTCGGATGGCCGAGTGGAGTCGTGCCGGGTGCATGACATGCTTCTAGAGGTCCTCGTGTCAAAATCCCTGGAGTCCAACTTTGTCAGCCTGCTAGGAGGACAGTATGCAGGGATGTCATATGATAGGATTCGTCGACTGTCCATCCATGGGGAGGTCGGCCAGAGTACACCTGGCATGGATGAGGAAGCAACTGCTGACTCATCTCTGCCCATGAAGAAGAAGAACAAGAACAAGAAACATAAAAAGGTGGTCAATGGCTTAGAGGGCATAGCGGAGGATGTGTGGCATGTTCGATCATTGAGCATGTTTCAGATGCAAAAGCACCAACTGCTGGAGCATCTAGGCAAGTTAACCCTGCTGAGGGTCCTTGACTTGCAAGATTGCAAGGGACTTACAAACGAACAAGTCAAACATATTTGCAGGTTGTACCTACTCAGGTTCGTGAGCTTGAAGGATACAGATATCAGCGAGGTGCCACCTGAAATTGAAAACCTACAGCACTTGCAGGTTCTTAATGTGCAAGGCACAAAACTTGGCGTCAAGATAGAAGACACACGCAACCGCGGGCTATCTGACAGAGTGACCAGCCTGGAGAAACTTGAGCACTTACTGTTCTCCAACATTAAATACGACTCTTATCTTAAGTGGATTCTGCCCGAAGGGATTGGAAAGATGAAGGCGCTGCGAACTTTGCGCATCGTAGAGCTCGAAAATGATGTCCAGATTGCCCAAGACCTGGGTGAACTAGAATTACTCGAAGATTTTGCGATCACCATCAGCCATGAAGGGAACAGTGATGTTGTGGAAGAGTTTGCCAAGTCATTAGCTAAAATGCAGTCACTCCATCGTCTCAGCATAGAATGTTGCTCACTCGAATTTCTGGAACACCTCGAGGCGCCACCGCAGCGCCTTCGGTACATCTGGATCTCAGGTACAGTCGGCCAGAGCTTGCCGTCCTGGTTTGGGTCACTCACACACCTTGTTGAGATTTGCTTCTCATGGTTATACCTTGGGGATGATAAATTATTCGGCGCCATTCATAAGCTGCCCTGTCTGAAGAGCATAGAAGTGGGCGAGCATGCCTGCACAGATGATACGCTGGTTGCACACGCTGAGCACATCTTTCCATCCCTTGTCAGCCTGTATGTGAGCGCTAATAGGGTGAATGACCCAAGAAACTTCAAATTTGAGGAAGGATCCATGAAGAAGCTCGAGAGACTTGAAATTACGTTTGAAATATACTGGACTGATATGGCGAGGGACTTTATCGGCCTCGAGCACCTGAGTAACCTCAAAGAGGTACGGGTCTCAGGTCACAAGGCTAGCAATGCAGTCAAATCTGCAGTGGAGCATATCAAGGGTGTGAGCAGCAATCACCCAAACAAGTTCCAAGTTGTAGTGCACTACCGCGGTTGATTTTTACTATGCCTTTTTTTTTTATCACGGATGTTTAATTTTATTTCCCCATCGGTTTGTTTCGTTTCTTCAGTTGTAACACACTCGACGCATGCTGCGTTCATGCGGGAGTTGTGCGCGTCGTGTGTGGTATGCACGCCGCCGGCCATGGGATGGCATGGCTGCCGTGGCGTTCTTGCACGTAGTTTGGTCTGAGTTTGGTGATTGTTGTTCCTACTCATTAGCTCCTAGTTTCTGCTTTCAAATAATGGAGCATAATTAATACAAAAAAACGCTGCCAAGTTTTGACAGCACAAAAAATGCACTTGTGTTCATTGAGTTATTATATAGATTGAGTGTGTCCTTAATTAGTTTTGTGGTTAAGTACGGCATTATTATTTTGGTACCCTAGCTTGAGTGATAATTAAGAGTTCTAGAGAGTCACTACCAGAATCCTGAGATTTCGTGAGAGTGGAGATAACGTCATGAAATGCAGTTTTACTCTCACGAAAATGATTTGTGACGAGCAACTGTCACACAATAGTTCTCACGGTAAGGAGATCACAAAAATACAGTTTTCATGAGGGTTAGCTGTCATGATTTTTTTCGCGACGCAATTTCATGAGAGCCACCTCCATGAAAATCACAGCGTCGTCAGGTTTGCGGGGGTATTTGCATGAGAGTATTTTCGTGAAGGTCACCGTCACGAAATTAATTCGTGAGTTACAAAACTCCCACGAAAATAGTATTTCATGAGAGGGAGATGTCACCACAAAATAAGTTTGAACCATCACGACATACAAATTTCATGAGAGCGAGACACCACACCACGAAAACATGTTCAAGCCTAATATGGTTTCCCTTGGAATGAGCTGCAGCCATACGTATTTCATGACGGTAAAACCTCATGGTAAACATTCAATCAAATCCGAAATGCAGTCAAATTTCAACATTCATTCCAGCATAGAAAGACAAATTAGATTTCAATACATGCATAAATTCAATCCAGACATGTCACAAAGTGTCCAACACTTGCACTCCATACATATTACAATAGTCTCCAGCATCATTACATTGATGAAAGGTTTAGGGTTGTGCACCAATCTTTTGCTAGATCCATTTAGACGGTCTGTAGGCACTTCCACTAGGTATTGTATGCTGTGGGTGATCTGAGAAATGAGCTTATTAAGCCTCCCACAACTGATACTCCCAGAAATATTCTTGACAGCCATGATGGAACCCCTACCTCAAGGTAATTTAATTTTTGTAGAGTTCATGAGTCCTAACAGTTTGTCCACACATAAGACTTATATCACACTAATATTTTATTAGGATTGCATTGGTGCCATTGATGACACCCATGTTCTTTCAAGGGTGCCTAGGCACATGCAGGGATTTTTAAAAAAAAAAAAATTGACCTTTTTTTAATCATGAGAGTGGAGATTTCGTAAGAGTGGATTAGTACCAAAAGGTGTTAAGTGCACTGGTTTGCAAAACCACCGGAGTAGAATAAACTAAACAATTCCTTAGGGAGTTATCTAGACTTGAGTGAAAACACAGAGTAGTAGTTTGGACTTTTTCCTACTAAAAAATAGGATATATAATCACCCGTCCCTGGTTAAATCAACTCCTAGAGTTGGTTTAAGTCAAACTATCTTAGATTTAGTACATTAATATTCTGAAATCAAATTAATATCACTGGATCCATCATTTAAAAAAAAAAAGAAATATATCATTGGATCCATCATTGAATTATATTTCTATAATATATTTATTTGGTGTCATAAATATTGTTACCGTTTTTACTATAAAGTTGGTTAAACTCAGGCTAGTTTGACTTATGATTCTAAAAATTGATTTTTTTTTTTTGGATGGACAATACCATGCACCGACAAGAATTACAGGGCATTACTCTAGTTTCCAATTTAAGAGGCCTGAACCTCTAAAACCATATGTGGACATGTACTTATTTGTCTATAATATCGTACGAGCATCGAGCTTCATTTGCCCTTCTACATTAGAAAAGCTATATTTTTCTCGTGTAAAACGTTTGTTCCGGTCACATGAATTTTTCGTCTGTGGATTCTGCATTTGTTTGATCTGTGCCGCATTGCTGCCTCTTTCCGCCTGGGCCGGCCCGCGACGGTGCGCGCTCGTGGTGTTTAGGCCGCAGGAAGCGTGGGTGGTGTTAGCCCAACATATTTTTTTTTTGAGGGAATCTTAGCCCAGCATGTTAGTTTGACACTGTGTTTGGGTTTTGGGTAGCGTGCATTTATTTGTTTATTTTTCTTTCCTTTCTTCTTCCATCTAAACCTTCTATATGGGAAACCCCCACTTAGGAGTTCTCACGGACATGCAACGCATCCACGTAGGCATCCACGGTGTCACGCTCTGTCTTGGCGCGAACTCCGGCGGCCGATCCATCTTCCTCATGGCGGCCTCTTCCCCTTTCCTACGAAGATGCTGTAACCTGCGCTGCGTCCTCCCACGACGGCTCCCACCAGCGCCCCTTGCCTCCCTCCACCCCCTCGCCTCCGGCCCTGTTCAGCCTTATCCTCTCCCCTCTTCCTCCGCCGTCGGCGACCTCCCCCCTTTGTGCCCTCCGCCAACCGCCCGTGGCGGCGTGGAACGCCTCACGCCTCGCCCTCTCACTGCCCGCGTGGCGCGTGCCCGCACGGCGCCGCTGCTGCGCCACACTCCTCCGACGCCATCGGGACGCGGCATAGTCCCACAACAGTGTTCACCCGCCCCGGCCATCTCCTCGCCGCTATTCGCCGTTGACCACTGCTGCAGCAGCGCCGCCACGCTTCGCCCCCACCCGGCGCGAAAGGCACCACCATCAGGTATGCTCTCCTTTTTCTCTTTTTTTTATCTTCTCAATTTTCCGATACGATATGCACATGCTGATTCGTTTGCACGATCGCTTCCTCATGCCATGTGAGCCAATTTTCTTCCACAGCCGACTCCGGCGATGCCATGCCGCACGACCACAGCAGCCTGGGTACGAGGCCCCCTCCCGCATAGCGAGGGCACATCCCAATAATTTATCTCTCTTATTCCATTCACCTTAGGAAGCTGCCCTCCTGTTAGAATTTTACCAATGTTTATGCAGGATATTAGTGATTCCGGTAGATTCCTTCAACCTTCACGCAACCTGCTGCAGCACTTTCTGATAAGCATTTTTCGAAAGCTTCATACAGGGGATTCGTGGGATGATGCTTTTGACCTCAAATTGGTTGCAGGTGATTTATATTGCCGGTTTTTTTTTTTTTTGATATATGCTTCATTAATATTTAGTTCTCTTATGGTTACTCAAACTTCTTTTGTGCAGGAATTCATAAGAAACTTATCTGATAAAATGCTGCCGACAACACCACATTCTTGGGTTGTTCCATTACCAAAGCACGCCACACACAACGGTTGCTAAGGTTCAGCGTACCTTCCTTATATCATGTAGAGTTATTGATTTATGACTAACTTTTGGGTACTTATCACTAACTTTTGGGTAATTTCCTAATAGATCATTTGTTATTGATAACAACATATAAGAAAGCACGTGATGAAGGGATATATTCTTAGCTTCAGACCATAATCATAACATGTTTGCAAAGGTTAACTCAGCTTTTAAGCTTCTATCTACAATATTTATGTTTGGTAAATGTCTTCCCTGCTTCTGCCTCAAGCAGACACCCTGAGATGCAGATATGGAGATACAAAAATTATGTAACTGTTGTGGTTCATGTTCAGGTAATCTTCTTAAAATGATTACAAATGTGTCCTTTGAACGCCCGTGCGCCCTCCCTCGCGACGCCGTGATCCCCATCTGCCGCCCGTCGTTTTAACCCAATCGTTTCCGCTGCCTTGCGGTTGTCCGCCTCCGCCTGCACTGATGGCCGATCTGTTCAGTTACATGCCTCCTAATTGCATTTTGAGATCTATATATGTAGCACTTCTTAGCCATTTCCTCTCAGTTGATAGTCCCTATCGCAAGCACAGTTACCAAATCCTTTTCTTCTTCCGACAGGTACCAACTCCATCTGTTGTTCCTAATTATGAAAGGCTACGCTCATGTTGCCCTTTTCTCGATGCAGGTTATATGATACAGAGTTTTCAACAGATTAATTGGTACAACAACATATTCTTTCAGAGGCCATGGATTAAGGATTTGGCCCTGGATAATCATTCACGATTTTGCTCTTGAAAGCAGGTTCGTCTTGAAACCATATCTCTGAATCGCCATGTCTATCTCTGGATCACTGTGCCTGTGTAGTTTTTTTTAATAGCAAAAGGCCTGTTAGTTATCTTTTTAGTTTTGAAAGAGCATGTCTATGTTACATGTGCTACTGTCAGTTTACATGGACCTCACCCACGCCTGATATTATTGTCCTGTTTTATAGTGGTATGATGAAGTTACATAGCTGTTTCTTAGTGGTATGATGAAGTTACAAGTCCTTACCAAAATAAGAGGCAGTAGGAAAATCAAATTTTATATAACAAAGTTGTTGCTCTTATTTTTTTAGGAAAGTTGAAAACATTTTTATATATTTGGATTATGTTTTCAACTATTTAATAAAATGGACAATACAAGATAGTTATCCCTAAGCATACATTTATTACAGTTCCCTGATCCTCTGCAGCTTTGATCAATTTGCAGCAAGTTTGATGAATTTGTCGCCGTTGAAAGGATCACCTATCCAATTCAGTTACGACATGCTGACCAGCTGCCCTGTGCTTAAGCACTGTGTTTGAGAAAGAAACAAGGTATTCAATACAAACCCTCTACTACCTATATTCGAGACTTATTTTTTCATCTTTGAAGTAGAAATAGAATGTTATTGAATAAAAAGTTGCTTCAGCTATTTATATTCTTAAGGAATTATTTCTTCAGATCAAAATTTACCACCAACAAATAAGCTGTCATGGTACCATCTGTTTGAAGAAAGTCAACTATTTCTTTTTTAATCTTTTAAGTTGTATGGGTTACATATTGGGAAGAAACCTGCCAATGTTTATGTTGAGTGGTTTTGTGGTCCACTGAAAAATGCATTAGTGAGGGAGCCGTTAGTGCATGGAGTATAAGAGTTAAAGAACTATCCCTCTTATTCATGAGTTTATTTGCAGAGCACTGTGACAGCATCGAATTCTATGTCCATTCATAAATCTCTTATATCTTATATGCAGTAAATGTCCAGACATGGTTAACATGTTTACTTTTTTATTCATAAAATAATCCAACAACGCTAGGGAAGTCATTCCTGTCCGTCTCACAAAAGTTATGTTTATATTACTTACAAGAATATACCACACACTGAATTGAAAACTACACGAATTTGTTCTTTCAAATTTAATCATAGATGAAATATAAATTGTGGTACTATCTCTGTTTTCGATCAAGTCATTAAATTCTGAAAATAAATCCTATAACACGATGCACACTTTGTGCATATGAAGAGACATTGGAGGAGCCGAAGTTCGATAGTTCAATACAACAACCCATGAAGCGATACCTCTGTAACATAATTGGATTGTTTCTCATTACCCGTCATTGCCCAAAAATCAGCAATGCTATAAAAAGAAATATTGCAATCAAGAAATAATTGTGATTACAATCCTTGATGATTACAAAGAATTAATTTAACAAAAAATTATTGCTTCCCAGCAACACACCGCAGCAACAACGCGGAGAGTCCTCCTAGTTTTAAATATCTTAAATATATATATCAATATACTACCCTATTAACTTTTGGTAAAAGCTATACTTTGCTCTTGTGTAATGTTTGTTTCCGTCACATGAATTATTTGGTCGTTGGATTTTGAATTTGTTTGATTTGTGTCATTCGTCTTGTGTTCCATCTCACCTGCTAGCTAGCAAGATATGTCTGCCTCTCTGACACACTTTGCCCCGTCTGCCTCCAACCATGGCGGGCGGCGTAGCCATGCAAGCCATGAGGGGAGCTCGAGCTCGTCCTCGGCTCTTTCATGGAAGCAGCATTTAGCAAGAAAAAAAGGTGGAAGAAGAGCAACACCTGTCTCCTTTTGAAACAGCCATGGGGGCCAACTAATGAAACATACACGTGAAGGTAGTTGAAACACTTGAAAACTTCAATATGAAAACACTACAAAAACACACCCGATCTACTTTTGAAACAACGGAAAAACAATAGTTGAAACATAGGACTGAAACTAGTTGAAACACTTGAAACATATCTTCTAAAACATCTATGAAATATACCTTTAAAACATGTGAAACACTCGATCTATTTTTAAAACATACAAATGGTTCGGTTGGAACATCCATTTGAAACATCTGAAACAATTGAAAAAAATTGAAGCTCTCGGGAACGAGGCCACCATGAAGCTCCCGTCGTTCCCACCAGCAAGCCGAACGATTAGAGAACCCCTGGAACGAGGCCTTCATCACCTCCAGTACGGCCACCGGTTGCGGCGCGGTCGGCGAGGATTGAGACAAGCAGGTTCTGCTTCAGCGTGCAGAGCGCAGGGACGGATGCGGGCGTCGGTGATGTCGCCGACGAATAGGCCGCCGTAGAAGGGTGGTGGGAGTCTAGGAAGATGAGGCAGTACGCAGCGACCTCAGCGTCATGGACGATGGCCCAATACGCTACGGCGCTGGCGCGGTCAAAATGGCTGGATGACAGCCCGAGCTGGCGGTTCGCGGCGGACGCCAACACAGCCACTGCGGGCAAGGCGCTCCCGCCGTGTAAAATGAAGGAGATGGATTTGTCAAGCGTTTGGATGTGGGTGAGCAGGTAGTAGAGGGTGTTGAGCCAAATGTAGATGTGCTGGCGGAGCGGAGTAGATAAGGATGGGAGAGGGAGGTAGGCAGGGGCAGTGAGCTAGCCCACTAATCGCTGGACGTGCGTCCGGACGCCCGGACGCCCTTACATGACGGTTTCCGTTTGTAAATCCTGCTAATGGTTGATGGACACGGTAAGATGCTGTGAATGGCTGAATGCTGGGTGTAGCATTTGGGCCAAAATTCTATTGGGCTGCATATAACTATAATTTTACTAGTCCATCAACCCGTGCTCCCGACGGCTTAGACTCTTTTGTATTAAATTGACACACGGGTTTGATTCTTCCTATTTTTTATTTAAGTAGTAGGAATCATGTTCAATTTCCTTTTTTTGTAGTTTATCGTAAAATTTGTATTGGCATTGTTTGCATGGTTGTTCGGACATATTTAGTAATTGAGGCATTTGCATTTAAATAGTATACAATTGTTATAAGATTATTATTTTTAATGTTGTATGCCTATTAAGTTTATTATTTTTAATATTGTGTGCCTATAATTTTGTAGTTTTTTAATGCTTTTATCATTTTTAGATTTTGAGTTTTTGGTTTTATAGTAAGCCTTTTTTTATTACTTTAAATTTTGGTGTTTTTCAATTTGGTAAGAGATCGAAGTGGCTAAGTAATTTATTGTGCTTTAGGTTCAGCTGAAGTAATTTACCTTACTTTAGGTTCAGCTTGCTTGCCACATTTATTTACTGCAGTAGTAGTGATTAAACTTTTTCTCGAGTTGTTTCTTACAATCACCGCTACTACATGAGATAATTGAACTTATCGTGGCTTCAACAATAAATATCTTATCCTTTAAACACATATACATATCATTCATGTACATGTAAGCCTTCTCTAAAGTAGTGTATAATGATCAAATATATCCATACCTCATTTGATGAGTCATACAAAATGAAACCAAAACGGTCCTTTTAAATGGTTATCAACATGAATCTCGTTGATTGTAAGACCACTCGAAGATAGGCTTTTTTCATTCAAAGAAATTTAACAATGTTAGAGTGTAAGCTACAAATATAAATAAAAATATTATTTTAATTAGTTTTACCTATCCCGTGCATCCATATCTTTAGAAATTGTTAAATCTACAAAAACTTGTGTTGCATTGGTTGATGACAAAGAATATTCTGCAAACAACAATTATTTTTTTTTTTTGTAGGCTTGCTGAATGGAAACAATATGATTAAATTATTAACAATACATGAAGACTTACTGCCAATTTTTTTCACAATTGTAGATGTTAATGCGATAACATGGGATTTTTTCCGTCCTGTTGTTTTGCTCGACTTTGGGCCCCCAAAACTGAATCTTAACTTCTTGTCCACTGCAAATAAGAAAGTTAAAAAAAATATATAATTTAAGATGTGTGCAAGGATTAGGAATAATAATAATAACAATGCATGTAAACTTGTAAAATTTGATAGTTTGTGAATAAAAAAAAATATCCTACTTGATCAGGAGTACAATATCACGGATTTTGGTCACTCCAAAGTGTGTCCTAGTTTCTTCTACAGGTCCAATGTGTGCTGCAACTCCTATGACATCTATATGATACATTAAATATTGATCTATTCATAGTATTATAATAAAACAATATAACATTAGCAGAGTAGCTTACCTGAGAGGTACATGTTCATATTCACTCTATTGGAGAGCATATCAATACTAAAGAACTGAAAATTATACTTTGGAATGTCGTTGGTGTGTTTGATCTTCTTTATTTTGGTTGTGGGCAAGAAGTTGAGTACCTTATCATTCTCCACTGGTCGATATTTCTGTGTGGTTGTTGTAACTCTAACATTTGTTATGATGTAAACTTCACCTTCTCTGATCATAGGTTTTAAATTTTTCCATACATGCCTTATGGATGACTCCATGCATTTTGGTCCCCTACTTTTTTTTTGTTATGAATAGCATGAGTTATCTAAGGCTACTTCAAACACAGTGAAAAAAATATGGTACCTGATGGTCAATAAGGATCATATCAAGACTGATTTGTTCACCACTACCGAGCAAGATTGCATCCCACATTCTAGTGACACAGGCTTTGATTTTCCACAACTCCTGGCCGGGCCTAATCTCACTTAAGTTTTTGGTGACCATTAAAAAAAACATTGTAGGCGATAGAATTAAAACCTTTTGATGAAGGATGAAAAAATATACCTTTCCTTGGTGAATGATGAAAACAATGGGATGAACAACAGATGGAATTCTGATTGCATCATGGTTGACAAATACAGAAAGGATGAAAAAACAAACAGTGAATAGGTCAGGTAGATGCTTTCCTGATTGCGTTGGGTTGATAAAATAAAAATTAAGGGCAGTCTGTAGTTGTGTACCTTTGATATTAGAAGGTGATTGGGTCGTGGCTGACAAATATACAAAGGATGGAGAAAAAAAACAAACAATAAATATAGATCAGCTAGATGCATTCCTGATTGCGTTGGATTGATAAAAATATAAAATTTAAGGGCAGTATGCAGCTGTGTACCTTTAGTTATTGGAAGATGTCGAGAGACGAATGTGAGTAGATGGGCAAAGATGGCTTCCTATTTGTACGTGATTGACAAAATGGCAAACATGTATCTATTTTTGTATATATATAAGGGTAAAAGTATTTTTCGGTTAGGATTAGCTTAATTAAATATGGGTAAATGCACGGTGAAAGTATTTTTCGGTTAGTATTGACGAATTAAATATCCTAAATACTATGCCAATCATGAAACATGAGACAAATGAAGATTTTCTCTACTATACGTAACCAAATTAGACTATCTATACGTAACCAATTTTTTCCCCTCAATAATTATATTTTTGGCTATATGTAACAAAAATTATATTCTTGGCTATCTATACGTAACCAATTCTTTTTCCTCCTAAATAATTATATTTTTGGCTATCTTTTTCTACTTAATGGCATAGGTGAGTATTTTTCTAGAAAAAAAATAAATCTAATGGTCATGTGGCTTTATTTTATATAATGGCAGAGGTGGGTAATTTTCCTATAGATTTTGGAGGTTACTTTAAGCTATTTTATTAATGGCATAGGTGGGTATTTTTTTTTAGAAAATATAATAGATCTAATGGCTATGATGATTTGAGTGTTTCAATTGATGGCGGATGTTTGCTTTTTTTTGCGAGAATTTCTAGGATTTCTCTTTCTAGAGTGTCCACCTAGGATCCTAGGTGGCTTCATCTAAAGGCTTCAAAAAGGAGCCTCCAATTAGTAATAGTAAGAGCACTTTCTTCCTAGGTTTTGTAATTCTAGCTGATTATATATCAACTTACTGATAACTTATACATATGACCTTTTCTTTTCCTCAAAAGCAACTAAGTAGCTAGGAAACTGAATGCAAACGTGAGATGTATGGATGCAATACATACCTTGATGACCGGCAGCTTGTAGTTGTACAATGTAAGCACATAATTTCTCTGTCAAACCTTGGTTGCATTTGCCATTGGTCGTGACCGTGAGAAATGCATGGAATGGAAAATGATTCATCCAGGGGCCACCCAGGTTGCATGCATTCCAACATGCAGATCAGCAGATATGTACCCACGTGCACATGTACCCAACTATGATCACTGTCTCATGCAACGGCGCCCTTGCAGTTCGGGGCCTTGCCACCACACACGCCACAAGATAGATTTCTTCAAGCAGATTATATGAGTGGATAGCGGCCTGTGGCCGGCCTCCAAGCGCTAGCACACACGATAGATCATATCTTTGCGCCTGTTGATTGCAATTGACGGCCTAATCATGCGCGAAGTTGCGGATGACGACGCCGGTACACAGGCCTCACTGCACACAGATACAGATGATAGACCTTGCCGGACGCAAGCATCGCCGACTCGTCGAAGCCTATCGGCTGCTTCTCGCTCTAATGCAATCTCGAGATTCTCCGAATACAATCTTGCCTGCATGACACCATCCGCAACATATGTAGCCATATATTCACGAAGTCATCTTTGGATGGTAAGCATGTCGTGCGTTAGTCGACGATGGTAGAAGAATTGGAATACCAGCCGCCAGGAGGGGAGAAAGCCGGAGAAGCTCGCTGAAAGCGATGCGCTAGATTTGATAAGATTAGATTGGTTTATTAGAAAACAAATACCAAACACCGGAATTATGTTTTTTGTTTTATCGTGTTATAGGTTAGATTACATCGATGGGACTAAAGCCAGTAGATTATTTTTAGAATAATGGCAGAGGTAGGTAATTTTGCTATAGATTTAGGGGGTTACTTTAAGATATTTTATTAATGGCATAGGTGGGTAATTTTTTTAGAAAATATAGTTGATCTAATGGCTATGATGATTTGAGTGTTTCAATTGATGGCCGGATGTTTTGCATTTTTGTGAGAATTTCTAGGATTTCTCTCTTTTTCTAGAGTGTCCACCTAGGATCCTAGGTGGCTTCATCTAAAGGCTTCAAAAGGAGCCTCCAATTAGTAATAGTAAGATTGGGCCAAATAGACAGGTAGTCCTGGACCCTTGGTCCTATATGGATCATTGTTGGGCCCACCAGTGTCGTCGTACATAGGTAGCTAAAAAGGCCAAAGGCGACAGACAGTTGTGTTGATTTATAGTGCAGCACACTATACCTAGTAATTTCCAAATTTGTGGAGTCATGTCATGTGTCTCTTTTTTTTTTTAGATTACACAGTACAACGCAGACGCTCAACACGTACGCACACTCACCCCTATGAACACACGTACGCAAACCCTACCCCTATGAGTACCTTCGAAGGACTGGGCCGGCGATCTTGAAGTTCACGAAGTCACCACAGGCGCCTCGCTGTCGACGAGGACGCCACCTACCACTTAATGCGCAGCGCCGTAAAATCCTGAAATAAATCCACATGGATGGCGTCGAGTAGCCTTTTCTACAAGCAGTCATTATCGTCGAGTAGACTTTAAAGGGCATTACACTAATTTCATAATGAAACCATATTTGGACACGCTACCAGATTCGAGCGCTTTGAGTGTCACGGGCACTCGGCAAAGGTCGATATACACTCGGCAAAGCCTTTGCCGGCAAAGCACACTCTCGGCTCTAGATGAAAATTCCGAGAAGAAGAGATGAAAGATCCGGTAGTGACATGTACTTATTTGTTTACATCCTGCATGTCCTTTAGATGAAGATGAAAGATTATCACATGATGCGCAGTAACTCGTCTGATGCGTTCACGTGATGCACACAATTCCTAGTTGCAACAAACACTACTAAACAACACTGACAGCTCCTAGTTGCAAACAACAACCATAACAGAGTTTAAAAAACTCCAAAACTAAGTCTCAGATGAGATGGGGGTGTAAGATCTAAGTTGCTGCACAAATTCATCGATGTACCTCTCATGGAGCTCCTTATCGGCGACAACCTCTTGCAACTTCATGGCGTTTTTGACAAATACGCTCCTAGTATCTTCTTCAACCATAACAGCGCGCACTGCTTTTGCGAAGCCCTCACGGTCGAAAGACCCATCATCTTCGTCCCTGGGCACCAGCAACCCAATCTTCCTCCCCGCCATGAGACGCGCGTTCGGACCTTGGTCGCCGGAGATGGGCAGCATGATGAGAGGGTGTCCATACAGAAGCCCTTCAATGAGCGAGCTCCGTCCACAGTGCGTCAAGAAGGCGCCGACGGCACCGTGTGCCAAGACGGCGTTCTGAGGCACCCACCCCATGGTCACCAGCCCTTGTCCATGGGTGCGCTCTTGGAATCCAGCAGGCAGCAAGTCCGTGTCCCGAACGCCGCCGTCCTTTGGTGGGCGCAGTGCCCAGAGGAACCGCGCTCCGGCCATCTCCAGCCCATGAGCCATCTCGTGCACCTGCTCCACGCGCAGCGGCACCTCGCTCCCGAGCGCGACGTACAGGACCGACTTGGGTGGCTGCGCGTCGAGCCACCGCACGGTGGCGTCGTCTCTGTTCACGCCGGCGCCACGGCCTCCGTCCGGCGACGGCGGCAGGAGGCCGAGCGGGACGAGTGGCTTGCCGAGAAGCGCCGCCGCATGCGAGAACACCTCGGGCTCCCACTCGGGGCAGCTCCGGATGGCCGTGATCGTGCACGCCTGGAGCGTCAAGGTGACGCGTCGAGTCACTGACATACCTGTCCGTTCATGGGGCGCGAACAGCCCCGCGTTCCTTCTCCACTCGTACCGCGGCATGCCCGGCGGCGGCTCTTCCACGGCGGCAGAGTCCGGCTGCTCGAATATGGAGGCAGCGGCGAGCTCCGTGCTGTCCCTCGCGCCGCACGCGAAGGCGGATATCACGGCGGCGGATGAGACAAGCATCGCGCACGGCACCTTGTGCTGCAGGGCGACGGTGGCCGCCCAGTGGGTCAACGTGTCGGCGACGATCCAGTCCGGCGGCCGGTCGGCGGCGGCGCTGAGGTAGTCTGCGAAGGGCGCGGCGAGGCCGTCGAAGGCCTCGAAGAGCGGCTCGAGCTTGTCGCCGGGGACGTCGTTGGTGGACTCGGCGCCCTCGGGGAGGCCCTCCACGCGCGGGAGCGGCAGCGCCACCAGGTCGATGGTGGCGGCGTGGCGCCGTGGCGGGGAGGCGCGCCAGGTTTCTCGCCGTGGAGAGGAAGGTCACGCGGTGGCTACGCGAGGCTAGGCGCTCGGCGAGCTCCAGGTATGGGAGGATGTGGCCGAACGCGAGCCATGGGCAGATGACGATGTGCAGCGGCGAGGTTGGGGACTTGGTGGTGTCATCCATGGCGAGCGGTGGAGGCTGGTGCTACACACAGGTTTGGTTTGTGCAGCTGAAGTTTGCCCAGCGCCCTGCTTTATTTGTCCAACTTTCTCAACAAACTCGTGCGTGTCATGTGCACAAATAGACAAATTAAGCCGTTGATACCCCAAGCCATTTGCATCAAGCCAAGAGCAAATGACAGTCCAAAGCGACGACCTCCTGTCGGTTCTGAGTCTGACGTGTCCGGCTGCCGGCCAGGCTGACAAAAAAATTTGGCGTCTCGTACTGTCCGCACTCATATTTCTTTATTTGTTTGTTCTGTAGGAGGGTCTTCGTCATCAAGATTCCCTCCTTTACATCATTTTTCGCTGCATCCATCACTCCTTTATATCTCTCTCCTCTATACGAACTGCTTAATATTTTATTCAACCATCCTAACTACCATCTCCTCTCTCTCCTCTCCTTTTCTCCACACTTCTTCATTTTCTTTTTTCTTTTCCTTTTTTTTTTTCTTTTCTTTTCGCTTTAACAATAGTTTAGAAATAAAATTTTGAAATTAAATAACAAGAGCTTTTCCTTTTTTCTTTTTATCCATTTTTGTTTTTTTTTTTTTCCATTTTTATTTTATTTTTCCTTTTTCTCTACTTTTCTTTTTCTTTATCCATTTGACCGCACCCCGCCGTGCTCCACACCGCCGTCTCGCCCTGTGAGAGTCGACGGGCCCCTCTCTTTCTTCTCGATTTCTTTCACCGCTGCCGCACCACCGCTGGCGCCGTCCCCTCTCTCGCCTTCTCCTCCCTCTCCGGCCCCGGCGCGCGCTCGAACGACGCGGGACAGTGGCTGCGACAGCGTGCAAGGATCAGCGGGCGGCTCCGGCCGATTGCGGTGGCAAGCGGTGGAGCTCCCTCCTCCGACGGGCGCCCTATAGGCTGGCGGGCAGCGCGCTTGAGGCCCGGCGGGCGGGATCAAGGCCGTGCTTGTCCTGCTCGTGGAGGAGCGTCCGTGAGGGGTCGGAGCGGCGCGGCGACCGGGCAGCAGACGATGAGCCGCGGGGGCCATGTTGCTCTCCGGCCCGACCACCGCCCGGCGATAAGCCAGGCCGCGCTCTTAGTCACCCTGGCGGCGGTGAGAAATCGGCTGCCTCCGCACCATTCCCCACCCCGCGGCGATGTTGCCTCCACGCCGTTCCCCACCATCACCCTCGACCTCACCCAGCGCCCGGTGGGCGTTGCGGGAGTGGCGACATGTGGAAGCGACCCCGTGGTGGCAGCCTCGGCGATGCCATTCCAGGCGCCATCATCGGCTGGCGATGTTCTTTCCCATCGACCACCGCCGACGCGCGCAGCAATAGCAGTCGGTGATGGAGACGGTGACCGCAGCCATCGTGGGCCAACCCAAACTTCAACACGGCGGGCGAGGGAGCGACGCCGGTCTCTCTCTCCTTCTCTGTAGTTGGGAGTTGGGGTCGGCGCCTGGTTTACCGGACGCCCGATATTCCCTCAAATTCCGTGTCATTGCTCTTGCCCTAGCCTTTTCGTAACTCGCTGCGGCTTTTTTTTCTCCGGTAAACACCAACGTGGCTTGTACGTGGCATGTACCATTGGTTGTCCAGTGTCCCAGTGCGGACAGTCTCAGAGGCTACTGGTTCATGGGTCCTACACGAAAGATTCCACGCCCGCGACAATAACCATGAACTAGGAGCCAGAGAGGACCAACCTTTTTTTGGCTTCTTTAGCTCCGGCTCTATTTTTGCTCCCACAGAGAAGATGATTAGTTATCTAGGAGGATCCATTGGTTAGTAAGATGTATACATGGCCAGTCGGGCCGCCTGGCCCGACACTGCCACGGGCACGGTGAAGCGCGGCACCGCAGCGTAGTCATGTCCTGCCGATAGTGCCGCCGTGCCAAGACGTACCTCAGCCCAGGCACGCCCCTATTGCCGGTTAGGCGTGCCATGCCATCGAGCATGGCAGCCCGGTGTGCCCGTGTTAGCATAAGAACTGACCCATGCCACCATCGATGGGCATGTGCCGCCGCTCGCCGCTCCGCTGCTGTCACGGCCTCACGGGAAAGTGTTGCCGCTCGCTGTGCGGGGACGCGATGTAGCTCGCCGCGCAGTTGATGTCACGTGGATGCGTTGTCGCTCGCCACGGGTTGACGTCGCGGGGACACGCCGCCTTCCCGCTGCCTCTGGCGCGTGCGCTCGTACGTGTGGAGCTGCACCATCCTGCTGCCTCCGCCGCGTGACGAGAAAGTTGCGGCGGCTGTTCATGTCCTGAGGCAAGCTGGTGGGAGAGAGGAGAGAGGTGAGGGTAGGTTTTTGATGTGGATCCAACGGCCGAATCTATCCAGAGGCCATCCAATGGCTGATATCTAATGGGTCGCTTCGTGTCAGCCTATTAACCGTGTCATGCTTGGGCCCCGCCTATTGTCCGAAATGGTGGCCCAGGCACGGGCACTATGCAAGGTGGGCCAGGCTGTGCCTGGGCCATGCTTTTCCGTGTCGTGCTCAGGCCGGCTATCCGTGTTAGTGCCAAATGACATGTGGGGTCCCTTTGACAGTTTTTTAGAAGCCACAACTAATTAACCAAACGGCTTTAACTTTCTCACATTCCTTTCTTTTTTTTAACAGCCCATAACTCGAGTAGTTTTTTCAAAAGCCGTAGCTCAACCAAACACGTGCTTATAACGGTCTCAGACACGTCTTTGTCTCTTTTCTTTTTGACTAGGATGGTGTCTGGCTTGCAGCATTGCACAAATGCCAGAACTCGTCCGCTAGGTGCTTATATTTTTCAATTGGTTCTTTCCTCAGCCCGGCTTTCGCACATGGCATTGGGGTATCAATCGTCTTGTTTTCTCCTCCACATGGCGCGCATGGGTGCTTAATTATACGCGAGTAATATAATTAGGCGAGTGAGATGAGAGGAAGCTAGACGATGCAGAAGGGTGCCGTGCTAGCTGCAGCTGCATACACAAGCGAAACCGTAGCTCCAGCTCCAGCCCCAGCCAGCCGCCACAGTACAGGTGACCATCCACTCCATGGACGGCAGGACCTCATCCTCGCCGCTGCACGTCGTCATCTGCCCATGGCTCGCGTTCGGCCACTTGCTCCCGTGCCTGGAGCTCGCCGACCGTCTGGCGTCACGGGGCCACCGCGTGTCCTTCCTCTCCGCACGCCCAGGAACCTCGCGCGCCTCCCGCCGCGGCGCCACGACGTGGACCTGGTGGCGCTGCCGCTCCCACGCGTCGAGGGTCTCCCCCGACGGCGCCGAGTCCACCAACGACGTCCCCGGCGACAGGCTCGAGCCCCTCTTCGAGGCCGCCGACGGCCTCGCCACACCCTTCGCGGAGTTCCTGAGCGCCGCCTGCTGCGCCGACGACGACGAGGGGAGGAACCGCCGGCCGGACTGGATCCTCGCCGACATGTTCTACCACTGGGCGCCCACCGTCGCCGTGCAGCACAAGGTGCCCTGCGCGGCGCTTGTCTCAAGCGCGCCCGTGATATCTGCGTGGGCGTGCGGCGCGAGGGAGCACGCGGAGCTCGCCGCTGGCTCCATCTTCGAGCAGCTGAGCTCAGTAGACGAGCCGCCGGCGGGCATGCCGAGGTACGATTATAAACTAGCAGGCCTCGCTCTCGTGAGATATATGATAATCTTGTCCATGCATGGTGTTGCTGTCTTTCCCTGATGGAGACTTCTTTGCCGAGTGTCTGCGGCACTCGGCAAAATATTTACGACAAAGACTTCTTGCCGAAAGTGCCTTGTGTTGGGCACTTTCGACAAATGTTTTGTCGTGTGTCAAAAAACACTTCAAAACAAAAAAAAAAAAAAAAAAAACCGATAGCAAAAAACATTATTCTTTCCTTGGGGAGGCCAGTACCGGCAGCCACCAACACTAGCTACCGTCTTTTTTCGGTTCCCCAAATACTGTGCTAAATCGAATATAAATTGCTTGTGACAGGCTATATATGAATTTAAATAAAAAATGATCAACTATAAAGTTTTATAACCTTTTGAGATAAAAAAATTTTCATTTATGAAGTTTTTCCATCCGAGGTCGTTTAATAAATTTAAATTTCAAATTTGAGAGATTCAAACATAGTTTTGCAAAGTTGTTAACTACAAAGTTTCATAACTTTTCGAGATCTATAATTTTTATGTAGGAAGTTTTTTCATCCATGGTCGTTTGAAAAATTTGAATTTTCAAACTTTCAAATTCAAACGTCGTTTTTGCATGACAATATGATTTCAAATTAAAATGCTACCAACTACAAAATCTTATAACTTCTCAAGATCTACAAAGTTTATTTTGCTCATTTGTTCGTAGCAGTTAGGGTTCGAGATTTCAGTAGTTTTACGCTTATCTAAACTTTGAATTAATTTGTATTCAATTGAGATATTATATGAATTATTTTTTAGCAACAAATGAAAATTTTCTTTTTAAAACAAAATACTTTTTTTATAGAGGAATCCCTAGGTGGAATTTGTGATGTAATTAATGCTCTCTAACTAACTCAATTTCCAGTCATGTGCCAGTGATTTGCCGTTATAGGCCGGGGCCTGTTGGAAAGTATGCATTAGATAGCTAGGGCTACTAGGGCTAAGAGGAATAGCTTTCTTTTGATCAGACAGGTCAAATTCTATGGAGCCCTGTGACCATGAAGAATAGCATTTGCTACAATCACTGTTGCACCTAATTGATCACCATAGAAGTAAGATCTTCATCGACACCGGAGCAAGATCAGTCTTCTATTAGAGGGATAAAGATCGGTTTACCTGGATCGCTTTCTTAACCTCCTTCTACTCTTTTAGAAAAGGGCTGGACGGAACAAGCTATTTATTCTCACTCTACCGGGTGTGCTTAGAGCGTGACGGAGCTGGGTCGACCCAGACAGTTACCACATCAAGGAGTTGTTCTTTTTTTTTTTTTTTTTTTTTTTTTGAGACACAACCTCCTTTATATTATATTATCTCATAAGAGTTACAAACTCCCTCCGGAGGCTAAATAAACCAAACATATCGACCGTCTAAGAAATTAACATAACTTCTAGCTAAACAGTGAAGGAGTTGTTCTACTAGGCCACTATATATTAAGGGCCACGGCTTGGCAGCCCAGCAGGCCAGGAAAGAAACAACTGCCCACGGCTTCACAATGTGAGCCCAAGTGGTGATGGCAAGCGGCAAGCGGCTACGGCTGCCCTTTGCGGACAATGTTCTGTTTATTTGTACTAGGTGAGATTCTGTTTGTTTTGAGGGCAATGGAAGCCATAGATTAGAGTGATGACGCGTCATTAGTGCATACGTGGCTAATGGTTAAGATATAGCTTTTTTTTTGAGTATGACACAGTACAAACGCAGACGCTCACAACACGCACGCACACTCACCCCTATGAACACACGTACGCAAACCCTACCCCTATGAGCACCTCCGAAGGACTGAGCACCCGGCAAATCTGGAGATTCTCGAAGTCACCATTGGCGCCTCGTCGTCGACGGGAACGTCGCTTACCACTTAATGCATAACGCCGGAAATCCTGGGAAAATCCCAAGAAAAGGTGTGAGCACCAGGATTTGAACCCTGGTATATAGCTAATAACAACCAATGCGAACAATTTATCTGTGTGTTTGTTGTGTATGATTCTGTCTGATATGAGCTTGCAACTGGGCCTCACTTAATTTTTTGTTATACTGTGTGCTAAATATAATAAGGGCTCCAAATGTCTTAGCCCTAAGGGGCCAACTATTGTATAGGCCCATTTGTAGTTGGCTGAACAGAACTTGAACTGTATAATGGGGTTGTGGAACCTCACGATATGTTATAACCAAACTTTCCAAAAAAAAAAAAGAGAAGTTTATAACTAAACAAATTGTTCTACGCTTTACTGCGATGCTAACACCATGTTAGATAATTTTCTCACATGGTAGCAAATCGAGGCCACCAAGCATGTCGTGACAAATAGGCCAGCGCCGGCCTCACGGCTTCCTTAGACCCGTTGCTCACCAGACGGCCTCCTCGCCAGGGAGGTCGCCGCCGCCCCGTCAAGCGAGATCTGCACGTGCACGGCTGTTGCGAGCTCGGCAGTCCCCAGCAGAGCACGGCCCGGGCGAGATCCGTGGCAGCGACTGATCCCGCCGCAGGGGCTCCATGCACACGAGCCGCTGCCGGTCCATCTCGTGGGAGCCGCCGCCGGCCATGTACGAGACGCTTTCCGTCCATCGCGCCAGTCCGCCGAATGCGTGTGGCTGCCACCTACCAGGATGCACCTTCCATGGTTCCGTTGTTTTCACTCTTGGGTATGATTTGTTAGTTACAAAATGGCAACATAATGCTAAATAGAATTCACGATTGATCATGCTACACGTAGAATGTTAAATGACTTACAGACGACAATGTGTTGTACCACCCATTTTTTTACGTGTCTATAAGTTAGATTTGATAGCCTTACAGACAACCATTTGTCCGTGGGCTATACATGCCCTTAGAAATTGTGTTTCTTGTGCTAGGTTATCCTCCTTGGATGATGCCATCATTGATATGGAGTGGTAATGCTTTATTTATGTTATCAATTTTTTTAACCAGCTTAGGTACATAAAGTCATTGTTGAACTCGCATGCACTCTAAGGCCAGTCTCAGTGGTGACTTTCGTTGCGTTGTTTTCAAGATTGCCATGTCATATGAAATGAAATGTAACTTGGATGAAACCCCTACTCTCAATGGAGAGTTTCATTTTGTGGTTTCATAGACATTCAATTTCATGACTCATAGATTGATGGTATTTGTGTCAAGAGAGTTTCATCTAGATGAAACCCATTTCTTCTTTCTCTTCTTAAATACACAGCCATGTCATCAAAAATACCTATGTGACAACCTAATTAATGAAAATGAAACTCTCATGGCACTCTCACTGCCACTGAGACTGACTTAAGTCTTGTAATAATTAATGTCCTTTATTTATCCAAAAGAAAAGTACCACCCTTCTTTTAGAAAAATGATTGTTGTCTAACCGGAGGTGAACTTTTGCCACGTGGTGCGTCCCTAGTCGCTACTTTGTTGGCGTGTCGTGTTGCCGCACAACAAAGAGCCATGTTTTTTTTTGACAACAGAAAGAGCCATGTTAGAGCACCTCTAACAGTATCTAAAAAGATGGATAATGAAAACAACTTTTCTAACCTTTGCAAAATATACTGGGAGACAAAAGCTACAATTCCAACCGTTTTCAAAATCTCGCTCCTAAATAATAGAAGATAATTTTACATAAAAATCCTAAACTATTTATAATCACACTAACCACTTTTATACTTTATTTCTCTCTTGTACATTTGCATGATAAACCATCTTACTTTTTTATTTCTCACGTCCTTCCACCTCTAGCTTGGTGTGCACATAACTTTACGCGCATGGGGGTGGTTTTTTTTCCATGTACCAAAAGATTGGGAGGTGGGTTTAGGAGTTGTTGGAGGTGCTTTTTTTTTTTTCCAATCTTGCCAAAATTTCTAGATTAGGAGACTGTTTTGGGTACTCTTGACGTAATGAAATTCAGCAAATGCACAAGCAGAAGCAAACATATGGAAGACTACAATTTGCTCTCGGAACAAAACAAACTAGGGAATTATTTTTAACATGAAATGAAACGAAGATTGTGTACCCAATTATTTTAATGTGAAGTATATATATATGTTAAAGCAGGAAACCAAGAGAAAAGAAATGATAAGCAGCGCGAAACAAAGGGGTGAATAAAAAAAACTGAAAAGTGGGAAATAAAGAAAAAGCACTGTAGATTGCGAGTATTCACTACCGCACGGTCGTCAGCCCTGCACCGGCGCCGGACCGTGTACCGAGAGCCCCAAAATAAGCGCAAAATAAGTGCTCGGTACATATACGATGTACCGAGAGCTTCACTCGGTGGAATAAAACCCTCGGTGCTGACCCCTCCACCGAGGGCCCCTCGCTCGGTGACAACAGGCTCTCGGTACAACGCAACGTCACCGAGAGCCATCCCTCCGCAAACATACGCCCTCAGTGCTGTTAATGCAAATCGTCCGGCAAGCATCATACGCAGCCCCTATCGTCAAATCTACCGAGCGGGGTTGCCGGGTGCTCGGTAGAATATGGTCACACTACCGAGGGCCGGTTCCATGGCGCTCGGTACAATGACCTTATTTTTTTTTTTGCTGATTTTCAATCTACCTAGACAAACACAATCTAAAAAGTGCATAATTTAAAACAAGTCACAGATACGAGTTCACTACAACTTCACTACAAGTTCATAATTTTAAACAAGTCACTTACATAATTTAAAGTGCATAATTTAAAGTACTACAACTTCACTGCTGCGGCCTTCTAGCCAAAATTGAGTGAAGTGTAGGTCACCGATATTTAATGCACAGATCTCCCAAATGTAGACCAACGCTCTCACTAATACATCCTCCTTTGCTTCACAACTACGGCGACATGGTCTGCGGGACGGTTAACCCGTTATTTGGGCATGTCATTTGGATCTCCAATCTTACGGGGAAACCACCTTTGCACGATATCCATCTGTAGATACGCGTTGGTATTGGATTAGCCCATGTCCAAACATAACCCAATCGAGACATTGTTTGGGTAAGAATGGATGCATAACTACAACCAAGCGTAGGTTAAGTCATACAGTTGAACCTGTAATTATTGGGAAAAAAATATGAGAACATCTCTAAAGTACCACATCAATTCTAGGTATAAGCGTGACAAATTAACATATCGAGCTTACCACATCATTTTGGTTCCTCCGAGCTTGGTTTGCAAGCAAATCCCGCAACATCTTCAAGCATGTTCCTACTTTTAGCTGTCATCAACAAAGCGGAGAATGTTGGCGAGTGTACCCATGTTCTTGAAGCCGTTACACATCCCATGACAGCATGTTTTTTTTGTGTAACCGCCCGGTCGGCTCACATGCGACTTTGATCCAACCGCTGAGATGTTTATAGGATTTGCACCTCTCCTTCTAGGGGCGATGGAAAAGCTAATTTGACATTGAATTTGTTGTCCCAATTCACTATGAAGATGATGTGAGTGTTGGACGACAACTTCATGAACACCAAAGTACGAGAGAGTGTGTTTAAGCCAAGTGATTTGGTCAATTGGCTGCAATAGTTTTAAAATTCATATAAATGGTAATTATACATGTACAAAAATATTTGACAAATGAATTATACAAATACTTACTATTATTCGAACTTTTTCCGTTATGGTGGGCGAGATCTCCAATCATAGTCAAATCCTCGGTCGTTAGATGGCCACAAAAACCTCGACTTACGGAGGTGGAAGATTACGTCCGGCCATCTACAAATATTTTTGGAGACTTAATAAAAATATATAGTATAATCTGTCCAAACAGATATGTGCACCAAAAAGAAGGCCAATCATTTGAAATCCTCACAAACAAATATATGCGGTAGATCCATAATAGAACATGTTTAAGCACCAAAAGAAGGCCAAACATTTTCACCTATGTTTCTTAGGGGTACATATGAAAATCAAAAAAAAAAAAAAACATATAAATAAAATACTACCATCATCATGATGAACCCTCCAAAATATATAACAACTACAACAACATGCTACAAAAAATAACCTTATCTAATTATTATTGAGAAATCATAAAAATGTAACTTAAAAAAATTATAGCAATGTATATACCTTAATGCAGATCGGCGGAGGTGGCCGGCGTTGTCGGGGGTTGGCCGGGCGTTGGTGGGGCGTTGGTGGCGGTGCTTGGTGGGGCCGGTGGTGGTGGCGGGGCGGTGGTGGCGGTAGTGGCGGCGGGCGGTGGTGGCGGTGGTGGCGGGCGGTGCCGGGCGGGTGGCGCGGCGAGGACGGCGGGGTGAGTGCGGCCGCGAGGATGAGTGTGGCCGCGGTGGGCGCCGGTGGCGGCCGATCGGCGCGGCCGTGGCGTGGCGGAAGAAGTGTCGAGAGAGAGGGAGGGATTGGGGGAAGAAGGCGGAGAGTCGAGAGGTAGGGCCTCTACCGAGGGTTCAATTCGGGCCCCTCGGTAAACCTTTGTTTAAAATTTTATCACCAAATTTCGAAATGAAATGCTAAAATTTAAAAATTCTGAGGATTGTACCGAGGGCTTCACCGAGTGACCCTCGGTAGAGTTATTTTCAGGGCTCAACTTACGCTCGGGTAAAATAATTTTTTGAATTTGAGTCCAATTTTTTTCGTGTCTTTCATACATTGCCTATTAGTTCCTATCCAATTGTGACATTTTTTAAAAACAATTTACTATATTTTTGATTTTATTGCTTTTAATTTAATTTTTATTTATAAGCCAAATTTAAAGCTGTAAGACATTCGAATATAGGGGAACATGAAAGGAAAAATGGTATTCATATTCTGAATGCAATGTGAGGCCTAATTCGGGGATTGACCCAAAACTTTGAAATTCTACTAAACACAACATGACCATTCACTTTCATGGGTGAATAGTTTGTAAATTATATAAAATGCAAGCGAAGTTGAAAAATCATGAAACTTGTTGAGTTGTCGCGAAATCATATATGTAGGCTATAAAAAAAATTGGGAATGTTTAAGTAAAGGTTGGTTCATAGAATGGCCAAAAACCCAAGACAACTCCACATAAGTTCTATTATCACATGTGTTATATGACCACGAAGTTTCAACCATCGCTGACACCAACGTCAACGAAACCTTCCCAAATTTTTTGCATAGTCTCCACATATGATTTCATGACTAATCAACAAGTTTCACGATTTTTCAACCTCGTTTGCAATTACTATAATTTTTAAACCATTCATCGGAAAGTGAATGGTCATGTTCCGTTAAGGAGATGTTCAAAGTTTTGGGGATACCTCTCGATGAGGCCTAACATTGCACTCACGAATATGAATATAATTTTTTGTTCATGTCTCCACCCTATTCGAATGGTTTCGATTCAAATTTGGTTAATAAAAGAAAAATCAATTAAAAGAAAGAAACTCAAAATATATACTAAATAGTTTTTAAAAAATATGAAATTTGAACATGACCTAGGAGACATTGTTTAAACCACACACAAAAAATTTGGATCCAAAATTAAAAAAAAAGATATGTTCACGAGGGCGGTGTTGGGCTCTCGGTACAATCTTGTCTACCGAGCGCCCTGTAGAATCCGCCCTCGGTGAGTTCTACCCGAGTGTCCCCAGAGCGGACCCTCGGTAGAACAAACCCTCGGTAAAAGACATAACCCGAGGAACGCCGGTGCTATCTTATCCATTCCACCCCACCCTCCCCACCCCTCACATCTTATCCCTCACTCTCACTCACCCATATCCCTACCTCCCCTACCTCCTCCACCTCCGGCCACCGCTTCCTGCGCGGGCCCGTGCCACCGTCCTCGGCGAGGAAGGCGGAACCGGCGCTTCCTCTGCGCGGGCTCGGCTGCCGAATCCTCGCCTCACCGGTCTCACGCCGGCCGCCACCTCGCCCGCCCGCGCCTTCCTCGCCCACCCCGCGCGGCCCACGCTTCGCGCGCGCCTTCCGCCCGCCCGCACCTTCCTCGCCCGGTCTGCGCCCGGTCTGCACGGCCCGACCGCCGGCTCACCGGCGCGCCTTCCTCGCCCACGCTGGCGGAGCCACGCTTACCGCGCCTTCCTCGCCCGCCGCACCTTCCTCGCTCGCCCACGCCTTTCCTCGCGCGCGTCGTGCTGCCGGCCGGCGCCCAAGCCCGGCCCGCAAGGAGGTAGGGGAGGAGGAGGGTGGAGGAGGGAAGCGAGGGGAAGAGGAGGAGGGACGGAGTTGGGAAGGAGGGGACGAGGAGCAGGGCCGTGCCCTTGCCGCGACCACACCCTGGCGCAAGAAGGCAACGAGGAGGAGGACCGTGCCCGCCGCGACCACCCCGATTTCTTTGCCAACGAGGAGGACCGTGCCCCGATCCACGCAAAGGTGAGGTATTTGGCTACCACTAATTGTGGTCGAAAGTGGTCATTATGGTTGTGGTCGTGATCGTCGAGCAATTGGTCGTGATGGTTGTGGTCGTCATGGTGGAGTGGTCATAATACTTGTGGTCAAAATTTTGACCTTTATATATGCCTATGATGCTTTACAATGCCGGTGAGAGACCATGCATGCTAGGACCTGTTTATGTTCTCATACGTCATCGAACCATGTGATACATCCATGCCTAGCAACTCGTTGTCCACCTCGATGACGATGGCTATTTGGATGTGTCACATGGTTTCTTGGTAGCCATGAACTCGTTATATATTTGTCCTTATGCTCCAAGTTCAAATATTAAAAAGAAAAGGGCATTTAATCCGAGGCTATGCTTATATATCGTTCCTATGATGCTATTGGTTCTGAAATGCTTACATTTTATGACTGTGATGTTAGTGCCATGAATCTGAGCTGCATTATCTTTATTATCTCATGGTGGTCATCAAACCATGACTCACGTCCATTCCCGGGCAATGATGGAGTCGGTTCGGTGCCTCCCTCATAGCCGGGAATGGGCGAGTCACGGTTCCATGGCTACCATGAAATTGCTTTTGGCAGCAAGGATGATCAATGTGCACCTATGATCGAAGTCCCTTTATGCAATGGTGGCCTGTGATGCAAAGTTTTGTCATTTGCTCAACGAAAGAACATTTGCTCCGCACTTTCTCCATGATCCTCGCTTGTTCATGTTCGAGGAGAGCATCAAGGGAAGTGCGGAGTGGCTTGTTCTTTTTAGCGAGCTATGATACAAACCTACTTGAAAAGCGAGGCTACCTCCTTTACTTGCCACACCTATGGAAGCTTTGCTCTTATATATTTTCATTCCGTTGTTCTCCTATCTCATTTTGGGCTTATATATCGGTTACGGAATGCAATAATGCCTTATTTGAATGCAATAATGCCTTATTTTATGACCGTGATGTTAGTGCCATGAATGTGAGCTGCATTATCGTTATTACCTCATGGTGGTCATCAAACCGTGACTTGCATCCATACCCAAGCAATAATGGAGTCGAGTTCCATGGCTCCTTGATAGTGGTATGGATCGATCCACGGTTCCATGACTACCTTGAAATTGCTTTGGCAAACAAGGATGATCGGTGTGCACCTATGGTGAGTCCCTTTATGTAACTATGTTCTTTCTAGCGGCCTATGATATATTTTCATTCATTTGTTCTCCTATCTCATTTTGGACTTGGCCTGTGATGCAAAGCTTATGCCGCTGCTAAACAGAAAGAACATCGAGCTTCGAACTTTCTCCATGATCCTCACTTGTTCATGTTCGGAGCATCAAGGGGGAGGTTCGGGGCTCGATGCTCTTTTTTTAGCGTAAGGCTACACTATCTTATCTTTGAGGCCGCATCTATATTACCTCATATTTGTGATCAAACCATGACTAACATTTGCTTCTACTTTTTAAAGGCTATGGCTTGGCCTGTGATGCAAAGCTTATGCCGCTGCTCAACAGAAAGAACATAGAGCTTCTCACTTTCTCCATGATCCTCACTTGTTCATGTTCGAGAGAGCATCAAGGGGGAGGTGAGAGTCTCTATGCTCTTTTAGCGAAGGCTACACTATATTATCTTTGAGGCCCCATCTATATTGCCTCATGTTTGTTATCAAACCGTGACTAACATTTGCTTCTACTTTTTTAAGGTCATGGCTTGGTATGTTGTATACCATGGGGTCATTCCTGGAGTCTATGATTTGGGCAAAATGCAATGAGCAGGTGAGTGGTTTTTTCGGGCAAGTCACAAGAAGTTTCACACGAGAGCAGCCGCAGATGCTTCCTATCTTTGAGTACATAGCTAATTTGGACCACCCATTGCTGGTGCAAGCTCCACCGGCGTAGGTTAACCCATTAGGCTCTAGGTTTTGTTGTTGGTTTTGTTGAGTACATTCAAACTTGATGACTATGAGTTGTATCAGTGTAACTAGACTTGTGCCGGATATTGGACTAATTAATCTATGTTTCGATCATGTATGTGATATATATGTGATGAATGAGTTGTATTAGTGCATGGATGTCAAATATATGTGATATGTATGTTTCATTTGTAAAGGTGGACAGGAAAACGGAAATAAAAAAATAAAAATATGGTCACTGCACCGAGTGAGACACTCGGTATAGGCCAACATACCGAGAGTATATAGTGCTCGGTGAACCTGGGAGATGGGGGTCTGGGAACCCCATGTTGCCAGGTACACCGATGGTGGTTCTCGGCGACACCAGCGCTTGGTATAGTATGGTCGAGTCACCGAGCGCAACATTGCTCCTCGGTGAAATGACCATATTACACCGAGCGGAATAAAGTGCAGGCCCCTCGGTACAACTGTGTCAGGGTTTTGAAAAAAATAAAATGCACCGAGGGGATAGTTGAGGTAGCCCTCGGTGTAGTTGACGCCGACGGTGGCAAACGCCGTCGACGTGACCGCAGGTTTTGCGAGGGGCCGAGCCCTCGGTGTAGTGTGGCACGGCTTGCACCCGAGGGGCTGTTTTAGCGCTTCGGTACACTCGTTTCCCGTTTCATGTTTCACCGAGGGGGTTAGTACCGAGGGCGCCGCCGGTGGTGTCTCCACTGAGGGCTATTAGGCCTTCACTGAGCGCTTTTAGCGCTCGGTAGAGCCTCAGCCTCCAGTAGTGATTGGAGCACTCTTGATCAACAGTGAAAGAAGTTAATATGTGCACACGTCTGTAGATCTGCAGTCAATCTGTGAGAGAAGCACTGTTGATCATCAGTGAAAGAAGTAATATGTGCCCCCGTTTAACGAAGTTACGTTTAAAGAAGTCTCAATAGATTAAAGCACGGGAAAGTCAAGCTTCTCCGTTACTATATTAAAAGTTAAACAACACGAGTACCATTGCATGCGACCATATCAGTCGTACCTCGTACGTTGTGTACCATATGCTTGCAGCCTTGCAGTAATATTGCCAACACATCATATCCAAGTAAGGTGGGCCATCATCAGACTTAGTTTAATTGCTGGTGATTAGTTTCACCAAGCTTGTCTGCCTCTATCTCGATGAGAAGAAACAAAAGCTCTTCTTACTTGTTGAGTAATCATTCGATGAAGTCTTAAATGAGCCCCTCTAAAGTTTGAGGCAAATGAACGTATTTTTGTTCGTCGTCTCCGAGCTATAGATGGATCCAAGGAAAGGTCGTCACCATGTTATGTAAAGGATTACTGGTCGGTCTTCAAGTTCTAAGCTCTAAGATATACAAGCCTGATGAGACTGCACATATACAAGATTCAATAGAAGTTGCTGTATACCGGTGTCGATTCGGCTAGATTGGGCCGGAATTGACACGTGTTAAATCGACCGTTGGAGCTCCCGAGATGGCGTAGGGGGCTGCAGCTTCGCCGGGCGGCGGCGTCGGCGGCAGCACGAAAGCAACTAATTGGAGAGGAGGAGCCGGGGGGGAGGGGAGGGGCGGCGGGCGGGGCTGGGGCGGCACGCGGGCGCGGGCAGGAGGCGGCGGCGGTGAGGCGAGGTGCTGAAAGCGATAGATATATTTTTATTGCTTGCTTATCCCCTAGAGATTACATGCCTCATGCTTAGCCCGACTAGTGGGACTTGTAATCTAAGCAATCTCTATAAGGTTTCCTTATACGATCGGAATATCTTTTACAAGCATATCCTATTTATTTATTTCCTAATAAGGGTCTCCCCTATAGATGAAATATCCCTTTCACACCAAAAATTCCTAAGATAATCCAAACTTGAAGACGAAGCAAACTCGGACTTGTGCGGGAGAGAGGCAGCGGCGGCAGAGGGGGCCCGGCCCTGCCCCTTGTAGCGCCCTGGCCCCCTCTTGGGCGGCGGCCGTCACGTCCGGCCCAATTAGCCCTCTCCGGGCTGGCCCAATTCTGGATCATGACAACCGGTCAGACATGTCTGCTCTTTCCGAGAAAATACGTCCGGATGTGGTTTTCATTGTCCATGGCTATGGACGAGTTTGTCTGGGTTTTCAGGTTTCCGGCTGCTGGGGTATTACTCATGGCATATATATAGAATCCAAGTCCAGCAGGTGTGATGGCATACACGACGTGAGTGCATGCATATGCATACCCGTGGAGATGCCTAAACCCTCACCGCACGGACCTGCCCGTGGATATCATGCTGGTCTAAGATGCATAAAAGCTCACTGGATGGACCTGCATAAAAGCTTGCCCCACGGACCCCTATCTGTCATTCTTTGTCCTAAGAGCTTAAGGTAGAATAGCTTCAGCCCCTCATTGGTTATGTGTGGTACCTATATCACCGATCAATCGCTTGAGGCGTTTGTTCTCAAACCCAAAGGGATTCACAGCTGATGCACTGGTGCTTCGGATGGGTGAAAGAAAGATGATGGAGTTTGAGGCAAAACAGTAAAAGCTTTTATATTTATATTTTCAAAAGATTCAAATTATTTGTCCTCCCATAGCTAGCTATAGCTGCGCTTATAGCTTTTCTAGAGATACGGCGCTAAGCTATTCGCCTCTTTTTCTGCTATGACAATTTTCCCACAATTTGCCGCTATAGCTACGCTAAGTTGCATAGCTTAGCGCTTTAAATAGCTAGCTATTTCCAAAACTCAATCTCAGACTAGATTACACTTGTGTGCTTCAAATTTAATTGATATTTCGTACTTATCAGTTATCATTTACTACTAATTTGATATTTTGGACAACCAAACTTTTATGAACCATGTTGTAATGTCATGTTGTAATATTATTTAGACTTGTGGAACCTAAGAAACATATTTATGTTCATCAAATTTGATAGTTTCCATGTTTTTGGCTTTGATTATTGGTGTTTTTCATATCTTTTATAAAAATGCTATTTTGGCATACCTTCGCTTATAGCTGTGCTATAGCTAAGTAACTTTCTGAATGGTGCCGCCATTTTGCATAGCTAGCTATTAAAAATAGGGTTTTCAACTGTTTATTATTTCAACCAGAAGAGCGGGTCTCAGTTTACCCTGGCGGAACGTAATAATGTTAAGGAATATGTAACAGGCAAGATATGTTCATCTTTATCAAAATTAAAGCGTCCGAAACTGCTGTAGAAAAATAGTATTGGGCAAAAAGAATCTGTTAAAGATAAAAGTAATTAAAGACGTGGGCCTTCTATGATTGTTACCGCACGCAAGGAACAAGCAACAATAACGTTAATGGGAAGACAGCCTGTGATTTCTGCTCTTGCTTGTTTATTTAGCTGTTTTAAGATACACTCAATCTTACTACTCTCTCTATCTCTTAAAAAATGAATTTCTAGCAACCTTAGGACAGATTAGCAAAAACTATAAAAAAACATGTTACCCGTCATTAAAGTGCTGAATCTCAAAATAATAACTCTCCATTGACCAAGAAGTGTAATTAAATAGTGTTGTTTGGAGTACAAATAGCAGCGTAGGAGAGTCGTTAGGGCATGTTCAACCCACAGACGGGGGTCGTCTGTAAGACTCTCAAATCTGACATATAGATAGGTAAAAAAGACAGCTCATACAAATGGACGGTCTTTTTATGGTTTTCAAGTTATTTAATGTTGTGCATGAGACCAGATCAAGAAAAACAAGATCTTTGTATGCTCTCGTGTTGCTTGTATGAGAATACCTCACTGTACGCATATGTTTGCATATGAAAGAGAAAAAAACAACAATTGCATATGAAATAGAAAAACAACAAGCTATAAGCTAATCGTCACAACACCATCCCTCACGAAGTTAGCAGCAAGCCGGGTGGACCTGGCTCCTGCATGGTGCAGCTGACACGGAGCTCGCCACCGGCGGCCGAGACGGACAGTTGCTTGCAGCAGCTCGCGAGAGACGGACATCTGGCTGCTCGCTCCTGCGTAGCTCGCGAAGGTCAGGCCTGAGATCTACGCAACTCACTGGATGGTGCAGAGCTCGACCCGTTCAACTCGGGACTGCGGTGGACAGGTTCTGCACGTCGCAGTCGATCCACGCTGTAGTCGCTTGGAGACGCTGCCCCCGTACAACGCGCCTTCCTCGCAGCGTCTCGTACCTGGGAGCACGAGCCGGGCCGTCGTCTCACGAGACGACGAGCACGGGCCGTCTCCAGCTCTCGAGGGACCTTTATGCAAAAAATACTACATATAGACGGGATAAAAAGACGGGTTGTACATGCCCTTATATTAAATGCAGTCCGAGAGAGATTAATATGGATTGGTGGACCACTCACCTCTAGAAATTGATTCTCGATGGACAATCTACATAATCCCTTAAATTATATTTGCATCTACATTACCATTTCTAACATGATTAAGAAAACTAAAATATCCACTCAAATTTGCATCTGCAGTATCAACGCCTTATATATTGTATACAAAGAAATATTTAAATCACATATATTTCGACACTACCTTCTTTAGTAGTAACAAATATTAAAAATTGACATAAGTAAACATGCTTTTTATGAGCAATAAATGTACGTCATGTTTTAACAATCATGAAAAATATCTTCTTTTAATATTTAGGTTAGAAAATGAATACAGGTCAAGTGCAAAAAATGATAAGTTAGTATTTATTAGTTGAAAAGGTTTCATGGCCATGAAATGAATCAGCCCGGTTTCCAAAACGTTGGAAACGACGCTAAACGTGCATTGAGAGCTTTGGATGTTTCATCCTGGCCATATATTCTTCGTTTCTTCTTTCGAGCCGAGCCGAACCTGAGCTTGCTCTACATGCCGCCTACCGCTGAAGAAATCTGTCGCGGTCGCCGGCCGCGAGCTCAATCACCTGCCATGCGTTCTACCGTAGCCGAGTGAGATGGCTTCACGTGTGATGAAGGTGGCTCGGGCCGCTGTTACCAGAGGGGAAGGCGGGCTCCAATGTGCTTGACTCATCCCTTCCTTCAAGGTCGATCCCTGCCACCCCTCTGATTCCGCCGTGCACGGGCACCACCAGCTGCGTGGGCGAAGCGTGCGAGAGATCTGCTACGATAGGCCACTCTGATGTGGTTTCATGGAATTTTCATGCACATTAAATATGGTGCCACATCAATTTTTTACATAAAACTAGGAGTAGAGAGAAAGAAAAGATTTCATGGCCATGAAATGAATCAGCCCGGTTTCCAAAATGCTGGAAACGACGTGAAACGTCACTAGTACCCAATTTGTTTTCTGTGACGGGCGAAATCCATTTTGGGTGGCGGGCAAATCAGCCCATCACCAAGCAAAGGTCACTGTAAATCACTGGAATTTGCGTGGCGGGCACAGTGCCCGTCACGGTGAATCGCTTATCCGTGGCGGGCACATTAGGGTGCCCGCCACGGACTATTCGAAAAAATAAAAAAAACCAAAAACCCTAGACAGGCCCGCCAAGCCCATCCATGGGCCCGCCGAGCCATCTAGGGGCAGGACCACGCCTTCAGACCCGCCGCGAACCCGGCCGCCAGCGGAGCCGCCATCGCCGCCCGACGCCCGCCCGCCGGATCCGCGCGCGAGAGCCCGCCGCTGTCGTGTGTCCGCCGGATCCGCCTCGGCGGCCGGGTCGATCCAGCTTCGCCGTCGATCGCCGCGTAAGCGCGCCGCCGCCTCGCCAGCGCCGCCGCCCTACGCGGCACGGCGAATCCGCCCAATGCCGCGCGAACCCGCCACGTGAAGCGGCGGATTCGCACAAACGTTGCCGGATCCGCCCAGCGCCGCCCGGATCCGCCCCAGCGCCGCCGCCGCCCCGGCACCGCCGGATCCGCCACTTAACGCCGCGGATTCGCCACTTAACGCCGCCGGATCCGCCCGCAGCGCCGCCGCCGCGAGCACCGTGGAGGAGGGGGCCGGAACCGCGGCCAACGTGGAGGAGGGAGGCAGATCCGCGACCGACGGAGAGGAGGGCTCCGGATCTGCCGCCACCATGGAAGAAGGGGCGAGATCTCGGCCCTAGCCGCCATGAATGCCAGAGCTCGAGGAGAGGGAGTGGTAGAGAAGGTGGCGAGCTTGAGGAGGACAGCGGGCGCCGGAGGAGGAAGGAGGAAGGGGGCGCCGGAGGAGGAAGGAAAGCGCGCGTCGGCGCTGAGGAGGAAGGAGTCGGGCGCTCTTTTTTGGCGACTGGCGAGGAGGAAGGAGTCGGTCCACGCCGTGAAGTGGTTGAAAACCCTAACTCGCGTATTTATATCGGCCGGCTATCGGGCTCAAGTGGGCTCATCGGGCCTTAACCATTTTACATGGCGGCCTTTTTAGTTGCCCGTCACGGAAAATGTATTTTTGCGTGGCGGGCATCTTAACACGCCCGCCACGTAAAATAGTTCATTTTTGCGTGGGGGCTCGTTAAGTTGCCGCCACGCAAAATCAATTATCCGCGGGTAAAAAAAACGCCGCCCGCCAAAAAAAAAGCTGGGCGTGGCGGTGTATTTTCCGTGACGGGCAAAAAAAGTGCCCGCCCACGGAAAGATTTTGCAAGTGCTCGCAAAATCATTTCGTTACTAGTGCGTGCATTGAGAGCTTTGGATGTTTCATCCTGGCCATATGTTCTTTGTTTCTTCTTTCGAGCCGAGCCAAACCTGAGCTTGCTCTACATGCCGCCTACCGCTGAAGAAATCTGTCGTGGTCACCGGCCGCGAGCTCAATCACCTGCCATGCGTTCTACCGCAGCCGAGTGTGATGGCTTCACGTGTGATGAAGGTGGCTCGGGCCGCTGCTACCGGAGGGGAAGGCGGGCTCCAATGTGCTTGACTCATCCTTCCTTCAAAGGTCGATCCCTGCCACCCCCTCTGATTCCGCCATGCACGGGCACCACCAGCTGCGTGACCGCGAGCGTGCGAGATCTGCTAGGCCAGAGGCGCTAGCGTGGGCGCACCACCGCGTGTGGCTCCACCGGCAGCTGCAGCGGGCGTGGGCACCAACCTCCGGTGCGGCCACCTCTTCAGCCGAATGTGTACGCGTGTGGCTCCACTGGCAGCCGCAGTGGGCGTGGGCACCGGCCTCAGGCGCGACTGCCTCAGCCGCTGGCATGGACATCGACTGCCATCACCCCGGCTCTAAATGAGCGTGAGGACCACTACCTCGCGAGCTCCAGTCCTTCACGTGCGACTCTGGTGTGAAGAGAGAGAACAAGAGAAATCAAAGAGAAATTGTGGGGCCCACGACCTATGAAAGTGTGTAGTGAAACTATACAGTGTGACTGAAACCCGTTCCTTGTAAAGTTCTAGGGCGTGTTTGCTACGGGGCCAAGGCCTGGCCTGAGCTCCCGGGGTGCAGTGGACCATGTTTACTAGGCCAAGGCCCACCCATGGTTTGGCTCTGGAGGATCCAAAAGGATCCCTCGGTCAGGTTGCCCTGCTATGATCCCGCCAATCGTTTTAATTTTTTAGGGCATGGCTCCCCAGCTGCTTCTTTGGTCGAAATCAGCACTCGTGTCGGGCGGCTAGCTCCCGCATGCTCTCACGGGCTTGTGCGGGAAACCTTCGCGCGCCTTTCCTCCCCTAAAATCCTCCTGCCTATATAGTCCTCGCCTCCTTGTCGTGCTCCCTTCCTCTGTTTCCACTCGTTGTTCACCCAAATCCCGTGAGAAATCGGCAATGCGATGGGTTGCCGTGTCCGACAAGGCGGCGTTGAGGTGTGGCGACCGTCTTCCCCATTTCCTCGGCCTAGATCTGGTCTTAGCCGGGCTCACAGCTACATCCGCTTGAGCTGGGACTCCGGGAGCCACAGATGTTCTTTTTCCTCGGTTCGGTTGGTGCAGTCATGCGAATCTGCTTCCTGTTCCTTGGTTCCGTTGGTCCTGAACTACGGATCTGCTTCGTCTTCCTCGGTTTTGGTGGTGATGTGCTGCGGATCTGCTTCCTCTTCCTCTCAATCTATTCCATCTTCGACCACCCGAGATGATATGCACCCCGATGCACCTTATCTTATTGTTTTGGATGATTCTAGGGTTTCTTGATCCTTATTAAAGTTGATGTTGTTTTGGGTCTGTGGCGTATGCTATGTTTAGCTCATTACTTGGTCGATGATGATTCTAGTTCTTGTGGGTTGCTGACGTATGCATTGTTTTTTTGTGTTACTTGGTCGATGATGATGTCCATTCTCACTAGGAGGCATTTATTTATGCAACCATGACATTATTTGTTGATAGATGCTTACACATCCATATATGGATGCCAACCAAGTCAAGTAAATCATTTTTGTTCATCAATGTTGATGCATGCAGATGGATCCTGCCCCGTAAAAGAGATGTCTTTGCCAAGCAAGCTGCTCCTTTGGTTGCTGTTATGGTTGCTTATGTGTCGAGTAGGATTATGAGCCCCCTTGAACCAAATCCTATGCTTTATCAACTCCAATCTACTGATGATGCTCATAGGCAGCGTACTCTTCAAGCCATTTACAACTCCATTGATAGGGAGTGTTTGTCCATGATTTGGATTACCAGAGCACCTTTTTTTTTTTTTTTTTTTGCTTTGTGTGACCTGTTTAGAACAAGAGGGCTTGTACCAGAGATTGGTGGTTGTATGGTTGCAGAGCAGGTTGCTATGTTCCTACATATTCTAGGACACAACCAAAGGTTTAGGGTTGTGCACCAATCAATTGTTGGTGTCCATTCAGACAGTCCATAGGCACTTCCACCATGGTTTTGCACGTTGTTTGTGCAGGTTAGTTGATAGATCCTAGAAGTTGTAAGGTGGCTAACCTTAGTGGAACTTGTTAGGTAAACTTATTTGAGACCCAGATGTGAGGCTATCTGGTATTTTAATGCACTATTTGGTAGCCTCTGTTGGCTGTTATCTGAACTGGTATGAAAGCTTTGATCTTATTTTCCTTCTACTATTTTCCTATTTGATTTTGTGCTTGGCCAATGATCAAGTTGGGGCCTTCTTTTTTGACGCTTCTAGAGTGGTTACCTTTATGACTGTGATGTTATTGCCATGAACCTGAGCTAGAACATCTCTTTATTACCTCATGTTAGTCATCAAATAGTGACTCACATCCATGCGCAAGTAGCTAGAGTTGACCTGGCTCCCTGATGGCTGGGCATGGATGAAGTCACAGTTCCATTGCTACCATGACACTGCCTCTTATTTTCTAGCAATGATGACAATTGTGCAGCTATAATCGAGTCCCTTTATGCCTATGATGATTTACAATGCCCATATTGCAAGTGCCGGGAAATAACTGATGAAACTAAACTTGTGAGGAACTGGACTGTGCTACATCTTTATGTTATCATGATTGTCATCGAACCGTGAGACACATCCATGCGTAGCAACTGTTGTCCGTCTCGATGACCTAATGGCTAGGCTGGATGGGTCTTATGATTTCATGACAGCCATGAACTCTATCATCTTTTGGTACTTATGCTCCAAGTTCAAATATGAAAACAAAGGGCATTTCATTATGAGGCAAGCTTGACCATCTATCTGACACATTTGTTTTTGTTTTCCCTAAAGGCTATGGCTTGGTACCTTGTATACCATGGCAAGGTTCCTAGGGTCTATGATAGTAGGGATAAGTGCAATGTTCAGGTTTGCGGTTATCCAAAAAAACTCTTACAAGAAATTTACAACAAGAGCTGCTGCAAAAGCTTTCTATGGTGAGTACCTTGCTAATCTGGAGCACCCACCACTGGTGCAAGCTCCACTAGAGCAGGTGAACAAGTGGTGTTGCTGGTTTTGATGATTCAGACAGTGCAAGATCTGCACCTTTGTTTTGCATAAGGCCTGTAATGACTAATGAGCAATTAGCTACTATAATAGAGTTTAAATTGAGAACTGGTCCTTAGTGTTGTGGCCTTTTGTTGTGGTTTTCATTATCTCATTTTCTTGAATCCTGAATCTACTCTATGTTCTATTACTGCCTGTTCCTAGCATTTGGATGGCAGTTGTGGGTCGGGTTGGGAATCAAACACCATCCTAGGATGGCAGTTGGTGGCGGTTGGCCTTGAGCCTGGCTCCACTTTGGTTCATCAAACACAATCTCAGGCTAGCCTGACTCTGGGTGGCCGGGAATCAAACACAGCTCCCCTATACCTCTACAACCTGGCTGTAGCTGGATTGGGGCTAGCCTTCGGGTCTGGCTGCCCAGCAGTTGTGTAGCAAACACGCCCTCGGTGTCTTAGAAAATGGGAGGTGAAATGTGACAATGAGACTGGCCTTATACTAGGCCATGTATATTACGAGCACCCGTTGATGCCTGTTGGTCCCTAATATTCACCATTTATATCATGTGTCAGTAACTAATGCTACTATACCGGCATTTAGTGGGTGAAATGAAAATTTTGACCGGATGTCATAAGGAGTTTTTGGACACTAATAAAAAACTAATTTCAAATCTTGCCTGGAAACCGCGAGACAAATCTTTTAAATATAATTAATCTGTCCTTAGCACATGTGTGTTACTGTAGCACTTATGATGAGCTAATTAGGGCACTCCCAATGGTGTATTAATGGTAGTTTCTATCTCTATTAAATGGCTTGCCAACTAAGCAAAATGATGATGTGGCGGCCTAATTAATGAGGAAAGAGAGCAAAATCATAGAAATGGTTTCTTCATGGAGAAACCATGTCTACTCTTGACCCAATGCACAAGAAACCATGAATTTGCCATGGGGAGAAACCACTAGTTTCTATTGTTAATGCAACTCTCCCCATTGGTGGAATTGGGAGAGAGAAAGAGAAAATAATTAATACTCGAAGAAACTACCACTGTGAAGAATGGTTTCTATAGGTGATTTCTTTTGCTATGGAAAACGTGTCGTTTCTTCCATTAGGACTGCCCTTAGACTCAAAAGATTCATGTCATCGTTTATAGGCAAATGGGCATTTTGTTTTTATTTTATCTACATTTAATGCTTTATGCATGTGTCAAAGATTCGATGACACGGATGGAGGCAAAAAAATTTTAGGATCTACATACGCTCTTAAAATGTTTTACACATACATATAGACATGGCAAGCGCGCGCTTGTTGTCATTTGCATGCTGCCGTAGCGCACCTTGGGGCTTTGTTCAGGGCCGGCCCTGTCAAACTAAAGGCCCGGTCGAAGCTACAAGCAATGGACCCTTAATACAACTCTAATCTAATAATAGTTTGTTCCTCTACAGTAACTATTGTCCACTCATCTGGATTTGTAATTGTTGCCGTGCTTGTATCTCTCTTACAAAATTTCAGAATAGCTCCTCTTTGTGATTCTTTTTAATTCCTCTATCCTTCTCTTCTTCTTTTTTTCGCACTTCCAGATTCATGCTTTTTGGGCAACATGAGGTCTACAAAAGTAGTAAGTAATTAAATAAAATTATGCCATACTTGCTGCACTACATGCGATCCGAAATCTAATGAAGTAAAGAGTAAAGAACTAAAGATTGGAGATTTTTTGTTGACAAGAAAAAGATTGGAGATTTGGGGCCAATTAGCCTTTTACCTGCTGAACGCCTGAACCTGATGGCCGGCGAGCAGCAGCAGACGGAAGGCACGAGGAGCAGCCAAGGCGGTGTGGCGGCGGCCCGCTCGAATTGCACAGGAACCAGATCGCCGATCGGAAGGATTCGATGACGACTTGACGATGTCGATCACTCCTTCACTCGCGTGTGCAGAAAGGAGACGCAGTAGTAGTGCACGGAGTCGATGAGTCGCGAATCCGACGAACAGCGTGGCGTAGGCAGCTGAATCGGTGATTTTTTCCTTTGTTCTTGGGCTGAGTACCATAGGTGCTCATATATTTGGGGTTGGGCCCCTGGCCTCATGGGCCCCCAGCGGCTGCACTCCCCTGGCACCCCCCAGGGCCGGGCCTGGCTTTGTTGTGGCTAGCCAGCACGAGAAAGGGAAGAGCTCAAGCTTGAGGCTGGCTGCGCGGCGTGAGAGAGAAGAGACATCACCGCGGGCAAGCAAGCCAAGCATGGGTCTCTCCCATGCTGTGCATTGGTGGCAGGAGTGGCAGATGCGAGTTCTGGTGCTCGGCAGCCTCTTAGTGTACATGAGCCTCTACTTCGCCTATTCGGTGCGCAGGTCTCCTAAGCTGCACAACTTGAGGTTCCTGGTGTGGTCGGGCGACGTAGGCGGGGATGCCCTGGCGATCTATGCCCTGGCTACTCTCTTCAACCGCCAGAGGCAGCGGTCAGCTTGTGGCTCGGGCGGCGGCGGCGGCAGTAGCGACCTGGAGGTTCTCTGGGCGCCGGTCCTCCTCATCCACCTCGGCGGGCAGACGACATTGAGCGCCTACAGCTTGGAGGACAACGAGCTGTGGAAGCGGCACGCCATGACCCTCGTCGCCCAGGTCAGATAATCTGTTCTTAAATTTATTTTTGTTTATCAACGTTCAAAATGGATTGGAGGCAATGCTCCATCGAGTTTGACACGCCATAATATTATATCTGTACTAATGTAACATTGCTGCCAAATGCGGGAATACAACTACAACTTTATGGTACAATGAAATATTTCTCAATTTTCTCTTAACACATATTTCGATTATTTCTAAAAATCAGCTTGAAATTCTATAAACCATTATATTGGGAATGGCTGGAGGAGATCAAAGTAATAGAATCGTTCAACCGGGAAATGAAGCAAGTAATAATCTTGGACTCCCTGGGTATATATAGACGACCTTTGCTAAAATCTCGTCGTTCTCTAATGGTTGGACAACGATAAGGTGATTTTTGTGATTCATCACATTCACAGCATATATATTTGTGTAATTTCGCAGGTGGCAGTCGCTCTGTACGTCTTCTGCAACTGGTGGTCGGGTGAGAGGCAGCTGCTAAATGCGGCGGTCCTGCTCTTCATCGTTGGCATCATCAAGTTCAGCCATAAGCCATGGTCCCTCAAGCGAGCTAGCTTCAACAACATGCTAGCCTCCTCAGCTTTGTTGATGGATAGAAGGAAGCAGAAGGAAGGATTGATTGGTCGGTGGTGGAGAGTGTACACTACCTATTTGATGGATATTAAAAAGTCATGATGATTTGCAGAAGATGTTTTACCCTAAAAGAAGTTCTTCCCAAGAGTCAGCACCAGAAGGATTAGGGGACGAAGAATCAGATCGGAGAAATGTGGAAGTCGGAGAACAAGATGTGATTACCCTTGGAGAATTTGTGAGAAGAGCAAGGTGGCACCATGACAAGGCCGAAAAGAGTGAAAAAATCAAGAGATATGTTTTCACACCTGTCAGCTTCCTATACAAGATGTTTGTGGACGTGCCTCGTCCATATTCTAGTCGGCTCCATGAGTTGGAATTCTTCCTCCAGTTCAGTGTGAGGAGAGGATACTTGGGGAAGGGGAAGAACTTGGGGAAGAAGAGAGCTAATCTAGGAACGCTGTAAGATTAACTGGATTCAAATGTTTACAAGTTTTTTTCCTCCCTTCTCTCAATCGCTCCTGCTCCCTTTTATCCTATTACATTTTCCAGATGCCACGGCTGTATCGGACGTTGGGCTGAGCGCCCTCTTGGGCCTCTCATTTGGCTGGCCCAGGCGAGCGGTTGGGCGAGCCTGGCAAGTCTTCTGGAAGCTGTGCCACGCCGGTCGAGTTGCTGACATTCCCCGTCTTGGGTACCGGCGTGTCCCCATGCCGGTGCTCTTGGGAATTGCTGACGTAAAGGCGATGAGGGCTCCCAGTGTTGCCAAACCGTGAGGAGCCGACCACTTTGGATGAGCCCTTCTTGACAGCGTTGTCCCCGGAAGTCCAACGACGTTGCAGAACCTTAAGAGGCACCGGAGATGAGAGAGGTCAGCTGGCAGGGATTCAGATACCTGAGCGTCTCCTGGAGACAAGCGGAGCTGCGACGCATGGAAGACGGGGTGCACAGATGAGCCTGCTGGAAGAGCCAACTTGTACGCAACAGCACCAAACTTGGCCAGGACGCGGGAGGGCCCGAAGTACCGAAAGCACAGCTTGTTACTGGAGCGGCGAGCTATAGAAGATTGGACGCACGGCTGTAGCTTGAGGTAGACCAACGCTCCCATCGAAATGAGCGCCCCGAGCCCCCTTGTCCGGCCGGGCGCTTCATCCCGACTTGGCACATAACAGGTGCTGTCGGACCAAATCCTGCATGAGCTCACGGTTGGTCATCCAAGTCTGCAGATCGGGCACTGGTGCAAGAGAGTCCAGGTCGATTCCCAGATGCCGAGGAGGGTAGCCATACAAGATTTCAAATGGCGAGCGACCAAGAGCGGAATGATCGGAAGTATTGTACCAATAATCGGCGAGTGACAGCCATCGGCTCCAATGCTGTGGGCATGCATGACAAAAGCAGCAGAGGAACGTCTCCAAACATTGATTGACGCTCGCCGGCCCGTCCCGTCCGAGGGTGGTAAGCGGAACTGAGCAACAGGGTAGTACCAGCCATCTTGAACAGCAATTGCCAAAACCCACTTGTGAAGATCTTATCACGGTCGGACACAATCTGAACTGGCATCCCATGCAGGCGATAAATGTGATCCAGGAATGCCTTTGCCACAGAAGCAGCTGTGAAAGGATGTCGAAGCGCAATGAAGTGTGCAAACTTCGAGAAAGTGTCCACCACAACCAAGATCGAATTGGAGGAGCTGGAAGATGGAAGACCCTCAACGAAATCCATTGTGATGGTATGCCACGCACCTGGAGGAACTGGCAAAGGCTGGAGAAGTCCCGGGTAGCGACTGCGGTCAGGTTTCGCCTACAAACAGACAGTGCAGCGCTGCACAAACGTCCAGACAGATGACTTCATGCCCGGCCAGAAGAAAATTCGCTTGATGCGCTGAAAAGTAACCGGTGCACCGGAATGACCACCCAAAGGATCAGCATGAAAAGCTTGAAGGACAGCATTCTGAACCTTCGTTTCCCCCAACCAAACACGGCCTTTGTAACGAATAACGCCATTCTAAAGTGAATATGGGGACTGATCAGTGGTTGCCACAGCCAAGCGCGTTAACAGGTCAACAGCAGCGGGGTTGGACTGATAGCCATCAACAACATCGGCAAGCCATTGCTGTTTGATGGAGGAAATGGCCATGAGTGGCTCAGGGTGGCTGCGACGGGACAGGGCGTCCGCGCACCATTCTCATTCCCTTCCTGTAAATGATCTTATCTTTGGAGACCCAACAAACGAGTAAAGACCTTTTGCTGCCACGCTGTGTGCAGACGCTGCTCATTTAGATGAGTGAGGCTCTGGTGATCAGTGTGTATAAAGAATTCTGCCTGTAGCAAATAGTGACGCCACTGATCAACGGCTAAGAGAATGGCCAAGTACTCCTTTTCATAAACAGTAAGACCTTGATGCTTGTTACTCAATGGACGACTAATGTAGGCAATCGGGTGACCAGACTGAAGGAGGACAGCACCAATCCCGGTACCTGAGGCGTCGGTTTCAATGTGAAACGGGCGAGTGAAGTCAGGAAGTGCAAGAACCGGAGCTGATGAAAGAGCCGACTTCAGAAGCTCGAATGCTGTCTCATGAGCTGGAGTCCAGAGAAAAACTGAGTCCTTCTTTAGCAAATCAGTAAGAGGTTTGGCGATAATCCCAAAATGCTTGACGAATTTCCTGTAGTAGCCGGAAAGGCCCAGGAATCCCCTTAGTTCTCTAACATTGGCTGGGCGGGGCCAGCCAACCACCGCCTGCACCTTGCTTGGGTCTGTAGAAAGACCAGCTGCACTCACCACATGTCCGAGGTAAGATATAGTTTGTAAACCAAAGCGGCATTTGGACAACTTGAGCTTCCACTGATCTGCCCTCAACCACTGGAACACCAGAGACAAGTGCTGAATATGGTCTTCGAAGGTGGAACTGTATACCAAAATATCATCGAAGAATACTATAACGAAGCGGCGCAAGCCAGAGCCAAAGTCACATTCATCGCTCCCTGGGGAATGTCCCAGTGCGCCCGCGGAGCCCGAACGCCATAACACGAAACTCATATCGACCCACATGAGTTTGGAATGCCGTTTTGAACTCTTCACCAGCTTTCAACAGAATCTGATGGAACCCTGCACGCAAATCCAGTGTGGAAAACCAGCGTGCGCCTGCCAATTCATCCATGAGTTGATCGAAGACAGGAACAGGATATTTAGACTTCTTGGTCATGGCGTTGAGCTGACGAAAGTCGACACAGAATCTGTAAGAGCCGTCCTTTTTCTTCACCAAGAGAACTGGGGACGCGAACGCACTCGTGCTATGTTGAATAAGACCTTGAGTTAACATTTCAGCAACCTGTGACTCAATCTCGTCCTTCAAGCGAGGCGGGTAGCGATAGCCACAAACGAAGACTGGCTGGGCGCCCTCGATGAGAGGGATCTCATGATCACAGGCCCGAGACGGCGGCAAGCTGGATGGTGGCTGGAAGAGGTCTTGATAGTCATCCAACAGCGACTGAATAGCAGCGGGACAATCTGACATGTTTGGAGCCGACTCATCAGATACTGGCTCCATTTGTAACAACAAATGAGATGGCGATTCAGTCATATTGCCTTGCAGACGTCTGTACACTCCATGATATGGGATTATCAGCTCCTTGTGAACCCAATCAACCATCATGGGGCTGTGTGATTCCAGCCAATCCATACCAATCACCACATCAAAACGACCGAGTGGCAGCACTCGCATATCAGTAGAAAACAAGCACTCGCCACTACGCCATGGAACTTGCTTTAGCACTGTGTCAGAATGCAAGATTTTCCCACCAGCCACTTGCACAGATACGGAAGAATGAAGAGCCTCAATACTGTGTAACTGAGAAGCAATCACAGGACTAATAAATGAAGAAGAACTGCCACTGTCAACAAGCACAGCTACTGCAATATCCTGAATGTGACCTTGAAGACAGACTCTACGTATAGCAGGAGTACCAGAAATTGCAGATTTAGAAATAGCAAGCATCACTTGTTCCACTGGAGACTCTGAATCAGAACTTGCAAGTGAATCATCTGAAGAAAATGTCTCCCAGATAGCATTAACAGCATTCAGGACTTCAGGGGCACATCGGTGATCGCGAGACCACTTGGCGTTGCATTTGAAACACAACCCGAGGGCTCGGCGGTACGTCTTCAAAGCCTTCAGAGTAGCCTCAGGGGACTGAGTAGTAGACGCAGACGACGAAGAGGACGCCGGTTGGAACGGCGCCTTGTCCGCCCGAAGTGCCGGTGGCGTCTGCTGCAATGGTGGTGCAGGCAGTGCCAACGGCGTGCGTGGAGCAGGTAGTCCCTTAGCTGAAGAAGAATGCCAATCACCATGACGAGGAGCACGCTGGGACGCTGCTGGGCCCGCCTCTTCCTGCAACAATGCGATGGAGCAAGCAGAGTCCAGGTTTTGGGGCGAAGCAACAACAACGCACGAGCACGGATCTCAGGCCGTAACCCATCAATAAATCGCATGGTGAAAAACATTGGGTCTGTGGACAGGAATAGGCATTCAGGTGGTCAACTAATTCACAGATGCGAGAGATGTACTCGGTGACCGTGCTAGTCTGATGAATATGAAAGAGTTGCCGCATCGGTAATTCCTTCTCGACTACGATCAAATCGATCATGCAAGAGTCGACAAAAGGTGGTCCAGTTTAGGTAAGGTAATTGAGGAGATAGGGACTGGAACCACAATGCGGCTGGGCCATCCATATGCATCTCCACAACAGAGAGCCGAGATTGTCGGGAACCGAGTACATGGCGAAATACTTCTCATCGCGAGCGCCATAAGCGAGGATTGTCACCGAGAACCTAGGGAAATCCAGTTTGGAAGACGGCCCGTGGCGGGAAATTGGTGGCAACGTTGGTCTGGTGTTGTGTATTTGGGTTGGGCGGAGGCAATTGTGGAGTGGAAGTGAACCGGTGAGTGGGCGGTGGGGGTTGTGGTTGGAACGGTGAGGCCGTCATGAGGTGGGTTGGTGGAGGAGGCGGTGGTGGCCGAGGGGAAAGGGCATCGAGGAGGAGGCGAAGGGAGATCGAGGGAAGAGGACTACGGGGTGGTGGATCTGGCGGCTTACCCGATGCCGGATGTGTACCACGGTCGCGGACCCACCCATGGCCACCATCCCGTAGTCGATTCGACGACGCAGGTGCCAGGGGCCCGCCGGGCGTGTAATTCGGACAGATGGGCGCCGCGGACGCCGACACGAAGAGGAACCGATGATGCCCGGGTGCGAAAAGCGGCAATGCATCAAACACCTCGGCGTGTCCACCCGACATCCAGCTTCTTCACCTTGAGGCGGAGGTCGCCGAGGACGCCTTCCGCCGTGGCGCCACTCGCGAGGTCGGCGACGCCCCTTCTCCAACTCGGTGACGCTGGCCTCACGCCGCTAGGGCGGAGCGCCTCCAGCCGCGATGAGACGCTGCTCCAAGTTGGGGTCGGAGGTGACAGGGCCGCGCCGAGCGCCGTAAGGCGCCGGCCCACCGCAGCGGGCGTGCTGCTCGTGAAGGGTGTCGATGTTGGTGAAGCGGCGCTCCCACTTCTCATCGAGCTCGTCGAAGAGACGGGTCATCTCCTCCTTGGACGCGCGGATCTCATCGAGGACGATCTTGAGCGCCGGGTCCATGGCGCCGCGAGACTTACTGAGTCGCGTGTAGTGGTGATGGGTAGGTAGATCGGAGGCCGAATCGGTGACTCGTGATACCACCTGTGAGGAGAGGATACTTGGGGAAGGGGAAGAACTTGGGGGAAGAAGAGAGCTAATCTAGGAACGCTGTAAGATTAACTGGATTCAAATGTTTACAAGTTTTTCCTCCCTTCTCTCAATCGCTCCTGCTCCCTTTTATCCTATTACATTTTCCAGATGCCACGGCTGTATCGGACGTTGGGCTGGAGAGCGCCCCTCTTGGGCCTCTCGTTGCGGGCTGGCCCAGGCGAAGCGGTTGGGCGAGCCTGGCAAGTCTTCTGGAAGCTGTGCCACGCCGGTCGAGTTGCTGACATTCAGCCACTCGGACTCATACAAGCTGCTTCAGAGGTGCATCTACAGCACATTTATGATCCTCTACACCAAATGGCGGGTTACCCTCACTCTGCTCGGCGCATGCCTGCAGCTGTCGCCCCGTTCCTGACCCCGACGTCGGTGGTGCTCTTCGCCAAGAGCCACAAGAGGGCTACGGCGTGAATGACGCCCCCGGGTCACATACATCCTCTTCTGTCTCACTGCTATGCATGAGTTCTTCCCCTTTGTGCTCGTGCCCTTCTTCCGCACGTTCCGTGCTAACTGGCATGAAATGGTTTCCCAGGGCAGCCTCATGTCATTCTGTGCCTGCCAGGAGACCACTACTGGGAGGATCATACGGCCCTACTTCTTACGGGAGGCCGTCATTAAGCATTGGCATGTCAAGCAGGAGCCTGCAGCCAGAGACATCACTGACCGTGTGCGCAAGCACGTCAAGGATGGGTGGAACAGCTACATCTATGGCCCTATCTCTTACAGGGGATTCAACAATCTCAGAGGCCAGTGGACAGTCAACAAGTACAAACACAAGATTATGGGCACTACTGACCATGGCTCCAAACGTTGGAGTGTTCTGACCTCAAGCTTAACGGTGCCATTCGACGAAAGCGTCCTCATGTGGCATGTCGCCACAGATCTATGCTACTACAAGGATAAACCTATGTTAGCAGCAGCAGATGAAGGCTCAAGCGCCAACAACAAGACTCGGCAGCACAGCGCTGCTGATCTCTCAAGGAAGATATCCAAGTACATGGCCTACCTGCTCTTCCTCCGTCCTGAGATGCTGGTGCCCGGTGCCAGATCGGGTCTCTTCAACATAGCCAGCGACTACATCGGAGCCATCTTGGAGAAAGGTAAGATCAAAGGTGTCACCATCCCCACCAGTAAGGCGCAAGGTATTGCTCAGCGTATTCCCGAAGATGATGCTGTCATCGAGGATATACTATCACCGTCGTCGAAGAACAAGTTCAGCCATCTGCTGATTGATGCCAAGAAGATAGCCGGCGCCGGGGGCCCTCGGGGCAGACGACAGGTGGCAAGTGATAGATGGTGTGTGGGTTGAGATGCTCTGCTTCTCCGCAGCCCGGTGCTCAGGTTATCTGCACGCCAGAAGCCTGGGACATGGTGGGGAGTTCCTCAACTATGTCTGGCTGCTTTGGTCAGCCATGGGGCTGGAGACATTGGCCGACAAGATCATCATGACAGAGCCTCCGGGGGATGAAGAAAGAAGAAAAGAACAGGAGGAAGAAGAAGCAGCAATCAGAGAAAAAGAGAGAAAAGAGAGTGCTGCTCGTGCATCCGCCAGGCCAGAAATTTATGTCGACCACATAATAACCGAGGAGATTTCTTCGTAATCGACCACAGTCTGAGGGCTGTTGCAATGGTATTGCTGGATTGCTTCGTCTGTTTGAAACTTCGTGCTTGTTTTCGCATTTCTTTCTCAGCTGTGTGCCGATTGATTTCATACCTTTAGTTCCTTCATTCATGCTTTCAGGACATGTGTGCTTAGCTTGATTTGCTTGTTCGATGTAACAAATATTATTTTATGACGTGGTCGTGCTGAACTTTATCAAATGTCAATTATCTTGTGTGCATTCTTCATCGTGAATCATACTGGCATGGTTTAGGGGCTGACTGCCGAGCAGTGTTTGTACTGTTTGACTGGTGGCTTGATGTTCTCAATGATGATCGAAGAGCACAGCGGGACACAACAGTAGAAGACCAAGCTCAACTCTGAAACACTCCTTTTTTTGGTTTTGGAGCTTGGTCTTGTACTGTTGTGTCCTGCTGTGCTCTTCAATCATCCTTGAGAACATCGAGCCACCAGTCGAACAATACAAACAAAGGAGCTATGGATCTTGGCCACAGCACTACGGCCGGCGAGCTAGGCGCAGATCTCTGATTTCGGCCAATGGTTCTTGGAGCTGGGGAACAGTGTCCATGGCTCAAGAAGAGATGGGGTGCGCACGATCACTATGCTAACCGTGTGGGAGATCTGGAAGGAGCGAAACAGCCGGATCTTCAACAGGACTTTGAGAACGGCGGACCAAGTCTTCAATGGAATCAAGGACGAAGCTTCCCTATGGATTCGAGCAGGAAACAAGGGTCTCCAAGTAGTGTTGCCTACTCCGATAGCCCAGGTGGGTGGCCAGCCTGACGGCAACATAGTTTAGATATGTTAGCTATCCATGTTGTTGGGTTTACTGTTGTGTAATCTCGCCTAAGGAAAGTAGGGTTGGCATAGCATCACTCTGTAGTGAAGCTGTGCAAAGTTTGGGCGTACCTTGTGCCAATTCTTGTAATTAAACTCTCTTCATGCTTATCAATGAAAGCCGGTAACGGATCTTTTCGAAAAAAAGGAGCTCTCAACTTTAATTACAATGAAGCAAGAGTTGATTCCAAATCCTCTGAGCTAACCGGTTTTTTGAGAACTGGAAAAACTTCCTGGGCACTGCTGGACAGTGGACACCCACAGAATAAGCGGAAGCAAGAGCAAATCAAGGAAACACCTCGGAACCACTAGAGATGAATTATCAGCACCCAGACCGCAAAACTTCAGCGCTTGAACGTGGAAGTTTAGAGCACGAACGCGGAACTTCCTTGCTCTGGCACGGAAGTTGGCACCGAAGTTCCGCGCAACCTGTTTTCAGCTGGTCAACAAAAAAAAAAAGCCAAAACTTGGTCAAACGAACTCCGATTGAACTCAAAATTTGTGGAGATGTTCCTAAGGAAGTTTAGAAACTATCCCCAAAAGATCAAGGTAACTCCGTAAATCGAGACTCTCCTGGACTGGATAGGGGTTTTCTTAAGTTTCTTAAAAGGCTACCAAATAGCGCTTGTGAGGAATCTAACCAAATGAGTTAGTAGACATGTTCCTCTAAGGTCCTTGCACATTTCTAGCCACCCCAATTGGTCTCAAATCTCTAGAAAATGAAATCACCGAAAATTCAAGAGAAGGGGGTTCGGGAGAGGAAAAACCAAACGAAACAAGAACTCAACAAGAATTCAGATGTCAACTTGCTTTATTTCAAGCACCAACAAGATCTGGTTCATACAGAGGTCAGGTGGTTACCCTTTCACGAACACTCTGTCAGAGGATAATCGACAATATGTCGGTGGCCTATCAATGCATGTTGATAGATGACCCTGCAGTGATAATATACTATCACAACCAGGTCAAAGCATGAATCGATAGTGATTTCCATGAGTGTCACAGCCGGGTTGATGCTTGATCTGCCAATTATGTGGTAAATGTTGCTGTCAATTTAAAATATAACATGTCAGTGATATCTTGTGTGTGTCACTGCTAGTTTAAAACATAACCCGGCAGTGAGTGGCACTAGCGATTTAACATCACCCGGCAGTGAAACTTAAGATATTACCATCGGATTATGCTTTAAACCGGCAGTAACACTTATGATATCATTGTCAGATCAATGCCTTACCCGGTAGTGAGTTCCTGTTGGAATGAGCCAATCCCTCTTCTTATTCATGTGAGAATGAGCCTCTTCCAATAATCATAATTTATTTCATCAAAGTGTGGTGGCTTGTCGACATGATTGGTTGTCATCTTTAACACTGAATGTGGTTAAACCTTGCAAATCAATATGATACCACTTGAGGATCTAGATGGATAGACGGGGTGTATAGCCAATTACAAATTCATCTACAAAATAAAACACTAGAGCAAAGTGGTTAGAACAATAAGCGATCCTAATAGCGCTTACCTTCCCTAGCCTAATTTGCACAATTCTAGTAGCAAGTTACTTCTACTACTAGTGTACTCAAGCAAGCAAAGAGGCAAGCGCTACTCTATTTGGTTCAGTTGTGATATGTGAAAAAGTTGTTGTCTGCTGTGAGATATGGAAAAGCTATTGTGAGCTATGTGCTGTGGAAAAGTTGTAAACTGTTTAGTTAAAATAGCTATAAAACATGTCCCATCTATCTATCTTCCTTGAAACACTTGTGAAATTTCTGTATATTTACACTCACTTAGAAAAGCTGATAGCTTAAAGCTAAAAATAGGGTTCAAGGTGCTACAAAAAATGTGGTGGATGTGGCGCTTGGGAAGTTGGTACCGGTAATGGGTGCATAGAGAAATCAGGAGGTGGCATTGTATGTAGGCGTGTGCGGCGACCTTCATGGAGTTGAAGGTGTTGAGCCGGATCAATGTCTTCTTGGCTAGGTCTCGGTTCTTGAAGGCTTTGTTCACCGATGGCTGCCTATGCATGTTGCGGTATTGGATCTCTGGCATCAATGAGGGTTGCAGTTGCGGGTGGCTTCGCTTGGAGCATTCCGAATAGAGGGGTGGGTGGGGCGGGCCGGCCAAGCACAACGATACCACTTGTCACATATGCATCCTCCCTCCCCTCCTCAACATCCCTGGCACCACAACTTGGTGAGTGCCACTGCTCCCGATTCTTGGATGCAGACCTCATACGGACGGGTGCAACGTACCACTGCATGGTAGGTAGGTTGGGGCATGTCGTTTGGTTCATTTTTGGGTGTGTGTGGTGAGGGGGGGGGGTGGACTATGGCATCGTTCTGATAGTATGGGCCTATTTGGTATAGCTCAGCTTCACTAGTGAATCTGCTTTTGTTCGCTTTGGCTCTAAAAATAGCTTTACCGGTAGAGTTGAATCTATTTTCACAAATGTTTGGTAATACAACTTTTCAGGGAAGATAGTTAAGAGAAGCTAGTATTTTCAGCTTCACCTAGAAAAGTGTATCAAACAGCTTTGTGAGGCTGGTAGAGAAGCTGTATCAAATGCACCGTATATGGGGTTGGGATCGGCTCATCACCTTTATTAGCAAAGCCTAGTCCGAGGATCTATCCCATCGGTGATCAGCCCTAACAGATAGAATGATGCCGTTTGGTCTTCCACGCAAAGCAGAGGATATGATTCCTTTTGATGTGGAAAATACATACAAGCCAGGAATCATATCCACCCGAGAGATATGCTAGCTTAGCTAAAGGCAGCCGCCCAAAAATGCTTTACTTTATGTGTGTTCCCATGTCCACTAGCATGAGGGCATCTTCCAAGGTAACTTTCCCAAGTCTCACACATGCATAAACAGCTGCCCCCTACAACTAGCTAGCTCCTCGGTTTGCACCGACCGGATATGACCATCTATATCTGTATCTATATGTATGTGTATATAAATACATGTGTGCGGGCACCTAACTCAAAGATATATACTACGACAGTATATAGCAGTGCACGCAAGTAAAGTTCCACCATCCTTTGAGGAGCTGTAAGTATATTGCGATCAAGTCCAGAGCAAGCCAGCAGCATGGTAAAAAGTACTCCACCATTTGGATATACATATACATATACACATACTTTTGTTTGTTGTATTTAATTATATAAGTCAGCATTAGCTAGTTCCATTACATATATACGTTCATCATGATCACGAATTTAATTTTTCCGTAACAACAAATTTTCTTGCTTTAAGGTATGTATGTATGTAAACTTTTCGATCGTTTTCCTTGTTGCTCGATGATCTCCTCACCACGTATATATGTATATAACATAACATGATCGGAGAGGTGAGGCTTTGCATTGATCGATTCACGCAGGGCGGTGAGCAGATCAGGAACACCGACGTTGTTCCGTTCTGGAAACGTTGGTTGCTAAGAGGTGCGGCGCTAGTGGGAGTAGCGGCGTATTATGGCGACGAAGATAAAAAGAACGAGCAATCCCAAAAGCGATGAAGTAAGGCTATGGCGTTCCTAAAAGTGATCCCGGCTGTCGCGCCTTCAGTTAAGGGACCACGAGTGATGAGATATGCATGCATGCTGTTTCTATGTCTGCGATATAACTATATAGATATATGTATATGTGTATATGCATGGATACATATCATCTATATTACTGTTTACGGGTATAGTAGTATTCAGATCGAGTTGCTGTACATGTAATTCGTATAGCTATATGTTTTGTCACAACACACATATCATTACTACATAAAATATTTTTTTGATACCTTTAGAATGGCTTTATAGAGGCGGTTGTTTGTCAGCCTCTACCTATGTGTCTCGTTTTCTACAGATGGACCGAAAACCATGTCGTTAGAGATCAACTTCTGAATGTGGGCTACAATACAGCTGCCTTTAGAAATCATTTCATGGAATTTGTAAACTAGGCCTAAAAGATTGCAAAAGAAGTATTTTTTAACGCCCGGAGAAGTCACACGTCACGCCGGCGTGGCGCATTGTTTCATTACTACTGGTGTCTTACAGCAAGACTAATAATAGAGCCAAATACTTGGCTTATAGCCAAGACACACTACAGGAAACTGGTGCTTCGCCGGCGGTGGCAGCGGTCGGTACCTGTGAAAACGTCGGCGAAGGCTTCGCTGACCGTTTTGCTCGTCGGCCCTGTCGGGGAATTTTGGTCGGCATAAGAGATTCGCCCGACCACCGAAAAATACCACCTCTTGGCGTAGCCTTCGCCGACCAACAAAAACGACGGTCGGCGAAGAAAAGTAGCCGTTAACGGAGCAATCCGGTCGACGTCCGTTACGCCATCTTTGCCGCATTGTGGGCGGTCGGGCGAAGACGCTTTTTTTTTTGCCGACCGTCTTCCTAGGGGGGCTGTCGGAAAGGTTTATTTTTATTTTTAAAAAAAATCGTCGCCGACCAACGCCCATGTAGGTGCTCGGCAAATCTGTTTTTTTAAAAAATTTCGCCGACCGCCTACCATCTTGATGCTCGGCGTGAAGGTTTCGCGACCGCCGACGGTCGGCGACGGTGGGAATGTGGCAGCGTCGGGCATTTTTTTCCCAGCTTTGCCGACCGTAATTGCGCAGGGCGGTCGGCAAAGCGCCTTCGCCGACCGCTAATTGTGTAGGCGGCATAAGCCCTGAAAAATGTTATTTTTTTTTTTTCGCTTTCCCCCCTTGACAAACAAACACATGCATAATATATCTCATCCATTCAATCACAGAAACATATATATATCGCATTGCACACATCCGCCACATGAAAACACAACGATATATCACATAAAACAAGTTGCACAAGTCTACATCGAGTCTCACAAGTCCAACATCATGTCCACAAGTCCAACATCAAGTTCACAAGAGAAACAAGTCCACAAATGATCCGCACAAGTCGCGGGGAGTCTCACAAGCTCATGCAGCTGGTGGCAAGGGTGGGAAAGGTGGAACTTGATGGTTCGGGACGGAAGTGTTGCTCATCACCTGGAGCACCTGCAGCCGGATGATTCGACCCGCGCCCATCCCCAGAGTGGAAGCCTTGCGCAAAGAAGACAATGTTGCAGGTGTTAGACATGATTATTTGAAACTAAAATCGAAACTCTTTGCTATCATACTCACGGGAGTACCCAGAACGCCTGAGTCTGCAGGCGTGGAACGACCGGACCTAGGAGCTAAGGTTGGCGAGACTATATCCACACATCGTGGCAAGGAACCTAGTAAGTTCCTCGAAGGCAGCCGCCATTGTCGCTGTTGGGCCTCCTCTGACGGGCGCCCCTTTCCTCACTGCTAGGCTGCTGGGCTGGCTGCGGGCCCCTCCACCTCAAAAGGGAACCAAAACGCCCCTCGTGCCACGCTTGCTGGGCAGACGGCGGGTCCGTGTCCGCCCTCCGTGCGTTGGACGTCGGAGAGTCTCAAGTGGGAGCTATCGATGATGCTGTCGGCCGGCGTAACCTCAGGTGCTTCTTGCCTCCAAAAGTGGCCATGACGATGTCTCTATCAATGTCATGGCGCGGGATAAATAGTCCTCCCATATTTACGCCGAAGTCGCCGCCGTGTACTCAACGATCCGTTTGGCCCCACTGGAGGTTGCTGTGCGCCTCGCCGGTCGTTGACGTCATAGGAAGCGTCGCAGGCGGCCCTCTTCTTGTGCGACATGCAGAAGGCCTGCCAGTCGGTGCAGGTCTTGCCCGGATGTGTCTTCAAGCGTGAGAAACAAAGGAAGAGGATTAGTGACCTGGAACGACGATAAAATAAGATTGAGCTTAACAAAAGAAAAGCGCTTACCCATAATTCTTTTGTACTCTGCAAGGCTCAGACCGCCTTTGGTGGTGTGATGGACCTTGCATCACCAAACGCTTTTTCCGGGCATCGTCGTGCACCTTTTGCCACTCCTCCGCGGAACCACTTGTCCACGATCTGATCCCAGCAATCCCCATGGCCGCCAGAACCAAGTCGGCTTCATCTACACGTCATGAAAAATGTCGATTAGAAGATCACATTAACTATCTCAAAACAAGCACCGCGTAGTGTTGTTCATGTACCTCCAATAACGTAAAGCGGGTCAACATCTTAGTCCTTGCATCCTCCTTTGATACTTTTCGACCCAGCACCGCTGCATGGTAGTTTATGATGGCCTGGTGCCTCAGATCCGAAAAGCATATCGGTGGACGTTTTTGCAGGCGTTCTCAAGCACCCTTGCAGCTAGCACCTCCCGTCCTTCCTCGCATTTGAAGAAGTTCTGCATACAAATACAATATCAAATTCATGGTTTCAAGAATGCGATGTATTGAGAAAAGGCTTTGTGCGTGAGGTCGAAGTTACCCAAAACTCCGTGAGCACCCGCTCTGCCTTGTGGGTGTACTTCGAAGTTTAGATGAGCTATAATGTGTTGCTTCAGCAATGCTTAATGCCATTTGCATTCTTCCATAACAGTGTGCATATGATATATCCGCTATCATTTGAAGATGCAAAAGTAGTAAAGGTGGTGTATATTATATGAGTTGCTAGAATAACACATTAAAATTGTATTCTTGTTCGTGGTTCCTTATGATCAAGTATGAATACTTTGAATGATTACCGACTAATAGATAGTACTCCAGCATGACTTCCACCTGGCATCCTGTAGCAAGTGTGTTTACTCCAGCATGTCAAAGTTGTGTTTAAATGGGATATGAACACATACAAGTGTGTAGTGTAGTGGTGGGGAGGGTCACGCGCAAGCTTGAGGTCGCGGGTTTGATTCCCAGCAGCCGCGTAGCACGCGATTTTACGCGAAAAATACCGCGACTTGCGACTTACGGACGGGCGGGTCCTCCAATTAAATGTTTTGCATTTTTTTTTGAAAAAATCAGTAACTAGTACACGACTAAGAACGCACATGGTTCTGTACTATATCCACTAACATATCCATATCCATATTCACATGTCCACATATCAACTACTACCACTAGCTACTAATTGCTTCATGCCATACCTTTGTGCGGTTGGTGGTTGAGGGAGCACGCGGGTCGGGCGTGGAGTGGAGGGGGGGCGCGCAGGACCCCTCCTCTCTTCTTCTCTTCCCCTTCTTCCTCCTCTTCTTCCCCTCTTCTCTTCCCCTTCTTCCTCTTCCCCTCTTCCTCCTCTTCTTCTCCTCTTCCTCTTCCCCTCTTCCTCCTCTTCTTCCCCTCTTCTTCTCTTCCTCCTCCCCCTCTTTCCTTCGTGTAAGGTCCCGGCCCCAAGGGCGTTCGAGCGCCGGCAACTAAAGGCATAGCACAGCGGCGTCTACCAGCGCTCCTTCCAGTGGGCGCAGGCCGGGGCGGTGAGGGCGCCAGCCGGGCTGAGGCTGGGCGCCGGCCCGGGCGCGTTTTTCAGCGCTGTCAGGCGGGGGCGCTGGTCGAAGCGCGTCAGGCGGGGCGGGAGGCGAAGCGGAAAGCGCGGGAGGCGCTGGCGCGTAGGGCGACAAGCGAGGGGCCTTGGCGACCCGGCGGGTGGGTAAGCGGCGGCGGACGGGGCGGGCGGTGGGCGGCGGCGTGGTGTGTGCGTGCGTGTGTTTACGTGTTTGGTTCGTGTGTGAGTGGTGTGTGGGTGCGTGAGTGTGCGAGGATAAGGGTTGGGGTTTTGTGTTTTCTTTTTTTATTATTCTTCGCCGGCGGTAGATCGAGGCGGTCGGCGACCAAAGATTTTGCCTTTTGGGGCGGTCGCGGGAAACGGCCGCCGACCACCGGGTGTCGGCAAAGATTTTGCCTTTTTTAAGTTTTAACCAACGGGGTAGCGGGGCCGCGGCTTTGCCGACCGCCCATAGACTTGGCGGTCGGCGAAGGCTACTTCGCCGAGGGCAAGTTCGTGCTCTCGCAAAGAAATTATTTTTTGGATTTTTCACTTCAGATTTTTTCTGTAGCTTACATAGAGTATTTACAAGTACATGTCAAAAATTGGGACATTTTAAGCCATTTTACTATTTTTAATGCTTTCCTTCTTTTACTTGAATATTTTTTCAATACTAAAATTTGAACTGCAGGTCCTTAGAAAAAATGGAATTATGTGATTGGAAAAATGATATTCTTGTTTGTTAGTATATTTTGAGCCCTCATCTATGGACACGTGAGAAAATCCAAAAGATCTTGTCTTGTGGAGACATTTCGATTCCGGCGCTTGGCGTGAATCATTTTAAAATTCTAAAAAGAAAAACGGTTGGAAATTGCGGAAATTTGACGCAGTCATCGTTATATTGCATGTTTAAACTGTGGAAAAAATTTGAAAAGGTTTCATGCAAGTTTGCATACCGGATCTTTGAAACCCCGGACATCTCAACTTGAGTTTCGTTATCACATGCCGGAGATGTCTTGGTAATCGCCATCAGGGATGCAACCGTCCACCTAAATTGACTCAAACTTTTTCATAAGCGTACACATGCGATATAAGGACAACTCGCCAAGTTTCATGATTTTTCAACTCCGTTTGAATTTTATAGAATTTTAAAACAATCGACCGCAAGTGAGTCGACGTGTTTCGCAAGACAAGATATTTGAAGGTGTCTCACCATGGATGAGGACTCAATATAGACTCACAAGCATGTTTATCATTTTTGAATCATTTAGATCCATTATTCAAATCACTTGCAGTTCAAATTTTAGTTTTCAAAAGAAATTCAATTATAACATGAAAACTCATAAAATATAGTAAAAAAGTTTTTAAAAAATTTCAAACTTGAACAATGAACTCCATGTACTGTAGCTAAGGCACGTAAAAGTTATGATGGAAAATTCAAAAAAAAATTTAAACTTCGCCGAAATTTTGGAAAAGGTGCTCGGCGAAAGGCAATCTTTGCCGAAAGTAACCCGATTGATCGGTGCTCGGCAAAGACCATCTTTGCCGACCGCCATCCGTAGGGTGCTCGGGCGGTCCCGACGCCGTATTTTTTCCTCGACACGTGGCAACGCTGGCATTGCTTTTATAATTTTTTAAAAAAACCGCCACCACCGGACGGTATGGTCGGCGAACGGTGTTTGTCGGCGAAAATGTGCGCCGACAGCTTAACCGTTACGTTGGTGTCGGAAATGCCGACGGGTTTTCTTCGCCGATCCGCTTGCGGTCGGCAAAGAGGGTGCTTTTGCCAAGTGTTGCTCTTTCGAGAACTTGGCGGTCGGCTGAAGACCTCTTCGCCAACCGTGCCTCTTGCCAAACGCGGATCGTCGGCGAAGAAATCTTCGCCGACCGCCAACTTTCGTGGTGGTCGGCTAAACGCAGTCCCGTCGGCTTAAGATCCTGTTTCGTAGTGACATAAGAGCCAAGCTATACAATAATTTATATTTGGGAACATATCTAGTGCAAAACTAACCCCTCCATGCAAACCATGAAAACTCTAATCCGGGCCATAGGATGTAGATCCAAAGGCCACGAGGTGATAACCATGGGGAGGTGGGAGGGGGATTTATAAAAAGTGTGATTAAGGGCGAGGTTAAGTGTAAATTACCTAATCCTCTCGTGTCCCTTGGATCGAAGATCCTATGGCCCCATTAGAAGTTTGCATAGTTTGCACAGAGAGGTTAGTTTGCACCTAATACGTTGCCTTTATATTTTACTTGTCTCCAAATATTTATTTATTATTATATGGTTTCATTCTCTTTCCTTCTCCTCTCACATGCATCTTTATTGGGACCCACTATTGCCTATGTATTTGTGCCCAGCTTGGTGCTTAACTTGAAGCTACGTTCTCATCTCCCTCCTCTCTCCTCTCCTCTACATCAAGCAAAAATGTTGACTAGCTTGGTTATAAGCCTATTATTGTACTTGCTCTTAAGTCAGGCTGATATAATTCTTTTTGTACTCTCTCGTCCAAAAAAACATGCAACTATAGGAATCGTGCGGTCAACTTGACTGAAATTTGACCAAGTTTATAGTAATTAGTATTAATACATATGTCCCAAACAAAATTTATTACAAAAAATATATTCCATCATGAATCTATTGATACTAATTTTGTATTATAAGTGTTAGTAAAACTTTATATAGATTTAGTGAAAGTTGGAATGGGTGACTTCTCGGGAAGCGAGAATTACAATTTTGGGATGGAGGGAGTATTCACTTCACAGGATATTGTAATGAATATTTAAGACTCTAATAAATGAACTAAAATATAAAAAAAAAGTTTGAAACTAAAAGATTCGGATGTCCACAAGTATTATAAATTTGATCTAGGTACTTTCTCCATCCGAGGTCATTTGAAAAACTAATAAAATTCAATATCTAAAAAATAAAATAGAATTTATAGACCACAAATGATTATAATGGAAAAAGTATAAAATGAAAAGTTATAGCTCTCTTTGAGTACTACCAATTTGAGGTCATTTGAAAAATTAGAAGATTTTTAATTTTTAATCTGAAAATTTAAAATGGAATGTCTAGACCATAACTGATTTCAAATAAAAAATATTTAATTATAAAGTAGCCGATCTCATTGAGTATAAAGTTTATCTTCATCTAACTTGATTTAGAAAACTTATAAATTTTACTGTGTTGCACCAACTTTTAGAGGCGAGCCAAATCATCAGCTGCCTCTATATATTCATTTCAGAGATGGTTGAAATTTCTAGCCATCTTTACAATTTCATTAGTAGAGGTGGCTGGAAGGCCTAGTCCTCAGAAATGTCATTTTTAGAACAAATTCTGTATGTGCTGTGTGTATGTGGATGGGGAGGATGAGAGCGCTAGGGATCATAGAAGGTGTGCATGGCGATGGTCAGTCTACCATGGGGAGATGACAACACAGACAGTGGGTGGACCACTCTGTATAGATTTCCATACAGCCCGAGGCACGACGCACGCCCGCTGCATCTAGATTTTGGCCCGGCCGAGCACGGCCCGGCGGGCAGTGGGCGCCTCGGGCTGCACCCGGCCCGGCACGGGCACGGCCCGAAAAATGAGGAGGCCCGGTGGTGGCCCGAAAAATGAGATGGCCCGAGGCACGGCACGGCCCGGCCCGTGACACAAGATTTTGGCCCGGCCGAGCACGGCCCGGCATCGGGCACTAGGCCGTGCCTAGGCTGCACCCCAGGCATGTGGCCTCGCACGGCACGCCCGAAAAATGAGGGAGGCCAGGTGGTGGCCCGTGGACCACTGTCATGACCTCTGCGTGGGTGATGGCGGTGGAGGACAAGCACACTGAGGCGGTGGTAAATTATAGCAAAGTTTCATTAGGGAAGAAGAAATTAATTAAGGCAGCAGGTAGTGACAGCGTGGGATATCATTAACTGTCATAGGCTGAATAATGTTAACTTAAATGCCAAACGGTAAACAGACAGTCACTTTCCGTTTAGCCTTTATTTGGCGAAATGGTCACTTAACTGGGCCAAACATGTTTAAATGAGATAAACAGTCCATTGAACCAAAACCACGTACCACCATCGTGTAGTGTTTAAACAGTGTGTAAATGGGCTAAACGACGATTTAATAATTGAAGAGTGGGTTGAAGTAGGATGGCATGCACAACTAAGAAACTTTTTACGGAGACGAAACCTGCAGATGACTGTAAAGTGAAAAAGAAATGTTCCACTGTGCTAGTTTTTATATACCCGCAAACGGTAGGGGACAATATATAATCATATTTAGTACACTAGTTCACCGACCCGTGCTCCCGCACGGGTTAAAATCTTATGAGATAAAAAGAATTACTTAAATTAGTTTTGGAAAAAAATACTAAAATTTTGTTGAAAGATGAGTTTGCTTAAACTATGATAAATCTAAGTTTTGATTCTTTTCCTAGAATTGAAAGCTTATTCATTATTTATATAGCTATTATTTACAATGTTGATTATAGTCTACCGAATTGATGTCAAAATGTTTCTTTTGTATGAAAGGATTATCTTACGTATTTCTACTATTTTCATGAATGTAATTAATCTTTTTTAGCAACATAGCTTAGATGGCTTTGGGTCACGCACGTATGTGATGCCGACCGTGCCAACATCGTGCCCCCTATTTTCACGTCGCAGGAATGCCCACCGTTGACCGGAGTCTTTGGATGATGTGTGACCTGTTCTTGCTGTGGTGCCTCTCATAGTCTGGTGACCCATTCATGCCGTGGTGCCTCTCACGGTCTTGCACCATCTCGATTATCTGGATATTGAGCCCAACAATTCGTGAGGCCAAAAAGTACTTTGACATTTGCCAATGTTCATGCTTATGAGCAAGACCATGAAGGTAGTAATAATCATATTAGTATTCTCAGCCATCTTGGAAAATCAAGATATGACCTGAACCAATAAACTCTTATTTCTCGTCATTACATGATATCATGAAAATCTACACTTTAACCTTGCATGTATTAATTTGAAATTCTAATGCTTATTGTATTATTCATTCTTTTATATTTTTGTTTAAATAATATATTAGGTTCTAGGCTACCCTATTAGTTTTGACAATGTCATAAATAGTTGTTTTAGCATGCACCATGGCACTAAAGGTTTTTGCTTTAGTATACCTCAGCAGTAGATTAATTAAACTATAATTATTGGATCTCGCAAAAAGGCCATACCTTTAGTCTCCATGTGTTGTAGTGGATGCTACACGCCATGGCAGCGGTGGCCTATATGTTGCTACATGCCCTTTCTTGACAGAGTCTTCCTTGTCGTGCCTATGATGCCAGCGCCACGACTTTCCTTCCATCCACCTGATGCAGCTGGTTCGAACGTCAGTTCTAGGCACATGGCCAGACACTGAATTCCTCTATGTGCACACTGTGCTGCATAGAAATAGATGAATAGTCACCTCGTTTAACAGCTGATAAATTTTCTTGATATCTTGATTTTAGGGTATTTTGTTAGCAAGTGTGGGGCTGTTCTCAAGGGAGTTCTTGCCAACTCCGTCAATCCAAACAATACCAGCCAATATGTATGGAGCCATGCAAGAATAGGTAAAACAACAAATTAGCTTCTCGGTTGACATGGATACCATTACCCTCCTGAATTTTGGAATGTGTTGTCTTCGATCTCCTGTGGATGGCACAGACCATGCGATGATCCATGGGAGCTTCTCGGAGGTTGATAGATGGAGGAGGTGTTCATCATGAAAAGGCTGCTAAGCACATCATCCATGTTGTAGTTGGTGTTGCTGATAAATTCGTCTGCTCCAATCTTCCACCAGCATGTTTTGTACACCGTTGACGAAGAGTCGAGGCTTAGCGCTCACTATGTAGCCAGCTCGTGTGTGCTCGTGTCGATCAAAGAAATAGGAGCCCTTTTTGCGTCGGTGTTAGATGAGGCGCTTGTTTTGTCATGCTCTAGGTTTAGACCCCTTGAGAAAAAAAAAATAGGGTGACTTCTCTGCCAATGGTTAGAAGATTAAGTTAATAAAAATATATGTTGCGCAATGAGGATTATATCAAATTTTATTTGTACGTAGTACTTAAAGGTCATTAACATTAAATGAAAATTATATTCTCATGATCAAGCATGTGGTCGTGAATGATAGATCCTTTCAGACTAATTCTGCAAACGATTCATCACTACGACCTCGCAAGCCCCAATATATATAAGCAATACGAAGAAAGCAAAGTATACATGTCGTCTGACACTGGCTAGAAAGCAATCAACGCGAAAGCATGGCAAAACATGACACTGGCTAACATGGTGATAGCATGAAAACCTCCTCATCACTGAGAGCCGCAAGCAGATCAACGAAAAAACTTGTTGCGGGTGGAGTGCAGACCTGGTGTCGGTACACACGTGCCTCTAAGATGAAGCAGTCAACATGCAGACGCTGGTGTAGATGTACATGCCTACGCTGTGTTGGCTTCTTCTTTGCTTGATCCCTGCATCGTCCTTGCCCCTCATGGAGGTCGTCAAGTCAATACATACCCAGCGATGATTCATTAATCTTCAGATCAAGCTAAGCATCTCAGTTTCTGCAGTGACGACCAATCGTGATGAGGCAGTGCACGGAAACTGATTCATCTAGGGGATACACAGGATGCGTGCAGATATCTCCTACACATCGTACCTGGCGGCAGGTGCCGCATGGAGATATCCTGCAACGGCGGCACAACGCCCTCCTTGTTTTCCTCCCCGGTGCATGTTACGATCCCTTCTAGATGGATATCTACGGCATGTGGCCAAGCAAGCAAGCCAGGAAGCTAACACATCACATGTATGTACATATGCATGCATATGGTAGAAGGCTGCTTGCGACATTCGTGCATCATACCGACCTTTGCCATAATATTAGAATTAAAAGGAAAGAAAAATGATAAATCTATTATCATATTCTAAAATCCACGCATAGCAAGAAGGAAAAGATAAATCTATTATATTTTCCTACCATGTGCATAAGGGATCGATTCACCTAAGACGGGCAATGGAGGAGGAAAAAGAGGATGCCGCCTAGGCAATGGAGGAGGAAAAAGAGGATGCCGCCTAAAGACGGCTCCATGCGGCACCGGCCACCGGACATCGTGCATCATCTGGAAGGACACGAATTACTTTGACACCATGCCAACGTTTATGTTTTTTGTGCAAGACTGTGAAGGTAGTAATCAGATTAGTACTCTTACCGATCATGCATTGAAGATGACGTGAATCCATGCATCACTCTTTCTTGATTCCTCGCTCTAGTCCCCATCGTCGGTATTGGTCATGGCTCTGGGTCCCCATGAAGATGAGTTGCGAGACCAGGGCCGATAGATCGATGACGTGAAGTCATCACCATCCTCTCGGCTGGATTAGAGGATGTGTTGCGGCTAAAATAGATTTATGTTTTTTTTGATTTTTTTTTATCAAGGGGAGGAGCATGCCGCTAGCATAGGAGATCGAGATCTATTTTAACCCTGCCCAATGACGTATATAGGATAGCAATCGATCGTTTTTCCTTTAAATTATTATAGGTGTTTTATTTTAGAATTATTATATTTATTTATTATTTATAATGGCAGTTGTGGGTAATTTTATAGAAAATGAAAATAGATCTAATGGCTATTGTTATTAGAGTCTTTGGGATTGATGGCCAGATGTTTTTTGATTATTGTGGGAATTTCTACAATTTATCTTTTTCCTACTTGGCGTGCGGTGAGAATTAACGTGGAGCCTTCGTTGGAGCCTCCAATTAGTAATAGTAAGATACATTGAGGTGATATGAAAAAAATCAAATAAACTATTCATGATTTTCACCCCCCGGCCTCCAAACTAGTGTGTATATATCAGTAGATGTTTCACACGCTCTAATTCTATGTTTCATTGCTACAAACATGAAGACAACAACAGTGCAACCTGGACTATATCAAATGAACATGCATGGTAAATAAATCCCACACCATCCTGCTTTAAATCCATGTTTCAAATCACCACCGTAGATGTTTCACGTGCTCAAATTCTATGTTTTATTGCTACAAATAGGAAGACAACAATACTGCAACCATGGACTAGATCAAATGAACATCGTAAATACATCTAAAATTCCACATCAACCTGCTTAAACTCTTGTTGCAAACTACCTAAGCTCATGTTTCATGTTCAATAATCATATGTTGCAATTTTGTAATTTGCTATTCACTAATTCCACATCAACCTACTTAAACTCTTGCAAACTGCCTAAGCTCATGTCTCATGTTCAACAATCATCTGTCGCACTTTATAATCTACTATTTACTAATTCCACATCAACCTGCTTAAACTCATGTTGCAAACTGCCTAAGCTCATGTCTCATGTTCAATAATCATCTGTTGCAAATTGCAATCTGCTATTAACTAATGCAAACATAGGTCAGGAAGAAGTTTGAATTGTAGGTCTTACCCGAGACACGCCATGAACGCTACTAGAACTGGCACCCGCTCCATCTCCAGCATCTAATTGATGACTCCATTGAATCTTGTGCAACCATGGGAGGTGGGCGACATGCATAGGGATGATTCTCTAGGGGACTTCGATCCCAAGCAATATATGACGTCGAGACATTGGGAGCTTGCTGAATGTGCTTCCTTCAAAATAGAGAAAATTTGGAGATTAGGAGCATGCTTGGTGGCAGATCGTATAAGATGATGGCTGGCCGGGCGGCGGAGCTCATCGCTCGGCATACCTATTGGCGGCAAAGGGTAATGTTTGCCAACGCCGAGGTGGTATCGCTGCGATGGGGAAGAATTTGGGGTGATGCGGTTCGATTTCGGAAGAGGGGAGGGGGGGGTGGGGGGAAGGGGTCGAGGCGATCCGATTTGCGTGCTGTTTGCTAGTGGTGGGAGCTCAGCGCTCGGTGGACCTGCTAGCGCCCGAAGGGGACCACCATCGGCGCTTTGAGATCTTTCTTGCTTGATGGGGAAGAAACGGGGCGACTCAATTTGGATTTCAGGAAAAAAGGGGCCAAAAGGGCGGTCGAGTCCCATTCTTCGAGCCGTGCTTTTCTTTTTTGGGCTCAAGTAGGTGCATCCGATGGAGCCGGTTTGTATAGGACGCCCGAGCGCTAGCTCTACCCGTTTAGAAGAACAAAAAAGAATTTTGAAGACATGTGAATGCATTGTTTAAAGTACCTGCAAGCGCAATGGAGTTTTAAGCCCGATGTTAATCTATACCTACTAATAAAGAGAGAAAATTTCAGTTTCACCTTTGTTTACGCTTTTGTCCATGAGTCCGGTGTAAATATGAGTCCGGTGCAAATACGAAGAAGCCAGCGTTCAAATGCGTATATCTATACCCGTGCGACTTGGCCTCCGTCGCCACGCCGTCTTTCTTCTCCCCTCGTGTCACCGGTTTGTCGTTCCGCGTGGTACGCGGCGTGAGAACGGGCCGCCGGACCTCTTTTGGCTACAATTGTGTCTGGCAGGGCGAATGGATGGACTAGGCTGGACAAGCCTGTGCATGTTCGTTCGACCTCGACCGGTTCGTTGGGGCCTTTCGGACCCGAGCGGACGCATCCTCGCTTGGCAGCTCGGCACCTACCCCGGCAAGCAATGATTTGGTCCTGCTCACCGCGGTCGGTCCGCACTGTACATGTGCGACCGAACATGAGCGAGTTATGGTGGTGGTGTGGCAAGTGCTGGTGGGAGCGCCCGGGAGGTGCTGAGCTTGGTCGGTTGCTTTTACGTTGCGGGGACCTCAGCCTCGTCGTGCAGGACAAAGCTGTTGAAATTAGAAGCCACTAGGACGCGGTGTTAGCGGATGAGGAACTCGGCATAAAAAAAAACACATGTCTAGAGGAAGACTTAGATCCGGTTAACCGGTCATCGATCCACGCAGCTGGCCGCTCGCCGCCAGAGGCCGAGCGCTCTGCGAGTGGCTCGCCACGCCGTGCGGCCACCAAGGACACGCCGGGATGCGGGCGCCACTGCAGGGCGCCTGATGGATCCGCAAGACGGTAACCGCTAGCTATGCAGCAAGCTAGAGCGAATAAGTCGAAGTTTTGATTTTTGTTTTCTCCCGTAGAAAAGACCATGATATTTTCTAGTAAGTAAAATTCTCACCATATATTTGAAGCTTTCAAAATTAATTGCCTACCAAATATACAGTAGGAAGGAAACAGACACATCAACGCCTTATGACAGTGAAGCACTTTGAAGGTGCATGCATACTATCTGGTTTCTTGGGATGATGAGCAATACCGTTCAAAAAGGATTCTGTTGGGATGAAGTGGATGGAGGCGGCGGCCGGTCTTGGGCTCTTGGCTGGGGTTCCTGCTCATTGTTGGCCAAATTGGTGGCAGCGGCGAGGCCCAAGAAGGCGATGACAGATTTGGAGAGAGCTGCGGCCGAGTTGCTACTGTCAAGATGGGCAGGGCCACCACACGACGAGAAGAGTTGGAGGTGTCGCCGTCCACTGCGTCTAAGTTCCAGGCGAAGTTGAGAAGAACAGGGAGCATGTGGAGCAGTCTGAGGCACGCTAAATCGTGTTGTTGATGATTCCTCGTGAGCCTTAGAGAAGAGACAATATCTAGTTGGGGCCTTGCCCTTCCTGCTACCTAAAGAAAATCTGCAGAACATCAGTGTAAAATCAAATGGCATGAGACTTCTAGTTTCAAATCTGCAATACGTAGATTACCAATATCAAATACCTTTAGATTTACTGTAGTGGTAACATATTCAGGTAGAAAGGAAAGGGACCCCAGCAAGTACTACAATTGAAGTCTGAGAATCCGCAATCTGGAAGAAAACCTCTTCCATCTTGACGTGATTGACAGCACATAATCTTCAGATGACGAGAATTAGGTCCCCATAGTCTGGACCACTGAATCTAGACCACAGATTCAGGACTTGTAGATAAGGAATTGGCAGCCTCACAAGCTTTCACTGATGTATAAAGTAACTGTCATAGTCAGTTAAACGCTATTTTTGTCAAAATTTAAAACCATAAATGTAAAAAAATCGATATAATTATTGAAGAAACCAGAAGGGAGGGGGCCATTTTGGATCCAATGGAATTCATCAATGATTTGACCAGATTGATGTAGACAATATTCCATACAACACTAGCTTAGTTTATTCTATCATATATAAAAAAACACCTGTCAATTTATATAATATAATGCTGTTTAGTGGCACTTTTCTTGATAGATGATACAATTCTTATTTTCCTTATGCTGCTGAATTGGCAGTAGTATATTTTACATTGGTATTATAATATAGTTACTGTATAAATGAACATTATATTGTTCTTTCTCCTAGACATACTATTGCGCTTTCAGAACCAGACTAGCATACATGTCTTCAGTAATTTCTACCTGCACTATGGTCAAGACAAAGTAATAAAACATTAACCACTTCACTAACAATTAGAAGGCACAGTGTTAAGAATGTAAATGGTTGAGAATAAGGTCTTCTGTTGCATCTTGACGTGAAGGACAGAACGCATAGTCTTCAGATGACGAGAATAAGGTCCCCATAGTGTGGACCACTGATTCTAGACCACAGATCCAGGACTTGTAGATAAGGAATTGATACAACCCCAGAAATGTCAGGCTTTCATTGCTGCATATCGAAAGTAACTGAAGGACCGAAACGGGGACCAGAGGGGGTGAATGGGAGCCTCAATTTTCCTTTTCAATTTGAGGTCATCGGCTCAACCCCCAACCTCAAAAAAAAGCGAACTCACAAAGATTTAGGTGATACGCGTGCTAACAAGAAGCAAGATATCAAACAAGAAGTGTTAGGCTCAAAGAGTCAATCGCGAAAACTCAGATCTCAAATCGGAGCTCGAATGAATAAACCGTGGATCAATTAGCAAGAGAGAAAATCAAACTGAAGCCACGCAGTTCAGCACTCAAGCTGTGAATAAGCAATGAATGCTCCTGTAGCTTGAAAGTGATAGCTAGGAAAGCCAAAATCAAATCACCAGCAGGCAAGAGACTTGAAGCTGAAATCGACGTGCAACTCGATTAAACTAATTCATGCACTGTAGCTAGGAAGAGATATTTTAGGAATTTGCTAAACAAATCTCAGACAAGCAAGCTTAGCACTTGGAGGAGTTTACACGTGAACACTGGGACTGATAAAAGCTCAAGCTGCTGCGAACAACAAACGAACTAAAGCACTGCTGCCGAATTGATGTTTCAGACTGAGAACCGATCGAAGCACAACTGCAGCTCAAGGAAACAAACGCAGCTAGCAGCTTGGGCTGACAGAGAGCACAGCCAGCGAATCACGAACCTGCAGAATAGGAACACGTACACAGCAAGAAGCAATCTTTGTAAACCATGAATACTACTCTTGTCAATTAAATAAATTAATGCTCCAAGACAAATACGAGATGCTACACTTGCTGAAATTAGCTAGACTGCAGTGCTTGACTGACAACGATGTGCAATCTACAGAGAATGACAAGCTGCTGCTAGAGGCTAACTTAATTAAACTAATCCAAGCACAATAGATAGAAAAGGACGTCACAAATCAATTTCCCAAGATGTATACAAGCTGCTACTTGCTAGTGCTCAAGTCAACTGAAGATGCCGCTCAAACTAAATGACAGATAAATCGATGGCATCAAGAACCAGGGCAAGTGCTCCTAACAAATCTGAACCTTTCTAAGGAGCTACTGCTTACCTACTTACCAAAACTCTGAAATATGGCTGATGTCCTTGCTGAAGTGTAGTTGCCGAGCGCCTGCTGCAGCTCCTGTCGATTTGCTTGAAGATTAAGAACACAGCGCATAGCACTGAGAAGGAACAAAAGACAGAATTGCTTGCCGGGCGGAGAAGACAAAAACAATTCGATTAATCCTTTGCACTTGCTAGCTGCTGCTGGACGAAGGGCAGTCACCGATTGGTGCTGGGCTCACGACGCCAGGCTGCTGAACCAGAAAACCAACCACGGCCAAGAATAGCACGGCCGCCAAGAACAGCACGAGGAACCTGACAAACAGAGGGAAGGCAGGAACCAGAAATCGATAAAGCCCGTCCCAAATCAAAACAGCTGGATCCCAAAATCTTCCCAGGCAATCTCCATGATCTAGGTGAGCTACGCTGAGAAAATCGTGGCTCAAATCAAACTCAAAGATCAGGAAAATCAGATCACGCTCAGAGGACGAAAGACGGGGAAACTGGACGAAAATCGACAGCGACAAAATCACAGACAAAGTGATGAATCCCGGAGGGTAAGATGCAGGATTGGGGCTGCCCTTCCCTCAAAAATCACAGAGATACAAGCACGAATTTTTCAGATTATTTTGGCCTCTCACATGTGTTGGAAAATAAAAACCTAGAGCTAAAAGAAAAAAACGAAAATGAAAGAGGCAAGGGGAGGAGGCCATATCCTCCACATATACCAAACCCTCTTTCCCAAACTACCCCTAGAGATACATAAGAGCCTAACTAACCCTAAGGCTAATTTAGTCCGGACTCGGGATAATTTGATCCGACGCACCGCGCGCCTCCTCATCTGCAGCCTTGCTCCACATAATCTCCCAGATGCCGCCACGCTACCAATCCTTCCGGCCAACCGGACCGCCCCTCCGGGTTTTGAGGCCCAAACCCATGAAACCCCACCGATGGTTTTGAGGCACAAACCACCAAACCTCGGGCCCCGTGGTTTTTGAGGCCCAAACCACGAAACCCGCACCGATGGTTTTGAGGACAAACCACCAAACCTCCTCGACACGTGTCATCGCCGTCTTGACCTCGAAGTCGCCAAGTCATCCGAGCTCCCGCGCCTGCAAGCTTCGCCGCCTTGACCCGATCGACACGGCCCCGCCACGCCCCTCTTGCATTCGCCGATGTCCCGGATATCAGCCACCATGGCTAGCCACCGAAGCGATCCGGCCCCTCGGTCCAAGCCTCACGTCCGTCCCCTTCACCTCCTCGGGTCAGGCCTACCCGCACGTCCTCCTTGGCCCCTTCACCTCGCCTTCGGCTACCATCTCTAAGCTCCACACCTGCACAACATGAACCAAGAGATACGTCTTCGACACACTCCACGTGTGCCCATAAACATAGCCAAGCATAAAGAATAAAAGAAAATGGAACTAAAATATTGACCGCTGACAATCACTCAATCACAAAAACTAAACACATGTGACCTAAATCAACCATGTGTTCTTAATCTCCCCTTTGATGAGTGCATTGTCAACAGTCAACACAAAGACGTAAGAAGGTAGAAGATAGCACATCCAAGTGAACAAAAGCTAGACAAAAGCTAAGACAAAATGCTTGGATAGCAAACATGGAGCAAAAACTTGGTTCCCAAAGACATGGGCAAAAGGCTCGATACAACCAAGCTAAACAAACGCTAGTCCTCAAGAAGAGGAAGAAACGTGCTCAACACCACTAGCACGACTCCAAACAAATTACTTTCACACACAAACAGCTGGACCCTCAAGACAGAGGCAAAAGGCTCGACGATCTAGCTCAAAGTGCTACTCCCCCTAGACAAATGCGAGCCAATGCCTTTGTATCTTTCTCCCCCTTGTTGGCAAATGCACTAATCAAGCTATGAAATGCATGAAAATGCAATGAGGGAGCTTCAAGTTTATAATAAATCAAAATGAGAAGATGTTCTAAAAAGTGTCATGGCAACAAGGTCAAGTGCTTAACACGATGCTCAAACCGATTAAAGAGATATGAAATATGGCTTGTAAGCATTTCGATTCAGTTTTAAGCATGTCGAAAAAAGGTGTCCACCACAAAGAATAGTACATAGCACAAAGTAAGTCAGAATCTACCAAGTGCTACACATGTATATCAAGTGAACTACCCCCAAGCAAGGTTTATACATCATGCAAAAGACAAATCCAATACTTGTCAAATTTTCAAGATTATCGGAGTTGCGGTGGTTACAAGCTTTGGACAAAGCATGAGTGCGAGTGGTTATCCACAACCGTCCAAACCTTACTAATCAACCATGTCAAGCCCTATGCGTGTGAGCAATCGTAAGCTTAAGACAATGGTGCAGGTCAAACACTACCAAGCTCAGTTCAACTCAAGTGCAATGAGCAAAGCTAGCCCTAAGACTTGGATGTGGGACTAAAGATGGACCCATCTCGATCTTTTCCATACACTTAGCTTAGATTTCAGATTTTAGCGGATAAAAAGCATGTGGTCATCTAAGCAAGTGTATAACTTTCGATGAATGAGACATAGTCACCTAGCATACATGATAAGCTGAAAGGATCTTAACAACTTAAACATGCTAGGAACTATCTCAATGGTGAACATTTTGCATGATTCATCGTTATTGCTGTGTTCACATGAAAATGTAAAATTTTGCTCATAACATATATCTATTAAGCTTAAAGAGCACAAGTCCGAAGCACCAACATGTAATTGCTACACTAAACAGAGCATAGTCTCATTGTGATCAATATAAACAAGAAGCTCAAGGTGCAATAGTGTGTACATGATGAATGCAATATGATACAAGATGATGCACAAAAGTAAAAAGCAAACCTAAAGCTACAACCTGTCATATCACAAAAAACCCCCTCAAAAATGGATAGCAAACTCCCAACTCCCCTCAACCAAAGACACCTAGCAAAAAAATAAAACTAGGAAACAAAAGGGCACAAAGGCCGGCATGGCATATAATACACAAGATAACACAAAGCTATTATGAATAAGATGGCTAGCCTACCATGGTATATACACAAGCAAGACATAGAACCAAAATGTGCCAAAAATATACAAGTAAGCAAATGAACATCTCATACCATAAGTAGAGAAATCATGAATGTACAAGGCATGTGGAGTGTATATGATAGCTCACGACAGGTGTAGGTGTCACAAAAGGCACATGCCTCTTGAGAGGCCATCAAAGTGGTGTAGACAACCATCAAGTCTTGATCACAACCACGACAAAGAATCAAGTTCCACCAAGCATGTTCTCCACCCCATGTCCTCATACCTACACATGAGAGGACAAAAGAAACCCAAGCCTTCGATCCCCAAAGGGTTAACAAGCATAAACTTGGGGAACCCAAGACTTAGTCACCTGCATCATTGAAAAACATGGATGAGCAAATGACATAACACCGAGTTAGTAATCTTGGAAGAATACCTTGTTGACCATCTTGCCCAAGATAGGTGTTAGGCAAAAGCCTAACATCCCACCCACCCCTTCTTCCCAAAGTGCTCACCTCACACACAACAAAGTG